>OX465601.1:28757500-30007500 GCA_950022295.1 Bromus sterilis
GTCGAACCCATGCAGATAACTAAACAAACGTACCTAAATCGATCCCTAACGCAAGCAACCTCGATTCGGGCAATCTAACGACGCGCAGATGTTGGTTTTTATCCTCTTTTTCCTCGATCATACTCAAATAAAAAAATGTACGTGATATAGGTAAAAAATGTATGTGATGCAAAACAAACTTTGAATTGGACTTCTTTCGCATTTCATCGACTCACCTCACCTTCCCCTTGTAGGATCGACCTCAAGCTCTGCCCCTGTCACAACCAACATATGCCACTAAAACGCTTGGCCATTTTGTATGTGTGTGTGTGTGTGTGTGTGTTTTGCTAGAAGCACTCAGATCTTCTACAGAATAGGTAATTTCGCATGTCTCAAGTGTCATTTGATTTGACGGCTTAGGTATGCGTAATGCACAAGGCATAACAACTCCGGAGAACATGTCTTCTCAAGAAAAGAAAATGAAAACCGTGGAGAAGTTGAATGGGAACGCGATGCTCCAGGGAATAATAACAGAGGAAAAAACATGCACCAACCGAAGGTCAGGTCAAGCTGCTCGATTATATTGCATCGCCGACCGGTCAAAACCAAGGAAAAAACATCAGCCAGCAACATGTCACCGTTGCCTTGTTCCGTTTTCCCGTGTGATCTGACGGCGAGGTTAATTAGATTCTCAGTTGAAGCCGACACCAGCGGCGGAAATTAACCACCCGACCCAAGCGTCGTTTTCTACCGCCGGTGGCCGTCTTGTTTCGTACCGTTTGTGTGATAGGAAAGCTAGCAAATGAAATGAAATCTAATGAGGTGTGCCACAGATCTAGTCGTGAGGTGTGCAACTTATTTTTATCTCTTTGCCATGAGATGTGCGTCGTGTGTCGTGTACCGGGAGGTCACGTTGCGTCGGTAGGGTACGGGCAAGAGACAAAAAAACTAGCCTATCATGCGGGTAATAGCGACAAAATTAGCAGAGGTCGACGTGGTGATGGTGCACGATAGCTTCAGATTCCTGATCGATCGGGTGGTATAAAATGCCCGGCGTACGACCTCATCATCGTCCACTCTTCCAAGAGTAAGAAGAGCAACTCTATCATAGTATACGCTAAAATTTAAATCCGCAAATTTTAAATGCGGGTCACCGTAAAACGAATTTATAATATGAGTAGGGCGCGTATAGAATAGATACGGTAAACACATACGGTGTATTACATATTCAAATAAAATATAGTTTCGCGGTATAATCTAGCCGGAACTTTGCCGGAGCACACAAACACTGGAAAAAAACACTTGCTATTTGGTCATCGCAGATTGCCGGGGTAGTATATACTCGAAGCTCTTCAGAGTGGCTCCTCACTCGTCGATGTTGAAGCGATCGCAGGCCTCCCTATACCGCTGCTGAGGTCGTACTCCGCCTGGGCAACGACGTGGCGGCCCAACGCGCCAACATCATTGCGTAGGTCGACGTCGGTGGCCGCACGACGTCTGATGTCGACATCGCTGCACGCGACGGTGTACGAAGAGAGGTAGTTCATGAGCCGCATGAATCAATTCCAAGAACGATCACCGGCGAGTGCGCGGCCTAGAAGTCCTGCCTGAGTGAAGCTAGAAGAGCGGCCACCACCCCACGACCGGGGCATAAAACAAGATTAGGAGCCATCTATTTTATCGTCGGAGCTATGGAATGTACGCGACGGAGGAAATAAATTACCGCGGTGGAGGAAGGATGGATGAAAGGTGAAAACCCTAAAGCGCCGAGAGAGCCGTAAATATAACAGCAGTTTACGGGCCGCCCGCATAATTTTTACAGTCAGAATTTTTTATCACATTTTCCTATAAACTGACTAACTTAAGCTACATCCATTTGAAGACAAGTAATATGGATCGAAGGGAGTAGTTAGATTTGAGACAAACATAGTACTAGTACTTCAACTAATTCGGAATTGAAGGGATAGCTTGCAAAGGGTTGAAAATCCCATTCTTTTTTCTGTTAAAACACCACATTATTAGGACCAAAGGTTAAATTGCCCTGCATTCGGTACCAGCACCTACAAAAGGGGCAATTCACAGATAATTCCAAGAAGGCAATCACCAAACCAAAGCCAAGCAAGCAAACAACCAACCAAGCCATACGTACGTGTGTGTAAAAAGGGAGACGACGAAGCATCACGCGGGATCCATAGAGATCCACGCAGTGCTGGTAAGGTCTGGGATAGCCGCGTGGAAGATTCATGAACTGGGTCATGTTCCTGACTGCTAATGACCCGCGGAAGAAAATGCCAAATCTCTCTCTACCAACTACGCACACGGGGTGCTCGCAAATGTCGACGACGCTGGTGGATGGACACGCTGACACTGTTGTCTTGCCGGCTGGCTAAGTAAGCTAGCAAAGCACAGCGTAAACTTGCTTGCCAAGAACCGGCCACGCCACAGTTTTATAGGTAGGATCGTTCTGAGTTGATTCAGGGAGGTTTCTTTCGGTGCAATTTGAATGATTGTTTGTCGAGGTTAGCTAGGTGGAATGAGAGCGAAATATAGGTTTTGTATTTTCGGTTATGTCTTTGCGACATAACATAACCTTGTGGACGGGTGGTCTTTTTTTCTTCTATTAATCCATGGTACACATGCAGACATGCTTATGCATGTTCTAAAAAGGAAAAGCGAAGTATGCCCTCAATCGCATGTGCCGCCTCCGCGGGCGCCGCTATTGCTTGGCGATGAACTGATCTCCATCCCACAAAAATCTAGAGCTCGCCGTCATGACAAATATGAGGGAAAAGGAAAAGGGAGCGGGTGATGTGGTGTGTTTCATGCCTTGCGAGGGAACGTATAAATAGCGGGCACCAGCTAGGGGAGTACTCTAGAAACTGGTTTGAATGTGGAGCAACAGATTGAGTTTCTCGATCATCGTGCCTATTTAATACCGGCAAACAGGCAGACGAGTAGTCGTCACGCCGCGTCTCTCCGATATTGAACAACCGTGGAGACTGAGGCTCTCAGCCGGCGCACCGCCCGCCTCTCCAATGATCGGTTGTGTCGCATCTATGCTGAGTGACCAATATGAATGTGCGACAATCGCTTTACAGACGGAGTGTTTTTTCTGCAGAGGGATTTGGGGTGGGTCCTAGGTGTTGGGAGTGGACTTCGGTACGTTTGAACGCCCGCAAAGCACCCTTCCCCTCGAATTGCGTTGGATTTGCAAAAGAACAAAGTTCAAACGGTTGCGGGAGGTTTGGAGAAGTCTAAACGCCAAACAATTGCGAGGGGTTTGATCGAGGAACAACGTTGAAGATACCTAAACTCAAGTGAGTATATCACTATATCTACATAATCTAAAATCCCCGGTACCATGTACATATGTTCCTGTTGTGCTATCACGCTCTATGAAAACAATATATAATTGTAAGAATAGCTCTGCGAAGAAATTTGTGGCAGCCCAGTCCCTCAGGCCGACGGTCCTACAAAGCGTTACCGGCAATGGTTTGCGACGACTGGTGGTGGTTGTCGGTGGCTGCTACTACGTGACACCGCGTTAGTCGGTAGCTGGTTAAGTGGTGGCAGTTGCAACGCCACCGGATGACCTTGGATCTTGGACGAGGACGGCCTATGTGGCCGTGAGGACGATGCGACGACTAAGTCTGGAGGAGGTGATGCCGGTATGGGACCCCCCTCCAATTTTAGATCGGGTTTCACCCGTCTCAACAAGTGACACACGATGACTCTTGTGGCTGTGTCAAGTCATGCCCGTCGCCGGCAGGTGCTATACATAGAGAATCATGCGGAGGTGTCAAATCATGCCTTTTCTCGCTTGTTGTACACCCTATTACTCCTATAGAGGTGACAAATCATGCTTGTTGCTACTAGCTAGATGGAAAACGGTGCGACAGTAATGAAAGGCAAGACAACATATGCGGCGTATTTGTCTTTGAATTTATCCTTCAAAGGTTTTCAATCATCAAAGCGTCGATAGTCGGTAAAGGAATGATGGTCGGCTTTGACGATAAGTTTGCGTATACAGTTCACAAAAAACGACAAGTTTGCGTAATCCGATGAAAACACAAGATCTTTGATCAAGCTATGTTGGCATGCGTCTATGTCATCCCTTTACTGATGATTCTACCGTCGTGAGTCACACTGTCCTGTGATTTCCTTTGTAGATCGAATTTATTTGGTTGTCAAAATTTATTTATTTATTATAATATATTTTAACAATGTGCATCTTCCGATTAAAACCAGGGTTATCCTCCTTTACAAAAGCAAAAAACATTGTTCTTTGTAAAGAAAAGCTAAATTGGATAGCATATTAAACTGATCGATATGGGTACATACAGAACGATCGAGAAGGCACCAAATAAGCTTAAAAGGAGCAAAACCACCAAACCAAGCCATACGTGTGAAACGACAAGCCAAGTTCCAGAGAGGACTAGTAAGATCTAGAGTAGGCCATTGCCGGGTGGCAGCAGATTCATGAACCAGGCCAAAGAAGGTTCATGCTAACCCGGGGGAGAAAAGGCGCCAAATTAATCTCTACCAACTACGCCCACACGAGAGGGTCCAAAGTCGACGACGACGGTCACCCGATCTATCATCTATGTATGCAAAGTTGGCGGCAGCGGCTCATGCTAATATTAACATGATTATCTTCTTGCATGTGTGCCGACCACCGGTCGTTGTCTCTATTGCCAAATGAGTAGCTACTCCAACGATTGATGTGCATGACGGTAGAAAGCTTTTCACATGCTGCCGATAGACAGGAGAAGAAGGAACGGCCGTGATGGACGAGGTGCCGCTGCAGAAACATGAGGAAACTGAGAGCAAGGGATGAAAATAACGGAAATAGCCACGTTACCAAATACTGCACTACTCTCCTCCTTCCGTTGGGAATTACTTAACTTGATTTTAGTTCAAATTTAAATTAAATTTAAACTAAAAACATACTTTCACTGTAAAGAAATATAAAAAACATTTAGATCATTATTTGATATTTCTTTACGGAAAGAGTATCAAACAATTTCGAACGAAGGGAGCACTAATCTACTACGGAGTAGCACTCAAAACGGACACGGTCGGACAGACTTGGCGGTTGAGACTGTAGTGAATAATAAGCTGAGCTAACAGAGAAAGGTTCAAAGTAATGTTAGACACGTTTATGGGCAAATACTTATATAGTAATGTTTACTGATTTCTAAGTTTAATCGTACAGTATACAAAAAATATTTTTTCTAAGCCAACTTACACCTAGCCAGTCTCTTATTGTTTTTTATCTGGCTCTCCGTGTCCCTGAACTGAAGACCTTTCTACCATGCCAGGAGGCTGCACAGCAAACTTAGATTGGCGCTGCGGGGTAATAGTAGTAAAATAAACTTGAGCATAACCCTAAGACCTGTTGCTGCGTCAGGGTGGATCAATGTGCATGTTCCCATGTTTGGTGCGTGCACGCAGCGCAATACCTGCGACCCTGCCTCCGCCGATGCATGCAGAGAAGAAGATGGGCAGCAGCAAAACAACAATATTCACTGTGGCATTCAAGCCCCGTGCATGCTTCTTTCGTTTCTTGGTGCCTACAACTACTACAAGTAATAAGCAGAGAGATGGGGAATGGGGGGAGAAAGATGAATGAAGGACAGATGATAGATATTCAGAGAGTGATTTATTGCACGCATGGTGCCAAACCCGGAACTGCTGCCTATGGCAGGAGCGGTACATGGGGCGGCGCGCAGGCTTTGTTGGGGCCGTAGATATTTGTTCATTCATTTCGTGTGGCTGACATGGAGGGCCGACCTTTGGTTTATGGTAGATGGTAGGGTTGGTGTGTGTGTGTGTCTTTGCTTCTATCATGGACTGACGTGACATGCAGATGCAGAAATTGAACAGAAAATGTCATCTTCGTTGACAGGCGATCCGAACAAACAAAAAAAGTTCACACGGATGGTTTTGAGCTTTTCAAACGTGATACGGGGTACTGGTAGTATTAGGAAATTTGGACGAAACCTGTGTAAATTTCGACGTGAGAGTACGGAGCAAGCAGTATTTGGAAATTTGGATGAAACCTCCTGTGTAAACTTCGACGTGAGAAACGGCCCATATAGCCACCAGTGCGGGTTCAGAAGAATGTGATCGTGCACGCAAGCAAGATACGTTTGTTCTGGGGACTTTCTTCTGCCCCTCTCCTTGAAATGCGTGACCCAGAGATGGAAATTGCCACTCACGCAAGCGGGTGTGAGCGAGCCGTGGCTCAAGAGCTCAGCCTTTTTGTTGGCATCCAACAAGCTAGCATGCTTGCTTCCAACTGACGAAAAAGAATCTTCAGAGAGACCACAGGCCAAGAATTTCACAAGTTCCACCAACTCTTGGGAGTATCTAGCTAGCCCCCCCTGTTCTACACAGTGTAGCTCCGCATCGCATCAGAGCTGGAAAACCTTCGGGTACAAGCAAACAAGAGCCCGAGTTTTTAAAGCACCTCGATAAAAAAAAATTGTGCTCACTTCCTTTTCATTCTTGGAACTTCACAAGGCCTGTGTTCAAAGGAGAAGAATGGCAGATGGAACAGTATGATGTTTCTATCCAATTACATTCACAAAATGTACAGGGGAAACTTTATGTTTCGATACCACTCGATCACAAGATTCAGAGCCTATGATGCAGCATTGTCCACTGGCTCAGACCCCTTTCCACTGGTGACAGCATGCAGAGTTTCATCTTCCACAAAATCGACCGTGTCCGTGTGTGCGCATTCTCTTCCAGCATTTCCAAGATCGCTTTCCTGCCTAAGCAGCTCTGGCGATGCGTGTCCCAAAGGGAAATCCTTTTTGACGAGGTCGGCGTGGTCCTCTTGATCACCGACCGATGAAATATTATCAGATTCAGTAACAACGCTCCGTCTCGACACACTCTTGTCACTGAACTGCCGCTGGAAGTACCAAAGGAAGTCCTTGTTGAAGTCGCTGTGCTCCTCTTGGTCGGCGACCAAAGAAAGGGTATCAGATTCAGAAACAATGGACACTTTCGACACGCTCTTGTCGCTGAACTGCCTCTGGAAGTACCAGAGGAAATCCTTGTTCATGAGGCCACCATGTTCCTCCTGATCAGCGACCAAAGGGAGAGTGTCCAACTCAGAAACAATGCTCAGTCTTGACAGGCTCTTGTCACTAAACCACCTCTGGAAATCCTTTTTGATGAGGTCGTTGTGTTCCTCTTGATCGGCGACCGAAGAAAGGGTATCAGACTCAGACACAGCGCTCAGCCTGGACACGCTCCTGTCACTGAACTGCCTCTGGAAACTGCCCGTGCTTTCTTCCTCGATGTCCATTGCCTCGAGTACGAAACATGGTTTAAACCTAGAGCGCTGTCTCTCTTGGCCGCCAAAGTTGAAGGTATCATGCCTCCTGAAGACCGTGTCTCGGCGGGGAGCTGTCATGGATTCTTGAGAGTCCAAGTTATGATGTGCAGATGCACCACTATCATCTGATTGTTCAGAAGGGACTGCAAACAGGTTGTTTTGTCGATGCAGAATAGAAGGAGCAGAGCCAGGAATGGCTGCCTCATCAGGATCAGAAGCAAGGTCAAAAGGGCTTCTCCTTGATACTGAAATAGGCTGAACTTGCATACGGAACCGTGAAAATCTATCTGCACTCTGACAAGCATCATTTCCATCAAGATCAAATATTATGTTCTTCCGTGATCTTCTCTTAGCCATCAAGAACTCCAGCCTACGACTCCTTTCCACCTCTGAGTACCCGAGATCCATGGCATTCTTATCTTCGTCGGCTGTACCAAGAAATCCAGGTTTATTCCCACCATCATCCTTCTTCTCCTCTCCGTCCTTATCATCATTTTCAGCTTTATTAGTGTCATCAGCCTTGTTGTTATTATCACTGTCCATTTGAGAATCCCGACAGCAAAAGTTGGAACCACAGCCAGAATCATCATTGCCAGTGGGATCAGGGTTATGGAATTCATTTTGTAAAGGAGGATCAATCTCATCAAGAACTGGAGCAACATCACCCATAGTGATATCACAAGCTGAACTCTCTAGCTTACCAGAATCATCATTGCCTAAAGGCGGATAATTCTCATCGAGCATTGGAGCAACGTCAACCATAGTGATATCAAAAGAGAATCTCTCTGGCTTGCCAGAATCAAAACCTGACAAAACATCATGGTCGCTAACTCTTGCACATGGTGAATTTAGAGCAGAGTCTAATTGGCAGCTGAAATCAACATTAATAGCCTCAATCTTTATGCCATCAAGCTTCTTTCTCCGGCGAACAGAAAAAGCACGGCCCCATTTACAAGTACCAGCCGGTTTTTTAGCTGATTTATCTTCTGAAACCTCTCTCACATTATCACTTTGAATATCTGTTAACTCCGTTTCTTGATTTTCCTTGGCCACAGTTTCACCATTTTCCCTATCATTCTCATTGGAGGAGCATAAGCCAAATGGAACCTCCTTCTCATCAACTCTACTCTGATCAACATCCTCAAATAAATTATCATAATCAGTACTCTTATGACAGCTGGAAAATGGATCTTTGGACTCCCATTCATGATTAGACTTCATGAATATCTCCATACCAACCTCTTGCTGCAGTGTCACCGCAGAAGGAATAGAAGCGAACTCTTCAGTGAGTCTATCATCTGCTTCAACTCTCTCATCTCCTTCATCAGCTGACCCATTCAGAAGAGGAACTATATCATCCAGCTCAGGAAGCATATCATCCCCTGCCTTGCCAAAACTAGGGTTTCTGATTTCCCAACATTCAAAGCCAACTGTGTTCTCCTTAACCGCGGGCACTGAATATCCCTGATGTGCCTCAAAATCAATATTTCTGGAAAAACAACCAAACTTAGCAGGAACTGGAAAATCTGTGACAGTCTTCCGATCTTCGGCGGTCTCAGGAAGATGTGTGCTCCCATAACTTAGCAGTATACCAAGAAGAAGGGTGGCACATATAATTACAGGGGAAGTGGAGAGAAGGAAAGCGAAGAGACCCGGTGAAGATCGGTACAGCAGGTAAAGTAGTAGGACTAGACTGAAGATAGCCCAGTGTTCAGAGGCACATCTATAGATTACTCTTATAGAGCGCCTCAAAAGTTTCTGGATGCATAATGGATCATGCTTTCCCTGAACACCCATGGCCACTCCTATCTCCCCTACCAGCACAAACCTACAGAAGAAACACACTGGCAACATTAACTCATTGAATGAAATTCTGGCAAACGTTTAATTCTACAGAAACGTATGTTAAGATGCTAAACCATAGTATTAAAGTTTGTTAAGCTTTCAATTCCAAAGACCATACTTATTAGACTGAACCACAAACGTGGAAGCACATTCAAGAATGCAATTCACATGATTAATCTGGAAACGCTGAATTTTGTCATGCACAAAGACCAGTTCAAATCCAACCGTGTAAACAGGAGGCTAAATCTCTAAACAGCATAACTACGATTGTAGAAACAGATAACAAAATTAATCGATCGTTAGCATCAGAAGTTCGTACCTTTAAGAGGACGGCGATCGGAGCCCGAGATCCGAGGGTCGCGAGAGAAACAGAGGATCGGAGCCACCGGTGGCAAGCAGCAGCAGAAGCAGAAGACCGAAGGCGGGTCAAGAACATGCAGAGGCAGAATACCAGCAGAAGCTAGGGTGATTGCCGCTTCAGAATTCAGATGAGATCGCCAGCAGCGGCGCGCAGATGTAATAAAGCAGGACGGCAAAGGCTTGGGCCGCCGGCCGGGCTGACTCGCTGGCTGTGCAGCCGGCGGCAATGGTGATCGCCAAGAAAAAGGAAAGGCGAGGGACGGAGAAGACGACAGACGAGCTCACGAAAGTGAAGCAGGTGAGGCGAGGGACTGGCCGACTGGCGAGCCACGAAGTAGCAGCGGAGCGCCGATGGATGGTGTAGTGGGGGAAGGTGGGGAGGGGCCGGGCCTCACACCATCTGTTCTGTTGGTACTTCCGCGGTAGCTGTTCCCGGCCGTCGCCGGAGGACACGGGGTGGCGGTGGCACGTGCGTCCACGCCGGCGGTGGGGCCGCCGGGCCAGCGAGGCGGTGGTTGGGTGGGTGGAGCGTTTTCCCGCGTGTTGTTTGGTCGTGGGAGTGGAGCCGGGGCACGGCGCACGGTGGTGGCTGTCACCATTGCATTTGTGTGGGATCTCGATCTGCGTCCGTCTGCCGCCGCTTTCATGCAAGACTTTTTTTTCCCCGGTCCGGATGGACCATGGACGGTGCCGAAAAGCTTCTTTCCGGATTCTTTTCTTCGGTCCTCTCTGGTGTTCATGATGGCAACAGGCCAGTCAGTCAGCTTGAATGATGCACCGGCACCGGCGCCTTTAGTCGCATCACAGCTTCATTTTCCTGTGTTTGGAATTTCTTCGCATGACAATATCATGCTTAAATCAGGGAAAGTCATGGAGGTTAGATGACTGCAAAGCAATGATGTTCCTTTTTATAATAGTACTACTGAACTTGCTGTAACCATGCTCTGATAGAGTCAAATAAGCCTTGAGTATAGTAGAGGAAAACCTGTTTGGGATGCAGAAATCTATGTGGCAACCGCTCAGTTTCATCCAGGATTCTGAAGACCTCTTGCTTTCCAAACAGGTTCCAGGTAGGACCTGAGTTTCAGAGTCCATTACGACTGAGAGCAGCATAATGGATAGTACTAGTAGAAGGGGAGAGAAGTACAAAAAAACATGTAATTTTGATATTGACTCATAATGTTTATCTGTACAATGGCCTAGGGTCACACCATGGAACCTCATCATTTCATCCAACAAAACCCAATTGCAACTATTTCCCGTGCTACAAAAACTCGGCACGGCGAAATAGTCGAGAATCGCACCAAATGAACAGAACACCTACTAAAATATGTATATACAAAACTATACCTAGTGCAAGCGATTCCAAACCACAATGATGACGGAATCGCGCAGCGGTCATATGTACAAATACTCATCTGACTGTATAATCCTAATAAGCTCCCGCAGGTTACCGAATACATTCTTTCCTGAACCTTCTGCTCCAATGTAGTTCAAAAGCTGCTCCGTATCCTAACCGCCCACCATGGAAAATAGAAATAGCAGTCTTAGTTTAGTTGGGAAACTGGATTAACCACCATTGCAACAACATTCAAGGAGACAGAATACAATATTAAGCGGCAAACACACACCTTGTGAAACAAGTAAATGGCATAGGACGATCTAGTTGTTGAGTCATCTTGGAATTCCAAGAAAAGGGGATAATCTGTTAGTTTCGAGTCAGCGTTGCCGACTCTTGGATGTTCCGCTGAAGCAGCAGATGAGGTTTCAGCTAAAGGCAAACGATCACCGACATAAGATCGTGATCCTCCAAAGTGCAAAGGATATCGCAGGGGAACATCAAGATATGAGGCTATGAGCAAGACTGCCTACAAGAAATGAACACAGTAAGCAACTGAATATTCTAATTCCTTTGAATACACACAAAAAATTAACAAAGTAAGCAAGTAATGATTTTAACTCTTGTGACTACACCTATAAAATCTATTATGGAAATGCAAGCAGAAGAACTTGCACTCGTATCATAGTTTATGCATGATACTGTGACAACCACTAAATTTAAGTGGGCCACAGTGTATATTGAATTCCAAACCAATATATGAAAAACTCAACGCTCTTGTGTGGATCATTACTACTATTAATATTATATTGCATTCCAAACCAATATACGAAAAACTCAATGCTCTTGTCTTGATCTTTACTATTGAATTTATCCGAAGCCATATCACAGGATCAGCAGTATAAAATTTTATTTTCGATACTTTCTTCCTTGAGCATGAAAATGAACATATGCAAGGCTCGGATATATGTGCTTCATCAAATGTATTGTGTTAATATTTTGTGGTACAATACAAGAGCAGTGGGCAGAGAAACTTACATGTGCTGCATATCCGAGAACAGCCGCTGATCTCTGAAGCTCTTTATGGCTGTAACTCGGCTGCTTTGCCTTAGGCTTCCAAATTTGCCAACCAAAAAACGTTGATGGACGAATATGTGGAGATTTGATAGCACTGAGCAAATGCGTTCTATTTCCATTCTCATGTGCAACTGGTCCATTCTCTTCCGAAGATGTTCGACCCTCTCCTGAAAATGTGGTGTCATTACATCATAAACGGTTTCAGGAAGGAAGCGACACAAGGATTCACTGTGTTTTTCAATTAGTCATCAATAATCAATTAGCTCATGTATTAACCAGAGAAAAAAAAATCCTATGACAGCAGGATTACTGGAATGAAATCTCACCATTAGCATGGGAGCGATGGTTCTCTGCAACCGGCAGCGGCTCACGGAAGACCCTCACAGGGTACAGGGCAGCGACCTGTGCCACCATGGACTGCTGCCTAGTCCTGAGCAGCTTCTGCAGATCCCCAAGCCGTGCCTTCTCCGCGGACAGACCCTCCTTGGCATCCTGCAACCATTCGGAGATCGATGCTGATGCTATCGAACCAAACGCAGCCGACCTCAATACCCAAATCCAATCTCGCCGCATTATTTACCTGCACTTGCCGGTGCGCGGCGGCGAGGGCCCTGGAGAGCGGCAATACCCGGCCAATCCGCGCCTGCAGCTCCTCCCTGCAGCGGTCGACGCCCTCGGCGGCCTTCCTCCTGGCGGCGACAAGCTCGTCCGCGCGCGCCCGCCGCAGGTCGAGCCGCCGCCGAAGCTCGTCCAGCGCCGCGCCCTGCCGCACCGACTCCCTCCTCGCCTGCAGCAGCAGCAAGCGGCAGGATCAGACCAGGGCAGATGAAAGGCGGGCGCGAAAGCGAAGCGAGAGAGCAAGCATTCGCACGCACGCACCTCGATCGCAGCCTCGAGGCGGCGCGCCAGGCCCGCGCGCGCCTCCGCCGCGGCGGCGAGCTGCTCCAGCCGGCACCGGGGGTCCGGCCACGGGACCGCCGCCGCCTTCTCGGAGCCCGGATCCGGCCACGCGACCGCCGACGCCTTATCGGAGCCCGGATCCGTCCCGGCGGCCCTGGGGCTCATCGCGGCGCGCGGGGAAAACTTGGGCGGCCCGCGGGGGCGGCGGCGGCCATGGCCCACGCCCGCCGTGGCGGGGCGGAGGCGTGCGGAGCACTGGTAACTGGCGGCCGTGGGAAGCAAGCGAGCGAGAAGCCTCGGTCGGTGCGGAGGCAGCGCCAGCGCGTGCGGTTTCTCTTTTGTTTTTTCGGGCTTCGGAGTTTGTCTCGGCGACGCGACCAGCGCGGGGAAGGTGGAGGAGGGTGCCGACAAGCGTGCGCGGGGCGTGCTTGCCGCTGCCAGTGGGCCCGGCCAGCGAGGCGGACAGGTGGGGCCGTCCGGGATTAACTGCGGCGCGGCACGTGCGCCTGTAGTAGGCGTCGGTTTCCTTCTCGCTCCGTCGTCAACCTACCTACGTCTACGTGGTGTCACGGCGAGTCGGCGCCGGTGGCAACTGGCAAGTCGACGGTGACGCCGTGGTTTTGTCACTCGTCGATGAATGAAGTGACAACTCCATAGACCGTAGCTATCTGCCATCGATTGATTGTCCCTCACGGGCAGGAGGGACAACGTCAATGGAAGGCAACTCTGTCTCAAAAGTCTCTCCGAATATCCGGATCGTATGGTGTAGACGCATTTTACCGTTCAACGTTTTCGAATGTTTTGCGCGTTGAGTCCAACGCTTTGAATTCTCATAAACCGAAAGGAAATCGGAAGGAAGTTTACGGGCGTTTAGACCTTCGTCATGTTAACCTTCAACGCCCTCGGTTCATCCAAAATCCTTTTTATGGTCTCGCTTTAACCGTCACTTGAGGACTAGGCGGCGGCCTAGTGGTTGGGTCACAGTGATGCATTACAACCTATCGCGGTCGAAACAATTTTGTAGTTTCTCATTAAGAAGATTTCTCTTTTAATTTTTAGACCATGGCCTCCTCTCCATTTGACCTCAATTTTATTTTCAATACTTTGTATGAAGGAATTACAATGGATGTTGTTGCTAATCCTAGAGCTATAGCCATAGCTGCCCCATGCCTGTCTTCGCCTCCGGCTCTTGGTGTCGTATCATGTCAATCGAAAGCGAACGTCATCGGCCATTGGTGCATGCTAATCAAGCGCGTGGCACTCACGTCAGCGTGGTGGTGAAAATTTTCTCTAGCCTGACGTGCACGCTCATTCTTTCCATCACATTCATATCGATTCAAATGGATATATCCATCCAGGGTGAGGGGATGGTTTTCTATGCATTCAACCATGGTCGATCATTTGTCCTCCTGTTTGGCATTCATGTCAACACAATGAACAAAAATCCAACTTTGGGGCGGACGTATTGAAGTCATTGCTCCACCTGCCCCGGGCAACAACTATTTAAAGACTGGAGGTCACAATATGAACACTACCGCCTCTGAGCCCCATCCCCCTTTGTCAGAGCCATCGACACTCCACCCTTTCTCTTCTTCCTTCGACTATCGCGAGCAGTAGCTCTGACCCTCTGTGGGTGGTGGAAGAATTTGTCGCCAGCATCTCCATGAAAATCGTGGTGGAGGTGCACAACTGGGAACCCCGACACACTTCCCACATTTCCACAAGGAGTCTCATAGCTCTTCGGAGGTGAGCTCAATGGATGAGGAGGTGATGATGGAGGAGGCGCCTACACCGGCTACTTAGTTCACCCTGTAGGAGGCGGAGGCACACTATAGTCGTGTCCCCGTGAAGGCCGAGCAAGAGAAGCAGGCGATGTCAGGCTTCTCTCTGGATGTTGCGGGAGGAGGAGTAGTACAACTCGCAGCTCGTCTAGCACCACCGAAGAGCTTGATCATCGACAAGCAGACGTTCAAACATGCCAACATGGTGATGTATTACACGTTTTTAGCGTATCTGCTAGAGTTGCTCTAGTTGCCTCTCAACATTTGGTGTCTCCTAGACCCCTTCCTCATTCAGACTCTAGCTTTGAATCAGACATTGACTGATGGACCCTCTTGTCACGGTAAGCGCGTTGTGGTCTCAACACGCACAAACGCAAATCCGGAAGAGATAAGTAGTTGCGTCCACGATTCCGCAGCCAACATGACACACATTCACCACTAGCACTAGTATATAAACGGATCTCTTGCCCTGCACTTCCTTCCATGTGAACCCCAGCCAGAATCTCACCAACGACGCCGCCAGCATTCGCAGTTCCAATTCCAAACAAACCCGCTCACCAGTCATCGAGTTCGATAAACAAAACCTACAAAAGGAGCACTGGAAAATACTGGCACCGTGTGTACAGACGCATTTCGTGGAAATAGAATAACCAAGGGATGTTCAGGCGACACATCAGTGTTACAGGTAAGTACAGGCAGGCGACGGAGGTGGCAAAGCTGCGATGACTTTTTTTAAAGTACAAAAATTGGAGTAAAACCACTCGCGACATGCTCCATGCGCTCACGTTGGTCATCCGAACAAACAAAGAGGATTAAAAATGGTCCAAAACGAGAGACGCCTTTTGTTTTTGCCCCACTGGCATCCTTGTGGAGGAAAGGATAGTCACGCTACCGGTTTTCGCCCATGTGGCGTCCTACTCGGCACGATCCTTCTTCTCCCTCTCCTCCAGAAGGATGCCAGGTGGCCAGAAATGAGACGGCTTGGCGCATGCTTGGCCAAAGTGAGAGCGCCGTGCAAGTCGAGTGACCGCGAGAGATTTTTACTCAATGTACCATGGAACGAAGAACAACCGACTCTTCTCGTGCAGCCTGTGAGTTTTATTGGACCCTGTTGTTTTGGAGGAATGTCGCTCGAAAGTTCCTGAAATCGGGATGAATAACATGTCAGATGCAAGTTCGACAGTTGGGGGAAAATGGTGGTGTTCCACTCACACAGCTCACAGGTGAACCCGGTCAGTACCTGCGTATGGTAGACCCGTCCGAATCGCATCACTGGAACATGGTTGGCATCGCGTTCCAATGGGGGAACACATCTGTCCTGGAATCTTCGGAATCGGGTAAGAGATATCCTGTTTCATATTGGGGGATTGCTGGTTCATCGGATCCAAACACAGGGCCTGGTGCTGCAAATGAAATCAGTAGTATTAACTAAGTGAAATCGATGAACTAGCCATTGTATATCGAAGGAAGGTGAAGAAAAAGGATGTACTAACCAGATTGAGAATCAGAGGGCTGTAACTCATCAGGCGCCGCTTGGCTAAGAGGCGGGGCGGCAAAACAGCTGTTGATGAGAGTGTACAGGTTGGGGTCTCGTTCAAAGAGATGAGGCCCTGATGTTTCAGTCATAGCATCGCAGGATGAAGCAGCAGAGGGACTCGAACTCCCCACGGACACCTGCTGGTTATCCACAGTGCTTACTGGATGAGCTTCTGGAAGCAGCTCTTCCAACTGACTGCTGTCCCTTGGTACCATGTACATGCACTCAAACTTAGCTGATGCCGTTGTCGCTGATGGGTGCATGCAGAGATCAGCAAAGTTGACACCCTGCGCAGCACAAGTCGTCGAGTATGTGGACCAGTTGTTTGGACCAGATTCGATATATTGGAATGAAGGGAGCTCCATCTTCCAAGGACCAGTTATGGGCCTAGAAGTAGAGAAGTTGCCATTTGAAAAGGCATGGCTGCCATCAAAGGTACCTGCAGAAGGTGATGCACTCTTGTCGCTCAGGTTGGTCGCATAGTGATAGACAAAACCTAATACAAGCTTCTTGAGACTTGTTAAAGGATTGATCTCAGATTGAGGAAAGCGTACCATTAATAGCCGCGTTCAACATAGAAAATGAATTATCAGATTCTTTAAGAACTTCTGCTTGGTTTACTTGATCCGTGGAGCTGTAATTTTTTGACCCAAAGTATGGACCAAGTAAAGTGCTGATAGAAACATCTGGAAGCTGAGGTGCATAAGGTAAAGCTTGTTGGTCATCAATGAAATCGTCCCACATGAAATTGGTATCATGTAAATCATTTCCATGGAGGAGATCATTGGCCAGCTTCTCACTAAAACTGAAGTCAGCAGACTCTTGCTGGTCCTCATTTGAAGCCTGCTGGCATATATTAGGAGGATGTATAGGCGTACAGGTGCGCTGGCATTTCTTTATTCGAGTGTTCCAGTAGTTTTTTATTTCATTATCAGTGCGCCCTGGCAACTGAGAACATGTTCTGAAGGTTAGACAATGGCAATTAAAGAGAAGAAATGTGTGTACAAGAGAGAAGTTACTTTAAAGACAAACAACCAAAATAGGTATGCACGTGCAACCAGACAATTTACCTATTCAAATTTTATCTGCAAAACTTGATAAATCTCTAGCTCTGGAATTCCATGAAAATGCACTTTATGACTGTATGATATTAATGGTGTCAATGTACAAGAATGCTACCACATGGACATGCTTTTTAATACAGTTATTTTCTACATACTTTTGCCAGTCAAACCGAACGGCTGCTTGTTGTCTTACAGTCCTAGTTGCAGTTGAAACCACAATTTGCTACTTAACGTTATTTATTGACGATTGCGTCGAAAAGACAGAACTGTCAATCATATAATTCAATAAATAAGTGAGGTGGAAGGAAGTTCAGAGATCCACATAAAAATATGAATGGTCAGAGATTGAATTGCTGATAAAAAATGCAGAATAAAATCAGATGTAGCATTTTTAACATAAAAAAAATGAAAAGGAGTCACAAGGAAATTTCATAGGATGTATTATTTGTGCAATATAGTACAGTATTTTTATCTAGTTATGTTTGGTAACAGTCACTAAATGAAAAAATATAACAGCTTTGGAGTGAAACAGTACCACAAAACTAGCAAAGAATATAAATTGAATATAATTGAAGTCACAGAGCTGACAAGTGATCATGCAAAATGGATGGAGAAAAAGACGCACAATAGGCAAATTTTAGTTCAATAAGCCTGATATAATTAATCAGCACAAATCCAAGTAGATGAAAATATTGGAACAATTGATGGATTTGTGCAGGAAATAAGCATTATTTGTGGAATCAACAATATAACTTAATCTGGATCTGAAGTGCAGTACTTTATTAGGTTGCACCAAGAAAACGATCACGTTTTATATAAAGGACACGCTACCTTCCTTCAGGAACCATAATGGAAAAAAAGTTATGCAAGATTAAATAACATATGGGAAAAAAGTACATGGGTACAATTGATCAATGGAAGGATCTCTTAAATTTAAAACTAACTCTCATGAGAGAAGCATGAGAACAAAATTTGATGAATGCTGAACAGAAAAAGATGAGCTGGAAACTGAACTTACACGAGCAGCCATTCGAGCCCACTTATTCCCCAATTTGTAATGGAGCTTAATGATTAGGTTCTCCTCCTCTTTGGTGAAAGTGCCCTTCTTTAGGTCGGGCCTCAGGTGGTTTGCCCAGCGAAGACGGCAGCTCTTGCCGCACCTTAACAATCCGGTGTCCTTCTGCACCACATTCCAGTTCTGCACACCATGCTTCTTAACATACGCCTCCAAGATGGCATCCTCGGATGGTGTCCAAGGACCTTTCTTCAGTTGCGGGCCAGCTCTCCTACGTGGTGACGCCCTCACGCTCTTATCATCACTGGATGACAAGTCAACCTGGTCCGGACCAGGTGTCTCCCGGTCGCTCTCGTTCTTAACTGGATTCATCTCCCCGAAGCACGGTGCTGAATTATGCAAAAAATACTGCGAACTTTAAACGGATCGCCACAGAAATGTATAACAGTAGAAGCTAACAAAGATGAATGTGACAGAGTGCTTGTTAAAAATACATAAATAGGTATGTTTTTTTTCCTTTTCCCGAACTTCATTTTGAAAACCGATAACAGAATTTCCAGCTGGATCACAACAGTGTAGCACACTCAGGCACGCGATATAAAACATGCATCTACCTGTCCAACTAAAACTCTCAGGAACACACTCCCAGCGAGCAAATCAACTACCTTATCACAGCAACCATACCGGCAACAAAAGAGCATCGAAGTGATAATTGCAGAAGGCAACAGTCTTGCGCTTATAATTAATAACACGTTTGAATCTGCACACGACGCATCCATGGCTGAAGCATCGGCAAAAAAATCTAAGATTCGGTAATAAGCCAAGTAATCAGCAATTCAGCACCAGTAGATCAGAGCCACTTTCTCCACCAAAATCGAGTTCGAGCATGGCCCATCCCAGAACCTAACCACGCAAACTCTCGATTTCTATCCACGTCTTAACGAAATCAAAACAAAAGTCCGTCGACCCGTGACGCACGCGAGAGGAAATTAAAACAGATTTGCTAGGGCACATCTAGATGTGCCTAAGATAGAGCACATCCAAGTTCAATCAAACTAGAAAAAAAAAAGAAAAAACTTTAAAAAAATATCTAAACAAATCTTCATGTAAAGTCAACAGTATAGAACTTAGATATGCTCTATCTTAGGGCACATCTAGATGTGCCCTAGCCAAACCCAAATTAAAATTACAAATCCAGCCACATCTATTTCGAGGTAAGCGGAGCATCTCTCGCGCAATTCACAGTCAGATCAATTCAGTCCACGGAACTAAACCCTGCACCACCAGGAGCACCAATCCCCCGCCGGCCCTGGATAATGCGATTCCCATCCTTAAACCGCCCCCAAATCCAACCCCAGGACCGACCATCAATCCTCCCTTCGCGCCTCGGATCACCCGCCCCGGAGCCAGAGGAGGAGGGAAGCAGCGAACCCGCGGGTTTGGGTTGGGCGATACCTGACCGGGAGAAGCCGAGCTGGCCGGAGGAGGGGTGGCCGGAGCGGGGGTACGGGGGATTGGAATCGCGCCGCCGCGTGCTCTTCCCCTGTTCTTCAGGATCGGGGATTGAGGGGGGTGGAGTTGGGCTGCCAGCCTCCGCTCTGCTGACACACTGGAGTGTGGGGGTTGGACTAGGGAGGAGTAGGGGGGGATTTAGGGAGGAGAGATCTGCAGCCTCCGGCTCTTTCGGAGGAGAACACATGCTGACTGAAGCATTGGGCCCATTTGGATTTGGTCCAACTCAGAGGTTCGGATACGGGATCAATGGGATATGTACCAGTATTAATTAAGTTCGGGTGTTCTTTCATGTGGGAAATTCAAAGATGAATTCAGGCTCATCTACTCCTACCCAAAAGATTTTCGAAAAATATATTTGAAAAAAGTTTAAAATATTTTAAATGTTTTTGTGGTGGAAGATGATTATATGCGAGATGTTTCTATAAATTTTCAAGAAGTTCGGACTTCCGGAGAGCGCGCGATAATAAAATCAAATTCAGCCCCAAATAATGCATGAACAGTGTTTTCTCAAAAAATTGTAAATTTGTTTTTTTGCCGCGCGCTTTTCAGAAGTTCGATATTCTTCAAAATTTACAAAAACATCTCACACATAAGGATCTTCCATCACAATTTTTTTTGAATTTTTAAGCTTATATATATATATATATATATATATATATATATATATATATTAGTCTCATCTGCACCCGGACGCCGAATCGCTGTTTCCTTTCATGTATTCCTTTCGTATCGAAATATAGTAGTTGCAATACACTACAACTAGGTACGAAGGGAGTATTTTCTTTGACGCGAATAAGCGCCGGACTGGGTGGACTGCTTCCATCCCGCACATAGCTTCGAGTTGTTTTACTATCCACTAATTCCGCTACGTCATCGCAACATGCTGCAACCTGGGACTCTTATTTATGATCTTGTTTAGGATTGGAAGAGCACACAAACATGATGTGTTTGATTGTTTTCAGTGCTAAGAGGAGCAAAACGAATCAGATCGAGCATGGTTGAAGAAAAACAATACAAAAAGCGGCGTTGTCAGGTTGTTTGGTTGCATGCATGACGGTTAGTGGGTTTGGGATCTGTATGCGATATGTCGTTTGATAGCGGTGGCTTCTCGCATGCGGTGTAAGAGGAGCATGCAGCTGACATTGAAGCTGGAGGAATCTTTCTCACCTCGTGTTTTGCTGGGGCCTGGATCGCTGGAGAAGCTCAAATCCGCGGTTTCGCTGGAGCCTGTCCCAGAGATACTTTAAATGTCGTGCCATGCAGGTAAAAAGTGCCCCTGTTGTTTGGTTGCTGGCGTCCCATGAAAAGAGTTCTGACACATGCAACGTACCTACCATGGTGCGGGTAACCAAACACGCCCACAGAGATAAAAGAGATGATACCAGCGATAATCTTTTGCGTTTATCGTATTTTAAAATGTTTTATCACTTAAATAATGAATCTAATAAAAAAATCGTTTTCACCGTTAAATCCGTCATGATGAGATCTTCAAAACTGGATCTCATATCCATATGTTTCAAAAAAAATTAAAGTTGCTATGTCTATTGCTCATAAATTGTCATGATGTTTACACTGAAATTATAGTGATGTACTTCAACTACGATTTCTTGTACGTTTTCTTCAACGTTCTAAGTAAATTTGTCGAGGATCATAAAATAAAGCATGTCTATTTGTCATGGCAGACCACATCTTAAATTGCCATGAAAAAACAAATGTTAAATTTATCATGGACACAAAAAATTATTCAACCGAGCACCCTCAAGAAATATTCAAGAAGACTCAAACGTCTAAACTTGGGGACGCCACCGTGCATCCCTTTCTTCCTCAACAATTATCAGCTCGTCTTTCTTAGCACTATATTTCTATCACATGTTATGCATAGAATACATGTTATGCACTATATTTCGTCTAGGTCATAACAAGTTGGATCCTAGCATGTCGATGTGGGAGAGATACACGCTCCACTTTTGCATAGAATACTTCTGTGCCTCACTTATAATTGTTGAGTATTCAATTTTCAGTTCTAGCTACTACTTTATCATAGTTAACTATTGTTTCTCATGTTTGTCTTGTTAAAAAGATGTTATTAGAATTTTTAGGACTCTCTTGAGTTCCATTCTTATTTATCTAGAGAGTTTATCATTTTGAATTTTTTTATCCATACATTCATAAATGTGATTTTATAATAAAATTTTGCACATATATAAAACTTTTCTAAATGTTTGCCACAAAAAAGTATTTTTTTTATTTTAATGCTCACCCGAGCTCGGGCTAATAACAACACTTTCGGTGATTGTGCCTCTTCCTACAACAAAATCAAAGTTAGAGCAAACTTTTTGATTTCTTGGGAGAACGAGCGAACGACCTTAAGCAAAGAGAGGCATCCTCTTCATTTTCACCTTCCTAGACAATAGTTAAAATGAGTTTATTCGATAACCATGAGCCGATGCATTTTTACAAAAAAAAACATAGTAGAAGCAAGTTTAATGGAGTTGTATGTATTTAGGACAGTATAACTGGGCACAATCCCAGCCCTCTCACGCCCCTGCAGTTTTTGTCCGTCCGATTTCATGTCCTGATCGTTCCTAGCCATTAGATCTGCGTTCAAGGTGATTTTTTTCGCGAGATGAGCAGGCTGTCCTAAGGGCCCTCTATTCTCGTAGATTTTTTGGACCCTTGTGGTTAACTGGGCTGGTATTAGGTATTCCGGCCCATTTTCCCCGCTCGACTCGGCGAAGTAAATATTTTCACCTCGACTCCTCCTCTCCCTGACCTTCCCCTTTCTGCCCCCGACGGATCTTGCGTCGGAGCTGTAACAGGCGTTGATGTCGCCAGAGGAGAGTAGGAGACGACATGCGCTTGTACGCCGGCGTGGCTTTCACTCGGGCTTGGATTGTGCGGAGGCGGGTGAAGTAGACGGGGTCGGAGCCGACGGCTCGTCGCCGCGGTTGAGGATCCGGACCGCCTCCATCACAATCAGGTGCTTGCACTTCTTACTCATGGAAGGCTGCTTGCGTGCAGGCTTCACCGGTGAGAAGTGACGACCTGCATCGCCGCCTGCTTCGGCGTCGTTGACACTAGCAAATCCAACTTGGGATTAGGGATCGCGATGCTAGCAGAGTCGACTTGGATGGTGAAGAAACGATAGTCACGGACAACTTGGGCAGAGGCGAGGAGCTTGGGATTGCGTGGCTATGGGGCTTGGCTTGCTTGGGCGTCAAGAAGTCATCTAGATGCACCGGTTGTTTAGCGCAGCATGGGATCTGAGCACTACTAGATCAACTGGTTTTACATATTTTCTTGTTAGAAGGGGAGACGAGAGATTCCTGGACTGTATTGTTGGGGTTCGTGGCAGAAAACACAAATTTTTCCTTGACCTACGATACCCAATCCCAAGACCTATGCTATGCTGATGCAAGTAACGGACAGAAATAGATCACATACCAGTATGTAGTCCGTTAAGCGGGAAAACGTTCCCGCATGAACGTGGTTGGTGTAGTCGTACCGGCAATCCCCGATGCCGCGCAGATCCACGATGACTCCTGTAGCCACCCGATCCTTGTGGACCGATGACGGGATTACGTCCCCGTCGGAACGTTGCTGATGAAGACCTCGCGATACGACCACGACGATGAAGTAGCACCACAAGTGTAGTGCCTCGCGGGATTATACACATACAGTATACCCGACGTCCCCCCCGGGCTCCGAACCAGTAGAGCAGCGGAAAGAAGATGGATTCGGATCCCGATTCCAGCAGCACGACGGCGTGCGTATAGTGGAGAAATCCCCAACCCAGAGCAGCCTCCAAACAAGGGGAGTCCGCTCAAAGGAAGGAGAAAGGAGGGAGAGAGATGAGAAACTTTTCTCAAAAAATTCATGATTAAAAGGGCACCCCTACCCCTCCTTATATAGGCCAAGGAGGGGTGCCACCCCTCCTCAACTTCCCATGTGGGACTAATCCCAAGGGGAGGGGGGTGGCGCACCAATAAGGGGGGTGGGCCCCCTCATGGCGCCATGGCCCATGGGGGAGGACTCCCTCTCCCCCTAATGGGCCCTATGAGGCCCATATGCCTTTTAATTCATTTTTAATTATATTTAAATACATTTTAATATTTAATTCAGATAATTAAATAATAAAACATATATTAAACATTATTAAATATATTTTGAACCTTTCAAAATACCCAGAACAACTTCCGGCCTTCATCGGAACAGTTCCGGTCATCACTGGAACAATTCCGGTGTTCTCTCCAATTTCTCCGGTGATCCCGAATCAATCCTTACTGCGTCGAGTACCCTTAAGTGTAACACCCTACGGTCCGGGAAACAACAGACATGATCGAGACAACTCTCATTGATCAATGACTAATCAATTGGACCTGGTTACAATCCTTGATAGCCCCTGCGCTTCCATCGAATGAACTTCAATCGCTGTTGGATCCGTTAACCGTGTGCATGTTCCCTTTGTCCCATGGTACTTTGCTTGTCCGAGGTTTGATCATCGGTATCCACTATACCTAGTTCGTCCTCGTTCTCAACAAACAAGTTTACTCGTTCCCGTGATATTACAACTCCGTGACCTAGTCACACGTTTGCAAACTTTATGATGCAATATCACCGAGTGGGCCCAGAGTACCTATCCGTCACACGGATGGAAAAATCCCGCTTTGATCTATTTGCATACTCATTAACATATCTATTCGGAATACCTGAAGTACTCCTTTATGGCTAGCATATTTCAGTCAGGCGGTGGGTAGCAAATCAAGGCATCCTAATAGACAGTAATTACGTATGATCACTACGGTCTAAGGATCTGGTCACTACGTTATAGTTATCGCAATGTCGAACTATGTGACTTGATCACATCGCAACACTTCTGGTGGGTGTATGTCCATCATATCATTATCCAATGATACGACTCCATTGTCAACAGACGCCATTGTCTCATGATCAGGAAACCTTGATCATCAATCGCCCAATGGACTAGTATACTAGGGTTAACTAGGGACCTGGTTGTTTGTATACCACACCTGTATTAATGTTTCCGCTTAATACAGTTCTAGCATAGTATCAAACGTATTATGAACTAATGGAATATGCTCGATAAAACATATTTTATTTGCCTCTAGGGCACATTCCCAACAGTCTCCCACTTGCACTAGAGTACAAATAATCTAGTTGCATTTTCGCTGGATCATAACTCCTTATTGATCATGCTTGCCCGTGGAAGAGGTTGTATCAACGGTCTGGGTACCATTCAGAACCGTATGTCCTTTTGCAAATCATAATGTCACCTAATTTGACATTTCTTCATTATCCACTATAATGATGAGGTATATATATTTGGCGGTGAAGTGAGACTTCGTTTGCTGTGTCATAGCAATGACATCCGGTGAGTCAGAGGACTTTCCCATGGTCATGCACACTTGAAATTCACATAATCAGAAGTCGAACTTCTTAAGCCATAATATAACTCCTGCTACTTCTAAAGCAGCCACATCAATGTAGATTCAATCCTTAGTGCATTGTATGCAACTTTGATGTCTAACCACGTTTCTTTCAACTTAGGCATTTCATTTGTGTGATATCTCAATTTTCTAGGTTAGTGTCAAAACTTGAACCAACATAACATTTATGGTCAAGTCCACTATCCTTTACAAATTTGAGATGTATCCTCAGTTCTCTCCAGACACTGAAGGATAAACTTAACTCTTTGTTCAATGATTTACTCATAAATCATATCACAACATGTTCTTACTACTAAGAACTTGGGTCACATTACGTCGAGTACATAACTCTGGTTTTATATGAAAGAACCTATGACAAAGGCATAGAGGATCCAGCACATCCATTTCTTTCATTAACCATTAACCATTGTTCTTGTACTGAGATTAACTCAACACTTCTCTTGGATATACAAGTAAGGACCACTTCTTGACTTGTCCCATTCTGAAATCCTTCAGAATCTTATCCAGGAAAGTATTACGACTCAATGTTATTAAACACATATCTATCTTAATAGATCTTCAATGCTTAATACTTATTCATCTTCATTTATGAAAGATTCAAATAATCATTAACACCAACTGCACCATTCATAATATGTTATCCATATATGAGAATGTTATCATGCTCCCACTCAAATATGTCATGCACATATTAAGTTATAGGATAACACTCATATTGCTCCCACTCAAATATGTCAGCCACATATAAGACAAGGATAACATCCACATGGCTCCCACTTAGATATGTCAGACACATATTAAGTTCAGGATACTAACCACATGGCTCCTACTCAAATATGTCATTTACATATAAGTCTAGGATAATACTCCCATAGCTCCCACTCAAAATATGTCGTCTACATATATCAAGTTTCAGGAAACTATTCAGCTCCCACTCAGTTTCATGCAAATGCATGTTTCCTCGATATTTTGGTTAAGTCCAAAATCCTTTGATCATCCATCAAAATGAGAATTCAGTTTACGAGACACTAGTATCCATATGTTTTTTCCAAAACCTTCTTGTTGTACCAATTACAACACTTCTTCAAATACAGGATTTGAGGAAGTCACGGTATTGATAACAATCCTGGATCAATCGTAGTGAATATCCCTTTGACTCAAGCATTGCTACACATTGTAGTCAACCCATTGAATTTGTCAGAAACAATCTTTGTGACAAACCAATCTTGACGTCCCTTTAATGTTCACATTTATTCCTCATAACTCTGAAGTTATTGTGAATATCAAGTAACCTCCTTACTTGATAAGATTCAAGAAATCTTAAATGTAACTCAACATAGGATTTCATGACTCATAGTCATATCTCGTACTTAGGTCCACCATCGCTTCTTTGTAATTCGTAGGAATGTCTTGTTCCATTAACATGACAAGTGAATCATGAATATCATTTTGCACTAGGGGCAAATATACATTCTTGAATCCTACCTTTCTCAGTAAAAGCTCCCTTCAAAACATCATGATCTTCATCATTAGTTTCTCCTCTTATTGTAGAGCCTTGCTTCCAGAACATATTCCGTTGCACTACTCTGACATTTGGAGGCAAGGTCAATTACCTTGGTTGAACTTTCACTTTTCTTCCATTACCACATTTATCAAGAACAATTCTTGACAAACACCAAACATAGCAATACAAGTTTTGCTCCTTTTGGTTCTAGTTGTGGAAGATGCATCCATAGTTGTCTAAGGATACACTACAAAGACAATTTATCTTACATAAATCAAGCTTCCTAGAAACCACAATACACCATGACATATATAGTGTTGGTTTCCACGAACTGAGATGGTTCCCTATGCTGAAGTGAGTGTTTGCATATTAAATTAATAACTCTAAACAATAATAACGTAACTTGGTAAGAGATAACTTAGACCATACACTTTTCGATAGAATATGATCACAATGTTCAGGCACGTCAATCATATTGAAGTGTCTCAAGACATTGCAATTTGTGGAACAACTTTCACACAAGTCTTTTTGCCCAAGACTAACTCAAAACATTTGTCACTTTGATCAAATCGTAGAGACTTGTATTTCTTGTTAATTTAATATCCATCTTTAATCTGAAATCCCTTTTGATCATATCAAATTATTTCAGACTCATGTTTCATTAGTGAATACATATATTCATCTAAGTCCACATACGAAGTTCATGAAATAATGAAATTCACCACATGCTGACATACGATACATCACAATGTATGATACTCAACAATCAGTACACATTCCGTTTTACCAGAATGCGAGGTTTTAGTCATCTCACCTCAAAGGCATGGTTTGTATATGTCAAGAGATCAAGTATCTTAAGACATCATCATACCATTCATGACTTAAACTGTACTGTCATTATTAAGTCTGGATATTTCTTGGCATTGCAATATTTCTTATAAATGATCAAACAACTATCATCAATATAAGAATAACTCATTCATAATCGTAATGTGACCATAAGAGATATCATTCATAAAAGGAGAACAACTGACTTGTTTCTCACTAATATGAATAATTGTCTTTGCGAGATGCAAGACACACTAATAAAGTCCTCATTCAAACGATCATAAAATTTATTCATATATTAATCAATTGATAGATGTAGAGGGAGAGTGTTGTCGACCATCAACTATCTTGATTGCCGTCAGCACACATTGTCACCTCATCCCTTCCAAGCCACTCTCAAGCAGTAAGTTCAAGCATCGAATACTTAATCAACCGCAATTAGTGTTTCGTGGGAAAGACATTTATAACTCGTATATCAAATATACCTTCTCCGTCAATGACCATTCCTGCATTGGTTCTACTCTTAAAGTTCTTAACTTTAACCATGACCTCATGACAGGTGAACGATTCTCCTTCATGACATAGTCCAGACATGGTCTTTGTAACTAGGAGGAAGCGGATGTAACTCCCTAGTTATCGCAAAGTAACCAGTCATTCAGTAGTCCAAGTTATACACAAGGTGTTCCATGTATCTTATACATTTTCCAAGTGACTTTCTCAGCAGGTTGTTCCTTCCACCATAGTTGAAAGAAACCCCGTCCATATACTCATATTCCATTTCTCTGATTTGTGACCAAGTGCTTTCAAGTTCACCTAGCACGTCATACGTGTTGGTTAACATGCATTCACAATTCAGACTCATAGAATGAAGTATGGTGTATTGGACAGTCATTCATAAGTGACGGTGAGTACGATACTCATCATCATCTTCCTTGAATACGGAGTTATCAGGTGTATCTCCTAGCAGTTCTTCGTATTATGTTTAACAAGTCATTACTAACGAGTATGTCTCTAATGGTGTTGGTACACATCAATGAAGTAAGACCCATTTACCTTAAGTTCTATCATACTAAAAGAGCCATAGTTCTAAACATTGGTATGACGTTATCTACAATGATATTTGCAAAGACATGAAGATTAAGTTCATAATATGGAGTTCATGTTTCAAAAACAATTCTGGAACTCCCACTCAGACAAACATCCCTCATAGTTTGTTCTAAGTGATTACACGATCCTTGAAGAACATACCTCCCCCGTGTGACACGACCATCGGTATGTTGTTCAAGGTAGGCCATCATGCCAATCACATCATCTATGTGACTCATGCTCGACCTTTCGATCTCTTGTGTCCCGAGGCCATGTCTGCACATGCCAGGCTCGCCACAATAACCTTAGTGAGTATATGCTGCGTATGCAAGGCCATGTTTCTGGACATGCTAGGCTTGCTCCACCCATCTCTTGTGAACGTAAAAATGTTTGACACCCGTGTGACACGTGATGCCTCCATAATGAAGAACTTTCCAGATGGTGCTTCACTAAGGAAGGACACTTTGTTGGATTAGTGAGGGATCATCCTATTATGCTACCGTCGTATATCTAACATATTAGCAAAAACAGGATGCAGCATAAATCATACATGCTATGATTCCCCCCGACATGCAAATTAAAGTTGAAAACGCCTTTCTACTTTATCTTTTGCAAGTTTTACGTGGCTGCTAGGGGTTTCGAGAAAAGAACCGCTTTCTATCCTGCGAAAACAAGCCACAACACCAATCCCGCAATTGTCACTATTACACCCCTGTCGGGGCCCTCCGTTGCAAACATCTTCGCATCGCTAATGCAGAGAGACAGACACCCCCCCAGCCACTTTATATGGTACAAGCCATATGTCAAGCGTGGAACCAGTCTCGCGTAAACGCGTAAGGTCGGTCGGGGGCCGCTTCATCAAACATTGCCGCAATGCTAAATGAGTACACGTGAGAGGGTAACAATTGAGAATTTATGCCCACATACTAGATGTGTTCTATCCGTACAATACATCTACGCATAGCCTTGCTCTGATACCACTGTTGGGGTTCGTGGCAGAAAACACAAATTTTTCCTTGACCTACGATACCCAATCCCAAGACCTATGCTATGCTGATGCAAGTAACGGACATAAATAGATCACATACCAGTATGTAGTCCGTTAAGCGGGAAAACGTTCCCGCATGAACGTGGTGTTGGGAAACGTAGTAGAAAACAAAAAAATTCGGCCTACGAATCAAGAACCCAAGATCATCCAAGATAGATTGCATACAAGGTTTAGGTCTTTGCTCACCAACGGTTGCAGCGGAAGTAGAGTTGGTGAAGCTCGTGGACGTAGTGGAAGTAGATCTCGCAAGTTCTCCCACGAACAGTCCCTCGATCAATCCCACGAACAAGTCCCGCGATCTAGTCCCACGGACAAGTCCCATGAACAAGCTCCTCGAAGAAGGGTCGAAGGTACGACCCCTCCATTAGTATCCACACATCCCGTAGCAGTAATCCAGCAGCGCTCCGCCGTCCAGAGATGAACGCCACCGAGAAAACTAGAGCGAGAAAACCCTAACGGATTCCGATCTAGAACAGCGTCTAAACCGGGGTCTAATTGTGGAGCAACGGGGTTTAGAGGAGGGAGGGTGGCGCATAGGCCTTGGGGATTGATTGTGTGTGTCTTCCCCCACCCTTGGCTCACCTTATATAGGTGGCCAAGGGGCCTAGGGCGCAGCTCAAGGAGGTTTGGGAGTCCAACTTGGACTCCCAAGCCTTCCAAACCTACACATACCTTCCCACCGGAAACCTTCCATAATGGTATTTGGAAATCCCACCTGGAGGATCTCCCACCCCTTTTTGGTGCGCCCCCACCACCTGGCCGGCCAGGCCAGCCTAGGTGGCTTGCCCCCCAAGGCCAGGGGCGCAGGGCAGTGGGTGGTACTGCCCGGAACCTTCCGGAACCTTCTAGAAGCTTCCAGGACCTTCCGGGACCTACCGGGACTGTTTCGGGACATTCCGGACACTTTTGGAGCACTTCCAATACCTTCCGGAACCTCTAACGAATGTTCCGGAGCCATCTAAATGGGTTTCGGAGCCATCCGGGCAAAGGTTATTATGTCCGGTGAACACAACATATTGTTTAAGCTGTCCACCGATCACCGAAACTATTCCGGTTGATCGTAAACTTTCCCATTACCATTTTCATATGTTCCGGAACCACCTGGGACTACTCCAGAGTGATACGGACATATCCTTAAATACCCAAAACTACTTTTGGTGCCCTTATGAACTATTTCATAAATCCCCGGAACTACTTCCGGTACCCGTATGAACTATTCTGCTTTGCTTCCACTAAACCTTCTACCATTCTAGTATTCTAATAGACTACTGCTCGTTAAGTGTGTGACCCAATAGGTTCGGTATAATGCGGACATGACTTAGAACATCTTCCGAACATAGGTCAACAGCCTTTCGTCAATAGCCAATAATCAATAGCGGAGCCATGGACACCCATGTTGACTCCCGCACATACACGAAGAAACTTCGAATGAACCATTATGTTTATTCATGTACCATTCCCTTTGCTTCGTGATATATGACAAAGTTAGAGGAGAGATGTTTGGCACCCATGTGTAACAACTTCTTGAACACAAGCCACTCGTTATCCTCTTTGCTCGTTTGTCCCTTTTCTCGTTATCGTATTCCGGTATCCCTGTGACTGAATCACAATGCGTCTGGCCAGACTATAATGGATACCTTCATACCGAGTGGGCCCGAAGTGAATATCTTCTTCAGCGTGAAGGAGCAAATCCCATTCTTGAACTATCACAGTCACTAGCCACACCATCTGACATACCCAGAACTTATTTTACTACTTCCCATTTACGGGAGGATTCATCTAAGAACCAAAGCATGTCTTCCTGTGTGAAGCAACTCGATACTCTCATGGTCTAAGGAATTACGTATATGATAACATTTCATGATATGACTTATAACGTTGTTACGATGTGATCTCTAAGTATATCATTCAATACTGGGGTCGGTTCAACATCATTGTTCTGCTAACAATATGTTCCCATTGCTACTGACATCCTTGTTACAAGAACAATGTCCATGATTAAGAAAACGTAATCATCAGTTAGCACATGAGCTGGTCTTAGAGGCTAAACCAGGAACTCTTGGTGTTTACATTTCCACACATGCAAGTGAGTTTTCTTCTGAATCTCATAGTCAGGGTCATTGCAATTATAGCACAGAAATATAAACATTAATTACGAACGTGGAAATATATATAATAACATTTTATTATTGCCTCTAGGGCATATTTCCAACAGTCTCCCACTTGCACTAGAGTCAATAATATTATCAGTGCTTGAGCATTTTACACCTATGGCATACCGGTGTAATACATGCTTCATTTGTGGTATAGACTTCATCATCGGATCTGATGTTTCAGGCCCGTTTGTATCTTGCATATCTTCGCGTTTTCACGCTATCATAAAATTCACTAATTTTATCAGTTTAGCTTTGTATATGTTTGAATCATTTGGCAGGACCTTGGTTCCTTTAGAATAAGTCATGAAATCATTCATAAATGTTCCATGAGCTTTAAGCATCTTGGAAACCATACCATGTTCATAAATGAACTGATGATTCAAAATACCCTCCCTTGTTTCTTCTTTAAGCAACAATATACTTAGCCAGTGTTATAGAATTCGCCACAGTATCGAACTTGACAAAGTTCCTTCATACTGCGCCACCCTTACGTGTGAAACACATAATCCCAATTAAAATCGAAAATCGGTCGGAGTAAGTATGAAGACTGAATTGGTGTAACTATTTACATCAAAAATTCAGCTGGTGTAACCCATTACAACGAGCTCTTCATTCTCTCCATTTTCCGAGAAACAAATCTTATCTATCATAAGTTTAACTTTTCATTGTTTGTCCAATGATCAACATATTGATCACTTTGGTATCTTGCTCACAACCTTTTGGAGCGTTGGACATATCTGGTCGTTTTACATATTATGGTGTACATGATTAATCCAAACACACAGGTGAGTGGAATTCAATTCACGTGTTTTTGCTTATCTGTGTTCATGAACACTGATATCTGCAAATAATTTTTCACCGTGACCTCGGCAAGAACATTCTTCTTGGCGTTTTCATACTAAACTACTTTAGTATCATGTCAACATGTAATGTTGGTCTTAGCATGATCAGGCACTTACTATCTATATAGATCATTGTGCTCAATCCTAATGCTATATCAGCCCAAATTCTTCAACTGAAAACTATTTCCAACGAAGTCCTTATTCGTGTCAAGAAATTATATCATTTCCAATCAACAATATGTCATCTACATAAGGTTTTAGAAATATTATTCAGCTCCCACTTACTTTCTTGAATATTCAAGCATCTTCGTTATTCCTGATGAAAACAAACTCTTTTCGCAATTTCATCACAACGAAAATTCCAACTCCATTATGCTAGCTTCAGTCCATCACTGGATATCCAAGGCTTGCATCTATTTTAGCATCCTTTGAATCGACAAAACATTCCGGTCGTATCACGTATACGTCCTTTGTTATATTTCCGTGTAGGAACTTTGTTTTTGACGTTCATTCTACCATATCCTATAAATGAGATATGTAGTAATTGCTAGTATAACCCGAACTGACTAAAGCATTTCTACGGTCGACACTATTTCGCTGTAGTCAACCTTTGAACTTGCTAGAAAGCAATTTTCCAACGAGTTGAGCTTTATGGATAAAACAATTTCATCCGAATCAATTATAGATCCATATATATATTCTTCAGACTTTTAGTCTTTCGGAGGGTCTACCAAGTTCAAAACTTGACTTACTTCCATGGATACTATCTCGGATTATTTGGCATTTAGCCAAATCCCGGAGTCAGGGCCCATCAACGCTTCTTTGTATATCACAGGTTTATCATTGTCGAACAACAATATCTCGTTTTACATATCATGAATGTTTGTACGAGTTTTGTCTAACCTGTGTGGTTCAGCTGCGCACTTCTCTGAAGATTCAACAATCTTTGACAAGTTGCACTGTCCTCCCACTCACCTTATTGTAAGAAACTATTTTTCTTCAAAACACATTGTTCTTAACAGCAAACAGTTTTGCTTTTGTGTAGTGATAGAGGAATACCAAAACTTTTGGCATAACCTTAATAAAGTAGCACTTATCTGATTTGGGGTTTTGAGTATGTCAAACATATGCCTCATATACCCAAATTTTAAGAAAAGACAACATGGTTTTAACAGTCCATACCACATCTAATATGGTGTCATTTCAACAGATTTGATGATGCTCTTTTCAGTGTAAAAGCCGTAGTCACTAACACATAACTTTAATAAGTATAATGGCAAATTGATAAACGTCATATTTGATCTTACCGTGTCATACATGGCTTGATTACATCTCTCGAACACTTTACTCATAGTGGATGCAAGTTATGATACTTCTTCACAACTCATCAGACGTTCGCTAAACTTGTAACTCAAATATTACTTTCTACAATCTAATTTGCAGAAGCTTTATTTTCTCATTACAATGAATTTCTATTTCACTCTAAAATTCCTTGAACATTTCAAAGATTTCAGACATATGTCTCTATTGAACAGATATCCACATATCCACTTCAACTCATGAGTGAAGATAGGGAATCCACTGCACACAACTATACTTATTGGACTACACACATCATCATGTATGATTACCAATGGTTTAGTTGCCCGTTCATGTATGGCCTATCAACGGTGTTTTAGTCACATTACTTCGAGACAAAGATCGCAAGCGTCAAGTGATTCATAATCATATGACTCGAAAGTCCATCACTTATGGAAATTCTTCATGCATGTTATGTCACTTGTGATAAACGGCAGTGCCACATCTATGTGGTATTTCTGTCAGTCTTGCGACGTTTAGCGTCAGTGTTATGGATGTTTAGTATTATTATCAAGATTCATAACATACAACCTATTCATAATGGAAGTATGGCCTTTACGTTATTCATAGCTTTGAACAACTCTCTTGCAACAAACATGATTCAAAATGATGTTTTGCAACAAGGCTAAAGTGTAGTAACAATTTACTCAACTCTAAAATGAATTATGAAGATAATCATAGAGTCAACACACGGTATAGCAAACCTTTTACCGTGTTCCCGAGCGTGTCAAAACTCATCATTAGCTAGTCATAAAAGCCATAGTATTTCTTATATCGAGTTGCAACAATATGCAATCGATCTGATATTCCGGTGATCAACAGTTTAATCACAATATACAGAATCCACAATTAACTGCTTAATCATGATTCCCAAGAATTACATCTCTTGACCAGCAATGAATTCATCTATAACTTCGTATGACTTTCATTTCTGAGCTGGTTATTCCAGTCTTCTTTCGTTTTGCCTTTATACCTATCATAGTTCTATTTCCAATGTCACTCCTACTCACAGAAGATCACATATGATTAAGGGTGGCGCATGCCATGGACTATCCGGCGTGTCAGTCTTACTAACATCCTTTGGACTTCCTTTCCCTTAATTCTCATCATCATATGATCGGTGTTCTTCTGGATCCCACACTTATCAGTTTTGTTTAGAGCACAGTGAACATTTTCACTAATGCTTACAATCATACATTGTACTAGATATCTTATATCCAACATTAATTGTCTTACCACTGAAAACAATTTTTCAGTTCCATGAATATAACATAACTATCCCAAACTTTTCGAAGTTCGGGTTTCATGGTGGTGAAGACAATGCACTTAGCTGTGGTGGAATTCTAGCATTTTGGATTATGGACGTAAGTCACATCATCCATAGCATCAGCGGGAGAGCATCAAAAATTTGCGATAGGACATGGTCCTTCTCGGCACTATTGAGGATAGTCCTCACAATACGGTACCAATCGTAAAGTTTTTACCAGATAATACAGTTAATCAAAATCAATTGGGAAGGTGGTAACGCGAACCATTATTCTACAACGATAATGCAAATACTAAGACTTTGTTCATAATTAAGTTGCACTTGTGATTAATCAATTTAATTACTAAGTGCGCTCCCACTCAGATCAATATCTCTCGTAATTGATGCTGGAGTGATTCAAGATCCAACCCAATCGTCCGCCATTGATGTGACATCACTGATGACTTAGACTGGACCGGTAGGCCAACTTGCCAATCACGCCAAAGGTGATTCTTGTTCATCTTTCGATGGGCGTGTTCCGGTAGCAAACTTTTATCCAAACCGTCAAGACAACCAAGTGTAATTGCTGTGTGTTCTTTTAACACACCCGTCTTTTATGAGTCACACCGTGTGCACCCATGTGACATGACCTGCTCCGGTGTGAAACATAGTATAGACGGTGCTACAGTTGGAAGAACACTATCAACTTGATATTTTTTTTGCGAGAGATCACCCTAATAAAATACGACTACCGCGCATCAAACAAGGGTGCAACAAAGGGATAAACATCACAGGCAGTTCATAAAATTATGTGATATAGTATAGCCCTTTTCTTCGTGAAGTCTTCATTGTCTTCACGTCGTCGTGGTTGAAGTCACCGTGTCCACCAACTTTGTCCTTGGCGCCGGGAACATCACCACGGCTTCCTGCATGTGCGTCGGGGTCCACCTCCGCATCGTAGATCATCACCTTGCATCTATCTATTGCTTTGCCTCGAGCTAATAAACAGTTCTGGCACGCAGGCCATAATTAAGTGACAATCATATGACTCCAGTCATCATGCCGTACCACGACACGCAGGTCGCGAATAAATATTACATAACATATAGCATCTCATACAAACACATTGCAAATCTTGAAGGCTATACCACATCACATGCATACTCTGCAAAAACGAGTTAGATCGCCATCTACACGGGTTGTTGCAACTTTTATCGTGGTTGTTAAGTAGGTTTACAAGGCAAACGAGAAACCCTAGATAAAACAAAACACGATACTTCTTTTGTTGCTAGTTTAACATACGGGGTGCGTGCATCAACTAATGCCACAAGCCAAACTTCGTTAAACGCGTGACCCCCGTGTGGATTTGAGTTCATAAAATCCACAAGCCCCTCCATGTTAAATCTTCTATTGTGAGATTAAGATGAGATCCAAGGAGTTTGATGTAGACCATGATCAAGGCAACCAGCATACTGAAAGCAGCATAGAGGGATCGATGGAAAACTCAATCCTTGTAGCAAAACCTCAACTTGCCATCAAGCATAGAAAATATCACATGACAGGGAAGCAACAAGAAAATCAATGCCTCATATCACACATATGATCTAGACCTAAACATGCATCTAATCAAGGATCGCTCATCATACCGCTGTTGGGAAACGTAGTAGAAAACAAAAAATTTCGGCCTACGAATCAAGAACCCAAGATCATCCAAGATAGATTGCATACAAGGTTTAGGTCTTTGCTCACCAACGGTTGCAGCAGAAGTAGAGTTGGTGAAGCTCGTGGACGTAGTGGAAGTAGATCTCGCAAGTTCTCCCACGAACAGTCCCTCGATCAATCCCACGAACAAGTCCCGCGATCTAGTCCCACGGACAAGTCCCATGAACAAGCTCCTCGAAGAAGGGTCGAAGGTACGACCCCTCCATTAGTATCCACACATCCCGTAGCAGTAATCCAGCAGCGCTCCTCCGTCCAGAGATGAACGCCACCGAGAAAACTAGAGCGAGAAAACCCTAACGGATTCCGATCTAGAACAGCGTCTAAACCGGGGTCTAATTGTGGAGCAACGGGGTTTAGAGGAGGGAGGGTGGCGCATAGGCCTTGGGGATTGATTGTGTGTGTCTTCCCCCACCCTTGGCTCACCTTATATAGGTGGCCAAGGGGCCTAGGGCGCAGCTCAAGGAGGTTTGGGAGTCCAACTTGGACTCCCAAGCCTTCCAAACCTACACATACCTTCCCACCGGAAACCTTCCATAATGGTATTTGGAAATCCCACCTGGAGGATCTCCCACCCCTTTTTGGTGCGCCCCCACCACCTGGCCGGCCAGGACAGCCTAGGTGGCTTGCCCCCCAAGGCCAGGGGCGCAGGGCAGTGGGTGGTACTGCCCGGAACCTTCCGGAACCTTCTAGAAGCTTCCAGGACCTTCCGGGACCTACCGGGACTGTTTCGGGACATTCCGGACACTTTTGGAGCACTTCCAATACCTTTCGGAACCTCTAACGAATGTTCCGGAGCCATCTAAATGGGTTTCGGAGCCATCCGGGCAAAGGTTATTATGTCCGGTGAACACAACATATTGTTTAAGCTGTCCACCGATCACCGAAACTATTCCGGTTGATCGTAAACTTTCCCATTACCATTTTCATATGTTCCGGAACCACCTGGGACTACTCCAGAGTGATCCGGACATATCCTTAAATACCCAAAACTACTTTTGGTGCCCTTATGAACTATTTCATAAATCCCCGGAACTACTTCCGGTACCCGTATGAACTATTCTACTTTGCTTCCACTAAACCTTCTACCATTCTAGTATTCTAACAGACTACTGCTCGTTAAGTGTGTGACCCAATAGGTTCGGTATAATGCGGACATGACTCAGAACATCTTCCGGACATAGGTCAACAGCCTTTCGTCAATAGCCAATAATCAACAGCGGAGCCATGGACACCCATGTTGACTCCCGCACATACACGAAGAAACTTCGAGTGAACCATTATGTTTATTCATGTACCATTCCCTTTGCTTCGTGATATATGACAAAGTTAGAGGAGAGATGTTTGGCACCCATGTGTAACAACTTCTTGAACACAAGCCACTCGTTATCCTCTTTGCTCGTTTGTCCCTTTTCTCGTTATCGTATTCCGGTATCCCTGTGACTGAATCACAATGCGTCTGGCCAGACTATAATGGATACCTTCATACCGAGTGGGCCCGAAGTGAATATCTTCTTCATCGTGAAGGAGCAAATCCCATTCTTGAACTATCACAGTCACTAGCCACACCATCTGACATACCCAGAACTTATTTTACTACTTCCCATTTACGGGAGGATTCATCTAAGAACCAAAGCATGTCTTCCTGTGTGAAGCAACTCGATACTCTCATGGTCTAAGGAATTACGTATATGATAACATTTCATGATATGACTTATAACGTTGTTACGATGTGATCTCTAAGTATATCATTCAATACTGGGGTCGGTTCAACATCATTGTTCTGCTAACAATATGTTCCCATTGCTACTGACATCCTTGTTACAAGAACAATGTCCATGATTAAGAAAACGTAATCATCAGTTAGCACATGAGCTGGTCTTAGAGGCTAAACCAGGAACTCTTGGTGTTTACATTTCCACACATGCAAGTGAGTTTTCTTCTGAATCTCATAGTCAGGGTCATTGCAATTATAGCACAGAAATATAAACATTAATTACGAACGTGGAAATATATATAATAACATTTTATTATTGCCTCTAGGGCATATTTCCAACACGTGGTTGGTGTAGTCGTACCGGCAATCCCCGATGCCGCGCAGATCCACGATGACTCCTGTAGCCACCCGATCCTTGTGGACCGATGACGGGATTACGTCCCCGTCGGAACGTTGCTGATGAAGACCTCGCGATACGACCACGACGATGAAGTAGCACCACAAGTGTAGTGCCTCGCGGGATTATACACATACAGTATACCCGACGTCCCCCCCGGGCTCCGAACCAGTAGAGCAGCGGAAAGAAGATGGATTCGGATCCCGATTCCAGCAGCACGACGGCGTGCGTATAGTGGAGAAATCCCCAACCCAGAGCAGCCTCCAAACAAGGGGAGTCCGCTCAAAGGAAGGAGAAAGGAGGGAGAGAGATGAGAAACTTTTCTCAAAAAATTCATGATTAAAAGGGCACCCCTACCCCTCCTTATATAGGCCAAGGAGGGGTGCCACCCCTCCTCAACTTCCCATGTGGGACTAATCCCAAGGGGAGGGGGGTGGCGCACCAATAAGGGGGGTGGGCCCCCTCATGGCGCCATGGCCCATGGGGGAGGACTCCCTCTCCCCCTAATGGGCCCTATGAGGCCCATATGCCTTTTAATTCATTTTTAATTATATTTAAATACATTTTAATATTTAATTCAGATAATTAAATAATAAAACATATATTAAACATTATTAAATATATTTTGAACCTTTCAAAATACCCAGAACAACTTCCGGCCTTCATCGGAACAGTTCCGGTCATCACTGGAACAATTCCGGTGTTCTCTCCAATTTCTCCGGTGATCCCGAATCAATCCTTACTGCGTCGAGTACCCTTAAGTGTAACACCCTACGGTCCGGGAAACAACAGACATGATCGAGACAACTCTCATTGATCAATGACTAATCAATTGGACCTGGTTACAATCCTTGATAGCCCCTGCGCTTCCATCGAATGAACTTCAATCGCTGTTGGATCCGTTAACCGTGTGCATGTTCCCTTTGTCCCATGGTACTTTGCTTGTCCGAGGTTTGATCATCGGTATCCACTATACCTAGTTCGTCCTCGTTCTCAACAAACAAGTTTACTCGTTCCCGTGATATTACAACTCCGTGACCTAGTCACACGTTTGCAAACTTTATGATGCAATATCACCGAGTGGGCCCAGAGTACCTATCCGTCACACGGATGGACAAATCCCGCTTTGATCTATTTGCATACTCATTAACATATCTATTCGGAATACCTGAAGTACTCCTTTATGGCCAGCATATTTCAGTCAGGCGGTGGGTAGCAAATCAAGGCATCCTAATAGACAGTAATTACGTATGATCATTACGGTCTAAGGATCTGGTCACTACGTTATAGTTATCGCAATGTCGAACTATTTGACTTGATCACATCGCAACACTTCTGGTTGGTGTATGTCGATCATATCATTATCCAATGATACGACTCCATTGTCAACAGACGTCATTGTCTCATGATCAGGAAACCTTGATCATCAATCGCCCAATGGACTAGTATACTAGGGTTAACTAGGGACCTGGTTGTTTGTATACCACACCTGTATTAATGTTTCCGCTTAATACAGTTCTAGCATAGTATCAAACGTATTATGAACTAATGGAATATGCTCGATAAAACATATTTTATTTGCCTCTAGGGCACATTCCCAACATGTATCACGAGACCTAACCCAAACGGGGGAGGAGATTGCTCAAGGTGGTTACAATTTGCAACACCTTTTTGTGTGCTTGTGTGTCGGTAGGAGCAGCAGAATCACATTACAACAAACATTTATTTTCTCCCTTTTTGTATTGTAGGTGTGATTTGATTGTGGTAACGAATGGGAGAAAGGAGAAGATCGCCTACGGTCTACTGAGCCGCCCAGTAGCAGATTTCCACGGGAGTCCGCTCTAGCCGGATCCAGAGGCCAGCGCACCCTGGTTCACCAGGGGCATCGTCGAGAGATTTGTCGTCTACTTATCGGTCGTGTCTGTTCACCGATTGTCCATGGACACGGCCGTGTCCGCTCATTTTTCATGGTTGCTTATTGTTGGCAGGTTTGTCTGTTTTGTGAGCACGTCGGAGATCTTGGAGCAGGTGACGACCATTGAGTTTGGGTTACTGCAGCTCATGGAATCCATAGCCATCCAGAGAAATGGAAATCTTGGATTGAAATCTGTGAGTGGAGGAAATATTGTAACCTGCAAAATAATGTGTACATGTTGATAGATTAATAATAGCAGAATGGTGACATGTGTTCGTTTGGAATTTGTTAGGAAGAAACGCCACAATGGGAAACCGGTGGAGTCTATGGAAGGTACAATAGTGCCTATTTCATTTTCAATGTTGCGTTGCACAGTCAGTATCTATGACGAAATCTTCGGCAATGCTTATTCGTAGATGAAAAAAACTTTTTTGATGTTGATGTGAAATCCCTTGCTCGAAGGTAACCAGACAATCGTCTTCATATAACTTTGCCAGCTTTTTTTATCTCACCCCCGTACAATATTTCATTGAATATGTGAATTTTTTTTACTCACAGAGCCAGCTGCAGGTCAAAACGTTGGGATATGAGTGAAAGGAAATATTGATGTAGGAAATTAATGTTCAGGTATTGGTAGATCTTTCTCATAGTTTTGCGTAGTTGACTGGTTGTTACAAAATATAATGATGGTACGTTCAGTTTTAGTATCATCATGCCATCATCCTCATAGTTGCGTTCTATTCTTGTGTTTAGTTATGTTCTTTTCATTTTTCTTTTATGGAACATCCGACTAGAGAAAGCCAGGGATAAAATGTAGTTTTGCTAGATTCTTAATAATTTCACTTTGTTTGCATGTGGATGAACTAATAGGTACTCATGCAATATAATTCGATCAACTCTTTGCTAACTTATTTCTCTACTAATGCATAACCAAGTAATGATATCTAGCTTGAGAAACTAAAGTACGACAGACTGGACACATGCTAGGTGTACTGACATCTTACACATATTTTTGCATTTATTTCAGTTAACACTTCTATTCAAATATTCAGTCTTTTGAGTTATCACCTGCTATATCAGTTATGTTGTCTTGTTTAGGAAGTTTTCTTTTCTGTATGTGATGCAGTTGGTTACTAACTAATCAACATTTCAGTTTTTACCTTATTTAATTCATGAAAGTCTAGCGCTTTTCCATGCTGAATTGTTTTAGTAAGTCTTTTCATGTATCAAATGGAATTGCCGGTCTGCCACTTTATTACATATATAGCTTTCAGCATGGTTGCTCTTTAACAAGACAAGCAACAATAAATGAAAAATATGATTTCCTCATATCCCAGTTCTTCCCATCCATCCAAAATAAGTGTCGCAAATTTGTCTAGATATTGGTGTATCTAGATGCAAAACTAAGTCTAGATACATCCATATCTAGACAAATCCACGACACTTATTTTAAGATGGAGGAAGTAGTATTTAGTATATCATTTTTTTATATTTCAACCAATTTGATCCTGGTTAGGACTCTTGTCCTATGAATGTGAGGCCCTCCACAAGAAATGTCAAGGTGCATTAGACTGACATAGTTCTTCTTTGTTTCTGAACATGATGGTGTCGTCGGAATGTGACGACAAATGCTATGGGGATGGCTAAGGTAGAGGGAAAGGTTCGATGGACGCCGATGGTGTATAATCTTTTTCTAATTGCCCTATACTATTTTATGATGGTTGAGTATTTTGTACTCACTCTTGCTATTAATCCTCTCTTTCTTAGAGAAAAGCTTGTATGAGATTTCTACTAGACCAAGTGAAGAGAGCAGTGGTGATGGCTACTATTACACAAATGATCTTAATGTGGAACCAACTAACAATATGTATGACCTTGGATGCCACTTATGGTGGTTGGGATTAATAAATACCTTATTATCCAAGGCTATGTAACCAAGGAGCACTTTCATTGCCTTCTATGTACTACTATTGCTTGTCAAAACTTTTGTATATGTGAACCTTGCTTTTATCGAGTATATATGAATTTTTTTGGTTTACCAACTAATGTATGGTTATGTTTAGGGAAATTTAATATGTTTCGTGTGGTCATATACTTATGAATTTTTTATCATTTTATTGTATAAATAGATGGGCGTAGCAACGCACGCCATCAATGATCTAGTTGTATATACAACATGCCAAAGTTTATGGAACACTATTTAAACAAAATTGTTGCCACTTCAGATTGTTCAACATAAGAGCAATTTATTGAATGGAATTTTTTTCCAGACACATAAGTATATTTTAGGTAACTAGTAGTACAATTTATGAAAATCTCGCAAAATTGAATAGCAAACCGATTTAATCGCCCTTGCTGGGATTGCCCTTAAACCGGTTGATTTTAAAGTGCCGGAGCTCCACCCCGGCCTCTGCCGCGGTCCTCGCCTCGCCGTCGATGGCCATCTCGGCGAGGATCATCCCCACCGCCGGCCCCATCTTGAACCCATGCCCAGAGAACCCGGCCCCGAGCACCACGTCCTCGCCGAACTCCCCGCCGAGGAAATCGATCACGAAATCTTTGTCCGGAGTCATGGAGTACATGCACGACTGCCGGACGACCGGTCCGCCGACGGTCTCCACGTGCCCCGGCATGAACTCCTCGATCCACCGCGCGACATGGACCGCCGCGTCGCCACCGCCTGAGACCCAGTCCCGGCTGTCAGGGTCGCACGGCGGCCCACCGTCGTAGTTGATCTTGATGAGCCCCGGGAGCTCCAGCGACGGCGTGCCGTACACGTGGGGGTCCCCGTAGCTGGAGAAGGTCGGGAACCCGGCCGCCGCCGTGAGCTCGCGCTCGTGGCCTGGCTTGATCTTCCAGTACAGGGTGAGCATGTGGAGCGGCTGGATAGGCAGCTCCACGCCGGCGACGGACCTGACCAGCTTGCTCGCCCACGCGCCGACGGTCACGACGCATTTGGCGCCGTGGAACTCCTCGCCGGCTCTCGTCTTCACCAGGACACCGGCCTCTCCTTCCTTCCTGACGATGCCGACGACCTCCGTGTTGTCCCTGACGACGGCGCCCTTCTTGACGGCCAGCGCCTGGAACATGGAGACCGCCTTGGTCGCGTCCAGCACGCCGCCGCCGAGCTCGCTCACGGCCGTGACCCAGCCGTCCGGGACGCGGAACACGCCGCCTCCCCACATCCCGCCCACGTCCACCTCGGCGGCGCCCCCGTTCGCGAAGGCGGCGAGGAGCGCGGCGTTGCTGCGCGGGCCCATGGCGAGGTGCGGCGACGGGGTGAGCACGCGGTAGCCGGCGTCCGTCTCGGCGTCGGCCCAGAGGCGGCGGGCGAGGCGGACCATGGGCGGGTAGCGCGCCTTCGGGTAGGCGTCGCGGATGGTGCGGGAATGGCCATGCGAGGAGCCGAGGTGGTGGAGCAGGTCGAAGCGCTCGAGGAGGAGGACCCGGGCGCCGCGGCACGCCGCCGCGTGGGCCGCGCAGCTGCCCATGATGCCCGCGCCCACCACGATCACGTCGTAGTCGGGCCGGCGGTGGACACCGGCGGCGTCAGCTGCGGCCATGGTTCCAACGCTCTGGGTTGCTCTGGGCTGCTGCTTGCTGCTCTCCCGTGCACAATCAAATCAAGTGAGCGGCGTAGGTGTGTGCTCTGGTTGAAGGTGGTCAACAGTATATGTAGATGTAGGAGTAGTAGGTGATCATTTTGTAGCCTAGTTAACTTTTTAAACAAAGCCGCCACTCACTAAACATGTGCGGTTGACAAAGTAATCGTCACAAGAGAATTTGTTTCATTGCGCAAAGTGCTACTGTAATGCCCAGCTCATATGATTTCTTTTCTAAGTACAGATATCAAACAAATCTGATTTTTTGGATGGACATCAATAAATGTTTTAACATTTTGCAAAATTTCGCCACGAAAAAACATCAGTAGAGGTGTATGAAAAAAAATGAATGCTTTAGAATATGTTTTTTTGAATCTTGATCAGATTTGTCTAAGACACATCTAGATGTGTTCTATCTTAGGGCACATCTCAGTGTTCAATCAAATTAGGAAGAAAAAAAAATATAAAAATAAATTTTTACGTAAAATCAATAGTATAGGATTTGGATGTGTTCTATCTTAGGGCAAATCTAAATGTGTCTTAGCAAATCTGTTTTCTTTTTTGTACCATGGCCGCTCTGGGTTCGCCTTCAAAGATATTTTTTCAAGGTAAAATTTTACAGAACGTTAGAACATTAGTTGATGTTAATCCAATTTTATTTGAATTGTTTTACTGTTTTTTCCAGAATTTTATTGTCAAGGGTACGTTGGAGCTCGGGATTAGATACTCCATATCCTTTCATTGCATCATTCTATAGAACTGGAACTTCGAAACTCAATAGTGAATAATTCGAAATAGCTTTACCTTTTATCTATTTTTGACAAAAAATAAATCTTCAATGGCCTTTTGAATGCAAATTGATCAGGGTACCTTCAACATTAAACCTTACAACAGACACACTATTTATTCACAGACTACCTTCATACGGGTCATCGAACATGATACAGAAGCCAATCGTAGACATTAAATCTTGATAGCAAGGTTGGTTCAGCGAACCTAGAAAGACAAAGCACATAGGTTGAAAAGGAGAGTGAGGAGAGAGAGGAGGCAATCGTGGTTGCTTTTGATTGGACATGTGGATGTTTAGGTTTTCATAAAGTTTTGACAAGTTTGGTTTGAATTAATATACTGGAATTCAGTATGCAGATTGGTTCACAGACATATAATGTAATTGTTGAATGGCAAAAGCGATCCATACAGCGCCATTCAAACATATACCGAAGCTTTGAGGGTCTTCCTTGAAGATGCATTAAGGGCAACTTCAGAATCATCAAAACGGACATCATCAAATGCCTACGTACACGCCCAAACGTGTTCGTCGACAACATTAGGGGTAAAAGTCATCCAACACTAGACACCAAATGTTCAACCCATTTTAAACGAACCGCCTAACGAATGAAATTTATGCTAAACCAAATGATATTTTTTAAATTTCGATATATTACAACCAAATGAACGAAATTTAACAAATCTAAACTAGTTTTAACTTAAACTAAACTAAGAAATGTATCGGATAGTGATATCGTAGGCTCTTTGGCCACATTGATCTCCATTATCGCCCGCACCATCGTCCCGAGCAGTTGTCCTTGTTGTCGTTCGTCGTCATCCTTTCATTGCAGAAGGTCCGCCAGTCATCGCGACATTCATGACCGGCAGCCGTTGCGCGCTCCCAACGCAGCCGCTCGACCACCTCTACTTGGCGGCGATGGTTGACCAGCGACTCTGCTGCTTGGCGCTCTCCCTTGTGTCGGAACCAAGCGAAGTGCTCAGACACAACTAACCCCACTTTAGAAGTTGGTCACTTGGCCACCGTCGGCGACGAGCAGTGATCTGCTCGGTTTTCTTGGACCGATCTAGGGCATAGGTCTCCACGAGGGCGAGGTCTCTTAAGGACCCAAGCAGGGCGACGTTTGACCTCACAAACGCCACCCGACGCGCCACCTCGGAGAGGCATTTTTTGGTGATCGAGGATGATGCGGCGCCGCTAGTGAGGAAATAGTAAGGTGCGAGGTGGCTTGAAAGATGCCGGGAAGGACGATTCTTCCTTCTTCACAGCCACTGATTGCCACTGGCTTCCCAGCAGGGGATGCTCCTCGCCGCAGCGTTCAATCTAAACATTGTGGATGCGCGACAGATAAGCGACTACTCTGTCACACGGCCTCCAATCTAGACGCAATAGTGAGGTGATGCAGATGATGACATCAGACTGCGCTCGATGATCGACCGTGCTAGCACCAAACCGATATACCACATGTATTCATTGCCCATTGTGGCGGCCTCATCATGAAGAAGGGCTTCTGCTCCTCTCCGTCAGAGAAGATCTGCTCTATCTTGACCACAGACAGGGTCCTGGACGCCGAGGTGCCCCAAGATATCCCTCCTTCTCGGATGTGGAGGGGCACGCGGAGAACCACTTAGACACGATAGATTCTTCTACCGTGATGGCCCGTGATGGAGGCATGCTGGTTTGAGTGAGGAGAGAAGACGAGTGGTGGGCTCGCATTCGCGGGCGATCGGCTTACATAGCAAGGGAAACATGACCTGCTCATCATGAATGCCACCATTGGTTAGAGTAGAGTTTTTTAATCGCCGCATCGATGTGAATGCCATGTCGATCAACCATCCATAAATGTCCACTCTAAGCGGCATGAATATATGCGGGTGGGTGTCCAATTTGAGCGGTATGAATGCGGGTGGAGGGTTCTGGAATAACCGTGAATACGAGGGTTTGGGATGGGCATGTGGTGTTTGGGTCTAGTGTGGTGGAGGTCTGTATGCCTGCAAACGACCTCTTCGTTTGGTGCTGATTTCAGAGATCTCAAACGTCCGAACCGATCTGAACAATTTTATCCTTTTTTATACCGTGTAGGATAGCAAAAAAAAAAATAGATCATTTGATCAAATCATTTAGGGGTAAGTTCACGGTCGTTTGGAGTTTATCTAAAGAGTACTATGTACAATGATTTTGTGTTCTTTCTCTTAGAGCTTAAAAGTTTGGCATGCAGTTGTTTAGCCTGACCATCTGATTCACTTCTTAAAATTGACTTTGCAGAGAGGCAGTTCCTCATTTATTTTCATGAGGATCATATTAACTTGTGATGGCGGAATATGTGTATTACTCCATCCAGAATGAAAAGAATATTATAATATATATTTTCATGAATACACAAAAGTTTTGTATCTTTCATTGATACGTAAAATAGTACAACAATAGCATAGAGAAGAGAGAATGAAGGGCACCACGCAAGATGTCGGAACGAGCAAAACAAGAGATGTTGAGCCCTTGAATAAGAAGATAGCTTAACTTGCCTTCCCCAACCTCAAGCGATAAATGGCGAAGTGGCAAGACACAAAGCATGAAGGCCACATCACAGCTAACACCGAACACCTTGAAAACAAGACCATGACATTGAGATGAACTGAATTAACGCACTTACGCACCCTTTGTTAAAAGGGCCAAGGAATAGCAAGTAGACAGTAGGAATCAATCAAATTCGAGGAAGACATCGCCCAAGAGGCGATGTTGATGGAGTACATTTTGCCCCAAAGGGTCATGCCGACGATAGTGACCACTGCCATAGAAGCCGAAAAGGCAACAAAAATCCATATTTCGCTCGGGTTGATTTCATGAGCATCCAAACACCGCCTCCAAAGATGGAGGGGGCATTGTGATGCCGATGTTGCTTGGCTCAGCGAACTGTACCTAGGGTTTCGGTGCGCCAAAAGAGAGTGGACCATTCAAAGAGAAAGCCTCCAAGGAGAAAACGATACCCACATGCATCTCCATTGTCCGCATCAACAACCACCGAGCATGGATTTCTCCCCAGCCAAGTCCAAACAATCTCGAAGACCGAAAGTGCAACAAAAACCATAGGAGGGGAGGCAAGTTGCCGTCTTAGGCCATCGACGAGAGTCGCCCATGGTTGATGAACCACACAAATCTATTTCATACTATTATAGGCTACCAGACACGCCCTAACTGATTCCTTATTGAACCATAATGTCGTATCAAGAAGATAGAAGCATAATGAGTTCACCCGACCTATGTGTACTTAAATTAGGGCTTCAACTTCTTCAAGCGGGTGTTCAACAACAACGGCGCCAGAGATTTGCTACCGACACGTGGTGGGAATACTTGGGATCCCCGACAACAGTTGGCAGAAACTCCTTGCTATGAACGTGAACCTGCAGACAAGAACACAAATACTCTTGTCCCAACGAGCCAGAAAGGTTTTAAATCTTCTCCTCTTGTTGTTTATGAAAGGATTAAACGTATGGTGTGGTTGGAGTAATTAAAATGCAGCGAACGAGGAAAGGAAAATAACAAATGCAGTGGTTGTAAGTAATGGTGGAAGATAGAACCAGGGCCACGTTTTCACTAATGGTGTCTCTTCAAAGACAATAAACATGTTTTGAAGCTTGAGCTCTCTGTTGGCAAGCGCACCACAATGCTAATTATCCTAACAGAGAGCTCAAGGTTCAAATCATGTAGGTATTACATCAGAGCAGAGGCGGAGCTAGCGAATTACCAAAGCCTGGGCACGCTGTAAACTAACATTTATTTTGATATATTAAACACCACCATAGTTATATATTTAAATAAATGACATGTAAAATATGCATATTAATGTTTCATAGATCATAAAAGTATCTAAAAATAGGAGATACAATAGCAAAATACTAGCTGAAAACTAGCTACACAACCAAACCTTTGGGCATCTCGACCACAATAGTCCAATCTCCAATGTTCATCCTTTTGCACAAAACAGAATCCATAAGATAGAACATATTAAAAAATTATACAATTTTCATTGAGATTAAACACATTACATAAAATGAACAGTACCAATAATGTGCTTATTGGACCTAGGCAATTGCTCTTTCCGAAACTTTATGGCTTGAAACCTTTTAATGATAGCATCATCATCAAGTCCTTTAAAAATCTCCCGCTCTATGTAGAAAGTCATCAAGTCATTAAACCATGTATTATTTATCTTGCAGCGCAACTTAGATTTGATAATCTTCATTGCCGATAAAGCTCTTTCAACCGATGCTATCAAGACCGGCAATAACAAAGCCAACTCCATGAATTTGTACAACAATGGAAAAACCAAGTGCTTCTCAGTTTCAACCATCTTTGTAACCAAACTTTCAAGATCTTTACAAAAAGAAAATGCCTCATGCCTTCTTGTGGCGGCAGTTCCACTTGAGAAAGCCTAACAAAAAATCTGCTCAACTTTGAAATTTGTACAAGCGTAATCGCATAATTAAAATTCGTAATCTAGCACAATCAACGCCTAAAGGCACAATTTCTTGGTAAATTATAAAGAATAACTTACCTAGTTGTCGCTTGCGCTTCCGATCTTGACCATTGTCCGCTGCCAAAGTCATAGCCGAGGTATGGCGCCCTGGCCGCTTTCGATCTTGTCGAACGACGATACTCCGGCCGTCCGGCGAGTCGCCGCGTCGAAGGTGCAGCCACGTAGCGGCGCAGACACGCAGTTTCGGTTGGGGGTTAGCCGTTGGCGATTCCACCGCAGACTCGCACACGTGCACACGAAGACGGCAAACAAACAAGCAATTGGAACTTGCAGATTGATGGATCGGTTCAGATTCTCTCACTAGATTTTTTAGGCAAACCGATCAAACTTTATATAAACCCGTCATCAACAATTACATGAACAAAGGTAAGGGAACTCGGCTGGCCTAACCAGACATGGCAGTCAGCCTCCAGGTTAAGAGCATGTTTGGCTAGATTGTGAGCTTTTACGTTACATGATCTAAATTCATGAAAGAAAATGCAGAAAATAAAATCTAGTGATCGGGCTTTGATTTCTTTGAAAATTGCTCCATGAGCCACCGAACTCCCGATCTTGACTTCTTCTATCACCGTCTTACAGTCTGAGGCTAGATCTTGGTCACGTAAATATCACTTGCAAGGGCCATTGCTTCTTGAACAACAAGGGCTTCGAGAGATGGAGGATCAGTTATTCCCCTGAAGACAACAGCCGACGCACCAAGGAATGTACCAAACTCATCTCTGCCAAGTGCTCCAACAGCCCCATAGCTGGATGAAACCGCCGCATCTGCATTCAATTTGGTATAGGTGTCGAGGGTTTAATCCAGCGACCCGGCGGCCTAGGAGGGCGAGGCCCAGATCTCGATCGCTTCTTAATATTCTGGAGATCATGAATGAATGACTCGACGAAACCCATAGTTCCGAATGGTGCTTGATAGATATCTTCATGGACTGCCTTTCACCGCACATACCATATAGCCCATAGACAGACGATCATGAATGTAAACTGATCCTAAGGAATAGAGTCATGCATGCTGAGGATGAAAGATTTGACGCTCGTGTCTCTACATTCGCCGATGGACTGCACGAGCTCTTCTGGGGCCAAAACCCAACGCTTCTGGTCAGATTACACTCGCGAGGGCATGCTTCCAAGAATCAGTTCTTCCATAGAAAATGCACGCCTTGGACGTCGCGATGTGGCGCTTCTGCGGAAGCTCTTCACTGGGGATGGATTCATGAGAAACTCTTCATACAAAGTAGCGCACTTTGCCAGGAACCTTGATGTTCCAGATAGTAGACCATTCATTAGAGAACTCCTTCTCATTCAATCCACTGGTGATTATTCAAGAAATTTTCGCGAGTTCGCTTTGTGTGCATGAGCATCCGATAACATGATCTGATAGAGAAAATTCCCCGACAGTCTTTTCCCCAGGCCCAGAAATCCTCAATTCTTCGTGTGCAAAGATATATACCCAGAAACGCATCCTGATGACCCACAACCGTAAGGGATCTATTGCAGCGTTTTCAATAAGTAAGAGTGCCGAACCCAACGAGGAGCAGAAGGTAATAGCAAGTGACTTTGGCAAGGAGATAACTGCAAGCACTGAAAGATAACTTTTTAGGGGTTTTCTTGGTATAAGAAACAGGAAAGTAAAAACGAGCAAAGTAAAAGACACTGGAGAGTAACGAGTGGCCCAATCCTTTCTGAGAAAAGGAGAGGCCTAGCAACTGAACTTATAAAGGCTAAAGCGTTCTTGAGGACACACGGGAGAGGTAGTCATGTGCTTTCGCCATATTCCGTATCGGTACTATGTGCTGTGTTGATAAGTGTTGAGTGGGTGGATCTATGCTAGTACACCCTCTAGACTAAGATAAGTGCACTCTTATGATTAAACACCTTGCAAGCATTCGCAAATACAAGATAGTAATTAAGGCAAAAGCCTAACCATAGCAATACGATCGGTGATCCATTGTTCCCTTGTGCAAAAGTGTGCAAACTGGGGTTTAGGTTTCTGTCACTCCGGCAACCCACCGTAAGCATTCTTTGTACACAATGTATTCCCCTAGGTCCTTGATAAGGCGAAGTGTTGAGTGTTCGACTCACACAACACCACTAGGAAAATAACAACACAACTTAAATATCAAACAACACATATTACTTCAACATCATATGACTACTAACAACTAGACTTCTCCCATGTCCTCAGGAACTAAAGTAACTACTCACAAGACATAAAAGAGATCATGATCAGTGGGGATAAATAGATGATAAACAATCTGGACACAATAATATTTCTCCAACAAAACTCAATAGCATTCACCACAAAGTAGTAATCAACACCGATAGAGTAGAGAGGATAGATAGTACAGATTACAACACAAGTTGCAATTGTGAGATGAGATTGGATGGAGGTGGAGATGGTGCTGATGATGGGATGATGTTGATGATGATCTCGATGATGCCCGTGACGATGGTGATGACGATGGTGATGATCTCCCTTTCCGGGAGGTGATCTCCCCGGTGGAATCTTGTCAGAACCCCAACTAGGGTAAGTGCTAGGGTTTGCTTGTGCTCTTTGCATCATGCAAAAATTCAAATGAAATTCAAAAATGGGGAAAAGAAAAGCCCTGAGAAATTAATTCGAATGGCCAGATAAAAATCTTTTTCCAAAAATCTTTTGAATATTTGGAAAATTTCTATAAATGATGCTGATCATTTTAAAAGTGGTTTGGGTATTTTCCCATGCCCATGGAATATTCTGAAATTCAAATTGTGCTATGGAAATTAAATTTGACCCTTATTTGAATTGAAATTCAAAATATATTGAATTTCAAAAATGCCCAAATTCTATATGTGGCTAGCTACTGGTCACCTAGTATTTATAAAATTAGTTGGGCATTTTTATAAAATGTTTTGGTATTTATTTATCAGAACAAACAAATGAAAGAAAAACAAAACAGAAAGAAAATTAGAATAAGAAAAGAGACCTACCTCCCTTACCTCTGGGCCCACCTGGCCCATATGCCTCAGAAGGGAGCCCAGCCCGCCAGGGGCAGGGTTGTCTTCAACCTCTGCCTTCTGGCAGAGGCGTGGCGGGCATGCCGGCCGGGGCTGCCACCTCCTGCTTGCCACGGGCCTCCCCTGGCCTCAACACGTCGCCACGAGAAGCCTCTGGGCGCCCTCTCCCATTTTCCCTCTCTCTCCCAGGCCATTCCCCTCTGAATCCCGTCGTTCCCCGCGCGACCCGTAGCTCACCGCCGGCCACCCCTGCGAGAAGACGTGGCCGCCGTGCTCCTCTGCCCTAGCTGCCATGTCTGGAAGGTGCGCGATGACGAGAAGCACCGCCTTGATGGAGATCCCGAGCGCGGGAGCCTAGTAGACGACGCACGCGTCGCCGATTTGCCGCCGGCCGCCGAGGCATCTCTCCGGCGAATTCGTCCCCAACGAAGCTCCTTCGACTCCGGCGCCTCCACCAACGTTTTTCTGGTGAGCTCGCGCGCAGTTTGCTCCTATCCACGCCTCGTCCCGCTCCCCGTAGATGATTCCCCCTTGGAGCCGAGCTCCGGCCGCCGCAGACGTCGTCGTAGCCGTGGCCCTGAAGCTCCCCGTGACCCCCTGCTGGCACCAAGAGATGCGGACGACGACGAGACACCCTCCCGTGCCCTCCTTTTCCCTTCCCGTGCCTGGAATCGCATTCCGGCGAAGTTCCGGCAGAGCGCCGCCGCGTAAAGCCGCCAGGCACTTAGCCCCTAACCCACCATTAAGCTAACTTAACCCTCACTGACTAGTGGGCCCAGCCACTAATCTAATCCCTGTTTAAAAACTAACCGCAGGGAATTAACCCACTGAGGCTGACACCCAGGCCCCACTAGACAGACCCCCCCCACGTCATGCTGATGTCAGCATGACGCAGTAAATCTTTTCTGAATTAAAAGAATTCCAGAGAAATTACAGAAATTGCAGAAAATCATATAAACTTTGGAAATTCATAAAAAATTCAAATCAACTCCAAATTAAACATATAATATATGAAAAATTATCAGAAAAACGCAAGGATTAAGAATATGCAATTTGTTTTTATGTTTGACCATTTTAAAATGGGGCAACAGTAGCAAATGTGCATATGGCTTAATTTGAATTCAAATTTGAAGTTTGAATTTGCATTCCAAATGCAATATACTTCAATTAAATTGAATTTGCCACAAATCAGTACCCTTTACATCATGTCACAACTTAACATGTGCTTGAGTATTGTACTTTATTTGTGTCCCCCTTTGTTGATGTTTGTGCCGGTAACAGCTTTGCTAAGACGGTGATCACCCCCGAAGGAGAAGACCACCGTTAAGAACCGCGTTTCGTCAGCAAGGCAAGCAAACCCCATTGATCATATCTATAAAATCTCAATTCCCTCTCAGTCTCGCTTATGCATGTTTAGGAGATCACTTTGTATCGATTCTACCGCATAGTTGAATCCATATCCGATGCATGACCTATCATCTCGTCACAGTAGTAAGCAAACCATAATCCTAGCTGACATAGGAGTTGATTGATATCATGTGGCCCCTGCAACTGTTAATGCTTATTGCATGCTTAGTGGTACAATGAGGTTGCTTTTGATGTGAGTCGGGATGATAGTGAACATGGTGTTGATGAAAGTGAAACTGTGTTGGTGAATCCACCCTAATACAAGGTGAACGATGAGAGGTTGTGTAGGAGTACACAGTGGGTTGTCTCGTTGAACACCGCCTTAAGCACCGAGTTCTTGTATGGTAATCCAAGACAAAGAGTACAAACACACATTGGGCTCACTGACCCCTCTCGGCCTAGTACCTTGATCCATGTCGACGTCCAGGAGTCACATTAGTTCGGGCCTTCCATTTGACATATGCATAGAAAAAGAGTGAGTGGAAATGTTGCATCATCCTAGATATGTGGGTGGATCTGTGAGACAGTGAAACCATCTGTCGGAGGTGGCGTCTCGGTTTCCTACATTGTCTGGGTCCGTTTCGTTGATCCGGCCGGACTCTCGAGCGGTGACAAACTCAGATAGTCGACTCCTGGAATAGACCGGTTGTGAGCGAAGTGTCGTGGTGAACATCCTCGCTGTCACCTCTTGAACGGTGGCGAGACCTGGCGGTAACTGATGGTCATGTGTGTGTAGCTTACACCCTTGCAAGGTTAACAAAACTATTCGAATAGCCGCGTCCGCGGTTATGGACTACTTGGAACGTGTACCTGATTATTAGACAACTTGAATGGATGCTTATAAAACTCGCAAGATAAGCGTGAGTGCTATGGCGTGCTTTCTCGTGGGGAAGTCGAGGAAGGCACCATAGTGGTGTAATTGGTTGGAGATGTAGTGGACTCGTGTACGCTTCTTACCTCAAGTCTGGTACTCGTAGTACAGGATTAGCCAAGTCAAAGCTGGCACTTATGCATGTTGAACCCCACCTCCTTTACCTTGATACTTGAGCATGAGTAGTGTAGTTCTGATGTAAGTCTTGCTGAGTACGACTTTGTACTCACGTTTGCTTATTCTATGTTTTAGATGAGAACCCGGACCCCGATGGAGTCACCTTCGTGAAGCTTGACGTTGAGCTTGGTAGTATAGTCCCAGACAGCAGTCTGGTCCCTCGTGGAAGGGCATGTTTGTTTACAAGGCTTCTCTAAGCCATTTGTTAAACTTGTCTGTACTCAGACCTAATTTGCTTCCGTTGTATGATGTAATGTTGATCACAGACATGTGATCTTTGTATACTCTATGTGTAAGTAAATAAAGAAGTACTTTGTAGAGTTATGTGATGATACCTGCTGTTCATACTAGGCATGTGTGCTGCGTGTATGTTTATAACATGCATGTCTTAGTATGGGTTTTCGAGACCTTAGTTGCGATCTGGCTGGCGGTCTTTTATACACCAAGTGGCCCTTAGATGTGCGCAGCTTGGGGCATCGCGATGCGATTGCTCGTGACTCTGTCACGTGCACACTTTGTTGTATGATCGAGCCCGCCCTAGACCCCGACTAAGTGATCGGGCTGGAGTAAGTCTATGTAAGAGTTAGGATTCAATCGATAACATGGTTGAGGCGACTTGTCTATGAGTATGGGATTCACCACCCATAAGCATCTAGACTTGTGAGCGGACGATGAGGACCCATCTCAGATGATCATCCGGCCTGAATGGGATGCCCCTCACGTTCGATGCTTACCGAGAACGTTCTGTGCTTGGCCTTGTCTGCTTAGACAAGTGGGTACGGTTCTCGGCTCTCCATGTGATTGTATCGTGACTGGAATTACATACGCTCTCCAAGGAGGTAGGCCGCGCCAGGGGGCCCCCTGGGCCCCCTGGAGCTCCTCTCCGGCTCCACTTAGGCCTCGAATTTTCCTAATTTTGCAAAAACTCATAATATGGATCTTTTATGGCGGTTCGCGATGTTTCCTTACCGTAATACATACCTTTTCTTATTATGCTCCTGTTGGTGTCTGAAACAGGGCTGCAACATGTTCTTCATGAGTTGTTGTGCGTATTATATTTACATCAACATTGACAGGATCTCCCGCCATGTAATGCTTGAGTCTTTGCCCATTCACAACTTGAGGTTTGGTGCCTTCAAAATTGTTAATCTTGATTGCACCAAACCAATAGACTTCTTCGATATGAAATGGCCCTTCCCACCTGGAAAGTAGTTTACCTGGAGAAAACCTAAAACGGGATCTAAACAATAAAACTTTATCACCAACATTAAATTCACGTTTCAGAATCCTCCTGTCATGCCACTTCTTTACCTTTTCCTTGAACATTTTAGCGCTCTCGTAAGCTTCACTTCTCCACTCATCTAGAGAGGTCAAGTTCATGAGACGCTTTTCACCAGCTAACTTTGGGTCAACATTAAGCTCTCTAACAGCCCAGAAAGCTTTGTGCTCTAATTCTAATGGCAAATGGCAAGCCTTGCCATAGACCATTTTTTAGGGAGACATGCCCATGGGGTTTTTGTAAGCAGTTCTATACGCCCACAAAGCATCTCCTAACTTATTTGACCAGTCCTTCCTATTTCTGTTAACTGTCTTTTGCAAGATCAACTTGATCTCTCTATTGGTGAGCTCAACTTGCCCACTAGTTTGAGGATGGTACGGTGAAGCAATTCTATGATTGACATCGTACTTGGCTAAAGATTTTCTAAAAGCTCCATGCGTGAAGTGTGATCCTCCATCAGTCATGAGATACCTAGGTACACCAAACCTAGGGAAAATTACATCTTTGAGCATTTTCAAAGATGTTTTGTGATCAGCACTCGCAGTGGGGATTGCTTCAACCCACTTGGTTACATAATCAACAACAACTAATATGTGAGTGTACTTGTGCGAAGAAGGAAAAGGACCCATAAAATCAAAACCCCACCAATCAAAAGGCTGAATCACTAGTGAGTAATTCATAGGAATCTCATTCCTTCTACTAATATTACCAACTCTCTGACATTTATCACAGGCTAAAACATAATTTCTAGCATCTTTAAAGAGAGTAGGCCAATAAAAACCTGATTGGAGAACCTTATGTGCGGTTCTCTCACCGGCGTGATGTCCTCCATAGGGACTATCGTGACATTGCTTGAGAATGTCCTTCTGCTCGTTTTCCGGTATACATCTTCTCACGATCCCGTCTGGACCTTCTTTGAAAAGATGTGGGTCATCCCAAAAGTAATGCCTCAAATCATGGAAGAACTTCTTCCTTTGCTGAAATGTTAAACCTGGAGGCAAATACTTTGCAACGATAAAATTAGCATAATCTGCAAACCAAGGATCGGAAAGGGATTGTACTTTAACAACGGCAAGTTGTTCGTCTGGAAAACTGTCGTTGACTGGGATGGGATCATGCGGTATATCTTCCATTCTTGATAGATTGTCCGCTACAGGATTGTCTGCTCCTTTTCTATCAACAATCTGCAAATCAAATTCTTGAAGGAGGAGTACCCATCTGATGAGTCTTGGCTTGGCATCCTTCTTCGTCATAAGAGACTTAATGGCAGCATGGTCAGTATGAATAATAACTTTAGAATCAACAATATACTTCCCAAACTTATCACAAGCAAACACTACTGCTAAGAATTCCTTCTCAGTAGTAGCATAATTCTTTTGAGCACTATCAAGGGTTTTACTAGCATAATATATAACATTCAATTTTTTATCAACCCTTTGTCCTAAAACAGCTCCAACAGAAAAATCACTAGCATCACACATAATTTCAAAGGGCAAACTCCAGTCAGGCGGTTGTACTATAGGAGCGGTTATTAAAGCTTTCTTAAGAACTTCGAAAGCCTCCTTACAATCTTCATCAAATACAAAAGGCACATCCTTCTGGAGAAGATTAGTGAGGGGTCTCGAGGTCTTATAAAAGTCTTTAATAAATCTTCTATAGAAACCAGCATGACCGAGGAAACTACGAATACCTTTAATGTCCCTTGGATAGGGCATCCTTTCGATAGCTTCAATCTTCGCCTTGTCCACTTCAATTCCCCTCTCGGAAATCTTGTGGCCAAGCACGATCCATTCGTTAACCATGAAGTGGCACTTTTCCCAGTTTAGAACTAAGTTTGTATCCTCGCATCTCTGCAAAAAATTATTAAGATTGTGGAGACAGTGGTCAAAGGAAGTTCCATAGACGGAGAAATCGTCCATGAAGACTTCCACAATCTCCTCACAGAAACCATGAAATATTGCAGACATACATCTCTGAAAAGTAGCAGGGGCATTGCATAAACCAAAAGGCATACGCCTATAAGCATAAGTACCATAAGGACAAGTGAAAGTGGTCTTCTCTTGATCGGCAGTGTTAACATGAATTTCAGAGAAGCCAGAGTACCCGTCAAGATAGCAAAAGTGTGTGTTTTTCGACAGCCTCTCAAGCATCTGATCAATAAAGGGCAGCGGGTAGTGGTCCTTCCTAGTTGCCTTGTTCAACTTCCTGTAATCAATACACATTCTATATCCAATAATAATTCTCTGAGGTATTAGTTCATTCTTATCATTAGGGACTACAGTTGTCCCTCCTTTCTTAGGAACACAATGAACTGGACTTACCCACTTACTATCAACTATAGGGTAGATAATACCCGCGGCTAGAAGCTTGAGGATTTCGGTCCTCACAACATCCATCATCTTTGGGTTCAACCGTCGTTGATGGTCAACAACAGGTTTAGCATCGGGCCCGAGGTTGATAGTATGTTGACAAATAGATGGACTAATTCCCTTAAGGTCATCAAGGGTATAGCCAATTGCACCATGGTGTTTACGAAGTATCTCCAATAATCGCTCTTCTTCATATCCTGAAAGGTTAGAGTTGATAATAACATGATATACTTTCTTTTCATCTAAATAAGCATACTTGAGCGTATCGGGAAGAGGTTTGAGATCAAACACCGGGTCTTCTTTTGGTTTGGATAGAATTCCTAAAGGTTCAACCGGAAGGTTGTGCTTCAGGATAGCAGGTTGTCTCAAGAAGATTTCATCAATTTCATTTCTTTCCTGCATATGAGTATCATTCTCGTGGTCCTCCATTTATTGCTGCAAAGGATCATTAGGGGGAATAACAATAGAAGCAATACTTTCAATAATTTTATCATCACTAGGTAATTCAGTACCACGAGGCTGCTTGGAAAACTTAGGAAAGTTAAATTCATATGGCTCACCATTGAATTCAACAGAAACTTTACCTTTCTTGCAATCTATAATAGCTCCACAAGTTCTGAGAAAAGGTCTACCGAAAATAATAGGACAAAAACTATCTTGCACTGAACCAAGTACGAGAAAGTCGGTAGGATACTTTACCTTTCCGCATAGGACTTCAACATCTCTCACAATCCCAATAGGAGAGATAGTAGCTTTGTTTGCAAGATGAATAGTAACATCAATCTCTTCAAGTTCACAGGGTGAAATCTCACCCATGATCTCTTGATAAAGCGAATAAGGAATCGCTCTAGCACTTGATCCCAGATCACATAGCCCGTAGTAATTGTGGTCTCCTATTTTAACAGATACAACTGGTGTACCTAGAATTGGGCTTTTATTCTTGGCTGTGACAATGTTAGTTGAAACAACACAAAAATTTATAATAGAATCTGAAACATCATTAGTAACTAAATCTTTAACCATCGCAACTTGAGGATCGACTCTGATCTGGTCCTCAGGTTCGCCTGTTCTTCTCTCACTTTTATTTATTATGCCTGTCACAAAAGAGTTCTCCCTTATCCTTGAAGGAAAAGGGGGCTGTTCATATAGAACTGCAGGCAAAACAGGATCAGCAACGTGAATATCAATAGGCACTTCCTTGAAAGGCTTATGGTGCTGATCTTTCTTCATCTTAGAAGAATCAACATGAGAGGCAAAGTTCTTACAAAAATCAATCATTAGATGGGAATCCAGACCAATCTTAGAGCAAAAGGTATTAAAATAATCAGTTTTCACATAGCTCTCAATATAATCATGCTCATAATTTATAGCAGGCTCAATACCTTTATCGATTTCCTAGTCTTAAGTATTCTTCTGGATCCTTTCGATGAGATCCCATCTTTCTTCAACGCTCTTTGTCTGAAATACCCCGCTAGAGGAGGCATCCAGCATTTCCTTATCTTGACGAGAAAGCCTGGCATAAAAATTTGTAAGTATAATATCTTTGGGGAGCTTATGGATAGGACATTTGAACATTAGGGATTTAAGCCTCCCCCAAGCTTCAGCGATGCTCTCTCCGTCGCGGGACCTAAAGTTATAGATGTAATTCCTGTCTCGATGAACTTCATGAAGAGGGTAAAACTTTGTATAAAAGAGAGACATAAGCTCTTCCCAATTAAGAGAATGTGAGTTATCGAGGAGCTTATACCAATCTGAAGCTTTGTCCGTAAGCGATATGGAAAATAATTTCTTCATAACGAACTCCAGTGACACACCTGCAAGCTTGAATAATGAACATAGTCGCGATAAATATAGCAAGTGTTCACCTGGATGTCTGTCTCCTGCATAGCGATTAGCTAAGACATAATCGATAATACCAGATGGTATCTTATAAGGCACAATTTCAGCAGGGGCAGGAGTGACTACCTTAGTTGTGGGGCGGCTCCCCAAGAACAACGATCCAAGAGTAGGGGTGTCCATAAGGACAAAAGCAGCAACATCAAAACTAAAAACAGGAATATAAAAACTTCCTTACCAACTTCACTTACTAATAGAGCTACGCTCCCCGGCAACGGCGCCAGAAAACGGTACTTGATGACCCACAACCGTAAGGGATCTATTGCAGCATTTTCGATAAGTAAGAGTGTCGAACCCAACGAGGAGCAGAAGGTAATAGCAAGTGACTTTGGCAAGGAGATAACTGCAAGCACTGAAAGATAACTTTTTAGGGGTTTTCTTGGTACAAGCAACAGGAAAGTAAAAACGAGCAAAGTAAAAGACACTGGAGAGTAACGAGTGGCCCAATCCTTTCTGAGAAAAGGAGAGGCCTAGCAACTGAACTTATAAAGGCTAAAGCGTTCTTGAGGACACACGGGAGAGGTAGTCATGTGCTTTCGCCATATTCCGTATCGGTACTATGTGCTGTGTTGATAAGTGTTGAGTGGGTGGATCTATGCTAGTACACCCTCTAGACTAAGATAAGTGCACTCTTATGATTAAACACCTTGCAAGCATCCGCAAATACAAGATAGTAATTAAGGCAAAAGCCTAACCATAGCAATACGATCGGTGATCCATTGTTCCCTTGTGCAAAAGTGTGCAAACTGGGGTTTAGGTTTCTGTCACTCCGGCAACCCACCGTAAGCATTCTTTGTACACAATGTATTCCCCTAGGTCCTTGATAAGGCGAAGTGTTGAGTGTTCGACTCACACAACACCACTAGGAAAATAACAACACAACTTAAATATCAAACAACACATATTACTTCAACATCATATGACTACGAACAACTAGACTTCTCCCATGTCCTCAAGAACTAAAGTAACTACTCACAAGACATAAAAGAGATCATGATCAGTGGGGATAAATAGATGATAAACAATCTGGACACAATAATATTTCTCCAACAAAACTCAATAGCATTCACCACAAAGTAGTAATCAACACCGATAGAGTAGAGAGGATAGAGAGTACAGATTACAACACAAGTTGCAATTGTGAGATGAGATTGGATGGAGGTGGCGATGGTGCTGATGATGGGGATGATGTTGATGATGATCTAGATGATGCCCGTGACGATGGTGATGACGATGGTGATGATATACCCTTCCGGGAGGTGATCTCCCCGGCGGAATCTGCCCGCCAGAGATGGCTTTTCTTCTCTGTAGGTTTCCGCCACGGAGCGGCGGCGGAACTCCGTAAACTCCCCCCTTTTTAGGGTTTCTGGAGGGTGTGTGTTATATAGGCCAGAGGGGGGAACCGGGAGTGGTCCCAGGGGTCTAGAGGCCCTCCCGGCGCGGCCAGGGTGGGGGCCGCGCCAGGTGGCCGCCTAGTCACCCTGTGGCCCCCCTCTGGTCGCTCTTTTGCGTGTCTTCGTGATCCTTCTGGAAAATACCCTCCGTCGATTTTCAGGTAATTTGGAGGTATTCTTCTTCAGCAACTCAGCGTCCACTTTTTATCGCTGAATCCTGCGTCTGCTGCTTCGGCACCGGAAAGTTGCAAACTGTGTAAAATAAGCCAAAACAACATAAGAATAGCATCATATCATGAAATATATCAATGAATAAGAAAGGATTACTATATAAAATAGTGATGCATTTTGGACGTATCACATCCGCGTCTATTGGGATGAAGACCGACTGGACCAGAACCTCCTTCCAGCTAGGCGAGGCTGGATCGATTAACTGCAAGACCATGACCGGGGGTAGATTTACCAAAGATGTTATTGGCTACATAAATTCGGTTCGGGGGATCCAGTTTTCCGACCAAATTCTCGTAGATTCCCTGGTACCAATTCTCTTTATGATTCCTTGGGCTAGAACATCTCGCCCATTGATACATCCCAAACGTATCTATAATTTATGCTTGTTCCATGCACTTTTATGTGACATTGCTACATGTTTTGCTACACTTTTATATCATTTTACACATATTTGGACTAACCTACTAACTCAGTGCACCCAGTCCCAGTTTTTGTCTGCTGATGTCTTTTAGTTGCAGGGATTTTACCCTAATTTTTAGAGCACCAAAAATTCTAGAAAAATCATATAAAAAATCAGCGAGACGGAAGCTTCCGGAACCCCGAAGGAGGTCCAGGGGGCCCCACCTGGCACCCAGGCGTCCAGGTGGCGCGTCCCCACCCCTGGTCGCGCCACCAGAGCGCCTGGGAGCCCTGGGCCACCCCTGGCTGCCCCCTTTGGCCTATATTACCTCTTCGTCCAGGAAACCTTCGAGGAGCACCCCGCATCGCAAAATACCTCTTTGTTCCGCCGCCGCCGCGCTTCCAAGATCCGGAGCACCAGAAGACCTCTTCCCGGCACGCTGCCGGAGGGAGGATTGACCTCCGAGAGCTTATCCACCACCATGGACGCTTCCCGGATGTGCCGTGAGTAGTCCCCCTTGGACCATGGGTCCATGACCAGCATCTATGTGATGTCTTCTATCCAATCTTGTTCTTAAATTCTTTGTCCTTGTGTGCTGCCCTACATGATCAAGACACCTATGTTATTTTCCTGTTGTTGCTATGCTGTGTTTGCTGGGATCCGATGGATTATGAGATTATGTTCAGATCATGATGAGTTATATATTTGGTTTACCTTTTATATTTTTTTCTTGAGTAATTCTTGCATGTTCTCCGTTACTTTTTATTGCTTTGGCCAAGTAGTAGATAGTAACTCCAAGAGGGAGCATTTATGCATGATTGTGGGTTCATGCCCCCGATGTCTAGCTTGAGTGACAGAAACACGAGACTAGGGTATGTGTTGTTGCCACCAGGCAGAAAACAACGGTGCTTGTAACCACGGTTACAAGGATTGTTTACCTTATGCTTAGATTGTTAATGCAATATTCTGTTGCTTTGAGTTTACACTTTGGGTGGGGCTTGCAACTTAATGCCAGCGAGATGTTCTAGATAGATATCTCATGGTGGATGATTAGTGAGTAGATGCAGATGGATTTCGGTCTACTTTTCTTGGTTTACTGCCCATACTTTTGAGCCTCTTACTTTCAAGTAGCATAATTAGCATTGCGGTGCATTTATAATTCTGTCAATTGCCCAGCTATAATTTTTTTCACCAAGCTTAGCCATTTTATCGTCTTTTGGGAGAGAGACATCACTAGTTAACATCATGGGAACCCGGTCCATATTACCACCACTGTTTACACCTCCACTTTATTTTACCGCTTTTACTTTCGTTACAATTATCACTACTATCTACCCTTGCGTTTGATCCTTTGTAAACAACAAAGGCGGAGAGATTGACAACCTCTCTGAACTCGTTGTGAGCAAAGTTACTTGTTGTGTGTGCAGGTCCAGGTACCGCAAGTGAATATCATCAAACGGCGCATCACTTGCCGCGCCACCTACTTGTTGACCTTGGAGTCCAACTGACTGACTCAAACCTTAGCATCTTCGCCAAGGTAAATTTACTGCTAGGCTACATCCAACCTTCCACTTGGGGTAACCAACGAGGAGCACTACTTCAGTGCCATAATCCATCAACGACTCTCTCACTAGCTATGTATTGGGCACTGGATGCTGATACGTCCCAAACGTATCTATAATTTCTGCTTGTCCCATGCTTATTTGGGTGACATTGCTACGTGTTTTACTACACCTTCATACCTTTTTACACATATTTGGACTAACCTACTAACTCTGTGAATTGCAGGTTTATACCCATATTTACAGTGCCCAAAAAATTCCAAGAAAATATATAAAAAATCAGCGTTCTAGAAGACTATGGAGGCCCGAAGGAGAGCCGGAGGGGTGCTACCCCTCCCAGGCGGCCAGGGGGCGCGACCCCACCCTAGGACACGCCAATAGGCCGCCTGGAGGGATGGGACCCCCCTGGTGCCCTCCTTCGGCCTATATTTACTCCTCGGTACAGAAACCCTGAAAAAATACCCCACATCACGAAATTCGCCACTGCTCCGCCGCCCTCGCGATCCTGAGACCGGGATCGCCAGAAGACCTCGTCTCGGCACCCTTTCGGAGGAAGGATTGGCCTCCGGGAGCTTCTCCGCCACCATGAGCGCTTTCCGTATGTGCCGTGAGTAGTCCCCCTTGGACAATGGGTCCATGACCAGTAGCTATGTCATGTTTTCTCTCCAATCTTGTACTTCAATTTTTAGCCCTTGTGAGCTTCCTTACATGATTAAGGCTTCTATGTAATCTTTCTGCTATTGCTATGCTGTGTTTGCTGGGATCCGATGGATTATGAGATTATGTTTAGATCGTGATGAGCTATATATTTTGTTCTCCTTTTATATATTTGTTCTTGAGTAATTCTTGCATGTTCTACGTTGCTTTTTATTGCTTTGGCCAAGTAGTAGATAGTAACTCCAAGAGGGAGCATTATGCAAGATTGTTGGTTCATGCCCCCCCGATGTCTAGTGTGAGTAACAAAAACATGAGACTAGGGGATGTGTTGTTGCCACCAGGGAGAAAACAATGGTGCTTGTAACTGCGGTTGCAAGGATTGTTTACCTTACGCAAAATTTGTTAATGCAGTTGTCTGTTGCTTTGTGTTTACACTTTGGGTGGGGCTTGCAACTGATACGTCCCAAACGTATCTATAATTTATGCTTGTTCCATGCTCTTTTAGGTGACATTGCTATGTGTTTTGCTACACTTTCGTACCTTTTTACACATATTTGGACTAACCTACTAACTCAGTGCACCCAGTGCCAGTTTCTGTCTGCTGATGTTTGTAAGTTGCAGGTTTTTACCCATACTTACAAAGCTCCAAAAATTCCAGAAAAATTAGATAAAAATCAGCGCAGAAGAAGCTTCCGGAATCACCGAAGAAGTGCCAGAGGGGGGCCACCCCCCTGCCAGGCGGCCAGGGGGCGTGACCCCACCCTTGGTCGCACCACCAGGGCGTCTGGGAGGTGGGGACACCCCCTGGTGCCCCCCTTTGGCCTATATTACCTCCTCGCTTCGGAAACCCTCGGAGAGACCCCCGCATCACGAATTTCCCCTCTGTTCCGCCGCCGCCGTGCTTCCAAGATCGGGAGCACCAGAAGACCTCTTCCCGGCACCCTGCCGGAGGGAGGATTGACCTCCGGGAGGTTCTCCACCACCATGGACGCTTCCCGGATGTGCCGTGAGTAGTCCCCCTAGGACCATGGGTCCATGACCAGTAGCTATGTGATGTCTTCTCTCCAATCTTGTGCTTCAATTCTTAGACGTTGTGAGCTGCCCTATATGATCAAGGCATATATGTAATTTTTTTCTGCTGTTGCTATGCTGAGTTTGCTGGGATCCGATGGATTATGAGATTATGTTCCGATTGTGATGAGTTATATATTTGGTTCTCCTTTTATATTTTGTTCTTGAGTAATTGTTGCATGTTCTCCGTTTCTTTTTATTGCTTTGGCCAAGTAGTAGATAATGACTCCAAGAGGGAGCGTTTATGATTGATTGTGGGTTCATGCCCCTCGATGTCTAGCTTGAGTGACAGAAACATGAGACTAGGGGATGTGTTGTTGCCACCAAAAAGAAAACAATGGTGCTTGTAATCGCGGTTGCAAGGATTGTTTACCTTACACAAAGTTTGTTAATGTAGTTGTCTGTTGCTTTGAGTTTACACTTTGGGTGGAATTCGCAACTTAATACCAGCGAGATGTTCTGGATAGATATCTCAAGGTGGATGATTAGTGAGTAGATGCAGTTGGATTTCGGTCTACTTTTCTTGGCGTACTGCCCATACTCTTGAGCCACTAACTTTCTTTGTAGAATAATTAGCATTGCGGTGCGTTTATAATTCTGTCAATTGCCCATCCGTAATTTGTTTACCCAACTTAACTATTTTATCGTCTTTTGGGAGAGAGACATCACTATTGAACATCATGTGACCCCGGTCCATATTTCCACCACTGTTTACACCTCCACTATATTTACTGTTTTATTTTCTTTCAGTTGCAATCACCACTATCATTATTTCCCTTGTGTTTTGATCCTTTGTAAACGACAAGGCCAGAGAGATTGACAACCTCTATGTACTCGTTGGGAGCAAAGTTACTTGTTGTGTGTGCAGGTCCAGGTGAAGTAAGAAACCCTCGTTTGTGAACGACGCCATTGTTCACTTTACCACCTACTTGCAGTCCTTGGAGTCCTATGGGAGACATAAACCTTGGTATCTTCACCAAGGGAAATTTCCTGCTATCTATATCTCAACCTTCAAGTTGGGGTAACCAACGAAGGGCGAGAAGCCGTTATCATCTCTTGTACCATCAAGAAAATTTCACCCCTGGCCGCGCCACCAGGGCGCCTGGGAGGTGGGGAGACCCCGGGTGACACGCTATAGTAATCATCTTGTTAAATGCCATGTCATCATGTCAACCTTGGTTAAGTCAAGCCCAAATCCGACCCAAATAAAATTCCAAAACTATGTGGAAAATAAAACTTTCCCAAAAATTGGGCAAATAATTTTATAAAATGCCAAATAATCAGTGGGTGATATTAAAAATGAAATGATATTTTATTACAATATTTAAATATATCAAACAAATCAAAATATTAGCTAAAATCCTTTTAATCAAATAGTATTTAAATAAAATTCAATTGAATTTTGTGTTGCCCCAAACTTTTTGTAGCATTCCTGTTGGTTGTAACGTAATTATTAGGACAGTGACCACATTTTGCTAAAATCATTTGCTAGCTAGAATAAACCAAAACTGAAATGAAAATGGAGAAAACAAGAAAAAGAAAATAGACTAAAACTCGCCCTGGGCAACAGGCCCACCCCCTCCTCTTGTTCCTCCCCACACTGTTCCTCACCAAAACTGAAAAGAAAATAGACAAAAACTCGCCCTGGGCAACTGATGCTAGCAAGGAAGATAGTTCTCTCGCTTCTCGTTGGTTACCCCAAGTGGAAGGTGAGATGTAGCGTAGCAGCAAATTTCCCTTAGCGAAGACGCTAAGGTTGAGTATCGAACCAGTAGGACTCCAAGAAATACAAGAAGGTGTCAACGACGCAAGAATTATTGCCGGATGGAGACGAGGTTGACGTGGACCTGCACACACAACAACTAACTTTGCTCCCAACGAGTACATGCGAGTTGTCAATTCCTCCGGCCTTGCTGTTTACAAAGGATCAACGCAAGAGATAATAATAGTGCAACTGAAAATAATGACTGAAAGTAAATTGATGGTGTAAAAAATGGTGGAAATATGAACCGGGGTCCCATGACGTTCACTAGTGATGTCTCTCTCCAAAAAGAAGATAAAAGTGCTAGCGAGGGAAACAAATCAGAACTGGGCAATTGACAGGATTATAAACGCACCGCAATGCTAACTATGCTGCAAAAGAAAGGAAGAGGTTCAAAAGCAATGGGCAGTACGCCAAGGTAAGTAGACCGAAATCCATTTGCATCTACTACGAATCATCCACCTTGAGATATCTATCCAGAACATCTCGCTGGTATTAAGTTGCGAATCCCACCCAAAGTGTAAACTCAAAGCAACAGACAACTGCATTAAAAGAACGATGCATAAAGTAAACAATCCTTGCACCCGCAGGTACAAGCATCGTTGTTTTTTCCCTGGTGGCAACAACACATCCCCTAGTCTCATGTTTCTGTCACTCAAGCTAGACATCAGGGGGTTGAACCCACAATCAAGCATAACGCTCCCTCTTGGAGTTGCAACAAATCACTTGGCCAAAGCAAAATACAGCAACGGAGAACATGCAAGAATTAACTAAAGAACATAAATATAAAAGAGAACCAAATATATTAATCATCACAATATGAACATAGTCTCATAATCCATCAGATCCCAGCAAACTCAGCATAGCAACACGGCAAATTAGAACGGTGCGTCGATCATGTGAGGCAGCTCACGAGGTCTCGAAAGTGGAAGCACAAAGAGGGGAGGAGAACATCACATAGCTACTGGTCATGGACCCATGGTCCAAGGGGGACTACTCACAACACATCCGGGAGGCGTCCATGGTGATGGATGGTCTCCCGGAGGGGGTTCCTCCTTCCTGCAGGGTGCAGGGGCAGCTTCTCCCAGCAGCCCCGATCTTGAAACGGCGGCGGCGGCAGTACAGAGAGGAGAACATGAATAGTAGATCGATATTAGGGGTTTCCTCCGCGGGGGATAAATATAGGCCAAAGGGGGCACCGAGAGGGGCCACTAGGGAGCCAGGAGGCCTCCTGGCGCGCCCTAGGGTGGGGCCGCGCCAGGGACCCTCCTGGGGCCCTGTTGGGTCCACCTCCTTCCATCTTTGGTTCTTCGGGAAGCTTCCGGGACGCTGATTTTTTATATAATTTTTCCGGGATTTATTTGGCACTTTTAATGGCCGGAAAACCTGAAATACAAAAATAGCAGAAAAAAGGAACTGACAACTGGGTGCACTGAGTTAATAGGTTAGTCCAAATATGATCAAAAGTGTATGAAAGTTCAAGCAAAACATGGCAAAGTCACACCAATCATGCATGGAGCAAGCAGAAATTATAGATACGTTTGGGACGTATCAACATCCTCAAGCTTAATTCCTTCTCGTCCTCGAGTAGGGAAATGATAAGAAGCATAATTTCTGTGGCGACATGCCACATCACCATAGAAGGACTTTTAAGTAAAGCAATCAAATACTTCATTTTTTTCAAGCAATCAAAGCATGGAATTCAATTCAAGTCTTAACAAGCAAGAGTCTATATTAGCATTGACACAAGAAACAAAATAATAAAGGGTGCAAGAGCTCTCGCTGTCCGTGACTCGAATGTCTCTAGATGGTGTTTGCGTGCAAGCAGGGCACTGGGAAAAAGAGATAAAAAAGGTTATTGAGAACTACTATCTACTAAAGTTTCACACTTAGTCTCCTTTGGATTCTTATCTTGACTCGTCCCCAGACCACTAGCCAGGTACAAGTCAAACCGATCCACTCCCTTTCGATATTTTGAGCACTCATGCAATGGATGAGCGTGAGCAAGAAAGTTGACACCTAAAAGGTGAAACATAAAGAAGGTGTAGGAGGAAGACAAAAAGGTGTGAAAGGCTCACATCAATGAGGACAATCATAGGCGAGAGAAGGCCATATGATAGATATGATGTGAGGAGTAGGAATTTCCATGCAACGGATGCACATGTGAGCTAAAAGCTCTCCAAGGGAACTAGTGGGGGTGCATCCAACTTGCTTGCTCAAGAAGACCTAGAGCTCGTTTGAGGAGGCTCATCATTGGAATATACAAGCCAAGTTCTATAGTGTGAAGGGTCCCCACATAGCTATATGCATGTATGATGAACTCTATGGAGTACAAGGGATAGAGGATGAAGTACTAGTGTGGATCTCTCAAAAGGAATAGTAGTGTGCCCCCTTTTTTCTCTTTTTTCTCTTTTTTTCTATTTTTTTGGTGGCCTCAATGGCTCTTTCTATTTCTCTCATTTGTCCTCTTTGGGATCTTTTGATTTTGTCCTCTTTGGGATATTTTCCTCACTTTAGGGGCAACACTCTATGTTTTACAAGAATATGGGAGATCTTTCACACTTTACAAAGGTACTCACATAAAGAAGATGTAACTATCATGATGCAAATGTATGCCTCTGCCAGGATAGAAGGATATGCAATGATACTAGCGCGTCATGTAGCAATGATTAGGGCAAGGCCCAACTAGCATGCGGCTCATCGATCAAGCAAGTAGCATGTATGACATGAAGATCAAGTCATGAGAAGGTGGATGTGTTGGATATGTGCCCTAGAGACAAATTAATAAAGATATTTGTCACATATCCGTTTTGTTCATAATATGTTTTATACTGTGCTATAACTGTATTACTTGGAAATACTAATACAGGTGTAGTATAAAACATGGTCCGTAGTTTAACTCGGGTAAACTATCTCATTGGGCAATTGATTGATCAAGCTTTCCTGATCATGGCGACACTTAAGTCCATTGACAATGAGGTCATATCATTAGGGGAATGATGTGATGGACAGACACCCACCTAAAGTAATGCAATGTGATCGAGTCACATAGTTCAGCGTTGCTATGACTTTGTAACGTATGCCTTAGTCCTTAGACCGTAATGATCATACGTAATCACGACCTATGAGGAGACTTTGATTTGTATCCCACCGCCTGACTGAAATATGCTGGCTATAACGGAGCACTTTGGGTATTCCGAAATAGATGGTTGATGAGTATGTTAATAGATCAAAGCAGGATTTGTCAGTCCTTATGACAGGACAGGTACTCTGGGCCCACTCGGTGATATTGCATCAACCCCTTGCAAGGACGTGACTAGGTCACAAGAGATGCAATGATCATGGACGAGAGAAGTTGTTTGTCGTGAACGAGATGTGAACACGGTATGTGGGATACCGACGATCAAACCTCGGACAAACAAGGTACCGCAGAACAAAGGGATTACGTCGTATCGTTAACGGTTTCCAAAAGCGATCGAAGCTCATTCGATGGAAGCGCAGGGGCTGTCAAGGATTGTAACCAGGTCCAACTGACTAGTCATTGGTCGATGAGAAGAGTCTCGACCATGTCTGCTGTTTCCCGGACCGTTAGGGTGTTACACTTAAGGGCAATTGATGCATAGGATAGTTACGGGATCAATCGGTGAAATAGGAGAAATCACCGGAATAGTTCCGGAGGAGGACGGAATGGTTTCCGGACATTTTGAATAGTTTAAAATAAAGTTTAATTGTTTTAATAATGTTTTTATTATTTAATTATCTGAATTAAATATTTAAAACTTATTAAATAATTAAAATAATGGAAAAAGGCTATATGGGCCTTAGAGGCCCATTAGGGGAGGAGGGGGTTCCCCCCCTTGGGCTTGGTGCCAAGGGGTGGGGCCCAACCCCCCCTTGGCCGGCGCACCCCTCCCCCCTTGGGGGTTTAGTCCCACATGGGGGAGGGAAGAGGGATCACACCCCCCCTTGGCCTTTATATAGAGGGGTAGACCCCCCTTTTTCCATACAACAATTGATCTCCTTCTTCTTCCTTCTCCATTTCCGGAAGTGGACTCCCCTTGTTTGGAGTCTGCACCAGGATTGGAGTTCTCCACCATAAGGCAGGCCGTCGCTCTGCCGGAGTCGGGATCCGTAGCCGTCTTCTTTCCGCTGCTCGCCTGGTTCGGAGCCTGGGAGGAACATCGATTGTGCCGTACGTGTATAATCTCTTCGAGGCACTACACCTGTGGTGCTGCTTCGTCGCTGGAGGTTTGCCGGGAGTCATCCTCGCCGGTGGTGGTCTTCTACACGACAGGGAGGTCGTAGTTCTGAGTCTACGCCAACCACGTTCGTAAGAACGTTTCCCGCTTTCGGTCTTCAAAGGTATGAACACCGATTCCCTCCGTTACTTTACATCGCCATAGCATAGATCTTGGGTTCGGGTACCGTAGGTGTGAAAAATTTGTGTTTTCTGCCCCGTATCCCAACAGTGGTATCAGAGCTAGCTATGCGTAGATGTATTGTACGGATAGAACACATCTAGGATGTGGGCATCGAATCTTCATTCGTTACCCTCCCACGTGTACTCATTCAGCATTGCGGCAATGTTTGATGAAGCGGCCCCCGACCGACCTTACGCGTTTACGCGAGACTGGTTCCACGCTTGACATATGGCTTGTACCATATAAAGTGGCTGGGGGGGTGTCTGTCTCTCTGCATTAGCGATGCGAAGATGTTTGCAACGGAGGGCCCCGACAGGGGTGTAATAGAGACGGATGGGAGACGGTGTTGTGGCTTGTTTTTCGCAGGATAGAAATCGGTTCTCTCTCTCGAAACCCCTAGCAGCCACGTAAAACTTGCACAAGCTAAAGTAGAAAGGCGTTTTAACTTGGCTTTGCATGAAGGGGGATCATAGGTTGTATGATTTAAAGTTTTACTTCCTGTTTTATGCTAGTATGCTAGATATATCGACGGTAGCACAAAACAGGACCATCTCTCACAATACCAACATTGTGTTCTCCCTTTTGATGGGCACCACCTGGAAGGTTCTCCCATATGGCTTGATGCTCCGTACATACCGGAGTTGTCCTACATATTCAACGGAGCTCGCATGAGGTTCGGTTCGGCGAGCCTGGCATATGCAGATATGGCCTTGCTGAACAGCTAACATCAAGGTTCGATTGGCAGGCTTGACGTATGTAGATGCGGGCCTGGAACACAGAAGACCGAAAGGTCGAGCACGAGTCACATGCCTGATGTGATTGGCTTAGAGGCCTACCTGGTTCGCATACTGGGCCGTACATATCGGGGGAGGTATGGGGGCTGGGATTGTGTAATCACTTAGTTAAATTGAGAGGTGTTTATCTAAGTGGGAGCTTTCTAGAATTTTAAGATTAAATTGAAACTCCACATTATGAACAAAAGTCTAAATATGTATCGTTGTGAATCCAACCTTGTAGATGGCAGCACCTCGCCCCTCGTTCAACTTAGGATCATTCCTAGAGAAAGATAAGCTAAAAACAGATGGGACAAACTTCACCAACTGGTTCCGCACCCTGAAGATTCTCCTCGTTCCCCTCAAAATGGCATACGTACTAGAGGACGCGTTAGGTGACGCACCAGCAGATGATGCCAGTCAGGACGAGAAGAATGTCTATCTCTCCAGGACTGATGATTACAACCTTGTCCAGAGTGGCATGCTCTACTCCATGGAGGCTGAGCTGCAGAAACGCTTTGAGAGGATGGGTGCATATGAGATTATCACCGACCTCAAGGCGGTCTTCGCACCTCAAGCCAGGGCTGAACGGTACGAGGCTTCTGAAGCCTTCTTCTCAGCAAAGATGGATGAGCACGGCAGCGTGAGTGAGCACGTGGTCAAAATGTCTGGCTACGTTCAGCGCTTGAATGCTCTGGAATGTCAGATTCCAGATGAACTTGCGGTTGATAGGGTGTTGCAGTCGCTTCCCCCTAGCTACAAAGGCTTTGTGCTGAACTACAACATGCAGGGGATGACCAAAACCCCTTCTGAGTTGTTCGCCATGCTAAAGAGTGCTGAGGTTGAGATCAAGAAGGAGCACGCCGTCTTCATGGTCAACAAGACCACTGACTTCAAGAAGTCAAGCAGATGGGAGAAGGCCAGAAGAGGTGGCCCTAAGAGGGATGGCAAGTCAGTTGCCTCTCCTCCCAAGGCACCCAAGCCTAAACTCGGAGTGGAGTGCTTCTACTGCAAGGGTGAAGGTCACTGGAAGCGCAACTGTCCCAAGTACCTAAAGGACAAGAAGGCTGGCAAGGTCGCCAAGAGAGACGAAGGTACATTTGATATACATATTGTTGATCTTCTCTTGACAAGCGCTGGGAACACATCCTGGATATTTGATACAGGGTCTGTCGCTCATATTTCTAATTCCATTCAGGGACTAAGGAATAGGAGACGCTTGGTCAAGGATGAAGTGACGATGCGCGTGGGGAATGGCTGCCAGATTGAAGTCTTGGCGGTCGGCACAAAGCATCTTAGTCTCCCTTCGGGATTGGTTTTAGTTCTGAATAAATGTTACTATGTACCCGCGTTGAGTGTGAACATCGTGAGTGGTTCTTGCTTGAAGCGAGACCACTATTCTTTTAAGTCCGATACAATTGGTTGTTCGATTTATAAGGATGATATGTTTTATGTTCACGCACCGGAGTCGCATGGTTTATTCATACTTAATCTCGATGGTGACGTGAGTCACGTTAACAATATTGAGGCCAAAAGATTGAAGAATAATGAAGATCACATGATGATGTGGCATTGCCGACTTGGTCATATTGGTGTAAAACGCATGGAGAAGCTCCATAAGGATGGACTTCTTGACTCATTGGATTTTGGATCCCTTGATACATGTGAACAATGCCTCATGGGCAAAATGACAAGGACTCCATTCAATGGTGTGATGGAGCGTGCGGATGTCTTATTGGGGACCATACACACGGATGTATGTGGACCCATGAACGTCCCCACTCGCAATGATCTTCGTTACTTCGTGACCTTTACTGATGACTTAGTAGATATGGGTATATTTACTTGATGAAGCACAAGTCTGAAACCTTTGAAAAGTTCAAGGAATTTCAGAATGAGGTCGAAAATCAACTCGGAAGGAAAATCAAGCACCTTCGATCGGATCGAGGTGGCGAGTATTTGAGTCACGAGTTTTGGCAATCATCTGAAGTCTTGTGGCATAGTACCACAGCTTACGCCGGCAGGCACACCTCAGAGAAACGGTGTAGCTGAGCGACGTAATCGAACCCTATTGGATAGTGTACGATCGATGATGTCTCATACTGATTTGCCTGTGTCATTCTGGGGGTATGCATTAGAAACCTCCATTCATATTCTTAATAGGGCACCATCCAAATCCGTAAAGACAACACCATTTGAAGAATGTCATGGCACTAAACCTGAGTTGTCTCACCTGAAGATTTGGGGTTGTGAGGCTTATGTTAGGAAACTACATCCTGACAAACTTGAATCCAAGGCGGATAAGTGCATCTTTGTGGGCTATCCCAAGGAAACTTGTGGGTACACCTTCTACAACAAGTCTGACAGCAAAACGTTTGTTGCCAAGACGGGACACTTTCTTGAGAAGGAGTTTCTCGCGAAAGAGTTGAGTGGGAGGAAAATAGACCTCAATGAAGTAACTGACCAATCACTCCAATTGGATGAAATGGCTACGGAATTTGTTCTGGAACCATCTTCCACAGTGGGAGTTGAAGAGAATGGCCAGAACGACATTCATAACGATCATGACATTCACGATGATCATGATGAGAATGAAGAGGAACCTTTTATGCCCCGTAGGTCATCAAGAGTCCGTCAACCTACTGAGTTTTACGGATAGCTTGTGAATGCAATCTCGGCTGTTGAGTCGGATGAACCTACGAGATACAAAGAAGCAATGGAGGGACCCGAGTCCGAGAAATGGCTTGAAGCCATGAAATCCGAAATAGACTCCATGTACACCAACAAAGTATGGACTTTGGTGGATATTCCCGAGGACCGCAAGGCCGTCGAGAATAAATGGATTTTCAAGAAAAAGACTGACGCAGACGGAAACGTATCTGTCTACAAAGCTCGACTTGTCGCAAAGGGTTTCCGACAAATTCAAGGAGTTGACTACGAGGAGACGTTCTCTCCTGTAGCGATGATAAAGTCTATTCGGATCCTACTAGCAATAGCTGCATATCATGATTACGAGATATGGCAGATGGATGTGAAAACTGCATTCCTAAATGGCAACATTGAGGAAGAGTTGTATATGATGCAACCAGAGGGGTTTGTCGATCCAAGGAATGCTGGTAAGGTTTGCAAGCTTCAACGGTCCATCTATGGGTTGAAGCAAGCATCTCGGAGCTGGAATCTTCGGTTTGACGAGGTCATTAAAGCTTTTGGATTTGTCCAAAACGTCGAAGAGTTCTGCGTCTATAAGAAACTGAGTGGGAGCTCTGTAGCATTCCTTGTGTTATATGTAGATGACATATTGCTAATAGGGAACGATAAGAAATTCTTAGAGGAAGTGAAGGAATATCTGAATGGACAATTTTCCATGAAGGACCTAGGTGAAGCTGCGTACATACTGGGGATTAAGATCTATAGAGATAGACCTAATCGGAGGTTGGCCTTGAGTCAGAATACTTATATTGACAAGATTTTGAAAAGGTTCAAAATGGATGACTCCAAGAGAGGTCTCTTGCCAGTTATAAAAGGTGTCAAACTAAGCGTGACTCAATGCCCGACCACAGCTAAAGAGAAAGAGGAGATGTCCTCAAAGCCCTATGCCTCAGCCATAGGTTCTCTCATGTATGCTATGTTATGTACCAGACCGGATTTAGCGCTGGCCATTAGTATGACTAATCGCTACCAGAGTAATCCGGGAATGGCCCATTGGACAGCAGTGAAGAACATCCTTAAGTACTTGAGAAGAACCAAGGATCTCTTTCTTGTTTATGGAGGAGTTGATGAGGAGCTCACTGTAAAGGGTTACGTTGACGCAAGCCTCGGCTCAGACCTAGATGACTCGAAGTCCCAGACGGGATATGTTTTCATGTTGAACGGAGGCGCGATTAGCTGGAGGAGCGGCAAACAGTCAGTCGTCGCTCAATCTTCAATGGAGTCGGAGTATATTGCCGCTTGCGAAGCGTCAAACGAGGCGCTGTGGCTGAAGAAGTTCGTGATCGAGCTTGGCGTCTTTCCCAGTTGCACTGACCCCGTGGGAATATTCTGCGATAACACGGGTGCCATTGCTAACGCGAAGGAGCCAAGAACTCACTCTACAGCCAAGCACATCCTCTGAAAGTTCCATGTGACGCGAGACTACGTAAGGGATGGACACACTAGGATTCACAAGATACATACGGATCTGAACGCAGCAGACCCGATGACTAAACCTCTTCCACAGGGCAAGTTTGAAGAACACCGAGAGACCATTGGTGTTAGATACATACCTGATGTAAACTAGTGTAATTTGTACTCTAGTGCAAGTGGGAGACTGTTGGATATGTGCCCTAGAGAAAAATTAATAAAGATATTTGTCACATATCCGTTTTGTTCATAATACGTTTTATACTGTGCTATAACTGTATTACTTGGAAATACTAATACAGGTGTAGTATAAAACATGGTCCGTAGTTTAACTCGGGTAAACTATCTCATTGGGCAATTGATTGATCAAGCTTTCCTGATCATGGCGACACTTAAGTCCATTGACAATGAGGTCATATCATTAGGGGAATGATGTGATGTGACGCCCCCAAAATCAGACCGTGTACAGTAATCATACACACAGGGTACACGACTGAGATTAGGGTGCCACGATGATAATATCACAGCACAACACTAAACACAAAAGGGTAAACAAATATATTACAATAGAGGGGGTCACGCGGACCCGAATATATAAGTCATACAAGCCATAATAACTGATTACAGTCATAGTTAGTCAACTTTTTCCTTAAGAAGGCTAGCACAAATCACATCAGAGATACAGAACGAAAAGGCGAGGCCTCCTGCCGGGGATCCACAGTACTACTCCTGGTCAACGGGGAACTCGACGTCGTAGTAGGCGCCTCCGGGGTACTCCTGCTCCTGGGCTCCAACGTCGGCTGCAGCGACCGATCAGGCAAAACAATAAAGAAAATAAAGCAGGTGAGTACCTAGTATACCCGCGAGTCTTACGTCCGCTACTAAGCATTATGCATGGTATCAACGGGATGAAGAGGCTGTATATAGTGGACTGAAGACAGAAATTCAGAGCAAGGGTAAGAAGCTAGGCCTATCGAAGACTAGCATCTTCCGACGATGTCTTACCGCATGAGGTAAGAATCAGCCAACAGTTTATATAAAGCATAAAGTAACAATGAAGCAGAAGTTGCTGCAACATTGAATAATAATAAGTTGTAATAATTAACAATGCCTCCGAGTCCACCTCCTCGACATCCCCGCGAGGAAGAAAACCCGGAACCATACAGTTTAATAGTAATAGTTTCTAGTGGTAAGATCCAGCTTCAGCATAAAGCGTCCTGTTACCGTGGACACGGCTATCGATAGATCAATCTTCCCTGCAGGGGTGCACTTGTGTTACGCTACACGCACGGATCTCCAGGGTGGCGGGAACCTTGTCAGGGAATGCTCCACCGAGCCTATCCGACACTTCATAGCCCATCTTTCAAACTCAACAGAGAGGTCATCCGCCGGACTATATCCTATGTACGCGGGGCTTTGGACCCTAACCCTGACGTACTCCTGCACGGTGCGAGGCTGGCCGGTGAAGTTGAAGCAAATCCAAATAAGACACACCGCTCGAGCAAATAAGACAACACCACTTCCCGGCGCAGGCCGCGGTACTGATGACGTCTGAAAAGTCCTCGGACGACACTAAGAAGTGGAGGAGCCCATAACTCGTAGTTCCCACGGGTAGGTAGTGCGTACATGGCATATAGCCAACTCAAGACATTCACTGAACCATTTAGCATTTTAATTAACCTGCGTGACAACCGTTATCGTTGCCTCGACTTAACTGACCCGCGGACAACGACAGCAGCCGGGACCACCAGTACATCGGTGCCTGCCCTGTCGTCCCACCAAGTCACTGCGGTTACCAACAAGGTGAACCGTCTCCTTACCTTGTCTCGCGTGTGCTCCTGGAGGAGCTCGACTTTCGTGGTTTGGTAACTCTCGCGGCCAACGACCAGGGGCCAAGCACACCGGTACACTGGTCGTACCCTCCCTGTCGTCCCGTCGCAATACCTCTCGCGGGCACCGTTGGGTCGCCCGACTTCTTACCTGGAGGACAACCGTTTACAGGACCCTATGGCGGTAAGACAAAGTCAGCCTCGAGTGGAGTACAAGGATTACTCCTTGATAGCTCACACTTGAGGTGATTAGGCATAACCCAGGTAGGGCCTGAGGCGGTGTCTGCATTGTACCGTACCTGTGCAGTTATAATAATTATATCCGCGTCCACTCCCCTGAGTGATCACGGCCCTCTATCTAATCCTAACTAACAATGCGCAGGGCTCACTGCTGAATAATGCATAATAATAATAATAGGCAGCATAGGATAAGGCAGGCACATCAAGGGGCGACAAAAATCAGGCTATGCAATTGAATAGGATCGTAAACGTAGCAGCAGCAGTATCAATGCCTAGTGCAAGAAATGTACGGAAAGATAGGCGATATCTGGGGAAGAGAATGGCTCTGCTTGCCTGCAAGCTCGACGGTAGTAGTAGGGTCGTCGACGACGTAGTCGTACTCAGCAGCAGTGTAGTCGACGGCAGCAGCGGGGTCTACCGAAGATTAAGGGGAGGGGGAGGAAAACAGTAAATACATAGCAATAATATACAAACATATGCATGACATGACAGATGAAATGTTAACGGTATTCTAACGCAGTGTAATGCACATTGCCCGGAGCGGAAATTCATCTGAGGATGAACTACCAGCTCCGGGTGATTACCGGACAGGGTGTCCGGAGGGGGAAAGATCAAGCCGGAGGTGTCGTGGTTACCGGAACAACATAAGGGGGGTGTATCCGTGCTAGTTGAACCATTTTTCCTTTTGATATTTTCTGTTGGTATTTATCCTGATCACTATGGCATTTTGTAAAATGTGTTAGGTGTCCCAATATTAGTATAACATTACATGTCAGTGCCACAAAAAGTTTTGAAGCAAAATAAAATCATTAGATATTTATTTTAAATATAAAATGCCCAAAGTAGGGGTTTTAACCTACTGTTTGAATTGTTTAGAATTTTCTGCAACTCCAAAAATTACCAAAGTTGTTCCAAAATGATTATAATGATTTTAGGCAATTTACAAAAATAGTTCCATGATTTTTGGAACAACTTTATTTGAGCACTTTTGTTTTATTTTTCATTCAAAGAAATTTCAACTAGGGTTTGGCTTTCTTGATGAGCAAGATGCATTGTGCTTTGGGTTTTGATTACCAACCAGCATGGTTTTGAAAAGAGTAGAAGCAAAGTTTGATTAGGGACAGGGGATAACAGTGATTAACCAACAGTGATAGTCAACAGTGATGATGATTACTGTTACAGGCATCTGAGGGTGTTACAAATCTCCCCCACTACAAGAATTCTCGTCCCGAGAATTTAAGTGGTAGCGAGGAAAAAAATCGGGGTATTCATCGCGAAGGCGATCTTCGCGTTCCCAAGTGGCTTCATCTTCAGAATGATTCGACCACTGAACCTTGAGGAATTTGATGGTCTTGTTGCGGGTTCGACGCTCAGACTGATCGAGAATGCGGCTCGGATGTTCTCGATAAGTTAAGTCTTGTTGCAGCTCGATCATATCATGCTCCACTTCGCGGATAGGATCCTTGAAGCAGCGACGGAGTTGCGACACGTGGAAGACATCGTGGACTTGGGAGAGGTTCGACGGCAATTCCAACCGGTATGCCACGGGTCCACTCCTGGAAAGGATACGGAACGGGCCAATGTAGCGAGGAGCCAACTTGCCCTTGATACCGAAGCGATGAGTGCCCCTCATGGGAGTGACACGAAGGTAAGCGTATTCACCAGGTTGATACTCCATTTCACGGTGTTTACGGTCATAGTTGCTCTTCTGACGAGACTGTGCAGCCTTGAGATTTTCTTGCACAACGCGAACTTGTTCTTCAGCTTCTTGGACAAGATCCAGTACGAAGTAGGGTCGTTCCCCAGTTCCTGACCAATTCAGGGGGGTTCGACATTTACGTCCATATAGAACTTCGAAGGGGGCCATCTTCAAGCTAGCCTGATAGCTATTGTTGTACGAGAATTCCGCGTACGGGAGGGCATCCTCCCATTTCATGCCGAAAGAAAGGACACAAGAGCGAAGCATATCTTCCAGCACTTGATTAACTCGTTCAACTTGGCCTTGCGACTGGGGGTGATAAGCGGTGCTGAGATTCAGACGAGTCCCGAAAGCTTCCATGAAACTATTCCAGTATCGTGAGGTGAAAATGCTGCCACGGTCTGAACTGATCTCCATCGGAATACCGTGGAGTGACACAATTCGGCAGATATACAAGTGTGCCAATTGACTAGCAGTGATAGTCTCCTTGACCGGCAGGAAGTGTGCAATCTTGGAGAATCGGTCGATGACGACAAAGATGGCATCGTTACCTTTTTGTGACTTAGGAAAACCGGTGCCGAAGTCCATTTCGACTTTGTCCCACTTCCAATCAGGAGGAGGGAGTGGTCGCAACCAACCAGCAGGTTTCTGATGTCCGGCCTTCACGCGACTGCAAACGTCACATTGAGAAACATAACGGGCGATGTCTTGCTTCATGTAAGGCCACCAGTACCGTTGACGAAGGTCTTTATACATCTTGGTACTGCCAGGGTGGATTGACAAGGTAGAGTTATGGGCTTCTTCCATGATATCCGGGCCACAGTTAATGAGGGGCGGGCTCACAGGAACTACTAAGCGGCCCTTGAAGTACACAGTGTCACCATCATTAGCATCAATGGTAAAAGAGGAGGGCTTTCCTTCGGCGACGTCCTGCTTGATCTTCACAATGTCCGGGGCCAGAGATTGTCTACTCTTGATGAGGGCGTCGAGTTTTGACTCGAGAACCAGGTTATTGACGTAACCTTGAGGAACAATGTCGAGATTCAACTTGCGAAACTCTTCATACAGAAGTGGTTGCTGCACCTGAACCTCAAGTTCAGAGCAGTAAGCTTTGCGGCTCAAGGCATCGGCCATCACATTAGCCTTGCCCGGGGTATACGAAATATCCATGTTAAAGTCGGCTATTGTCTCGAGCCATCGTTGTTGACGAAGATTCAGGTCTGGCTGAGTAAACAGGTACTTCAGACTTTGGTGGTCGGTGTAGACCTCACAACGATTACCGACGAGGTAATGTCGCCACAGCTTCAATGCATAAATTACTGCTGCCAATTCGAGATCATGTGTTGGGTATTTGTCTTCGTGAGTACGCAACTGACGAGAGCCATAAGCAATCACCTTGCGCTCTTGCAATAGGACACAGCCTAATCCTTGACGAGACGCGTCGCAATATATCACGAAGTCCTTCTGAGTATCAGGGGGAGCGAGCACCGGGGGAGAAGTTAGCTTGTCCTTGAGGGCTTGAAAACTTTCTTGACATTTATCTGTCCACTCAAACTTGACGCCTTTGTGAAGCAGATTAGTAAGAGGCCTGGCAATCTTGGAGAAATTCTCGACGAAACGGCGGCAATAGCTAGCGAGTCCGAGGAAACTGCGGACTTGCTTGACGGTCTTGGGAGGAGTCCAGTCAAGAATAGCCTGGATACGTTCTGGGGTGACGGCAATGCCATCCTTGGAAATCACATGTCCAAGGTAGGTTACTTCGGGAAGCCAGAATTCACACTTGGAAAACTTAGCGTAGAGTTTGTGTTCTCGAAGCTTCTCCAGTATAAGACGAAGATGTTCAGCATGTTCTTCTTCATTCTTGGAATATATTAATATATCATCCAGATAAACCACGACGAACTGGTCGAGGTACTCCATGAAAATATAATTCATCAATCTGGAGAAGGTGGCTGGAGCATTGGTTAAGCCAAAGGACATGACGGTGTACTCGTATGAACCATAGCGAGTAATGAAGGCAGTCTTCGGAATGTCCTCATCACGGACTCGGATTTGGTGATAACCCAACCTCAAGTCGAGTTTAGAAAACACCTTGGATCTGGCAAGTTGATCATACAGATCGTTGATCCGGGGAAGTGGGTATTTATTCTGGATGGTGGCTTGGTTAATGGGCCGATAATCTTGGACCAATCGGTTTGTCCCATCGCTCTTCTTGACAAAGAGCGAAGGTGCTCCCCAAGCTGAGGAACTGGGGCGAATGAATCCTTTCTGAAGTGCCTTGTCGATTTCCTCCTTAAGTTCAAGGAGTTCATGTGGCGGCATCTTGTAAGGACGCTTGGCAATAGGAACAGTGCCTGGCTTCAAGTCGATGACGAATTCAACTTCTCTGATCGGGGGTATTCCCGGCAGTTCTTCTGGGAAGACGTCGGGAAAATCGCGAACGACCGGAACGTTCTCGATGCCTTTCAAAGGTGAGACATTCAAAGCATTTACCATAAAGATCTCTGTTTCAGCATTATGGGTTACTCGGGCGGTGTGGTTAACAATCCCACCGGAGGGGTGAAAAAGCTGGACAGACTTGGTGCCACAATACAGTGCGGCATCGTGAAATTTCAACCAATCCATTCCTAGAATGAGGTCTATGGTGGAAGACTTCAGGAGGATGGGCGACGCAAAGAATTCAACTCCTTCGATTTCAATGGTGGTGTTTGGCACAATCATGGTGGTTCAGCATTGGCCAATCGGGGTGCGAACAACCATCGGGGGTTTCATCGTTTCGTACTTGAAGTTATGCGAAAATGCAAATGCTTCCGACATGAATGAATGCGATGCTCCTGTATCAAATAAAACAGCAGCAGATACAGAATTAACGAGAAGGGTACCCATCACGGTAGCGGGTTGTTGCTGAGCTTCTTCAACATTGACGTTGTTAGCATGTCTACGAGCATAAGCAGCAGACCCAGTATTATAGTTGGGGGTCTTGTTGTTGCCACGACCATTTCCACGGCCAGAGGGGTGAACTACCAGTTGCTTCTGTTTCTGGGGGCACTCTCTGGAAAAATGCCCAGGTTGGCGGCACGTGAAGCATAGCCCATCCTGAGGACAAAGGGGTGTAGCATTGGGTGGTGCAGGCAGAGCTCTTGGCATCTGCGGGGGTGGAGGCAGACGGGGTGCAGCATAAGACGGCCTTGGAGCAGGGACAGCTGAATGAGTCACACTGGTAGGGAGCCAGATACGACGCTTCTGCGTTGCGCCCGAAGATGAGCCAACGTCACGGTAGCGCTTCAGAGAGTTGTTGTGCTCCATCTGGGCAGTCTCGACGGTGATAGACTTGTTCACCATGGTGGCGAAGTTGGCGAAATCATGAACGGCAAGAGCGAGCCTGAGTTCTGGGTTGAGGCCACGACGGAACTTCTGCTGCCTGCGAGCATCAGTGGTGATCTCTCCTTCCGCATAGCGAGAGAGGTTAAGGAACTCGCGCTGATAGGCTTCAACAGTCATGTCGCCCTGAGTGAGGTTGCGGAATTCTTCCGCCTTACGATCCATGATCCCCTGAGGAATATAGCGGGCGCGGAAGGCAGACTGAAATTCATCCCAAGTGATGACTTCTCCGACTGGCAGTGAACGCTTGTGGGTGTTCCACCACTGAGCAGCGGCGCCCTTCTGATGGTAAGACGCAAAGTTCACATAGTCGGCTGGATCGACATTAGCAGACTCCAGCTCGTGAGTGATGTCGCGAAGCCAGTCATCAGCATCCAACGGCTGAACGGTGTTGCGGAACGTAGTGGGGTTGAGGCGGGTGAAGTCGTGCAGAGTCACGGTGGCCTGCTGATGGTGGTGCCCATTCTGATTCGGCTGGGGAAACTGAGCCATGATATTCTGCATGAACTGACGGTTCATCTCGAACTGCTGCATCATCGCGGCCATGTAATCCGGCGGCGGAGGTGGGTCGTTGGCAGCACGACCACGACCACGACCACGACCACCACGACCAGCCATCCTGCTAGAATTTAACAGGGGTATTTCAGCGATGAACAACTTAACGAAATACCGGAAACGAGTAAGAGGTAAAGCGACAACAAAGAGGAGGCGCGGATATATAGGAGTAGTCATATAAGACATACACATCCACACATAGAATCAACCGAAAATCGGGCAGCGTAACGTCGTAGAAATTAAGGAAAAAGGACTCTCTAGGCGGCGCGCAGACCGCGGTAAGGATTACACGACGCGACATAGATTCCACTATGTCAATCACGCCGCAAGAAAACTGTTGGCCACAGGAGTTGATGCCAGAGAACGCGCGGCCTGCCCAGAATGAGAATGGGATCCGCGGTCTGGGATCTGGCGTACGACGCCTGCAACACGACTCAATCAATGGGGGATGCACCAGAAAAACGCCGGGTGGAATCAAGAGAACGTGATCCTAATGTCAGCTTTTGTAAAACTTACCAGCAAGGATAAGAGAGTAGATTCCCAGAGCATAGGTAAGGAGAAAAGGATCCTAATACCACAGATGTCACACGTAGTGACACCGATGTGGGCCCATAAGCCAAATATTAAGTTAGCAAAATAGTTTTCAAAGTCTAGACTCAACATCGACCAGGTAGTGGTGGGGTGGCTTCCTACAGGCAGTCGGCTCTGATACCAACTTGTGACGCCCCCAAAATCAGACCGTGTACAGTAATCATACACACAGGGTACACGACTGAGATTAGGGTGCCACGATGATAATATCACAGCACAACACTAAACACAAAAGGGTAAACAAATATATTACAATAGAGGGGGTCACGCGGACCCGAATATATAAGTCATACAAGCCATAATAACTGAGTACAGTCATAGTTAGTCAAGTTTTGCTTTAAGAAGGCTAGCACAAATCACATCAGAGATACAGAACGAAAAGGCGAGGCCTCCTGCCGGGGATCCACAGTACTACTCCTGGTAAACGGGGAACTCGACGTCGTAGTAGGCGCCTCCGGGGTACTCCTGCTCCTGGGCTCCAACGTCGGCTGCAGCGACCGATCAGGCAAAACAATAAAGAAAATAAAGCAGGTGAGTACCTAGTATACCCGCGAGTCTTACGTCCGCTACTAAGCATTATGCATGGTATCAACGGGATGAAGAGGCTGTATATAGTGGACTGAAGACAGAAATTCAGAGCAAGGGTAAGAAGCTAGGCCTATCGAAGACTAGCATCTTCCGACGATGTCTTACCGCATGAGGTAAGAATCAGCCAACAGTTTATATAAAGCATAAAGTAACAATGAAGCAGAAGTTGCTGCAACATTGAATAATAATAAGTTGTAATAATTAACAATGCCTCCGAGTCCACCTCCTCGACATCCCCGCGAGGAAGAAAACCCGGAACCATACTGTTTAATAGTAATAGTTTCTAGTGGTAAGATCCAGCTTCAGCATAAAGCGTCCTGTTACCGTGGACACGGCTATCGATAGATCAATCTTCCCTGCAGGGGTGCACTTGTGTTACGCTACACGCACGGATCTCCAGGGTGGCGGGAACCTTGTCAGGGAATGCTCCACCGAGGCTATCCGACACTTCATAGCCCATCTTTCAAACTCAACAGAGAGGTCATCCGCCGGACTATATCCTATGTACGCGGGGCTTTGGACCCTAACCCCGACGTACTCCTGCACGGTGCGAGGCTGGCCGGTGAAGTTGAAGAAAATCAAAATAAGACACACCGCTCGAGCAAATAAGACAACACCACTTCCCGGCGCAGGCCGCGGTACTGCTGACGTCTGAAAAGTCCTCGGACGACACTAAGAAGTGGAGGAGCCCATAACTCGTAGTTCCCACGGGTAGGTAGTGCGTACATGGCATATAGCCAACTCAAGACATTCACTGAACCATTTAGCATTTTAATTAACCTGCGTGACAACCGTTATCGTTGCCTCGACTTAATTGACCCGCGGACAACGACAGCAGCCGGGACCACCAGTACATCGGTGCCTGCCCTGTCGTCCCACCAAGTCACTGCGGTTACCAACAAGGTGAACCGTCTCCTTACCTTGTCTCGCGTGTGCTCCTGGAGGAGCTCGACTTTCGTGGTTTGGTAACTCTCGCGGCCAACGACCAGGGGCCAAGCACACCGGTACACTGGTCGTACCCTCCCTGTCATCCCGTCGCAATACCTCTCGCGGGCACCGTTGGGTTGCCCGACTTCTTACCTGGAGGACAACCGTTTACAGGACCCTATGGCGGTAAGACAAAGTCAGCCTCGAGTGGAGTACAAGGATTACTCCTTGATAGCTCACACTTGAGGTGATTAGGCATAACCCAGGTAGGGCCTGAGGCGGTGTCTGCATTGTACCGTACCTGTGCAGTTATAATAATTATATCCGCGTCCACTCCCCTGAGTGATCACGGCCCTCTATCTAATCCTAACTAACAATGCGCAGGGCTCACTGCTGAATAATGCATAATAATAATAATAGGCAGCATAGGATAAGGCAGGCACATCAAGGGGCGACAAAAATCAGGCTATGCAATTGAATAGGATCGTAAACGTAGCAGCAGCAGTATCAATGCCTAGTGCAAGAAATGTACGGAAAGATAGGCGATATCTGGGGAAGAGAATGGCTCTGCTTGCCTGCAAGCTCGACGGTAGTAGTAGGGTCGTCGACGACGTAGTCGTACTCAGCAGCGGTGTAGTCGACGGCAGCAGCGGGGTCTACCGAAGATTAAGGGGGGGGGGAGGAAAACAGTAAATACACAGCAATAATATACAAACATATGCATGACATGACAGATGAAATGTTAACGGTATTCTAACGCAGTGTAATGCACATTGCCCGGAGCGGAAATTCATCTGAGGATGAACTACCAGCTCCGGGTGATTACCGGACAGGGTGTCCGGAGGGGGAAAGATCAAGCCGGAGGTGTCGTGGTTACCGGAACAACATAAGGGGGGTGTATCCGTGCTAGTTGAACCATTTTTCCTTTTGATATTTTCTGTTGGTATTTATCCTGATCACTATGGCATTTTGTAAAATGTGTTAGGTGTCCCAATATTAGTATAACATTACATGTCAGTGCCACAAAAAGTTTTGAAGCAAAATAAAATCATTAGATATTTATTTTAAATATAAAATGCCCAAAGTAGGGGTTTTAACCTACTGTTTGAATTGTTTAGAATTTTCTGCAACTCCAAAAATTACCAAAGTTGTTCCAAAATGATTATAATGATTTTAGGCAATTTACAAAAATAGTTCCATGATTTTTGGAACAACTTTATTTGAGCACTTTTGTTTTATTTTTCATTCAAAGAAATTTCAACTAGGGTTTGGCTTTCTTGATGAGCAAGATGCATTGTGCTTTGGGTTTTGATTACCAACCAGCATGGTTTTGAAAAGAGTAGAAGCAAAGTTTGATTAGGGACAGGGGATAACAGTGATTAACCAACAGTGATAGTCAACAGTGATGATGATTACTGTTACAGGCATCTGAGGGTGTTACATGTGATGGACAGACACCCACCTAAAGTAATGCAATGTGATCGAGTCACATAGTTCAGCGTTGCTATGACTTTGTAACGTATGCCTTAGTCCTTAGACCGTAATGATCATACATAATCACGATCTATGAGGAGACTTTGATTTGTATCCCACCGCCTGACTGAAATATGCTGGCTATAACGGAGCACTTTGGGTATTCCGAAATAGATGGTTGATGAGTATGTTAATAGATCAAAGCGGGATTTGTCAGTCCTTATGACAGGACAGGTACTCTGGGCCCACTCGGTGATATTGCATCAACCCCTTGCAAGGACGTGACTAGGTCACAAGAGATGCAATGATCATGGACGAGAGAAGTTGTTTGTCGTGAACGAGATGTGAACACGGTATGTGGGATACCGACGATCAAACCTCGGACAAACAAGGTACCACAGAACAAAGGGATTACGTCGTATCGTTAAAGGTTTCCAAAAGCGATCGAAGCTCATTCGATGGAAGCGCAGGGGCTGTCAAGGATTGTAACCAGGTCCAACTGACTAGTCATTGGTCCATGAGAAGAGTCTCGACCATGTCTGCTGTTTCCCGGACCGTTAGGGTGTTACACTTAAGGGCAATTGATGCATAGGACAGTTACGGGATCAATCGGTGAAATAGGAGAAATCACCGGAATAGTTCCGGAGGAGGACGGAATGGTTTCCGGACATTTTGAATAGTTCAAAATAAAGTTTAATTGTTTTAATAATGTTTTTATTATTTAATTATCTGAATTAAATATTTAAAACTTATTAAATTATTAAAATAATGGAAAAAGGCTATATGGGCCTTAGAGGCCCATTAGGGGAGGAGGGGGTTCCCCCCCTTGGGCTTGGCGCCAAGGGGTGGGGCCCAACCCCCCCTTGGCCGGCGCACCCCTCCCCCCTTGGGGGTTTAGTCCCACATGGGGGAGGGAAGAGGGATCACCCCCCCTTGGCCTTTATATAGAGGGGTAGACCCCCCTTTTTCCATACAACAATTGATCTCCTTCTTCTTCCTTCTCCATTTCCGGAAGTGGACTCCCCTTGTTTGGAGTCTGCACCAGGATTGGAGTTCTCCACCATAAGGCAGGCCGTCGCTCTGCCGGAGTCGGGATCCGTAGCCGTCTTCTTTCCGCTGCTCGCCTGGTTCGGAGCCCGGGAGGAACATCGATTGTGCCGTACGTGTATAATATCTTCGAGGCACTACACCTGTGGTGCTGCTTCGTCGCTGGAGGTTTGTCAGGAGTCATCCTCGCCGGTGGTGGTCTTCTACACGACAGGGAGGTTGTAGTTCTGAGTCTACGCCAACCACGTTCGTAAGAACGTTTCCCGCTTTAGGTCTTCAAAGGTATGAACACCGATTCCCTCCGTTACTTTACATCACCATAGCATAGATCTTGGGTTCGGGTACCGTAGGTGTGAAAAATTTGTGTTTTCTGCCCCGTATCCCAACAGGATGTTGCATGGCAATGTATCTCGGAAAGGCTATGGAAATGCCTTGATAGGTAGGTATGGTGGCTGTTTTGAAGAAAGATATAAGGGGGTTTATGATGACAGAGCGTATCATTCCAAGGGTTTGGATGTACCGGCGAAGGTGGACGCCAACTCTCGGAGTGAGAAGGAGGCAATGCACAGCACAGGAGAGGCTAGAAAAATATGGGAGGGGGAAGTGTCAACTTTCGAATACTCACATTAGTCCGAAGAACTCATGCACTTATTATTGGTAACTCTCAATCTAATTAGGAGGTTCACAAAGAGACAAGTACCCCGAGGAGGAATGTATGGGGGTTTGGTTATCCTTGCGCATCCTCGACTCATGGTACGTGAGTGTACTCTAATATTCGAACCCTCCAGAGGTTAGTGATCCATCTAGTAGCTAGAGTTCTCAACAGGGGTTTTGGTTTTTGAAAATCACACGGATTGCCAAAAATACGACATCTATCACTAATAGGCTAAAGCTCTTGACACCATAAGTTCAAACATTACTCTAGTCAATACCTCAAAACTATTGCAAGTTACTACTACAAAGAGAATAACAACTTCAACTACCTACTTTCTAGTCAAGACACAAAATTCAGTGCAACAGGCAAACTCTCTAAAGAAGATAAACATGCAACCTATAGAAAGTTCACCTGAGACAAAAGAAAAGCTCTAGAAGAAAAATAAAGCACTACAACTAAACATGGATACAACTAGGAAAAGAAAAAGAACAACTCACAGCCAAGGAAATAAGCATGCAAATCCTATGAGGAGTTCTAGTTCAAGCGGAGCGTATTTCTCTCCCACACAAAAGAAAGCTGGGTTCTAACTTGTTACTACAGCAAACAAAGCAAAAAACAAACCTAAGAAAAGTAAAGAGCGAGACGCTCCAAGCATAGCACATAACGCATGAAGTGATAAAAATATAGTGCAACGAGGGACGAACTGATAATTGTTGTTGAAGAAGGGGATGCTCGGGGGCATCCCCAAGCTTAGACGCTTGAGTCTCCTTGAATATTTATCGGGGGTGCACATGGGGGCTTCCCCAAGCTTGAGCGTTTGACACTCCAGGATCTTATTTCATCATCTTCCATCACACACTTGAAAACTCCCTTCATACATAACTCATTGTAAACTGATTAGAGAGGTTAGTACCCTATTAAAATAATTTTCCTCTACTGCAAATAAAGATATTCAGGAAGAGCTATTGTTTCTCAAGATTGCCAAAAGGTTTTTGCAAATAAAAAGCAAGCTTAAGGTTTGCAAAAGTTAGGAGAGACAAAACGTTGCAGAATCTGTGAAAAACAAAACATCAGGTAGTAAAGAATTTTTTAGGGGCACTTCTGCAACTCTAATCAAAAAACTCAGAACATACGAAAAGTTCGTTATTGTATAAAGCATGCTTTGTAAAAAATTCAGCTCAAAAATATGATCTGGTGATTTTCTATGATTTTTCCCGTCACGAGGACAGAATCTGTTTTCTAGACAGCATGTCACAACTTTCACTTCCCTTGTCATATGAGGCTATATTTGGCACAAAGCTTGAAAAATAAAGATACAATGATGTTGCTACAGTAGTAACAATCATCAAGAGAACTAAAAACAGAAGAAAAAACATCTTGGGTTGCCTCCCAACAAGCGCTTTCTTTTACGCCTTTAAGCTAGGCACAAAGCAAAAGATCAAGTTGTATCAATTGAACCATCATCAAGATCATCAAAAAGCTCTTCAATAGTACAACTAGTCTTAAGAGCTTTCTGCTTATTGGCTTCTCGCCCTTCGTTGGTGAGCCCCAAGTGGAAGGCGTGATGCAGTAAAGCAACAGTTTTCCCTCGGTGAAGATACCAAGGTTTGTCTCCAGTAGGACTCCAGAGATGATAAGTAGGTGTCAGCGGCGCAACTGACGCGGACCTGCACACAGACACAGATAACTTTGTTCCCAACGAAGTTCAGAGAGGTTGTCAATCTCTCCGGTCTTGTTGTTCACAAATGATAAAACACAAGGGATAATGATAGCAACTTGAAAGTAAATGCAAAAAAGTAAATATAGCTTGGAAACAGTAATGAGGATATGGACCGGGATACGTGATGTTCACTAGTGATGTCTCTCTCCCAAAAGACGATAAAACTGCTATGCGAGGTAAACAAATTACAGAAGGGCAATTGACAGGATTATGAACGCACCGCAATGCTAACTATGCTACAAAAGAAAGGAAGAGGTTCAAAAGAACGGGCAGTACGCCAAAATAAGTATACCGAAATCCATCTGCATCTACTACTAATCATCCACCTTGAGATATCTATCCAGAACATCTCGCTGGTATTAATTTGCGAGCCCCACCCAAAGTGTAAACCCAAAGAAATAGACAACTACATTAAAAAGAACTTTGCGTAAAGTAAACAATCCTTGTAACCGCGGTTACAAGCACCGTTATTTTCCCCCTTGTGGCAACAACACATCCCCTAGACTCATGTTTCTGTCACTCAAGCGTGTCATCGGGGGGCATGAACCCACAATCTAGCACAACGCTCCCTCTTGGAGTCACTACCTACTACTTGGCCAAAGCAATAAACAACAACGGAGAACATGCAAGAATTACTTAGGAACAAAAATATAAGAGATAAAAACCAAATATATTACTCTATCAAAATCTGAACATAATCTCATAATCCATCAGATCCCTCCAAACTCAGCATAGCAACAACAGAAATATTACAAAGGTGCCTCGATCATGTAGGGCAGCTCATGAGGTCTAAACAATGAAGATCAAAGAGGGGAGGAGAACATCACATAGCTACTGATCACGGACCCATGGTCCAAGGAAAACTACTCACGAGACGTCCGGGGAGCATCCATGGTTGGGAGGAGACTCCCGGAGGTCAATCCTCCCTCCGGCAGGGTGCCGGGAAGAGGTCTTCTGGTGCTCCCGATCTTGGAAGCGCGGCGGCGGCGGAACAGAGGCGAGTTCGCGGAATAGGGTTCCTCCTCTGGAGTTTTCCCGTGACGTAGATTAAATAGGCGAAGGGGGTAACCAGAGGTGGACCAGGGGCCCCAGGCGCCCACCTGGCGCGACCAGGGGTGGGGCCGCGCTGGGTGGACGCCTGGGCCCCCTGGCTCCCCTCTGGCCCCTCCCGGGCTCTTCTCGAAGCTTCCGTCACGCTGATTTTTTATCTGAATTTTCCCGAATTTTTCTGGTACTTTTTATATGGGGGAAAACTGAAATAGAAAAACAGCAGAAAACAGGAACTGGCACTGGGGTGCACTGAGTTAATAGGTTAGTCCAAATATGATCAAAAGTGTATGAAAGTGTATCTAGATCATAGCAATATCACACAAAACATGCATGGACAAGCAGAAATTATAGATACGTTTTGGACGTATCAACATCCCCAAGCTTAATTCCTGCTCGTCCTCGAGTAGGTAAATGATAACAAGCATAATTTCTGTGGTGACATGCTAACAACCATAAAAGAACTTTGAAAAGTAAAGCAATCAATACTAGAGATTCAATTCAAGTCATAACATGCAAGAGTCTATATTAGCATTGAAACAAGTAACAAAAGAACAAATGGTGAAAGAGCTCTCGCTGTCCGTGACTCGAATGTCTCCAAATGGTGTTTGCGTGCAAGAAAGGGGATAGGGAATAAGAGAGAAAATGTATTTTTGTTGAGAACTCAATCTACTAAAGTTTCACACTTGGTCCTCTTTGGAATCTTATCTTGACTCGTCCCCAGACCACTAGCCAGGTACAAGTCAATTTGATCCACTCCTTTTCAATATTTCGAGCACTCATGCAATGGATTAGCGTAAGCACGAGAGTTGACACTTAGGATGGCAAAGAGAGAAATATGGTGGAGGAGGAAGACAAAAAGGATGAGAAAGGCTCACATCAATGAGGACAATCATAGGCAAGAGATGCCAAATGATAGATATGATGTGAGGAGTAGGGAGTGCCATGCAACGGATGCACATACGAGCTAATAAGCTCTCCAATGGAACTAGTAAGGGTGCATCTAACTTGCTCGCTCATGAATACCTAGAGCTCGTTTGAGGAGGCTCATCCTTGGAATATGAAAGCCAAGTTCTATAGTGTGAAGGTCCCCACATAGCTATATGCATAAAGATCATCTCTATGGAGTACAAGGATATAAAGGGAGTACTAGTGTGGATCTCTCAAAAGGATAGTAGTGTTGCCCCTTTCTCTCTTTTTATTTCTTTTTCTATTTTTTTCTATTTTTTTGGTGGCCTTAATGGCTCTTTCTATTTAACTCTCATTTGTCCTCTTTGGGATCTTTTTATTGTGTCCACTTTGGGATCTTTTCCTCACTTAAGGGCAACACTCTATTTTACAAGAAGGTAAAGGAGATCTTTCACACTTTACAAGGTACTCAAAATCATAAAGAAGATGTAACTAACATGATGTATGCAAGGTATGTCGCTGCCGGTGTAGCAGGAACATGTATGACATGAAGATCAAGTCATGAAGAGGTGGATGTTGCATGGCAATGTAACTCGGAAAGGCTATGGAAATGCCTTGATAGGTAGGTATGGTGGCTGTTTTGAGGAAAGATAAAGGAAGGCTTATGATGACAGAGCGTATCATGCCAAGGGTTTGGAAGTACCGGCGAAGGTGGACACCAACTCTCGGAGTGAGAAGAAGGCAATGCACGGCACGGGAGAGGCTAGCAAAATATGGGAAGGTGGAAGTGTCAACTTTCATTACTTACATTAGTCCGAAGAATTCATGGACTTATTATCGGTAACTCTCAATCTAATAAGGAGGTTCACAAAGAGACAAGTACCCCGAGGAGTGTATGGGGGTTTGATTATCCTTGCGCATCCTCGACTCATGGTACGTGAGTGTTCTCTGATATTCGATCCCTCCAAGGATTAGTGATCCATCTAGTAGGTAGAGTTCTCAACTAGTTTTGTAGGTTTTGAAAATACACACGGATTGCCCAAAATACGACACCTATCACTAATAGGCAAGAGCTCTTGGCACCAAAAGTCCAAACATTACTCACATCAATACCTCAAAACCATTGCAAGCTACTACTAAAATTAAATAGCAACCTCAATTGCCTACTTTCAAGACAAAACACAACTCAGTGCAACAACCAACTCTCTTTAACAAGATAAACATGAAAACTAAAAAGAGTTCCAGTAACAAACTAAACAAAAGCCAAGGCTCTTGCTAAAGACAAACTAAGACTAAAACTAAACATGGCAGCAGCTATGAAAAGATAAAGAACACACAACAGCAAAAAGATAGGCATGAAGAATCCTATGATGTGTTCTAGATTTTGAAAGTGGAGCGTGTTTCTCTCCCACACAAAGTAAGACGGGATCTAAATTGTTATGAACATCAAGAAAATCTAAAGAAAACTAAAAACAAAACCTAAGAGCGAGACGCTCCAAGCATAGCACATAACGCATGAAGTGATAAAAATATAGTGAGACGAAGGACGCACTGATGATTTGTTGATGGAGAAGGGGATGCACGGGGGCATCCCCAAGCTTAGACGCTTGAGTCTCCTTGAATATTTATTGGGGATGCATGGGGGAATCCCCAAGCTTGAGCGCTTGACACTCCTGGATCTTCTTTCATCATCTTCTATCGCACACTTGAAAACTCCCTTCATACATAACTCATCAAAAGCTGATTAGAGAGGTTAGTACCCTTAATAAATAAATTTTTTACCCACTGGATATAAAGATATTCTTGAAGAGCTACTGTTTCTCAAGAGTGCCAAGTTTTTGCAAAGAAAAAGCAAGCTTAAGGTTTGCAAAAGTAAGGAGAGACAAAACGTGGCAGAATCTGTGAAAAACAGAACAGAAGATAGTAAAGAATTTTTTAGGGACACTTCTGCAACTCAAATAAAAAAACTCAGAACATACGGACGTTTCGTAATTGTATAGATCATACTGTGTAAAAAATTCATCTCAATCAGATGAACTGGGATTTTTCTGGAATTTTTCTGGTCACGAGGACAGAATCTGTTTTCTGGACAGCATGTCACAACTTTTACTTCCCTTGCCGTAAGAGGCTATAACTTGGCACAAAGCTGAAAAATAAAGATACAATGATGTTGATACAGAATTAACAACCATCAAGACACAACAAAAGCAAAAAGAAACACCTAAATTCGTTGCGGGCTGCCTCCCGAAAGCGCTTCTTTAAAGCCATTAGCTAGGCATGATGCAAAAAGAAGAATCAAGTTTTATCAAGAGAAAGAGAATAACTAGCCCGTGTAACGGACTCAAAAGGTAACTCGATTTTCTTTCTAGGGAAGTGTTCCATCCCCTTTTGGAATGGGAATTGGAATTTTATATTCCCCTCTTTCATGTCAATAACCGCACCAACGGTGCGAAGAAAAGGACGTCCCAAAATAATTGGACACAAAGGTTCACACTCTATATCCATAACAATAAAATCAACGGGAACATAGTTGTCATTGACAATGATAAGAACATCGTCGATCTTCCCGAAAGGTTTCTTTATGGAAGAATCAACAAGATGAACACCAAAAGAACAAGGCTCAAAAGGCTTCAATTCAAACATATCAAATATTCTTTTGGGCATAACAGAGGTACTAGCTCCAACATCACATAAAGCATAGCAAGAGAAGTTATTTAATTTAATTTTGATCATAGGGTCCCAACCATCATCTAGCTTCCTAGGTATGGAGGCTTCTACTCTAAGCTTCTCCTCCCTAGCTTTGATAAGAGCATTTGTGATATGCTCCGTGAAGGCAAGATTAAGTGTGCTAGTGTGGGGGTCTCTAGACATTTTGTGTAACAAGCTAATAACTTCTGAGAAGGTGCAACTATCAAAATCAATATCACTACTATCAAAGGTGGTAGTAGTGTCATCTAGGCTCACTTGTTTGAAACCCTCTATGTTCATAGGAGTTTCTTTTTCTACGGTTGAGGTATTAGCATCACCATTAATAGGTCCAATGGGACTAGGAGTGCATTGGGTGCTAATAGTATAGGTGTCCTCAACAATTTGGATAGTGGCAACTGTGTGGTGTGTAGGAAGGCTCTTAATTCTATCCTCTTCCTCTTTTTCTCTAGCCCATCTTTCTTTAAGTTTAGCCATCATCCTAATATTTTCATTGATTTGTAACTGGATAGCATTAATAGGAGTGGCCTTATTCTCCTCAAGGGGGGAGGTTCTAATTTTAAGCATCTCAATATCAAGGGCTAAGCTTTCTACCTTCAAAGAGAGATTATCTATTTTAGCTAATTTCTCCTCTACATTTTTGTTGAAGGCTTTTTGGGTAGTGATAATGTCTCTAAGCATGCTTTCTAGTTCAGAAGAGGGGTTCTTGTTGCTAGGGTAAGTGTTTTTGTTCCCATAATTGGATGGAAACAGTCTAGGATTGCTAGCAAAATTTCCCCTATAAGCATTTTTGTTGAAGTTGTTTCTAGCAATAAAGTTCATATCTACTTGTTCTTGAGCAACCAAAGAATTTAAAGGAACATCATGAGGATCAATAGAGGGTTGCTTGGTAAGTAGAGACATAATTAAGTCAACTTTTTCATTGAGGGAGGTAATTTCCTCGACAGAATTTACCTTCCTACCTGTTGGAGCGCGTTCGGTGTGCCATTGGGAATAATTGGTCATCATTTCATCGAGAAGCTTCGTGGAAGCACCAAATGTAGTTGACATAAAGGTTCCTCCCGTGGCCGAATCTAACAGGTTCCGCGAGGTAAAGTTCAAGCCTGCATAAAAAGTCTGGATAACCATCCAGGTAGTCAAACCATGTGTATTGGCATTTCTTAACAAGAGATTTCATTCGTTCCCAAGCTTGGGCAACGTGTTCATTATCCAATTGCTTAAAATTCATAATATTACTCCTCAATTGGATAATCTTAGCAGGAGGGTAGTACTTCCATATAAAAGCATCTTTGCACTTATCCCAAGAATCTATGCTATTTCTAGGCAAAGATTGAAACCAGATTTTATCATCTCCCCTTAAAGAGAAAGGAAAGAGCTTGAGCTTTAACAACATCAGCTTCTACTTATTTATACTTTTGCATATCACATAATTCAACAAAATTATTCAAGTGTAAAGCAGCATCATCTCCAGCACCAGAGAATTGATCTCTCATAACAAGGTTTAGCAAAGCAGGTTTAATTTCATAAGAGGTAGCTGAAGTGGTAGGTGTGGGAATGGGAGTGCAGATAAAGTCTTGGTTGTTGTGACTAGTGAAGTCACACAACTTGGTGTTTTCAGTGGAACCCATAGTAGCAGCAAGTGTGGCAGATTTTTTTGTAAATTTTGATAAAAGACACAAAGATAAAAACTGAAAGGTAAACTAACAAGACTAAAAAAGAAAGGTAAAGGGTAGTGTGCAACTCCCCTATCTTAGCACTCGGAGTCCCCGGCAACGGTGCCACAAATACTCTTGTTTATTGGCTTCTCGCCCTTCGTTGGTGAGCCCCAAGTGGAAGGCGTGATGCAGTAAAGCAGCAGTTTTCCCTCGGTGAAGATACCAAGGTTTGTCTCCAGTAGGACTCCAGAGATGATAAGTAGGTGTCAGCGGCGCAACTGACGCGGACCTGCACACAGACACAGATAACTTTGTTCCCAACGAAGTTCAGAGAGGTTGTCAATCTCTCCGGTCTTGTTGTTCACAAATGATAAAACGCAAGGGATAATGATAGCAACTTGAAAGTAAATGCAGAAAAGTAAATATAGCTTGGAAACAGTAATGAGGATATGGACCGGGATACGTGATGTTCACTAGTGATGTCTCTCTCCCAAAAGACGATAAAACTGCTATGCGAGGTAAACAAATTACAGAAGGGCAATTGACAGGATTATGAACGCACCGCAATGCTAACTATGCTACAAAAAAAGGAAGAGGTTCAAAAGAACGGGCAGTACGCCAAAATAAGTAGACCGAAATCCATCTGCATCTACTACTAATCATCCACCTTGAGATATCTATCCAGAACATCTCGCTGGTATTAATTTGCGAGCCCCACCCAAAGTGTAAACCCAAAGAAACAGACAACTACATTAAAAAGAACTTTGCGTAAAGTAAACAATCCTTGTAACCGCGGTTACAAGCACCGTTATTTTCCCCCTTGTGGCAACAACACATCCCCTAGACTCATGTTTCTGTCACTCAAGCGTGTCATCGGGGGGCATGAACCCACAATCTAGCACAACGCTCCCTCTTGGAGTCACTACCTACTACTTGGCCAAAGCAATAAACAACAACGGAGAACATGCAAGAATTACTTAGGAACAAAAATATAAGAGATAAAAACCAAATATATTACTCTATCAAAATCTGAACATAATCTCATAATCCATCAGATCCCTCCAAACTCAGCATAGCAACAACAGAAATATTACAAAGGTGCCTCGATCATGTAGGGCAGCTCATGAGGTCTAAACAATGAAGATCAAAGAGGGGAGGAGAACATCACATAGCTACTGATCACGGACCCATGGTCCAAGGAAAACTACTCACGAGACGTCCGGGGAGCATCCATGGTTGGGAGGAGACTCCCGGAGGTCAATCCTCCCTCCGGCAGGGTGCCGGGAAGAGGTCTTCTGGTGCTCCCGATCTTGGAAGCGCGGCGGCGGCGGAACAGAGGCGAGTTCGCGGAATAGGGTTCCTCCTCTGGAGTTTTCCCGTGACGTAGATTAAATAGGCGAAGGGGGTAACCAGAGGTGGACCAGGGGCCCCAGGCGCCCCCCTGGCGCGGCCAGGGGTGGGGCCGCGCCGGGTTGCCGTCTGGGCCCCCCTGGCTCCCCTTTGGCCCCTCCCGGGCTGTTCTCGAAGCTTCTGTCACGCTGATTTTTTATCTGAATTTTTCCGAATTTTTCTGGAACTTTTTATATGGGGGAAAACTGAAATAGAAAAACAGCAGAAAACAGGAACTGGCACTGGGGTGCACTGAGTTAATAGGTTAGTCCAAATATGATCAAAAGTGTATGAAAGTGTATCTAGATCATAGCAATATCACACAAAACATGCATGGAGCAAGCAGAAATTATAGATACGTTTTGGACGTATCAGTTTCTCAAATAAAGGCCGAATAAAAATGCTTCTAGGGATAAAATCAAAAAGGAGGAAAATCAATTGGAGTTTCATTTAAATTAAAGATAGGTGTCTCCTCCAAAGTCTTCACTGTTTCAACTCTCTTGGCAATAGGTGCGTCAGCTTTAGCTCGAGGAACCTTAGGGAAGTAAACGAACTTGGGTTCCTTTCTTGCCGGAGTTTCATCATTTTTGGTTTTGATTGAGGAAAAGGTACTTCCTAGAGTTTCAATAACTTCCTCAATCTTCTCTATCCTAGAAGACTTCTCATCAAGGGATTTGATAGTCTCTAAAGTTTTGACAATTTTTTGCATGGAGCTATTTAGCATATTCAAATTCCCTTGAATCTTACGATCCAACTCATTTACTTTACCGATACTTGGCATCTATAACTCTATTTTTTCAAGTTTTCCCATAACGTGAGCTAGAGTAATGTGCTCCTTAATGCTAGCAACGGGGAGACTTCCAACAAGATTTTCAATAACATTAAGGGCTTCCCAAATTGAAGCCTCTATAAAGTTCCCAATGATAGAAGTGTGTAAAACAAACCTATTCCAAGAAGTAATCCCAACATAAAAATTTCTAAGCAGGATAGTAGTGGATTGCTTCTAGGTGGCCCTCTTTCGAGAATCATTAATTCTATACCAACCATCTTTCAGACTTTCACCCCCTCTCTGAGTAAAGGTAAGTACTTCTGCCTCACCAAAGGCAAAAGGACCAGCCATAGTGGTAACTACTAGCAAAGTAACATGTATTTTTGGTATTTTTGATAAGGGACACAAAATTAAGAAATGAAAGGTAAACTAACAAGACTAAAAAGCAAAGATAAAATATAGTGTGCAACTCCCCTATCTTGTAGACTGGAGTCCTCGGCAACGGCGCCAGAAATTGCTTGATGCTAGCAAGGAATATAGTTCTCTCGCTTCTCGTTGGTTACCCCGAGTGGAAGGTGAGATGTAGCGTAGCAGCAAATTTCCCTTAGCGAAGATGCTAAGGTTGAGTATCGAACAAGTAGGACTCAAAGAAATACAAGAAGGTGTCAATGGCGCAGAAATTGTTGCCGGATGGAGACGAGGTTGACGTGGACCTGCACACACAACAAGTAACTTTGCTCCCAACGAGTACAGAGGAGTTGTCAATTCCTCCAGCCTTGCTATTTACAAAGGATCAACGCAAGAGATAATAATAGTGCAACTGAAAGTAAAGACTGAAAGTAAATTGATGGTGTAAACAATGGTGGAAATATGGACCGGGGTCCCAGGACGTTCACTAGTGATGTCTCTCTCCAAGAAGACGATAAAAGTGCTAGCGAGGTAAACAAATCACAGATGGGCAATTGACAGGATTATAAACGCACCGCAATGCTAACTATGCTACAAAATAAAGGAAGAGGCTCAAAAGCAATGGGAAGTACGCCAAGGTAAGTTTACTTTACGCAATGGGAAAACAACGGTGCTTGTAACCGCGGTTGCAAGGATTGTTTACTTTACGCAAAGTTCTTTTAATGCAGTTGTCTGTTGCTTTGGGTTTACACTTTGGATGGGGCTCGCAACTTAATACCAGCGAGATGTTCTGGATAGATATCTCAAGGTGGATGATTAGTAGTAGATGCACTTGGATTTCGGTCTACTTATTTTGGCGTACCGCCCAGTCTTTTGAGTCTCTTCCTTTCTTTGTAGCATAGTTAGCATTGTGGTGCGTTTTTAATCCTGTCAATTGCCCAGCTGTGATTTGTTTACCTCGCATAGAAGATTTATAGTCTTTTGGGAGAGAGACATCACTAGTGAACATCACGGGACCCCGGTCCATATTCTCATCACTGTTTACACGCTCAATTTATTTCCTGCTTTTACTTTCCAGTTGCAATTATCATTATCTGTCAGAACCCTCTGTTAGGTAATGTGCTAGGATCAAAGTAACCTTGCATCATGTCAAAATTTCAAAATAAATCTTTGAAATCAAAATTCAAAAGCAAATGGGAGAAGGAACCCCCCAGATGAATTAATTCAAAAGGCCAGATAAAAATCTTCTCCAAAAATTCATGTTAAATTTTTGAAAAGTCTTATAAATGAGTGTGATCACATATCAAGTGATGTGGGACCCACCCCATGCTCATAGATTTTTCAAATTTTCAAACAGTGCCTTGGAATTAATCAAATAACCCTATTTGAGTTAAGATTCAAATTATTTGAATTTTAAAAATGTTGAAACTTTATAAGTGGCTAGTCTATATTATTATGAGGCCATATAAAAGTTTTCAGCATTTAATAAAATGTTTAGCTATTTTATTTAGCTAAACAGAAAAAATGTCAGAAGTGAAAAAAGAAAAAAAAAGAAAAGGGGGCTTACCTCAAAGAGGCCCAACTGGTTCCCCAGCCGGCCCAGCCCAACTCCCCTCCCCTGTCGTCTTCCTCAGGCAGCCAGGCAGCTGCGTGCCCGGCATGCCGAGGCCGCTGCCGTGCCTGGCCACCTCCTTCTTCCCCCGTGCCACATCTTCACGTCTGGACGCGTCCTGGAGCCGTCCTGATCCATTCCCCCCCTCCTCATCGTCTTCCCCTTCCTCCTGCGCCCGATTTCATCGCCGCCCGCAAGCATCCGTGGAGCACGCCGCTGTCTTCACGCGGCCACCGTCGATGAGAGGCCTCTACGCCAAGTCCAACCGCTCCGCCGTCGTCTACAACCCCACCGTGCAGAAGGAATTGGAGCCAGACGCCCCCAAGAACTCGCTAGCTTCATCGTCTTCGTCTCCGGACGCCGTGGATCGACCTCGAATTCCGGCAGCACCAGGGCCTCCCCCAGCACGCCGTCTGCACCGTTGAGCTCAGGGTGAGCTTCTCACCATTTTCCCCAACCTAGCACCGCCCCTTTCATCCTCTTTGCTGCTCCACCATGCGAGCAGAAGTTCGCCGCCGCCATGGACGACGGCGAGGAGGTTCCCGTGCCTCTCCGTTCCGTCCGAGTTGTGCATCGTGTTCCTAGACCTCCCAGGAGCACGACGCACTTACGCCTACGTCTGGACGGGCTCTGCAGCGACGACTGCTTCAAGACCGTGGCTCTGCCGCCGCCTTCGCTCGTCGCCGGCATCACTCCGGTGCCCCCCGGTGGCGTTGCTGTGCTCTAGGTGATGCGGATGAGCTCGGGCTTCCGTTTGGTGGTCTCAGCGCACCAAATGGTTGCCGGAGCCGCCGTCCCGTGCGTCGCCGCCGCGTCGGATGGTCGCCGGCGACTTGCCGCCGGTGAAGTCCACGTGGCCGGCGTGTTTAAACGTTAACCACCCCCCTAATGACCCCCCTGAGCCAATGACAAGTGGGCCCAGTGGCTTAATTAAGCCACTGGATATTTTAACCCAGCGGATTAATTCAACCAGCCACTGACAGGTGAGACCCCCTTGTCAGCCCCCCCCTTGACGCCAGCTTGAGGTCAGCATGACGCAATAATGAATTTCCAGAAAATCAAATTGAATTAAAGAAATTCCAGAAATTACCCCAAACTTTGGAAATTCATAGAAAATTCATACTAACTCCAAATTGGACAAATAATATATGAAAAATGATCAGGAGAAAATAAGCTATCCAAAAATGCAACTTTCAACTATGTTTGAGTTGATTTTAAAATGGGACCAGTAGCATATGTCATTTGAATTATTTGGAATTAATTCAAATTCAAATCAAATGCTTTTGCAACTTGGACCATGGAATTATGCTATATTTAAACCACACTTCAGAGGCATATCATACACATTTCCAAAAGATTCAAATTGATCAAACAATGTCACATGCAACTTGACTAAGTTGAATTCAAATGTGGAGTTTAATTTGCAATTCAATTTGCAGTATACTCCATTTAAATGGAATTGCTTCACACATCAAAGCATATACATCAAGTTTCAACCTATCATCATGTGATTGTGCATTGTATTTACTTTGCTACTTTGCTTGTTGTTTGTCGAGTAGAGGTGGAACCGGAGCAGGAGGCTGCCCCCTTCGTTGAAGACCCAGAACCCGAACCTCGTCAGCAAGGCAAGCAAACCCCCATTGATCATGTCGATAAAATCCCACTTCCCTCTCATGTCTCGCTTATGCATTGTATAAGATGATTACCATGCTACGTTTCTACCGCATAGATGAACCCATTCCTTTGCATGACCTATCTGTTGTCACAGTAGTAAGCAAACCACAATCCTAGCAAATGTAGGAGTTGGTTGATATCATGTGGCCCCTGCAAATGTTTATCGCTTATTGCATGCTTAGTATGATACCATGTTGTTACTGTGATGTGAGTCGGGATGGTAGTGATCATGTTGATGTTGGTAGAAAAGTGTTGGTGAATCGACCCTAATACAAGGTGAACGATGAGAGGCTGTGTAGGAGTACACGGTGGGTTGTCTCGTTGAACACCGCCCTAAGTCCGAGTTCTTGTGTGGTGATCCAAGATGAAGAGTACAACCACACATTGGGCTCACTGACCCCTCTCAACTTACTAACTCATCCCTTTCGATGTCCAGATGTCGCAATAGTTCGGAGTTCTGGTAGGCTTGTGGCCTGGCTGCTAAGTGAGAGAACGACTCATCCGAGACCGGCTTATGCACCACGCACACATCACTTGGGTCCACTTCGGTAAACCGGCCGGGTTCACGATTGTGGTAACCAACCCAAGTAGGCGGCTTTCTCGGACTAGATCGGCTATGAGGTAACAGTTGTGGTGAGCATCCTCGCTGGCACCCCTTGAACGGTGTCGAGATCAAAGGCGGTAAATGATGATCATGTGTGTGTAGTGGTACACCCCTGCAGGGTTAACAAAACTATTCGAATAGCCGCTTCCGCGGTTATGGACTGCTTGGAAAGCTTAGCTTGATTATTAGACAACTTGAACTGGATACTTCTAAAACACACCAAGATAAGCGTGAGTGCTATGGCGTGCTTTCTCGTGGGGAAGTCGAGGAAGGCACCATAGTGGTGTAATTGGTTGGAGAAAGTAGTGGACTCGTGTACGCTTCTTACCTCAAAGTCTGGTACTCGTAGTTCAGGATTAGCCAAGTCAAAGCTGGCACTTCTGCAAGTGAACCCCACCTCCCTTTATCTTGATACATGTGCATGAGTAGTATAGATCCTATGTAAGTCTTGCTGAGTACGACTTTGTACTCACGTTTGCTTAATCTATGTTTTAGATGATACCACCGACCCCGAAGGTGGCTTCTTCATCGAGCTGGACGACTGAAGATCAAGCTAGTCTAGTCCCAGTCAGACGACTGGTTCCCTCGTGGAGGGCTTGTGTTTAAATAAGGCTTCTTAAGCCATTTGTTAAACTTGTCTGTACTCAGACATAATTTGCTTCCGCTTGTGTTGTAATGTTGGATCACATGTTTGTGATCTCTGTTTGCACTCTATAAGAGTTATCAATAAAAATGTATACTTTGTAGAGAATTGCAATGATACCTGCTATTCATACAAGGCATGTGTGCTGCGTGTATGTTTATAACATGCATGTCTTTGTATGGGTTTTCGAGACCTTAGTTGTGTTCTGGCTGGCGGTCTTTCATACACCAAGTGGCCCTTAGATGTGCGCAGCTTGGGGCATCGCGATACGATTGCTCGAGACTCCGTCTCGTGCACACTTTGTGGTATGATCGAGCCTGCCCTAGACCCCGACTAAGTGATCGGGCTGGAGTAAGTCTATGTAAGAGTTATGAGATAGTCGATAGTATGGTTGAGGCGACTTGTCTTTGAATATGGGAGTTCACCACCCATATTATTAGACTTGTGTGCGGACGATGAGGACCCATCTCAGTTGATCATCCGGCCTGGATGGGATGCCCCTCACGTACGATGCTTTCCGAGAACGTTCTGTGCTTGGCCTTGTCTACTTAGACAAGTGGGTACGGTTCTCGGCTCTCCATATGACTATGTCTTAGCTGGACTTGCATACGCTAACCCAGGGTCCCGACATTATCCTTTATCCCTTGCATTTGATCCTTTGTAAACAACAAGGCCGGAGAGATTGACAACCTCTCTGAAATTCGTTGGGAGCAAAGTTATTTGTGTTTGTGTGCAGGTACACGTCAACCGCCTAATTTCTAGCGTCATTGTCACCTACTTGTTGCTTTCGGAGTCCTACGGGAGACAAACCCTATCCTCTACATAGGGGAAATTTGCTGCTATCCTACATATCACCTTCCACTTAGGGTAACCAACCCAGGGCTAGAAGCTATTATCATCTCTCGCACATCACTACCGTCAAGTGAAATCAGGAGGAATCACCCTCGATGGTACACTTGAAGAGGTTCGACCGAGACATCAGCGGAATGAACTAGAGAGGAGTATCCTCGTATCATCCCGGTGGTGCTACGCTGATACGTCCCAAACGTATCGATAATTTCTGCTCGCTCCATGCATGTTTTGTGTGATATTGCTATGTCTAGATACACTTCCATACACTTTTGATCATATTTGGACTAACCTATTAACTCAGTGCACCCCAGTGCCAGTTTCTGTTTTCTGCTGTTTTTCTATTTCAGTTTTCCCCCATATAAAAAGTGCTCCAAAAATCCGGGAAAAATCAGATAAAAAATGAGCATACCGGAAGCTTCCAGAGCCCCGAAGGAGGGCCGAGGGGCCACCACCAGGTGCCCAAGAGGCCACCTGGCGCGACCAGGGGCCTGGCCGCGCCAGGGGGGCGCCTGGACTCCTGGTGCCCCCCTGGCTGCCCCCCCTTTGCCTATTTAATCTCCGTCACGGGAAATCCAAAGAGAGAACCCTTTTTTGGGATCTCGACTCTGTTCCGCCGCCGCCGTGCTTCCAAGATCGGGAGCACCATCAGGACCCTTCCCGGCACCCTGCCAGAGGGAGGATCGACCTCCGGGAGCTTCTCCTCAACCATGGACGCTTCCCGGATGTGCCGTGAGTAGTTTCCTTTGGACCATGGGTCCGTGATCAGTAGCCGTGTAAAGGAACGGTATTCTTTGAAAATCGTTTGGTAGTACCTAAGAATAAGGATCTAAGGCAACTCATCCTCAAAGAAGCCCATGACACACACCTCTCGATTCATCCCGGTAGCACAAAAATGTACCGAGATCTACGCCAGAGATTTTGGTGGACCAGGATGAAGAGAGACATTGCTCGATATGTTGCCGAAAGTGATGTTTGTCGTCGCATTAAGGCCGAACACCAAAGACCTGCTGGTACACTTCAACCTTTGCCTATTCCTGAGTGGAAATGGGACAAAGTCGGTATGGACTTCATCATCGGCTTTCCAAAAACCCAGAAAGGAAATGATGCCATCTTCGTTGTCATTGACCGACTTTCCAAAGTTTCTCACTTCCTTCCCGTTCGCGAGTCTATAACTGCTAGCCAGTTAGCGGACTTGTATGTCTCTAGAATTGTGTCTCCCCATGGTGTTCCTTTGGGAATCAATTCTGATCGAGGTAGCCTTTTCACCTCTAGATTCTGGGGAAGCTTTCAGAATGCTATGGGAACTCATCTCTCCTTTAGTACAGCTTTCCATCCTCAGTCTAGCGGTCAAGTTGAAAGGGTTAACCAAATCCTGGAAGACATGCTCAGAGCTTGTGTTATATCTTTCGGAAAGAATTGGGAGAAATCTCTTCCATTTGCCGAATTTGCTTATAACAATAGTTTCCAATCTAGTCTGAACATGGCTCCTTTTGAACTCCTTTATGGACGAAGATGTCGAACACCCCTAAACTGGTCAGAAACCGGTGAAAGACAATTATTTGGACCGGATATGATCAAGGAAGCAGAAGAGCAAGTTCGCATTGTTCGTGATCGATTGAAAGCCGCTCAGTCTCGTCAGAAAAGCTACTATGATCGTCATCATAGGCAAGAAAGCTACAATCTGGATGAGAAGGCTTACCTTCGGGTTACTCCTCTGAAGGGAACCCAACGCTTTGGTATCAAAGGCAAGTTGGCCCCACGTTACATCGGACCTTTCCACATTCTTGCTAAACGTGGAGAAGTTGCCTACCAACTTGAACTACCCCCGCACCTTTCCCGAATACATGATGTATTCCATGTGTCACAACTCAGGCGTTGCTTTAAGGACCCCATCCGCGAATTCGACCATGAAACGCTTGATCTCCAAGATGACCTTTCTTATCGAGAGTAACCTGTTCGTATTCTCGATTCCGCAGAGCGTGTCATGCGTCGTCAGAAGATCAAGTTCCTCAAAGTGCAATGGTCACATCACTCCGAGAAAGAAGCAACATGGGAAAGAGAAGACCGCCTCCGTGCCGGGTACCCCACCTTCCTCCCGATGACTTCTGAATCTCGGGACGAGATTCTTTTGAGTGGGGGCGAGTTGTCAGAACCCCAACTAGGGTAAGTGCTAGGGTTTGAGTTCCCTTTGCATCATGTGAAAAATCCAAAAAGAAATTCAAAAATGGGGAAAAGAAAAGCCCTGAAGAATTTAAATAAATGGCCAGACAAAAATTTCTTCCAAAATTTCCTCTAGTATTTTTGAAAAGTCTTGTAAATATGCATGATCACATATAAAGTGAAGTGGGTCCCACTGCATGCACCAAGATTTGCCAAAAATTCCAAAAGGGGCTTGGAAATTAAATAAAACCCTATTTGAATTGAAATTCAAATAAGTTGAATTTCAAAAATCTTCAAATCTTGGGATTGGCTAGTGTTATGCCATGTAAGTCCATATAAATAATTTGGGGATTTTATAAAATGTTTTGGTATTTTTTTATATCTAAACAGAAAAAATGTCAGAAGAAATGAAAACAAAAACAGAAAGAAAAGAAACAAAGGCCTACCTGGCATTTGGCCCAACTCATCCCCCCACGGCCCAGGCCACCTCCTCCTCCCTTGTCTTCTTCCTCAAGCACCTCGCTGGAGGCAGCAGAGCGCTCGGCCGACGCCACCTCGACGCCGAGACGCTTCCAGGCGACCCCGAGCCTTGTACACGCGCCACGGAGACGCCCAAGTGCTCCACGGCCATTTCCCCCTCCTCTGGCTCCCTCTCTGTCTCTCTTCCTCGCGAATCCAGCGCCGCCCGAGCGCCGCCGCAGAGCACGCCGTTGTGCCACCGTAGCCAACGTCGACGAGGCGCCAAGCCGTCGTGTCCCTCGCGTCCGCCGCCATCGACTTCGCCACCTCACCAACAATCGCGAGCTGGAGAGCCCTAACGCCATCGAATCGGACCACGACGTCCCGCCGGCCGTCGTGGAATTCGTCGACGATTGCGCCGCCGTTCTGCTGCTTACGACCTCGTCGTCCCCTCCAGTAGCTCCAGGGTGAGCTCCTGCGTCGTTTGCCCCGTTCCGCGCCTCCTCCCGTGCCCCTAATCACCGAGCCCGCCTCTGCCGTGCTCCGGCCGCCGCCGGGAAGCTCGCCGCCGTCACGTTGGGCCTCCCCGTGGTCGCCCGACCCCTCCAGTAGCTGCGCGCGGGCACGGGCTTCATGCTCGTGGTCTCAGCGCTGCGAACGATGCCCGGGAACGCCACCCCGAGTGGACTCCGCCGTGCCCAGTGGCACCGACGGCTAGCCGCCGACCACTTAGGCCTAATCCCCCCTTAACCACCCCCTAAACTAACCCCCACCCCACTGACAGGTGGGCCCTGCCCCCTTAACTGTCTGGTTAAGTTAATTAACCATGGGTTTAACCCCACTGAGGCTGACAACAGGGCACCACTGGGCAGAGCCCACCCACGTCATGCTGATGTCAGCATGACGCAGTAAACAGAAATTGTTTTAAAATAAAATCAGAGAAAATACAGAAAATCCAGAAATTCTTTTAAACTTCAAAAATTCATAGAAAATTCATACTAACTCGAAATTAAACAAATAATATATGAAAAATTATCAGAAAAATGCAAGGATTAAGAATATGCAATTTGTTTTCATGTTTGACCATTTTAAAATGGGGCAACAGTAGCAAATGTGCATATGTCTTAATTTGAATTTGAATTTGGAGTTTGAATTTGCAATTCTTTTGCAATACACTTCAATTAAATGGATTTGTCAACACATCAGTACCATGTACATCATGTTTTCACAACTTATCATGTGCTTGAGCATCGCAATTATATTTATCCCTTGATTGGTTTGTTTGCTCGATAGAAGTGGAACCGGAACCGGAGGCCACCCCCTTCGTTGAAGACACCGTGTGTGAACCTCGTTAGCAAGGCAAGCAAACCCCATTGATCATGTCTATAAAATCCCAATTCCCTCTCAGTCTCGCTTATGCATGTTTAGGAGATCACCTTGTATCGATTCTACCGCATAGTTGAACCCATATCCGATGCATGACCTATCATCTTGTCACAGTAGTAAGCAAACCACAATCCTAGCTGACATAGGAGTTGATTGATATCATGTGGCCCCTGCAACTGTTAAAGCTTATTGCATGCTTAGAGGTTACATTGAGGTTACAATGATCTGTGAGTCGGGATGGATGATCACAGTGGTGTTGATGAAAGTGAAACTGTGTTGGTGAATCCACCCTAATACAAGGTGAACGATGAGAGGCTATGTAGGAGTACACAGTGGGTTGTCTCGTTGAACATCGCCTTAAGCACCGAGTTCTTGTATGGTAATCCAAGACAAAGAGTACAACCACACATTGGGCTCACTAACTCCTCTCGGCCTAGTACCTTGATCCGTGTCGACGTCCAGGAGTCACATTAGTTCGGGCTTTCCATTTGGCATCTCCATAGAAAAAGAATGAATGAATGGTTGCATCATATAGATATGTGGGTGCACCTGTGAGGCAGGAAAACCATCTGCCAGAGGTGGCGTCTCGGTCACCTGCATTGTTTGAGTCCGTTTCGTTGATCCGGCCGGGCTCTCGAGCGGAGGCAACTCAGATAGTCGACTCCTGGAATAGACCGGTTGTGAGCGAAGTGTCATGGTGAACATCCTCACCGTCACCTCTTGAACGGTGGCGAGCAAAAGGCGGTAATCGATGGTCATGTGTGTGTAGTTTACACCCTTGCAAGGTTAACAAAACTATTCGAATAGCCGCGTCCGCGGTCATGGACTACTTGGAACCTGTACCTGATTATTAGACAACTTGATTGGATACTTATAAAACTCACAAGATAAGCATGAGTGCTATGGTGTGCTCCTCGTGGGGAAGTCGAGGAAGTAACCATAGTGGTGTATTGGTTGGAGACTTGGTAGTGGACTCGTGTACGCTTCTTACCTCAAGTCTGGTACTCGTAGTACAGGACTAGCCAAGTCAAAGCTGGCACTTCTGCATGTTGAAACCCCACTCCCCCCTTTACCTTGATACTTGAGCATGAGTAGTGTAGTTCTGATGTAAGTCTTGCTGAGTACGACTTTGTAGTCACGTTTGCTTATTCTAGGTTTTAGATGGAAACCCAGACCCCGATGGAGACACCTTCCCGAAGCTCGACGTTGACTAAGCTAGTATAGTTCCAGACAGCAGTCTGGTCCCTCGTGGAAGGGCATGTATGTTTACAAGGCTTCTCTAAGCCATTTGTTAAACTTGTCTGTACTCATACCTAATTTTCTTCCGTTGTATAATGTAATGTTGATCACAGACATGTGCTCTTTGTATGATCTATGTGTAAGTAAATAAAGAAGTACTTTGTAGAGTTATGTGATGATACCTGCTGTTCATACTAGGCATGTGTGCCGCGTGTATGTTTATAACATGCATGTCTTAGTATGGGTTTTCGAGACCTTAGTTGTGATCTGGCTGGCGGTCTTTTATACACCAAGTGCCCTTAGATGTGCGCAGCTCGGGGCATCGCGATGCGATTGCTCGTGACTCTGTCACGTGCACACTTTGTTGTATGATCGAGCCCGCCCTAGACCCTGACTAAGTGATCGGGCTGGAGTAAGTCTATGTAAGAGTTAGGATTCAATCGATAACATGTTTGAGGCGATTTGTCTATGAGTATGGGATTCAACACCCATAAGCATTTAGACTTGTGAGTGGACGATGAGGACCCATCTCAGTTGATCATCCGGCCTGGATGGGATGCCCCTCACGTTCGATGCTTACCGAGAACGTTCTGTGCTTGGCCTTGTCTGCTTAGACAAGTGGGTACGGTTCTCGGCTCTCCATGTGATTGCATCGTGACTGGAATTACATACGCTAACCCCGGGTCCCGACATGCTGTTTATTGCTTTGGCCAAGTGGTAGGTAGTGACCCCAAGAGGGAACATTATGCTCGATTGTGGGTACATGCCCCCTGATGACACGCTTGAGTGACAGAAACATGAGTCTAGGGGATGTGATGTGGCCACAAGGGGGAAAACAACGGTGCTTGTAACCGCGGTTGCAAGGATTGTTTACTTTACGCAAAGTTCTTTTTTAAGGCAGTTGTCTGTTGCTTTGGTTTTACACTTTGGGTGGGGCTCGCAACTTAATACCAGCGAGATGTTCTGGGTATATATCTCAAGGTGGATGATTAGTAGTAGATGCATATGGATTTCGGTCTACTTATTTTGGCGTACTGCCCATGCTTTTGAGCCTCTTCCTTTCTTTTGTAGCATAGTTAGCATTGCGGCGCGTTTATAATCCTGTCCATTGCCCTTCTGTAATTTGTTTACCTCGCATATCAGTTTTATCGTCTTTTGGGAGAGAGACATCACTAGTGAACATCACGGGACCCCGGTCTATATTCTCATCATTGTTTACACGCTCATTTATTTTCTAGCTTTTACTTTCAGTTGCTATCATTATCATTATCCCTTATTTTTTATCCTTTGTAAACAACAAGACCGGAGAGATTGACAACCTCTCTGAACTTCGTTGGGAGCAAAGTTATTTGCGTTGTGTGCAGGTTTAGGTCAAGGAAGCAACATTTTTCGTAAACGGTGCCATTGTTTTCTTGCCACCTACTTATCATTGCCGGAGTCCTACGGGAGACAAACCCTATCCTCTACATAGGGGAAATTTACTGCTATCCTACTTCTCACCTTCCATTTGGGGTAACCAACGAAGAGTGAGAAGCCATTATCACTTCCGCGCCAGCAAGTAAATTTCTGGCACCGTTACTGGGGACTCCGAGTGATAATATAGGGGAGTTTCCCACTGCCTTTTACCTTTACTTTTTAGTTTTGTTAGTTTACCTTTCAGTTTTGTATCTTTGTGTCTTATATAAAAAATTACAATTTTTTTGTCACACTTGCTGCTACTATGGGTTCCACTGAAAACACCAAGTTATGTGACTTCACCAGTCACAACAACAAAGATTTTATCTGCACTCCTATTTCCACACCTGCCAGTTCAACTACCTCTTATGAAATTAAACCTGCTTTGCTAAACCTTGTTATGAGAGATCAATTCTCTGGTGCTGGAGATGATGCCGCTTTACACTTGAATAATTTTGTTGAATTATGTGATATGCAAAAGTATAAATAAGTAGAAGGTGATGTTGTTAAGCTCAATCTTTTCCTTTCTCTTTGAGGGACGCAACTAAAATCTGGTTTCAATCTTTGCCTAGGAATAGCATAGATTCTTGGGATAAGTGCAAAGACGCTTTTATTGGGAAGTACTACCCACGTGCTAAAATTATCCAATTGAGGAGTAACATTATGAATTTTAGGCAATTGGATAATGAACACGTCGCCCATGCTTGGGAACGTATGATATATCTTGTTAAGAAATGCCCTACACATGGTTTGACTACCTGGATGGTTATGCAGACTTTTTATGCAGGCTTGAACTTTACCTCACGAAACCTGTTAAATTCTGCCACGGGAGGAACCTTTATGTCTACTACACTTGGTGCTGCCACAAAGCTTCTCGATGAGATGATGACCAATTATTCCCAATGGCACACCGAACGCGCTCCAACAGGTAGGAAGGTAAATTCTGTTGAGGAAATTACCTCCCTAAATGAAAAAGTTGACTTTATTATGTCTCTACTTAGCAAGCAACCCTCTATTGATCCTCTTGATGTTCCTTTAAATTCTTTGGTTGCTCAGGAACAAGTAGATGTGAACTTCGTTGCTAGAAACAACTTCAACAACACTGCTTATAGGGGCAACTTTGCTAGTAATCCTAGACCGTTTCCATCCAACTATGGGAACAACAACACTTACCCTAGCAAGAAGAATCCCACTTCTGAATTAGAAAGCATGCTTAGAGACTTTATCACTACCCAAAAAGCCTTCAAAAAGAATGTAGAAGAAAAGTTAGCCTTCAATTAGATAATCTTTGTTTGAAGGTAGACAACTTAGCCCTTGATGTTGTGATGTTAAAAATTAGAATCTCTCCCCTTGAGGAGAGCAAGGCCACTCCTATTAAAGCTATCCAATTACAAATTAGTGAAAATATTAGGATGACGGCTAAGCTTAAAGAAAGATGGGCTAGAGAAAAAGAGGAAGATGATAGAATTAAGAGCCTTCCTACACACCACACAGTTGCCACTATCCAAATTGTTGAGGATACCGAAACTATTAGCACCCAATGCACTCCTGGTCCCATTGGACCTACTAATGGTGATGCTAATACCTCAACCGTAGAAGAAGAAACTCCTATGAACATAGAGGGTTTCAAACAAGTGAGCCTAGATGACACTACTACCACCTTTGATAGTAGTAATATTGATTTTGACAGTTGCACCCTCTCAGAAGTTATTAGCTTTCTACACAAAATGTATAGCGACCCCCACACTAGCACACTTAATCTTGCCTTCACGGAGCATATCACAAATGCAGTCATCAAAGCTAGGGAGGAGAAGCTTAGGATAGAAGCCTCCATACCTAGAAATCTAGATGATGGTTGGGACCCTATGATAAAAATTAAAGTAAATAACTACTCTTGCTATGCTTTATGTGACGTTGCAGCTAGTACCTCCGTCATACCCAAAAGAATGTATGATATGTTTGAATTGAAACCTTTTGATTCTTGTTATTTTGGTGTTCGTCTTGTCGATTCTTCCGTAAAGAAACCTTTGGGGAAGATCGACGATGTTCTTATCAGTGTCAATGACAACTATGTTCCCATTGATTTTATTATTATGGATATAGAGTGTGAACCTTTATGTCCAAATATTTTGGGACGTCCTTTTCTCCGCACCGTTGGTGCCATCATTGACATGAAAGAGGGGAATATAAAATTTCAACTCCCTCTCAAAAAGGGGATGGAACACTTCCCTAGAAATAAAATCAAGTTACCTTTTGAGTTCGTTACACGGGCTAGCTATTCTCTTTCTCTTGATAAAACTTGATTCTTCTTTTGCCTTATGCCTAGCTTAAAGGCGTAAAAGAAAGCGCTTGTTGGGAGGCAACCCAAGATGTTTTTACTTCTGTTTTTAGTGGTCTTGATGATTGTTACTACATTAGCAACATCATTGTATCTTTATTTTCAAGCTTTGTGCCAAGTTATAGCCTCATATGACAAGGGAAGCGAAAGTTGTGACATGTTGTCCAGAAAACAGATTCTGTCTTCGTGACGGGAAAAATCAGATCAAATCACCACTTCATATTTTTAGCTAAATTTTTTACACAGCGTGCTCTATACAATCGCGGAACTTTTGTATGTTCTAAGTTTTTGATTTGAGTTGCAGAAGTACCCCAAAAAAGTTCTCTACTACCTGCTATCCTGTTTTTCACAGATTCTTCCACGTTTTGTGCCTCCTTACTTTTGCAAACCTTAAGCTCGCGTTTTCTTTGCAAAAACCTTTTGGAAATCTTGAGAAACAGTAGCTCTTCAAGAATATATTTATATCCAATGGGGAAAAATTATTTTATTAAGGGTACTAACCTCTCTAATCAGCTTATGATGAGTTATGTATGAAGGGAGTTTTCAAGTGTGCGATGGAAGATGATGAAAGAAGATTCGGGAGTGTCAAGCGCTCAAGCTTGGGGATGCCCCACTGCATCCCCAACAAATATTCAAGGAGACTCAAGCGTCTAAGCTTCGTGATGCCCCCGTGCATCCCCTTCTCCATCAACAATCATCAGTTCGTCCTTCGTCTCACTATATTTTTATCACTTCATGCGTTATGTGCTATGCTTGGAGAGTCTCGCTCTTAGGTTTTTTTTAGTTTTATTTAGCTTTCCTTGCTGTTCATAACAAGTTAGACCCCGTCATACTTTGTGTGGGAGAGATACACGCTCCACTTTCAAAATCTAGAACACATCATAGGATTTTTCATGTGTATCTTTTTGCTGTTGTGTGTTCTTTATCTTTTCGTAGCTATTGCCATGTTTAGTTTTAGTTTGTCTTTAGCAAGAGCCTTGGCTTTTGTTTAGTTTGTTGCTGGAACTCTATTTAGTTTTCATGTTTATCTTGTTAAGAGAGTTGGTTGTTGCACTGAGTTGTTTCTTGTCTTGAGAGTAGGTAATTGAGGTTACTATTTAATTTTAGTTGTAACTTGCAATAGTTTTGAGGCATTGATGTGAGTAATGTTTGAACTCTTGGTGTCAAGAGCTCTAGCCTATTAGTGATAGGTGTCGTATATTGGGCAATCCGTGTTTATTTTCAAAACCTAAAAAACTAGTTGAGAACTCTAGCTACTAGATGGATTGCTAATCTTTGGAGGGATCGAATATTAGAGTACACTCACGTACGATGAGTCGAGGATGCGCAAGGATAACAAAACCCCCATACACTCCTCCTCGGGGTACTTGTCTCTTTGTGAACCTCCTTATTAGATTGAGAGTTACCGATAATAAGTGCGTGAGTTCTTCAGACTAATGTAAGTATTGAAAGTTGACACTTCCACCTCCTCATATTTGCTAGCCTCTCCTATGCCGTGCATTGCCTCCTTCTCACTCCGAGAGTTGGCATCCACCTTCGCCGGTACATCCAAACCCTTGGCATGATACACTCTGTCATCATAAACCTCCTTATATCTTTCCTCAAAACAGCAACCATACCTACCTATCAAGGCATTTCTATAGCCTTTCCGAGATATATTGCCATGCAACATCCACCTCTTCATGACTTGATCTTCATGTCATACATGTTCCTGCTACACTGGCAGAGGCCCCTCATTCTTGCATGATTTGGAAGAAACTAACCCGGACTAACGCTGTTTTCAGCAGAGCTGCCTGTATGATTTTATTGTGCGCAAGAAAATGGATTTTTAGGTGTCTCAGAAAATTCCAGGAAAAATCACAGAAAATCCACTCACCCGAAGGGCCACTGTGCTAGAAGTGGGACCAGAGGGTAGCCAAGGGGGCCCCAGGCGCCCCCCTGGCGTGGCCAGGGGTGGGGCCGCGCCCTCTGGCCGTCTGGGGGCCTCCCCCTCCTCTGGTGCCCTACCGAGGCTCCTATTTATGCCTGTGATGGAGAAACCCACGAAATAGAAGTCGTTTTCCCAATTCTCGTCGCGGAGCCGCTGATGGCTTCTCGCCCCTCGTTGGTTACCCCAAGTGGAAGGTTTGAGATGCAGTGCAGCAGCAATGTCGTCGATATGTGACGTCAGATGCCATGGGATGGCTAAAGTGAGGGGAAGACGCGAGGGAGAGGATGTCGATGGTGCCGGAATCGGGTTGGGTACAAGCACGGTAGAGGACACCACGATGTACCCATGTTCGGGGCTCTCCGGAGAGATAACACCCCTACTCCTGCTTGTCTCTTATATATCAATGCTCTGGCTACAATAACTGCTTCTCTATCTTCTCAGGGGAAGGTGAGTGCCGCCGCCGTGGGCGAGGTTCTCTCCTACTTCCCTGAGGAGTTACTGCTAGCAGTGAATGAACTGAAGGGAGAATGAGTGAATGGTGCTCTTTTGCGGATCGTCCCCCACGCAGGAGGGGTACCCGGGCTCTTATAGTGTGAGCCTGGGGTACATCGGTAACTTCACTGCCGATTGGGCCCAGCTGTCATCCTCTAATCGGCCTGGGCCCACCGAATGCTCCTCTACGGGTGATCCGGATCCTATGAGCGGCGGCCCATGCTGTAGACCCATAGGGCATGGGATGAATAGTGGAGCTAGGAGGTGCGGTCTTGTCGCCCTGTCCGCGAAATCGGCGAAGAGGTCGACACCGTATCTCCACCAGATCTTCGACATGACTTGGCCTCCCTGCCACCCCGATATCTCGGGATAGTGCATTTATGACCTCGTAATCATACCCCCGACTGGCGTCGGGGTCAACTTTCTCCAAGGGTGGTAGGTTATTCCGATTGCGCCTGGACCGACTGGTAGTTCTTGGCAAGGTCGATTGCTCTGGGCAATCGGCCTTCCAGGTGCCTGCCTCGGCCCAGCTGCGGACCAATCGGATAATCGTCTTTGTGAAGGAGTGGGCCGATTGCGCCTGGGCCGACTGCCGGCATTTGATACGGCTGATTGCTTCAGAGCAATCGGCCGTACATCTGCCCAGCTCGGCCCAGCTGCAGCCCAATCGGTCCATCCCTGTCTTGAAAGGTTGCTTCCGCTTGGGTTAGCCTACCCGGGTACCAATCCCCCGACAGTAGCCCCTAAAGCTGTAAAGGTCCCACGGTCATTTGACCGCGGGGCCTTTGCAGTTTTTAATCTTTCCTCGATATCTTCCGACTGCTATGGCCTCATCGGGTGCGTCATTCCGTGTTCGTCGACCGACTCGGAGATCACACTCGGCTGGCCGAAACTTTGTCCGATTAGATTTGGGTCGCCTCCAATTCGTGTCTTCACTTTTTTGAGAATGAAATCTTTCACCGATTACATTCCAACGGTTACCTCCGATTCTTCCGGGATACGGTCAATGAGCCGGGACCCACGACCCACGCGCGACTTGACGTAACTTCAGGTCTGGACCCCCACGTCGCACGCCTCGCCTCCCGCGCCAGGATTCCTTGCGCTGGTCTGCCGGTTGGCCTTCCTATGTGCTAGGCCACACCAAGCCACACAGCCGCAAACACATCCCACTTCCCTCCCCCGCCGTCCATATAAGCCACAGAAGAGGGCCCTTTGCCTCTTCCTTCTCCCAGACGCCATCTTCCTCCTCTAGCTCTTGCTCTTCCGCGCCATTGCCGCTCCGCTCGAAGCTCCCTGCTGCTCCTGCGACTTGACCTCTGCGCCTTGGATCTGCTCCGGCCACGGACCCGTGCGCTCCGCCGCCTCCGCGGTAACTCCTCACCACTGCTCTCGCACTCCTCGTCCGTCTTCTTCTCTCCACCCGCGAACGCCATGGCGCCACGGCGAGATGTTTCTCAGGCGAGCCACGGATGCTGAAAAGGCTCGACAGCCACCGCCGGCGCCGTCCAGTCTCTGATTCGCGCCCGGAAGATGCCCGCGGAGATTGAATGGCGTATTCCCGGTGCTGAGGTCGTGCCCAACGCGCGTGCTGGCGAGAGGGTTGTATTCCTTGCTCACTTTGAGCGTGGATTCAACCTTCCCGCCAGCACCTTATTCCGCGGGTTCCTTGACTTCCACCGACTGCAACCACACCACCTTGCGGCCAACTTCATCATGATTCTTTCCGGCTTCGTGAAACTCTGCGAAGGGTATCTTGGCTGCCGCCCAAGCATTGCTCTCTGGAAGCGATTTTTCAACCTCCGAGCTCACAATGCTCGGACGGGAGCTGTGGTGCCATCTACCACTGAAGGCGGCGAACCAAAGTACCCGACTGATATGACCGACTGCGGTAGTTGCCTTGTCGCAGCCGGCAAGCCGAGGTACAAGAGTCCCGAGATCGTCCAATCATGCAAGAATTGGCAGACCTCATTTTTCTACGTCAAGTCACCTGACCAGGGTCCCGATCTCCTGAATCTTCCCGAGTTCTCCCTCGCCCGGCCGACTGAAAAACACCAGTGGTCGCTGAAGTATGGCGTCGGAGATTGCGATGTCGACGCCCAGGTCGCCAGGATCGCCCAGATTGAGCAAGAAGGACTTCTCCCGACCGACCTGGTAGCCACTTGGCTTCAAGTCCGAGTGCTCCCCCTTCAGCGCCGAGTGCACCGCATCTGTGATATGTCGGGCCCCCGAGACCCCACTCGGCTTTGCACGTGGCGGGTGAAGAAGGAAGACCTCTGTGCCAGAGTGAGGGCTATTACATCTAGCCCTTTGCCTGACCCCTTCCGCTTTGGGCTTGACTGCCTCACTCGCCAGCAAAAACCGCCTGTGGTATGCTCCGATTGCTTTCTTCTTCCGATTGCTTTTTTCTTCTTAGCCTCTCTGATTACTTTTATCTTCTTTCCCAGCATTTTATTCAGTCCAACTTGATGGAAGACGACCAGGTGGCCGGCGCGTATGCCCCCGACCGCGCAGAGGACGACCCCGCCGACTTCGAGTACAACGGCGAGGTTCCTTCCGCCGAGTCCGGTGACAATGATGATGATGAGGACGAGTCTTACGGAGAATCTTCCGATTCCACAGATGCCGACGATGCTGATGCTGAAGCCGCCGACCCCCCGAGGATCGACATCCGACCGCCAGCTCTAGGGGGTACGCCTGACCCTTCCCTTGAGCAATTTTTGGTCGAATGGAGCGATGACGATAGTGTCTCAAGGGCTGATGGTTCTGATGCAGCTCCTCATACCAAACCCCCGAAGGCGCCGGTTAAGCGCACCTCGGCAACCAGCTCCTTCGCTGGTGCTGCTCCCAACAAGGCCGCTAAGGTAGCGTCGACAACCACCAAGGGCAAACAACCCCAGGTGACGACCACCCGAAGGCCGACTTCCCAGGCGCCGCTGGATGTCGCCCCGCTGAGATGCCGGATGCCCTCTGGCGCACCAAGAACAGTCGGGTATGCTTTTATCTTCATGCCTTGCACTTTACTGTCCTTCCTTATACTGATTCACCTCCTCTTTCTTCTTTCAGGGAACCGATTGGGCTTGACGACGTCGACGCCAACATTCCAGTCCATGCTAGCGTCGTCATCTCGCCTGCTGCATCTGCCGCCGCCATCCATAAACGGCCGCCTGCTTCTCATCGCTCCTCCAAGGATGCCGAGCGCGCTGCCAAGAAGGCCCGCCTTGAGACGATTAAGAAGACTCCTTCCTCTTCCTTTGCTTCCAAGACTTCCAAGAATGCAGCTGATCGGGGAGCTACTGGTGGCAGAGGAACACTATCGGTCGACCCGATTGCCCCATCTCCGCCACGCCACTCCGACCCGACCTCCACTGCCATGACTACTGCTGCTCCGATTGCCACATCCGAACCACCGACAGTGACGACCCCGTCGCCAATCGTGGTGTCCCCTCCGCCGATTGTAATGACTGTACCACCGATTGTACTGTCCGCGCCATCAACGGTGACGACCCTGCCGCCAGTTGCCGTTATCACCTCCGCTTCAGTTCGTCCGGTTGTGCCGCCACCACAACCGGGTGCCTCCGGCCCTCAGGTGACGTCAATGCCACTAGCCTTCACCACTGCTGCCTCCGCCGTTGCTCAAACTTTGGTGCCAGCGCCGACCTCCTCTGCGTCGGAGGTTCTGATGCGCTCGGTGGACCAGTTCCGGGCCGAATATTCTCGCGCCCGTCACGTCGGCACCGAGCCTGACGCTTCACACCGCCCTCAAGACCCTCTGACGACCACTCTCAGTCGGGTAAATGCATTTGCTGACGCCCTTGCTCGGGACCTCCAACAGCTCAACCGTCATCACATGGTAAACTCTTGACTTTCCTTTTATGTCTTTCATTTACTCGGGAAGCTTTTCTTCCGGTGGGTGCGCGCAAGCGCACCCACTGGGTGTAGTCCCCGAGATTCGGACCGGTTTTTTGCAATCGGTTTGGATCTTTTATACTCTTTGCTTTATCTCTTGCCTTCCTTCAATCGGGAGACTTTTCTTCCGGTGGGTGCGCGCAAGCGCACCCACTGGGTGTAGTCCCCGAGATTCGGGCCGATTGCTAGCAATCGAATCGGATCTTCTTTTGACTGTCGTATCTCTAAACTCCCTCTTGCTATTCCTCGCAGGCTGTTATGGAAGAAAGGTGCGAGGTCTTCGAAAAGCTCCTCGATGCTTACACCGCCAGCCTCCGAACTCTCGCCCAGGCCCAGCTGGAGGTCAATAATCAATCGGCTGAGATCAATAAACTGAAAAGTAACTTCTATACCATTTCTGTTTTTTCTTCGATTGACAGTCACTCTTGTACTCATATCTTCATGTTCTCTTCTAGCTTTTGTTCCCATGGTAGATAACCTTCAGGGCCGAATTGCTGAATTGACTGCAGAACTCAACCAGCATGGCCCAGCACTCGCCAAAGCCAAGGAAGAAATGACCCGACTGCAGGGGGTAGAAACTGATCTAACTCGGACTATCCAAAGCCTTCGTTCTGAGATGGCTGCCCTTGAAAGAAAACATCTGGCCGACCTGGCTGCCCTGACGGCTACTGGTGATGGTCTCGTTGCCGAGCGAGATGCTGCCGTCGCTGCCCGAGAAGCCTTGCAAGCTGAGAGGGACGAAGAAGTTGCTGCGCGGGATTCCATTCGACGGGATCGCGACGAACATGTCGCCAAGTTTGAAGAATTGGAGAAACGCAGCTATGAGGAGACCACCCGATTGCGCCGCCGAGCCAAAGGCTTCTGTGACACAATGACCGAGATGGACGTCCTCCTTAGCGGTAAGTGTTTCCTGCATCCGAGTGCACTTTCCAATTGCTTTCCTCTTTTATCTTGTTTCCCATGCTTTCTTTCGTGGCGCAGAGGCTTGGCCTGAGTCTGAAGCAGCTGCCTACGCGGCCGTAGCTAAGTCCTGAGAAGAAACTATTGCTGCCGGAGGGACCTGTCAACTTGAAGACAACGTCTGGACTCGGCACGAATATCTGATTGGCACAGAAGCCCGCATCACTTTTATCAAGGGAATTGCATTGTCATTCAAGCTCGGCATCCTGAAAATTGCTGAATCACTATGGTCACCGACCGAGCTTAAGGTCGGACTCCAAAAAATGAAAAACGCCGATGGTTCCTCCGCCGGCACCCGCGAGCCTGGAACACAAGACGAAGAGGATTCTGACAAGGGGGAGGCTCCGAATGCTACCACTGAGCAGACTCGGACTCTCCTTAAGGCCATCCCACGTCGGATCGACGTTCTGCTGAACTCTACAGGTCGGACTGGCGCAGAGACTGCTCTCCAGACTGTGCTGAGCTGGTACCCTCAGGTGAAGCTTTCCCAACTCTATAGCCTTAGAGAAAACGCTGCCGACCTGCTTGAGAAGACCTATACCGAGGTAAATCGACTAGCCAGCACTATGGTGAACTGGTTCTCTCCGTACGAGTACACTCCGTATCTCGACGAGGGAGGGAATCCGCTCGCTGCACCTTCAATCTCTGGCCTGGCCGAGGATCTTTCTGATAGCGGCTCATCCCATACATCTCCGAGATCTAAGCGGACTGGCGCCACCTCTTCTGAAGCGCAATCGGAGCCAGATGCCGCGCACGCTGATCCGACTGCCCCGACCTCTAGCTCTGTGCCTCCAACTGCTCCGACTTCCTGAGCCATGCTCCCGACTATGTTACACGACAAGGTTCAACGCAAAGGATTCTGCGACAGTGGAAGCCGATTTCTCGCTACCGGGCTCGATGCCTTGGTTTGTAGCGCAATCGGTGACTTTGTCTTATCGAATATGCCGTTGGTGGCGCGTTTCGAATTATTTCCCGGGAACTTGTACTACCGACTGCCCCAATCGCAACCCTTCTCAATGCCACAAACCTTTTAGTGATTTGCGCTTGAGCTAGGTGCCGAGTTGAGTGCCAGCCCGCAGTCCCCGTGCCTCGATGGCTTATTCGCCTGACCTCGTCGTCAGTCAGTTCCCGGGTGCGTTACGCACGTCTCAGGTATGACTACGGACATAACAACTCGGCGTTCCACGGCTGCTCCGTCTCTGCTCCTGACGTGTCTTTGTGCCGAGTGCCCTTGGTGCAGTCAATCAGATAATAGGAGTTCTTCTTGAGCGCTCGGCTGATGACGAATGGCCCTTCCCAGGGTGAGGATAGCTTGTGCTGCCCGTCTGACTTCTGTATTCGGCGTAACACCATATCCCCCTCTCGGAAAGCGAGAGGACGGATCTTCTTGCTGTGGTAATGCCGCAACTTCTGCTGATAGACTGCTGACCTGGACAAGGCCAACAGACAAGCTTCTTCTTTGAGGTCGATGCCATCTTCTCGTGCCAATCTGGCTTCTTCTTCGGTATATAGGGCATGCCGAGGTGAATCAAACTCAATGTCGGATGGGATAACTGCTTCTGAGCCGTACACCAGGAAGAAAGGAGTGAATCCAGTCGACCTGTTTGGCGTAGTCCTCAAACTAAACAAGACTGCAGGGAGTTCATCAATCCATGCGCCGGGTGCCCTCTCGAGTGGCTCCACCAATCGGGGTCTGATACCCGAGAGAATGAGACCATTTGCTCTTTCTACTTGACCATTTGATTGCGGATGCGCCACCGATGCCAGATCAAGACGGATGCCCTGCTGAGATGCGTATCGAGCCAGCGCACCCTTTGCAAAATTTGTGCCGTTGTCGGTGATGATGCTGTTAGGCACACCGTATTTGCACACAATGTCGGCCACGAACCGAAACGCAGTCGGACCATCCAGCTTCTTGATCGGTCTGGCTTCAATCCACTTGGTAAACTTGTCCACTGCAACTAGAAGATGTGTCATGCCACTTCGAGCTCTCTTGAATGGTCCAACCATATCTAAACCCCATACTGCAAACGGCCACGCTATTGGGATTGTCTTCAGTGCCGATGCTGGCTGATGACTTCTTGCCTTGAACCGCTGACAACCCTTGCAGTACTTCACCAAATTTTCAGCCGCTGCAAGCGCAGTTGACCAGTATAAACCATGTCGGAAAGCTTTGCTGGCGATGGCCTTTGCAGATGCATGATGTCCGCATTCACCTTGATGAATGTCTCTGAGCAGCTCCAAGCCTCTATCCTCTTCTACACATCTCTGAAAGATACCAGTTGCACTCTTGCGCACTAGCTCATTGTTAATTATTGTGTAAGCCCAAGATCGGCGGCTGATTTGCCGTGATTCTGCTTCGTCTTCTGGGAGGACTCCGTCTGCTAGGAAATCTCTGATCGGCTGTGCCCATGATGGCGAGCTGACAACTACCATTACCACTGCATGCTAGGGTGGGTCTTCCTCTTGGATCTCCGTTCCTTGGCCACTGGCCTCCTGGATCTCGGCCTCTTGGACCTCTATCATTTCTACCTCTGCCTCTGAACCGCCAATTGCGGCGCCTGGCACGCATTCGGCAGCCCCTGGTGTCGACTTCTCGTCTAGAGCTGGAGCTTCTTCATTGCAATCGGCAATTTCTGATATCATTGGTTCTTCGGAGGTTGTGCTTCCTGGTATTGCCTCTGCTTGCTTCCCTTTGGCTTTGCTCTTCTCATAGCTTTTGGCAGCCCCTGGCTCGCAGTCGGTAGCCCCTGGCTTGCAGTCGGCGGCCCCTGGTGCTGTTGCCGAGACACCTTGGGCGCTGGATTGCTTCTTCAAGGTTGCAATTTTTGCCGGTTGAGCTTCTTTTGCCTTCTTCAATGCTTCAAGGTCGGTCTCCGAGATAAAAATGGACTCGGATTCTGGGGATGGTATGATGGATGGTTTCTTGATGTGCTCCAGCGACACGCCTGGTGGGATAGCTTGTCTTGTTGAGCCGAGCTTGGACAACGCATCCGCTGCCTCATTGTTTGCTCTTGGCACATGATGGAACTCGCAACCTTCAAAGTACCCGCTGATCTGCTGCACCAGGAAGCGATAGCTTGCCATGTTTGCGTCCTTTGCGTCCCAGGTGCCTGTGCATTGCTGTACAACCAGGTCGGAGTCACCAAAGCACTCAATATTCTGAATACCGATTTCCTTGGCAAGCTTGATACCATGCACAAGGGCTTCGTACTCGGCGACATTGTTTGATGCTGCAAAGTGGATCTGGAGCACATATTGCAATTGATCTCTTCTTGGTGAAGTGAGTACCACACCAGCCCCTAGGCCGCTCTTCATCTTGGAGTCGTCAAAGTGCATTCGCCAGAAATCCGACCCTGGGAGCTGCGACATATACTGAGTTTCGGCCGCCAGTCCACCAGGAAATCGGCTAATGCTTGTGACTTGATTGCAGTTCTCGGCTCATATTGGATGCCATGACTAGCGACTTCAATTGCCCATTTTGCCACTCTTCCGGTTGCATCTCTGCTTCCCATGATGTCGGCCAGTGGATCCGAGCTGATGACGGTGATCAAGTGGGCTTGAAAGTATGGCTTCAATCTCTTGGCTGCCATGTACACTCCATAACACATCTTTTGGTAGTGAGGGTAGTTCTGCTTGGACGCCGAGAGCACTTCGCTGATGTAATACACTGGGCGCTGAATTTGCTGTGCCTTGTCCTTTTCGGGCCGCTCCACCACCATAACTGCGCTGATTACCCGATTGGTTGCCGCAATGTATAACATCATTGGCTCCTTCTCAATCGGGGCAGCCAGAATCGGCGCTGTGGAGAGCATTCGCTTGATCTCTCGGAACGCTTCGCTTGCCTGGGGGGTCCAGGTGAACTTCTCTGTCTTCTTCATCAATTGGTACAATGGGATTGCTTTTTCACCTAGCCGACTGAGGAATCGACTGAGTGATGCTAAGCAACCGGTGAACTTCTGTACCTGCTTCAGGGTCTTGGTCTGTTCCATGCGCTCTATTGCGGCTATCTTCTCGGGATTGCATTCGATTCCTCTCTCGGAAACGAGAAATCCCAAGAGCTTTCCAGCTTGGACTTCAAAGACGCACTTCTCCGGGTTGAGCTTGATCTGATAAGTTCTCAAATTGGCGAATGTTTCCCTGAGGTCATCTAACAGCGTGACTCCCTTTGCCGACTTCACCACTAAATCGGCCACGTAAACGTGGAGATTTCTGCCGAGCTGAGAGTGCGTGCATCTCTGAATTGTGCGCTGATAAGTGGCACCTCCATTCTTCAAACCAAATGGCATGGTGATATAGCAATAAGCCCCGAAAGGGGTTATAAATGCAGTTTTTATCTGGTCGTCCACGGCAAGTTTGATCTGGTGATAGCCAGCAGTGGTATCCAGAAAAGACAAAAGCTCGCAGCCGGCCGTAGAATCAATCACTTGATCAATACGGGACAGAGCAAACGGATCTTTCGGGCACGCCTTGTTCAGGCAAGTGTAATCGATACACATGCGCCAGGTCTTATTCTTCTTCATGACGAGGACTGGATTCGCCAGCCACTCGGGGTAAAACACTTCCATGATGAAACCTGCAGCTTGCAGCTTCGCAACCTCTTCACCGATTGCCCTTCTCTTGTCTTCAGAGAAACGTCTCAAGGGTTGCTTGACCGGATTCGAGCCTGGCCGAATGTGTAGCTTGTGCTCGGCGAGTTCTCTCGGCACCCCAGGCATGTCTTGTGGAGACCATGCAAAGATGTCCCGATTCTCACGGAGGAACTCGACGAGCTCGCTTTCCTATTTATCGCTGAGTCCAGCTCCGACTACAACAAACTTGGTTGAGTCGGAGGGATCTAGAGCGATCTTCTTGCTGTCCTTGGCCGACTGAAAAGCCGACTCCTCATCTACTCTTTTTGCTGGGCCAACTGGAAGTGGATTCTTGTTCTGTGCTTGCGCCATTGCAATCACCTTGCTGAGCTGACGCTTCTCCGTCTCAAACAATTGCGAATCAGCCAAACTGCTGCCAGCGGATGTACACTCGAGGGACTTCCTGAAGTCCCCGGTGACAGTGATGACGCCGTTTGGCCCTGGGATCTTCATCTTTAGGTATGCTTGCTGCGCGTTGATCATGAACTTGGCAAATGCTGGTAATCCCAACAGAGCATGATAAGGACTACTGAGGTCGGCGACTTCAAACCAAATCGGCTCTCTCCTGAAGTTTTCTTCTGTGCCGAATATAACATCCAGCCGAATGCGACCCATGGGGGTGCAAGACAATCCAGGGACAATCCCATGGAAAGTTATCCGACTGCGCTCCAGGTCCTTCTCTGTGAGCCCTAGCTTGACCAATGTGTCCCTGTACAGAATATTGATTGTGCTTCCTCCATCAACGAACACTCGGGAGAACTTGCATGAAAACCTTGGTCCTGCGAACAGAGCATCCACCACCAGCGGATAATTGCCCGGATTTGGCAAAATGGTGGGATGATCTGATCTGTCCCAGGATATAGGACATTCAGACCAATGCATAAACTGGGGAATCGGTGGCATAGTGGCATTAACCTCCTGAGCTCGGGCTCTCCGACTGCCCTTGTCTATGGACTCGCTGGTGAAAATCATGTAGGCAGCGTCTTGCTGTGGGAACTGGTTCTTCTGCTGAGGCGGTCCTCTGTTTTGGGGTGGTGGTGGGGGTGGAGGTGGTAAAGCTTCTCCCTTCGCGATCCTTCTCACAAAGTCGCACTGCCGAGTGGTGTGCGCAGACGGCCTGCCAGGCGTGCTGTGTAACTTGCATGGTGCGTCCAGCATATCCTCGAACGTGTACTTGGGCTTCATCTGCCCCGAGGGTCTCACATTCGGTCTCATCTTCCGACTGCCTCCTGCAGCCGCTGGATCTTCTTCGCTCTGGACAGCGGCCACCTGCCTATTGCCGTACTGGGTATCGGGCTGCTCATCCTTGCGCTTGCCATTGTTCTGCTAGTTGTTGTTGTTGTTGTTGTTGCGGTTGTTCTCTCTTCTTTCCTTCCTACTGAGGCCTTGATTCCCTGTGTCCGACTGCGGAGCCCCTGGTGACTGGATTACACCTCCAACTCCGAGCTGAATAGGGCGCATCGCAGAATCGGACATAGCGAACGCATTTGCCACCTTCATGAGCTCGGCGAGCGACGTGAAGTCTTTGCGGAGCAGCTTGTGCTTCAACATTGAGTCAGCCAGGCATCCATCTGTGAAGTACTGAATGGCCTGGATCTCATGGACTCCTTCGTATGAATTCTTCAGCTTGATCCACCGAGATAAGTAATCTCGGAGGGGCTCATCTTTGCCTTGCACGCAAAGAGCTAGCTGCCGCGGGAGGTTGGGCCGCTCATATGTGCTCGTGAAGTTGTGGATAAATGCACTCGTGAAGTCCTCCCAGCAGTTTACACTATCCTTGGGCAAACTGTTCAACCATGTACGAGCCGATCCCTGCAGCATCAAAGGTGCATAGCGGACCGCTACGCGCCGATTGCCTCCTGCGATGCGAACCGCAGTCAGGTAATCGGATAACCAGTCTTCAGGCTTCACTGAGCCATTGTACTTGGGAGTGTCTCTCGGCAGCGTGAAGCCTTTGGGAAACTTTTCAGTCCGAATACGATGACCGAAACATGATGGGCCAACTTCTCCTTCTTCATCCTCTTGAGCCTCCTTCTCCAGGAGCTCAATGCGGTGCCTTGCATCATTCTGGCCGATTTGGCGAGGGCCAAGCCGGGCGCTGATTGCTTGTCTTGGTGCCGATTGCTGCGGCATGTCATTGCGCCTGCTGTTAACAGCTGGCTCTTCGACTCTTCTGCTTGCTGCTGGGGGTGGCCGATTGCTTCTGACCTTACTCTCATGCCGAGATGGAGCGGGTTGATGTCTGTTCTGGCGCGATGCATTCGGTCGCTGGCTAGCTCCCGCATTCGGCCTCACAGTTCCTCTCGACGGCCCGGGTTCTGCATTTTGATTATCCATTGCAACAAGCCTCTGCTCCTTTGCGGCTGCCAACAGCTCACGCATTCGGCGCGACTGCTCGCGCCGCTCATCTCCCTCCAGGTCTTCTAGCTCGAGTGCTATCTGCTCGGCTGCTCTCAGGTTCTTGTCCGGCGTGCTGTATGTCGGCCTCTGGATGAATGCCGACTGCGTCGGTTGCTCCGGTTGCACTGGCCTCCTTGGTCGCTCCGGCTGCTCGGCGCCTGACAGCTGCTGGTTGACTGCCCTGCCTCGGCTTCTCAGATCTTCCAGGACTGCGGGCTCAATCGGCCGGCGCGGTCCTGTATGCGCTGTGTTGTATTCCCTTGTGATGGCTCCCAGCCTGCGCTCTTCTACCAGCACCTGCTCAGCCCTGCGAGCCAGAGCGAGCCGTGCCGTTTCCAGCTCCGTGTGCACTTGCTCGGGATCACCATTCCTGTTCACAGGTGCGTATAACACATCCCGCAACGCGCTGGTGCCGATTCTCTCCGCAGCCTCCGATGCCTCCTTGGCTCTTCTTGCTGCGCTCGCTGCGCCGCGATTGCTTGATGACGACGCCCCCGCCATCATGACAGCAGCGTGCACTCGGCCGTCCTCTCTGCCAGGCTCTGCGCTGCAGCCCCTGGTCAAGAGCGGATCTGTGGTGCACGACAAAACACGAATCTCCCTAGGATATGCCTCGGGGAAGCTGCCGATGAAGAGGCGGTGACTGCCGACCTGCAGCGACACACCGGGCGGCAGGGGTGCTCAAGCCCTGTACCGCGCCGAGTAGTCCACCACGTAATCGATTTCCCCACGCCTTAGAATCAGGCCGGAGGCGTGGCTACCGCCTGATGCAGAGGTAAATCCCGTCCGGATCTTTACTCCATTCGACGCCTCGGTCTGCCCCACGGTGGCCGCCAACTATCGTCGATATGTGACGTCAGATTCCATGTGATGGCTAAGTGAGGGAGAGCCCCGAACCTGGGTACATCGTGGTGTCCTCTACCGTGCTTGTTCCCAACCCGATTCCGACACCATCGACATCCTCTCCCTCGCGTCTTCCCCTCACTTTAGCCATCTCATGGCATCTGACGTCACATATCGACGACAAGCAAGTTTCCCTCGGTGAAGATACCAAGGTTATCGAACCAGTAGGACTCAGGAGATACAAGTAGGTGACAACGGCGCCAGAAATTAGGCGGTTGACGTGGACCTGCACACAGCAACAAATAACTTTTCTCCCAACGAGTACAGAGGAGTTGTCAATTCCTCCGGCCTTGCTGTGTACAAAGGATCAACGCAAGAGATAATAATAGTGGCAACTGAAAGTAAATACTGAAAGTAAACTAAGGATGTAAACAGTGATGTGAAGATGGACCGGGGTCCCGTGATTTTCACTAGTGATGTCTCTCTCCCAAAAGACGATAAAAGTGCTAGCGAGGTAAACAAATCACAGTTGGGCAATTGACAGGACTATGAAGGCACCGAATGCTAACTATGCTGCAAAGAAAGAAAGGGCTCAAAAGCAATGGATAGTAAGCCAAGGTAAGTAGACCGAAATCCATCTGCATCTACTACGAATCATCCACCTTGAGATATCTATCCAGTACATCTCGCTGGTATTAAGTTGCGAATCCCACCCAAAGTGTAAACTCAAAGCAACAGACAACTGCATTAAAAGAACTTTGCGTAAAGTAAACAATCCTTGCACCCGCAGGTACAAGCACCATTGTTTTATCCCTGGTGGCAACAACACATCCCCTAGTCTCATGTTTCTGTCACTCAAGCTAGACATCAAGGGGCTGAACCCACAATCGAGCATAACGCTCTCTCTTGGAGTTGCAAATAAAATACTTGGCCAAATCAAATACCGCAACGGAGAACATTCAAGAATTTACTCAAGAACAAAATATAAAAAAGAAGAACCAAATATATTACTCATCACAATCTGAACATAATCTCATAATCCATCAGATCCCAACAAACTCAGCATAGCAACAACAGAAATTACATAGATGCCTCGATCATGTGAGGCAGCTCACGAGGACTCGAAAGTGGAAGCACAAAAGGGGGAGAGATAGATCACATAGCTACTGGTCACGAACCCATGGTCCAAGGGAAACTACTCACGATACATACGGGAGGCGTCCATGGCTATGGAGGGTCTCCCGAAGGGGGTAGCTTCTCCCGGCAGGGTGCCGGAGCAGCTTCTCCAGGCAGCCCCGATCTTGAAACGACGGCGGCGGCTGAACAGAGGCGAGATCGCGAAAGAGGAGTCCGTATTAGGGGTTTCCACCCCGAGGGGTAAATATAGGCGAAGGGGGGAGTTGAGGGGACCTACGAGGCAGTCAGGAGGGTCCCTGGCGCGGCCCAGGGTGGGGCCGTGCCACCTTCCCTCCTGGCTGCCTGGTGGTGGCCCCCTTCCCTCTCTTTGTGATTCCGGAAGCTTCTATTGCGCAGATTTTTTATATATTTTTCCCAGAATTTTTGGAGCACTTTTAATGGCCGGAAAACCTGAAATACAAAAACAGCAGAAAACAGAAACTGGCAACTGGGTGCACTGAGTTAATAGGTTAGTCAAAATAGGTTCAAAAGTGTATGAAAGTTCAACCAAAACATGGCAAAGTCACACAAAACATGCATGGAGCAAGCAGAAATTATAGATACGTTTGGGACGTATCAACATCCCCAAGCTTAATTCCTGCTCGTCCTCGAGTAGGTACATGATAACAAGCATAATTTCTGTGGTGACATGCCACACAACCATAAAAGGACTTTTAAGTAAAGCAATCAAAGTATGCAATTCAATTCAAGTCTTAACAAGCAAGAGTCTATATTAGTACTGAGACAAGCAACAAAAGAACAAAAGGTGCAAGAGCTCTCGCTGTCCGTGACTCGAATGTCTCCAGATGGTGTTTGCGTGCAAGAAAGGGATAGGGAAATACGAGAGAAAAAATAAGGTTGTTGAGAACAACTATCTACTAAAGTTTCACACTTGGTCTCCTTTGGATTCTTATCTGGACTCGTCCCCAGACCACTAGCCAGGTACAAGTCAAACTGATCCACTCCCTTTCGATATTTTGAGCACTCATCCAATGGATGAGCGTGAGCAAGAAAGTTGACACCTAAAAGGCGAAACAGAAAGAAGGTGGAGGAGGAAGACAAAAAAGGTGTGAAAGACTCACATCAATGAGGACAATCATAGGCGAGAGAAGGCCATATGATATATATGATGTGAGGAGTAGGGATTGCCATACAATGGATGCACATGTGAGCTAAAAGCTCTCCAAGGGAACTAGTGGGGGTGCATCTAACTTGCTTGCTCAAGAAGACCTAGAGCTCGTTTGAGGAGGCTCATCATTGGAATATACAAGCCAAGTTCTATAGTGTGAAGGGTCCCCACATAGCTATATGCATGATGATGATCTCTATGGAGTACAAGGGATAGGAGATGAAGTACTAGTGTGGATCTCTCAAAAGGAATAGTAGTATGCCCCTTCTCTCTTTTTATATATTTTTTCTCTTTTTTTTATTTTTTGGTGGCCTCAATGGCTCTTTCTATTTAACTCTCATTTGTCCTCTTTGGGATCTTTTGATTTTGTCCTCTTTGGGATCTTTTTTCCTCACATTAGGGGCAATACTCTATAATTTACAAGAATATAGGAGATCTTTCACACTTTACAAAGGTACTCACATAAAGAAAATGTAACTATCATGATGCAAATGTATGCCTCTGCCAGGGTAGCAGGATATGCAATGATACTAGCGCGTCATGTAGCAATGATTAGGGCAAGGCCCAACTAGCATGCGGCTCATCGATCAAGCAAGTAGCATGTATGACATGAAGATCAAGTCATGAGAAGGTGGATGTTGCATGGCAATGTATCTCGGAAAGGCTATGGAAATGCCTTGTAGGTAGGTATGGTGGTTGTTTTGAGGAAAGATATAAGGAGGCTTATGATGACAGAGCGTATCGTGCCAAGGGTTTGGATGCACCGGCGAAGTATGCGCCAACTCTCGAGGTGAGAAAGGGCAATGCACGGTACCGAAGAGGCTAAAAAAAGTATAGGTGGGTGGAAGTGTCAACTTTCGAATACTCACATTAGTCCGAAGAACTCATGTACTTATTATCGGTAACTCTCAATCTAATCAGGATGTTCACAAAGAGACAGGTACCCCGAGGAGGAGTGTATGGGGGTTTGGTTATCCTTGCGCATCCTCGACTCATGGTACGTGAGTGTACTCTAATATTCGAACCCTCCAGAGGTTAGTGATCCATCTAGTAGCTAGAGTTCTCAACAGGGGTTTTTGGTTTTCGAAAAACACACGGATTTCCCAAAATACGACATCTATCACTAATAGGCAAGAGCTCTTGACACCATAAGTTCAAACATTACTCTAGTCAATACCTCAAAACTATTGCAAGTTACTACTACAAAGAGAACATCAACTTTAACTACCTACTTTCAGTCAAGACACAGAAATCAGTGAAACAGGCAAACTCTCTAACAAGATAAAACATGCAACCTATAGAAAGTTCAACCTAAGACAAAAGAAAATCTCTAGAAAAACTAAAGCACTACAACTAAACAGAACAACAGCTAAGAAAATAAAAAGAACAGCTCACAGCTAAAAGAATAAGCATGCAAATCCTATGAGGAGTTCTAGTTCAAGCGGAGCGTGAATCTCTCCCACACAAAAGAGTAAGTTGGGGTCTAACTTGTTACTACAGAAAACAAAGCAAAAGAAAACTAAAAACAAAACCTAAGAGTGAGATGCTCCAAGAAAAGCACATAACGCATGAAGTGATAAAAATATAGTGCAACGAGAGACGATCTGATAATTGTTGATGAAGAAGGGGATGCACGGGGGCATCCCCAAGCTTAGACGCTTGAGTCTCCTTGAATACTTATTGGGGGTGCACATGGGCATCCCCAAGCTTGAGCGTTTGACCCTCCTGAATCTTCTTTCATCATCCTCCATCGCACACTTGAAAACTCCCTTCATACATAACTCATTGTAGGCTGATTAGAGAGGTTAGTACCCTAATAAAATAATTTTCCTCTACTGCAAATAAATATTTCCAGGAAGAGCTACTGTTTCCCAAGATTTCAAAAAGGTTTTTGCAAAGAAAAAGCAAGCTTAAGGTTTGCAAAAGTGAAGAGAGACAAAACGTGGCAGAATCTATGAAAAACAGAACAACAGATAGAAACGAATTTTTTAGGGGTACTTCTGCAACTCAAATCAAAAAACTCAGAACATATGGAAGTTTCGTAATTGTATAGAGCACGCTGTGTAAAAAAAATTTCAGCTCAAAAAGATGAACTGGGATTTTTCTCTGATTTTTCTAGTCACGAGGACATAATCTGTTTTCTGGACAGCATGTCACAACTTTTACTTCCCTTGCCGTATGAGGCTAAACTTGGCACAAAGCTTGAAAAGTAAAGATACAATGATGTTGCTACAGTAGTAACAATCATCAAGACCACTAAGAACAGAACAAAAGCAAAAAGAAAAACCTAAATTCGTTGCGGGCTGCCTCCCGAAAGCGCTTCTTTAGAGCCATTAGCTAGGCTTAAAGCAGAAGATCAAGTCTTTTCAAGAGAATAACTAGCCCGTGTGACGGACTCAAAAGGTAACTTAATCTTTTTCCTAGGAAAATGTTCCATCCCTTTCCTGAGAGGGAATTGGAATTTGATAGTTCCCTCTTTCATGTCAATGATAGCACCAACTGTGCGAAGAAAAGGACGTCCCAAAATAATTGGACAAGAGGGCTCACACTCAATGTCCATAATAGTGAAATCAACGGGAACATAATTGTCATTGACAATGATAAGAACATCGTCGATCTTCCCCAAAGGTTTCTTTATGGAAGAATCAACAAGACGAACACCAAAAGAACAAGGATCAAAAGGTTTCAATTCAAGCATATCATACATTCTTTTGGGCATAACAGAGGTACTTGCTCCAACATCACAAAGAGCATAACAAGAGAAGTTATTCAATTTAATTTTTATCATAGGATCCCAACCATCTTCTAGCTTCCTAGGTATGGAGGCTTCTAGTCTAAGCTTCTCCTCCCTAACTTTGTTTAGAGCATTCGTGATATGCTCTGTGACGGCAAGATTGAGTGTGCTAGTGTGGGGGTCTCTAGACATCTTGTGTAGGAAACCAATAACTTCAGGTAAAGTTCAGTTGTCAAAGTCTAGGTCACTACTATCTATCAAGGAGGTAGTGATATCATTTAGGTTCACTTGTTTGAAAGCCTCTATGTTCATAGAGGTTTCTTCATCTATGGTTGAGGTGGTAGCATCACCATTGATAGGTCCAGTGGGACTAGGGGTGTGATGGGTGCTAATAGTTTGGACATCCTCAACTACTTGGATAGTAGCTACTGTGTGGTAGGTAGGAAGGCTCTTAATTCTCTCTTCTTCCTTGGGTACAACTTCGGGTTTAGCTTCCATTTGGTTTATCAAGGTAGATTGGGTATGAGACATGTTTGAAACATTAGTCTCGATGGCAGTGAGTCTAGTTTGGAGACTGGAAATGTCACCGTTCAGGATCTCAAGCTGTTTGCTAATGTTTTGCAGGATAGAGGAGTGCTCATATAATTGTCTAGAAAAGGCCTTGTTTTGTTCAAACTAAGTGTGCATATAGCTTTTGGTGGCCTTTTCTATTTCTACAAGTTTCTCATAGCTGGGCAGGTCTTTTTCCCTATAGTTCTGGCTGTAGGAGTTGCTAGTGGTAGGATAAGTGTTGTTCCCATAGTTTTTGGATGGGAAAGGCCTAGGATTGTTGCTACCAAAGTTAATTCTATAAGCATTATTGTTGAAGTTGTTTCTAGAGACAAAATTAAAATCTACTTGCTCCTGAGCAACCAAAGAATTTAAAGGAACATCTTGAGGATCAATAGAGGGTTGCTTGTTAGGTAGAGACATTATAAGGTCAACCTTTTCATTTAAAGAGGAGATCTCCTCGACAAAGTTTACCTTCTTACCGGTTGGAGATCTCTCGGTGTGCCATTGCGAGTAGTTCAGGATCATCTCATCAAGTAGCTTTGTGGCAGCACCAAGCGTGGTTGACATAAAAGTTCCTCCCGCGGCCGAATCTAACAGGTTCCGCGAGGTGAAGTTCAAGCCTGCATAAAAAGTCTGGATAACCATCCAGGTAGTCAGTCCATGTGTGGGGCAGTTCTTGACAAGCGTCTTCATACGTTCCCAAGCCTGGGCAACGTGTTCATTATCCAATTGCCTGAAATTCATAATGTTACTCCGCAATTGAATAATTTTAGCAGGGGGATAGTACTTCCCTACAAAAGCATCTTTTCATTTACTCCAATAATCGATACTGTTCTTGGGAAAAGATTTTAGCCACTCCTTGGCTCTTCCTCTCAAAGAGAAAGGAAAAAGCTTCATCTTAACGATGTCTCCATCCACTTCCTTGTACTTCTGCATGTCGCAGAGCTCGATAAAGTTGTTTAGGTGCAAGGCAGCATCTTCTCTTGCTCCTGAGAATTGATCTTTCATGACAAGGTTAAGCAGAGCAGGTTTAATCTCATAAGAAGGTGCTGAAGTGGTAGGTGGAGCAATAGGAGTGCAGTAAAGTCACTGTTGTTGTGACTAGTGAAGTCACACAACTTATTGTTTTCATTGGAACCCATAGTAGCAGCAGGTATTTTTGGTATTTTTGATTAGGGACACAAAAGTAAAAACTGAAAGGTAAACTAACAAGACTAAAAAGCAAAGGTAAAAGATAGTGTGCAACTCCCCTATCTTGTAGACTTGAGTCCCCGGCAACGGCGCCAAAAATTTGCTTGATGGCTTCTCGCCCCTCGTTGGTTACCCCAAGTGGAAGGTTTGAGATGCAGTGCAACAGCAAGTTTCCCTCGGTGAAGATATCAAGGTTATCGAACCAGTAGGACTCAGGAGATACAAGTAGGTGACAACGGCGCCAGAAATTAGGCGGTTGACGTGGACCTGCACACAGCAACAAATAACTTTGCTCCCAACGAGTACAAAGGAGTTTTCAATTCCTCCGGCCTTGCTGTTTACAAAGGATCAACGCAAGAGATAATAATAGTGGCAATTTAAAGTAAAGACTGAAAGTAAACTAAGGATGTAAACAGTGATGTGAAGATGGACCGGGGTCCCGTGATTTTCACTAGTGATGTCTCTCTCCCAAAAGATGATAAAAGTGCTAGCGAGGTAAACAAATCACAGTTGGGCAATTGACAGGATTATGAAGGCACCGCAATGCTAACTATGCTGCAAAGAAAGGAAGGGCTCAAAAGCAATGGGCAGTACGCCAAGGTAAGTAGACCGAAATCCATCTGCATCTACTACGAATCATCCACCTTGAGATATCTATCCAGAACATCTCGCTGGTATTAAGTTGCGAATCCCACCCAAAGTGTAAACTCAAAGCAACAGACAACTGCATTAAAAGAACTTTGCGTAAAGTAAACAATCCTTGCACTCGTAGGTACAAGCACCGTTGTTTTATCCCTGGTGGAAACAACACATCCCCTAGTCTCATGTTTCTGTCACTCAACCTAGACATCAAGGGGCTGAACCCACAATCGAGCATAACGCTCTCTCTTGGAGTTGCAAATAAAATACTTGGCCAAAGCAAATACCGCAATGGAGAACATGCAAGAATTTACTCAAGAACAAAATATAAAAGAGAAGAACCAAATATATTACTCATCACAATCTGAACATAATCTCATAATCCATCAGATCACAACAAACTCAGCATAGCAACAACATAAATTACATAGATGCCTCGATCATGTGAGGCACCTCACAAGGACTCGAAAGTGGAAGCACAAAAGGGGGAGAGATAGATCACATAGCTACTAGTCACGGACCCATGGTCCAAGGGAAACTACTCACGGTACATATGGGAGGCGTCCATGGCTATGGAGGGTCTCCCGGAGGGGGTAGCTTCTCCCGGCAGGGTACCGGGGCAGCTTCTCTAGGCAGCCCCGATCTTGAAACGGCGGCGGCGGCGGAACAGAGGCGAGATCGCGAAAGAGGAGTCCGTATTAGGGGTTTCCACCCCGAGGGGTAAATATAGGCGAAGTGGGGGCGTCGAGGGGACCCACGAGGCAGTTAGGAGGGTCCCTGGCATGGCCTAGGGTGGGGCTGCGTCACCTGCCCTCCTAGCTGCCTGGTGGCTGCCCCCCTTCCATCTCTTGGTGATTCCGGAAGCTTCTGTTGCGCTGATTTTTTATATATTTTTCCCGGAATTTTTGGAGCACTTTTAATGGAAGGAAAACCTAAAATACAAAAACAGCAGAAAACATAAACTGTCAACTGGATGCACTGAGTTAATAGGTTAGTCCAAATAGGTTCAAAAGTTTATGAAAGTTCAAGAAAAACATGGCAAAGTCACACAAAACATGCATGGAGAAAGCAGAAATTATAGATACGTTTGGGACGTATCAGCCGCCGCCACCCTCTGTTCTTTTCCGGGAGGGCTAATCTGGAGGCTGTTTTGGCCTCCGGTGAGGGGAGATCATCGCCATCGTCGTCATCATCACCACTCCATCCTCCCTCCATGACTTCTCAATCCATGTGTGAGTAATTCCATGCTGTAGGCAAAGGGGATGGTAGGGATTGGATGAGATACATCATGTAATAGTTTATCAGATTGTTGGGGGCATGTTGCCTATCATCTAGATTGCCATGCAACATCCACCTCTTAATGACTTGATCTTCATGTCATACATGTTCCTGCTACACTGGCAGAGGCATACATTGCATACATCATGATAGCTACATCTTCTTTATGATTTGAGTACCTTGTAAAGTGTGAAAGATTTTCTATACCCTCATGTAAATTAGAGTGTTGCCCTTAAGTGCGGAAAATATCCCAAAGTGGACAAAATAAAAGATCCCAAAGAGGACAAATGAGAGTTAAATAGAAAGATCCATTGAGGCCACCAAAAAAATACAAAAAGGAGAAAAAGGAAATAAAAAGAGAGAAAGGGGTAACACTACTATCCTTTTTGAAAGATCCACACTAGTACTCCCTCTTATCCTTGTACTCCATAGAGATGATCATTCATGCATATAGCTGTGTGGGGACATTCACACTATAGAACTTGGTTTGCATATTCCAAGGATGAGCCTCCTTAAAAGAGCTCTAGGCCTTCATGAGCGAGCAAGTTAGATGCACCCCCACTAGTTCCATTGGAGATCTTTTCAGCTCAGATGTGCATTCGTTGCATGGAAATTGATACGTCCCAAACGTATCTGTAATTTCTGCTTGCTCCATGCATGTTTTGTGTGACTTTGCCATGTTTTGCTTGAACTTTCATACACTTTTGAGCATATTTGGATTAATCTATTAACCCAGTGCACCCAGTTGCCAGTTCCTGTTTTCTGCTGTTTTTGTATTTCAGGTTTTCCGGCCATTAAAAGTGCTCCAAAAATTCCGGAAAAATTATATAAAAAATCAGCGTCCCGGAAGCCTCCGGAAACACCAAGGAAGGAAGGGAGGGCCACCACCAGGACTCCGGAAGGGTCCATGGCGCGGCCCAGCCCTAGGCCGCGCCAGGCACCCTCCTGGATGCCTGGTGGCCCCTCTCGGTGCCCCTTTGGCCCCTATTTTTACCCCCGAGGAGGAAATCCCTAATATCGAAGTAATTTTTCCAGAAGCAATTCCGATCTCCGCCACCATCGAAAACTAGCTTCGGGGGTCACTAGGATCCTGCTCCAGCACCCTGCCGGGGAGGGCCTTGGCCCCCGGGGCCATCTTCATCGACTCTTCTTCCCCCATGATGCTTCTTGAGTAGTTCCTCCTTGGACTACGGGTTCTTGGCAGTAGCTATGTGGTATTCTCTCCCTCTATATCCTCAATACAATGTTATCATGAGCTGCCCTACATGATTGAGATCCATATGATGTAATTGGTGTTGTGTTTGTTGAGATCCGATGAATTGTTACCTTGTTCAGTCCTAAGAGGTTTATGAATTATTGTTGCTGACATTTGTTGTTCTTAATGCTTGTTACTAATGCACGAGTAGCATGATCTCAGATCTGAGCACGTTATGGTTGCATGATTATAATTGTTGTTCTAGATCTTATCTACGGTTGTATGCACCTATTATAGTCCGGAACTGGCAATCCCAATGGTGACAGCTTGGGACACCAAAGGGGATGGGCTATCATTTGAGGATCACATGTGTTCATGGAGTGTTAATGCTTTGTTCCGATGCTCTGCCGCAGGAGCACCTTAATCTCCATAAGTTCCTTAATTGGCCCCGTTCGTAGCGGGATGGTAGGACAAAAGAAGTTGTGCAAAGTTCTTATTGCAAGCACGTGCAACTACATACGGAAAACATGCCTACATTTGGTTCTTAGACTAGGATGCTCTAGTTTGTTCTTTGGCTAGAGTTGGTGCAATTCTGTCAATTTCCCAACTGTAATTTGTTCACCCAGCACCTTGTTCTTTTGCTTGAGAAGTACCACTGGTGAAACCTTGAACCCCGGTCCATCTTTCACCTTCATTGCCTTCGTTGTTACTTTTACTTTCTTTGCTGCTCCTACTAATTTGTTACTACTTTGTGGTGTTGGTGATTGGGGAAGTCTTAAAGGCTACACCCGTCAACACACCGTTGCTACTTATATCTTGTCTAGTGCTTTTTCAGGTGTGGTTGAATTGATAACTCAACTGCTAAGGCTTATAAGTATTCTTTGGCTCCCCTTGTGTCGAATCAATAAATTGGGTTATTCTTACCCGCGAAGACTGTTGCGATCCCCTACACTTGTGGGTTATCAAGACTATTTTCTGGCGCCATTGCCGGGGAGCATAGCTTTACTTATAAAGTTCACTTGATAAGTACACTTTTGCTTATTACTCTGTTTGCTACTAATGGCTACTTTCTTTGAGACTAGATCTTATTGGAAAGGCGGATTCACGGAGGATGAACAAAAACATTACAAGGAATACCGCTTGTCTCAAAAAGGGATACACTCATGGGGACTAATACAGGAGTTGTATGACTATGCTAGAAATTTGTGCTCAATATATAATATATATTTCTGCAGGGATGAATCTTGTTGCTTTATGAGGCACACACACCTTGCTTTCCAATGTGAGTACAATGATGATGAAACCTTAGCTTCTTACGCTAAAGGAAACTATGATTTTTATGTTGCAAAACAAATAGAAGAAGTTGTTATCTTTAAGTGTGCCTATGAAATTGCTTCCTTTGTTGAAAATATCGATGATGCCCCTTACAAATCCGAGAGTCTTGAAATACTTAATTATTGCTTTGAGGATTTTAATGACAATTATTATATTATTGACCATCTCAAAAGGTTCTCTCCACAAGAGGAAGAGACTAATGCTTTGCAGGACTCTACGGAAGAAGAAATTGCTGAAACTGAATGCTCCTTGGATGAAAAAGAGGAGGAGAGTGATGAACAAAAGGAGGAAGAATGGAGTAGCTACCCATCTCTACCTACTAATGAGAGTAACTCTTTGACTCTTAATTTATATGATTGCCCTCCATGCTTACCAAAGGAGGATGAATGCTATATTGATTGCTATGATCCTATGGATTCTTTTGAAATACCCCTTTTTGATGAAATTGATGCTTGTGGCCATGATGCCCCTATGAATGATACTTGAAAAGATGATTTTGCTACTGTTCTTCATGATAAACCTTGCTATCTTGATAAATCTTATGATAAACTTCTATTTTTGCCTACTATGGATTTTCTTAATGATGACGAGGTTTGCTTAGAAAGTCCACATGATTATGTGCTAGTAGATCATGAAAAGTATGCTTTGTGTGATAATTATATTGTTGAGTTTGTTCATGATGCTACTGAAAATTATTATGAGAGAGGGAAATATGGTTATAGAAATTTTCATGTTAGGAAAACACCCCTCTCCATGTTGAAAATCTTGAAGGTGCTCTCGTTTTACCTTCCTATGCTTGTTGCTTTGTGCTTCATTTATTTATTTTCCTACAAGTTTCCCATGCATAGGAAGCATGTTAGACTTAAATGTGGTTTGTCTTTGCTCCTTTGATGCTCTCTTTTGTGCTTCAACTCTTATTCTTGTGTGAGCATCGTTACACTCATGCCTAGCTAATGGCTTTAAAGAAGCGCTTTCGGGAGGCAGCCCAAAACGAATTTAGGTTTTTGTTTTTGTTTTTCTTCTGTTCTTAGTGGTCTTGATGATTGTTACTACTGTAGCAACATCATTGTATCTTTACTTTTTAAGCTTTGTGCCTTTTATAGCCTCATACGATAAGGGAAGTGAAAGTTGTGACATGCTGTCCATAAAACAGATTCTGTCCTCGTGACTAGAAAAATCAGGGAAAAATCCCAGTTCATCTTTTTGATCTGAATTTTTTACACAGCGTGATATATACAATTACGAAACTTTTGTATGTTCTGAGTTTTTTGATTTGAGTTGCAGAAGTATCCCTAAAAAATTCTTTTCTCTCTGCTGTTCTGTTTTTCTCAGCTTCTGTCCCTGTTTTTCTTTTGGCAGTTTTGAAAATCTTAAGATTGATTTTTATTTGCAAAAGCTTTTGTGCAGGCAAGAGAAATAGTAGACCTTCCTGTAAATCTTTATTTTCAGTAGAGGAAAATTATTTTAATAAGGGTACTAACCTCTCTAATCAGCTTATGATGAGTTATGTATGAAGGGAGTTTTCAAGTGCGCAATGGAAGATGATGAAAGAAGATCTTGGAGTGTCAAACACTCAAGCTTGGGGATTCCCATGTGCACCCCCAAGAAATATTCAAGGAGACTCAAGCGTCTAAGCTTGGGGATGCCCCCATGCATCCCCTTCTTCATCAACAATCATCAGTTCGTCCCTCGTTCCACTATATTTTTATCACTTCATGCGTTATGTGCTATGCTTGGAGCGTCTTGCTCTTTATTTTTCTTAGTTCTTTCGTTTTGTTTGCTGGTCATTACAATGTCGGAACCTAACATGCTTGATTGGGAGAAATACACGCTCCACTTTAAACTAGAAAACCTCATAGGATTTTCATGCTTATTCTTTGTTGTGAGTTGTTCTTTATCTTTTCTTAGCTGCTGCCCTGTTTAGTTCATGTGCTTTAGAGTTTTCTTCTAAAGCTTTTAATTGGTTCAGGCTTGAACTTTCTATAGTTTTCATGCTTATCTTGTTTAGAGAGTTTTCCTGTTGCACTGAGTTTTGTGTCTTGACTAGAAAGTAGGTAGTTGAAGTTAGTTATTCTCTTTGTAGTAGTAACTTGCAATAGTTTTGAGGTATTGACTTAAGTAATGTTTGAACTTATGGTGTCAAGAGATTTAGCCTATTAGTGATAGATGTCGTATTTTGGGCAATCTGTGTGATTTTTGAAAACCTAAACCCTGTTGAGAACTCTAGCTACTAGATGGATCACTAATCTCTGGAGGGGTCGAATATTAGAGTACACTCACGTACCATGAGTCGAGGATGCGCAAGGATAACCAAACCCCCATACACTCCTCCTCGGGGTACTTGTATCTTTGTGAACCTCCTGACTAGATTGAGAGTTACCGATAATAAGTGCATGAGTTCTTCGGACTAATGTGAGTATTCAAAAGTTAACACTTCCACCCACCTATACTTTTTCTAGCCTCTTCGGTACCGTGCATTGCCCTTTCTCACCTCGAGAGTTGGAGCATACTTCGCCGCTGCATCCAAACCCTTGGCACGATATGCTCTGTCATCATAAGCCTCATTATATCTTTCCTCAAAACAGCCACCATACCTACCTACAAGGCATTTCCATAGCCTTTCCGAGATACATTGCCATGCAACATCCATTGTTCTTCATGTTCATATGACTTATCCTTCATTGTCATATTGGCTTGCTTGATCTCATAGCTTGCATGTAGTTGGGCTTTGCCCGCTATTCATTTTTTTTTCTGCATGTTGCGCTTGATCATTGCACATACTGCTACACTGGCAGAGGCATTCATATAGAGTCATTACTTTTTGATTCAGATTTGTAAGTAGATAAAAGTGTGTTGATGTTCTTCTAGAGTGTTGCCCCTACAGTGAGGAAAGGAATAAAAGATCCCAAAGTGGACAAAATACAAAAAAGATCCCAAAGAGGACGAAAAAAGAGAGAGAGAAATAACGAGCCATGGAGGCCACCCAAAATCAAAAAAATACAAAAAAAGGTGAAAAGGAAAAAAAGATAAAAAAAGAGAGAGGGGGCAACACTACTATCCTTTATTCCACACTTGTGCTTCATAGTAGCACCTGTACTTCAGTTTGTAGAGAGTTTTCATGTTGTACTTGTATAACTAAGTGGGGATCCTTACACTATATAACTTGGCCTGCATATTCCAAGGATGAGCCTCCTCAAAAGATCTCTAGGTCTTCATGAGCAAGCAAGTTGGATGCACCCCCACTAGTTCCATTGGAGGGCTTTCATACAATTATAGCTCTATGTGCATCCGCATGTTGCATGCAATCCCTACTCCTCACATCATATCTATCATATGGCTTTCTCTCGCCTATGATTGTCCTCATTGATGTGAGCCTTTCACGCCTTTTTGTCTTCTTCCTCCACCATCTTTCTATTTCGCCGTTTAGGTGTCATATTTCTTTCTCACGCTCATCCATTGCATGAGTGCTCAAAATATCGAAAGGGAGTGGATCAGTTTGACTTGTACCTGGCTAGTGGTCTGGGGACGAGTCCAGATAAGACTTCAAAGGAGAATTTTTTTGAAACTTTAGTAGATTTAGTTCTCAACAATAAAAAGTTTTCTCTCTCGTATTCCCAAATTCCCCTTCTTGCACGCAAACACCATTTGGAGACATTCGAGTCACGGACAGTGAGAGCTCTTGCACCTTTTGTTCTTTTGTTGCTTGTGTCAATGATAATATAGACTCTTGCTTGTTAAGACTTGAATTGAATTGCATACTTTATTTGCTTTACTTAAAAGTCCTTATATGGTTGTGTGGCATGTCACCACATAAATTATGCTTGTTATCATTTACCTACTTGAGGACGAGCAGGAATTAAGCTTGGGGATGTTGATACGTCCCAAACGTATCTATAATTTTTGCTTGCTCCATGCATGTTTTGTGTGACTTTGACATGTTTTGCTTGAACTTTCATACTCTTTTGAGCATATTTGGATTAATCTGTTAACCCAGTGCACCCAGTTGCCAGTTCCTGTTTTCTGCTGTTTTTGTATTTCAGGTTTTCCGGCCATTAAAAGTGCTCCAAAAATTCCGGAAAAATTATACTTCCTCCGATCCATATTACTTGTCTTAAAATTGATGTATCTATCACTAAAATGCATCTAGATACATCCATTTTAAGACAATTAATATGGATCGGAGGGAGTATAAAAAATCAGCGTCCCCGAAGCCTCCGGAAACACCAAGGAAGGAAGGGAGGGCCACCACCAGGACTCCAGAAGGGTCCATGGCACGGCCCAGCCCTAGGTCGCGCCAGGAACCCTCCTGGCTGCCTGGTGGCCCCTCTCGGTGCCCCCTTTGGCCCCTATTTTTACCCCCGAGGAGGAAATCCCTAATATCGAAGTACTTTTTCCAGAAGCGATTCCGATCTCCGCCGCCATCGAAAACTAGCTTCTGGGGTCACCAGGATCCTTCTCCGGCACCCTGCCAGGGAGGGCCTTGGCCCCCGGGGCCATCTTCATCGACTCTTCTTCCCCCATGATGCTTCTTGAGTAGTTCCTCCTTGGACTACGGGTTCTTGGCAGTAGCTATGTGGTATTCTCTCCCTCTAGATCCTCAATACAATGTTCTCATGAACTTCCCTACATGATTGAGATCCATATGATGTAATTGGTGTTGTGTTTGTTGGGATCCGATGAATTGTTACCTTGTTCAGTCCTAAGAGGTTTATGAATTATTGTTGCTGCAATTTGTTGTTCTTAATGCTTGTTACTAATGCACAAGTAGCATGATCTCAGATCTGAGCACGTTATGGTTGCATGATTATAATTGTTGTTCTAGATCTTATCTACGGTTGTATGCACCTATTATAGTCCGGAACCGGCAATCCCAATGGTGACAGCTTGGGACACCAAAGGGGATGGGTTACAATTTGAGGATCACATGTGTTCATGGAGTGTTAATGCTTTGTTCCGGTGCTCCGTGATGTCTACGCACGCTTCTATTCTTGTAAACTATGTTGGACCTCCAAGCGCAGAGGTTTGTAGGACAGCAGCAATTTCCCTCAAGTGGATGACCTAAGGTTTATCGAACTCAGGGAAGTAGAGGTTGAAGATGGTCTCTCTCAAGCAACCCTGCAATTAAGATACAAGAAGTCTCTTGTGTCCCCAACACACCTAATACAACTAGGAGTTGTATAGGTGCACTAGTTCGGCGAAGAGATGGTAAAATATGGGTGATAGGTGTGATAAAACGAAGTAATATAAATATGTAATAAAAAGTGCAGCAAAGAAACAAGTAACAAAAGTGAGTGAAAATGGTGTAACAATGATGGAAACAAGGCCTAGGCTTCATACTTTCACTAGTGGCAACTCCCAACAACATTAACATAGTCTAATCACATGATATTTCCCATAAAACATGCAATGGAGACGTACTCGGAGGTCATTCCTTTGTGGTCAAGAGAGGATGAGAATTGTGTAGGGCTATAAAAGCACACATCAGAGTTCTTAGTTCTCAATCTATGGATTTCCCAATGTCACCGCGGCCATCCAAAGATATTACCACAATCACCACAACATATCTAAAGGATAGTCAAAGACAAGCACCAAGAGACTCTCAATCTTCAATCAACGCACAAAAGAGGAAATCACTCATGATAATATTCTTCTAACCCATGTCCAATAGACCGCTGTCACCTTGGTCTCGGAGATTATACTAGATAAGATCAATTGAGTACATCAATCCAATACATAGAGAAGGAAAATATCATGGGATCATCCTAGATTAACATAGCCTATGATCACAACAAAGATCACATCATGGAAGAGAGAGAAACCACAGAGATCAAGATATAAGCCTTAGCCCCGAGAGGAACTACTCACGCATGGACATGGTGAGAGGGAGAGTTGTTGATGGAGAGGTGCAGCCCGGAGGAGATGAAGGAGACGGCGACGGCGGCGGCCACGGCGGCGGCGGCGCCCACGGCCACGGCCACGACCCTTGGGGGAAGCGGCCCTTGGAGATGGTGCTGCTGTGGAGATTTATCTCCCCCTCAAGACGGCTGCCAAGGGGGAGGGAATTTCGTGGTGCCCTTTGACCTAGGTTTCCTCTACTCTCGGATTCCCGTCATCCAGATTACGTCTTCTGTATTTCGGGGTTTCTGAAATCATCTGAACTCCAATTGGGAAGAATTTTATGTCTAAATCCACCGGAAAAAAATTCCCTACAACTTTGTAGTTTTAAGTTTTTCCGTTTGAGGCCGTCTTCTAGCGTTCCTGAGGCGATATTTTAAACCTGTCTGGTGGAGACAGATTTCGGGAAAAGTTAGAGTCCAACTCTTACAAGGCTTTCTTTTGTGATCTTTCCTTTATCCAAGTAATTCCTACACATAAAGTAGAAAAACAAGAACTTGTGAACTCTTGCAACCATTAATAGGTTAGTTCCAAAATATGTTATAAATATATATGAAAGTACATCAAAAACATAGCAATATCACACAAAACATGCATGGAGCAAGCAGAAATTATAGATACGTTTGGGACGTATCACTCCGCCGCAGGAGCACCTTAATCTCCATAATTTCTTAAGTGGCCCCGTTCTTAGCGGGATGGTAGGACAAAAGATGTTGTGAAAAGTTCTTATTGCAAGCACGTACAACTACATACGGAACACATGCCTACGTTTGGTTCTTAGACTAGGATGCTCAAGTTTGTTCTTTGGCTAGAGTTGGTGCAATTCTGTCAATTGCCCAACTGTAATATGTTCACCCAACACCTTGTTCTTTTGATTGAGAGGTACCAATGGTGAAACCTTGAACCCCGGTCCATATTTCACCTTCATTGCCTTCGTTGTTACTTTTACTTTCTTTGCTGCTCCTACTACTTTGTCACTACTTGGTGGTGTTGGTGATTGGGGAAGTCTTAAAGGCTACACCCGTCAACACACCGTTGCTACTTATATCTTGTCTAGTTTTTTTTCAGGTGTGGTTGAATTGACAACTCAACCGCTAAGACTTATAAGTATTTTTTGGCTCCCCTTGTGTCGAATCAATAAATTGGGTTATTCTTACCCGCGAAGACTGTTGCGATCCCCTACACTTGTGGGTTATCAAGACTATTTTCTGGCGCCGTTGCCGGGGAGCATAGTTTTACTTATAAAGTTCACTTGATAAGTACACTTTTGCTTATTACTCTGTTTGCTACTAATGGCTACTTTCTTTGAGACTAGATCTTATTGGCAAGGCGGATTCACGGAGGATCAACAAAAACATTACAAGGAATACCGCTTGTCTCAAAAAGGGATACACTCATGGGGACTAATACAGGAGTTGTATGTCACAACCCCAATTTAGGTAAGTGCTAGGGATTTTTGATCCTTTGCATCATGCAAAAATTTCAAAAGAAATTCAAAAATGGGGAAAAGAAAAGCCCTAAAGAATTTAATTAAATGGCCAGACAAAAATTGCTTCCAAAATTTCCTATGGTATTTTTGAAAAGTCTTATAAATATGCATGATCACATATAAAGTGAAGTGGGTCCCACTGCATGCACCAAGATTTTTCAAATATTCCAAACAGGGCTTGGAAATTAAATTAAACCCCTATTTGAATTAAAGTTCAAATAATTTGAATTTTAAAAATTCCCAAACTTTATAAGTGGCTAGCTATATATATTGTGAGGCCATATAAAAATTTGGGGCATTTTATAAAATGCTCTGTTATTTTTTTTAGCAGAGTAAACAAATTTCAGAAAAGAAAAAGAAAAGAAATAAAAAAGGGCTTACCTGGGAAAATCCGGCCCAACTTGGGAGGTGGCCCTGCCCAAGGGCACCACCGTCTTCTTCTCGGCGCCAGAGCAGGCAGCTCGCCGCCGTGGCGAGCATGCCGGCGGCTGCCGAGCCACCTAGGCCCTCCCCTTCCTCCTCTCGACGCCACGGAGATGCGCAGAAGACCCCGCACCCCCTCCCTCTCTCCCTGGTCCTCTCCCCGCTCCTCAGCTCGCGATTTTGGCCGCCGCAGAGAGCACGCCGGAGCGCCCCAAGCAAACCACGCGGCCATCGGTCTCCTTCTTCCTCGATGTCTTGTCCAGAAGCTCCAGCGTCGCCGTCTTCATCATCCAGCACGCCCAATCGAGCCCGGGTGCCCTGGAAGCGACGTCATCGTCTTCGTTTTGCTCCGGCCGCCGTGGAGCTTCTCGCCGGAATTGGCTCCGTCCAAGCCTTCCCCCACTTCACCGTCCCCTCCATCGTGCTCGGGTGAGCCCTGCCATCCATTTCCCCTCCTTTCCTGTACCTCCCGTGCCCTGTACCGATAGTTCTTCGGAGCCAGCAGCCGGCCGCCGCACCTCGTCGTCGCCGGCGTCCAAGTAGCCCTTCTCGTGACCCCCTGCTGGATCCTTTCGATGCGGGAGAGCAAGGGCTCCCTCCTGGAGCTTTTCACGCGTCAAATGGAGGCCGGGAGCCTCCTCCCCGTGCAGCGCCGCCGCACTGCTGGTCACCGGCGACCTCCCCGCCAACGTGCCCACGTGGCCCCTGTTAGCCCTAACCTAAATAACCCACTAAACCACCCCACAGTGACTGACAATGGGGCAAACCCCCCTAACCCCTCTGCTAACTAAAACAGAGAGGGATTAGTTCCCTCTCCCACTGACATGGGTGGCCCACAGGTCAGCCCCCCCTGACGTCACCCCTGCGTCACAGTGACGCAGTAATTCAATTTATGAATTAAAAGAATTCCAGAGAAAATACAGAAATATCAGAAAATAGCTAAAACTTTATAAATTCATAGAATATTCATTTTAACTCCAAATTAAACATATAATATATGAAAAAATATCAGAAAAATTCAAGGATTAAGAATATGCAATTTGTTTTTATGTTTGACCATTTTAAAATGGGTGAACAGAAGCAAACATGCATACGACATAATTTGAATTTGAATTTGAAGTTTGAATTTGCAATTCAATTGCAATACACTTCAATTAAATTGAATTTGCCACAAACCATTACCCTTTACATCATGTCACAACTTATCATGTGCTTGTGCATTTACTTTCGATGTTGCCCCCCCCTTTGTTGATGATTGCTCCGGTGACAGACGTTCCGAGACGGTGATCACCCCCGAAGAAGAAGACCACCGTTAAACCCCGTGTATCGTCAGCAAGGCAAGCAAACCACATTGATCATGTCTATAAAATCCTACTTCCCTCTCAGTCTCGCTTATGCATGTTTAGGAGATCACCGACACACATTCTTTTGCATAGTTGAACCCATTCCGATGCATGACCTATCATTTTGTCACCGTATTAAGCAAACCACAATCCTAGCAGATTTAGGAGTTGAATGATGAGCATGTGTCCCCTGCAACTGTTACTGCTTATTGCTGCTTAGTGATACAATGAGGATGTTATGATTGTGAGTCGGGATGGAATGAACACAGTGATGCTGATGATAAGGTGTTGGTGAATCCACCCTAAACAAAGATGAACGATGAGAGGCTGTGTAGGAGTACACAGTGGGTTGTCTCGTTGAACACTGCCCTAGGCCCCGAGTTCTTGTTTTGTGATCCAAGAGAAAGAGTATGACCACATGTAGGGTTTTATGGGGACCCCGTTTGTCCTCTTTACGTACCCGATCCAGTCCAGGAGTCACGTTAGATTCGGGCTTTCCATTTGGCATGTGCATAGAAAAAGAATGAAGAAAAGGTTACATCATATAGATATGTGGGTGGACCTGTGAGGCAGTGAAACCATCTGGCAGAGGTGGCGTCTCGGTCCCTTGCATTATCAGAGTCCGTTTCGTGGAACCGGCCGGACTCTCGAGCGGTGCCAAACTCAGGTAGTCGACTCCTGGATTAGAGAAGGTGATGTGAGGGTAGTGCCTTGGTTTCATCCACGTCCGACACCCGCTTGAAGGGTGACGAGAACGAGGCGATAAGTGATGACACACGTGTGAAGATGTACACCCCTGCAGGGTTAATGAACTATTCGAATAGCCGTGTCCGCGGTTATGGACTACTTGGAGACCTCTACTTGATCATTAGACAACTTGAATGGATACTCTAAAACTCGCAAGATAAGTGTGAGTGCTATGGCGTGCTTTCTCGTGGGGAAGTCGAGGATGTATCCATAGTTGTGTATTGGTTGGAGACTTGGTAGTGGACTCGTGTACGCTTCTTACCTCAAGTATGGTACTCGTAGTAGAGGACTAGCCAAGTCAAAGCTGGCACTTCTGCATGATGAAACCCCACCTCCCTTTACCTTGAAACTTGAGCATGAGTAGTATAGTTCTCATGTAAGTCTTGCTGAGTACGACTTTGTACTCACGTTTGCTTATTCTATGTTTTAGATGGAAACCCAGACCCCGATGGAGTCACCTTCCTGAAGCTCGACCTTGACTAAGCTAGTATAGTTCCAGACAGCAGTCTAGTCCCTCGTGGAAGGGCATGTATGTTTACAAGGATTCTCTAAGCCATTTGTTAAACTTGTCTGTACTCAGACCTAATTTGCTTCCGTTGTATGATTTAATGTTGGTCACAGACATGTGATCTTTGTATGCTCTATGTGTAAGTCAATAAAGAAGTACTCTGTAGAGTTATGTGATGATACCTGTTGTTCATACTAGACATGTGTGCCGCGTGTATGATTATAACATGCATGTCTTAGTATGGGTTTTCGAGACCTTAGTTGTGATCTGGATGGCGGTCTTTTATACACCAAGTGGCCCTTAGATGTGCGCAGCTTGGGGCATCGCGATGCGATTGCTCGTGACTGTGTCACGTGCACACTTTGTTGTATGATCGAGCCCGCCCTAGACCCCGACTAAGTGATCGGGCTGGAGTCTGTTTATGTAAGAGTTATGACTCAATTGATGACATGGTTGAGGTGACTTGTCTATGAGTATGGGATTTCACCACCCATAATCATTTAGACTTGTGAGCGGGCGATGAGGACCCATCTCAGTTGATCATCCGACCTGGATGGGATGCCCCTCACGTACGATGCTTTCCGAGAGTGTTCTGTGCTTGGCCTTGTCTTCTTAGACAAGTGGGTACGACTCTCGACTCTCCATGTGATTGAGTTGTGACTGGAACTACATACGCATATTCCGGGTCCCGACAGACTTGGTATCAGAGAAGGACTGTCTGTAGGATTATCAAACCCTTGGTCGAAGTCGAGTCTAGCATTCTATAGTTATATAGTTACTCTGGGTATAAGGGAACAACGTAAGGCTTCTTTTTCTCCTTACCCTCAACGATCTGAGTTCTGAGTCACCCTTATCTTTTCTACGGGATGATAGGACTAGGCTCATGTCGGGACCCGGGGTTAGCGTATGCAAGTACAGTTAAGACATAGTCATATGGAGAGCCGAGAACCGCACCCACTTGTCTAAGCAGACAAGGCCAAGCACTGAACATTCTCGGTAAGCATCGTACGTGAGGGGCATCCCATCCAGGCCGGATGATCAACTATGATGGGTCCTCATCGTACGCACACAAGTCTAATGATATGGGTGGTGAACTCCCATATTCAAAGACAAGTCGCCTCAACCATACTATCGACTATCTCTAAACTCTTACATAGACTTACTCCAGCCCGATCACTTAGTCGGGGTCTAGGGCGGGCTCGATCATACCACAAAGTGTGCACGAGACGGAGCCTCGAGCAATCGCATCGCGATGCCCCAAGCTGCGCACATCTAAGGGCCACTTGGTGTATGAAAGACCGCCAGCCAGAACACAACTAAGGTCTCGAAAACCCATACAAAGACATGCATGTTATAAACATACATGCAGCACACATGCCTTGTATGAACAGCAGGTACCATTGCAATTCTCTACAAAGTTACAACTTTATTTATAACTCTTATAGAGTACACACAGAGATCAAATACATGTGATCCAACATTACATCACAAAGCGGAAGCAAATTATGTCTGGGTACAGACAAGTTTAACAAATTGGCTTAAGAAGCCTTATTCAAACATAAAGCCCTCCACGAGGGAACCAGTCTGCTGACTGGGACTAGACTAGCTTAACTTCAGTCGTCCAGCTCGATGAAGAAGCCACCTTCTGGGTCAGTGGCGTCATCTAAAACATATATTAAGCAAACGTGAGTACAAAGTCGTACTCAGCAAGACTTACATAGGAGCTATACTACTCATGCACTTGTATCAGGGTAAAGGGGGTGGGGTTCACTTGCAGAAATGCCAGCTTTGACTTGGCTAATCCTGAACTACGATTACCAGACTTTGAGGTAAGAAGCGTACACGAGTCCACTACTTTCACCAACCAATTACACCACTATGGTGCCTTCCTCGACTTCCCCACGAGAAAGCACGCCATAGCACTCACACTTATCTTGGTGTGTTTTAGAAGTATCCGGTTCAAGTTATCTAATAATCAAGCTAAGCTTTCCAAGTAGTCCATAACCGCGGACGCGGCTATTCGAATAGTTTTGTTAACCTTGCAAGGGTGTACCGCTGCACACACATGACCATCATTTACCGCCTTTGATCTCGACACCATTCAAGGGGTGCCAGCGAGGATGCTCACCACAACTGTTACCTCATAGCCTATCTAGTCCAAGAAAGCCGCCTACTTGGGTGGCTACCACTATCGTGAACCCGGCCGGTTTACCGAAGTGGACCCAAGCGATGTGTGCGTGGTGCGTAAGCCGGTCTCGGATGAGCCGTTCTCTCACTTAGCATCCAGGCCACAAGCCTACCAGAACTCCGAACTACTGCGACATCTGGACATCGAAAGGGATGAGTTAATAGGTTGAGAGGGGTCAGTGAGCCCAATGTGTGGTTGTACTCTTCATCTTGGATCACCACACAAGAACTCGGACTTAGGGCGGTGTTCAACGAGACAACCCACCGTGTACTCCTACACAGCCTCTCATCGTTCACCTTGTATTAGGGTCGATTCACCAACACTTTTCTACCATCATCAACATGATAACTACCATCTCGACTCACATCACAGTAACAACATGGTATCATACTAAGCATGCAATAAGCGATAACATTTGCAGGGGCCACATGATATCATTCAACTCCTACATTTGCTAGGATTGTGGTTTGCTTACTACTGTGACAAAAGATAGGTCATGCAAAGGAATGGGTTCATCTATGCGGTAGAATCGTAACATGGTGATCATCCTATACAATGCATAAGCGAGACATGAGAGGGAAGTGGGATTTTATCGACATGATCAAAGGGGTTTTGCTTGCCTTGCTGACGAGGTTTGGGCTCTGGATCTTCAGCGAAGGGGGTGACCTCTTGCTCCGGTTCAACCTCTACTCGACAAGCAAAGTACAAAGTAGCAATCAATATGAATGTAATGCTCAAGCACATGATAAAATGTTTAAGATTGAAGTACAAGTTTGATGTGTGAGGCAATTCCATTTAAGTGGAATATATTGCATTTTTAAAATGCAAACTCAAATTCCACATTTGAATTCAACATTAACCAAGTTATATGTGATATAGTTTGGTCAATTTGAATTAACTTCAAATGTGTATGATATGCCTCTGAAGTGTGGTTGATTTGCATCATAATTTCATGGTACAAGTGGCAAAATCATTTGGTTTGAATTTGAATTTAATTCAAATAAAGCAAATGACATATGCTACTGGTTCCATTTTAAGATCAACTCAAACAGAGTTGAAAGTTGCATATTTGGAAAGATAATTTTCTCCTGATCATTTTTCATATATTATTTGTCCAATTTGGAGTTAATATGAATTTTCTATGAATTTCCATAGTTTGGGGTATTTTCTGGAATTTCTGGATTTATTAAACTATTTTTCTTTTCTGGAAAATCCTTTACTGCGTCATTATTGCGTTATGCTGGCGTCAGGGGGGTTTGACCCGAGTCAAACTGACAAGGGGTCCCACCTGTCATCCATAGAGGGGATTAACCCGCTGCTTAAAATTAACCCGAGGGGTTAATTAGTGGCTGGCCCCACCCGTCAGCCACTGGGTTAAGTTTAACAGGGTCATTAGGGGGGGGGGCTAATGGTGGGCTCGCCGTGCAGTCGCCGGAATCCTGCCGGAGTCTCGCCGGAGTTGGTTCTAGGGCACGGGGAGGGGCCTGGAGGGCATGGACCTGCTCCTTGAGGTCGTCCGCATCGAGTGGTGGCATCAGGGGGCCATGGGGATCACCGGAGAGTCATCGGCGACGAGCGGCGGCGGAAGTCAGGCACGGGACTCATCGGGTTCTTCAAATTGCGCATGGATTTAGAAACCGAGAGCATGGAAATGAAGCTGGGGTGTGTGCGGAGCTAGTGGAGCCATCCAGGGGTCAAACGGGGGCTCTGGTGAATGACCTCGACGACGAGCGGCGGCGCTTGGTCTCGGACCTCGTCGGAATCACGATTCGGGCACGGATTCAAGCGGCAAGATGAGGGGAAAAACGCGCCTGCTCACCCTGGTTGCAGAGACGGACTCGGGGAAGCCGGAGGAGCTGCGGCTGCGGCGGAATCGACGACGAGCTCCTGCGGGTTCAGCGGCGGCTCGGTGAAGAGGACGACGGGCTCGGGGCTCCTGGCTTCGATTGCTTGCACACGGCGATGAAGACGACGACGGCGCGCGTCCTGGACAAGGTGGCAGCGGCTGAGGAGGAAGGTGGCCACGGGTCTCCACGGTGGTGCTCCGGCGTGCTTCGGGGCGGTGCTGAAATCGCAAAGAGGAGAGGGGGAGGAGGTTCAGGGAGGGGTGGAATGGATGCGGTGGCCTTCTGGGCGTCTCCAGGGGCCACGGGATGAGAGGAGGAAGCAGGCAGCTGCCTGGCACGCCCACGGCGGTCGCCGGCGTGCTGCCTGCCTGCCTGTCCTGGGGAGGAAGACGCATGTGCCCTCCCCAGGTGGGCTGGGCCGGCTGGAGAGGTGGGCCTCACCCTGGGCAACAGGTAACTCTTTTCCTTTTATTCTGTTCAATCTTTCCTTTCTGTTTTCTGTAATCTGTTTTGTTTAGCTAAATAAATAGTTAAACATTTTATTAAATGCTGAAAACTTTTATGTGGCCTCATAATAATATAGACTAACCACTTATGAAGTTCCAACATTTTTAAAATTCAACTGATTTGAATTTTAAATCAAATAGGGGGATTTCTTTATTTCCAAGGTACTGTTTGAATATTTGAAAAATCTATGAGCATGGGGTGGGTCCCACATCACTTGAAATGTGATCACACTCATTTATAAGACTTTTCAAAACTCTAACATGAATTTTTGGAAAATATTTTTATCTGGCCTTTTGAATTAATTCATCTGGGGGGTGTTCCTTCTCCCATTTGGATTTTGAATTTGATTTTCAGGATTTCTTTTTGAAACTTTTGCATGATGCAAAGGTACTAGCTAACCCTAGCACATACCTAACAGAGGGATCTGACAACTTGCCCCCACTCAAAAGAATCTCGTCCCGAGATTCAGAAGTCTGCGGGAGGAAGGTGGGGTACTCGGCACTAAGACGGTCTTCTCTCTCCCACGTAGTTTCTCTTTCGGAGTGGTGTGACCATTGCACTTTCAGAAACCTAATCTTCTGACGACGAGTGACACGCTCTGCTGAATCAAGAATACGAACGGGGTATTCTCGATAAGAAAGGTCATCTTGGAGATCAAGCGTTTCATGGTCGACTTCGCGGATGGGGTCCTTGAAGCAACGCCTGAGTTGGGACACATGGAATACATCGTGTACTCGGGAAAGGTGCGGGGGTAGTTCAAATTGGTAAGCAACTTCTCCACGTTTAGCTAGAATGCGGAAAGGTCCGATGTAACGTGGGGCCAACTTGCCTTTGATACCGAAACGTTGGGTTCCCTTCAGAGGAGTAACCCGGAGGTAAGCCTTCTCATCCAGATTGTAGCTCTCTTGCCTATGATGACGATCATAGTAGCTTTTCTGACGAGACTGGGCTGCTTTCAATTGTTCACGAACAATGCGAACTTGTTCTTCTGCTTCCTTGATCATATCCGGTCCAAAGAATTGTCTTTCTCCGGTTTCAGACCATTTTAGTGGTGTTCGACATCGTCGTCCATAAAGGAGTTCAAAAGGAGCCATGTTCAGACTAGATTGAAAACTATTGTTGTAAGAAAATTCGGCATATGGAAGAGAATTCTCCCAATTCTTTCCGAATGAGATAACACAAGCTCTGAGCATGTCTTCAAGAATTTGGTTAACCCTTTCGACTTGACCGCTAGACTGAGGATGGAAAGCCGTACTAAAGGAGAAATGAGTTCCCAAAGCACGTTGGAAGCTTCCCCAAAATCTAGAGGTGAAAAGGCTACCGCGATCAGAATTGATCTCCAAAGGAACACCGTGAAGGGATACAATTCTGGAGATGTACAAGTCTGCTAACTGACTAGCAGTTATAGACTCGCGAACCGGAAGGAAGTGAGCAACTTTGGAGAGCCTATCTATGACAACGAAGATGGCATTGTTTCCTTTCTGGATTCTTGGAAAGCCTGTGATGAAGTCCATACCGACTTTGTCCCATTTCCACTCGGGAATAGACAAAGGTTGAAGTGTACCAGCAGGTCTTTGATGTTCTGCCTTAATGCGACGACAAACATCACATTCGGCAACAAATTGAGCAATGTCTCTCTTCATCCTAGTCCACCAAAATCTCTGGCGTAGATCTCGGTACAATTTTGTGCTACCGGGATGAATTGAGAGGGGTGTGTCATGGGCTTCTTTGAGGATGAGTTGCCTTAGTTCCTTATTCTTAGGTACTACTATACGATTTTCAAAGAATACCGTTCCCTTGCTATCTGTGGAGAAACATTTAGCAACTCCGCTAGCAATGTTCTCCTTGATGCGGCGAACACCTCGTGCACGCCTTTGGGCAACTATGATTTTATCCTCAAGAGTTGGTTTCGCCACCAAGGTTGAAAGATAGCCATGAGGAACAATTTCAAGGTTGAGCTTGCGAAAGTCCTCATGAAGAAGTGGTTGATACTGCTGTAACATGAGGTTGTTACAGTACGACTTACGACTTACTGCATCAGCCATGACATTGGCTTTGCCTGGGGTGTAAGAAATTTCTACGTCGTAATCTTTTATCAACTCGATCCAGCGTCTTTGCCTGAGATTAAGATCTGGCTGGGTGAAAATATATTTGAGGCTTTGGTGGTCGGAATAAATCTCACAACGATTACCAAGGAGGTAATGTGGCCAAGTTGTTAGAGCATGAACTACGGCAGCGAGTTCAAGGTCATGGGTAGGATAGTTCTCTTCATGTGGCCGCAATTGGCGTGAAGCATAAGCTACCACATGTCGATCTTGCAGAAGTATGCATCCTAACCCTTGCCGTGATGCATCACAATAGATCTCGAAATCCCTTTTTGTGTCTGGAGGTGCAAGTACGGGTGCAGAAGTTAATCTTCTTTTTAGCTCTTGAAAGCTTTCCTCGCACTTGGGAGTCCATAAGAATTTCTTATCTTTCTTGAGGAGCTCAGTTAGAGGCTTTGCAACTTTAGAAAAGTTCTCGACGAAGCGACGGCAATAGCTGGCTAGGCCAAGAAAACTTCTAACTTGCTTAACCGATTCAGGTGGAGTCCAGTCAAGGACGGCCTGAACTCTCTCGGGATTCACAGCAATGCCTTTTGCAGAAATCACGTGGCCTAAGTAGGTCACTTCTGGTAGCCAGAATTCACACTTGGAGAATTTAGCATACAGGCGATGCTCTCTAAGTTTCATCAATACCAGCCTTAAGTGTTCGGCATGATCTCCTTCGTTCTTCGAGTAGATGAGAATATCATCAAGATAAACCACAACAAATTTATCTAGGTACTCCATGAAGATCGAATTCATCAAGCGTGAGAATGTGGCGGGGGCATTGGTTAAACCAAAGGACATGACAGTGTACTCGTAAAGACCATAACGAGTAGTGAAAGCCGTTTTGGGAATGTCCTCGTTTCGGATTTGGATCTGATGATAACCTAATCTCAAATCCATCTTTGAGAAGAAAGCGGATCCTGCAAGTTGATCATAAAGGTCATTGATCCTGGGCAGTGGGTATTTGTTCTTTATCGTCGCTAAATTTAGCGGGCGATAATCTACGCACATCCTTTCTGTTCCATCTTTCTTCTTTACGAACAGAACGGGGCAACCCCATGGCGATGAGCTAGGGCGGATGAAGCCTTTTGCCAACGAAGCATCAAGTTGGGTTTTTAGCTCAGCTAACTCATGTGGGGCCATTTTATATGGGCGTTTGGAAATTGGTGCGGTTCCTGGAAGAAGATCCACTATAAATTCTACACACCTGTCGGGTGGCATGCCCGGCAGTTCTTCAGGAAAGACATCCGGGAAGTCACGAACCACCGGAATATCTTCAAGTTCAGGAAGGGGAAGTACATTCAAGGAATGCACTTGGGTTCTTGTTCTGGGTGAGGTATAGTTGATGGTTTTGCCTGAAGGGTGGGTGAGTTTCACGGATTTGCCTTTGCAATCCAGATAGGCATTTTGTCTTGATAGCCAATCCATGCCAAGGATGACATCAATGTCTGAAGACTTGAGGGCTATGAGTGAAGCAAGGAATACTAAACCCTCAATTGCTATTTGATTTCCATGGCTTACTCTATTAGTTTGCCATCTTGACCCTGGAGTTTGAATAACCATTGGGGTGGACAATTCAACAAAGGGTAACTCATGACGAAGTGCATAACTTTCCGACATGAATGAATGAGATGCTCCTGGGTCGAAAAGAACGGAAGTAGGAACAAAATTGACTGGGAGCGTACCAAGAATGACGTCAGTGGTGTCGTCAGTCTCTTCGGCGGCAATCTGGTGCAGACGTCCACGATTGGCGGGAGGAGCGGGTTTGGCGGTGTAGACTTTCTGGGGTGGCTTGCCACGACCATTGTTGTTGTTGTTGCCTCCGGCACGTGGTGGAGCATTCTGGTGCTGAACTTGGTTCTGGGGGCACTCACGAGAGTAGTGGCCTGCCTGACCACACTTGTAGCAAGCTCCGAAAACAGTGCGTGGAGCTGGGTTGTTTGGTGGAGCTGGGTGGAACTGGGTGGGTGGACGAGGCGCCGAATAGGATGGCCTCGGTGGGTTGTTCTGGCGGAACATGCTATTGGGAATCCAGATCTTGCGCTTCTGGGAGCCAGAACTGGATGAACCTTCTTCTCTAGGGTGTTTGCGGGAATCGTTGGGGGTGTTCATGTCCTCTGCCTTGATGGCCTTATTGACAAGGACCTGGAAGGTGGCAAAGTCATGAAGATTGAGTTCGCGGCGGAGTCCACTGTTGAGGCCACGACGGAACCTCTCTTGTTTCTTGGAGTCGGTGGAGACTTCTTCAGTGGCGTAACGAGCAAGTCGGTTGAACTCACGACTAAACTCGTCCATGGTCCTTCTACCTTGAGTGAGGTTACAGAACTCCTCACGCTTGCGGTCCATGAGACCCTTGGGGATGTGGTGCTCGCGGAAAGAGGTGCAGAACTCCTCCCAAGATGCAGGTGGTCCAACTGGGCGCATATTCAGAAAATTCTCCCACCAAGAGCTTGCTGCACCTTCAAGGTGATAGGTGGCATAATTGACCTTGTCGCCATCTGCAACATGGCCGGCTTGGAGCATCCTCTCGATGCTGCGAAGCCAGTCATCGGCGTCAAGGGGCTCGGTGGAGTAACTGAATACCGGGGGATGAAGCCGGATGAAGTCGTTCAAAGACACCAGCTCATTGCGCTGCTGAGTGGTGTTGCGTGCGATGACTTCCAACAGGTGGTGAGAGTCACGGCGGTTCCTCTCAACCTCCATCAGCACTTGGGCCATCGTGGGTGGGGGTGGAAGGTTGTCTTCCTCCTGGTTGTTCCCACGACCTTGGTTACGACCAATCTGGCCACGTGTACCTTGAGACATCCTGAAGGTGAAAAACCAAAGTCAAACAGAGTTGATTTCAAGAGTCTAATCAAGGTATTGAAGTACTGGAAGGATTACAGAGCAAAGGAAGTAATCATCTTGACAACATGGTGATAAAGCATACAAGCCATATATTCACAAGCTATCATACAAGCCATACATCGTTTTAGTACAAGCACTAAGCTAATACAAACGTGATGAAGATGATACATCCTTCAGAGGCACTCTGACTTCCTATACATTATTTATCTAAGCCTCTGGAACTTAGACACCTTGCTTACAATATACTAGGATACTACTACATCCTCACTAAGTAAGACCACAGGCGGTCTCACTCATCTCCATCTCCATAGTAATCCTCATAAAAGTTACCCGCGTATCCTGGTAGCTGGAGGTGACCATCGGAAAACACGGAGGCTTGTGGACCCTGATATCGATTTGGGCAAGGATGGGGCCTAGGTCCAGTGTAGGGTGGAAGCAAAGGACCACGGGGTGGAAAAACTCCTCCAATCTCGGGCCAAGCAACTCGAGAAGGCATCTGGGTCCTCACTGGATAGATCGCGTCGTACTCAACTGATCCCACGCTCACAAAAGGTGCCAAGAGCGTCAGTGCTCGGTACAGACGAACACGAGTAGCGTGGAGCTCAAAACGGAGAGCACGTGCATCACGGTCTCTGTCACTAGCAAACCTAGCAGTCACCTGGAGTGCTGGATCCTCTGCAGAGTGGTCTGAGTAGAGTCCGGTGTAATATCCCTCCTCTCCTGGAAGTGCAGCTGGGATATAGCGGAAAGAAGTCTCTCTCAGCAAAGTGTGCTCCTCTCTCAGCAGTGTGATACATGAGTATGCAGCATCCTGCACAGCCATGTTCTCGGTTACGCCGATGCCATGTCCAAAGTGGATAGGCTGGGTGACTCCAACGTGGTGTGGGTAGATCCGTACAATGCAGTGAAACTGCGTCTGGTTGAAGTCATGGAACTGCTCCTCGATGGTGTACTTGTTGGGAAACGTAGTAGAAAACAAAAAATTTCGGCCTACGAATCAAGAACCCAAGATCATCCAAGAAGATTGCATACAAGGTTTTAGGTCATGGCTCACCAACCGATGTAGCGGAAGTAGAGTTGGTGAAGCTCGTGGACGTAGTGGAAGTAGATCTCGCAAGTTCTCCCACGAACAGTCCCTCGATCAATCCCACGAACAAGTCCCGCGATCTAGTCCCACGGACAAGTCCCATGAACAAGCTCCTCGAAGAAGGGTCGAAGGTACGACCCCTCCATTAGTATCCACACATCCCATAGCAGCAATCCAGCAGCGCTCCGCCGTCCAGAGATGAACGCCACCGAGAAAACTAGAGGGAGAAAACCCTAACGGATTCCGATCTAGAACAGCGTCTAAACCGGGGTCTAATTGTGGAGCAACGGGGTTTAGAGGAGGGAGGGTGGCGCATAGGCCTTGGGGACAAGTTGTCTTGCGCCCCCCACCCCTCCCCCACATTATATAGGTGGCCAAGAGGCCCTTGGGGCGCAGCTCAAGGAGGATTGGGAGTCCAACTTGGACTCCCAAGCCTTCCAAACCTTCCCACACCTTCCCACCGGAAACCTGCCATACTGGGTTTTGGTATTTCCACCTGGAGGAGGTTTCCTTCCCCTTGGTGCGCCCCCACCCCCTTGGCCGGCCAGGGCAGCCTAGGTGGCTTGCCCCCCAAGGCCAGGGGCGCAGGGGAGTGGGTGGTACTGCCCGAAACCTTCCGGAACCTTCCATGACCTTCTAGAAGCTTCCAGGACCTTCCGGGACATACCGGGACCGTTTCGGGACATTCCGGACACTTCTGGAGCACTTCCAGGACCTTCCGAGACCGTTCTCGGACGTTCCGGAGCCATTCGGATAGTTTCCAAGACCATACGAGTTACAGTTTAAGCCACCGGATGACCGCGAAGGTTGTCGGGACGCCCAGCGATTATCCGGAAACTATTCCGGTTGATCCAGGACTTCCCCAGTACCATTCTCATATGTTCCGGAACCACCTGGGACTACTCCAGAGTGATCCGGACATAACCTTAAATACCCAGAACTACTTCTGGTGCCCTTATGAACAATTCCATAAATCTCCGGAACTACTTCCGGTACCCGTATGAACTATTCTGCTTTGCTTCCACTAAACCTTCTACCATACTAGTATTCTAACAGACTACTGCTCGTTAAGTGTGTGACCCAATAGGTTCGGTATAATGCGGACATGACTCAGAACATCTTCCGGACATAGGTCAACAGCCTTTTGTCAATAGCCAATAATCAACAGCGGAGCCATGGACACCCATGTTGACTCCCGCACATACACGAAGAAACTTCGAGTGAACCATTATGTTTAGTCATGTACCATTCCCTTTGCTTCGTGATATATGACAAAGTTAGAGGAGAGATGTTTGGCACCCATGTGTAACAACTTCTTGAACACAAGCCACTCGTTATCCTCTTTGCTCGTTTGTCCATTTTCTCGTTATCGTATTCCGGTATCCCCGTGACTGAATCACAATGCGTCTGGCCAGACTATAATGGATACCGTCATACCGAGTGGGCCCGAAGTGAATATCTTCTTCATCGTGAAGGAGCAAATCCCATTCTTGAACTATCACAGTCACTAGCCACACCATCTGACATACCCAGAACTTATTTTACTACTTCCCATTTATGGGAGGATTCATCTAAGAACCAAAGCATGTCTTCCTGTGTGAAGCAACTCGATACTCTCATGGTCTAAGGAATTACGTATATGATAACATTTCATGATATGACTTATAACGTAGTTACGATGTGATCTCTAAGTATATCATTCAATACTGGGGTCGGTTCAACATCATTGTTCTGCTAACAATATGTTCCCATTGCTACTGACATCCTTGTTACAAGAACAATGTCCATGATTAAGAAAACGTAATCATCAGTTAGCACATGAGCTGGTCTTAGAGGCTAAACCAGGAACTCTTGGTGTTTACATTTCCACACATGCAAATGAGTTTTCTTCTGAATCTCACAGTCAGGGTCATTGCAATTATAGCACAGAAATATAAACATTAATTACGAACGTGGAAATATATATATAATAACATTTTATTATTGCCTCTAGGGCATATTTCCAACAGTCTCCCACTTGCACTAGAGTCAATAATATTGTCAGTGCTTGAGCACTTTACACCTATGGCATATCGGTGTAATAAATGCCTCATTTGTGGTATAGACCTCATCTTCGGATCTGACGTTTCAGGCCCGTTTGTATCTTGCATATCTTCGCGTTTTCACGCTATCATAAAATTCACTAATTTTATCAGTTTAGCTATGTATATGTTTGAATCATTTGGTAGGACCTTGGTTCCTTAGAATAAGTCATGAAATCATTCATCAATGTTCCATGAGCTTCAAGCATCTAGGAAACCATACCATGTTCATAAATGAACTGATGATTCAAAATACCCTCCCTTGTTACTTCTTTAAGAAACAATATACTTAGCCTCTGTTATAGAATTCGCCACAGTATCTAACTTTAACACAGTTCCTTCATACTGTGCCACCCTTATGTGTGAAACACATAATCCCAATTAAAATCGAAAATCGATCGGAGTAAGTATGAAGACTGAATTGGTGTAACTGTTTACATCAAAATTCAGCTGGTGTAACTTGTTACAACGAGCTCTTCATTATCTCCATTTTCCGAGAAACATATCTTATCTATCATAAGTTTAACTTTTCACTGTTTGTCCAATGATCAACATATTGATCACTTTGGTATCTTGCTCATGACCTTTTGAAGCACTGGACCTATCTGGTCGTTTTACATATTATGGTGTACATGATTAATCCAAACACACGGGTGAGTGGAATTCAATTCACGTGTTTTTGCTTATCTGTGTTCATCAACACCGATTTCTGCAAACAACTTTTCACCACGACTTTGGCAAGAACATGTTTCTTGGCATTTCATACTAAACTACTTTAGTATCATGTCAATATGTAGGGTTGGCTTTAGCATGATCAGGCACTTACTATCTTCATAGATCACTATGCTCAATACTAATGTTATATCAGCCCAAGTTCTTCAACTGAAAACTATTTCCAATGAAGTCCTTATTCGTGTCAAGAAATTTATATCATTTCTAATCAACAATATGTCATCTACATAAGGTTTTAGAAATATTATTCAGCTCCCACTTACTTTCTTGAATATTCAAGCATCTTCGTTATTCCTGATGAAAACAAACTCTTTTGGCAATTTCATCACAACGAAAATTCCAACTCCATTATGCTAGCTCCAGTCCATCACTGGATATCCAAGGCTTGCATCTATTTTAGCATCCTTTGAATCGACAAAACATTCCGGTCGTATCACGTATACGTCCTTTGTTATATTTCCATGTAGGAACTTTGTTTTGACGTTCATTCTACCATATCCTATAAATGAGATATGTAGTAATTGCTAGTATAACCCGAACTGACTAAAGCATTTCTACGGTCGACACTATTTCGCCGTAGTCAACCTTTGAACTTGCTAGAAAACATATTTCCAACGAGTTGACCTTTATGGATAAAACAATTTCATTCGAATCAGTTATAGATCCATTTATATATTCTTCAGACTCTTAGTCTTTCGGAGGGTCTACCAAGTTCAAAACTTGACTTACTTCCATGGATACTATCTCGGATTATTTGGCATTTAGCCAAATCCCGGAGTCAGGGCCCATCAACGCTTCTTTGTATACCACAGTTTATCATTGTCGAACAACAATATCTCGTTTTACATATCATGAATGTTTGTACGAGTTTTGTCTAACCTGTGTGGTTCAGCTGCACACTTATTTGAAGATTCAACAATCTTGATAAGTTGCACTGTCCTCCCACTCACTCTTTTGCAAGGAACCATTTTCTTCAAAACACATAGTTCTTAACAGCAAACAGTTTTGCTTTTGTGTAGTGATAGAGGAATACCAAAACTTTTGGCATAACCTTAACAAAGTAGCACTTATCTGATTTGGGGTTTTGAGTATGTCAAACATATGCCTCATATACCCAAATTTTAAGAAAAGACAACATGTTTTTAACAGTTCATACCACATCTAATATGGTGTCATTTCAACAGATTTGATGGTGCTCTTTTCAGTGTAAGAGCCGTAGTCACTAACGCATAACTATAATAAGTATAATGGCAAATTGATAAACATCATATTTGATCTTACCGTTTCATACATGGCTTCATTACATCTCTCGAACACTTTACTCATAGTGGTGTTCCGGGAGACGCAAGTTATGACACTTCTTCACAACTCATCAGACGTTCGCTAAACTTGTAACTCAAATATTACTTTCTACAATCTAATTTGCAGAAGCGTTATCTTCTTGTTACAATGAATTTCTATTTCACTCTAAAATTCCTTGAACATTTCAAAGATTTTAGACGTATGTCTCTATTGAACAGATATCCACATATCTACTTCAACCCATGAGTGAAGATAGGGAATCCACTGCACACAACCACACTTATTGGACTACACACATCATCATGTATGATTACCAATGGTTTAGTTGCCCGTTCATGTATGACCTATCAACGGTGTTTTAGTCACATTACTTTGAGACAAAGATCGCAAGCGTCAAGTGATTCATAATCATATGACTCGAAAGTCCATCACTTATGGAAATTCTTCATGCATGTTATGTCACTTGTGATAAACGGCAGTGCCACATCTATGTGGTATTTCTGTCAGTCTTGCGACGTTTAGCGTCAGTGTTATGGATGTTTAGCATTATTATCAAGATTCATAACATACAACCTATTCATAATGGAAGTATGGCCTTTACGTTATTCATCGCTTTGAACAACTCTCTAGCAACAAACATGATTCAAAATGATGTTTTGCAACAAGGCTAATGTGTAGTAAAAATTTACTCAACTCTAAAATGAATTATGAAGATAATCATAGAGTCAACACACGGTATAGTAAACCTTTTACCGTGTTCCTAAGTGTGTCAAAACTCATCATTAGCTAGTCATAAAGGCCATAGTATTTCTTGCATCGACTTGCAACAATATGCAATTGAAGTGATATTCTAGTGATCATCAGTTTAATCACAATATATAAGAATTAAGATTAACTGCTTAATCATGATTCCCAAGAATTACATCTTTTGACCAGCAATGAATTCATCTATAACTCCGTATGACTTTCATTTCTGAGCTGGATATTCCAGTCTTCTTTCGTTTTGCCTTTATACGTATCATAGTTCTATTTCCAATGTCACTCCTACTCACAGAAGATCATACATGATCAAGGGTGGCGCATGCCATGGATTTTCCAGCGTGTAAGTCTTACTAACACCCTATGGAACTTCCTTTCCCTTAATCCTCATCATCATATGATCAGTGTTCTTCTGGATCCCACACTTATCAGTTTCGTTAAGAGCACAGTGAATATTTTCACTAATGCTTACAATCATACATTGTACTAGATATCTTATATCCAACATTAATTGTCTTACCACTGATTTTTTTTTTCAGTTCCATGAATATAACATAACTATCCCAAACTTTTCGAAGTTCGGGTTTCATGGTGGTGAAGACAATGCACTTAGCTGTGGTGGAATTCTAGCATTTTGGATTATGGACGTAAGTCACATCATCCATAGCATCAGCGGGAGAGCATCAAAAATTTGAGCTAGGACATGGTCCTTCTCGGCACTATTGAGGATAGTCCTCACAATACGGTACCAATCGTAAAGTTTTTACCAGATAATACAGTTAATCAAAATCAATTGGGAAGGTGGTAACGCGAGCCATTATTCTACAACGATAATGCAAATACTAAGACTTTGTTCATAATTAAGTTGCACTTGTGATTAATCAATTTAAATACTAAGTGCGCTCCCACTCAGATCAATATCTCTCGTAATTGATGCTGGAGTGATTCAAGATCCGACCCAATCGTCCGCCATTGATGTGACATCACTGATGACTTAGACTGGACCGGTAGGCCAACTTGCCAATCACAACACATGTGATTCTTGTTCATCTTTCGATGGGCGTGTTCCGGTAGCAAACTTTTATCCAAACCGTCAAGACAACCAAGTGTAATGTGTTGTGTGTTCTTTTAACACACCCGTCTTTTATGCGTCACACCGTGTGCACCCATGTGACATGACCTGCTCCGATGTGAAACATAGTATAGACGGTGCTACAGTTGGAAGAACACTATTAACTTGATATTGTTTTGCGAGAGATCACCCTAATAAAACACGACTACCGCGCATCAAACAAGGGTGCATCAAAGGGATAAACATCACAGGCAGTTCATAAAATTATGTGATATAGTATAGCCCTTTGCTTCGTGAAGTCTTCATTGTCTTCACGTCGTCGTGGTTGAATTCACCGTGTCCACCAACTTTGTCCTTGGCGCCGGGAACATCACCACGGCTTCCGGCATGTGCGTCGGGGTCCACCTCCGCATCGTAGATCATCACCTTGCATCTATCTATTGCTTTGCCTCGAGCTAATAAACAGTTCTGGCACGCAGGCCATAATTAAGTGACAATCATAAGACTCCAGTCATCATGCCGTACCACGACACGCAGGTCGCGAATAAATATTACATAACATATAGCATCTCATACAAACACATTGCAAATCTTGAAGGCTATACCACATCACATGCATACTCTGCAAAAACGAGTTAGATCGCCATCTACACGGGTTGTTGCAACTTTTATCGTGGTTGTTAAGCAGGTTTACAAGGCAAACGAGAAAACCTAGACAAAACAAAAACACGATACTTCTTTTGTTGCTAGTTTAACATACGGGGTGCGTGTAGCAACTAATGCCACAAGCCAAACTTCGTTAAACGCGTGACCCCCGTGTGGATTTGAGTTCATAAAATCCACAAGCCCGTTCATGTAAAATTTTCTATAGCAAGACTAGGATGAGATCCAAGGAATTTGATGTAGTCCATGATCAAGGTAACCAGCATACTAAGAGCAGCATAGAGGGATCATGGCAAAACTCAAACCTTGTAGCAAAATCACATCATGCCGTCGAGCAAAGAAAAAATCACATGATAGGGAAGCAAACAAGAAAATCAATGCCTCATATCAACATATGATCTACCTAAACATGCATCTAATCAAGGATCGCTCTGATACCACTGTTGGGAAACGTAGTAGAAAACAAAAAATTTCGGCCTACGAATCAAGAACCCAAGATCATCCAAGAAGATTGCATACAAGGTTTTAGGTCATGGCTCACCAACCGATGTAGCGGAAGTAGAGTTGGTGAAGCTCGTGGACGTAGTGGAAGTAGATTTCGCAAGTTCTCCCACGAACAGTCCCTCGATCAATCCCACGAACAAGTCCCGCGATCTAGTCCCACGGACAAGTCCCATGAACAAGCTCCTCGAAGAAGGGTCGAAGGTACGACCCCTCCATTAGTATCCACACATCCCATAGCAGCAATCCAGCAGCGCTCCGCCGTCCAGAGATGAACGCCACCGAGAAAACTAGAGGGAGAAAACCCTAACGGATTCCGATCTAGAACAGCGTCTAAACCGGGGTCTAATTGTGGAGCAACGGGGTTTAGAGGAGGGAGGGTGGCGCATAGGCCTTGGGGACAAGTTGTCTTGCGCCCCCCACCCCTCCCCCACATTATATAGGTGGCCAAGAGGCCCTTGGGGCGCAGCTCAAGGAGGATTGGGAGTCCAACTTGGACTCCCAAGCCTTCCAAACCTTCCCACACCTTCCCACTGGAAACCTGCCATACTGGGTTTTGGTATTTCCACCTGGAGGAGGTTTCCTTCCCCTTGGTGCGCCCCCACCCCCTTGGCCGGCCAGGGCAGCCTAGGTGGCTTGCCCCCCAAGGCCAGGGGCGCAGGGGAGTGGGTGGTACTGCCCGAAACCTTCCGGAACCTTCCATGACCTTCTAGAAGCTTCCAGGACCTTCCGGGACATACCGGGACCGTTTCGGGACATTCCGGACACTTCTGGAGCACTTCCAGGACCTTCCGAGACCGTTCTCGGACGTTCCGGAGCCATTCGGATAGTTTCCAAGACCATACGAGTTACAGTTTAAGCCACCGGATGACCGCGAAGGTTGTCGGGACGCCCAGCGATTATCCGGAAACTATTCCGGTTGATCCAGGACTTCCCCAGTACCATTCTCATATGTTCCGGAACCACCTGGGACTACTCCAGAGTGATCCGGACATAACCTTAAATACCCAGAACTACTTCTGGTGCCCTTATGAACAATTCCATAAATCTCCGGAACTACTTCCGGTACCCGTATGAACTATTCTGCTTTGCTTCCACTAAACCTTCTACCATACTAGTATTCTAACAGACTACTGCTCGTTAAGTGTGTGACCCAATAGGTTCGGTATAATGCGGACATGACTCAGAACATCTTCCGGACATAGGTCAACAGCCTTTTGTCAATAGCCAATAATCAACAGCGGAGCCATGGACACCCATGTTGACTCCCGCACATACACGAAGAAACTTCGAGTGAACCATTATGTTTAGTCATGTACCATTCCCTTTGCTTCGTGATATATGACAAAGTTAGAGGAGAGATGTTTGGCACCCATGTGTAACAACTTCTTGAACACAAGCCACTCGTTATCCTCTTTGCTCGTTTGTCCATTTTCTCGTTATCGTATTCCGGTATCCCCGTGACTGAATCACAATGCGTCTGGCCAGACTATAATGGATACCGTCATACCGAGTGGGCCCGAAGTGAATATCTTCTTCATCGTGAAGGAGCAAATCCCATTCTTGAACTATCACAGTCACTAGCCACACCATCTGACATACCCAGAACTTATTTTACTACTTCCCATTTACGGGAGGATTCATCTAAGAACCAAAGCATGTCTTCCTGTGTGAAGCAACTCGATACTCTCATGGTCTAAGGAATTACTTATATGATAACATTTCATGATATGACTTATAACGTAGTTACGATGTGATCTCTAAGTATATCATTCAATACTGGGGTCGGTTCAACATCATTGTTCTGCTAACAATATGTTCCCATTGCTACTGACATCCTTGTTACAAGAACAATGTCCATGATTAAGAAAACGTAATCATCAGTTAGCACATGAGCTGGTCTTAGAGGCTAAACCAGGAACTCTTGGTGTTTACATTTCCACACATGCAAATGAGTTTTCTTCTGAATCTCACAGTCAGGGTCATTGCAATTATAGCACAGAAATATAAACATTAATTACGAACGTGGAAATATATATATAATAACATTTTATTATTGCCTCTAGGGCATATTTCCAACAGTACTCAGGGTACCATCGATATCCCACGTAGGACATCATCTCGATCAACGTGGCGGGGTGGCCACGCACACCGAGGCACCTGGTCAAACGAACAATCTGCTGAGGGGGAAGATTTGCCATCTGAAACAGAAAGCAAGAGTTTGCAAATGCATCAGATTATATGATAAACCTGGAATGACTCGGACAGCATAACGGCTGTAATTGTAAGAAATGACAATTTCTTTCAATCATGCAAAACAGCACTTACATAATACGATGTAAGAAATCAGCATTACAAAAATGCTAGGAAAACCTGGACACAACTTTCCTACGGCTATAAGGAAGCAATCAACGAGATATGCTAATCAGACAGAGGAGAGCCTATTCCTATCTTCCCGTAGAATAAGATGAGGGTGACTCAGAACTTAGAACGAAGGGGGTAAGGAGAAAAATGAAGCCTTACGTTGTTACCTTATATACCCAGAGTAACTATATAACTATAGCAAGCTAGACTCAACTTCGGCCAAGGCTACTAGTCCTACAGTCAGTCCTGCTCTGATACCAAGTCTGTCGGGACCCGGGGTTAGCGTATGCAAGTACAGTTAAGACATAGTCATATGGAGAGCCGAGAACCGCACCCACTTGTCTAAGCAGACAAGGCCAAGCACTGAACATTCTCGGTAAGCATCGTACGTGAGGGGCATCCCATCCAGGCCGGATGATCAACTATGATGGGTCCTCATCGTACGCACACAAGTCTAATGATATGGGTGGTGAACTCCCATATTCAAAGACAAGTCGCCTCAACCATACTATCGACTATCTCTAAACTCTTACATAGACTTACTCCAGCCCGATCACTTAGTCGGGGTCTAGGGCGGGCTCGATCATACCACAAAGTGTGCACGAGACGGAGCCTCAAGCAATCGCATCGCGATGCCCCAAGCTGCGCACATCTAAGGGCCACTTGGTGTATGAAAGACCGCCAGCCAGAACACAACTAAGGTCTCGAAAACCCATACAAAGACATGCATGTTATAAACATACACGCAGCACACATGCCTTGTATGAACAGCAGGTACCATTGCAATTCTCTACAAAGTTACAACTTTATTTATAACTCTTATAGAGTACACACAGAGATCACATACATGTGATCCAATATTACATCACAAAGCGGAAGCAAATTATGTCTGGGTACAGACAAGTTTAACAAATTGGCTTAAGAAGCCTTATTCAAACATAAAGCCCTCCACGAGGGAACCAGTCTGCTGACTGGGACTAGACTAGCTTAACTTCAGTCGTCCAGCTCGATGAAGAAGCCACCTTCTGGGTCAGTGGCGTCATCTAAAACATATATTAAGCAAACGTGAGTACAAAGTCGTACTCAGCAAGACTTACATAGGAGCTATACTACTCATGCACTTGTATCAGGGTAAAGGGGGTGGGGTTCACTTGCAGAAATGCCAGCTTTGACTTGGCTAATCCTGAACTACGATTACCAGACTTTGAGGTAAGAAGCGTACACGAGTCCACTACTTTCACCAACCAATTACACCACTATGGTGCCTTCCTCGACTTCCCCACGAGAAAGCACGCCATAGCACTCACACTTATCTTGGTGTGTTTTAGAAGTATCCGGTTCAAGTTATCTAATAATCAAGCTAAGCTTTCCAAGTAGTCCATAACCGCGGACGCGGCTATTCGAATAGTTTTGTTAACCTTGCAAGGGTGTACCGCTGCACACACATGACCATCATTTACCGCCTTTGATCTCGACACCATTCAAGGGGTGCCAGCGAGGATGCTCACCACAACTGTTACCTCATAGCCTATCTAGTCCAAGAAAGCCGCCTACTTGGGTGGCTACCACTATCGTGAACCCGGCCGGTTTACCGAAGTGGACCCAAGCGATGTGTGCGTGGTGCGTAAGTCGGTCTCGGATGAGCCGTTCTCTCACTTAGCATCCAGGCCACAAGCCTACCAGAACTCCGAACTACTGCGACATCTGGACATCGAAAGGGATGAGTTAATAGGTTGAGAGGGGTCAGTGAGCCCAATGTGTGGTTGTACTCTTCATCTTGGATCACCACACAAGAACTCGGACTTAGGGCGGTGTTCAACGAGACAACCCACCGTGTACTCCTACACAGCCTCTCATCGTTCACCTTGTATTAGGGTCGATTCACCAACACTTTTCTACCATCATCAACATGATAACTACCATCCCGACTCACATCACAGTAACAACATGGTATCATACTAAGCATGCAATAAGCGATAACATTTGCAGGGGCCACATGATATCATTCAACTCCTACATTTGCTAGGATTGTGGTTTGCTTACTACTGTGACAAAAGATAGGTCATGCAAAGGAATGGGTTCATCTATGCGGTAGAATCGTAACATGGTGATCATCCTATACAATGCATAAGCGAGACATGAGAGGGAAGTGGGATTTTATCGACATGATCAAAGGGGTTTTGCTTGCCTTGCTGACGAGGTTCGGGCTCTGGATCTTCAGCGAAGGGGGTGACCTCTTGCTCCGGTTCAACCTCTACTCGACAAGCAAAGTACAAAGTAGCAATCAATATGAATGTAATGCTCAAGCACATGATAGAATGTTTAAGCTTGAAGTACAAGTTTGATGTGTGAGGCAATTCCATTTAAGTGGAATATATTGCATTTTTAAAATGCAAACTCAAATTCCACATTTGAATTCAACATTAACCAAGTTATATGTGATATAGTTTGATCAATTTGAATTAACTTCAAATGTGTATGGTATGCCTCTGAAGTGTGGTTGATTTGCATCATAATTTCATGGTACAAGTGGCAAAATCATTTGGTTTGAATTTTAATTTAATTCAAATAAAGCAAATGACATATGCTACTGGTTCCATTTTAAGATCAACTCAAACAGAGTTGAAAGTTGCATATTTGGAAAGATAATTTTCTCCTGATCATTTTTCATATATTATTTGTCCAATTTGGAGTTAATATGAATTTTCTATGAATTTCCATAGTTTGGGGTATTTTCTAGAATTTCTGGATTTATTAAACTATTTTTCTTTTCTGGAAAATCCTTTACTGCGTCATTATTGCGTTATGCTGGCGTCAGGGGGGTTTGACCCGAGTCAAACTGACAAGGGGTCCCACCTGTCATCCATAGAGGGGATTAACCCGCTGCTTAAAATTAACCCGAGGGGTTAATTAGTGGCTGGCCCCACCCGTCAGCCACTGGGTTAAGTTTAACAGGGTCATTAGGGGGGGGGCTAATGGTGGGCTCGCCGTGCAGTCGCCGGAATCCTGCCGGAGTCTCGCCGGAGTTGGTTCTAGGGCACGGGGAGGGGCCTGGAGGGCATGGACCTGCTCCTTGAGGTCGTCCGCATCGAGTGGTGGCATCAGGGGGCCACGGGGATCACCGGAGAGTCATCGGCGACGAGCGGCGGCGGAAGTCAGGCACGGGGCTCGTCGGGTTCTTCAAATTGCGCATGGATTTGGAAACCGAGAGCATGGAAATGAAGCTGGGGTGTGTGCGGAGCTAGTGGAGCCATCCAGGGGTCAAACGGGGGCTCTGGTGAATGACCTCGACGACGAGCGGCGGCGCTTGGTCTCGGACCTCGTCGGAATCACGATTCGGGCACGGATTCAAGCGGCAAGATGAGGGGAAAAATGCGCCTGCTCACCCTGGTTGCAGAGACGGACTCGGGGAAGCCGGAGGAGCTGCGGCTGCGGCGGAATCGACGACGAGCTCCTGCGGGTTCAGCGGCGGCTCGGTGAAGAGGACGACGGGCTCGGGGCTCCTGGCTTCGATTGCTTGCACACGGCGATGAAGACGACGACGGCGCGCGTCCTGGACAAGGTGGCAGCGGCTGAGGAGGAAGGTGGCCACGGGTCTCCACGGTGGTGCTCCGGCGTGCTTCGGGTCGGTGCTGAAATCGCAAAGAGGAGAGGGGGAGGAGGTTCAGGGAGGGGTGGAATGGATGCGGTGGCCTTCTGGGCGTCTCCAGGGGCCACGGGATGAGAGGAGGAAGCAGGCAGCTGCCTGGCACGCCCACGGCGGTCGGGGGCGTGCTGCCTGCCTGCCTGTCCTGGGGAGGAAGATGCATGTGCCCTCCCCAGGTGGGCTGGGCCGGCTGGAGAGGTGGGCCTCGCCCTGGGCAACAGGTAACTCTTTTCCTTTTATTCTGTTTAATCTTTCCTTTCTGTTTTCTGTAATCTGTTTTGTTTAGCTAAATAAATAGTTAAACATTTTATTAAATGCTGAAAACTTTTATGTGGCCTCATAATAATATAGACTAACCACTTATGAAGTTTCAACATTTTTAAAATTCAACTGATTTGAATTTTAAATCAAATAGGGGGATTTCTTTATTTCCAAGGTACTGTTTGAATATTTGAAAAATCTATGAGCATGGGGTGGGTCCCACATCACTTGAAATGTGATCACACTCATTTATAAGACTTTTCAAAACTCTAACATGAATTTTTGGAAAATATTTTTATCTGGCCTTTTGAATTAATTCATCTGGGGGGTGTTCCTTCTCCCATTTGGATTTTGAATTTGATTTTCAGGGTTTCTTTTTGAAACTTTTGCATGATGCAAAGGTACTAGCTAACCCTAGCACATACCTAACAGAGGGATCTGACAACTCATCTATGTATTTACTAGAACATCTCGTTGATTGCTTCCTTGTAGCCGTAGGAAAGTTGTGTTCGGTTGTCTAGAGTTGTGGTGCTTCCTGTTTTGAACTTCTTATGTAAGTGTTGTTGAAATATTGTAAGAATTTTCATTTCTCTTGCAATTACAGCCATTATGCTGTTCGAGTCATTCCAGGTTTTCCTCATAATCTGATGCATTTGCAAAATCCTTCTCTCCATTTCGGTTGTCCTTTTAGAAGAACTTCTAGGTGGTATGCCCGACAGTTCTCTAGGGTTTGTTGTAGGTTTTGTTCTAGAAACCTATAGTGATTCGTTTGCATGTTCTTCCTCCCAGTTTATATGTCTTCTAGCCAGAAGAACTACACTAACCATCATGTTGGGGTACTTTCCTACTCAGACATATTTGTTGTAGCCCCTAGTAAACCTTGGTCATCCTCTAGGAAGCTATCTAGAGATCCAACCCCTTAAACCTAGCCACCCGACAGGAGTGTAGAGTTCATAGTTGATCTTATACCAAGCACGGCCCCAATTTCGAGACGTCCATATAGAATGGCCCCACATGAGTTAGCTGAGCTAAAAACCCAACTTGATGCTTCGTTGGCAAAAGGCTTCATCCGCCCTAGCTCATCACAATGGGGTTGCCCCGTTCTGTTCGTAACAAAGAAAGATGGAACAGAAAGGATGTGCGTAGACTATCGCCCGCTAAATCTAGTGACGGTAAAGAACAAGTACCCACTGCCCAGGATCAATGATCTTTATGATCAACTTGCTGGATCCTCTGTCTTCTCCAAGATGGATTTGAGATTAGGTTATCATCAAATCAAGATCCGAAACGTGGACGTTCCCAAGACGGCTTTAACTACTCTTTATGGTCTTTACGAGTTCACCGTCATGTCCTTCGGTCTAACCAATGCCCCCGCCACATTCTCGCGCTTGATGAATTCGATCTTCATGGAGTACTTAGATAAATTTGTTGTGATTTATCTTGATGACATTCTCATCTACTCGAAGAACGAATAAGAACATGCCGAACATCTTAGGCTGGTATTTATGAAACTTAGAGAGCATCACCTGTATAATAAATTCTCCAAGTGCAAATTTTGGCTACCAGAAGTGACCTACTTAGGCCACGTGATTTCCGCGAAAGGCATTCCTGTCAATCCCGAGAGAGTTCAGGCCGTCCTTGACTGGACTCCACCTAAATCGGTTAAGCAAGTTAGGAGTTTTCTTGGCTTAGCAAGCTATTGCCGCCGCTTCGTCGAAAACTTTTCTAAAGTTGCAAAGCCTCTGACTGAACTCCTCAAGAAAGATAAGAAATTTGAATGGACCCCCAAGTGCGAGGAAAGCTTTCAAGAGCTAAAAAGAAGATTGACTTCTGCACCCGTACTTGCGCCTCCAGACACCAAAAGGGACTTCGAGATCTTTTGTGATGCTTCAAGGCAAGGGTTTGGATGCATACTTATGCAAGATAGACATGTGGTAGCTTATGCTTCACGCCAGTTGCGTCCACATGAAGAGAACTATCCTACCCATGATCTTGAAATCGCTGCTGTAGTTCATGCCCTGACCACTTGGCAACATTACCTCCTTGGTAATCGTTGTGAGATCTATTCCGACCACCAAAGCCTCAAATATATATTCACCCAGCCAGATATTAATCTCAGGCAAAGACGCTGGATAGAGTTGATAAAAGATTATGACTTAGGAATTTCTTACACCCCAGGCAAGGCCAATGTCATGCCTGATGCACTAAGTCGTAAGTCGTACTGTAACAACCTCATGTTACAGCAGTATCAACCACTTCTTCATGAGGAATTTCGAAAGCTCAAACTCGAGATTGTTCCTCGTGGATCTCTTTTCAACTTGGTGGCGAAACCAACCCTTGAGGATCAAATCATAGTTGCCCAAAGACGTGCACGAGGTGTACGCCGGATCAAGGAGAACATTGCTAGCGGAGTTGCTAAATGTTTCTCCATAGATAGTAAAGGAATGGTATTCTTTGAAAATCGTTTGGTAGTACCTAAGAATAGGGATCTAAGGCAACTCAGCCTCAAAGAAGCCCATGACACACCCCTCTCAATTCATCCCGGTAGCACAAAAATGTACCGAGATCTACGCCAGAGATTTTGGTGGACCAGGATGAAGAGAGACATTGCTCGATTTGTTGCTGAATGTGATGTTTGTCGTCGCATTAAGGCATAACACGAAAGACCTGCTGGCACGCTTCAACCTTTGCCTATTCCCGAGTGGAAATGGGACAAAGTCGGTATGGACTTCATCACCGTCTTTCCAAAAACCCAAAAAGGAAATGATGCCATCTTCGTTGTCATTGACCGACTTTCCAAAGTTGCTCACTTCCTTCCCGTTCGCGAGTCTATAAATGCTAGCCAGTTAGCGGACTTGTACGTCTCTAGAATTGTGTCTTTTCACGGTGTTCCTTTGGAAATCAATTCCGATCGTGGTAGCCTTTTCACCTCTAGATTCTGGGGAAGCTTTCAGAATGCTATGGGAACTCATCTATCCTTTAGTACAGCTTTCCATCCTCAGTCTAGCGGTCAAGTTGAAAGGGTTAATCAAATCTTGGAAGACATGCTCAGAGCTTGTGTTATCTCATTTGGAAAGAATTGGGAGAAATCTCTTCCAGTTGCCGAATTTGCTTATAACAACAGTTTCCAATCTAGTCTGAACATGGCTCCTTTTGAACTCCTCTATGGACGACGATGTCGAACACCCTTGAACTGGTCAGAAACCGTTGAAAGACAATTCTTTGGACCGGATATGATCGAGGAAGCAGAAGAGCAAGTTCGCATTGTTCGTGATCGATTGAAAGCCGCCCAGTCTCGTCAGAAAAGCTACTATGATCGCCATCATAGGCAAGAAAGCTACAATCTGGATGAGAAGGCTTACCTTCGGGTTACTCCTCTGAAGGGAACCCAACGCTTCGGTATCAAAGGAAAGTTAGCCCCACGTTACATCGAACCTTTCCGCATTCTAGCTAAACGTGGAGAAGTTGCCTACCAACTTGAACAACCCCACACATTTTCCGACTACATGATGTATTCCATGTGTCACAACTCAGGCGTTGCTTCAAGGACCCCATCCGCGAAGTCGACCATGAAACGCTTGATCTCCAATATGACCTTTGTTATCGAGAGTACCCCGTTCGTATTCTTGATTCAGCAGAGCGTGTCACTCGTCGTCAAAAGATCAGGTTTATGAAAGTGCAATGGTCACATCACTCCGAGAAAGAAGCAACCTGGGACAGAGAAGACCGCCTCCATGCCGAGTACCCCACCTTCCTCCCGACGACTTCTGAATCTCGGGACGAGATTCTTTTGAGTGGGGGTGAGTTGTCACAACCCCAATTTAGGTAAGTGCTAGGGCTTGTTGATCCTTTGCATCATGCAAAAATTTCAAAAGAAATTCAAAAATGGGAAAAAGAAAAGCCCTAAAGAATTTAATTAAATGGCTGACAAAAATTGCTTCCAAAATTTCCTCTGGTATTTTTGAAAAGTCTTATAAATATGCATGATCACATATAAAGTGAAGTGGGTCCCACTGCATGCACTAAGATTTTTCAAATATTCCAAACAAGGCTTGGAAATTAAATTAAACCCCTATTTGAATTAAAGTTCAAATAATTTGAATTTTAAAAATTCCCAAACTTTATAAGTGGCTAGCTATATATATTGTGAGGCCATATAAAAATTTGGGGCATTTTATAAAATGATGTGTTATTTTTTTAGCAGAGTAAACAAATGCCAGAAAAGAAAAAGAAAAGAAATAAAAAAGGGCTTACCTGGGAAAATCCGGCCCAACTTGTGGAGGTGGCCCAACCCAAGGGCACCACCGTCTTCTTCCCGGCGCCAGAGCAGGAAGCTCGCCGCCGTGGCGAGCATGCCCGCAGCTACCGAGCCACCTAGGCCCTCCCCTTCCTCCTCTCGACGCCACAGAGATGCGCAGAAGACCCCGCACCCCCTCCCTCTCTCCCTGGTCCTTTCCCCGCTCCTCAGCTCGCGATTTTGGCCGCCGCAGAGAGCACGCCGGAGCGCCCCAAGCAAACCACGCGGCCATCGGTCTCCTTCTTCCTCGACGTCTTGTTCAGAAGCTTTGCGTCGCCGTCTTCATCATCCTGCACGCCCAATCAAGCCCGGGTGCCCTGCAAGCGACGTCGTCGTTTCCGTTTTGCTCCGGCCGCCGTGGAGCTTCTCGCCGGAATTGGCTCCGTCCAAGCCTTCCCCCACTTCGCCGTCCCCTCCATCGTGCTCGGGTGAGCCCCGCCATCCATTTCCCCTCCTTTCCTGTACCTCCCGTGCCCTGTACCGATAGTTCTTCGGAGCTAGCAGCCGGCCGCCGCACCTCGTCGTCGCCGACGTTGAAGTAGCCCTTCCCGTGACCCCCTGCTGGATCCTTTCGATGCGGGAGAGAAAGGGCTCCCTCCTGGAGCTTTTCGCGCGTCAAATGGAGGCCGGGAGCCTCCTCCCCGTGCAGCGCCGCCGCACTGGTGGTCACCGGCGACCTCCCCGCCGACGTGCCCACGTGGCCCCTGTTAGCCCTAACCTAAATAACCCAGTAAACCACCCCACAGTGACTGACAGTGGGGCCCCAAACCCCCCTAACCCCTCTGCTAACTAAAACAGAGAGGGATTAGTTCCCTCTCCCACTGACATGGGTGGCCCATAGGTCAGCCCCCCCTGACGCCACCCCTGCGTCACAGTGACACAGTAATTCAATTTCTGAATTAAAAGAATTCCAGAGAAAATACAGAAATATCAGAAAGTAGCTAAAACTTCATAAATTCATAGAATATTCATTTTAACTCCAAATTAAACATATAATATATGAAAAATTATCAGAAAACTTCAAGGATTAAGAATATGCAATATTTTTATGTTTGACCATTTTAAAATGGTTGAACAGAAGCAAACATGCATACGCCATAATTCGAATTTGAATTTGAAGTTTGAATTTGCAATTCAATTGTAATACACTTCAATTAAATTGAATTTGCCACAACCCAGTACCCTTTACATCATGTCACAACTTATCATGTGCTTGTGCATTTACTTTTGATGTTGCCCCCCCCCTTTGTTGATGATTGCTCCGGTGACAGACGTTCCGAGACGGTGATCACCCCCGAAGAAGAAGACCACCGTTAAACCCCATGTATCGTCAGCTAGGAAAGCAAACCCCATTGATCATGTCTATAAAATCCTACTTCCCTCTCAGTCTCGCTTATGCATGTTTAGGAGATCACCGAGACACGTTCTTTCGCATAGTTGAACCCATTCCGATGCATCACCTATCATTTTGTCACCGTATTAAGCAAACCACAATCCTAGCAGATTTAGGAGTTGAATGATGAGCATGTGTCCCCTGCAACTGTTACTGCTTATTGCTGCTTAGTGATACAATGAGGATGTTATGATTGTGAGTCGGGATGGAATGAACACAGTGATGATGATGATAAGGTGTTGGTGAATCCACCCTAAACAAAGATGAACGATGAGAGGCTGTGTAGGAGTACATAGTGGGTTGTCTCGTTGAACACTGCCCTAGGCCCCGAGTTCTTGTTTTGTGATCCAAGACAAAGAGTATGACCACATGTAGGGTTTTATGGGGACCCCGTTTGGCCTCTTTACGTACCCGATCCAGTCCAGGAGTCACGTTAGATTCGGGATTTCCATTTGGCATGTGCATAGAAAAAGAATGAAGAAAAGGTTACATCATATAGATATGTGGGTGGACCTGTGAGGCAGTGAAACCATCTGGCAGAGGTGGCGTCTCGGTCCCTTGCATTATCTGAGTCCGTTTCGTGGAACCGGCCGGACTCTCGAGCGGTGCCAAACTCAGGTAGTCGACTCCTGGATTAGAGAAGGTGATGTGAGGGTAGTGCCTTGGTTTCATCCACGTCCGACACCCGCTTGAAGGGTGACGAGAACGAGGCGATAAGTGATGACACGCGTGTGAAGATGTACACCCCTGCAGGGTTAATGAACTATTCGAATAGCCGTGTCCACGGTTATGGACTACTTGGAGACCTCTACTTGATCATTAGACAACTTGAATGGATACTCTAAAACTCGCAAGATAAGTGTGAGTGCTATGGCGTGCTTTCTCGTGGGGAAGTCGAGGAAGTATCCATAGTGGTGTATTGGTTGGAGACTTGGTAGTGGACTCGTGTACGCTTCTTACCTCAAGTCTGGTACTCGTAGTACATGACTAGCCAAGTCAAAGCTGGCACTTCTGCATGATGAACCCCCACCTCCCTTTACCTTGAAACTTGAGCATGAGTAGTATAGTTCTGATGTAAGTCTTGCTGAGTACGACTTTGTACTCACATTTTATTATTCTATGTTTTAGATGGAAACCCAGACCCCGATGGAGTCACCTTCCTGAAGCTCGACCTTGACTAAGCTAGTATAGTTTCAGACAGCAGTCTGGTCCCTCGTGGAAGGACATGTATGTTTACAAGGCTTCTCTAAGCCATTTGTTAAACTTGTCTGTACTCATACCTAATTTGCTTCCGTTGTATGATTTAATGGTTGTCATAGACATGTGATCTTTGTATGCTCTATGTGTAAGTCAATAAAGAAGTACTCTGTAGAGTTATGTGATGATACCTGTTGTTCATACTAGACATGTGTGCCGCGTGTATGATTATAACATGCATGTCTTAGTATGGGTTTTCGAGACCTTAGTTGTGATCTGGATGGCGGTCTTTTATACACCAAGTGGCCCTTAGATGTGCGCAGCTTGGGGCATCGCGATGCGATTGCTCGTGACTGTGTCACGTGCACACTTTGTTGTATGATCGAGCCCGCCCTAGACCCCGACTAAGTGATCGGGCTGGAGTCTGTTTATGTAAGAGTTATGACTCAATTGATAACATGGTTGAGGTGACTTGTCTATGAGTATGGGATTTCACCACCCATAATCATTTAGACTTTTGAGCGGGCGATGAGGACCCATCTCAGTTGATCATCCGACCTGGATGGGATGCCCCTCACGTACGATGCTTTCCGAGAGTGTTCTGTGCTTGGCCTTGTCTGCTTAGACAAGTGGGTACGACTCTCGACTCTCCATGTGATTGAGTTGTGACTGGAATTACATACGCATATTCCGGGTCCCGACATTGTATGACTATGCTAGAAATTTGTGGTCAATATATGATATATCTTTCTGCAGGGATGAATCTTGTTGCTTTATGAGGCACAAACATCTTGCTTTCCAATGTGAGTACAATGATGATGAAACCTTAGCTTCTTACGCTAAAGGAAACTATGATTTTTTTGATCCAAGAAAAATAGAAGAAGTTGTTATCTTTAAGGGTGCCTATGAAATTGCTTTCTTTGTTGAAAATATTGATGATGCCCCTTACAAATCCGAGAGTCTTGAAATAATTAATTATTGCTTTGAGGATTTTAATGACAATTATTATATTATTGACCATCTCAAAAGGTTCTCTCCACAAGAGGAAGAGACTAATGCTTTGCAGGACTCTACGGAAGAAGAAATTGCTGAAACTGAATGCTCCTTGGATGAAAAAGAGGAGAGTGACGAACAAAAGGAGGAAGAATGGAGTAGCTACCCATCTCTACCTACTAATGAGAGTAACTCTTTGACTCTTAATTTATATGATTGCCCTCCATGCTTACCAAAGGAGGATGAATGCTATATTGATTGCTATGATCCTATGGATTCTTTTGAAATATCCCTTTTTGATGAAATTGATGCTTGTGGCCATGATGCCCCTATGAATGATACTTGCAAGGATGATTTTTCTACTGTTCTTTATGATAAACCTTGCTATCTTGATAAATCTTATGATAAACTTCTATTTTTGCATACTATGGATGTTCTTAATGATGACGAGGTTTGCTTAGAAAGTCTACATGATTATGTGCTAGTAGATCATGAAAAGTATGCTTTGTGTGATAATTATATTGTTGAGTTTGTTCATGATGCTACTGAAAATTATTACGAGAGAGGGAAATATGGTTATAGAAATTTTCATGTTAGGAAAACACCCCTCTCCATGTTGAAAATCTTGAAGGTGCTCTCGTTTTACCTTCCTATGCTTGTTGCTTTGTGCTTCATTTATTTATTTTCCTACAAGTTTCCCATGCATAGGAAGCATGTTAGACTTAAATTTGGTTTGTATTTGCTCCTTTGATGCTCTCTTTTGTGCTTCAACTCTTATTCTTGTGTCAGCATCGTTACACTCATGCCTAGCTAATTGCTTTAAAGAAGCGCTTTCGGGAGGCAGCCCGCAACGAATTTAGGTTTTTCTTTTTTTTTTCTTCTGGTCTTAGTGGTCTTGATGATTGTTACTACTTTAGCAACATCATTGTATCTTTACTTTTCAAGCTTTGTGCCTTTTATAGCCTCATACGATAAGTTAAGTGAAAGTTGTGACATGCTGTCCATAAAACAGATTCTGTCCTCGTGACTAGAAAAATCAGAGGAAAAACCCAGTTCATTTTTTTGAGATGATTTTTTTACACAGAGTGATCTATACAATTACGAAACTTTTTTTGTTCTGAGTTTTTTTATTTGAGTTGTAGAAGTATCCCTAAAAAATTCTTTTCTCTTTGCTGTTCTGTTTTTCTCAGCTTCTGTCCCTGTTTTGATTTGAGTTGCAGAAGCACCTAATGTTCTTTTGTTACTTATTTCAATGCTAATATAGACTCTTGCATGTTATGACTTGAATTGAATCACATATCGTGTTCCGGTTTATTGGAAAATCTCGGCTCCTCGAGGAGTTCTGACTCATTTAAAATTCCGGATCCTTAGCGATTCCCGGCTCATAAAAAATTCCGGCTCCTCGATGAGTTCCGTTTCATCAAAAAAATTGGCTCCTTTATGAATCCAGGAGTATTACAAAATACCGGATTCAAAAGAAATCTCGGTAGACTCGGCACTTCTGGAACCCATAATTTGTCATTTTATGCATTACACCTTTATTTTAATATCATGATGCATTGCATCTTCTGCATTCTTAAGTCGACTTCCGTCGCACCGGCTCTCGCTATATATATAAGTCGACTTTCGTCACACTAGGCTATCGCCATATCTATATATCTTATAAAGCAAAATCCCAGTAAGATGCATTTATGGTTTCTATCTCAACATGCAAGCTATCCACATCATCCACTATTGTTGCCAATTATTTGTCCATGTCATCCACTAACAAAATTCCACTAAGATGCATGCATGTGTGTAAGGGTGGTATTTATCTCCACATGCAAGCTATCCACATCACCTATTATTGTAGCCAATATTTGTCTATGTTGTCCACTTTCATTTACATGGATCTTATACCCTTTCAATTTACATTGTAAAGTTCTTATAGAGATCTCCGCTGCAAACCGCGGGGTATTCTTCTAGTAATATATATATATAAGTCGACTTTTGTCGCACTAGGCTATCGCCATATAATATGTACAAAAGTCGACTTTCGTTGCATTAGGCTTTCGCCACGTTTAATATCTAAGTCGACTTTCGTCGCACTAGGCTTTTGCCACATCTAAAATCTAAGTCAACTTTCGTCGCACTAGGCTTTCGCCACATCTAAAATTTAAGTCGAGTTTCGTCGCACTGATAACCCACAACTGCAGGGGATCGAGATAGTCTTCGCGGGTAAGATAACCCAATTTATAGATTCGACTCAAGGGGCGCCAAAGAATATCCACAAGTTTTGACAGTGGAGTTGTCCATTCCTCCGCACCTGAGATACACTTACTTGCAACAAGATATTAATAGTAACTGTGATATAGAAGTGATGATAGCAACGGAAATAGTGGTGGTGAAATAGCGACAGTAAAATAGCAAAAGCAAACAACTAGTAACCAGCAGAATTAAAACACTGTAGGCTAGGGAGATGGATGGTTGGGCGCTGCATGGATAAGGCACATCATGTATTTAACTTGGGGCAAGGCACACAGAAAAGCAATGATCATCTAGGCATAAATCAAAGATCAGGCATGTACCCCACAGGTAGTTGTACGTGCTTGCAATAAGAACTTGCACAACATCTTTTGTCCTACCATCCCGCTACGAACAGGGCCAAAAGGAACTTATGGAGATTAAGGTGCTCCTGTCAAAGAGCACCGGAACAAAGCATTAACAATCAATGGATACATGGAATCCTCAAACTATAGTCCATCCCCTTTGGTGTCCCAAGCTGTCACCTTTGGGATCGCCGGTTCCGGACTATAACAGGTGCAAACAACTCATAGATAGGATCAAGAACACAAATATATTCATGCAAACACATAGGGTTCAGATCTGAAATCATGGCACTCGGGCCCAAAGTGACAAGCATTAAGGGCAACAAGTTGAAGCAGAGATGATAAACAACAATCTAGATGATAGGCAACATGCCCCCAACAATCTGATAAACTATTACATGATCTATCTCATCCAATCCCTACCATCCCCTTTGCCTACAACAGGGAATTACTCACACATGGAGGGAGGATGGAGTGGTGATGATGATGACGATGATCTCCCCTCACCGGAGGCCAAAAAAGCCTCCAGATTAGCCCTCCCGGAGAAGAACAGAGGGTGGCGGCGGCTCCGCGATGAGAATTGGGAAAACGACTTCTGTTTTGGGGTTTCTCCGTCACGGGAATAAATAGGAGCCTCGGTAGGGCACCAGAGGAGGGGGGAGGCCCCCAGACGGCCAGAGGGTGCGGCCCCACCCCTGGCCGCGCCAGGGGGGGCGCCTGGGGCACCCTTGGCTGCCCTCTGGTCCCACTTCTGGCACAGTGGCCCTTCGGGTGCGTGGATTTTCTGTGATTTTTCCTGGAATTTTCTGAGACACCTAAAAATCCATTTTCCTGCGCACAATAAAACCATACAGGCAGCTCTGCTGAAAACATCGTTAGTTCGGGTTAGTTTCGTCCAAATCATGCAAAAATGAGGGCAAAACAATAGCAAAAGTGTTTGCAAAAGTAGATACGTTTGAGACGTATCAACTCCCCCAAGCTTAGCATATTGCTTGTCCTCAAGCAATTCAGTACAACGAACTGAACGCGACAAAGAAAACTTTGACAAACTCTTTTGCTTCAATGAATGTATATAAGCATGTACTACGAAAAGAATTTAGCAAGTATAAAAACAATGCTATGAGGACATGCACAAATCAATCCTTCTTTCAAGTGATCAATCACAAACAACTAAAAGTAAATAATATGCTACTGAAAATCAAGACAAGATTACGATGCACAAAGCTTGAACATACTAGAGTGGTATTTTGCTAGCCTCCATGAGTGAAGCAAAACATAAATGCAGAAACTCCTTAGGAATTTTAAAGGAGACCAGAACTAAGAACTTCAGAATAAGTAATCCACAATCATGCAAAAGACAATGTATTACTTTGGGACAATGCACATTACACTCAGAATGACAATTATGCTTTCCTAGTTGGTTCTTTGAAGAAAGAAGGTGGAGACTCTCGAACCGTGGAGTTTGATGGAAAGGTTGAAAACCCGTGGTTGGAAGCAAAAAAACTAAACTTGTACCAGAGCTCTTTGTTTTGAAAACAGAGATAAAAACATGTTTTGGGAGGTGCATGATTCGTCAACGCATGCTAGTAGACAACTCAATCACCTCTTATGCTAGACATGTTTCAAGGAACGGCTCCCAAGATGGAGACAATCACATCCCCTTAATCTCCTTTGTTTATCACTGCCAAAGTTTTCTGATTTCTCATAGACAAAGCGTGAAGGAGGGTTTTTTGGTTGTGATTATCTTTTGTGAGCTAGGCGCACTCATGCCAGTCCCTCCTTGTATTAGGGGTTTGCAGATTAGACATGCAATCCCAGAATAAAACATGTCTAACATAAGACGGTCATGAATCACCTACTTCTTCCTCATGAGCTGAAGCAGAGGCACAACACAGGAGTGCTTTTGAATGATTTCGAGATGGTACAAGAAAGTCTTCGTTAGGATGGCCGGTAAATAACACATAGGAAGGTATGGTGGACTCATATGGAAAAAAACTGGTTTCAAGGATTTTGGATGCACAAGCAGAAATCCGCTTAGTGCGAGCGAAGGCTAGCAAAAGACTGGGAAGCGACCAACTAGAGAGCAATAACAGTCATAATCATGCAGAGCGACAAAGTAACATTGAATTGAGCATGAAAATGATATAACTATTTTGAAATTCAAAGATCATCAAGGCATAGCAGACTTTTTAGTCTTAAACATGTGTAAGCATGTGCCAAGTCAATCCAAGAATTCTCCAAAGGGAAATACCACTTCAGTATGCTACACTATGAACACCGCAATGCATGTAAATCATTTCAACAACACATTATGTACGCTAGATATTTGGGATTAGCCACAAGGAAAGCATGAACACTGGGCAAGCATTGTAAAAATAGCACTATGTCGCTACAAGCTGGTCTCTAAATTATAAGTACAAGTGTATGTACAAAAGTAGAAACAAAAAGAATTCATACCGGTTTTTCTTGTTGCATCCCTTTCGTCGATCTTTGTCATAACTGTCTTATCGCTTGCATGATTGAACGTAGGAAAATATAATCAAGTGCAAACGCCATCACAGACTCGAGCTGAACTCTGCAACAAAGAAAACTAAAGAGAGAAAAGAAAATATTTTTGGATTTTTCAAAGATTTAGCGAAATAAAAAGAAAAGAGAAATCTTTTTGTTGTTTTTGCAAAATAAAAGAACAAAGAAGAACGGGCAAAAACTTCGAAAATATCAAAGAGAACAAAATGAAAACGGATAATACAATGGAAATGTGAGAAGGGCACGTACTCCCCCAAGCTTAGGCTTTTGGCCTAAGTTGGTAGCAGCTACTGCCCCCAGGAGCCTCCTGCTCTGGGGCAATGGTAAGTCCAGGAGTCGTATGAGCCCTCCGGTGCGTACACCGAAGTCCTCTGGTCCTCCCATGAGGAAGGCCCTGCGCTCCAAGCGGAAGAAGACCCCTCGCCTTGCTCGGTGAAGGTCTCTCCCTGGAAAGGTGTGAACTCACCATGCTCCTCCTCATCGGGCACAACCCCCTCCATGGGGTTATGCGGCTGGTAATGAGCCATGAACTCATCGAACTGAATCTCGTTGAAGGACCATCCATTCCTGCGAGTGCTATCAAACAAAAGTGGTGCAAGTAGACGGATCTCACGAGTAATGGTTCTTTCAAACCTCAAAATATAATCAAGGTTGCCAAACTGGGAAGTCATGGTAACAAACTTATGCCTCTTCATAGCCGCAAGATCGAGACTTGCGTATGAAAAGGGAACATCATCAGGATGCCGGGTGCGCTCAAGAGACTCAAGGATAAGTGTGGCGTAAACGCCACCATATAAATCGCCTTTGTTACTGTTCGTAACAAGGCGTCGAGCAATCAAGGCACCCACATTATACTCATTCTTATCAGAGATGGCGTTCGCATAAATAGAGAAATCTGGTGCAGAGCCATTGCTCGTGTTGTCACGAGCTAACACCCATCTAGCAACAAAATACGCAAAATACCTGAGGTGTGGAAACTGAATGCTAGAAATCTTCGTACGCCGAATGTTGGTCTCCTCCTGGCAACAAAGGGAGTTGAAGAGAGTCCTCAACCCGGAAGGCTGCATGGTCATCTTCGTTGTCTAACCAACGTTCTGCACACCTATTATATCACAAAATTGTGCCAAAGACATGGTTATGAGATCATTATAAAGTTTGAACTCGACGGTTCCAGCATCATGGTTATAACAAAAACTGTTCACAAAGAAGGAGGTAAGCTTTTTGTATTGTACCACACGGCATAATGCTAGTCGTGTCAAACCTGCATTGGCACAAAGGCCATAAAATTCCTCCTTAATTTCTGCAGTTGTAAGAAAATCATCGCACGGATACATCATTGCGCATGCTGGACTTGTATCTTCAAAAAACTCCAGGGGCACATGATCTTCATTGTAGCTGTCGGGGGATTGGTACCCGGGTAGGCTCACCCAAGCGAAAGCAACCTTTCAAGACAAGGATGGACCGATTGGGCTGCAGCTGGTCTGAGCCGGGCAGGCGTACGGCCGATTGCTCCAAGACAATCAGCCATACCGAATGCCAGCAGTCGGCCCAGACGCAACCGGTCCACCCTTTCATCACCAAGACAATTATCCGATTGGCCCGCAGCTGGGCCGAGGTGGGCATCAGCACGGCCGATTGCCCAGAGCAATCGACCTTGCCCGGAACCACCAGTCGGCCCAGGCGCAATCGGTACAACCTACTACCCCTGGAGAAGTTGACCCCGAGATCAGGCGAGGGTACAAGTACGAGGTCATAAATGCGCAACCCCGAGAGATCGGGGTGGCAGAGAAGCCAAGTCACATCGAAGATCTGGCAGAGATGCGCTGTCGACCTCTCCGCCGATTCCGCGGACAGGACGACAAGACCGCACCTCCTAGCTCCACTGTTCACCATCATGCCCTACGAGTCTACAGCATGGGCCGCCACTCGTCGGGTCCGGATCACCCGGAGAGGAGCAGTCGGTGGGCCCCAACCGATTAGAGGATGACAGCTGGGCCCAATCGGCAGTGAAGTTACCGATTTACCCCGGGCTCATGCTATAAGAGCCCGGGGTACCCCTCCTGCGTGGGGGACGATCCGCTCATTCGCACCATAACTCACAACTCACTCAGTTCATTCACTGCTAGTAGTTACTCCTCAGGGAAGCAGGAGAGAGCCTTGCCCACGGCGGCGCTCACCTTCCCCTAAGTAGATAGAGAAGCAGTTATTGTAGCTCAGTTCCATTGATATAGAAGAGACAAGCAGGAGTAGGGGTGTTCTCTCCGGAGAGCCCCGAACCTGGGTACATCGTGGTGTCTATCACCGTGTGTGTGCCCAACCAGATTCCGGCACCATCAACATCTTTCTTCCTCGCGTCTTCCCCTCACTTTAGCCATCCCCATGGCATCTTCCGTCACATATCGACGACAGTTGGCGCCCACCGTGGGGCAGACCGAGGCGTCGACTGGAGTAAAGATCCAGACGGGATTTTCCTCTGCATCAGGCGGTAGCCATGCCTCTGGCCTGATTCTTAGGCGTGGGGCAATCGATTACGTGGTGGACTACTCGGCGCGGTACGGGGCCGGGGCACCCCTGCCGCCCGGTGTGTCACTGTAGGTCGGCAGTCATCGCCTATTCATCGGCAGCTTCCCCGAGGCATATCCCAGGGAGATTCGCGTCTTCTCGTGCGTCACGGATCCTCTCTCGACCAGGGGCTGCAGTGCAGCATCTGTCGGAGAGGATGGCCGAGTGCACGCAGCCGTCATGATGGCGGGGGCGTCTTCATCGAGCAATCGCGGTGCAGCGAGTGCGGCTAGGAGAGCCAAGGAGGCAGCGGAGGCTGCAGAGAGAGTCGGCACCAGTGTGTTGCGGGATGTGTTACGTGAACAGGAATGGTGACCCCGATCAAGTGCACACCGAGCTGGAGACGGCACGACTCGCTCTTGCTCGCAGGGCCGAGCATGTGTTAGCAGAAGAGCGCAGGCTAGGAGCCATCACGAGGGAATACAACGCAGCGCATGCAGGACCACGTCGGCCAATTGAGCCCGCGGTCTTAGAAGATTTGAGAAGCCGAGGGAGAGAAGTCAACCAGCAGCTGTCGGGAGCTGAGCAACCGAAGCGGCCAAGAAGGCCGGTGCATCCGGAGCAGCCGGTGCAATCGGCGTTCATCCAGAGGCCGACATACAGCACTCCAGACAAAAACCTGAGAGCAGCCGAGCAGATAGCACTCGAGCTAGAAGACCTGGAGGGAGATGAGCGGCGAGAGAAGTCGCGCCGAATGCGTGAACTGCTGGCAGCCGCGTAGGAGCAGAGGCTCGTGGCAATGGAGAATCAGAATGTAGGACCCGGGGCGTCAAGAGGAACTGTGAGGCCGAATCCAGAAGCTAGCCAGCGACCGAATGCATCGCGCCAGAACAGACAGCAGCCTGCCCCATCTCATCATGATAGCAGGGTCAGGAGCAATCGGCCACCCCCAGCGGCAAGCAGAATAATTGAAGAGCCAGCTGTTAACAGCAGGCGCAACGACATGCCTCAGCAGTCGGCACCAAGACCAGCAATCAGCGCCCGACTGGGCCCTCGCCAAATCGGTCAAAATGATGCCAGGCATCGCATTGAGCTCCTGAAGAAAGAGGCTCAAGAGGATGAAGAAGGAGAGTCTGGCCCGTCGTGTTTCGGTCATCGCATTCGGATCGCAAAGTTTCCCACAGGCTTCACGCTGCCGAGAGACACCCCCAAGTACAATGGTTCTGTGAAGCCAGAAGATTGGTTGTCCGATTACCTGACCGCATGCCGAATTGCAGGAGGAAATCGGCGCATGGCAGTCCGCTACGCACCTTTGATGCTGCAGGGTTCAGCTCGGACATGGTTGAACAGTTTGCCCAAGGATAGTGTGAACTGCTGGGAAGATTTCACAAGTGCATTCATTCACAACTTCACGAGCACGTATGAGCGGCCCAACCTCCCGCGGCAGTTGGCTCTTTGTGTGCAAGGCAAGGATGAACCCCTCCGAGATTACCTATCTCGGTGGATCAAGCTGAAGAACTCATGTGAAGGAGTTCATGAGATCCAGGCCATTCATACTTCACGGATGGATGCCTGGCCGATTCAATGCTGAAACACAAGTTGCTCCGCAAAGATTTCACGTCGCTCACCGAGCTCATGAAGGTGGCCAACTCGTTTGCTGTGTCCGATTCTGCGATGTGCCCTATCCAGCTCGGAGTTGGAGGTGTAATCCAGTCACCAGGGGCTCCGCAGTCGGACGTAGGAAACCAAGGCCTCAGTCGGAAGGAAAGAAGAGAGAACAACCGCAACAACAACAACTACCACCAGCAGAACAATGGCAAGCGCAAGGATGAGCAGCCAGACACTAAGTACGGCAGTCGGCAGGTGGCCGCTGTCCAGAATGAAGAAGATCCAGGGGCTGCAGGAGGCAGTCGAAAGATGAGACCCAATGTGAGGCCCCCGGGGCAGATGAAGCCCAAGTACACATTTGATGATATGCTGGATGCACCGTGCAAATTGCACAGCACTCCTGGCAGGCCGTCTGCGCACACAACTCGGCAGTGTGATTTTGTGAGAAGGATTGCAAAGGGAGAAGCTTTACCACCTCCACCCCCACCACCACCCCAGAACAGAGGACCACCTCAGCAGCAGAACCAGTTCCCGCGGCAAGATGCCGCCTACATGATTTTCACCAGTGAATCCACCGACAAGGGCAGTCGGAGAGCCCGAGCTCAAGAAGTCAATGTCACCATGCCGCCGATTCCTCAGTTCATGCATTGGTCCGAGTGTCTTATATCCTGGGACAGAGCAGATAACCCCACCATCTTGCCGAATCCGGGAAATTATCCGCTTGTGGTTGATGCTCTGTTCGCAGGACCAAGATTTTCATGCAAGTTCTCCCGAGTGCTCGTCGATGGAGGAAGCACAATCAACATTCTGTACAGAGACACCTTGATCAAGCTAGGGCTCACCGAGAAGGATCTGGAGCGCAGTCGGACGAATTTCCATGGGATCGTCCCTGGGTTGTCTTGCACCCCCATGGGTCGCATTCGGCTGGACGTCATATTTGGCACAGAGGAGAACTTCAGGAGGGAGCCGATTTGGTTCGAGGTCGCCGACCTCAGCAGTCCTTATCACGCTTTGTTGGGACTGCCCGCATTTGCCAAGTTCATGTTCAATGCACAGCAGACTTACCTCAAGATGAAGACCCCAGGGCCAAAGGGCGTCATCACCGTCACCGGGGACTTCAGAAAGTCCCTCAAGTGCACGTCGGCTGGCGGCAGCTTGGCTGATTCTCAGGTGGTTGAAACAGAGAAGCGTCAGCTCGGCAAGGTGATTGCAATTGCGCAAGCGCAGAACAAGAATTCACTCCCAGTCGGCCCAGCAAAGAGAGCAGAGGAGGAATCGGCTTTTCAGTCGGCCAAGGACAGCAAGAAGATCGCTCTAGATCCCTCCGACGCAACCTAGTTCGTTGTAGTCGGAGATGGACTTAGCGACAAATAGGAAAGCGAGCTCGTCGAGTTCCTCCGTGAGAATCGGGACATCTTCGCATGGTCTCCACAAGACATGCCTGGTGTGCCGAGAGAACTCGCCGAGCACAAGTTACACATTCGGCCAGGCTCGAAGCCGGTCAAGCAACCCCTGAGACGTTTTTCTGAAGATAAGAGAAGGGCAATCGGCGAAGAGATTGCGAAGCTGCAAGCTGCAGGTTTCATCATGGAAGTGTTTTACCCCGAGTGGCTGGCGAATCCAGTCCTCGTCATGAAGAAGAACCAGACCTGGCGCATGTGTATCGATTACACTTGCCTGAACAAGGAGTGCCCGAAGGATCCGTTTGCTTTGCCCCGTATCGATCAAGTGATTGATTCTACGGCCGGTTGCGATCTTTTGTCTTTTCTGGATGCCACAGCTGGCTATCACTAGATCAAACTTGCTGTGGAAGATCAAATAAAAACTGCATTTATAATCCCTTTCGGGGCTTATTGTTATATCACCATGCCTTTTGGTTTGAAAAATGGAGGTGCCACTTATCAGCGCACAATTCACAGGTGTACACACTCCCAACTCGGCAGAAACCTCCACGTCTACGTGGATGATTTGGTGGTGAAGTCGGCAAAGGGAGTCACACTCTTAGACAACCTCCGAGAGACGTTCGAAAATTTGAGAACTTATCAGATCAAGCTCAATCCGGAGAAATGTGTTTTTGGAGTCCAAGCCGGCAAGCTCTTGGGTTTTCTCGTTTCCGAGAGAGGAATCGAATGCAATCCCGAGAAGATAGCCGCAAACGAGCGAATGGAGCAACCCAAGAACCTGAAGCAAGTACAGAAGTTCACCGGCTTCCTCGCATCACTCAGCCGATTTCTCAGTCGGCTGGGTGAAAAAGCAATCCCGTTGTATCAGCTGATGAAGAAGACGGAGAAGTTCACCTGGACATCACAGGCAAGCGAAGCATTCCGAGAGCTCAAGCGCATGCTCTCCACTGCGCCAATTCTGGCTGCCCCGATTGAGAAGGAGCCAATGATGTTGTACATTGCGGCAACCAATTGGGTGATCAGTGCAGTTATGGTGGTGGAGCGGCCCGAGAAGGACAAGGCACAGCAGATTCAGCGACCTGTGTATTATATCAGTGAAGTGCTCTCGGCGTCCAAGAAAAACTACCCTCACTACCAGAAGATGTGCTATGGAGTGTACATGGCGTCCAAGAGGTTGAAGCCATATTTTCAAGCCCACCTGGTCACGGTCGTCGGCTCGGCTCCATTGGACAACCTCATAGGAAGCAGAGATGCAACCGGAAGAGTATCAAAGTGGGAAATCGAGATCGCCAACCATGGCATCCAGTACGAGCCGAGAAAAGCAATCAAGTTGCAAGCGTTGGCCGATTTCTTGGTGGACTGGGTTGAAACTCAATATATGCCATCCATCCCAGGGTCGGACTTCTGGCGAATGCATTTCGACGGATCCAAGATGAAGAGAGGCCTAGGGGCTGGGGTAGTGCTTACTTCACCAAGAGGAGATCAACTGCAGTATGTGCTCCAAATTCACTTTGCAGCATCAAATAATGTGGCCGAGTACGAAGCCCTTGTGCATGGTATCAAGATGGCCAAGGAAATCGGCATTCGGAATATTGAGTGCTTTGGTGACTCCGATTTGGTGGTACAGCAATGCACAGGCACCTGGGATGCAAAGGATGCAAATATGGCAAGCTATCGTTTCCTAGTGCAGCAGATCAGTGGGTACTTTGAAGGATGTGAGTTCCACCATGTGCCAAGAGCAAACAACGCAACAGCAGATGCATTGTCCAAGCTCGGCTCAACAAGGCAAGCTATCCCACCAGGCGTATCACTTGAGCACATCAGGAAGCCATCCATCATGCCATCCCCAGAGTCGGAGTCCATTTTCATCTCGGAGACCGACCTTGAAGCGTTGAAGAAGGCAAAAGAAGCTCAACTAGCAAAAATTCCAACTCTGAAGAAGCAGTCAAGCGCCCAAGGTGCTTCAACAGCAGCAGGGCCGACAGCACCAGGGGCTGCCGATTGCAAACCAGGGGCTGCCGAATGCAGCAAGATGATCAAGGTTAAAGGGAAGCAAGCAGAGGCAGCGCCAGATGGCACAACCTTAGAAGAACCAATGACGTCAGGCATTGCAGATTGCAGTGAAGAAGTTCCAGCTCCAGACGAGCAGTCGCCACCAGGGGCTGCCGAATGCGTGCCAGGCGCCGCAATCGGCAGTTCAGAGACAGAAGTTGAGATGATAGAGATTCAAGAGGCCGAGATCCAAGAGGCCAATGGCCAAGAAGCCGAGATCCAAGAAGAAGTTGCACCCCAGCATGAAGCAGTAATGGCAGTCGTCAGTGCGCCATCATGGGCACAGCCGATTAGAGATTTCCTAGCATACGGAATCCTTCCAGAAGATGAAGTAGAGTCAAGACAAATCGGCCGCCGATCTTGGGCATACACAATAATCAACAACGAGCTAGTGCGCAAAAGTGCAACTGGTGTTTTTCAGAGGTGTGTAGAAGAAGATAGAGGCTTGGAGTTTCTCAGAGATATCCATCAAGGTGAATGCGGTCATCACGCATCTGCAAAAGCCATTTCCAGCAAAGCTTTCCGACATGGTTTCTATTGGCCGACTGCGCTTGCAGCGGCTGAGAATTTGGTGAAATATAGCAAGGGTTGCCAGCGGTTCATGGCAAAAAGTCATCAGCCAGCATCAGCATTAAAGACAATCCCAATAGCATGGCCGTTTGCAGTATGGGGGTTAGATATGGTTGGTCCATTCAAGAGGGCCCGAAGTGGCATGACACATCTCCTAGTTGCAGTGGATAAATTTACCAAGTGGATTGAAGCTCGCCCGATCAAGAAGCTGGATGGCCCGACTGCGGTCCATTTTGTGGCCGACATCGTATGCAGATATGGCGTGCCCAATAGCATCAGCACCGACAACGGCACCAATTTCGCAAAGGGGGCACTGGCTCGATATGCATCTCAGCAGGGCATTCGGTTGGATCTTGCATCTGTGGCGCATCCCCAGTCGAATGGTCAAGTAGAAAGAGAAAATGGCCTCATCCTCTCGGGTATCAGACCCCGATTGGTGGAGCCACTTGAGAGGGCACCTGGAGCATGGATTGAAGAACTCCCAGCAGTACTGTTCAGCTTAAGCACCACACCAAATAGGTCGACTGGATTCACTCCTTTCTTCCTAGTGTATGGATCAGAAGCAATCATCCCATCCGACATCGAGTTTGATTCACCTCGGCATGCCTTGTACACCGAGGAAGAAGCCAAGTTAGCACGAGAAGACGTCGTCGATCTCAAAGAAGAAGCTTGTCTGCTGGCCTTGTCCAGGTCGGCAGTCTACCAGCAGAAGTTGCGGCACTACCATAGCAAGAAGATTCGTCCTCTCTCCTTCCGAGAGGGCGACATGGTGCTACGCCGAATTCATAAGTCAGATGGGCAGCACAAGCTATCCTCACCCTGGGAAGGACCATTCGTCATCAGCCGCGCACTCAAGAACAACTCCTATTATTTGATCGACTGCACCAAGGGCACTCGGCATAAGGACACATCAGGAGTAGAAACGGAGCGGCCATGGAACGCCGAGCTTTTATGTCCGTTCTATAGTTGAGCGGCAGAAACTTATGTATGCCATTCGGCAAAACAATCAGTAAAGCTATCATGCCTCTGAAAAAGAGCGTTCGACTACCTTTGCGTAATTTCATTCGAAAAAGCTAGCCCAAGTAAGCAACGCTTCGTCATACCCGAAACGTGAATAACATACTCGGGGATTGACCGACCACGAGGTCAGAAAAATAATCCAACGAGGCACGGGGGCTGCGGGCTGGCATCCAACTCGGCACCTGGCTCAAGCACAAGTCACGAGAGTGGTTGTGGCATTGAGAAGGGGAGCGATTAGGGAAGTCGGGAGTACAAATTCCCGAGAAACAAATCGAAACGCTCTAAAAAGGGCATAGCCGACTAAGTCAACTACCGATTGTGCCACAGACCGGTGCACCGAGCAGCCGGCAGCGAGCAATCGGCTCCTAACGTTGCAGAATCCTTTGCGTTAAATCTTGTCGTGTAAATTCGAAAAACTTATCGAACCTTGGCTGGAAATCAACCTTTGATCCGATTGCAGACCGCAGGTCGGCGGCAACATGGACAAGGCATGACACCCCCAAGTGCAGACCGATAAAATAAACCGACAAAGACGCAAAGTCGATCGCACAAATAAAACTTGCAACGAGCAATCGGATTACATAGAGATAACAGGCCTAAGGCCGAATAAGTTCATTAAATCAAAACCACGCCCAGTGGGGGTCGGTGGAATAAAAATCATGTCTCACAAGCAACTAGTCTGAAAGCAAAAATAAGATAAGACCGATTAGATGTCGGCGGAAGAGGCAGATGACCTCGTCGGCGGCACGGCTCAAGAAGTCGGGGCAGTTGATGGCGCAGAACTCGTAGTCGGAGCAGTCGGGTCGGCTTGTGCAATAGTGGCATCAGGCTCCGACCTCGGAGAAGTATGGGACGAACCGCTGTCAGAAAGCTCTTCAGCCAAGCCAGAGATGGAAGTTGCAGCCAGCGGGTTCCCTCCCTCGTCGAGATACGGAGTGTAGTCGTAAGGAGAAAACCAGTTCACCATAGTGCTGGCGAGCCGATTCACCTCAGCATAGGTCTTCTCAAGCATGTCGGCTGCGTTCTCTCTGAGGCTGTAAAGCTTGGGAAGCTTCACTTGGGGGTACCAGCTCAGCACAGTCTGAAGAGCAGTTTCCGCACCAGTCCGGCCAGCAGAGTTGAGCAAGACGTCGATCCGACGTGGGATGGCCTTCAGAAGAATCCGAGTCTGCTCGGTGGTAGAATTCGGAGCCTCTCCCTTGTCAGAATCTTCTTCTTCCTGAGTTCCCGGTTTGCGGATCTCGGTAGAGGAGCTGGCAACATGTTTCATCCTCTGGAGTCCAACCTTGAGCTCAGTCGGCGACCACAGCAACTCGGCAATCTTCAGAATGCCAAGTTTGAAAGACAGTGCAATCCCCTTGATGACAGGAACGCGGGCCTTAGTGCCAATATGATACTCATGCCGAGTCCAGACATCATCATCGAGTTGGCAGGTCCCTCCGGCCGCGACGGTCTCCTCTCGAGATTTGGCCACCGCTCCATAAGCAGCTACTTTAGATTCAGGCCAGGCCTCTGCACCACGAAGAGGAGTATGAGTAATGACACAGAAATAGGAAGCAATCGGAAAATGTACTCGGATGCAAGAAACACGTACCGCTAAGGACGACGTCCATCTCGGTCATTGTGTCACAGAAACCCTTGGCTCGACGGCGCAGTCGGGTGGTCTCTTCATAATTGTGTTTCTCCAGCTCCTCATATTTGGCAATATGTTCGTCGCGATCTTTCCGGATGGAGTCTCGGGCTGCGATGGCATCATCCCTCTCGGTTTGCATCGTTTCTCGGACAGCTACAGCCGCATTTCGCTCAGCGCGAAGTTCATCGCCAGATGCAGCCACGGCGGCCAGGTCGTCCGAGTGTTTCGTCTTCAGAACAGCCATCTCGGAGCGGAGGTTTTGGACGGTCCGAGTCAAATCATTCTCCACCCCTTGCAGTCTGGCCGTCTCTTGCTTGGCTGTGGCAAGTGCAGGCCCTTGCTGATTAAGCTCATTGGTCAATTCGGCGATTTTTCCCTGAAGATGATCCACCAGGGGAACAGAAACTAGAGGAAGACATACAGATGTTAATACAAGAGAAATTGTCAGTCGGAGGGAAGATAGAAATAATACAGAAGTTACCTCTCAGCCTATTGATCTCGGCCGATTGATTGTTGACCTCGAGCTGGGCCTGGGCGAGAGTTCGGAGGCTGGTGGCATAGGCGTCGAGGAGCTTATCGAAGATCTCGCGTTTCTCTTCCATAACAGCCTGAGAAGAAAAGCAAGATGAACTTCAGAGATACAGCAGCCAAAAGAAGATCCGAATCGATTGCAAGCAATCGGCCCGAATCTCGGGGACTACACCCAGTGGGTGCGCTTGCGCGCACCCACCGGAAGAAAAGTCTCCCGATTGGAGGAAGGCAGGAGAATAAGAGAAGAGCATGAAAGATCTGAACCGATTGCTAACAATCGACCCGAATCTCGGGGACTACACCCAGTGGGTGCGCTTGTGCGCACCCACCGGAAGAAAAGTCTCCCGATTGGAGGAAGGCAGGAGAAAAAGCAAAGAGCATAAAAGATCCGAACTGATTGCTAACAATCGGCTCGAATCTCGGGGACTACACCCAGTGGGTGCGCTTGCGCGCACCCACCGGAAGAAAAGTCTTCTGATTGAAGGAAAACCATAAAGGAAAGTTGAGGAACTTACCGCATGATTGCGGTCGAGCTGTTGGAGGTCCCGAGCAATGGCGGTGGCAAAGTCGTTCACTCAACTGTACGTTGTCGTCAAAGGATCTTGAGAGCGGTGTGGAGCATCGGGCTCGGCGCCGACATGGCGGGTGCGAGAATACTCGGCCCGGAATTGGTCCACCGAACGCATCAGGATTTCTGACGCAGAAGAGGTCGGTTGTCGTGGTGAGGCTTGAATTACAGCGGCAGAGGTAATGATGGTAGAAACCGATGGCGCCGACGTCGCCAACAGGCTGGAGGCATTCGGTTGTGGCCGCGGCGCAATCGTACGAGCCGAGGTCGAGGTGGTCATCGCAATTGGCGGCGTGGTCGTCATAATCGGTGGCGCGGACACCACAATTGGCGGCGTGGTCGTCATAGTCGGTGGCGCGGACACCACAATCGGCGAAGCAGTCGTCATGGGGGCGGACACCGGGTCGGAGCGGCGTGGCGGAGATGGGGCAATCGGATCGATCGGTTGCGCTCCTTCGCCACCAGTAACTCCCTGGTCGGCCGTGCTTTTGGAGATCTTGGAGGCAGTGGAAGAAATGGTAGTCTTTTTGGTAGTCTCGAGGCGAGCCTTCTTGGCGGCGCGCTCGGCATCCTTGGAGGTGCGATGCGGAGCAGGTGGTCGTTTGCGGATGGCAGCAGCAGACGCAGCGGGTGATATGACCACGTTGGCACGGGCAGGAATGCCGGTGTCAATGTCGTTGAGACCAATCGGCTCCCTGAAAGAAGAAAGAAGAGGTCAATCAGTACAAGAGAAGACAGCGAGGTTCAAAGCATGAAGATAAGGGCATACCCGATTCTTCTCGGCGCGCCCGTGGGCATCCGACATCTTAGCGGGACGGCATTCAGAGGCGCTTGAGCAGTCGGCACTCGAGTGGCCGTCGCTTGAGGATATTTGCCCTTGGGAGCAGTCGGCACCGCCTTCGCGACCTTGCTGGAAGCAGCACCAGAGGAGGAGCTGGCTGCCGAGGCGCGTTTAGTCGGCACCTTCGGAGGCTTGGTGTGAGGAGCTACATCAGAATTACCAACCTTTGAGACACTATCGTCATCGCTCCATTTGGCCAGAAATTTCTCAAGGGAAGGGTCAGGCGTACCCCCTTGAGCCGCAGTTCGGGTGTCGGCGTTCTTGGGGTCGGCGGCCTCGACGTCGGCATCAGCAGCAGGATCTTCGGATTCGGAGGACTCCCCAGAGGATTCACCGTCGTCGGCGTCGTCGTCTTCGGATTTGGAGGGAGGAGCTTCACCATTGTACTCGAAGTCCGTGGGGTCATCTTCCTTGCGGTCGGGGGCATACGTGCCGGCCACTTGGCCGTCTTCCATCAGATCGGATTGAATGAAGTGCTGAGAAGGAAGAAGAAAGTTGTCAGAGAAATTGAGTATGAGGCAAAAGCAATCGGAGAAAGGGACTAGTCGGGACATACCACGGGTGATTTCTGTCGGCGGTGAAGGCACTCAAGGCCGAAGCAGAAAGGATCGGGCAAGGCACTGGATGTGATAGCCCTCAGCCTGATGCAAAGGTCTTCGAGCTTCACTTGCCATGTGCAGAGCCGAGTGGGATCTCGGGGGCCCGACATATCACAGATACGATGCACTCGACGCTGTAGAGGAAGCACTCGGGCTTGAAGCCAAGCAGCAACAAGATCAGTCGGCAGAAGTCCCTCTTGCTCCAGCTGAACAACCCGGGAGACTTGAGCATCCACGTCGAGGTCCCCGACACCATAATTCATTGACCACTGATGTTTCTCAGTCGACCGGGCCAGGGAGAACTCGGGCAGGTTCAGGAGATTGGGGCCTTGATCGGGCGACTTGACGTAGAAGGAGGTCTGCCAGTTCTTGCATGACTGGACGATCTCGGGACTTTTGTACCTAGGTTTGCCGGCTGCGACAAGGCAACTGCCGTAGTCGGTCATGTCAATCGGATATGTTGGCTCACCACCTTCCGTGGCAGACGGCACTACCGCTCCCGTCCGAGCATTGTGAGCTCGGAGGTTGAAGAACCGCTTCCAAAGAGCGATGCTTGGGCGGCAGCCGAGATAACCCTCACACAGCGTGACGAAGCCGGAGAGGATCATGATGAAGTTCACCGCGAGGTGATGTGGTTGCAGGCGATGGAAGTTGAGGAAGTCCCGGAAGAAGGTGCTGGCGGGGAGTCGAAATCCACGCTCGAAGTGAGCGAGGAAGACGACCCGCTCGCCAGCACGCGCGGTGGGCACGATCTCGGCGTCGGGAACACGCCACTCGACCTCGGACGGCATCTTGCGGGCGCGAACCAGAGCTTGGATGGCACCGGCGGTGACAGCGGAGCCTTTCCAGCAACCGCGGCTGGCCTAGGAGGTATCTCGCCGGGGCGCCATGGAGCTCGCGGGCGGAAGGAGGACGAGGAGCGCAAGAGTAGCGGGGAAAGATTACCGCGGTGGCGGAGAAGTACGCGAGTGCGCGGCCGGAGCGGGTCCCGTGTGCGGAGGCGGAGCCGCGAGCGCAATGGAGAGTTTCGAGCGGAGTAGCAATGGCGTGCGAGAGAGAAAGTCGGAGGAGGAAGAAGGCTATGAGAGAAGGAAAAGGCAAGGGACCTCCCCCGTGGCTTATATGGGCGGCGGGGGAGGGGAGTGGGATCCGTCTATGGCCGTGTGGCTCGGTGTGGCCTAGCCCACAGGAAGACCAACCGGAAGACCGGCGCAGGAAATCCCAGCGTGGGAGCCGAGGCGTGCGACGTGGGGGTCGATGCATGCGGTTACGTCAAATAGTGCGTGGGTCGTGGGTCCTAGCTCATTGACTATATCCCGGAAGAATCGGAGGTAACCGTTGGAAGGCAATCGGCGAGGGATATTATTCTCAAGAAGTGAAGACAGAAGTCGGAGATGATTCAAATCAAATCGGACAAAATCTTGGCTAGCCGAGTGTGAGCTCCGAGTCGGTCGACGAACTCGGAATGACGCACTTGAGGAGGCCATAGCATTCGGAAGATATTGGAGAAAGATTGAAAAACTGCAAAGGCCCCGCAGTCAAATGACCATGGGATCTTTACAGCTTTAGGGGCTACTGTCGGGGGATTGGTACCCGGGTAGGTTCACCCAAGCGAAAGCAACCTTTCAAGACAAGGATGGACCGATTGGGCTTCAGCTGGGCCGAGCCGGGCAGGCGTACGGCCGATTGCTCCAAGAAAATCAGCCATACCGAATGCCAGCAGTCGGCCCAGACGCAACCGGTCCACCCTTTCATCACCAAGACAATTATCCGATTGGCCCGCAGCTGGGCCGAGGTGGGCATCAGCACGGCCGATTGCCCAGAGTAATCGACCTTGCCCTGAACCACCAGTCGGCCCAGGCGCAATCGGTACAACCTACTACCCCTGGAGAAGTTGACCCCGAGATCAGGCGAGGGTACAAGTACGAGGTCATAAATGCGCAATCCCGAGAGATCGGGGTGGCAGAGAAGCCAAGTCACATCGAAGATCTGGCAGAGATGCGGTGTCGACTTCTCCGCCGATTCCGCGGACAGGACGACAAGACCGCACCTCCTAGCTCCACTGTTCACCATCATGCCCTACGAGTCTATAGCATGGGACGCCACTCGTCGGGTCCGGATCACCCGGAGAGGAGCAGTCGGTGGGCCCCAGCCGATTAGAGGATGATAGCTGGGCCCAATCGGCAGTGAAGTTACCGATTTACCCCGGGCTCATGCTATAAGAGCCCGGGGTACCCCTCCTGCGTGGGGGGCGATCCGCTCATTCGCACCATAACTCACAACTCACTCAGTTCATTCACTGCTAGTAGTTACTCCTCAGGGAAGCAGGAGAGAGACTTGCCCACGGCGGCGCTCACCTTCCCCTGAGTAGATAGAGAAGCAGTTATTGTAGCTCAGTTCCATTGATATAGAAGAGACAAGCAGGAGTAGGGGTGTTATATCTCCGGAGAGCCCCGAACCTGGGTACATCATGGTGTCTATCACCGTGTTTGTGCCCAACCCGATTCCGGCACCATCGACATCTTTCTTCCTCGCGTCTTCCCCTCACTTTAGCCATCCCCATGGCATCTGCCGTCACATATCGACGACAGTAGCTCACCCTAACTGCTGAGGGCGAAGCTGCAACTCTAGTAACTCGATCGGAGCGCTCGGGCTTCTTCTTCCCAAGCCATCCTTTTGCTTTTCCAAAGAAACTCATTTCTAAAAAAAATTACAATTCACAAAAACAAGGATTTAAACAAGGTGAGTTGAATCAAACTACTCTACCCACTTACCTAAGGCATAAACTTGCATGAAAACTTGGAAAATAAATTTCTACACATGCATGCAAGCCCATATGAACAACACCAAGAGCTACTAAATACTCACAAATGAAGCCACCAATCAAAAATCTAATTGGAGGGGTGAAGGAGTTACATACCAGAGAGTATTTGCTCAAAATCTTAGCTCGAATGATGGGCTATAGAGAGAGATCAAAAATCGCCTCCAAGAACAGCAAGAACTCGTGTTTTTGGAGAGAGAGGAAGAAGGGGGAAGAAGACATACCTGAAGGTGGGGCATGTGGGCCCCAGGCGCGCTGTGGGCGCGGCCAGGAGGCAGGCCGCGCCAGCTGGCCGCCTGGGCCACTGGTGCCCCCCTGGTTAGCCCCACACTACTAGGAAAAGGCCTTATAGTGGCGTCCTTTTTAGGCCTTTAGTGGCGCATTTCAAATGCGCCACTAAGGACAAGCCACTAATAAGGCCTTAATAGTGGCGCATTTCAAATGCGCCATGCCTAAAACTCTTATGTGTGGCGCATTTCGAAATGCGCCACCTATAAGCCCAAATTCGCCACCCATAAGAGTCTTAGGGGTGGCGCATTCTGAAAATCCGCCACTACTATTTTTTTTCAAATTTTGAATTTTGAATCTGGAAAACAATTTTTTTATTTTTTCTTAATCTCAGGTTAGTGGTCAAACTTCCCCTAGGGTCACCCATCCTAGCACTACTCCATCCCCAGCACGCTTAACTTCTCGGTTCAATTCAACTCCCACTCCAGCTCACCTAGCAGGCACTTATTAATATATCTATCATATAAATCCTATAGAACCATGTTGATGTCTAGGACCTTGTTGATGTTCATGGGTGTGAATTTTCAATATTTTTTTGAAACTTTCTCGATGGGACCATTAGCATATTTTGAACTTTTTTCAAAAAAATTGAATTTTTTTAATTTTTTTAATTTTTTTTATGTTACTAGCTAAAAAAATTTAACCTTTTTTTGAAACTTCCCGATCGGTCCTCTAGCCTATTTTGAATTTTTAAAAAAATAAAAATAAAAATTTAAATTTTTTTAAAAAAATTTTCTGTTACTAAATGCGCCACTACTAAGTTAAAAAAATCATTTTTTTCATTTTCTATGTATCCAGATCTTCAAATGTCCGTAACTTTTTTTCTGTTAGGTTTTTGAGGATTCTAAAAATGTTCAACGGAGGTCGTATGCAAAAGTTAAGGCCATTTTACAAAATTCTCGGGAGATTTTGCAAAAAAAGTTGAAATTCATATTTGTATATTTTCCTAACAACTAGACCACATATCATTTGGGAAACTTATTTTCTTTTATTTTTTTGACATTTCTATCATTTTCTTTTATTTTTTTTCAAATTGAAAAGGCGGTCCACAGGGGGGTGTATTTGGGAATTTTCTCGCGCAGTTTTTTCTTAGTAGTGGCGCATTCTGGATGCGCCACTAATAATTCGTTAGGGGTGGCGCATTTCCAGAATGCGCCACCCATAAGCTCTTAGGGGTGGCGCATTTCCAAAATGCGCCACCTATAAGGTTCTTAGGGGTGGCGCATTTCTCCAAATGCGCCACGTATAAGGGGATCCAGGGCTGGCCCACTCTTAGGGGTGGCGCATTTTGGAAAATGCGCCACCTATAAGAGCTTATGGGTGGCACATTTTTTACCAGTGCGTCACCCCTTACAACATAGTGGCGCATTACATATAAAATATGCCACTAATAAGGTTTCCAAGTATAGCTATTTCTCTAGTAGTGCCATGTTCCTCTGGGTCACTCCCGGCATGGAAATTTTAATTTTAATTTTAATTTTTCTGACAACTTCAGTGTTGAAAGATTTTTGGAGTTCCAAAAGTTGTGAAACTTTCTGAAAACTTGAAGCAGTGATTAGAATTGTGAAGCTTCAAGAACATATAAACTTGGTACAACAAGAAAGATAAAGCTAAAAGAAATGCAAGCATAACATCCTCTACTTTTTACTTATATAAAACTCATCTAATAGAAAGGTTGATCAAGTCCGACTACCAAACTAGCAATACATAGAGCAAAAAGTTTCACTTACTATGAAGCATTCATGGTACCTTTACTTTAATGGATATTGTACCCACCATAATTGTTTTGTATTTGTGGTGCACATGTAGAGGAAAATCCAAATCACCAATCTTCATGGTCTCGATATTCTTTATAGAGTTGAGGCCATGCCTTTTGTCAATCTTCTTCGGAAAATACACCGTGTGTTCTTTTTCATTCACATTAAAAGTAACCTTTCCTTTGTTGCAATCAATAATAGCACCTGCGGTGTTAAGAAAAGGTCTACCAAGAATAATAGACATGCTCCCGTCCTCGGGCATGTCAAGCACAACAAAATCAGTAAGTATTAAACAATTAGCAACTTCAACGGGAACATCCTCACAAATACCAATGGGAACGGCTGTTGACTTGTCAGCCATCTGAAGAGAGATATCTGTAGGGATTAGTTTTTATAAACAAAGCCTCTTGTAAAGAGAGAAAGGCATAACACTCACTCCTGCTCCAAGGTCACATAAAGCAGTCTTGACATAATTATTCTATATGGAGCAAGGAATGGTGGGTATACCTGGATCACCAAGATTTTCAGGAATCTTGCCACTAAAAGAGTAGTTAGCAAGCATAGTAGATATTGCTTCATTAGGAACTTTTCTTTTATTAGTAACAATATCTTTCATATATCTCGAATAGGGAGGTAACTTAATAGCATCAGTCAAAGGAATTTGAAGAAAAACAGGTTTCATCCACTCACAAAACTTATTGTAGTGCTCTTCTTCTTTAGTTTTGAGAGACTTATCTGGAAAGGGCATGGGTTTCTGTACCCATGGTTCTCTTTCCTTCCCATCTCTTCTTGCGATGAATTCTTCTCTAGTGTATTTCTTAGGTTTATCGGGTGCTTCTTCTTCTCGAACATCGGGTGGATCATTCTTTTCAGTATCCTTTTTAGGTTCAGCACCGTCTTCAGTCTCTGCATCGGAGGTAGATATACTATTTGGATCTTTGGAATTGTCAGCTTCTTTGTGCTTCTTCTTATTCTTCTTCGGAGAGCTAACAATTTCATCTTCCTGTATTTGAGAATCTTGCTCGATCCTCTTCGGACGCCCCTCTGGATAGAGAGGATCTTGAGTGCTAGTTCCCCCTCGGGTTTTAATCCCGAAGGCCTGTATATCCTGTTTGGCATTATTAGCAAGCAAATCTTTTTGCACATTAGAAATTTGATCAAGCTGAGTTTGAACCATATGAAAGTGCTTCACAAGACATTTAACATCATTAACTGTTCTACCTAGAACATCAAGCAAGCTTTTTATAGCAAGAGAATTATCATGCAACTGTCTTTGTATCTTCTCATTAAAGTGATTTTGCTTCATAATGAAATTATCAAGCTCATATAAACATTGATCAGGAGGCTTACCATGAGGAATGTCACTTGCATTGAAATCTAAAAGAGAGTGTACCTCTACCATTGGAGGGTGAGTGGTAGGCTCACACAACTTCCCAATAGGGGGTAGATTATTTACATCTTCAGTTTTAATACCCTTCTCTTTAATAGACTTCTTCGCTTCTTGCATATCTTCGGGGCTTAGGACAAGCATGCCCCTCTTTTTTGGTGGTGGAGGTGGTTCAGGGACGGATCAATCCTCGTGGTTCTTGGCAATCTTGCCCATTAACTCTTCTGCATCGTCCGGTGTTCTTTTCCTGAAAACACAACCAGCACAACTGTCCAAATAGGATCTAGATTCATCAGTTAGACCATCATAAAATATATCAATTAATTCATTCTTAGGGACTCCATGTCCCGGTCTAGCCTGGATCAGACTGCAATACCTCCCCCAAGATTTAGGGAGGTTCTCATCCTGCAACTGTTTAAAGTTATAAATTCTTCGTAAAGCAGCATGTTGCATATGAGCAGGAAAGTACTTATCAAGAAAAGAGTGAGCTAAGTCTTGAGGACTCCTAATCGAACCACATGGTAGTGCATCATACCACGCTTTAGCACCTTCCTTTAAAGAGAAAGGAAGAAGCTTAGTAACATAGAAGTTTCGTATCTTTTCATCTATAGTAAACAAGCCACCCAACTCAGTGAGTTTGGTCAGGTGTGCAATAGCATCATCATTTTCTCTGCCATAAAAGGGGTCAGCTTCAACCATAGATATAAGTGAAAGATCAACAGAGAAATTATAATCAGGATCATTGATGCATATAGGATATGTAGCAAATTTAGGATCAGGAACGGTCTTGTTCTTCAAGGAGTGCTTTGCTAGCAGCTTCTTTATAGCAGCAGGGTCGGAATCAGCACATTCATTAAGCTCCCTGCATAAATCATCATCAAGTATAACATAATCGTCCTCAAGGAGTCTCTCCTTAAGGCGAGCAAAATCATAAGTTTTTCCAATAGGGGTTTTGGTAATAGGAATTTCAACTCCCGAGAATCGGGCAGCAGCAGCAATTTGTTCTTCGATAAAAGAACCAAGTGAACCCGTAGTTTCAAAGGTAGTAGAAGCATCAACAAAAGTATCATACATAGTAACGGATTCAGTAGAAGCATCATGTGGTGGAGGTGAAGCAAACTTACTCATAACTTAAGGTGAATCAAGTGTAGCACTAGTGTTCAGAACAGTACCTTTTCTTGTACAGGATGGTAAGATCGGGACCTTGGGGTCTTCTTTCTTACCCATAGCGGATAAATTGCAGCAGGTAAAATACTTCAAGTAGACTTGTGAATAAAGCTATGCTCCCCGGAAACGGCGCCAGAAAACAGGCTTGATAACCCACAACTGCAGGGGATCGAGATAGTCTTCGCGGGTAAGATAACCCAATTTATAGATTCGACTCAAGGGGAGCCAAAGAATATCCACAAGCTTTGACAGTGGAGTTGTCAATTCCACCGCACCTGAGATACACTTAGTTGCAACAAGATATTAATAGTAACTATGATATGGAAGTGATGATAGCAACGGAAATAGTGGTGGTGAAATAGCGACAGTAAAATAGCAAAAGCAAACAACTAGTAACCAGCAGAATTAAAACACTGTAGGCTAGGGAGATGGATGGTTGGCTGCTGCATGGATAAGGCACATCATGTATTTAACTTGGGGCAAGGCACACAAAAAAGCAATAATCATCTAGGCATAAATCAAACATCAGGCATGTACCCCACAGGTAGTTGTACGTGCTTGCAATAAGAACTTGCACAACATCTTTTGTCCTACCATCCCACTACGAACGGGGCCAAAAGGAACTTATGGAGATTAAGGTGCTCCTGTCAAAGAGCACCGGAACAAAGCATTAACAATCAATGGATACATGGAATCCTCAAACTATAGTCCATCCCCTTTGGTGTCCCAAGATTTCACCTTTGGGATCGCCGGTTCCGGACTATAACAGGTGCAAACAACTCATAGATAGGATCAAGAACACAAATATATTCATGCAAACACATAGGGTTCAGATCTGAAATCATGGCACTCGGGCCCAAAGTGACAAGCATTAAGAGCAACAAGTTGAAGCAGAGATGATAAACAACAATATAGATGATAGGCAACATGCCCCCAACAATCTGATAAACTATTACATGATCTATCTCATCCAATCCCTACCATCCCCTTTGCCTATAGCAGGGAATTACACACACATGGAGGGAGGATGGAGTGGTGATGATGATGACGATGGCGATGATCTCCCCTCACCGGAGGCCAAAACAGCCTCCAGATTAGCCCTCCCGGAGAAGAACAGAGGGTGGTGGCGGCTCCGCGACAAGAATTGGGAAAACGACTTCTGTTTCGGGGTTTCTTCGTCACGGGAATAAATAGGAGCCTCGGTAGGGCAGCAGAGGAAGGGGGAGGCCCCCAGGCGGCCAGAGGGCGCGACCCCACCCCTGGTCGCTCTAGGGGGGGCGCCTGGGGCCCCCTTGGCTGCCCTCTGGTCCCACTTCTGGCACAGTGTCCCTTCGGGTGCATGGATTTTTTGTGATTTTTCCTGGAATTTTCTGAGACACCTAAAAATGCATTTTCCTGCGCACAATAAAACCATACAGACAGCTCTGCTAAAAACAGCGTTAGTCCGGGTTAGTTTCGTCCAAATCATGCAAGAATGAGGGAAAAACAATAGAAAAAGTGTTTGGAAAAGTAGATACGTTTGAGACGTATCACGCACCGGCTCTCGCCAATCTAACTGTCATACCGACTTTTCTTTACTTTCTAATTTTCATGTTTTCATCTCGCATCATACCTTGCATATTTTTACATTTTTCTCAGAGACATGAGGGCTTGATCAACCCTCTATCAGCACTGAGCATGTATATTGCTTAGTCAGGAGAATCGGGGAGCTCAATGATATTCATCGACTCTTATCTGATAAGTCGGCATATATATGTAAAACTTCACATGTGTACGTCCTATTCAGGGGAAATAGGGGAGTTCGATGGCACCCATCGACTCTTATCCGCAGAAATCCCAGCATACACATGAATTGGCCACCCACGCCTAAAATTTGGCCTGTATAGCTCAAGCTCATATGACTAACGCGAACCCGGTTTAGTCTAAACTTTGGGGGCTTACAAAAACGTCTATCAAGTTTGGTCCTAGGGACCGGGCACGTTAGTCATATGAGTCGGCTTGCAGAGAAGTTTCGACTCTTGAACCAATAATCTTTCTCAACGCGAGAAGATGAGGCATGAGTCGGCTTCTATACGAGCCTATGATTTTTTTTTTCATACATCAGCATCATAGCATACTTTCTTTCCTATCATTTCATATGTCATAAAACTATGCATAATTTTTTCATACAATATGAGCATTAACCTGTGTGACTCGGTATGACACAAAGATGCTCATACCGACTCATGGGGACTATAGCTCGAATTTCTATGTGACTCGACATGACACAAAGATGTTCATACCGATTCATGGGGACTATACCTCAAACTTTTCTAAGACTCGTCATGACACAAAGATGATGCTCATACCGACTTGGAGTTGGCACGCATTATTCCGGGTTGCTGAAGGAAACATATTCCAGCACTCGAAGGGCCACTCTATTTGGAAGCTTGGAACACAACCCATCATATCATATCTACTGGAGTCAGCAAATTCGCATTCATCAGTTTTTATCAGCAAGCAAACATTTGCTGGCTTCAACAAAAAATGCCGGCTTTGGCATACAACACTTGCCGACTTCAGAAAACAAGCAAGAAATTGTAAGTCCCAGGTTGCCGCAGGCAAGACAACCCGGCACTTGGGGGCTACACTAATTCGAAGCAAATTTCACAAGTACAAACCTCAGGTTGCTGCAGGCAAGACAACCCGGCACTTGGGGGCTACACCAGCATGGCTATTTTATATACGAAACTCCAAGTCATCACGAGATGATAAACTCGGAGCTTGGGGGCTACAGGTTATATGGACATAAAATTGCCCGTAAAAATTTCCCGAGTCCTTTTGACAAGACACGGAAGAGCAAAAAAGTAACATTGAACTCAAACGTGGAAGAGCTCAAAATTGAATCATATTGGGTTCATTGACATGAATCAGTGGAGCAAGCTGGCCTAATGGTTTGGCATCCAGACCCAGTTTTTATCCGAACTATTCATTATATTGGAAGTTTACCATGGACGCGCAACTAGCGTTCTCTTCTGCGAAAATATCATTGTCAAGGAAAAGCAGAGGAAAAATGAAGCCCACGCCAAGATTGCGTCCAAGCTAAAGTTGGGGGCTAATGTCGGGGGAATATCCCACGGCTAGACCCGGCTTGGAGACAAAATCGGTCGGATGACAAGAGCCGGCTTCCGGAGATGGAAACCGGATGAAGGAATCAAGATGGAGTCCACCTAACTTGGAAGATATGAAAAGCTACAAGACTTAGAATAGGACCCGGATTGATATTCGACTTGTAATAAAAGAAGAGACTAGTTTGTATCCAACTAGGACTCTACATGTAAGCCTCCCCCTTCCACCTATATAAGGAGGGGGTAGGGCTCCCCAAAGGGACAACTTCAACAAGCTCTAGATGAGAGATTAGTCCCGATTCATCTAAACCTGGGACAACTAGACAAAACCATAGGAGAGCCGGCGACATGCCGGTGACTTCTCGTGAGCAAAGGAATAAGACCTAGCCACAAACAACATGTAGGGTTTTTACCAGACGATGTTTCCCGGGGCCCGAAGCTGTATAAATCGCTTTTCTCTTTCTCTATGATGTTCTTCTTCCTCGTTCACTCGTAGCAAAGGCCCCATAATCAAGTCTGACTCTACGAACATCTGTCGTGACTTTCCCACGACAGAACTCTACCAAGGGATTGATGATGTGGATCACGCACACTCATTGGAAACCCCAAGTGGAAGGTGGTGATGTAGATAGAAACAAATTTCCCTCGACAAAGATACCAGGGTTTATGTCTCCGGTAGGACTTCAAATGCTACAAGTAGGTGGTAAGAGCCAATGGCGCCGAGATTGCTAGCTCGATCTAGACCAGCACACAAGAACACAAATTCTCTCACTCCCAAACGAGGCAGGAGGGTTGTCAATCCCCCTATCTTGCAATTTACAAAATGTTACACGTATAGGATGGATGGAACAACAAAATTAAAAAAAAAGAAATAAATTGCAGCAGGTGTAAACAATTATGAGAATACGAACCAAGGTACCATGATCACTAGTGATGTCTCTCTCCCAAAAGATGATAAAACTTATGCCAGGTGAACAAATTATAATTGGGCAATTGAAAAAATTATGAACGCACCGCAATGCAAATTATGCTAGAATATTATGCAAGGTTCAATAATGTAGGAATTACGCTAAAGCAAGTAGACCTCAATCGACATCATCTACTACTAAGTATCCACCTTGAGATATATAATGCAGAACATTTTGTTGGTATTAAGTTGAGAGCAACAACCAAAACCTGAAAATTCAAAGCAACAGACAAATGTCATAAACTCAATGCATAATGTAAGCAACACTCGATAGCAAAATAGCCACAGGAACCACTATTTTCTCCTTAGTAGCAACGACACATCCTCGATATTTGCATGTTTCTGTCACTCAAGCGCTGACATGAGGAGGCATGAACCTACTATCTAGCACAAAGCTCCCTCTTGGAATTATAAAATCCTACTTGGCCAAAGTAACATACTATAACAGAGAGCATGCAAGAAAAATCAAGAAAATAATATAAAAGAAGATCAAATATATTATCTCCACAATCTGAACATAATATCATAATCTATCGGATCCCATCAAACTCATCATAACAACAAATAAAGTATAACATATATGCCTTGATCATGATAGTTTATAGGGAGCTCACAATGCTTATCAATGAAGAACAAAATTGCAGAAAAAGTATCATCTAGGTACTACCATGGCCCCTAGGTCCAAGGTGGAACTACTCACATATCATCCAGGAGGCAGGAATAGTTGATGAAGAAGCCTCCGTGGGTGATTCCCTCCTCCAACAAGGTGCCGAGACAGAAATGCAGGGCCTCCCATCAGATAATTGTGATGGCGACGGAACGGTGATGGCAATTGGAAGAAAAACTCCGCCATGAAGGTTCTTGGTAAAAGAGGAATAAACAGGTGAATAAAGGGCACCAGGGGGTTGGCCCAGCACCAGACGGCTGATGGGGTGGAAGTGGTAATGGCTTCTCGCCCTTCGTTGGTTACCCCAAGTGGAAGGTGAGATGTAGGATAGCAGAAAATTTCCCTCAGTGAAGATACCGAGGTTATCAATCCGGTAGGACTCCCATAATTATAAGGAGGTGGTGAAGTGAAAAATGACGCCGTTCACAACCTCAGGGTTGCTTACTTCACCTGGACCTGCACACAGACACAAATAACTTTGCTCCCAACGAAGTTCAGAGAGGTTGTCAATCTCTCCGGTCTTGTTGTTTACAAAGGATCAAACACAAGAGATAATGATAATGATAGCAACTGAAAGTAAATACTGAAAAGTAAATGAGCTTGTAAACAATGATGAGAATATGGACCGGGGTCCCGTGATGTTCAATAGTGATGTCTCTCTCCCAAAAGACGATAAAACTGCTATGCGAGGTAAAAACATTACAGATGGGCAATTGACAGGACTATGAACGCACCGCAATGCTAACTATGCTACAAAAGAAAGGAAGGGGCTCATAAGCATGGGAAGTACGCCAAAATAAGTAGACCGAAATCCATCTGCATCTACTACTAATCATCCACCTTGAGATATCTATCCAGAACATCTCACTGGTATTAAGTTGTGAGCCCCACCCAAAGTGTCAACCCAAAGAAACAGACAACTGGTGGCCCTCTGGCCCCACTTTGGTCATTCTAGAAGGATCCTTTGCGCTAATTTTTTTATCCGATTTTCCCGAATTTTTGGAGCATTTTTAATATGGGGGAAACCTGGAATAGAAAAACTGCAGAAAACAGGAACTGGCACTGGGGTGCACTGAGTTAGTAGGTTAGTCCAAATATGATCAAAATTTATGAAAATGTATCTAGATCATAGAAATATCACACAAAATATACATGGAACGAGCAGAAATTATCGATACGTTTGAGACGTATCAACATCCGCAAGCTTAATTCCTGCTTGTCCTCGAGTAGGTAAATGATAATAAACATAATTTCTGTGATGACATGCTAGCAACCATATAAGAACTTTGAAAAGTAAAGCAATCAAGGTATGTGATTCAATTCAAGTCATAACATGCAAGAGTCTATATTAAAATTGAAACAAGCAACGCAAGAACATTAGGTGCAAGAGTTATCGCTGTCCGTGACTCGAATGTCTCCAGATGGTGTTTGCGTGCAAGAAGGGGGATAGGGAATACGAGAAAAGGTATTTTTGTTGAGAACTCAATCTACTAAAGTTTCACACTTGGTCTTCTTTGGAATCTTATCTTGACTCGTCCCCAGACCACTAGCCAGGTGCAAGTCAATTTGATCCACTCCTTTTCGATATTTTGAGCACTCATGCAATGGATGAGCGTAAGCACGAAAGTTGACACTTAGGATGGAAAAGAGAGAATATGGTGGAGGAGGAAGACAAAAAGGATAAGAAAGTCTCACATCAATGAGGACAATCATAATCGAGAAGGCCAAATGATAGATATGATGTGAGGAGTAGGGATTGCCATGCAACGGATGCACATATGAGCTGAAAAGCTCTCCAATGCAACTAGTGGGGGTGCATCTAACTTGCTCGCTCATGAAGACCTAGAGCTCTTTTGAGGAGGCTCATCCTTGGAATATGCAAGCCAAGTTCTATAGTGTGATGGTCCGCACATAGCTATATGCATGATTGATATGTCCAAAACGTATCTATAATTTTTGCTTGCTCCATGCCTCTTTTGTGTGATATTTCTATGATATTGATGAACTTCCATACACTTTTGATCATATTTGGACTAACCTATTAACTCAGTGCACCCAGTGCCAGTTCCTGTTTTCTGCTGTTTTTCTATTTCAGGTTTCCCCCTTATTAAAAGTATCAGAAAATTCCGGGAAAAATATAGGAAAAAACAGTGTACCGGAAGCTTCGAGAAATGTCCGAGAGGGTCCAGAGGGGAGACAGGGGGCCCCAGGCGGCTAGAGGGCGCGGCCAGGCCCCTGGCCGCGCCAGGGGGCGCCTGGAGCCCCTGGCCCACCTCTGGCTGCCCCCTTTCGCTTATTTATTCCCCGTGACGAGAAACCCTCGGGGACGGAACCCTTTTTCGCGATCTCTCCTCTGTTATGCCGCCGTCGCGCTTCCAAGATTGGGAGCACCAGAAGACCTCTTCCCGGCACCCTGCCGGAGGGAGGAACCACCTGCTTATTGGCTTCTCGCCCTTCGTTGGTGAGCCCAAAGTGGAAGGCGTGATGCAGTAAAGCATCAGTTTTCCCTCGGTGAAGATACCAAGGTTTGTCTCCACTAGGACTCCAAAGATGATAAGTAGGTGTCAGCGGCGCAACTGACGCGGACCTGCACACAGACACAGATAACTTTGTTCCCAACGAAGTTCAGAGAGGTTGTCAATCTCTCCGGTCTTATTGTTCACAAATGATAAAACGCAAGGGATAATGATAGCAACTTGAAAGTAAATGCAGAAAAGTAAATATATCTTGGAAACAGTAATGAGGATATGGACCGGGATACGTGATGTTCACTAGTGATCTCTCTCTCCCAAAAGACGATAAAACTGCTATGCGAGGTAAACAATTACAGAAGGGCAATTGACAGGATTATGAACGCACCGCAATGCTAACTATGCTACAAAACAAAGGAAGAGGTTCAAAAGCATGGGCAGTACGCCAAAATAAGTAGACCGAAATCCATCTGCATCTACTACTAATCATCCACCTTGAGATATCTATCCAGAACATCTCGCTGGTATTAAGTTGCGAGCCCCACCCAAAGTGTAAACCCAAAGCAACAGACAACTGCATTAAAAAGAACTTTGCGTAAAGTAAACAATCCTTGTAACCGCGGTTACAAGCACCATTGTTTTCCCCCTTGTGGCAAAAACACATCCCCTAGACTCATGTTTCTGTCACTCAAGCGTGTCATCGGGGGGCATGAACCCACAATCTAGCACAACGCTCCCTCTTGGAGTCACTACCTACTATTTGGCCAAAGCAATAAACAGCAACGGAGAACATGCAAGAATTACTTAGGAACAAAAATATAAGAAATAATAATATATTACTCTATCACAATCTGAACATAATCTCATAATCCATCAGATCCCTCCAAACTCAGCATAGCAACAGAAGAAATATTACAAAGGAGCCTCGATCATGTAGGGCAGCTCACGAGGTCTAAACAATGAAGATCAAAGAGGGGAGGAGAACATCACATAGCTACTAATCACGGACCCATGGTCCAAGGAAAACTACTCACAAGACATCCGGGGAGCATCCATGGTGGAGAGGAGACTCCCGGAGGTCAATCCTCCCTTCGGCAGGGTGCCGGGAAGAGGTCTTCTGGTGCTCCGGATCTTGGAAGCGCGGCGGTGGCGGAACAGAGGCGAGTTCGCGGAATAGGGTTCCTCTTCTGGAGTTTTCCCGTGACGTAGATTAAATAGGCGAAGGGGGCAGCCAGAGGTGGACCAGGGGCCGCAGGCGCCCCCCTGGCGCGGCCAGGGGTGGGGCCGCGACGGGTGGCCTCCTGGGCCCCCCCTCGCTCCCCTCTGTCCCCTCCTGGGCTCTTCTCGAAGATTCCGTCACGCTGATTTTTTATCTGAATTTTCCCGAATTTTTCTGGCACTTTTTATATGGGGGAAAACTGAACTAGAAAAATAGCAGAAAACAGGAACTGGCACTGGGGTGTACTGAGTTAATAGGTTAGTCCAAATATGATCAAAAGTGTATGAAAGTGTATCTAGATCATAGCAATATCACACAAAACATGCATGGAGCAAGCAGAAATTATAGATATGTTTTGGACGTATCAACATCCCCAAGCTTAATTCCTGCTCGTCCTCGAGTAGGTAAATGATAACAAGCATAATTTCTGTGGTGACATGCTACCAACCATAAAAGAACTTTGAAGAGTAAAGCAATCAAGGTTAGAGATTCGATTCAAGTCATAACATGCAAGAGTCTATATTAGCATTGAAACAAGTAACAAAAGAACAAAAGGTGCAAGAGCTCTCGCTGTCTGTGACTCGAATGCCTCCAAATGGTGTTTGCGTGCAAGACGGGTAGGGAATACGAGAAAAAGTAATTTTTTTGTGTTGAGAACTTAATCTACTAAAGTTCCACACTTGGTCTTCTTTGGAATCTTATCTTGACTTATCCCGAGACCACTAGCCAGGTACAAGTCAATTTGATCCACTCCTTTTCGATATTTCGAGCACTGATGCAATGGATGAGCGTAAGCACGAGATTTGACACTTAGGATGGCAAAGAGAGAAATATGGTGGAGGAGGAAGACAAAAAGGATGAGAAAGGCTCACATCAATGAGGACAATCATAGGCAAGGGATGCCAGATGATAGATATGATGTGAGGAGTAGGCATTGCCATGCAACGGATGCACATACGAGCTAAGAAGCTCTCCAATGGAACTAGTGGGGGTGCATCTAACTTGCTCGCTCATGAAGACCTAGAGCTCGTTTGAGGAGGCTCATCCTTGAAATATGCAAGCCAAGTTCTATAGTGTGAAGGTCCCCACATAGCTATATGCATAAAGATCATCTCTATCGAGTACAAGGATATAAAGGGAGTACTAGTGTGGATCTCTCAAAAGGATAGTAGTGTTGCCCCTTTCTCTCTTTTTATTTCTTTTTCTATTTTTTTGTATTTTTTTGGTGGCCTCAATGGCTCTTTCTATTTAACTCTCATTTGTCCTCTTTGGGATCTTTTTATTGTGTCCACTTTGGGATCTTTTCCTCACTTAAGGGCAACACTCTATTTTACAAGAAGGTAAAGGAGATCTTTCACACTTTACAAGGTACTCAAAACATAAAGAAGATGTAACTATCATGATGTATGCAAGGTATGTCGCAGCCAGTGTAGCAGGAACATGTATGACATGAATATCAAGTCATGAAGAGGTGGATGTTTGCATGGCAATGTAACTCGGAAAGGCTATGGAAATGCCTTGATAGGTAGGTATGGTGGCTGTTTTGAGGAAAGATAAAGGGGGCTTATGATGACAGAGCGTATCATGCCAAGGGTTTGGAAGTACCGGCGAAGGTGGACACCAACTCTAGGAGTGAGAAGAAGGCAATGCACGGCACGGGAAAGGCTAGCAAAATATGGGAAGGTGGAAGTGTCAACTCTCAATACTTACATTAGTCCGAAGAACTCATGCACTTATTATCGGTAACTCTCAATCTAATAAGGAGGTTCACAAAGAGACAAGTACCCCGAGGAGGAGTGTATGGGGGTTTGGTTATCCTTGCGCATCCTCGACTCATGGTACGTGAGTGTACTCTAATATTCGACCCCTCAGAAGAGTAGTGATCTATCTAGTAGCTAGAGTTCTCAACTAGTTTTGTAGGTTTTAAAAATAAACACGGATTGCCCAAAATACGACACCTATCACTAATAGGCAAGAGCTCTTGACACCAAAAGTTCATACATTACTCACAACAATACCTCAAAACTATTGCAAGCTACTACTAAAATTAAATAGCAACCTCAATTACCTACTTTCAAGACAAAACCCAACTCAGTGCAACAACCAACTCTCTTTAACAGGATAAACATGAAAACTAAAAAGAGTTCCAGCAACAAACTAAACAAAAGCCAAGGCTCTTGCTAAAGACAAACTAGGACTAAAACTAAACATGGCAGTAGCTACGAAAAGATAAAGAACACACAACAGCAAAAAGATAGGCATGAAGAATCCTATGATGTGTTCTAGATTTTGAAAGTGGAGCGTGTTTCTCTCCCACACAAAGTAAGACGGGATCTAACTTGTTATGAACAGCAAGCAAAGCTAAAGAAAACTAAAAACAAAACCTAAGAGCGAGACGCTCCAAGCATAGCACATAACGCATGAAGTGATAAAAATATAGTGAGACGAAGGACGAACTGATGATTTGTTGATGGCAAGCTTAGACGCTTGAGTCTCCTTGAATATTTATTGGGGATGCATGGGGGCATCCCCAAGCTTGAGCGCTTGACACTCCTGGATCTTCTTTCATCATCTTCTATCGCGCACTTGAAAACTCCCTTCATACATAACTCATCATAAGCTGATTAGAGAGGTTAGTACCCTTAATAAATAAAAAATTTACCCACTGGATATAAAGATATTCTTGAAGAGCTACTGTTTCTCAAGAGTGCCAAAAAGTTTTTGAAAAGAAAAAGCAAGCTTAAGGTTTGAAAAAGTAAGGAGAGACAAAACGTGGCAGAATCTGTGAAAAACAGAACAACAGATAGTAAAGAAATTTTTAGGGACACTTCTGCAACTCAAATAAAAAAACTCAGAACATACGGAAGTTTCATAATTGTATAGAGCATACTGTGTAAAAAATTCAGCTCAAAAAGTTGAACTGGTATTTTTCTGTAATTGTTCTGGTCACGAGGACAGAATCTGTTTTCTGGACAGCATGTCACAACTTTTACTTCCCTTGTCGTAAGAGGCTATAACTTGGCACAAAGCTGAAAAATAAAGATACAATGATGTTGCTACAGTAGTAACAATCATCAAGACACAACAAAAGCAAAAGGAAACACCTAAATTCGTTACGGGCTGCCTCCCGAAAGCGCTTCTTTAAAGCCATTAGCTAGGCATAATGAAAAAAGAAGAATCAAGTTTTATCGAGAGAAAGAGAATAACTAGCCCGTGTAACGGACTCAAAAGGTAACTTGATTTTCTTTCTAGGGAAGTGTTCCATCCCCTTTTTGAATGGGAATTGGAATTTTATATTCCCCTCTTTCATGTCAATAACCGCACCAACGGTGCGAAGAAAAAGACGTCCCAAAATAATTGGACACAAAGGTTCACACTCTATATCCATAACAATAAAATCAACGGGAACATAGTTGTCATTGACAATGATAAGAACATCGTCGATCTTCCCCAAGGGTTTCTTTATGGAAGAATCGACAAGACGAACACCAAAAGAACAAGGCTCAAAAGGCTTCAATTCAAACATATCAAATATTCTTTTGGGCATGACAGAGGTACTAGCTCCAACATCACATAAAGCATAGCAAGAGAAGTTATTTAATTTAATTTTGATCATAGGGTACCAACCATCATCTAGCTTCCTAGGTATGGAGGCTTCTACTCTAAGCTTCTCCTCCCTAGCTTTGATAAGAGCATTTGTGATATGCTCCGTGAAGGCAAGATTAAGTGTGCTAGTGTGGGGGTCTCTAGACATTTTGTGTAACAAGCTAATAACTTCTGAGAAGGTGCAACTATCAAAATCAATATCACTACTATCAAAGGTGGTAGTAGTGTCATCTAGGCTCACTTGTTTGAAACCCTTTATGTTCATAGGAGTTTCTTTTTCTACGGTTGAGGTATTAGCATCACCATTAATAGGTCCAATGGGACTAGGAGTGCATTGGGTGCTAATAGTATAGGTGTCCTCAACAATTTGGATAGTGGCAACTGTGTGGTGTGTAGGAAGGCTCTTAATTCTATCCTCTTCCTCTTTTTCTCTAGCCCTTCTTTCTTTGAGTTTAGCCATCATCCTAATATTTTCATTTATTTGTAACTGGATAGCATTAATAGGAGTGGCCTTATTCTCCTCAAGGGGGGAGGTTCTAATTTTAAGCATCTCAATATCAATGGCTAAGCTTTCTACCTTCAAAGAGAGATTATCGATTTTAGCTAATTTCTCCTCTACATTTTTGTTGAAGGCTTTTTGGGTAGTGATAAAGTCTCTAAACATGCTTTCTAGTTCAGAAGAGGGGTTCTTGTTGCTAGGGTAAGTGTTGTTGTTCCCATAATTGGATGGAAACGGTCTAGGATTGCTAGCAAAATTTCCCCTATAAGCATTGTTGTTGAAGTTGTTTCTAGCAATAAAGTTCACATCTACTTGTTCTTGAGCAACCAAAGAATTTAGAAGAACATCATGAGGATCAATAGAGGGTTGCTTGGTAAGTAGAGACATAATTAAGTCAACTTTTTCATTGAGGGAGGTAATTTCCTCGACAGAATTTACCTTCCTACCTGTTGGAGCGCGTTCGGTGTGCCATTGGGAATAATTGGTCATCATTTCATCGAGAAGCTTCGTGGCAGCACCAAGTGTAGTTGACATAAAGGTTCCTCCCGCGGCCGAATCTAACAGGTTCCGCGAGGTAAAGTTCAAGCCTGCATAAAAAGACTGGATAACCATCCAAGTAGTCAAACCATGTGTAGGGCATTTCTTAACAAGAGATTTCATTCGTTCCCAAGCTTGGGCAACGTGTTCATTATCCAATTGCTTAATATTCATAATATTACTCCTCAATTGGATAATCTTAGCAGGAGGGTAGTACTTCCCTATAAAATCATCTTTGCACTTATCCCAAGAATCTATGCTATTTCTAGGCAAAGATTGAAGCCAGATTTTAGCATCTCCCCTTAAAGAGAAAGGAAAGAGCTTGAGCTTAACAACATCACCTTCTACTTCTTTATACTTTTGCATATCACATAATTCAAAAAAATTATTCAAGTGTAAAGCAACATCATCTCCAGCACCAGAGAATTGATCTCTCATAACAAGGTTTAGCAAAGCAGGTTTAATTTCATAAGAGGTAGCTGAAGTGGCAGGTGTGGCAATGGGAGTGCAGATAAAGTCTTGGTTGTTGTGACTAGTGAAGTCACACAACTTGGTGTTTTCAGTGGAACCCATAGTAGCAGCAAGTGTGACAGATTTTTTTGTAAATTTTGATAAAAGACACAAAGAAAAAAACTGAAAGATAAACTAACAAGACTAAAAAACAAAGGTAAAGGGTAGTGTGCAACTCCCCTATCTTAGCACTCAAAGTACCCGGCAACGGCGCCAGAAATACTCTTGCTTATTGGCTTCTCGCCTCACCCCCGCGTTCTCCCTCTCCTCGCAGGAGAAACCAGGGCGCCGCCGCCATGGCCGACCCCTCCGCGCCACCCCGTCTGCCAGCAACCCCGCCACCGGATCCGGCGACCACAAAAGTTCTTATATGGTTGTTAGCATGTCACCACAGAAATTATGCTTGTTATCGTTTACCTACTCGAGGACGAGCAGGAATTAAGCTTGGGGACGTTGATACGTCCAAAACGTATCTATAATTTCTGCTTGCTCCATGCCTCTTTTGTGTGATATTTCTATGATATTGATGAACTTCCATACACTTTTGATCATATTTGGACTAACCTATTAACTCAGTGCACCCGAGTGCCAGTTCCTGTTTTCTTCTATTTTTTTATTTCAGGTTTCCCCCTTATTAAAAGTACCAAAAAAATTCCGGGAAAAATATAGGAAAAATCAGCGTACCGGAAGCTTCGAGAAAAGTCCGAGAGGGGCCAGAGGGGAGACAGGGGGGCCCTGGCGGCCAGAGGGCGCGGCCAGGCCCTTGGCCACGCCAGGGGGCGCTTGGAGCCCCTGGCCCACCTCTGGCTGCCCCCTTTAGCCTATTTATTCCCCGTGACGAGAAACCCTCGGGGACGGAACCCTTTTTCGCGATCTCTCCTCTGTTCCGCCGTCGTCGCGCTTCCAAGATCGGGAGCACCAGAATACCTCTTCTCGGCACCCTGCCGGAGGGAGGAACCACCTCCGGGAGCTTCTCCACCACCATGGATGCTTCCCGGATGAACCGTGAGTAGTCCACCTTGGCCCATGGGTCTATGATCAGTAGCTATGTGATGTTCTCCTCCCCTCTTTGTTCTTCGTGGATTAGACCTCGTGAGCTGCCCTACATGATCGAGGCACATATGTAATCTTTCTGCTGTTGCTATGTTGAGTTTTCTGGGATCCGATGGATTATGAGATTATGTTCAGATTGTGATTGAGTTATATATTTGATTCTCCTCTTTTATATTTATGTTCTTGAGCAATTCTTGCATGTTTTCCGTTGTTGTTTATTTCTTTGGCCAAGTAGTAGGTAGTGACTCCAAGAGGGAGCGTTATGCATGATTGTGGGTTCATGCCCCCCGATGACTAGCTTGAGTGACAGAAACATGAGTCTAGGGGTTGTGATGTTGCCACAAGGGGGAAAATAACGGTGCTTGTACTTGCGGGTTCAAGGATTGTTTACTTTACGCAAAGTTCTTTAATGCAGTTGTCCGTTGCTTTGAGTTTACACTTTGGGTGGGATTCACAACTTAATACCAGCGAGATGTTCTGGATAGATATCTCAAGGTGGATGATTAGTGGGTAGATGCAGATGGATTTTGGTCTACTTGTCTTGGCGTACCTCCCATGCTTTTGAGCCTCTTCCATTCTGCACAGTATAATTAGCATTGGTTTGCGCACATAATCCTATCAATTGCCCAATTGTAATTTGTTTACCTCGCATGGCTATTTTATCGTCTTTTGGGAGAGAGACATCACTAGTGAACATCATAAGACTCAGGTCCATATTTCCAACACTATTTACACCTTCAATTTACTTTCAGTATTTACTTTTCCGTAGTTATCACTATCACTATTATCTCGTGCGTTTTATCCTTTGTAAACAACAAGGCCAGAGGAATTGACAACTCCTCTGTACTCGTTGGGAGCAAAGCTATATGTTGTGTGTGCAGGTCCAGGCAAAGCAAATGATTATCATAAAACGGCGCCTCACTTGCCGAACCACCTACTTGTTGCCGTTGGAGTCCTCCTGGACGATACTCAACCTTGGCATTTTTGCTAAGGGAAATTTGCCGCTATCTACATCTCACCTTCAACTTGGGGTAACCAACGGGGGCGAGAAGTTATCTCGTGTATCAATGATCATCTCTATGGAGTACAAGGATAAGAGGGAGTACTAGTGTGGATCTTTCAAAAGGATAGTAGTGTTGCCCCTTTTTCTCTTTTTATTTTCTTTTTCTCTTTTTTCTATTTTTTTGTATTTTTTGGTGGCGTCAATGGCTCTTTCTATTTAACTCTCATTTGTCCTCTTTGGGATCTTTTATTTTGTCCACTTTGGGATCTTTTCCTCACTTAAGGGAAACACTCTAATTTACAAGAGGGTATAGAAGATCTTTCACACTTTATAAGTTACTCAAATCATAAAGAAGACGTAGCTATTATGATGTATGCAATGTATGCCACTTCGAGTGTAGCACGAACATGTATGACATGAAGATCAAGTCATGAAAAGGTGGATGTTACATGGTGATGACGGTGAAGTTAATAGGTTTAGTGGGATTGCCTCCCCTGTTAACCACGCCAATAAACGATTATTGATAACCCACAAGTCTAGGGGATAAATTGTAGCTTTTCGATAAATAAGAGTGTCGAACCCAACGAGGAGCAGAAGGTGCTGATAAGTGACAATGGATAAGGAAAGGCTGCACACACTCAAAGGTAAATGTTTAGGGGGTTTTGGTTTAAGCAACAGAAAAGTAAAAGACAAGCAAAGTAAACAGGGTAACTGAGGAGTAGTAAGTGTCCCAATCCTTTCACGAGGATAAGCCTAGGAACTAAACTTATAAAAGCTAAAGCATTCTCGAGAACACATGCGAGAGATAGCCAAGTTACTTTCACCATACTCCGCCAAGTAATATGTATTGTGTTGATAAGTGTTGGTGGGTGGATCAATGCTAGTACACCTTCTAGACTAAGATAAATGTACTCTTATGATTACACACCATGCAAGCATCCGCAAATACAAGGTAGTAATTAAGGCATAAGCCTAACCACAGCATTACGATCAAGGATCCATAACTCCCTTGTGCAAAAGTGTGCGAACTGGGGTTTAGGTTTCTGTCACTCCGGCAACCCACCATAAGCATCCTTTGTGCACAATGTATTCCTCTAGGCCCATGAAAGGTGAAGTGTTAAGTGTTCGACTCACATAACACCACTAGAGAAATAACAACACAACTTAAGTATCAAACAACACATAACACTTCAACATCATATGACTACTAACAACTAGAATTCTCCCATGTTCTCGAGAACTAAAGTAACTACTCACAAGACATAAAAGAGATCATGATCAGAGGTGATATATGGGTGGCAAACAATCTGGACACAATGATATTTCTCCAAAAAAACTCAATAGTATTCACCACAAAGTAGTAATCAACACCAACAGAGTAGAGAGGTAGATAGTACGGATTACAACACAAGTTGCAATTGTGAGATGAGATGGGATGGATATGGAGATGGTGCTGATGTTGGGGATGATGTTGATGATGATCTCGATGATGCCCGTGCGATGATGATGATGATGATGATGATGATGATGGCGACGATCTCCCCTTCCGGGAGGTGATCTCCCCGGCGGAATCTGCCCGCCCGAGATGGATTTTCTTCTCTGTAGGTTTCCTCCTCGTGGCGGCGGCAAAACATGGAAACTCTTCTTTTATTAGGGTTTCTATCCCAGGGGGTCTTATAGGCGAGAGGGGGCACCGAGGGGGGCCACCAGGCATCCAGGAGGGTGCCTGGCGCGGCCAGGAGGGGGGCCGCGCCAGGCACCCTTCTGGCTGCCTGGTGGGTCCCCTCACCTCCATCCTCGGTGATCCCCATTCAATCTTCATAAAAACACTCCCCGTAAATTTTCATCGCATTTGGACTTGATTTGATTCAGCAACTTGGTGTCCACTTTTCACCGCTGAATTCTGGTTATGCTGCTTCAGCACCGGAAAGTTGTAAACTGTGTAAAACAAGCCAAAACAACAAAAGAACAATACTTTAAAGTGGAATATATCAATGAATAGGATGAAATTACAATATAAAATAGTGATGCATTTTGGACGTATCAACTCCCCCAAGATTAGACCTCGCTTGTCCCCAAGCGATTACTGAGCTCGGTAAACCTGTCCACAAGTTTAGAGAGTGAAGCGTCGATAAAAGAATACGGACAAGAAGCATCAAGATTTCTCACCAAACTGAAGGATCCTCAACAGCAACCTCAACTCATAAGGTCCTTATGAGAAAGTAGTAACAATTATAACAAAGTAGGATCTGGAAAACTCATCAAATCATGGCAAACATAGCCTTGGTCAAGGAACAACTAATAACTTTTACTTTTGCTATTTTCACTTATAATGGAACCAGTTGAAGCTTTGTAAAGAACATGTTATCAGTCAAGAAGTGCACATGTTAACACAAAGGAAGATGTTACTAAGCATAAGCTTTTGCAAACAACTCACTTATCAAAAGATAATGTCAACAAAGATGTAACATGCTAACTTTCAATGCAGCTTTGTATGCAAGAATCTTTATTAACATCAAGTGTCTGTTCTCTCTCAAGAATGAAGGAAGTAGGAAGGACTGACTCAGCACAAAATAAAGGATAAACCCTGTGCAAAAGGGTAAGCAGGGAAAACTCATGTGCCATCTCTAGATCAAACAGAATAAAAACATGCCTTTGGGAGGTGCATGATCCGTCAACGACTGCTAATAGATAACTCACTCACTTCATGATTTGGACACTTTTCGAGGAACGGATCCCATGTGGGGACGATCACATCCCCTTAAATTCCTTTGTTTATCACTCATAAATGGGCGAAGAAACTTGTGCGTTAGTATTTATCTTTTACGAGCTGGGCACTCATGCCAGTCCCTTCTCGTATTAGGGGTTTGCAGATTAGGCATGCAATCCCAAGATAAAACTTGTCCAAATTAAGAAGATCATGGGTTACCCACCACTTCCTCATGAGCTGAATCAGTGGCACAAAACAGAAGATTTTGAACATCTAGAGATAGCACATAAATTATAAAATTTAGGAGTGGTAGTGGAATACCACAAATAGGAAGGTATGGTGGACTCAAGTGGAAGATGTTGGTTTCAGGGTATGGAAGTACAAGCAGAATTCCGCTTAGTACAGAGTTTTGGATAGCAAGGCTTTGAGAGACCAGACAATTGATCACAACTTAGATGCAAGCAATACAAAGAATAAACATTAAAAATAGCATGAAACATCAAGTTGTCTTCCTTGTCAACATAACACTTCAAGCATAATAACACAAAGGTTTTGGCTATGTCGCTACTTTGAGAAAAACATGCTTGTTGTTATGACCAAAGCTAAGGAGGTGCCATTACCCAAGGAGATTTACTCCTCATCTTGTTGTGGTTGTTTCTTCAGATCCCTGATGACACGGCGAAGGGTTCGGTTCTCTGACTCCAAGACTTCCACTTGTACTTTTAGTACACGGAAATCTTCAAAGAGTTGGTTGGTGATGCGGTAGGCCTCGGAGATGGTGGAAAGCATGCGTTGATCTTCAAGTGAAGTGGAGGGCCCTGAAAGGTTAAGAGAAAGATCATATTGAGGTTGGACAGATCCCACCATGATGGGACTGCTTGGACCTCCTTGTTGTTGGGCAGTGATAGTCTTGACTTCCTCTCTCACGGAGCGCTCCATCTCCGCTTGTCTTGCGGAAATTTATTCTTCGGTAGCCCAATCAACGTGCTTCCCTTGATTAAGATCCTTCTGGACTTGACGTAGACGCCATCCTAAGAAGTCCTCTATGCTCCAGCCACAAGAAGACATCTCTAGCAACAGCTTTTCACCCTGGCAGAAACAGACTGAGAATGAAAACACACGAAATCGCGAGATACGGTGCCGGGACTATCCGGGCAAATATATAGCAAAATTTTCTGCAACAGAAGGAAGGTTTCAAGCCTAGGTGGAGTCGGAGTCGGAGTCCAGGGCACCCAGGAGGGTGCCTGGCATGGCCAGGAGGGGGGCCGCGCCAGGAGGCCTCCTGGGCCCCCTGGAGCTCATCTCCGGCTCCACTCGGGCTTGGAATTTTCCTAATTTTTCAAAAACTTTGAAAAGGAAACTTTTATTGACGTTCGCGGTGTTTTCTTACCATAATTCATACCTTTTCTTATTCTGCTCCTGCCAGAGTCTGAAACTGGCTGGAACATGTTCTTCCTGAGTCTTTGTATATATCATGTTTGCAGCCACATTGATTGGATCACCTGCCATATAATGTTTGAGTCTTTGTCCATTCACAACTTGAGGTTTGGTGCCTTCGAAATTATTGATCTTGATTTCACCAGACCGATATACTTCTTCGATATGAAAAGGTCCTTCCCATCTGGAAAGTAGTTTACCTGGAGAAAACCTAAAACGAGATCTAAACAACAAATCTTTATCACCAACATTAAATTCACGTTTCAGAATTCTTTTATCGTGCCACTTCTTTACCTTTTCCTTGAACATTTTAGCGCTCTCGTAAGCTTCACTCCTCCACTCATCTAGAGAAGTCAAGTTCATGAGACGCTTTTCACCAGCTAACTTTGGGTCAGCATTTAGCTCTCTGACAGCCCAGAAAGCCTTGTGCTCTAACTCTAATGGTAAATGGCAAGCCTTGCCATAGACCATTTTATACGGAGACATGCCCATGGGGTTTTTGTAAGCAGTTCTATACGCCCACAAAGCATCTCCTAACTTCTTTGACCAGTCCTTTCTTGAAATGTTTACTGTCTTCTGTAAGATCAACTTGTTCTCCCTATTGGTGAGCTCAACTTGCCCACTAGTTTGAGGGTGGTATGATCATGCAATCCTATGATTGACATCGTACTTGGCTAGAGCTTTCCTAAAAGCTCCATGCATGAAGTGTGACCCTCCATCTGTCATGAGGTACCTTGGTACTCCAAACCTAGGAAAAATTACATCCTTGAGCATTTTCAAAGATGTCTTGTGATCAGCACTCTCAGTGGGGATTGCTTCAACCCACTTGGTTACATAATCAAAAACAACTAAGATGTGTGTGTACTTGTGTGAAGGAGGAAAAGGACCCATAAAATCAAAACCCCAGCAATCGAAAGGTTCGAACACTAGTGAGTAATTCATAGGCATCTCATTTCTCCTGCTAATGTTACCAACTCTCTGACACTTATCACAAGATAGAATGTACCTTCGGGCGTCCTTAAAAAGAGTAGGCCAATAAAAACCTAATTGTAAAACTTTATGTGCGGTCCTTTCACCGGCATGATGTCCTCCATAGGGACTATCGTGACATTGTCGAAGAATGTCCTGTTGCTCGTGCTCCGGTATACACCTTCTTACGATCCCGTCCGCACCTTCTTTGTAAAGATGTGGATCATCCCAAAAGTAGTGCCTCAAATCCGTGAAGAATTTCTTCCTCTGCTGAAATGTAAAACCTGGAGGCAAAAACTTTGCAACGATAAAATTGCCATAATCCGCAAACCAAGGGTCGGAATGCGATTGTACTTTTACAACAGCAAGCTGTTCATCTGTGAAACTGTCGTTGACTGGAATAGGATCGTGCGGGATATCTTCCATCCTTGAAATATTATCCTCCACCGGATTGTCTTCTCCTTTTCTACCGACAATCTGCAAATCAAATTCTTGAAGAAGGAGTACCCATCTAATGAGTCTTGGTTTGGCGTCCTTTTTATGCATAAGATACTTAATGGAAGTATGGTCAGTATGAATAATAACTTTAGAATCAACAATATACTGCCTAAACTTATCACAAGCAAACACCACTGCCAAGAATTCCTTCTCGGTAGTAGCATAATTCTTTTGAGCACTATCAAGTGTCTTGCTGGCATAGTGGATGACATTCAACTTCTTGTCAACCCTTTGTCCTAAAACAGCGCCAACAGCAAAATCACTAGCATCACACATAATTTCAAAGGACAAATTCCAGTCAGGTGTTTGTACTATAGGAGCGGTTATCAAGGCTTTCTTAAGAAATTCAAAAGCTTCCTTACAATCTTCATCAAATACAAAAGGAGAATCCTTCTGGAGTAGATTGGTAAGGGGTCTCGAGGTCTTAGAAAAGTCCTTGATAAATCTTCTATAGAAAACAGCATGACCTAGAAAACTACGAATACCTTTGATGTCCCTTGGATAGGGCATCCTTTCAATAGCTTCAATTTTTGCCTTGTCCACTTCAATTCCCCTTTCGGAAATCTTGTGTCCAAGAACTATCCCTTCGTTAACCATGAAATGGCACTTCTCCCAATTGAGCACCAAATTCATTTCTTCACATCTCTGCAAAACTTTATTAAGATTGTGGAGACAGTGGTCATAGGAGTTTCCATAGACGGAAAAGTCGTCCATGAAAACTTCTACGATCTCCTCACAGAAACCATGAAATATTGCAGACATACACCTCTGAAAAGTAGCAGGTGCATTACACAAACCAAAAGGCATACGCCTATAAGCATAAGTACCGTAAGGGCACCTAAAGGTGGTCTTCTCTTGATCCGCGGTGTTAACGTGAATCTGGGAGAAGCCAGAATACCCATCAAGATAGCAGAAGTGGGTGTTTTTAGACAGCCGCTCAAGCATCTAATCAATAAAGGGCAGAGGATAGTGGTCCTTCCTGGTGGCCTTGTTCAACTTCCTGAAATCAATACACATTCTATATCCAATAATAGTCCTCTGAGGTATTAGTTCATTTTTATCATTAGGAACAACAGTCATACCTCCTTTCTTAGGAACACAATGAACGGGACTTACCCACTTACTATCAGCTATAGGATAGATGATACCTGCGGCTAGAAGTTTGAGAACCTCCGTCTTAACCATGTCCTTCATCTTTGGGTTCAAACTCGTTGATGATCAACAACTGGTTTAGCATCGGGCTCGAGATTGATAGTATGTTGGCAAATGGATGGACTAATACCCTTGAGATCATCAAGAGTATAGCCAATAGCACCTCGGTGTCTGCGGAGTGTCTCCAATAATCGCTCTTCTTCATACTCTGAAAGGTTAGAATTGATAATAACAGGATATACTTTCTTTTCATCTAAATAAGCATACTTGAGCGTATCGGGTAGTGGTTTTAGATCAAACACCGGGTCTTCTTTTGGTTGCGAGAGGATTCCTAAAGGTTCAACCGGGAGGTTGTGCTTCAGGATAGGAGTTTGTCTTAAAAATATGTCTTCTAGTTCATCCCTCTCCTTCATATGTATGTCATTCTCGTGGTCTTCCATAAATTGTTGCAAAGTATCATCAGGAGGAATAGCAATAGAAGCAATTTCTTCAATAATTTTGTCATTACTTGACAAGTCAGTACCACGAGGCTGCTTAGAAAACTTAGAAAAATTAAACTCATACGGCTCACCGTTGAATTCAACAGAAACTTTACTTTTCTTGCAATCTATTATAGCTCCACAAGTGCTGAGGAAGGGCCTACCAAAGATAATAGGGAAAAAACTATCTTGCCCTGAACCAAGTACAAGAAAGTCAGTAGGATATTTTACCTTCCCGCAGAGTACTTCAACATCTCTCACAATTACAACTGGAGAGATTGTTTGTTTATTTGCAAGATGAATCGTGACATCAATGTCCTCAATCTCACACGGCTGAATCTCGTGCATGATCTCTTGATAAAGTGTGAAGGGAATAGTGCTGACACTAGATCCCAAATCACATAGCCCATAGTAATTATGATCTCCTATTTTGACAGATACAACTGGTGTACCTGAAATTGGGACTTTGTTCTTGGCTGTGACAATGTTAGTGGAAACAGCACAAAAACTAATAGTGGATTCTTCAATATCACTGGTTACCAGATCCTTGACCATTGCAACTTGAGGCTTGACCTTGATCATGTCCTCAGGTTCGTCAGTGGTCCTTCCGTTTTTGTTTAGAATACCTGTAACAAAAGAGTGCTCCTTTATCCTTGAGGGATAAGGAGGCCGTTCATACACAACTACAGGTAAAACAGGATTAGTAACATTAATCTCAATAGGTGACTCCTTGAAAGGTTTATTATGTTGACTCTCCTTCTTCTTAGAAGAATCAATATGAGAAGCAAAGTCCTTGCAAAAGTCAACCATTAGCTGGGAATCAAGACCAATTTTAGAGCAAAAGGTATTAAAGTAATCAGTCTTCACATAACTCTCAATGTAGTCATGCTCATAGTTTATAACGGGTTCAATACCTTTATCAATTTCCCAGTCTTCAGTGTTCTTCTGGATCCTTTCTATAAGATCCCATTTTATTCCATACTTCTGGTCTAGAATACCCCGCTAGAGGAGGCATCCAACATCTCCCTGTCCTGACGAGAAAGCCTGGCATAAAAATTTGTAAGTATAATTTCCTTGGGGAGCTCATGGTTTGGGCATTTGAGCATCAGGGACTTCAGTCTCCCCCAAGCTTGAGCGATGCTCTCTCCGTCGCGAGACCAAAAGTTTTAGATGTAGTTCCTGTCTTGGTGAATTTCACGAAGAGGATAAAACTTTGCATAAAAGAAAGACATAAGCTTTGGCCATTCAAGCATATCAGAGTTATCGAGTAGCTTATACCAATCTGAAGCTTTATCTTTGAGTGATACGGAGAATATTTTATTCATGACGAACTCCATTGTTACACCTGCAAGCTTAAATAAAGAACATAATTGTGATAAATATAGTAGGTCTTCTCCCGGATGTCCTTCTCCTGTATAATGATTAGCCAAGACATAATCAATAATACCAGATGGTATTTTATAGGGCACAATTTAAGTAGGGGTAGGAGTGACCACCACAGTCGTGGGGCGGCTCCTTACCAGCAACGAACCGACAGTAGAAGAGTCCATAAGGACTGAAGGTAACAACAGAAAATAAAGGTTTCCTTACCGTCTTCACTTACCAATAGCGCTACACTCCCTAGCAACGGTGCCAGAAAAGCTCGTTGATGGCGGTGAAGTTAATAGGTTTAGTGGGATTGCCTCCCCTGTTAACCGCGCCAATAAACGATTCTTGATAACCCACAAGTCTAGGGGATCAATTGTAGCTTTTCGATAAATAAGAGTGTCAAACCCAACGAGGAGCAGAAGGTGCTGATAAGTGACACTGGATAAGGAAAGGTTGCACACACTCAAAGGTAAATATTTAGGGGTTTTTGGTTTAAGCAACAGAAAAGTAAAAGACAAGCAAAGTAAACAGGGTAACTGAGGAGTAGCAAGTGTCCCAATCCTTTCACGAGGATAAGCCTAGGAACTAAACTTATAAAAGCTAAAGCATTCTCGAGAACACATGCGAGAGATAGCCAAGTTACTTTCACCATACTCCGCCAAGTAATATGTATTGTGTTGATAAGTGTTGGTGGGTGGATCAATGCTAGTACACCTTCTAGACTAAGATAAATGTACTCTTATGATTACACACCTTGCAAGCATCCGCAAATACAAGGTAGTAATTAAGGCATAAGCCTAACCACAGCATTACGATCAAGGATCCATAACTCCCTTGTGCAAAAGTGTGCGAACTGGGGTTTAGGTTTCTGTCACTCCGGCAACCCACCATAAGCATCCTTTGTGCACAATGTATTCCTCTAGGCCCATGAAAGGTGAAGTGTTAAGTGTTCGACTCACATAACACCACTAGAGAAATAACAACACAACTTAAGTATCAAACAACACATAACACTTCAACATCAGATGACTACTAACAACTAGAATTCTCCCATGTTCTCGAGAACTAAAGTAACTACTCACAAGACATAAAAGAGATCATGATCAGAGGTGATAGATGGGTGGCAAACAATCTAGACACAATGATATTTCTCCAACAAAACTCAATAGTATTCACCACAAAGTAGTAATCAACACCAACCGAGTAGAGAGGATAGATAGTACGGATTACAACATAAGTTGCAATTGTGAGATGAGATGGGATGGAGATGGAGATGGTGCTGATGTTGGGGATGATGTTGATGATGATATCGATGATGCCCGTGACGATGATGATGATGATGATGATGATGATGGCGACGATCTCCCCTTCCGGGTGGTGATCTCCCCGGCGGAATCTGCCCGCCGGAGATGGCTTTTCTCCTCTGTAGGTTTTCGCCCCGTGGCGGCGGCGAAACACGGAAACTCTTCTCTTTTTAGGGTTTCTACCCCAGGGGGTCTTATAGGCGAGAGGGGCACTGAGGGGGGCCACCAGGCATCCAGGAGGGTGCCTGACGCGGCCAGGAGGGGGGCCGCGCCAGGCACTCTTCTGGCTGCCTGGTGGGTCCCCTCACCTCCATCCTCAGTGATCCCCAGTCAATCTTAATAAAAACACTCCCCGTAAATTTTCATCGCATTTGGACTTGATCTAATTAAGCAACTTGGTGTCCACTTTTCACCGTTGAATTCTGGTTCTGCTGCTTCGGCACCGGAAAGTTGTAAACTGTGTAAAACAAGCCAAAACAACATAAGAACAATACTTTAAAGTGCAATATATCAATGAATATGATGAAATTACAATATAAAATAGTGATGCATTTTGGACGTATCACATGGTAATATAACTCGGAAAGGCTATGGAAATGCCTTGATAGGTAGGTATGGTGGCTGTTTTGAGGAATGATATAAGGAGGTTTATGATGACGGAGCTTATCATGCCAAGGGTTTGGATGTACCGGCGAAGGTGGACGCCAACTCTCGGAGTGAGAAGAAGGCAATGCACGGTGATGGTACGAATTAACGCCCCCTCGTTGGTTACCCAAAGTGGAAGGTTGAGATGTAGATAGCAGCAATTTCCCTTACAAAGATGCTAAGGTTGAGTATCGAACCAGTAGGACTCCAACAGATACAAGAAGGTGGTGAAGTGCACAATGGCGCTGTTCACAACCTAAGGTTGCTTACTTCACCTGGACCTGCACACACAGCAAATAACTTTGCTTCCCAACGAGTACAGAGGAGTTGTCAATTCCTCCGGCCTTGTTGTTTACAAAGGATAAAACGCACGGGATAATAATGATAGTGATAGCAACGGAAAAGTAAAGCAGTAAATTGATAGCGGGTGTAAACAGTATTGGAAATATGGACCGGGTCCTATGATGTTCACTAGTGATGTCTCTCTCCCAAAAGACGATAAATAGCCATGCGAGGCAAACAAATTACAGTTGGGCAATTGATAGGATTATGTGCGCAAACCAATGCTAACTATGCTATAAAGAAAGGAAGAGGCTCAAAAGCATGGGCAGTACACCAAGACAAGTAGACCTAAATCCATCTGCGTCTACCTACTAATCATCCACCTTGAGATATCTATCCAGAACATCTCGCTGGTATTAAGTCGCGAATCCCACCCAAAGTGTAAACTCAAAGCAACGGACAACTGCATTAAAGAACTTTGCGTAAAGTAAACAATCCTTGCAGGCGCAAGTACAAGCACCGTTGTTTTCCCCCTTGTGGCAACAACACATCCCCTAGACTCATGTTTCTGTCACTCAAGCTAGTCATCAGGGGGCATGAACCCACAATCATGCATAACGCTCCCTCTTGGAGTCACTACCTACTACTTGGCCAAAGAAATAAACAGCAACGGAGAACATGCAAGAATTAATCTAGAACATAAATATAAAAGAGGAGAATCAAATATATTACTCAAACACAATCTGAACCTAGTCTCATAATCCATCGGATCCCAGCAAACTCAGCATAGCAACAGAAGAAAGATTACATGTGTGCCTCGATCATGTAGGGCAGCTCACGAGGTCTAATCCATGAAGAACAAAGAGGGGAGGAGAACATCACATAGCTAATGGTCATAGACCCATGGTACAAGGTGGACTACTCAAGGTTCATCCGGGAAGCATCCATGGTGGTGGAGAAGCTCCCGGAGGTGATTCCTCCCTCCGGCAGGGTGCCGGTAAGAGGTCTTCTGGTGCTCCCGATGTTCAAGCGCGGCGGCGGCGGAACAGAGGAGAGATCGCGCAAAAGGGTTCCCGTCACGGGGTTTTCACGTCACGAAGGATATATAGGCGAAGGGGGCAGCCAGGGGGCCACCAGGGGTCCAAATGGCCCCCTGGCGCGGCCCCACCCTAGGGCGCGCCGGGAGGGCACCTTGGGCCCTGGTGGGTCCCCTCTGGCCCCCCTCGGTGATTCCAGAAGCTTCTTCTGCGCTGATTTTTTATTGTATTTTTCCCGAATTTTTGGATCACTTTTAATATGGGGGAAACCTGAAATAGAAAAACAGCAGAAAACAGGACCTGGCACTGGGGTGCACTCAGTTAATAGGTTAGTCCAAATATGATCAAAAGTGTATGGAAGTTCATCAATATCATAGCAATATCACACAAAAGAGGCATGGAGCAAGCAGAAATTATAGATACGTTTTGGACGTACCAACATCCCCAAGCTTAATCCCTGCTCGTCCTCGAGTAGGTAAATGATAAAATCATAAATTCTGTGGTGACATGCTAAAAACCATATAAGAACTTTTAAGTAAAGCAATCAAGGCATGTAATTCAATTCAAGTCATAACAGGCAAGAGTCTATATTTAGCATTGAAATAAGCAACATAAGAACATAAAGGTGCAAGAGCTCTCGCTGTTCGTGACTCGAATGTCTCCAAATGGTGTTTGCGTGCAAGAAAGGGGATAGGGATATACGAGAAAAAGTATTTTTGTGTTGAGAACTCAATCTACTAAAGTTTCACACTTGGTCTTCTTTGGAATCTTATCTTGACTCATCCCCAGACCACTAGCCAGGTACAAGTCAAAATGATCCACTCCTCGATATTTTGAGCACTCATGCAATGGATGAGCGTAAGCAAGAAAGTTGACACTTAGGATGGCAAATAGAGAATATGGTGGACGAGGAATACAAAAAGGTGTGAAAGGGCTCACATCAATGAGGACAATCATAGGCGAGAGAAAGCCAAATGATAGATATGATGTGAGGAGTAGGGATTGCCATGCAACGGATGCACATATGAGCTAAAAGCTCTCCAATGGAACTAGTGGCGGTGCATCCAACTTGCTTGCTCAAGAAGACCTAGATCTCATTTGAGGAGGCTCATCATTGGAATATACAAGCCAAGTTCTATAGTGTGAAGGTCCCCACATAGCTATATGCATGAATGATAATCTCTATGGAGTACAAGATATAAGAGGGAGTACGAGTGTGGATCTCTCAAAAGGAATAGTAGTGTGCCCCTTCTCTCTTTTATTTATTTTTTCTCTTTTTTCTATTTTTTTGTATTTTTTGGTGGCCTCAATGGCTCTTTCTATTTCTCTCATTTGTCCACTTTGGGATCTTTTAATTTGTCCTCTTTGGGATCTTTTCATTTGTGCACTTTGGGATCTTTTCCTCACTTTAGGGGCAACACTCTATATATTACAAGAAGTTTAGAAGATCTTTCACACTTTATAAAAGTACTCAAATCATAAAGAAGATGTAACTATCATGATGTATGCAAATGTATGCCTCTGCCAGTGTAGCAGGATATGCAATGATACTAGCGCGTCATGTAGCAATGATTAGGGCAAGGCCCAACTAGCATGCGGCTCATCGATCAAGCAAGTAGCATGTATGACATGAAGATCAAGTCATGAGAAGATGGATGTTGCATGGCAATATATCTCGGAAAGGCTATGGAAATGCCTTGATAGGTAGGTATGGTGGATGTTTTGAGGAAGGATATAAGGAAGTTTATGATGACAGAGCGTATCATGCCAAGGGTTTGGATGTACCGGCGAAGGTGGACGCCAACTCTCGTAGTGAGAAGAAAGCAATGCACGGCACAGGAGAGGCTAGAAAAATATGGGAAGGTGGAAGTGTCAACTTTCGAATACTCACATTAGTCCGAAGAACTCATGCACTTATTATCGGTAACTCTCAATCTAATAAGGAGGTTTCACAAAGAGACAAGTACCCCGAGGAGGAGTGTATGGGGGTTTGGTTATCCTTGCGCATCCTCGACTCATGGTACGTGAGTGTACTCTAATATTCGATCCCTCAGAAGAGTAGTGATCCATCTAGTAGCTAAAGTTCTCAACTAATTTTGTAAGTTCTGAAAATAAATACGGATTGCCAAAAATACAACATCTATCACTAATAGGCTAAAGCTATTGACACCAAAAGTCCAAACATTGCTCAAAACAATACCTCAAAACTATTGCAAGTTACTACTACAAAAGAATAGCAACCTCACTTACCTACTTCAAGTCAAGACACAAAACTTAGTGCAACAGCCAAACTCTCTAAACAAGATAAACATTAAAACTCAAGAGAGTTCCAACAACAAACTAAACAAAAGCTCTTAAAAATATAAGAATGAAAACTAAGAGCTAAACATGACAGTAGCTATGAAAAAGATAAAGAACACACACAACAAAGATAGGCATGAAGAATCCTATGTTGTGTTCTAGATTTTAAAAGTGGAGCATGTTTCTCTCCCAGAAAAATAAAGCTGGGTTCTAACTTGTTTTGAACAGCAAGAAAAGCTAAAGAAAACTAAAAATAAAACCTAAGAGCGAGACGCTCCAAGCATAGCACATAACGCATGAAGTGATAAAAATATAGTGAGACGAGAGACGAACTGATAATTGTTGATGAAGAAGGGGATGCACGGGGGCATCCCCAAGCTTAGATGCTTGAGTCTCCTTAAATATTTCTTGGGGATGCATGGGGACATCCCCAAGCTTGAGCGCTCGACACTCCTGAATCTTCTTTCATCATCTTCCCTCGCACACTTGAAAACTCCCTTCATACATAACTCATCATAATCTGATTAGCGAGGTTAGTGCACATAAAATAATTTTTCCTCTACTGGAAATAAGGATAATCTTGAAGAGCTACTGTTTCTCAAGATTGCCAAAAAGTTTTTGCAAAGAAAAAGCAAACTTAAGGTTTGCAAAATGAAGAAGAGGCAAAACAGGACAGAATCTGGGAAAAACAGACCAGCAGGTAGAAAAGAATTTTTAGGGATACTTCTGCAACTCAAATAAAAAAACTCAGAACATACGAAATTTCCGTAATTGTATAGAGCACGCTGTGTAAAAATTTCAGCTCAAAAAGATGAACTGGTATTTTTCTGTGATTTTTCTAGTCACGAGGACAGAATCTGTTTTCTGGACAGCATGTCACAACTTTCACTTCCCTTGTCATATGAGGCTATAAATGGCACAAAGCTTGAAAAGTAAAGATACAATGATGTTTCTACAGTAGTAACAATCATCAATACCACTAAAAACATAAGAAAAACAAAAAGTAAATCCTAAATTCGTTGCGGGCTGCCTCCCGAAAGCGCTTCTTTAAAGCCATTAGCTAGGCTTAATGCAAAAGATCAAGTCTTTTCAAGAAAATAACTAGCCCGTGTGACGGACTCAAAAGGCAACTTAATCTTTTTCCTAGGGAATTGTTCCATCCCTTTCTTGAGAGGGAATTGGAATTTTATAATCCCTTCTTTCATATCAATAATAGCACCCACGGTGCGAAGAAAAGGACATCCCAAAATAATTGGACAAGAAGGTTCACATTCAATGTCCATAATAGTAAAATCAATGGGAACATAATTGTCATTGACAATGATAAGAACATCATAGATCTTCCCCAAAGGTTTCTTTACGGAAAAGTCGACAAGACGAACACCAAAAGAACAAGGATCACAAGGTTTCAATTCAAATATATCATACATTCTTTTGGGCATAACGGAGGTACTAGCTCCAACATCACATAAAGCATAGCAAGAAAAGTTATTCAACTTAATTTTAATCATAGGATCTCAACCATCTTCTAGCTTTCTAGGTATGGAGGCTTCTACCCTAAGCTTCTCCTCCGTAGCTTTAATGAGAGCATTAGTGATATGCTCCGTGAAGGCAAGATTAAGTGTGCTAGTGTGGGGGTCTCTAGACATCTTGTGAAGGAAACGAATAACTTCAGAAAGGGTGCAATTATCAAAATCAAGGTCACTACTATCGAGTAAAGTGGTAGTGGTGTCCTTTAGGCTCACTTGTTTGGTAGCTTCTATAGTCATAGGAATTTCTTCTTCTACGGTTGAGGTCATAGCATCACCATTAATAGGTCCTATGGGACTAGGGGTGCATTGGGTGCTAAGAGTTTGGATATCCTCAAAAACTTGGATAGTAGCAACAGTATGGTGTGTAGGAAGGCTCTTAATTCTATCTTCTTGCTCCTTTTCTCTAGCCCATCTCTCTTTGAGTTTAGCCATCATCCTAATGTTTTCATTAATTTGCATTTGAATAGCATTCATAGGAGTGACCCTCCGCTCCTTAAGAGGACAAGTTATAATTTTAAGCAATTCTACTTCATGGGATAAATTGTATACCTTCGTCGAGAGGTTATCTAATTTGTCTAGTTTTTCTTCTACACTCTTGTTGAAGGCTTTTTGGGTAGTGATAAAGTCTTTAAGCATACTCTCTAATTCAGAAGTGGAGTTTTTGGTGTTAGGATAAGTGTTGTTGTTCCCATAGTTGTTGGAGGGGAACGGTCTAGGATTGCTACCAAAATTACTCCTATAAGCATTGTTATTGAAGTTGTTTCTAGAGATAAAGTTTAAATCTACTTGATCTTGAGCAATCAAAGAATTTAAAGGAACATCATGAGGATCAATAGGGGATTGCTTGGTAAGTAGAGATATAATCAAGTCAACTTTTTCATTTAGGGAGGAGATCTCCTCGACAGAGTTTACCTTCCTACCTGTTGGATCTCTTTCGGTGTGCCATTGGGAATAGTTGGTCATCATCTCATCGAGTAGTTTTGTGGCAGCACCAAGTGTAGTTGACATAAAGGTTCCTCCCGCAGCCGAATCTAGCAAGTTCCGCGAGGTAAAGTTCAAGACTACATAAAAAGTTTGGATAACCATCCAAGTAGTCAAAACATGCGTAGGGCAATTCTTACCAAGAGATTTCATGCGTTCCCAAGCTTGGGCAACGTGTTCATTATCCAATTGCCTAAAGTTCATAATATAGCTCCTCAATTGGATAATCTTAGCAGGGGGTAGTACTTCCCAATAAAACATCCTTGCACTTGTCCAAGAGTCTATGCTATTCTTAGGCAAGGATTGAAACCAGATTTTAGCTCCGTCCCTCAAAGAGAAAGGAAAAAGCTTAAGCTTAACAATATCACCATCTACTTCTTTGTACTTTTGCATATCACAGAGCTCAATAAAATTATTTAAGTGCAAAGCAGCATCTTCTCAAGCACCAGAGAATTGATCTTTCATAACAAGGTTCAGCAAAGTAGGTTTAATCTCATACGAAAGTGCTGAAGTAGCAGGTGTAGCAATAGGAGTGCAGATAAAGTCACTGTTGTTGTGACTAGTGAAGTCACACAACTTGGTGTTCTCCGAGGAACCCATAGCAGCAGCAATCAAGATAACTATTTTTTTTATTTTTGATAAAGAGAACTAAAGCAAAAACTGAAAGGTAAACTAACAAGACTAAAAAGCAAAGATAAAAGATAGTGTGCAACTCCCCTATCTTGAAGAGTGGAGTCCCCGGCAACGGCGCCAGAAATTGCTTTTGATGGTACGAATTAACGCCCCCTCGTTGGTTACCCAAAGTGGAAGGTTGAGATGTAGATAGCAGCAATTTCCCTTAGCGAAGATGCTAAAGTTGAGTATCGAACCAGTAGGACTCCAACAGATACAAGAAGGTGGTGAAGTGAACAATGGCGCCGTTCACAACCTAAGGTTGCTTACTTCACCTGGACCTGCACACACAACAAATAACTTTGCTTCCCAACGAGTACAGAGGAGATGTCAATTCCTCCATCCTTGTTGTTTACAAAGGATAAAACGCACGGGATAATAATGATAGTGATAGCAACGGAAAAGTAAAGCAGTAAATTGATAGCGGGTGTCAACAGTATTGGAAATATGGACCGGGGTCCTATGATGTTTACTAGTGATGTCTCTCTCCCAAAAGACGTTAAATAGCCATGCGAGGTAAACAAATTAAAGCTGGGCAATTGACAAGATTATGTGCGCAAACCAATGCTAACTATGCTATAAATAAAGGAAGAGGCTCAAAAGCATGGGCGGTACGCCAAGACAAGTAGACCGAAATCCATCTATAAAGAAAGGAAGAGGCTCAAAAGCATGGGCGGTACGCCAAGACAAGTAGACCGAAATCCATCTGCGTCTACCTACTAATCATCCACCTTGAGATATCTATCCAGAACATCTCGCTGGTATTAAGTTGTGAATCTCACCCAAAGTGTAAACTCAAAGCAACGGGCAACTGCATTAAAGAACTTTGCGTAAAGTAAACAATCCTTGCACCCGCAAGTACAAGCACCGTTGTTTTCCCCCTTGTGGGAACAACACATCCCCTAGAATCATGTTTCTGTCAGTCAAGATAGTCATCACGGGGCATGAACCCACAATCATGCATAACGCTCCCTCTTGGAGTCACTACCTACTACTTGGCCTAAGCAATAAACAGCAACGGAGAACATGCAAGAATTACTCTAGAACATCAATATAAAAGAGGAGAATCAAATATACTACTCAAACACAATCTGAACATAGTCTCATAGTCCATCGGATCCCAGCAAACTCAGCATAGCAACAGCAGAAATATTACATATGTGCCTCGACCATGTAGGGCAGCTCACGAGGTCTAATCCATGAAGAACAAAGAGGGGAGAAGAACATCACATAGCTACTGGTCATAGACCCATGGTCCAAGGTGGACTACTCACGGTTCATCCGGGAAGCATCCATGGTGGTGGAGAAGCTCCCGGAGGTGATTCCTCCCTCCGACAGGGTGCCGGGAAGAGGTCTTCTGGTGCTCCCAATCTTGGAAGCGCGGCGGCGGAACAGAGGAGAGATCACGAAAAAGGGTTCCCGTCACAGGGGTTTCACGTCACGAGGGATATATATGCGAAGGGGGGCAGCCAGGGGGGACACCAGGGGTCCAAGCGGCCCCCTGGCGCGGCCCCACCCTAGGGCGCGCCGGGAGGGCGCCTAGGGCTCTGGTAGGTCCCCTCTGGCTCCCCTCGGTGATTCCCGAAGCTTCTTCTGCGCTGATTTTTTATTGTATTTTTCCCTAATTTTTGGAGCACTTTTAATATGGGGGAAACCTGACATATAAAAATAGCAGAAAACAGGAACTGGCACTGGGGTGCACTGAGTTAATAGGTTAGTCCAAATATGATCAAAAGTGTATGGAAGTTCATCAATATCATAGCAATATCACACAAAAGAGGCATGGAGCAATCAGAAATTATAGATACGTTTTGGACGTATCACACGACACAGGAGAGGCTAGCAGATATGAGGAGGTGGAAGTGTCAACTTTCAATACTTACATTAGTCCGAAGAACTCATGCACTTATTATCGGTAACTCTCAATATAATAAGGAGGTTCACAAAGATACAAGTACCCCAAGGAGGAGTGTATGGGGGTTTGGTTATCCTTGCGCATCCTCGACTCATGGTACGTGAGTGTACTCTAATATTCGATCCCTCCAAAGATTAGCGATCCATCTAGTAGCTGGAGTTCTCAACTAGTTTTGTAGGTTTTAAAAATAAACACGGATTGCCCAAAATAGGACACCTATCACTAATAGGGTAGAGCTCTTGACACCAAAATTTCAAACATTACTCACATGAATACCTCAAAACTATTGCAAGTTACTACTAAAATTAAATAGCAACCTCAATTACCTACTTTCAAAACAAGACACAACTCAGTGCAACAACCAACTCTCTTAACAAGATAAACATGAAAACTAAAGAGATTTCCAGCAACAAACTAAACAAAAGCCAAGGCTCTTGCTAAAGAAAAACTAAAACTAAAACTAAACATGGCAGTAGCTACGAAAAGATAAAGAACACACAACATCAAAAAGATAGGCATGAAGAATCCTATGATGTGTTCTAGATTTTGAAAGTGGAGCGTGTTTCTCTCCCACACAAAGTAAGACGGAGTCTAACTTGTTATGACCAGAAAGCAAAGCTAAAGAAAACAAAAAATAAATCCTAAGAGCGAGACGCTCCAAGCATAGCACATAACGCATGAAGTGATAAAAATATAGTGAGACGAAGGACGAACTGATCATTGTTGATGGAGAAGGGGATGCACGGGGGCATCCCCAAGCTTAGACGCTTTGAGTCTCCTTGAATATTTGTTGGGGATGCATGGGGGCATCCCCAAGCTTGAGCGCTTGACACTCCCAAATCTTGTTTCATCATCTTCCATCGCACACTTGAAAACTCCCTTCATACATAACTCATCATAAGCTGATTAGAGATGTTAGTACCCGTAATAAATAATTTTTCCCCACTAGATATAAAGATATTCTTGAAGAGCTACTGTTTCGAAAGATTGCCAAAAAGTTTTTGCAAATAAAAAGCAAGCTTAAGGTTTGCAAAAGTGAGGAGAGACAAAACGTGGCAGAATCTGTGAAAATTAGAACAGCAGGTAATAATAATTTTTTCAGGGTACTTCTCCAACTCAAATCAAAAAACTCAGAACATACTAAAGTTCCGTGATTGTATAGAGCACGCTGTGTAAAAAATTCAGCCTAAAAGATGAATTGTTGATTTGATCCAATTTTTCCCGTCACGAAGACAGAATCTATTTTTTGGACAGCATGTCACAACTTTCACTTCCCTTGTCATATGAGGCTATAACTTGGCACAAAGCTTGAAAATAAAGATACAATGATGTTTCTACAGTAGTAAAAATCATCAAGACCACTAAAACAAAAGTAAAAACATCTTGGGTTGCCTCCCAACAAGCGCTTTCTTTTACGCCTTTAAGCTAGGCATAAGGCAAAAGAAGAATCAAGTTTTATTAAGAGAAAAAGAATAGCTAGCCCGTGTAACGGACTCAAAAGGTAACTTCATTGTCTTTCTAGGGAAGTGTTCCATCCCCTTTTTGAGAGGGAATTGAAATTTTATATTCCCCTCTTTCATGTCAATGATAGCACCAACGGTGCGGAGAAAAGGACGTCCCAAAATAATTGGACATAAAGGTTCACACTCTATATCCATAATAATGAAATCAACGGAAACATAGTTGTCATTGAAAATGATAAGACATCGTCGATCTTCCCCAAAGGTTTCTTTACGGAAGATTCGACAAGACGAACACCAAAAGAACAAGAATCAAAAGGTTTCAATTCAAACATATCATACATTCTTTTGGGCACGACGGAGGTACTAGCTCCAACGTCACATAAAGAATAGCAAGAGAAGTTATTTGATTTAATTTTGATCATAGGGTCCCAACCATCATCTAGCTTCCTAGATATGGAGGCTTCTATCCTTAGCTTCTCCTCCCTAGCTTTGATGAGAGCATTTGTGATATTCTCCGTGAAAGCACGATTAAGTGTGCTAGTGTGGGGGTCTCTAGACATTTTGTGTAACAAGATAATAACTTCTGAGAGGGTGCAACTATCAAAGGTGGTAGTAGTGTCATCAAGGCTCACTTGTTTGAAACACTCTATGTTTATAGGGGTTTCTTCTTCTACGGTTGAGGTATTAGCATCACCATTAATAGGTCCAATGGGACCATGAGTGCATTGGGTGCTAATAGTTTCGGTGTCCTCAACAATTTGGATAGTGGCCACTGTGTGGTGTGTAGGAAGGCTCTTAATTATGTCATCTTCCTCTTTTTCTCTAGCCCATATTTCTTTAATTTTAGCCATCATCCTAATATTTTCATTAATATGTAACTGGATAGCATTAATAGGGGTGGCCTTGCTCTCCTACGGGGAGAGGTTCTAATTTTTAACATCTCAACATCAAGGGCTAAGTTGTCTACCTTCAAACAAAGATTATCTAATTTAGCTAGCTTTTATTCCACATTCTTGTTGAAGGCTTTTTGGGTAGTGATAAAGCCTCTAAGCATGTTTTCTAATTCAGAAGTGGGGTTCTTGTTGCTAGGGTAAGTGTTGTTGTTCCCATAAGTGGATGGAAACGGCCTAGGATTACTAGCAAAGTTGCCCCTATAAGCATTATTATTAAATTTGTTTCTAGCAATGAAGTTCACTTCTACTTGTTCCTAAGCAACCAAAGAATTTAAAGGAACATCATGAGGATCAATAGAGGGTTGCTTGGTAAGTAGAGACATAATTAAATCAACTTTATCATTTAGGCAGGTAATTTCCTAGACAGAATTTACCTTCCTACCTGTTGGAGCGCGTTCGTTGTGCCATTGGGAAGAGTTGGTCATCATCTCATCGAGGAGTTTTGTGGCAGCACCGAGTGTAGTTGACATAAAGGTTCCTCCCGCGGACGAATCTAACAGGTTCCGCGAGGTAAAGTTCAAGCCTGCATAAAAAGCCTGGATAACCATCCAAGTAGTCAAACCATGTGTAGGGCATTTCTTAACAAGATATTTCATATGTTCCCAAGCTTGGGCAACGTGTTCATTATCCAATTGCCTAAAATTCATAATGTTACTCCTCAATTGGATAATTTTAGCAGGTGGGTAGTACTTCCCAATAAAAGCATTTTTTGCACTTATCCCAAGAATCTATGCTATTCCTAGGCAAATATTGAAACCATATTTTAGCTCCGTCCCTCAAAGAGAAAGGAAAAATCTTGAGCTTAACAACATCACCTTCTACTTCTTTATACTTTTGCATATCACATAATTCAACAAAGTTATTCAAGGGTAAAACAGCATCATCTCCAGCACCAGAGAATTGATCTCTCATAACAAGGTTTAGCAAAGCAGGTTTAATTTCATAAGAGGTAGGTGAAGTGGAAGGTGTGGCAATAAGAGTGCAGATAAAGTCTTTGTTGTTGTGACTGGTGAAGTCACACGACTTGGTGTTTTCAGTGGAACCCATAGTAGCACCAAGTGTGGCAGTTTTTTTGTAATTTTCGATATATGACACAAAGATAAAAACAGAAAGGTAAACTAACAAGACTAAAAAGTAAAGGTAAAAGATAGTGGGCAACTCCCCTATCTTATCACTCGGAGTCCCCGGCAACGGCGCCGGAAATTTGCTTGAGGGCGTGGAAGTGGTAATAGCTTCTCGCCCTTCGTTGGTTACCCCAAGTGGAAGGTGAGATGTAGGATAGCAGCAAATTTCCATCAGTGAAAATACCAAGGTTATCAATCCAGTAGGACTCCGATAATGATAATTAGGTTGTGAAGTGAACAATGGCGTCGTTCACAACCTCAGGGTTGCTTACTTCACCTGGACCTGCACACAGACACAAATAACGTTCCTCCCAACGAAGTTCAGAGAGGTTGTCAATCTCTCCGGTCTTGTTGTTTACAAAGGATCAAACACAAGAGATAATGATAATGATAGCAACTGAAAGTAAATACTAAAAAGTAAATGAGCTTGTAAACAATGATGAGAATATGGACCGGGGTCCCGTGATGTTCACTAGTGACGTCTCTCTCCCAAAATACGATAAAACTGTTATGCGAGGTAAACAAAATACAGATGGGCAATTGACAGGATTATAAACGCACCGCAATGCTAACTATGCTACAAAAGAAAGGAAGAGGCTCATAAGCATGGGCAGTACGCCAAAATAAGTAGACCGAAATCCATCTGCATCTACTACTAATCATCCACCTTGAGATATCTATCCAGAACATCTCGCTGGTATTAAGTTGCGAGCCCCACCCAAAGTGTAAACACAAAGAACCAGACAACTGCATTAAAAAGAACTTTGCGTAAAGTAAACAATCCTTGCAACCGCGGTTACAAGCACCGTCCTTTTCCCCCTTGTGGCCATAGCACATCCCCTAGACTCATGTTTCTGTCACTCAAGCGTGTCATCAGGGGGCATGTACCCACAATCGAGCATAACGTTCCCTCTTGGAGTCACTACCTACTACTTGGCCAAAGCAATAAACAACAACGGAGAACATGCAAGAATTACTTAGGAATGAAAATATAAGAGATAAAAACCAAATATATTACTCTATCACGATCTGAACATAATCTGATAATCCATCAGATCCCATCAAACTCAGCATAGCAACAGCAGAAGAATTACATATGTGCCTCGATCATGTAGGGCAGCTCACGAGGTCTAAACCATGAAGAACAAAGAGGGGAGGAGAACATCACATAGCTATTGATCACGGACCTATGGTCCAAAGGAAACTACTCACGGCACAGCCGGGAAGCGTCCATGGTGGAGGAGAAGCTCCCGGAGGTCGATCCTCCCTCCGGCAGGGTGCCGGGAAGGGTCCTGACAGTGCTCCCGATCTTGGAAGCGCGGCGATGGCGGAACAGAGGCGCGTTTGCGAAATAGGGTTCTGTCCTCAGAGTTTCCCCGTGACGGAGGATAAATAGGCCAAGGGGGAAGCCAGGGGGCCACCAGGGGTCCAGGCACCCCCCCCCTGGCGCGACCAGGCCCCTGGCCGCGCCAGGTGGCCGCCTAGACACCTGGTGGTGGCCCGCTGGCCCCACTTTGGTGATTCTGGAAGGCTCCGTTGCGCTAATTTTTTATCCGATTTTTCCCGAATTTTTGGAGCATTTTTAATATGGGGGAAACCTAGAATAGAAAAAATAGCAGAAAACAGGAACTGGCACTGGGGTGCACTGAGTTAGTAGGTTAGTCCAAATATGATCAAAAGTGTATGAAAGTGTATCTAGATCATAGCAATATCACACAAACCATGCATGGAGCGAGAAGAAATTATCGATACATTTGAGACGTATCAACGTCCAGGTGGCGTGTCACAGCCCTGGCCGCACCACTGGGGAGCCTAGCCATGGGGTGTCTCCCCTATGGCCCCTATTGGCACTTTCCCGTGTCTTCTGGAACTTTAGAACTTTTGAAATTTTCAGGAATTTCTCAGCATGTTGATTTTTCACCTTTTTCTGCGATGCACAAACAATAATAGATAGAAACTGACACTGGGCACTTGGTTAATAAGTTAGTTCCCAAAAATGTTGTAAAATGCATGATAATGCACGACCAAATGACCATGAAACAAATAAAAAAGATACGTTTGGGACGTATCAGGTATCTGCCGGAATCATAGTGGACACCAACTCATCAAATGGGTGTGTGTAATGCATAGATTCCGTTTGGAAGGGTGTGCATGTGGGACCGCATAACTTAGTTACGCTAGTTCAATATTGCAAAAGTGTAGATACATTTTTCTGTGATTAATTTCAAGCGTCCTTATCAGACAACTTTTTCATAGAAAATAATTACTATCTTTGTTGTGTTTTAGACTAAATTTAGCCAACAATAGAAATTCTCTAAATGCGCGCATGCGTTTCTTGGACTAAGTAGAGGGGTCCTTATCCTACTACCTATGTTTAGAAAGTAATTAAAACGAGCATTGTCATGTAGCATATTTTTATTTCAAAGGACATGCATAGATGGTTTTACTTCAGACTCCACTTCCATCTATATATATAGGGTCTTCATCCCCTGTTTCAAATCACAACTCATATCTTGCTCAAAATCAACATCTCTAGTCACAAATCACTTTAGATCATCTCCAGGTATGCCAAAGAGAGAGATAAGGTCGGGTATGGGGAAGGACGACTATGAGGCCAGGAAGGTAAGAATTGCACTTATGGAACAAGAGGTGGCCCGGTTAGAAAGAGAGCTTGCAGTAGAAAAAGAGAGAGAAAAAGAGATCAAAGAGCGCTATGAGAAGGCCAAGGAAGAGAGCCAGGGAACGGTGGCTAGATATCTCTTTATGAATGAAGAGGATCTAAACCCCGAGGAGTGCATGGAGATTTACCAAGCACTCATGCGGATCAAGCAGCAGGTTGCAAATCGGTTGTCCTTAGAGTCCATCGGCTCAAGCGTGCCATCACCGCAAGCACAAAAGAAGGAAGAAAAGAAGTGAAAATTAAATACATAGTCTATATCTGGGTCATGTTATGTCGTTTATCATGTATTTATTTTTTCGTAGTGAATAAATAGTGGACCCACCTCTTAAGTTGTAATGAATAAATTTCAGAGATTTAAGACTGATTTTGCCCTGCCCAGTTACAGAAATAAGAAAGGCCTAGAGCCTTTCATCTCCCAACTTATTCTCTCTGTTTGATACATGTACGCTTCTTCATCTCCTACCCCCCCCCCCCTCTCCCCCTTCTTTGTAATGATCACCCTATAACTCCCTCTGTTGCATATACTAAATAAAATTCAGTAGGGGGTGCCCTACTGTCTTTAAAGCCTAATTTTTTCCTTGAGGCAATACTTGTCAAATATTAATGTTATGTAAGGAAAGAGTCATAATGGGAAAAGCATTGAAACAATAATAGCGTGCGAATTAAGCGCACCAATCATAAAGACAACACTAGTGACACATAAGAATTGAGGCTCGCACCCCTTTAATGGGATGTGGCCTTAGTGCTTGATACGTCTCAAACGTATCTACTTTTCCAAACACTTTTTCTATTGTTTTGCCCTCATTCTTGCATGATTTGGACGAAATTAACCCGGACTGACGCTGTTTTTAGCAGAGCTGCCTGTATGGTTTTATTGTGTGCAGGAAAATTGATTTTTAGGTGTCTCAGAAAATTCTAGGAAAAATCACAGAAAATCCACGCACCCGAGGGGCCATTGTGCCAGAAGTGGGACCAGAGGGCAGCCAAGGGGGCCCCAGGTGCCCCCTGGCGCGTCCATGGGTGGGGTCGCGCCCTCTGGCCGCCTGGGGGCCTCCCCCCTCCTCTGGTGCCCTACCGAGGCTCCTATTTATTCCCGTGATGGAGAAACCCCGAAACAGAAGTCGTTTTCCCAATTGAATTTGCAAATTTAAACTCCACATATGATTTCCAATTTATCCAAGTTGCATATGACATTGTTTGATCAAGTTAAACCATTTTGAAATGTGTATGATATGCCTCTGAAGTTCAAGTATAATGTGGTATGTTGCTATGGTTCAAATTGCAAAAGCATTTGAAATGAATTTGATTTAATTCCATTTAAACCAAATAGCAAATGCTTCTGTTCCCATTTTAAATTCAACTCAAATATGGTTGAAAGTTGGATATTTGGATAGATTATTTTCTCCTGATCATTTTTCATATATTATTTGTTAAATTTGGAGTTAATATGAATTTCAAAGTTTCACTTATTTCCTGGAATTCTGGATTTATTCTATAATTAGAAATTCCTTTTACTGCGTCACTGTGACATCAGCATGGCGTCAGGGGGGCAACTGACAAGGGGGACCCACTGGTCAGCGTCTGTTGTTTAATTAAAACTGTTTATTTCGATTTAAACTTAACCAGGGGGTTAAGTGTGGCCTTGGGCCCACATGGCAGTCACTGTGGGGGGGGATTAAGCTTAATTAAGCTCTGTGGTTAAGCTCTAATGGAGGGGTCGTCGCCGGCGAGGTACTGTAGTCGCCGGAGTTGCTTGGGATCGGGATTCTGGGCACGGGAGGCGACGGGGAGGGCACCGGCGTATTCCTGGTGGCGCCGTGCATCGAATAGAGGTAGCCAGGGGTCACGGGGAGGTCTGGAGCGACGACGGCGACATGTTGGGCGGAAACAGAAGTCCGGCGAGGTTGGGGATGGAGCTAGCGTGCGCGATTTGGACCGGGCAGTGGTGCGTTCGCAAGCTGGGGAAGCTGGGAGTCAAACGCGCGCACTGGTTCAACGCGGGGAGCACGGGAGCTAGGGGGGACGTCAACGGCGGCGAGCTTCTTCGACCTTCATGGCGGATCGTGACCGAGGCAGCAATAGGGGGCGGGAAGAGAGGGGTTTGAACCTCCTGCTCACCAGGAGTTCAACGGCGGTGACGGCTTGAGCTGGGAGGGCTTGACGGCGAGGTAATCGACGTCGATCTCTTTCGGCTCCGGCGGAGGCTCGAGCTCGAATTCGTCGGCTAGGTGGGCTCCGGCCACGCCATCTTCTGCAGCTCGGTGATGCGCTCAAAGGGGGACACGGGGGACAGCTTCAACGGGCTCCGGGACATCGATGGCCACGCGGGCGCGTCGTCGTGCTCTGGCGGTTTCTTCTGTCGACGACGAACACGGCGAGGGAGGAGGGGGAGGTGGCTCCGGAGGGAGGGGAATGGAGCTGGGCGTCTCCCAGACGTCTCCGGGCGAGGGGATAAGGTCCAGGGAAGCAGGAAGCTGCCTGGCGCGCCCTCGCCGCTCGTCGGCGGCCTGCTTGCCTGCCTGGAGGGGAAGAAGACGCATGTACCCCCTCCAGGTGGGCTGGGCCGGCTGAGGTGAGTGGGCCTCGCCCCTAGGCGAGAGGTAAGCTTCTCTGCTTCTTTTTCTTATTTTTCTTTTCTGTTTTCTTCTGACATTTGTTTTGTCTAGCTAAAATAAATACCTAGCCATTTTCTAAAGTGCTAGAACTTTTTATATGGCCTCATAATAATATAGACTAGCCATTTATAAAGTTTGGCACTTTTTAAAATTCAAAATATTTGAATCTTAACTCAAATAGGGGTTTTTGATTAATTCCAAGGCACTGTTTGAATATTTGAAAAATCCATGAGCATGGGGTGGGTCCCACATCACTTGATATGTGATCACACTCATTTATAAGACTTTTCAAAAATCAAACATGAATTTTTGGAGAAGATTTATTTCTGGCCTTTTGAATTAATTCATCTCGGGGGGTTCCTTCTCCCATTTGAGTTTGATTTTGATTTCAAATGATTTCTTTTGAAAATTTTAACATGATGCAAGGCGACACTTATCCTAGCACTTTACCTAATAGAGGGTTCTGACATTACTTCTAATGTATTCTTTGAAGAGATTGCTGGCATTAATTACTTATTGCGAAAATGGAGTGAGCGTGTGATATGTGATAATGATACAACCTTTAAGCACATGGCTGTTAAGATGAAGGATAAGAATGATAAATATTGGGGTGATCCAAAGAAGATAAACAAATTGATATTCATTGTTGCACTTCTTGATCCTAGGTACACACTTATGCTTTCTTCCTTTATTCATTTTAGATCCTATTTGGACAGTTGTGCTGGTTGTGTTTTCAGGAAAAGAACACCAGACGATGCAGAAGAATTAATGGGCAAGATTGCCAAGAACCAAGACGATTGGTCCATCCCTGAACCACCTCCACCACCAAAAAAGAGGGGCATGCTCGTCCTAAGCCCCGAAGATATGCAAGAAGCGAAGAAGTCTATTAAAGAGAAGGGTATTAAAACTGAAGACGTGAAGAATCTACCCCCTATTGAGAAGTTGTGTGAGCCTACCACTCACCCTCCAATGGTAGAGGTACACTCTCTTTTAGATTTCAATGCAAGGGACATCCCTCATGGTAAGCCTCCTGATCAATGTTTAGATGAGCTTAATAATTTAATTATGAAGCAAAATCACTTTAATGAGAGGATACAAAGTCAGTTGCATGATAATTCCCTTGCTATCAAAAGTTTGCTTGATGTTCTAGGTAGAACAGTTAATGATGATAAATGTCTTGTGAAGCGTTTTCATATGGTTCAAACTCAGCTTGAACAAATTTCTAATGTGCAAAAAGATTTGCTTGCTAATAATACCAAACAGGATATACAGGCCTTCGGGATTAAATCCCGAGGAGGAACTAGCACTCAAGATCCTCTCCTCCGGAGAGGCGTCCGAAGAGGATCGACCAAGATTGTCAAATACAGGAAGAAGAAATTGTTAGCTCTCCGAAGAAGATTAAGAAGAAGAAGAAGCACAAAGAAGCTGAAATTCCAATGATCCAAATAGTATATCTACCTCCGATGTTGAAGAAGGTGCTGGGCCTGAAAAGGATATTGAAAAGAATGATCCACCCGAAATTCTAGAAGAAGAAGCACCCGACAAACGCAAGAAATGCACTAGAGAAGACTTTATCGCAAGAAGACATGGGAAGGACAGAGAACCATGGGTACAGAAATCCATGCCCTTTCCAGGTAAGTCTCTCAAAACTAAAGAAGAAGAGCATTACAATAAGTTTTGTAAGTGGATGAAACCTCTTTTTCTTCAAATCCCTTTGACTGATGCTATTAAGTTACCTCCTTATTCGAGATGTATGAAAGATATTGTTACTAATAAAAGAAAAGTTCCTAATGAAGCAATATCTACTATGCTTGCTAACTACTCTTTTAGTGGCAAGATTCCTGAGAAGCTTGGTGATCCAGGTATACCCACCATTCCTTGCTCCATAAAGAATAATTATGTCAGGACTGCTTTATGTGATCTTGGAGCAGGAGTGAGTGTTATGCCTTTTTCTCTTTACAAGAGGCTTTGTTTAGAAAAAATAATCCCTACAGATATCTCTCTTCAGATGGTTGACAAGTCAACAGCCGTTCCCATTGGTATTTGTGAGGATGTTCCCGTTGAAGTTGCTAATTGTTTAATCCTTACTGATTTTGTTGTGCTTGACATGCCCGAGGATGGGAGCATGTCTATTATTCTTGGTAGACCTTTTCTTAACACCGCAGGTGCTATTATTGATTGCAATAAAGAAAAGTTTACTTTTAATGTGAATGATAAAGAACACACGGTGTATTTTCCGAAGAAGATTGACAAAAGGCATGGCCTCAACTCTATAGAGAATATCGAGACCGTGAAGATAGGTGAGTGGGATTGTACTCTACATGTGCACCACAAATACAAAACCATTATGGTGGGAACAATATCCATTAAAGTGAAGGTACCATGAATGCTTCATAGTAAGTGAAACTTTTTTCTCTATGTATTGCTAGTTTGGTAGTAGGACTTGATCAACCTTACTATTAGATGAGTTTTATATAAGTAAAAAGTAGAGGTTGTTCTGTTTGCATTTCTTTTAGCTTTTATTTTTCTTGTTGTACCAAGTTTATATGTTTTTGAAGCTTCACAACTCTAATCACTGCTCCAAGTTTTCACAAAGTTTCGCAGCTTTTTAAACTCCAAAAAAATTTCAACAGTGAAGTTGTCAGAAAAATTCCAGAAAAATAAAAAAAATTCCACGCCGGGAGTGACCCAGAGGCACCTGGGGCTGACCAGGGGGGCCACGTGGCCTACCCCCTGGCCGCGCCCACAGGGCGCCTGGGGCCCACAGGCCCCACCTCCAGGTATGTCTTCTTCCCCCTTCTTCCTCTCTCTCCAAAAACATGAGTTATTCTCCAGTTCTTGCAATCTTGATGTTCTTGGAGGCGCTTTTCGATATCTCTCTACAGCCCATCATTCGAGCTGAGATTTTGAGGAAATACTCCATGGTATGTAACTCCTTCACCCCTCTAATTAGATTTTTGATTGGTGTCTTCATTTGTGAGTATTTAGCAGCTCTTGCTGCTGTTCATATGAGCTTGCATGCATGTGTAGAAATTTATTTTCCAAGTTTTGATGCAAGTTTATGCCTTAGGTAAGTGAGTAGAGTAGTTTGCCTCAACTCACTTTGTTTAAATCCTTGTTTTTGTGAATTGAAAAAAAATTCAGAAATGAGTTTCTTTGGAAAAGCAAAAGGATGGCTTGGGAAGAAGAAGCTCGAGCGCTCCGATCGAGTTACTAGAGCTGCAGCTTCACCCTCAGCAGTTAGGGTGAGCTACAATGAAGATCACGTGCCCCTGGAGTTGTTGGAAGACACAAGTCCAGCATGCGCAATGATGTATCCGTGCAATGATTTTCTTACAGCTGCAAGAATTAAGGAGGAATTTTATGGCCTTTGTGCCAATGCAGGTTTGACACGGCTAGCTTTATGCCGTGTGGTGCAATACAAGAAGCTCAACTCCTGCTTTGTTAACAGTTTTTGTTATAACCATGATGCTGGAACCGTCGAGTTCAAACTTTATAATGATCTCATAACCATGTCTTTGGCATAGTTTTGTGATATAATAGGTGTACCGAACGTTGGCCAGACAACAAAGATGACCATGCAGCCTTCCGGGTTGAGGGCCCTCTTCAACTCCCTTTGTTTCCAGGAGGAGACCGACATCCGGCTTACGAAGATTTCCAGCATTCAGTTTCCACACCTCAGGTATTTTGCGTATTTTGTTGCTAGAGGGGTGTTAGCTCGTGACAACACAAGCAATGGCTCTGCACCAGATTTTTCTATTTATGCGAACGCCCTCTCTTATAAGAATGAGTATAATGTGGGTGCCTTGATTGCTCGGCGCCTTGTTACGAACAGTAACAAAGGCGGTTTATATGGTGGCGTTTACGCCACATTTATCCTTGAGTCTCTTGAGCGCACCCCGCATCCTGATGATGTTCCCTTTTCATACGCGAGTCTCGATCTTGCGGCTATGAAGAGGCATAATTTTGTTACCATGACTTCCCAGTTTGGCAACCTTGATTATATTTTGAGGTTTGAAAGGACCATTACTCGTGAGATTCGTCTACCTGCACCAATTTTGTTTGATAGCACTCGCAGGAACGGATGGTCCTTCAACGAGATTCAGTTTGATAAGTTCATGGCTCATTACCAGCCGCATAACCCCATGGAGGGGGTTGTGCCTGATGAGGAGGAGCATGGTGAGTTCCCACCTTTCCAGGGAGAGACCTTCACCGAGCAAGGCGAGGGGTCTTCTTCCGCTTGGAGCGTAGGGCCTTCCCCATGGGAGGACCCGAGGACTTCGGTGTACGCACCGGAGGGCTCATACGACTCCTGGACTTACCATTACCCCGGAGCAGGAGGCTCCTAGGGGAAGTAGCTGCTACCAACTTAGGCCAAAATCCTAAGCTTGGGGGAGTACGTGTCTTTCTCACCTTTCCATTGTATTATCTGTTTTTCTTTTGTTCGCTTTGATCTTTTCGAAGTTTATGCGCGTTCTTCTTTGTTCTTTTATTTTGCAAAAACAACAAAAAGATTTCTCTTTTCTTTTTCTTTCGCTAAATCTTTGAAAAATCCAAAAAGATTTTCCTTTCTCTCTTTAGTTTCCTTTGTTGCAGAGTTCAGCTCGAGTCCGTGATGGCATTTGCACTTGATTATATTTCCCTACGTTCAATCATGCAAGCGACAAGGCAGTGATGACGAAGATCGACGAAAGGGATGCAACAAGGAAAACCGGTATGAACTCTTTTTGTTTCTACTTTTGTACATATGCTTGTACTTATGATTTAGAGACCAGCTTGTAGCGACATAGTGCTATGTTTACAATGCTTGACCAGTGTTCATGCTTTCCTTGTGGCTAATCTCGAATAGCTAGAGTACATAATGTGTTGTTGAAATGATTTACATGCATTGCATTGTTCATAGTTTAGCATACTGAAGTGGTATTTCCCTTTGGAGAATTCTTGGATTGACTTGGCACATGCTTATACATGTTTATGACTGAAAAGTCTACTATGCCTTGATGATCTGTGAATTTCAGAATAGTTATATCATTTTCATGCTCAATTCAATGTTACTTTGTCGCTCTGCATGATTATGACTTTTATTTCTCTCTAGTTGGTCGCTCCCCAGTCTTTTGCTAGCCTTCGCTCGCATTAAGCGGATTTCTGCTTGTGCATCCAAAATCCTTGAAACCAGTTATTCCTTATGAGTCCACCATACCTTCCTATGTGGTATTTACCGGCCATCCTAACGAAGACTTTCTTGTACCATCTCGAAATTATTCAAAATCACTCATGTGTTGTGCCTCTGCTTTAGCTCATGAGGAAGTAGTAGATAATTCATGACCGTCTTATGTTAGACATGTTTTATTCCGGGATTGCATGTCTAATCTGCAAACCCCTAATACGAGGAGGGACTGGCATGAGTGCGCCCAGCTCACAAAAGATAATCACAACCAACAAACCCTCCTTCATGCTTTGTCTATGAGAAATCAGAAAACTTTGGCAGTGATAAACAAAGGAGATTAAGGGGATGTGATCGTCTCCATCTTGGGAGTCATTCCTCAAAACATGTCTAGCATAAGAGGTGATTGAGTTGTCTACTAGCATTCGTTGACGAATCATGCACCTCCCAAAACACTTTTTATATCTGTTTTCAAAACCAAGAGCTCTGGTATAAGTTTAGTCTTTGCTTCCAGCCACGGGTTTTCAACCTTTCCATCAAACTCCACGGTTCGAGAGTCTCCACATTTTTCTTCAAAGCACCAAGTAGGAGAGCATAATTGTCATTCTGAGTGTAATGTGCATTGTCCCAAAGTACTACATTGTCTTTTGCATGATTGTGGTATTACTTATTTTGAAGTTCTTAGTTCTAGTCTCCTTTAAAACTCCGAGGACTTTCTGCATTTATGTTTTGCTTCACTCATGGAGGCTAGCGAAATACCACTCTAGTATGTTCAAGCTTTGTGCATTGTAATCTTGTCTTGATTTTCAGTAGCATATTATTTACTTTTAGTTGTTTGTGATTGATCACTTGAAAGAAGGATTGCTTCATGCATTGTCCTCATAGCATTGTTTTGATACTTGCTAAATTCTTTTCATAGTACATGCTTATATACATTTATTGAAGCAAAAGAGTTGGTCAAAGTTTTATTTGTCGCGTCCAGTTCGTTGAACTGAATTGCTTGAGGACAAGCAATATGCTAAGCTTGGGGGAGTTGATACGTCTCAAACATATCTACTTTTCCAAACACTTTTGCTATTGCTTTGCCCTCATTCTTGCATGATTTGGACGAAACTAACCCGGACTGACGTTGTTTTCAGCAGAGCTGTCTGTATGGTTTTATTGTGTGCAGGAAAATGGATTTTTAGGTGTCTCAGAAAATTCCAAGAAAAATCACAGAAAATCCACGCACCCGAGGGGCCATTGTGCCAGAAGTGGGACCAGAGGGAAGCCAAGGGGGCCCCAGGCGCCCCCCCTGGCGCGGCCAGGGGTGGGGCCGCGCCCTCTGGCCGCCTGGGGGCCTCCCCCCTCCTCTGGTGCCCTACCGAGGCTATTATTTATTCCCGTGATGGAGAAACCCCGAAACAGAAGTCGTTTTCCCAATTCACGTCGCGGAGCCGCCGCCACCCTCTGTTCTGGCTAATCTGGAGGTTGTTTTGGCCTCCGGTGAGGTGAGATCATCGCCATCGTCATCATCATCACCACTCCATCCTCCCTCCATGACTTCTCCATCCATGTGTGAGTAATTCCCTGTTGTAGGCAAAGGGGATGGTAGGGATTGGATGAGTTAGATCATGTAATAGTTAATCAGATTGTTGGGGGCATGTTGCCTATCATCTAGATTGTTGTTTATCATCTTTGCTTCAACTTGTTGCTCTTAATGCTTGTCACTTTGGGCCCGAGTGCCATGATTTCAGATATGAACCCTATGTGTTTGCATGAATATATTTGTGTTCTTGATCCTATCTATGAGTTGTATGCACCTGTTATAGTCCTGAACCAGCGATCCATTGATGGACTATAGTTTGAGGATTCCGTGTATCCATTGATTGTTAATGCTTTGTTCCGGTGCTCTTTGACAGGAGCACCTTAATCTCCATAAGTTCCTTTTGGCCCCGTTTGTAGCGGGATGGTAGTACAAGTTCTTATTGCAAGCACGTACAACTACATGTGGGGTACATGCCTGATGTTTGATTTATGCCTAGATGATCATTGCTTTTCTGTGTGCCTTGCCCCAAGTTAAATACATGATGTGTCTTATCCATGGAGAGCCCAACCATCCATCTCCCTAGCCTACAGTGTTTTAATTCTGCTGGTTACTAGTTGTTTACTTTTGTTGTTTTATTGTCGTTATTTCACCACCACTATTACCGTCGCTATCATCACCTCCATATCGCAGTTACTACTAATATATTGTTGCAAGTAAGTGTATCTCAGGTGCGGTGGAATTGACAACTCCACTGTTAAAGCTTGTGAGTATTCTTTGACTCCCCTTGAGTCGAATCTATAATTTGGGTTATCTTACCCGCGAACACTATCTCGATGCCCTGCAGTTGTGGGTTATCAGTGCTCCCTTGAGCAGCACTGTAAGAGCAAGTTTTGCCCTCGAAGGTTTTGGACATTGTTGGACAAAGCAGAAGTGGAACTAATATTGTTTTTGAGTATAAACAGATACTTAGGTTCCGAAAGGATGGAGTTTGCATGTAGAAGGTCGAAGGACAACTCACTGCAGCAAAGCTGCAGTCATCTACCGAAACCTTTGAAGCAAGACGACCCCTAAAAATATAGTCGAAGAAAAAGTCTCTCTCGAGTAAAAGCGCAACGAGGAGAAAGCTGAAGCTGGTCGAAGACTTAGTCCTTTTACTAGTTTCTCTTTGTTTTCTTGAGTCGTAGAAAAACCGTACTATCAAGAGGGGTTTGCTAGTTGAGATCTTAGTCGAAGTGAATTTTCTTTGCTCAACCTAAACCCACAAAAGCCTTGTCGCCACCACCAAAACCATCATCACCACCGAACATTATTCCATCAACCACTCCAGCCATCGAGACCCAAGCCCAAGCAGAGACCGAGCAACTTGCTCAGGTCGAGCAAGAAACTCAGAAAGATTACTCCTCTGCCAAGACTCTACATGAAGGAGAAGACGCTGATGTTGATATCACGACAGTTTCCTCTCGTCAAGATGCTGTCGAAGGAAACAGTTCTGGAGATGACGGTTCTAGTGACAGTTCTTCCTCCTCCTCATCAAGTTCCTCGAACAAAGAAATGGTTGATGCTTTCGCACAACTAGACGAAGATTTGGAGGCCATGGAGAATGAAGAGGCCGCTCAGAATGCTAATGCCGACGAAGGAGTTGTCGTCGAAGCGCAGGCCGAGGAAAATGCTCCTGCAGCCATCCCAGCTCAGGACATTGTGAACATTCCATCTTCAATTCCTCGCCCTGTTGAGCCAGTTTTCCAAATGCCAGACAATGATGCCGAAGTTTTTCCTGTTGATGAGCTGCTCCATTCTACTCATCCGAGAGAAATGCTTCCCCTGTTCCGCTCAGATGTTCCTCGAGGAGGCCCCATCTTCAAAAGGCGCGAACACAAGCCATTTTTCTTCGGAACCAATCCCTACGAGAAGACCAGAAGTGCATATTCTCTTAGGTTTTGGACCCAAGAGCAAGCCATCTATTATACTCGTGTGATGTACAACAAGGCTAGAGTGTTCCAACATCAATACCTCGATATGCCTTCGGTGTACTCCACTTCATGTTTCGAGAATGTTGCCGAGACAATTGATGGTCTTCACGCTCACAAGATGTTTGCTCTCGATTGTGGCTACAATCCCGAGCTTATCAAGCAATTTTATGCAACGCTCTATGTCACTGGTGATCCCGAGAACTCGAAGACGTGGAAATTTGATTATATGATTCAAGGCCAAGTATTCCATATGACTGTCAACCAATTTCTGGCCATCATCAATTTACCTCAGTTCAAAGGATTACCACACAAGATTAATGACTTACCTGCTCCAACTCCTGCTGAATTTTCGACGATCATGAATCCAGATGTCGTAGGAGATAACTACCCGGCTGAGCCCAAGCCAAGACACTTAGTTTTTGAAGCAAAGCCATGGTTTTATATTCTTTCGAAGACTTTGATGCCAATGCTCAATGTGCACGATGATTTTCCTATTACCAATGATGTACAACTTGCTCTATTGAAGTTAGTCCATGGTCATCCTTTCGATTTTGAAGACTACTTCATCAGAACTTTGGTGTCTTGTGCTGATGATCACAATTCCCACAAGCTGTATGCACCATGGCTGATGGCTCTCTGCAATTACTCTCGGGACGTGCCATTCCCCGTGTCAATTTTCCCGAAGATTTTCACTCCACCAGTTAGGGAAGTATTGCAGATTGTTGCTCGACCCAACGATCAATATGCTGAGCACACTGGCATCCGCGCCCATTTGACTGAGCGTAATGTTCGCTCGAAGTTTATCAAGCCAGTGCATCACATGGAAGTTTCTCTTCGGTCCCAGCAAATTCTTCAACATCACATCGACCAAGATTTTATTCAGAAGCAAGCTTTCATGGACGAGATTAATCATTTGCGCAATATTACCATGAACAACAATCAGATGTTGCGTGAATGTCTTCGCCGAGATTGGAAAGGACTGCGGAAATTCAATTCCCTCGGTCAACTTCAACGATGTGGCTTCGAAGAATATCCTCCCCATCTGAACAGAAATTGGACTAATGATGATCGAGTAGATCGCCCGGATCCCAATATCCCTCGGCTGCCGAAGAACAGAGATGTACTCAGTGTCGATGACTATTACCACATCACTTTGAACACCTTCTCCTCCGACTCCGAGCAAGATGAAGCCCCTCGACGTCCAGCGAGAGTTTACACTCCACACCCTCGAAGCCCCAGGACCCCTCCGGAATCGCAGCTGGAATCTTCTGGAGATCAACACTCCTTCTGCACGAAGATCACTCCTCCAGGCGCTCGCCCAATTCGTCGTGCTCCAACGCTCGCCGAATCCTCTCGACGTCGCCGGAGCCGCCACAACGAGTAGGGATCTCTTTCGACCCCTATTCTCTCAACTTTTTGTACGTTGTGACAAAAGGGGGAGATGTAGTGGCATCGAAGAAATTAGTTTGCCTACGGGGTTAAGGGATTTGCTTTTCATTCGATAAACTTTTGATCTTTGAGGTCTTCTGAGTAGTTTCAAAAAACTTTCGATTCATATTCGATCTGGTTGTAACTAACTCTAAGTAGGACTGTGAACTGCTACTATTTTTCGTAAGATATCTATCTGCTGCTTGCGATACTTAACCTTTTGCAGGAAGTTATCTTTCATAAAAGTTCACAGGTCATTCGAGGAGATTGCATGTTTCTCATTGGATATTATCTGGAATGAAATTTCACTCGCTAAGATTATTGATGTTTTTCCCTCGACTTTATTTGTCAAATATGCACTTCACAGGAAACTCTTATCTTCCGTGCATACATCAAGGGGGAGTATTTCATCAATCTTAGCACTGGTTTATCATCGAAAACTCAAAACTTTTTGAATTATTTATCGATGGTTGTTTTGTCAACAATCGTCCAAAAAGGGGGAGATTGTAAGAGCAAATTTTGCCCCCGGAGGTTTTGGACATTGTTGGAAAAAGTAGAAGTGGAACTAATATTGTTTTCGAGTATAAACAGATACTTAGGTTCCGAAAGAATGGAGTTTTCATGTAGAAGGTCGAAGGACAACTCACTGCAGCAAAGCTGCAGTCATCTACCGAAACCTTTGAAGAAAGACGACCCCTAAAAATGTAGTCGAAGAAAAAGTCTCTCTCGAGTAAAAGCGCAACGAGGAGAAAGCTGAAGCTGGTCGAAGACTTAGTCCTTTTACTAGTTTCTCTTTGTTTTCTTGAGTCGTAGGAAAAACCGTACTATCAAGAGGGGTTTGCTAGTTGAGATCTTAGTCGAAGTGAATTTTCTCTGCTCAACCTAAACCCACAAAAGCCTACTGAGAGAAATCTTACTGAGTCGAGTAAATAGCTCGAAGGCAAAGTCATCGCACTTCGTGCTTTCGAGAGAGAACTCGTTCGGTAAGTCAGCTTACTTGTTCCTCAAGTAAAGTTGCGCAGTGATTGGAATCCGACCGTTGTGGACACGCGTCAAGCGGTTGCATCGGGTCACTTCAGTCATTTTACCCATCGGGATCGCCAACTATAAATACCCCGCACCTACCCGCCATTTTGGGTTGGCTGCTCCACTGAAGATTCTTAGACAGAAGTATGTGAGCATCCCAAAGAGATTCATCGAGAGAAAACCAAAATCCCAAGTCTAAACTGAGTTGAGCAATTCACAGAGACTTAGGTTGAGATTAGCCGATCTTTTTATCTTGGAGAACTGCAAGTCTCCTAGACGGTTAGGCGTCGCCTGTCAAGCAGTCGAAGAGTAATTGTCGCTGCTGAAGGAAGTTTGTAAAGGTCTCGGAGATGTCCTGAATCATCTACCACGAGTGAAAACTGGACAAGCTCGAGGAGTTTGTTGCAGTGGAGAATAGGACGGAGAGAGTTTTGCTCCAGGTGTTCAATCACCAGTCCCTCCAACCAGACGTAGCACTTTGCAGAGTGTGAACTGGTTTACCAAACATCGTCGTGTCAGGCTCGTTTTCTTTCATCCTTTTACATTAAGTATTTACTCGTTGCCTGTTTGTCTTCGATGTTTTCCTTCGCTCCCAATCCTTCCGAGCTATGCATTACCTTCGATACTGTATTTCCGTCGAGATGTGCTTAGTCCTTCGCAGTTTGTATGAATTCCTTCTAAGTTCCTTAGCATTTTTATAAGTGATCATTCACCCCCTCCCCCTCTGATCATTCTTGAGATTTCAATTGGTATCAGAGCTAGGCACTCCCTACGCTCTGCGTATTTTGGTCTAACAACCTGGAGTGTTGTCAAGAATGTCGTTTGCAGTTGTTCGCTCGGGGGAACCAATCCCTATCTTCAATGGGAAGGACTATCCCTATTGGAAGGACAAAATGAAGAGGAATATCATGGCTATCAACTCTGCCGCTTGGGAAGTTGTCAAGACTGGTGTAACTGTCAAAGACACAAATGCCATCACTCCTGAAGAGGCAAAGAAGATAGAGCTAGATACTGAAGTCTGGGTCTTCATTACAAATCATCTGATTCCAGAGAAATACCATGAGGTCAAGAATATTCCTTCGGCCAAAGGTGTTTGGGACTATCTCGAGAAGATTGGTAAAGGTGTCTCTACTCAGAAAGATGCTCGTATTGACACCCTTCGAAGCAAGTTCTATCGTTTCAAGAGGCACGAGGGGGAAAAAGTTAGCTCCATATACAGCGGACTCACTGCGCTGTCAAATGAACTGATTTCCCTCGGTGCCGAAGACATTACCAATCGGATTATTGTCAGAACTTTGCTCCGTTCCCTTGATGATTCCTTCGATCACATTGTGCTGATGATCAAGGAAAGGACTGATTTCAAGGATCTAGTTTCCACTGATATTCTCGAGAGACTTAATACCTTCGAGATGGAAGAAGATGAAAAATGAGATATTAATAGGACACAAAGAAAATCTCATGCACTGAAGGCCAGAGCTTCACATCACTCCTCTCCTGAAGCTAGTTCTGAATCGGGTTGTGCCTCAGATGACCCCGAGAACATTGGAAAAGATCTGGCACTGATAATGAGAAGATTCAATCGCTTTCAGAGAAGGAACTCCTCTTCACCGAAGAAAAACTACTCTTCAAGACATTCAAGCAATTCATCACAGCATCGATCATCATCCAAAAACTCATCAGCGAAAGATAACTGTTGCTACAAGTGCAAGAAGCCAGGTCACTTCATTGCTGATTGTCCTCTCTGGGAAATTGAACATAGATCAAAGTATTCTCACAGCAATTCTTCGAGCAAGTCTCACAGATCGAGCAAAAACTATGAGTCGAAGAGATATGATTCAAAGTCCAGAAAAGACAAGAAAGACGGTTCTGATGATGACAAGAAGAAGTATCACAATCATCGAGAGGGTTCTTCCTCGAAATCATATTCCTCTCGACGAAAGAATTCCCACCGTGCCAAAGCCTATCTGGGTAAAGAGATGAACTCTGAAGATGAAGCATCTGGTTCCGAAGCTGAATCAAACCCAAGATCTGGTTCTGGTTCTGGTTCTGAATCTGATGGTGTTGCTGGTTTAGCATTTGCTTCGAGTAAGACTTCAAGTTCATTCTTCACCAACCAAAGCAGCGAAGATGAATCTCCAGCTTACTGCTTCATGGCCAAGGCTAAGGTATCCTCATCTAAGAATTCCTACGATACTTCTGATGGATCTGCTTATGAAAGTAACTCTAGGATAAGCTATGCCAAACTTGCCAAAATTGCTTCTATCCAACAAGATGAGCTAGATTCTCTAAGTGAAACTATTCAAAAATCTGAGACTTTGTTGATCGATGAGATTGAGAAGGGTCAAACTTTGACGAATGAGCATGCTGCTCTGAAGGAAAAGTATGATGAACTTTCCTCTCGTCATGATCTTCTCTCAGTGGACTACGAGAAGCTAACCTATGAATTCCTTCAAAGGAAAATGGCTCTCGAGAAACTGAGAGAGGCGAATGAAGAGTTGGAAAGTTTCAATCTCACGCTCATGGCTCAACAAGGCTCAAAAGCTAAAAATGAATCTAATTCACCTTGCTTAACCTGTTTGGAACAAAGTAAAATTGAGTCTATTTCTGAGAGATCGAAAGGAAAGCAACCTATTGTTATTTATGATTCTAACCCCTCGAATGAGGAAACCATTACCGAGGAACTCCTCAGGTTGAAAATTTTATTTGAAACAGGCATGTTCAAAAGTGTGCAAGGACACCAGTACCTATGTGATATCCTACGAAAGGCTCTTCTTCACAGGAATCCCCGAAACGAAGGAGTTGGCTTCGAAAGGAAAATCAATCCTGATGGAACCTACTGGGAACCCGAGCAGTATCCTAAAACTGTCTGGGTTCTTGCGAAAGAAAAGCCCATTGATATTGCTAACCTTTCAGGTTTCAGTTGCAAAATTGACAAAGCTATTGTTGATGAATCACTTGATTCTGACTACAAGCTTGTCAAAGATCAGGAAGGAAAGGTGTCGGCTGAATTCGTTGGTACTCCTCCGAAGAATGGTTTCTATAAGCGACAGATTTGGGTTCGCAAATCTCTCGTAGAAAAACTGCCCCCTAACCATTCTATGTAGGGAAAATCCTCGGTACCACCGAATCACTACTATTCTCTCGAGGATAGAAATGAACCCTTGGTGCCTGCTTCAAATGTTCCCCAGAAGGAATACTATCGTGTCGATAGAAATTTTTATCGTCATCGTAATAATAACACCAAAGTTGCTGTTACTCATCAGTACTCTAACCCCTCGTCGAGGAATTATGTTTATGGTGTGCTTGATGGTCCAGATAGACAATGCAATCATGTTCGCTATAATATTGCTGCCCCATCTAGCTCTTCCATGCCTTCTAAGTCACCTGCTCGTTTGTGGGTGGTTAAGAAGAACTAATTCTTCTGCAGGGCTATGTCTCCGGTGGATCCGAATGGGTCATGGATAGTGGATGTACAAATCATATGACCGGAGACAAATATTTGTTCACCGAAGACAAACTCACTGAATCTTCACAGAAATACATTACCTTCGGTGACAACAACAAAGGAAAAGTACTTGGTTTGGGTAAGGTTGCTATATCGAAGGATAAGCATATTGATTAAGGTTATGCTTGTTCAATCACTTGGATATAATCTTATGTCTATCTCAAAACTTTGTGATATGGGTATGCTTGTACTGTTTTCTGCTTCTCGTTGTGTTGTCTTTTCACAGGATGATTATTCCTTCGTGTACGAAGGATATCGCAAAGGTGATCTTTATATCGTTGATTTCTCTTCGGGACCTGTAGTGTCCACGTGTTTAATGGCCAAAGCCACTTCTGGTTGGTTATGGCACCGAAGACTTGGTCATGCAGGAATGAAAAATCTTCAAACTCTTATCTTGAAGAAGAACATCGTTGGAATTGATAATGTTAAATTCGATAAAGATCGTCTATGCAGTGCCTGTGAAGCAGGAAAGATTGCCAAGAAACATCACTCAACAAAAACTATAATGACTACTACTCGTCCTCTTGAATTACTTCATATGGATTTATTCGGTCCTCAAAATTATGCTAGTCTTGGAGGCAAAAAGTATGGTCTGGTTATTGTTGATGATTTCTCTCGATATACTTGGGTTTTCTTTCTAGATGACAAGAGCAAGGTTGTTGAAATCTTCAAAACCTTCGCAAAGAGAGCTCAGACTGAATATGAATTATCTCTGAAACATATCAGAAGTGACAATGGTACAGAATTCAAAAACACTCATATCGAAGAATTTCTTCATGAATATGGCTTTACTCATGAATTCTCGGCTGCTTATACATCGCAACAAAATGGTGTGGTCGAGAGAAAGAATCGAACACTTATTGAAATGGCCAGAACAATGCTTGCTGAATACAAGACTCCTATCAAGTTCTGGGCCGAAGCAATTAATACTGCATGTCATATCATCAACAAGGTTTATCTGCACAAGTTTCTGAAGAAAACTTCACATGAACTTATTACTGGTAAAAAGCCAAATGTTTCATATCTCAGGGTTTTTGGTGCTCCATGTTATATCAGAGATATGAATCACAGCTCCAAGTTTGCCCCAAAGGCTCACGAAGGTTTTCTCCTAGGTTATGGTTCGAATTCTCACACTTACAGAGTTTACAACTCTCATCCTCGCAAATTTGTAGAAACTGTAAATGTTCGATTTGATGAAACCAACGGCTCTCAAAAGGAGCAATTACCTCTTAACCTGGATGAACCACCTTTGGATGAAGTTATCAGGTACATGGCTATTGGAGATATTCGACCTGTCGAAGGAAATGCACGTCAAGCAAACAAGGATGATGATGGTCCAATGTTCCCACACATAGCCCGGGGCGCTGGAGATCAACATCCTGAAGCAAATGATGTACAGGTCGAAGGAGAACGCGTAAACGAAGAAAATGTCCAACCCGAAGGAGAAGCTGAACCCGAAGGACAAGCTGATCCCGAAGGTCAAGCTGATCCCGAAGGACAACCGAATCCGCAAGATGGTGATGGAGGTCTACCTCGTGTTCGAAGAAGAGTGGACGTCGACTCAATTCTCGAAGAGATTCGTTTACCAGGTCGTCCCACCACTCGTTCTCGTACTCGATTAGCTAACTTCTGTGGAAATTTCTCATTTGTATCCATGCTAGAACCATCGAAATTTGATGAAGCCATGAAGGACTCAGACTGGATGACTGCAATGCTCGAAGAACTTAATCAGTTCGAGAGAAATAAAGTCTGGTCCCTTGTTGATAGACCTGATCCCAAGAAGCATAATATCATTGGTACGAAGTGGATTTTTCGCAACAAGCAAGATGAAGATGGCATTGTGGTAAGGAATAAAGCTCGACTGGTTTCTCAAGGCTACACCCAAATCAAAGGTATTGATTTCGGTGAGACTTATGCTCCAGTTGCTCGACTTGAATCCATTCGTGTCATGCTTGCTTTTGCCAATTACAATGGTATATTGCTATATCAAATGGATGTCAAAAGTGCATTTCTTAACGGTGAAATCGCAGAAGAAGTATATGTTATGCAGCCACCAGGTTTTGAAGACCCGAAGAATCCTGATAAGGTGTACAGGTTGCACAAGGCCCTATATGGGTTAAAGCAAGCACCTCGTGCTTGGTATGAAACACTGAAGAATTTTCTTCTAAAGAAGGGCTTCAAACCAGGAACAACTGATCCGACTCTATTTACTCGTGCATACAAAAATGATCTTTTTGTGTGTCAAATTTATGTCGATGATATTATTTTTGGCTGTACTAACCCTGATATTAGCGAAGAATTTGCTCGTATCATGTCAAAGATATAAGAAATGTCCATGATGGGTGAATTGAAGTTCTTTCTCGGGCTTCAAATCCGTCAACAGAAGAATGGGACTTTCATCTCTCAAGAGAAGTATCTCAGAGATTTCCTGAAGAAGTTTGATCTTGTCAGTTGCAAAACTATCAAGACTCCAATGCCTACGAATGTTCATCTAGATGCAGATGAGAAGGGAAAACCTTTCGATCAGAAGAAATATCGCTCGATGATCAGTTCGCTTCTTTACCTTTGTGCATCTAGACCTGACATTATGCTATCAGTTTGTATGTGTGCTCGTTTTCAAGAAAACCCGAAAGAATCACATCATATTGTTGTCAAGCGAATTCTGCGATATCTGGCTCACACACCATCTTTGGGACTTTGGTATCCCAAGGGTGCCCAGTTTGATCTCGTTGGATATTCTGATTCTGACTGGGCTGGTGATCGAGTCGACAGGAAATCTACCTCAGGCACATGTCATTTTCTCGGTAGATCTCTTGTCTGTTGGGCTTCGAAGAAACAGAATTGCGTATCTATTTCTACAGCTGAAGCCGAGTATATTGCTGCCGGTTCATGCTGCACTCAGATTCTGTGGCTCAAGCAAACGCTGAAAGATTATGGTATTCTTATGAAGAAAATTACATTGCTATGTGATAACGAGAGTGCTATCAAGATTGCCCATAACCCTGTGCAACACTCGCGAACGAAGCATATTGACATTCGTCATCATTTTCTTCGAGATCACGTTCAGCGAGAAGATATTGTTATCAGCCATGTGCGCACCGAAGATCAATTGGCTGATATCTTTACGAAGCCTATGGATGAAAAGAGGTTCAGTGCACTAAGGTGTGAGTTAAACATATTGGACTCACGCAATGTACAGTAAGATCATAACTATCGGTACTATGTATTATATGTTTTCTTTCTATGTTGTTTACTTGCGTTATTTTTCTATCATGTTTCTTTTTCGTTTGTTTTTGTTCGTTTGGTGTTGTCCTATACACTTACCACTCCGAGTTTTATCACTGTTTTCCCCTCGGATTGATTAAGCATCGGACCCTGTTTTCCCTCTATTCTATCCCTACCCTATCTGTGCTTTTCTCTCGTGAACATGTATATATGTACTCGATCAAGATTCCCTTCGAATGTCATTGATTCCGAAGGGAAATCTATCGAACTTTTATATACTTTTATACTCGATGTTGGATGAGTTTGGTCTCGGACGTGGAGCAACTTTCTTTCGGTTCGTTGGGATTTTCCCGCGATTACCGCCACAAAATCCGTCCTTTGAATGCAGAGAGACGCGAAATCTGCGCCGTTGGATCAGATCTGACAGTTATGTAAGACCCCCCCCTATAAATACTGATCCTCCCCACCGGCTCAGCCATCGCAATTTCCTCGACTTCTTCTCTCTGCTCCCGAAGTTCTCTCTCGCGCGCCGTCGTGCTGCTCGTCGCCGTCGACTTCCTCGCCGCTTTGCTGCCGGAAGGAAGCCGCCGGAGACCTTCCCGTTGACAAGGAACTTCATCCGCGTCGCCGTAGTCACCGTACATCACCGAGTTAGGGTATGCACGGCTCTAAGACTCGATTCCAATCTTTGCTGTTCATCGAGTCCTAGACTTGTTCTTGATTTTCTCTCTTTTTCTTAGGTCTGTTTGATCTGTTTGGATCATTCAAACTTGGGAAATCAGTTTCTAGCGTTTTCTGTCAATTCCCATCTGAGCTAGGTAAGAAATCTCTCGGATTCTCTCACTTTAGCAATTTCCTCAGAAACGTATTGATAGACTTGTGTTGTGCAATTCGTTCATACAGGTTCTTCGTTAGATTTGCACCCGATGGAATTCTAGCCTAGCACTTGCTTGAAAAATTTGCTGCAAGATATGCTTATCGATATGCTTACTGCATTCAAAATGATTTTCCTCGAAAACCGCTGGTACTTGTTCACAACTCTCCTATATTCCCTCGTACCTATATTTTTCGCAGCAAAAATGTCTGGGATCGAAGGAAATATCAGAGCACCCAAGCGTGTAGGAGGCCGAACAAGAATCACCAACAACTCTGAAGGATTATCAGAGGAGTTGATCATCGAAAAGAAATTAAGAACGCCTGAAGGTTCTGAGGATGAACATACGAGAGAAAACCTTCTGCAAGAGATTCGACGACTTCAAGCGCTTCGTTGGTATGAGTACAACTCTCTTATGCCACGCTGGGAGAGGCTGTTTGCTATGAAAAATCCTTGGTCTGATGTCAAAGTTTTAAGGCCAAAGTGGACGAAAGATAATCGACCACCTCCTCCAGCTGATGCTCATCCATCCTCTCTGAAAACTCCTGCTGATTTTCAAGAGCTGGTTGATGCTCGGGAAGCAAGAGCACAGAAAAGAAAAGAAGCCAAAGCTAAAAAGGAGGTTGTTGCTGCTGAGGGTACCGTGGAAGTTGGCCCTAGTGCCAAATCGAAGGCTGGCAAGAAATCACACGTAAGGGTGGCACAATATGAAGGAACTGTGTTAAGTTAGATACTGTGGCGAATTCTACAACAGAGGCTAAGTATATTGTTGCTTAAAGAAGTAACAAGGGAGGGTATTTTGAGTCATCAGTTCATTTATGAACATGGTATGGTTTCCTAGATGCTTGAAGCTCATGGAACATTGAAGAATGATTTCATGACTTATTCTGAAGGAACCAAGGTCCTGCCAAATGATTCAAACATATACAAAGCTAAACTGATAAAATTAGTAAATTTTATGATAGCGTGAAAAACGCGAAGATATGCAAGATACAAACGGGCCTGAAGCATCAGATCCGATGATGAAGTCTATACCACAAATGAAGCATGTATTACACCGGTATGCCATAGGTGTAAAATGCTCAAGCACTGATAATATTATTGACTCTGGTGCAAGTGGGAGACTGTTGGAAATATGCCCTAGAGGCAATAATAAAATGTTATTATATATATATTTCCACGTTCGTAATTAATGTTTATATTTCTGTGCTATAATTGCAATGACCCTGACTATGAGATTCAGAAGAAACCTCACTTGCATGTGTGGAAATGTAAACACCAAGAGTTCCTGGTTTAGCCTCTAAGACCAGCTCATGTGCTAACTGATGATTACGTTTTCTTAATTATGGACATTGTTCTTGTAACAAGGATGTCAGTAGCAATGGGAACATATTGTTAGCAGAACAATGATGTTGAACCGACCCCAGTATTGAATGATATACTTAGAGATCACATCGTAACTACGTTATAAGTCATATCATGAAATGTTATCATATACGTAATTCCTTAGACCATGAGAGTATCGAGTTGCTTCACACAGGAAGACATGCTTTGGTTCTTAGATGAATCCTCCCGTAAATGGGAAGTAGTAAAATAAGTTCTGGGTATGTCAGATGGTGTGGCTAGTGACTGTGATAGTTCAAGAATGGGATTTGCTCCTTCACGATGAAGAAGATATTCACTTCGGGCCCACTCGGTATGACGGTATTCATTATAGTCTGGCCAGACGCATTGTGATTCAGTCACGGGGATACCGGAATACGATAACGAGAAAATGGACAAACGAGCAAAGAGGATAACGAGTGGCTTGTGTTCAAGAAGTTGTTACACATGGGTGCCAAACATCTCTCCTCTAACTTTGTCATATATCACGAAGCAAAGGGAATGGTACATGAATAAACATAATGGTTCACTCGAAGTTTCTTCGTGTATGTGCAGGAGTCAACATGGGTGTCCATGGCTCCGCTGTTGATTATTGGCTATTGACGAAAGGCTGTTGACGTATGTCCGGAAGATGTTCTGAGTCATGTCCGCATTATACCGAACCTATTGGGTCACACACTTAACGAGCAGTAGTCTGTTAGAATACTAGTATGGTAGAAGGTTTAGTGGAAGCAAAGCAGAATAGTTCATACGGGTACCGGAAGTAGTTTCGGAGATTTATGGAATAGTTCATAAGGGCACCAGAAGTAGTTCTGGGTATTTAGGATATGTTCGGATCTCTCTGGAGTAGTCCCAGGTGGTTCCGGAACATATGAAAATGGTAATGGGAAAGTTTACGATCAACCGGAATAGTTTCGGTGATCGGTGGACAGCTTAAACAATATGTTGTGTTCATCGAACATAATAACCTTTGCCCGGATGGCTCCGAAACCCATTTAGATGGCTCCGGAACATTCGTTAGAGGTTCCGGAAGGTATTGGAAGTGCTCCAAAAGTGTCCGGAATGTCCCGAAACAGTCCCGGTAGGTCCCGGAAGGTCCTGGAAGCTTCTAGAAGGTTCCGGAAGGTTCCGGGCAGTACCTGTAGGGGAACGCGGCAGAAAACAAAAAATTTCCGCACTACGAACAGCCCAGGACCACTATGGAGACTGCATACAAGGTTTTTGATCTGATCGTTACCGACTCGTAGCGCAGCGGAAGTAGAGTCGATGTAGATCGTCGGTGCAGATCCCCGCAGCTAGGATTTACAACCTCCCAACCGCGAGAATGTATTCCCTCGTCTGCTCCTCGGACAACGCTCAGGGAGGCGGTCAGACAGTCCCTCGGACGATGTCACGGACAGCCCTTCGGGAGGCCCCTCGAAACTCGATCGGTAACTCGGACAGCCCTCCGGGAGGACCCTTGAAACTCGAACGATAATTTGGACAGCCCTTCGGGAGGACCCTCGAACAGCCCCTCGGGCAAAAGATCGAAACTACGACCTCTCTACGGGGTTGCACACATACGGTGTCAGCTATCCGGCAGGGCTTCGCCGTCCAGAACTAGTTCCTGCCGGAACCCAGACAGCCTTTCGGCTCTACGAAACTATTTCGCGGGGAGGGAGAGAGAATGCCAGATCATGCATGGCTTGTGTATTGAACTCAAGGGAGAGCTTGGATCAAGGATATGGGGCTGCCCTCACACCTCTATTTATAGGAAACCCAAGGGGGCTTTCTTGGCTCCCAAGTCCTTCTAGAAGGCTTTCCAAAAATATCTCAAGTAGTACTTTTTACTATTCATGACACCACTTTTTCGCGTCCGAAAATTCCGAAAATATTTCTGTGGGTCTTAGAATAATTCCAACACCCACTAAAATGATTTTGGGCGCATTCCGAAACAATTCCGGATTAGTGATTTTCATCTGCGAAAAGCAACCTAAGCATTTCCGGCAGCTCCGGAACATTTCCGGCAGCTCCGAAATATTTCCGAAAAAAATATTTTAATCTTTTCTCCAGAAAAATTCCAGAAGTTACCAAAACAATTCTGGCACTCTCCAAAATTACCAGGTGCTCTCCGAAACCTTTTCGGCATAGTGGTTTACCCCGAAACAACTTTTCGGTTTTCTCTCGGAACTTTTCCGCCGTCTCCGAAACCTTTCCGGTGACTTTATCTCAGACTCCCTGTCTAGTATTCAACAGATAGATGACCCTTAAGCGTGTGACCCTGTAGGTTCGATGAAGTATAGACATGACCGGCACACTTTCCGATCAATGATCAATAGCGGAACCGAGGACATCCATATTGATCCCTATACCCATACGAAGAATTATTCGAGTGAACCTTTAGTTGCTGTGTGCTATTCCTGTTGCTTCGCGATATATTACAAATACCCGAGGTGAGACTTATTGGCATCCCCGTGAATCAACAACTTGTCCACTATGCCAGTTACCTCGTTCCTGGTATTGTTCTCTTTTCTCGTTCCCGCGTTCCGGCATCCCTGTGATCAAATCACACTGTGTCTGGCCAGACGATGGTGGATACCGTAACACCGAGAGGGCCCTAAGAATATCTCTCCAACGACGGAGGAGCAAATCCCAATCTCGAGCTACCTAGTTCCTTGTCATACTTTTCCGTGAACCCGCAAGCTGCCGTAATAGCCACCCTTTTACAGATGACGTTTAACAAAACCCCAAAGTTCACGAAGCAAGTACGAAGGAACTCGATACTCTCATGGTCTAAGGAATTATGCAAACGCACAACTTTCTCTGTGTTATTAACCATTAACTTGTGACGAATGTATCTCATAGCATAACATCAATTCGGGTCGATTCAACACAAATGTTCTTCTAACATTGTGCCCTCAAAATTGCCGGCATAGTCATGCCCATGATCAGGAAAACAGAACCATCATGCAACACTTGAGCTAGTCTTAGAGGCGAGACTAGGAATATATATTTTTTATCCGTTTATTATTCCACACGTGCATATGAGTCTTCCTCCGAGCCTCGTGGTTATTGCAGACTCGAGAACCATAGAAGTTATAGCATGGAATATAAACATAATTAGGAACATGGGGATAAATAATAACATTTATTATTGCCTCTAGGGCATATCTCCTACAGACTCCCACTTGCACTAGAGTCAATAATCTAGTCAATGCTAATGCACTTTACACCTACGACATACTGGTGTAAAATATGCTTCACATGTGGTATAGCCTGATGTCCAACGGATCTGACAATTTCAACTCCGTGTGTATCTTTGCATATCCTCGCGTTTTCACGCTTTCACAAAATTCATATTTTGTGTGGACTTGGCTTTGTATATATGCGAATCACTGGTCGAACCTTGATTCCTTAGACTGAGCTATGGAGCAACTATCTTCAATAGTGTTCCATTGACCAAAGCCATATTCGAACCATACTAAGTTCATGAATGAACTATATGATTCAACATTTTCTTTGTTGCTTCTAAAGCAGCAACATACATAGCCATTTGTTATAGAATTTCGCCACAGTAACCTGTTATGAACAATTCCAACTTACTGTGCCACCATATTGTGTATTACACACAAAAAAAACTTTAACTCAAATCGAAAATCGCATGGAGCATTGATGAAGACCGTATCGATGTAATTACTTACAACAAGTACTTCATAATCTCTTCTTGCGAGAAAACATGTCATCAGTGCTACTTTAGTACTCAATGACATTTTTCACTGTTGTCCCACGATCAGTTCTTTGATCACTTTGGTATCTATACTCGCAACAACTTTGGAGTATTGGACATATCTGGTTGTTTTACATACCATGGAATACATGATTAATCCCAACACGAAGGTGTGTGGAATCTCCATCATGTAATTTGCTCATCAGTGTTTTGGGACACTGAGTCTTGCAAAAACTCTTTCCATGTGACTTTGGCAAGAATCACTCCTTGTCGTTTTTAATGCTAAATTGTTTTGGCATCTTGTCAGTATGTATTTTGGCTTAGCCCTATTAGGCAATTCTATCTCTTAGATAATTATGCCTAATATCAAGGCTACTTAACCCAAGCACTTCATCAAAAAACTATTTTCAATGAAGTCCTAATTCATGTCAAGAAATTTATATTATTTACAATTAACAATGTGTCAAGCACACACAAGGTTTTTAGAAATATTATTATGCTCCCACTTACTTTCTTGCAATCACAAGCATCTTCGTTATCCATTGATGAAATCAAACTCTTTTGACTATTTCATCAAAAACGAAGATTCCAACTCCATTATGCTCTCTTTTGTCCATCGCAGGAACTCTGAAGTTTGCATACTTACTAGCATCCTCTGGACTGACAAAATACCTTGGACTGTATCTCCAAGGCAGTATTTCCATCTCATGGAAATCCTTTTGGCATCCATGTTTCATATCTCATGAATGAAATACGTATTAATTGCTAGTTTAACCCGAACCGACTTTAAGCATCGCTACGGAGAGACAATCTCGCCGTAGTTAATTCCTTGAAATTGTTATAAGCAACAAGTCGAGCTTTATGGATAAAACATTTTTATCCGTATCAGTTTATAGTTCCATTAATATTCGTTAGACTCTAAGTCTTCCGAATGGTCCATCAAGATACAATCTTGAATTACGTATATGGAAACTATCTCGGATTTGTATTGGCATTTAGCCAATTCCGGAGTCAGGGCCCATCATCGCTTCCTTGATTATCGTAGGTATGCTGTTGTCTAACAACAATATCTCGTTTGCGCACCTGAGAGGTTTGCACGAGTTTTGCCTACGTGGCTCAGTTGCAAGTTTGACCGAAGTCCATACATCTCATGTAGAGGCTTCCGTATCAGTTGCAGTAGGAAACTCTGGAATCACTTCCAAGGTTCCTTTCCTTTGATCTGATGACGAAGATACTGTTATCTCGTCGAGTTGCACTGTCCTCCCACTCACCTTTTTTCAAGAACCATTCTCTTTAAAAGCATACCGTTCTTTGTGGCAAAACCTTTTGCCTCGATATAGTGGTGGAGGAATTCCCAATAATTTGGGATAACCTACAAAGTAGCACTTGTCTGATTTGGAATAGGTTTGTAAACAGTTTACACAATCCCCATATTCCAAATGTTAAGAAAAGATAAAACATGGTTGGGCGTACCATACCATGGCGTCATTTCAACAGACCTGATGGCGCTCCTTTCAGTGTAAAAGCCGCAGTCTCTAAAGCATTACATTAAAAGGAATAATGGAAAATTGATTTATGTCATCTTTGATCTTACCATGTCATAAATGGTTTGATTACATCTTCAAGGACATTCCACTTGCAGTGGTGTTCCGGGAGGTGCAAGTTATGAAAGCTCTTTTCACAACTCATCAGACATTGGCTAAACTTGTAACTCAAAAATTCCTTTCTGCAATCGAATTGTAGAAACATAATTTTCTTGTCACAATAACTTTCACTTCATTTTTGAAAACCTTTCGAATGATTTCAAAAGATCCAGACTTACGTCTCATCAAGTAAATATCCATATATCTACTTGAGTCTTTTCTGAAGATAGATAAATCCACTACTAACAACATTTAACGGACTACACACATCAAATGTATGATCACCAATAAGTTTGTTGTTCGTTCCTCATGGCCTGTGAACGGTATTTCAGTCACTTAACTTTTCGGACGAAAGTTGCAAGTGTGAGATGATTCATAATCAAATGACTTCAAAATCCATCATTGTGGAATTTCTCCATGTGGGTTTCTCCAATGTGACCAAATGCAGTGCCACACATATGTGGTATTCTTTTAGTCTTTCGACATTTAGCGTCATTGTTATGGATGTATCCTATTACCATCAATATTCGTAACATACATCCCATCCCCGATGGAAGCATGGCCCTTTATGTTATTCATAATACTGAACAACAATTGTTCTTTTATGAAAAACCTTCTTGCAACATACTTTATGCAATCGGCTAGAGTGTATAAAACTCTAAAACGAATTATGAAAATAAATACAGATGGTGATACACCGATGGAAGGTATAGTAACTTTTACTATGTTCCCAGCGCGTATCTAAACCTCATTACTGGCAAGTCTTTTAGGCCGTAGTGGTTCTTGCATCGAGTTGCAACAGAATTCAATCGAGCGGGTATTCCTGTGATCAACTTTTAATCATAATACCCAAGAATTATGGACTAACTGTTTAATCACAATTCCCAAGAACTATTTATTTTTGACCAGCCTTCCATACATCAATAACTTTCATGACTTTTATACATGAGCTGGACATTCCAGTCTTCTTTCTTTTTGCCCTTATAATTTTAACAGTTTAACTTTCAATATATTTCTCCTACTCTCAGAAGAAGCACCCAACTTTAAGAGTGGCGTTAGCCCCGGACTTCCTAGGCGTGTGAGTCATACTAACACCATTTGGACATTTCCTTTCTCTTTAAGTTGTTTGTTTTATTCACCTTCATCATATGACAGGCGTTCTTCTGGATCCCTCTCTTATCAGTCAAATGCCCAGTAAACACTTTACTAATACTTTGCAAACAAATATTGCTTTGGATATCTCACATCTTTTAGCCTTTGTCTGTATCTGAAAACAATTTTCAGTTCCATGAATATTACATAACTATCCCAAACTTGTGAAGTTCGGGTCTTATGGAAGCAAACGTATTGCACTTCACCACAATGGAATTCTAGCTTTTGGATCGAAGGACGAGAGTCACATCATCCATAGCATTAGCGGGAGGACACCGAAAGCATGCGATAGGACAAAATCCTTCTCGGCACTCTTGAGGACAATCCTCGCATTACGTTACCAACCGTAAAGTTTTAACCAGATATTTAACAGCTTATTCAACTTTAATAGGGAAGGTGGAAACGCGAGCCATTATTCTACAACTATTAGCAAATTATACTTAGACAGTGTTCATAATTAATTGCACTCAGAATTAAACAAGTTAATTCTAAAATGCGCTCCCACTCAAATCAATATCTCTCAAAATTGATTATGAGTGATTCAAGATCCAAATATCAATACAACGCCATAGAATCATCATCTCATGACGAGGATTTTGATTTGGTAGGCCAACTTGCCGATCACATCTCTATGTGACTCTTGTTCATCTTTCGATGCATGTGTTCCGAGCTCAGGACGATCCTGCCATGAACGTCAAGACAACCAAGTGATCTTGCTGCGAGGTCTGACCTCACCCGCCTTACATTTCTCCAATCGTTCGTACCCATGCATCCATGGCGCACCCCGAAAGGATAGATGCTGTGACGATGCTACATTTGGGAGAACACTAACTACTTGATATTTTAAGTGAGAGATCACCCTAATAAAAAGCGACTACCGCGCAATCAAGAAGGGTGCAACTTAAGGGATAAACATCTCAGGTAATTCATAATTGCATGATATGGTATAGCCCCTTCTGACGGAGAAGTCAAGTATTTCTTCGTCTTAGGCATTTGCGTCGGAGTTCACCTTCGCGAAGTTTGCCACCACCTTGTCGATGCACCAAATAATATTGCTATCTTTATAGCTAATAAAATAAGTGCATTACATAAGGTTGACTCGCAGGTCATTAAAGTGACAATCATATGGCTCCAGCCATCATGCCGAATCATGACACGCAGGTCATGTTAATAAATTTACATTATATAGTCATCTCATACATAATCAAATTAATATGAGCTTTGCTATACCACATCACATGCACATCCTGCAAAACCAAGTTAGACGCCTCTAATCGGTTTATGCAAAATTTTATTTTACGTGGCTTCTAAGGTTTTGACTTAAACCGCAGCTACCAACGTTTATCATCAAGCATGATTATTCAAGTCGCTAGATTAACTTTGCGGGGTGTATGAAACACGAGATAATAAAATCTCGAGCCCCATACTGAACTTCGTCATACGCGTGATCCCCGTGCAGATCATATCTGCATTGCCCTTTAGTCTGCAGAATTTCTTCTTTCTCTAACTATGGTGGAATTCAACGAACTGTTAGCACTTCTTTGATCAATCAGGATCGCAGATTGCCAGAACTTTGAAACTCCACCATACTGTTATTGAGATCAGAAATACACAAATTCCAGGGAAGCAACAAGAACATCGGGTAACAGATTTCATCTGCCACCCGCATAAATAATATTCAGCAATAGATCTGATCTACTCCAAAATTATATTATGCAATACCCATACATCTCTATGTATTCTAGATCGCAACATGCATCTACGCATAGCACGGCTCTGATGCCACTGTAGGGGAACGCGGCAGAAAACAAAAAATTTCCGCACTACGAACAGCCCAGGACCACTATGGAGACTGCATACAAGGTTTTTGATCTGATCGTTACCGACTCGTAGCGCAGCGGAAGTAGAGTCGATGTAGATCGTCGGTGCAGATCCCCGCAGCTAGGATTTACAACCTCCCAACCGCGAGAATGTATTCCCTCGTCTGCTCCTCGGACAACGCTCAGGGAGGCGGTCAGACAGTCCCTCGGACGATGTCACGGACAGCCCTTCGGGAGGCCCCTCGAAACTCGATCGGTAACTCGGACAGCCCTCCGGGAGGACCCTTGAAACTCGAACGATAATTTGGACAGCCCTTCGGGAGGACCCTCGAACAGCCCCTCGGGCAAAAGATCGAAACTACGACCTCTCTACGGGGTTGCACACATACGGTGTCAGCTATCCGGCAGGGCTTCGCCGTCCAGAACTAGTTCCTGCCGGAACCCAGACAGCCTTTCGGCTCTACGAAACTATTTCGCGGGGAGGGAGAGAGAATGCCAGATCATGCATGGCTTGTGTATTGAACTCAAGGGAGAGCTTGGATCAAGGATATGGGGCTGCCCTCACACCTCTATTTATAGGAAACCCAAGGGGGCTTTCTTGGCTCCCAAGTCCTTCTAGAAGGCTTTCCAAAAATATCTCAAGTAGTACTTTTTACTATTCATGACACCACTTTTTCGCGTCCGAAAATTCCGAAAATATTTCTGTGGGTCTTAGAATAATTCCAACACCCACTAAAATGATTTTGGGCGCATTCCGAAACAATTCCGGATTAGTGATTTTCATCTGCGAAAAGCAACCTAAGCATTTCCGGCAGCTCCGGAACATTTCCGGCAGCTCCGAAATATTTCCGAAAAAAATATTTTAATCTTTTCTCCAGAAAAATTCCAGAAGTTACCAAAACAATTCTGGCACTCTCCAAAATTACCAGGTGCTCTCCGAAACCTTTTCGGCATAGTGGTTTACCCCGAAACAACTTTTCGGTTTTCTCTCGGAACTTTTCCGCCGTCTCCGAAACCTTTCCGGTGACTTTATCTCAGACTCCCTGTCTAGTATTCAACAGATAGATGACCCTTAAGAGTGTGACCCTGTAGGTTCGATGAAGTATAGACATGACCGGCACACTTTCCGATCAATGATCAATAGCGGAACCGAGGACATCCATATTGATCCCTATACCCATACGAAGAATTATTCGAGTGAACCTTTAGTTGCTGTGTGCTATTCCTGTTGCTTCGCGATATATTACAAATACCCGAGGTGAGACTTATTGGCATCCCCGTGAATCAACAACTTGTCCACTATGCCAGTTACCTCGTTCCTGGTATTGTTCTCTTTTCTCGTTCCCGCGTTCCGGCATCCCTGTGATCAAATCACACTGTGTCTGGCCAGACGATGGTGGATACCGTAACACCGAGAGGGCCCTAAGAATATCTCTCCAACGACGGAGGAGCAAATCCCAATCTCGAGCTACCTAGTTCCTTGTCATACTTTTCCGTGAACCCGCAAGCTGCCGTAATAGCCACCCTTTTACAGATGACGTTTAACAAAACCCCAAAGTTCACGAAGCAAGTACGAAGGAACTCGATACTCTCATGGTCTAAGGAATTATGCAAACGCACAACTTTCTCTGTGTTATTAACCATTAACTTGTGACGAATGTATCTCATAGCATAACATCAATTCGGGTCGATTCAACACAAATGTTCTTCTAACATTGTGCCCTCAAAATTGCCGGCATAGTCATGCCCATGATCAGGAAAACAGAACCATCATGCAACACTTGAGCTAGTCTTAGAGGCGAGACTAGGAATATATATTTTTTATCCGTTTATTATTCCACACGTGCATATGAGTCTTCCTCCGAGCCTCGTGGTTATTGCAGACTCGAGAACCATAGAAGTTATAGCATGGAATATAAACATAATTAGGAACATGGGGATAAATAATAACATTTATTATTGCCTCTAGGGCATATCTCCTACAGTACCACCCACTGCCCTGCGCCCCTGGCCTTGGGGGGCAAGCCACCTAGGCTTCCCTGGCCGTCCAGGTGGTGGGGGCGCACCAAAAAGGGGTGGGAGATCCTCCAGGTGGGATTTCCAAATACCATTATGGAAGGTTTCCGGTGGGAAGGTATGTGTAGGTTTGGAAGGCTTGGGAGTCCAAGTTGGACTCCCAAACCTCCTTGAGCTGCGCCCTAGGCCCCTTGGCCACCTATATAAGGTGAGCCAAGGGTGGGGGGAAGACACACAATCAATCCCCAAGGCCTATGCGCCACCCTCCCTCCTCTAAACCCCGTTGCTCCACTTTTAGACCCCGGTTTAGACGCTGTTCTAGATCGGAATCCGTTAGGGTTTTCTCCCTCTAGTTTTCTCGGTGGCGTTCATCTCTGGACGGCGGAGCGCTGCTGGATTGCTGCTACGGGATGTGTGGATACTAATGGAGGGGTCGTACCTTCGACCCTTCTTCGAGGAGCTTGTTCATGGGACTTGTCCGTGGGACTAGATCGCGGGACTTGTTCGTGGGATTGATCGAGGGACTGTTCGTGGGAGAACTTGCGAGATCTACTTCCACTACGTCCACGAGCTTCACCAACTCTACTTCCGCTACATCGGTTGGTGAGCCATGACCTAAAACCTTGTATGCAATCTTCTTGGATGATCTTGGGTTCTTGATTCGTAGGCCGAAAATTTTTGTTTTCTACTACGTTTCCCAACAGTGGTATCATGAGCGATCCTTGATTAGATGCATGTTTAGGTAGATCATATGTTGATATGAGGCATTGATTTTCTTGTTTGCTTCCCTATCATGTGATCTTTTCTTTGCTCGACGGCATGATGTGATTTTGCTACAAGGTTTGAGTTTTGCCATGATCCCTCTATGCTGCTCTTAGTATGCTGGTTGCCTTGATCATGGACTACATCAAATTCCTTGGATCTCATCCTAGTCTTGCTATAGAAAATTTTACATGAACGGGCTTGTGGATTTTATGAACTCAAATCCACACGGGGGTCACGCGTTTAACGAAGTTTGGCTTGTGGCATTAGTTGCTACACGCACCCCGTATGTTAAACTAGCAACAAAAGAAGTATCGTGTTTTTGTTTTGTCTAGGGTTTCTCGTTTGCCTTGTAAACCTGCTTAACAACCACGATAAAAGTTGTAACAACCCGTGTAGATGGCGATCTAACTCGTTTTTGCAGAGTATGCATGTGATGTGGTATAGCCTTCAAGATTTGCAATGTGTTTGTATGAGATGCTATATGTTATGTAATATTTATTCGCGACCTGCGTGTCGTGGTATGGCATGATGACTGGAGTCATATGATTGTCACTTAATTATGGCCTGCGTGCCAGAACTGTTTATTAGCTCGAGGCAAAGCAATAGATAGATGCAAGGTGATGATCTACGATGCGGAGGTGGACCCCGACGCACATGCCGGAAGCCGTGGTGATGTTCCCGGTGCCAAGGAGAAAGTTGGTGGACGCGGTGACTTCTACCACGACGGCATGAAGACTACGAAGACTTCACGAAGCAAAGGGCTATATCATATCACATAATTTTATGAACTGCCTGTGATGTTTATCCCTTTGATGCACCCTTGTTTGATGCGCGGTAGTCGTGTTTTATTAGGGTGATCTCTCGCAAAACAATATCAAGTTGATAGTGTTCTTCCAACTGTAGCACCGTCTATACTATGTTTCACATCGGAGAAGGTCATGTCACATGGGTGCACACGTGTGTGACGCATAAAAGGCGGGTGTGTTAAAAGAACACACAGCGCATTACACTTGGTTGTCTTGACGGTTTGGATAAAAGTTTGCTACCGGAACACGCCCATCGAAAGATGAACAAGAATCACATGTGTTGTGATTGGCAAGTTGGCCTACCGGTCCAATCTAAGTCATCAGTGATGTCACATCAATGGCGGACGATTGGGTCAGATCTTGAATCACTCCAGCATCAATTACGAGAGATATTGATCTGAGTGGGAGCGCACTTAGTAATTAAATTGATTAATCACAAGTGCAACTTAATTATGAACAAAGTCTTAGTATTTGCATTATCGTTGTAGAATAATGGCTCGCGTTACCACCTTCCCAATTGATTTTGATTAACTGTATTATCTGGTAAAAACTTGACGATTGGTACCGTATTGTGAGGACTATCCTCAATAGTGCCGAGAAGGACCATGTCCTATCGCAAATTTTTGATGCTCTCCCGCTGATGCTATGGATGATGTGACTTATGTCCATAATCCAAAATGCTAGAATTCCACCACAGCTAAGTGCATTGTCTTCACCACCATGAAACCCGAACTTCGAAAAGTTTGGGATAGTTATGTTATATTCATGGAACTGAAAATTAGTTTTCAGTAGTAAGACAATTAATGTTGGATATAAGATATCTAGTACAATGTATGATTGTAAGCATTAGTGAAAATATTCACTGTGCTCTTAACGAAATGGATAAGTGTGGGATCCAGAAGAACACTGGTCATATGATGATGAGGATTAAGGGAAAGGAAGTTCCATAGTGTGTTAGTAAGACTTACATGCCGGAAAGTCCATGGCATGCGCCACCCTTGATCATGTGTGATCTTCTGTGAGTAGGAGTGACATTGGAAATAGAACTATGATACGTATAAAGGCAAAACGAAAGAAGACTGGAATAACCAGCTCAGAAATGAAAGTCATACGGAGTTATAGATGAATTCATTGCTGGTCAAGAGATGTAATTCTTGGGAATCATGATTAAGCAGTTAATTGTGGATTCTGTATATTGTGATTAAACTGTTGATCACTGGAATATCACATCGATTGCATATTGTTGCAACTCGATGCAAGAAATACTATGGCCTTTATGACTAGCTAATGATGAGTTTTGACACGCTCGGGAACACGGTAAAAGGTTTACTATACCGTGTGTTGACTCTATGATTATCTTCACAATTCATTTTAGAGTTGAGTAAATTGTTACTACACTTTAGCCTTGTTGCAAAACATCATTTTGAATCATGTTTGTTGCAAGAGAGTTGTTCAAAGCTATGAATAACGTAAAGGCCATACTTCCATTATGAATAGGGTGTATGTTATGAATCTTGATAATAATACTAAACATCCATAACACTGACGCTAAACGTCGCAAGACTGACAGAAATACCACATAGATGTGGCACTGCCCTTTATCACAAGTGACATAACATGCATGAAGAATTTCCATAAGTGATGGATTTTCGAGTCATATGATTATGAATCACTTGACGCTTGCGATCTTTTTCTCGAAGTAATGTGACTAAAACACCGTTAATAGGCCATACATGAACGGGCAACTAAACCATTGGTAATCATACATGATGATGTGTGCAGCCCAATAAGTGTAGTTGTGTGCAGTGGATTCCCTATCTTCACTCATGAGTTGAAGTAGATATGTGGATATCTGTTCAATAGAGACATACGTCTGAAATCTTTGAAATGTTCAAGGAATTTTAGAGTGAAATAGAAATTCGTTGTAACAAGAAAATAAAGCTTCTGCAAATTAGATTGTAGAAAGTAATATTTTAGTTACAAGTTTAGTGAACGTCTGATGAGTTGTGAAGAACTGTCATAACTTGCGTCTCCCGGAACATCACTATGAGTAAAGTGTTCGAGAGATGTAATCAAGCCATGTATGACACGATAAAGATCAAATATGACGTTTATCAATTTGCCATTATACTTATTAAAGTTATGTGTTAGTGACTACGGCTTTTACACTGAAAAGAGCATCATCAAATCTGTTGAAATGACACCATATTAGATGTGGTATGGACTGTTAAAACCATGTTGTCTTTTCTTAAAATTTGGGTATATGAGGCATATGTTTGACATACTCAAAACCCCAAATCAGATAAGTGCTACTTTGTTAAGGTTATGCCAAAAGTTTTGGTATTCCTCTATCACTACACAAAAGAAAAACTGTTTGCTGTTAAGAACAATGTGTTTTGAAGAAAAATAGTTTCTTACAAAAGAGTGAGTGGGAGGACAGTGCAACTTGTCAAAGATTGTTGAATCTTCAGAGAAGTGCGCAGCTGAAACACACAGGTTAGACAAAACTCGTACAAACATTCATGATATGTAAAACGAGATATTGTTGTTCGACAATGATAAACCTGTGATATACAAAGAAGCGTTGATGGGCCCTGACTCCGGGATTTGGCTAAAGGCCAAATAATCCGAGATAGTATCCATGGAAGTAAGTCAAGTTTTGAACTTGGTAGACCCTCCGAAAGACTAAAAGTTTGAAGAATATATATATGGATCTATAATTGATTCGGATGAAATTGTTTTATCCATAAAGCTCAACTCGTTGGAAAATTGCTTTCTAGCGAGTTCAAAGGTTGACTACGGCGAAATAATGTCGACCGTAGAAATGCTTTAGTCAGTTCGGGTTATACTAGCAATTACTACATATCTCATTTATAGGATATGGTAGAATGAACGTCAAAAACAAAGTTCCTACACGGAAATATAACAAAGGACGTATACGTGATACGACCGGAATATTTTGTCGATTCAAAGGATGCTAAAATAGATGCAAGCCTTGGATATCCAGTGATGGACTGAAGCTAGCATAATGGAGTTGGAATTTTCGTTGTGATGAAATTGCGAAAAGAGTTTGTTTTCATCAGGAATAACGAAGATGCTTGAATATTCAAGAAAGTAAGTGGGAGCTGAATAATATTTCTAAAACCTTATGTAGATGACATATTGTTGATTAGAAATGATATAAATTTCTTGACACGAATAAGGACTTTATTAGAAATAGTTTTCAGCTGAAGTACTTGGGCTAATATAGCATTAGTATTGAGCACAATGATCTATGTAGATAGTAAGTGTCTGATCATGCTAAAGCCAACATTACATGTTGACATGATACTAAAGTAGTTTAGTATTAATACGCCAAGAAGGATGTTCTTGCCGAGGTCATGGTGAAAAGTTGTTTGCGGAAATCGGTGTTCATGAACACAGATAAGCAAAACACATGAATTGGATTTCACTCACCTATGTGTTTGGATTAATCATGTACACCATAATATGTAAAACGACCAGATATGTCCAGTGCTCCAAAAGGTTGTGAGCAAGATACCAAAGTGATCAATATGTTGATCATTGGACAAACAGTGAAAAGTTAAACTTATGATAGATAAGATATGTTTCTCGGAAAATGGAGATAATGAAGAGCTCGTTGTAACAAGTTACACCAGCTGAATTTTTTATGTAAACAGTTACACCAATTCAGTCTTCATACTTACTCCAACCGATTTTCGATTTTAATTGGGATTATGTGTTTCACACGTAAGGGTGGCACAGTATGAAGGAACTGTGTTAAGTTAGATACTGTGGCGAATTCTACAACAGAGGCTAAGTATATTGTTGCTTAAAGAAGTAACAAGGGAGGGTATTTTGAGTCATCAGTTCATTTATGAACATGGTATGGTTTCCTAGATGCTTGAAGCTCATGGAACATTGACGAATGATTTCATGACTTATTCTGAAGGAACCAAGGTCCTGCCAAATGATTCAAACATATACAAAGCTAAAATGATAAAATTAGTAAATTTTATGATAGCGTGAAAAACGCGAAGATATGCAAGATACAAACGGGCCTGAAGCATCAGATCCGATGATGAAGTCTATACCACAAATGAAGCATGTATTACACCGGTATGCCATAGGTGTAAAATGCTCAAGCACTGATAATATTATTGACTCTGGTGCAAGTGGGAGACTGTTGGAAATATGCCCTAGAGGCAATAATAAAATGTTATTATATATATATATTTCCACGTTCGTAATTAATGTTTATATTTCTGTGCTATAATTGCAATGACCCTGACTATGAGATTCAGAAGAAAACTCACTTGCATGTGTGGAAATGTAAACACCAAGAGTTCCTGGTTTAGCCTCTAAGACCAGCTCATGTGCTAACTGATGATTACGTTTTCTTAATTATGGACATTGTTCTTGTAACAAGGATGTCAGTAGCAATGGGAACATATTGTTAGCAGAACAATGATGTTGAACCGACCCCAGTATTGAATGATATACTTAGAGATCACATCGTAACTACGTTATAAGTCATATCATGAAATGTTATCATATACGTAATTCCTTAGACCATGAGAGTATCGAGTTGCTTCACACAGGAAGACATGCTTTGGTTCTTAGATGAATCCTCCCGTAAATGGGAAGTAGTAAAATAAGTTCTGGGTATGTCAGATGGTGTGGCTAGTGACTGTGATAGTTCAAGAATGGGATTTGCTCCTTCACGATGAAGAAGATATTCACTTCGGGCCCACTCGGTATGACGGTATCCATTATAGTCTGGCCAGACGCATTGTGATTCAGTCACGGGGATACCGGAATACGATAACGAGAAAATGGACAAACGAGCAAAGAGGATAACGAGTGGCTTGTGTTCAAGAAGTTGTTACACATGGGTGCCAAACATCTCTCCTCTAACTTTGTCATATATCACGAAGCAAAGGGAATGGTACATGAATAAACATAATGGTTCACTCGAAGTTTCTTCGTGTATGTGCGGGAGTCAACATGGGTGTCCATGGCTCCGCTGTTGATTATTGGCTATTGACGAAAGGCTGTTGACGTATGTCCGGAAGATGTTCTGAGTCATGTCCGCATTATACCGAACCTATTGGGTCACACACTTAACGAGCAGTAGTCTGTTAGAATACTAGTATGGTAGAAGGTTTAGTGGAAGCAAAGCAGAATAGTTCATACGGGTACCGGAAGTAGTTCCGGAGATTTATGGAATAGTTCATAAGGGCACCAGAAGTAGTTCTGGGTATTTAGGATATGTTCGGATCTCTCTGGAGTAGTCCCAGGTGGTTCCGGAACATATGAAAATGGTAATGGGAAAGTTTACGATCAACCGGAATAGTTTCGATGATCGGTGGACAGCTTAAACAATATGTTGTGTTCACCGGACATAATAACCTTTGCCCGGATGGCTCCGGAACCCATTTAGATGGCTCCGAAACATTCGTTAGAGGTTCCAGAAGGTATTGGAAGTGCTCCAAAAGTGTCCGGAATGTCCCGAAACAGTCCCGGTAGGTCCCGGAAGGTCCTGGAAGCTTCTAGAAGGTTCCGGAAGGTTCCGGGCAGTACCACCCACTGCCCTACGCCCCTGGCCTTGGGGGGCAAGCCACCTAGGCTGCCCTGGCCGGCCAGGTGGTGGGGGCGCACCAAAAAGGGGTGGGAGATCCTCCAGGTGGGATTTCCAAATACCATTATGGAAGGTTTCCGGTGGGAAGGTATGTGTAGGTTTGGAAGGCTTGGGAGTCCAAGTTGGACTCCCAAACCTCCTTGAGCTGCGCCCTAGGCCCCTTGGCCACCTATATAAGGTGAGCCAAGGGTGGGGGGAAGACACACAATCAATCCCCAAGGCCTATGCGCCACCCTCCCTCCTCTAAACCCCGTTGCTCCACTTTTAGACCCCGGTTTAGACGTTGTTCTAGATCGGAATCCGTTAGGGTTTTCTCCCTCTAGTTTTCTCGGTGGCGTTCATCTCTGGACGGCGGAGCGCTACTGGATTGCTGCTACGGGATGTGTGGATACTAATGGAGGGGTCGTACCTTCGACCCTTCTTCGAGGAGCTTGTTCATGGGACTTGTCTGTGGGACTAGATCGCGGGACTTGTTCGTGGGATTGATCGAGGGACTGTTCGTGGGAGAACTTGCGAGATCTACTTCCACTACGTCCACGAGCTTCACCAACTCTACTTCCGCTACATCGGTTGGTGAGCCATGACCTAAAACCTTGTATGCAATCTTCTTGGATGATCTTGGGTTCTTGATTCGTAGGCCGAAATTTTTTGTTTTCTACTACGTTTCCCAACAAAAGTCTCTCTCGAGTAAAAGCGCAACGAGGAGAAAGCTGAAGCTGGTCGAAGACTTAGTCCTTTTACTAGTTTCTCTTTGTTTTCTTGAGTCGTAGGAAAAAACGTACTATCAAGAGGGGTTTGCTAGTTGAGATCTTAGTCGAAGTGAATTTTCTCTGCTCAACCTAAACCCACAAAAGCCTACTGAGAGAAATCTTACTGAGTCGAGTAAATAGCTCGAAGGCAAAGTCATCGCACTTCGTTCTTTCGAGAGAGAACTCGTTCGGTAAGTCAGCTTACTTGTTCCTCAAGTAAAGTTGCGCAGTGATTGGAATCCGACCGTTGTGGACACGCGTCAAGCGGTTGCATCGGGTCACTTCAGTCATTTTACCCATCGGGATCGCCAACTATAAATACCCCGCACCTACCCGCCATTTTGGGTTGGCTGCTCCACTGAAGATTCTAAGACAGAAGTCTGTGAGCATCCCAAAGAGATTCATCATGAGAAAACCAAAATCCCAAGTCTAAACTGAGTTGAGCAATTCACAGAGACTTAGGTTGAGATTAGCCGATCTTTTTATCTTGGAGAACTGCAAGTCTCCTAGACGGTTAGGCGTCGCCTGTCAAGCAGTCGAAGAGTAATTGTCGCTGCTGAAGGAAGTTTGTAAAGGTCTCGGAGATGTCTTGAATCATCTACCACGAGTGAAAACTGGACAAGCTCGAGGAGTTTGTTGCAGTGGAGAATAGGACGGAGAGAGTTTTGCTCCAGGTGTTCAATCACCAGTCCCTCCAACCAGACGTAGCACTTTGCAGAGTGTGAACTGGTTTACCAAACATCGTCGTGTCAGGCTCGTTTTCTTTCATCCTTTTACATTAAGTATTTACTCGTTGCCTGTTTGTCTTCGATGTTTTCCTTCGCTCCCAATCCTTCCGAGCTATGCATTACCTTCGATACTGTATTTCCGTCGAGATGTGCTTAGTCCTTCGCAGTTTGTATGAATTCCTTCTAAGTTCCTTAGAATTTTTAGAAGTGATCATTCACCCCCTCCCCCTCTGGTCATTCTTGAGATTTCAAGCACTCATAGGTCATCTTGACCATTCCGTTCAGGGAAGGCATGTGATATCCAAAGACGAACCACCATCGGAAATATCCCGAGGTTCTCCTCTACTGATAAAAGAGCAACTAGAGATGAAGTGCAAGGCGAAGGGAGGAGTTTAGGAAAAGTACTGGTTGATAGATTTCACGTCCCACGAAAGAAGACAATGAGCTAGTTATCTGGGGATCAAAATTGAATACCGGTTCAGGGAATACTAACGGTGTCCCACATAAAGGGTGTCCTTCAAAGATGAGTCTAAACCTATGGGTAGAACCGTGGACTTCTTAGAATACTGCATCAATAGAACGCGTGATGAATCCAATGACGAATAAGGGAAGTTATTCCAAACTTGTCGTGGAGGGAAGATGATAGAGTAGTACAGGATACGACCTCCTTAATCGTATATGGCTAGGATTCATGTAAACCATAGATCCCTGACGCAGTATATAACTCGAGGGGCCAAGGCCCGTAAAAGACATAACAAAATTTTCTCAGTCATTGAACTTTGTGACACACCCCATCATAATCAAGAGCAACCATGAGTGTGCCGTTGGGAAAGGTTTGGTCCCGCATACGATACGAGAAAGAGGGGGGAAATATTCACCGATTAATAAATCAACGAAGCAAATACTACAAATAATTATAGCAATCGGCAAAATAAAGCAACAAACAAAAATTTTAATTAGGGTGGAATTTCCGGGTTGTTACAATACAACAACACCAACAAGGGATCTCGTCCCGAGATCCTGGACGATCCGGGGGAGAGGGGAGGGAGAGAAAAAAGAGCCACCAATCTTCAGCACCACCAACAAGGGACTCTGCTCCATGTCGATGATAAACTTTCATCGAGAAAATTTCCGCAGAGAGATGGCGACGTCGAAGAACGGAACCATCGGGAGACGAAAAAGAAAGAACGATAGTTGAAAGCGACGATCAAGGGAAGCATTATCACTGAAACCGTGAGGATACTGGGCAAGAGGACTAAAGTCAACAGACGACCAAGATGTTTACCCAGATTCGGAAGAACTAAAGGTACTATATGAAGTCCCAACCTGAAATCGGAATCGAGACAATACACTACAAGAAAGGCATTGTAACGGTTCCGATACTCCACACACTCGAGATCCTAGAGTTTTAAGGGGATAAGATGATAATTAAAACACTTACGACACTTGTACTGACCAGAGCATGGGTAAGGAGGAAAAAGAATCCTACTCTCCGATAGCTATCTTAGTAACTACAAAATAGTTTTTGTCTAGACTCGACTGCGGCCAGAAAATGGATTCTACGATCAGTAAGGCTCTGATACCAAGTTGTAAGGCCTGATATGCGGTACTGTTCCAGATCTAGATGTCTCCATCCAGATCCGGGGACGAAGCACATATCGGTCCCACCGCGACATATGACACTACCATATGCCCCGGATTTCCAACATGATATCCCAACATTACAGCTACATGGATACAACATCTCATACAATTGGCATACAATTGCCTTAATACAATACATCAGCGGAAGATACATGTCTGAGTACAGACTACATTCAAATGCCTAGTGGCAAAGGTAAAACACACCATTCCTGTAACCACACGGGTCCAGGCTTTCCGCCGGGATCCACCTAACTAGTCGTCGTCGAGTCTTCGCGAAGGCGTACAGAAGAAGGGTCGTCGAGCTCCTCTGAAGTCCAAGATTTTTTTCATAACGTGCGTAGAAGAGAAAAGAAGGGGTGAGCTATATCAAAAGGTCTTGTAACTAACTTCTCACGGTAAGATGGGGGTCGTGCTTGAGGTTGCAGCCGCACTAGCAATATATGAAGTGGCTAACGAACTATTTAGAGTAAGATGAGAACCAAGCATTCGATGAGGAGGCGCCTCCAACAAGTCTTCTATCAGCTACTTACACAGTCATAACACCTATCCTTGTCCTCCCCTTAGCATCCCGACGAAGAATAAGCAGCCAAGGCACACACACATTGATCAAGTTATAGTTATGATTCAGTTGTTGTTATCTATGAACAAGACGTAGGTTCCAAGTCGTCCATAACCGTGGATATGGCTTCTCGAAAAGATTTAACCCTACAGGGTGTACCAACTACCCATTACAGGCAGCCATTTTATGATTTGGTTCCGAGAGATCCGAAATGACAGGTCCCTCTAACTAACAACGCACAAATCCGGGTGGACCCCGGGGAGTCGACACCCAATCCAGAAGCCGATCGCACTCTTGGATCGGACTCTTCGGTCTGGACGAGGTCGGGGTAACTAACCCATCACTGTGGGCAGCCCCCTAGCTTCCAAGTGTGGACCAACGAAGGAACTCTGTCTCCGCTGGCCCGAGTAGTTTAAAATCTGCGAGGGGATCCAACCTTGCACACATACGGGGTTTCAAATGGTAAATCAGCTCGAGCCACCACTAGAAATGTTTGGAGCTAGGTAGGTAAGGAAAGGGGACCCCATAGTATCCCACACGCGGTTAGGCACGCTCAGTCTTAGAACCAATACCCGGAACTCGGATCCTAGGTGACTCGAGTGGAACAAAGCGTCGGGGCGGGATAGCCTAGACCTTCCATCCTTCGTCGAATATAGTCAACATTATAATAATCAAATCATCCACAACAATACAATAAATGTGATAGCCCAAACCAAGAAGTAACAGGATAAATAGTTGATAGCATCCTAGCATGCATACTAAGCAATGGCTGAGCAGCGAGGAATAGTAACATAGCCGAACAAGGTTTGTTGGGACGTGGAGGACATGGATGTTTGGGTTTATTTGATAAGCATGAATATGAAGTGGTAGGATCAAGCAATTGTTCTATCCTATACCTAGGCGCAAGTGAGATGAAAGTTATAAGCATGATATATGCTCCCCCTTACCTGATGGGAAGACAAAATTGAAGGTGTAGTCGATCGCAAGCTCGCATTGTCTCCGAGAATAACCGCGGGAGCACACAAGAAGGAAACACTAGAAAAGGCAATCGACGAGCAAGAATCTATTATTACGAAGCAATCACGAGAAAGCATCATCAAGAAGGCAACACGAGACAACGCACTATGGCATTGCATCTATCGTCGAGAGCGGTTACTAACAGGTTAAGTGGAGTACTCGTCACACACGACGATACCGCACATTTAGAAAGGTTCAAGTTGTTTAGCTACACAACATGAGCAAAGGTTATTAACATGGCATCTCACTCAAGCATGGCATAGCACACAAACATGACAGGAAGTGAAGCACAAGGTAAACTATCTATGCTAGTCAATTTAAGTGAGGCACAACCTAAACATGGCATTCCACTAAGGGCCCCATGATGATTAAAGCATTTGGTACTGTTCTACCCTAAACCATATTTTAGGTTGGTTAAAACAACAAACAATGTCATAAACACAAGTACATGAAATTCTAGTCAAGTTACATGTAAAGAACACTCCAAACGGAGTTACGGTTAAAAAGATACAAGCATCACAAGTTACGGGTGCATGTTGTTAACATCCCGGAGCATACTTTAGAGCAATGAAACAATTAGCTACTGAATGCAAACATGCATCAAAATGACATGGATCAACAGTAGACATGACAAGGAAGGCATGGCAACAAAGTTTCATGTATATGAGCATCAGGAACAAGTAATTGTAACTCATGCAAAATGCAAGAAAATACTACTGGTCTAGGGACTTAGTTAAAAACAGGGCATGTGACAGTAAACAGCAGGGTTGCACTTTGGGAGCTTGATAACTATATGAACAGCAACCATATCATGGAAAATAAAAGCATGGCACCAAATTACACATAACAAGGAGCAAATAATTACATTGGAGCTAAAGCATGGGAGGCATGGATCACTAACTATAATGCATCAAAGTAGCAACTTTATATAAACAGCAGCACATGTTAACAGGGTCACCACTTTGGAGCAAGATATAAAATAGCTACAGAAGGAAAACATGACAAAGGAATGCATCTAAAAGATGTACACATTATGCTTAACAAATACAAGAAAGAATCAATAGCATATGCCTCATGGATGTGACACAATCATCAACCAAAGTTGCAAGAAAATAACAGCAGCAGCAATTAACAGAAAGTAGCAGCAGTTAACGATCTGGTGCCCACTTCAACACAGAATTACACCACCCTAATGACCTCAAAGGGATTAACTTCCTAAATACAAAAGTTAGAGCACACAAAACTGAGCACTTTTCATTTTGGGCGTGAGGAGGCGGCCAGGCCGGCTCGGTGCGGAGGTCCAGCTGGGCCTTGCCGGGCCCACGTCGGCGAGGAGGTCTCGACTGGGATCTCGGCCGATCTCGTCGTCGTGGACGGCGGCCGACGACCGGTGGTGGCGCCCTCCGGTGAGGCTACGCAGGGCGAGGCGAGGGGAGGCCGAGACGATGCGGAAGGAGGTGGCGGCGGCGGATCCGGACGGGGCGAGGCCGGCGGCGGACGTGGGGAGCGGCGGCGAGCTCGGCTCGTCCCAGAGCTTGGCCATGGACATGGCGGCTCAGCCCGAGCTCCTTCCATGGTGGAGCCGTCCTGCGAGGGAGAGGAGAGGGAAGGTGAGGGAGAGGAGATGCATCAGGGAGGAGGAGGCGAGGCCATGGCGCGGCTCACCGGCGGCGACCGGAGCGCGCGGCGGCGGTGTTCTCCACGGGGTGCGGGCTGGCCGACCCAGATCGGCCTAGCGGTGGGCCCTGTGGGGCCCAAATGTCTGGGAGGCTGCTGGATGGATCTGGGGCCGAGGAGGCGCGTCCAAAACCGCCCGATCTTTGATCTGACGGCCAGGATTGGCCGAGATCTAGGGTTTCGAGGAGAGGTGGTGGTTTTGGACAGATCTGGTTAAGTGGAGGGGGGTGGCTGCAATTTTTAGTCTAGGGAAACCCTAGAAGGGCTAGGGGAGAGTGACGATCTATATATAGGCTGTCCTGGATGGCAAGTTTATGCAAACACCCTCGGGTTCTCTCTCGTGCGTCCGGTACTCCATGTTTCTGACCGCCGGGAGTCCATACGACCTCCGATTTGGACGAAATCTCAAACCACGCGCTCAGTGTGACGTCCCCAAAATCAAACCGTGTACAGTAATCATACACACAAGGTACACGATCGAGATCAGAGACTCACGGTAAGATATCACAACACAACTCTACAAATAAAATAATACAAACTATTTAATACAAGTCAGGGCCACGAGGGCTCGAATACAACAACTCGAGAGCACAAAGTTAGCGGAAGCAATAGTATCTGAGTACAGACACAAGGTACACATGATCTGCCTTAAGAGAGTGCGACCGGCGTCGACGATGCTACGTATTTTGCTGCAACAAGCAACGGGAAAAACTACCACTTACCCTTGATTTTTTCTACAACAAAATGATGATGTGTGATTGGTGATGATCGATGGGTTATGAATTTTGTTGCAACCGGTAGTAAAGAGCTACCGCTGGTGACCAAATTTGTTATCATCAATCGATGACAAAATATGATACGCAACAATATTGTCACAATTTTTTGTTGCAATGATACTAAATAATAATAATAATAAATACATACAATATTTTTTTTTTATAATCACGTTTTATTGCATTGAATCAATGAAGGGGTAAATAAAAAAGATCCAACCATGCTGGATCTAGATAGGACCGCGAGCCAACCGGCGCAACACTAGCAAAAGAATATGAGTAAGACTTCTGGCCATTAGAGCAAGTACAATATAGTTGAGTCAGTGGGCTATAAAAAATAAAATTATATATTGTTGCTTAGTTGGATGAAAAAGAAAATGAGAGAGAAGGTAAGAGCATGGTTAATAATATAGTCAACTGCTGGTTATAAGATGTTGTCATGTCATTTATAGCCAACCTTATAGCCAACAAGTACAATAGTTAGATATTAATATGTACTACTTTATTAATATATAGTCCACACTTCTCTCTCACAAAGTGTCTATATCACAGGTGGACAAGGATTACACTTTGTATAGAAGTCGAACTCTATAGTCTAACAACGAGTGTGTGGATCGTCTCATTTTTTCCCCTGTGCCGCTCCCGCGGGCGACCCGGGAGGAACCCTAATCGCACCGCTGCCAGCCCTCCCACCCCGCCTCACCATCTCCTCGCCGCCACCAGCGGGACGACGTCGGGCAAAGCCCGGGCATGTCAGTGGCGGCGGCGTTCTCCCCTCCTCTCCAGGCTCCAGGCGATGCGAGACGCCAATATCTGTCGTGGAAGTCCTCTCGCCGATGTGGCCATGGCGTGCCGACGGCGGGAGGGGTGGCCCTAGCGAGGCGCGGCGCGCACGTGCATCTCGTCTAAGCGGAGTGGAGTGGCCTCGCCCTGGGTGGCGCAATGCGACCCAGCTCGGCTCGGCGAGACCTCGTCGGGCCTGTGGCGTCGTGGTGGCGTCCTTGGTCGGCGTCGTGTCTGCAGACCGGAAGCCCCCCTTGCGCGGAACTGTGGTCCCTCGGACCAGATCTGACGCGTCGACCGGCTCCTGGTTAGGTACAGCGGGAGGTGGTTTCACGGCGGGATGCACGGCGGCGGTCCCCTGGATCTTCACGAGGGGTGCAGCAGAATAGTGGATGTGGGCGGTGCGCTAAATTCGTCGGTGGCGGCAGCGCGTGCGCAGCCATGGAGGCGACGGTGCTGCGAGGCTCAGCTAGGCAGGGCCCTGGCAAGCAGTGGGCGCCCGACCACCTACGTGTGAGGTGTCGGCGGTGATGCCTCGGTGAAGTTGGCGTTGAAGTGCGGTCGATGGTGCGGGTCAGATCCATCTATGTGGCAGTCCTAGGTGCGGGTGAAGGCCATCGCGGTGGAGCTGGTCCTCGCATTGCTTCGTGGTTGTTGCGGTTCCAAGTGTGTTGAAGGTGGTGGCTTGAGGCGTGCTTCCTCGGCAGTGAGGTGTGGCTTCGACTGCTAGTGGCTGCGGTGTCGGCGGTGCGAGGCATCTTTAGGGGTTGGCCAGGATCTTGGAGGCGTGGAAATGTGCAATGCTAAGGATGAAAATCCTATTCGGCCTTGGTTGGACCGGCGTCGATGGCACATGTGGGTGTCATTCCCCTTCCTGGAGGCGTCGCCGAGTGTAGCGCTATTTACCACGTTGCCTTGTATCGGCAAACATCTCTGGGGCGAAAGCCTTGATTCGTAGGATCGGCATGATGGCGGCGGCGTCTGACGTTGTTCCTCTGTTAGGAGCATCGTGCTGGGAGATTAGAGACCCTATGTTGCGCTCCTCCGGCGTGCATCGCTGCCCGGGTCGTTCTTCTCTGGCGCTATGCACAGTCGTCGCTGGTTCATCCAAGGAAGCTGGAGTTGTTGTTCTTCGGAGATCACCGGTGTCGGTCGAGACACGGCGAGGCTTTCGGTTTTGGGTAGGCTCTTGTGTGTCGTAGTTATGTAGTCGTGTGTGGTAGTCCTTGTTTGTTTTGAGTGTGGAGTTTTGCTACGCTCGTTGCTCTCAACGAGAGATAGATGTGGTTGTATGGTTGTATTTTTTCTCCTTTTATAAAGCTAAGGTACGCAATTTGCGTACCCTCGAAAAAAGTGTCTATGAGCACATGTTGCAGCTAGCTACTAATTTGTAGCCCCTTCTCTTCTCTCTCTTCCAACTAAGCAAAAATATTATATTTTAATCCTTATAGCACGCCTATGTTATCTTATTGTATTTTCTCTAAGCGGTCTCTTGGTAAAAAGCCAAGCTCGAGAATGAAAGGTGAGTTATATACACTTTTTTATCTAACTAATGTATTTATTGACTATAAATAACCTATAAATAACATGGCAATGGCTTATAAGGCTAGTCATAGTGGGGAGTAACTTAGGCTAGTAACATGCACATGTTACTAGACTATGTTACCATTCTCATAGTGGATAGTGTCATGTGAGTAGTAACATAGAGAGGTTCATTAATTATCTTGTAGACTCATTTTGCATTGAGAACCGCCATGTGATGGTAACATATTAGACCTCCCGTAGTGGAAGTATCATAGTTAGTAACTTAGTATCATGCATGCCACCGAAGCAAATTTGATGATATGGCATAGAATTAAATGAAGAGAGAGAAGGTTGAGTATCATATTATGATACCGTATCAAAATAAATGCTAAGCAAGTATGTGTCTTGCATGACAATAAATAGTACTACCTCCGATCCGATATAAGTGTCGGAAAAATAATACTAGACTAGTACTCCCTCCGGTCCTTTTTACTCCGCGTATTAGATTTGCGTCAAGTCAAACTTTACAAATTTTGACCAAATTTATACTAAAAATATATAAACATCTACAATACCTAATATATATACTATGAAACTACATTTCATGATGAATCTAACCATACCGATTTGGCATTGTGAATGTTTATATATTTTTTTCTACAAGTTTGGTCAAAATAGAGATACTTTGACTTCGGACAAAACTTATATGCAGACTAAAAAGGACCGGAGGGAGTACAAATTTCTTCAGAGCTCACGACAGTGACTACGGATCTGAGGGAGTACTACTTATGATACTAAGATATGATACTATGCATTGTGAAGGTATCATACACTAGTATCATGTGCATGATACTAACTTATGATACTACCCATTGCGGGAGGTCTTATGTTACTTTATTCATCTCTCTCCACTTTGATTGTTTGTCACATCATTTTTTTTGCTTATGTGGCGTCTATGTTACTACCTATGTTACTCCCACTATGAACAGTCTAATTAGCAACTGACTATATTATTAATTATGCTCTTAGTGACTGGACTATTCTAAGTAGAGATAGATCCGTAGAACACGGCCAATTTTTTTAAACTGTGGCCACGTACTCCCAAGTCCAATACGGCCGGATCAAATCAAGCATGCGGCGGCGCAGCCTGTTTATTATGTTAAATATGTACGGAACTTTCTGTAGTTGGACCTCCCCTGGTAACTAACTGGCAAGTGCTCTTCCACGTGCTTAGGTCATTGCTTACCGAAAGATCAATGGATCTATGGGTCTTGTTGGTTTCCTTAAAGGACGCGGTGTGGCTTTGTGTTCTTATTTTTCTGTTTAGGTAGGCTCTGTGTTCTTGCTGAGTCGTTCTCTTCTTTTCTTTACCCATTTGGTGTGCCAAGGTTCCATATATTTTACTGGCTACTGAGTATAGGTGTTTTTTTTTTACAGAAAGTGAGTGTAGATTGCTTTGTTGCGTATAAGATACTCCGACCTCATTGCAACTCCAAAGCGGACCATCAAGCTCAGGACATTTTTCGTCATCCAATGTCGATCATTAAAATTGTTTCGATCGATTTGGATGTTCAAAATTTTATAAACTGAAATAAAATTTAAGGGGGGTTTAGGGAGGTCTAGATCTCTGACACGTTGGACTCCGATACCATTGTTCCACTAAATACCCCATAGAGCCGTCCCACTCAAATACCCCACACAAACCCTTTTCCTCGACGCCGTCCCTCCTTGTTGATCCGTATCCGCATCCTCGTAGACCGCCACTGCCGTTGTGTCACCCTGCCACCAGTGCCTTGTCGAACCTTCGCAGATCCAACCAGAAGCCTACCCTCCCTGGCCTACATCGTCGTTCCACCCTGGATCCCGCCGGCGCCTAGATACCATCCGCCCCTGTCGCCATCGCCCATGGCGGATGTCATGCCCGGCAAGTGTTCAATCAAATGAATAGTGAATATTTTGACTTTGTCGTTGTTGACTTTGAAGGAAACACAATGAGTTAGTACTGGGTGAAGATGGATGAATTGTTCTGCAATGAGTGGTTGACCACAAGTACGGAGTTTCAAGTTATTAAGGATCATGCGGCATTTTAAAAATTATGCATGTTTGGTTCAATGAACACAAGCGCTTTGAGACGAAGACTGCTTTTGGGATCGATGAAATTTAAAAACTTGTTGAACATCTTTCAAGTAATACTTTTGAATTTAATTGTATGATTGGAACGATATTGATCTAGATAAATTTGTCAAGATGACTAGAGGTGATCATTTGGATTAGTTTTATTCAAATTTTTAAGAAAGGAACGAACATTTGATGTCCACGGCTGAATGACCTCCGGCCCTATCTGAATTTGTGGACATGTCCGCAGACATTCAGTGATGCCCGTTCATATGAGCAATCAGCCAAGTCGCCTAGGAGTATTGGCTGCTGGGCAGCGCGGACCCTGCTTGTGACTTGTGAGATGTGTCCCTAAGATCACGAGAGATTCAAGTTTAAAAAAAAAGGATCACCAGAGATTCAGAGGCCTGAACACCCCTGCACGTAGAGATAGTTGGCTATCTGCAATTGCAAAAACTTCCCATGATTGCACCACACTTTGGATCCAGATCAACATGTCAGAGAGATGAGTGGGCGCATCAAGCAAAAACAGAGAGATGAAAATCTGAGCCGAACGCGAGACATGACTAAGCCACATATTTTCACAGCACTGAGTCCAACAGTTCGCAGCTAACAGGCAGGGGTCCTGTTAAGTTAAAACTGACGCTAGCCCACATAGAACAGAAGGGAGGAAAGATTAACAACAACGGATCAATACACGCATCCAAACAAGTATCTGAACGAATGGTGGGCACGAAGCCACCATCCGGCAGAAGCCAATTGCGCCATTGACACGACATGATGCGCATTCTACACCCAAAGATAATTCACTGTCTTCGCAGTTCTAAACGACGATAAATCACCATCTTCACAGAAGCCAATGGGACATAGGTAGAATCTAGGCAACAGCAGAAACACCTGCAAGATGAGCAAAGAAGTGGTGTGTAAAGAGGATGCTCAAAATATGCTATATGTTCTTATATATACGAAAAGGCGGTACATGAACCCGCAAGTAAACCCAAAAGGTGATGAAGATACAAACATCTACTTCCTTCGTTCACAAATATAAGATGTTTTGAATATTTTAATATGGACTACATACGGACTGAAATGAATGAACAAATACACTAAAATGCGTCTATATACATTTGGTTCAGAAAAAAGTTAGAACATCTTATAATTGTGAACGGAGGAAGTAGCATTTAACTGCGTTGAGACACAGAAATCGAAGACTTTCTTCTGCTGTGTGAAGCATGGAAACAGATGCAGCTTCGCTATGGGTAAATAACATGTGATGTGCAGCATTTCAGGACTACAAGAGCTGTGCCTGCCTACCATCATCGTACATATGCGGTCCAAAGCAATTCTTACAAAATTAGTAGTGGTGCTAGAGGAAGACAAAATGCCAAATTCTATGATGATATAAAGATGCAAAACAAAGGTGGATCACATAACTTGTCACTCGAGAAATATAGCAATTCAGCATTAGATGAAATAGATGCATTTTTTTCTTTTCGAAAAGCGGTGAAATAGATGCATGCTTGAGTAATAAAGGGAGTGAATGAGTACGCCGGCAATACAGAAACCAATCTGGCAAAGAACCATACCTAGCATATTGGCTTGCATGTCGATCCACCGCAATGTACATGCGCCCTAGATGAATCAAAATAACCCGCGACAGGTTGATGATCCACAAAGGCAGGTCTTGGTTCTACGACTGGTCGCCGCTCCGACCACACCATAGTCGTAGGTTAACTCTGTCATGGGAGGGATGTGGTTAAGTGCAAAGAACATTATATGTGGGTGCTCGTCATCTCCATGGTCGTATTGCACTGGTTGCCAGAAGACATTTGGGGAGCAACTGTGGTTCATGAAACGCGAGACATTTCCCATGTTTTTTGCATTTATCTTGATAGGCAGTGGCTGAAATTCATCAGGTGACACATATGTGCTTTCCTCGCCTATCAGTTCAGACCCAAAATTCCATTTTAGTGTCTTCTCACCAGGACACACGGTCTGAAAAATGTAATCATCATCACCATCCTCCAAATTAACTTGAAGCTCGTCAATGACCTCCCCAGCATACTCACAGATAAATGCACCAGCACGAATAGGATCCCAACAGCGAAGACCCCAGCCTCGGTTTGTGGTCCTGAAGACCTCAAAGTGATACCTGATACCTTTTTGGCACACTCTGTTCCGACAATTCACGGTGCAATGGCAAGCTTCACCACATTCATATACCACTGGCTTGCGGCACACCAACACTCCTGATGAGCTGTACGGTAGATCACCTCCATTATGTTGCCCACAAGCACAGTTGGCATCACCAGGTAGGCAAACACTCTGGCAACCGCAACCCTGCAAGGATTTCATGGAGCTGAGGGGTCTCGAGTATTTGACCTGAGTAGTATAGGTGAATTGCCCAGGTCCTTTCTCATGGTCTACCTCATTGATAAGACAAACTGGGATCATTTCAGCCCCAGATGATAGGTCATGCAGTATAACCCTGCCTCTTGTTGATGCATCTTGTATCCACCGCTGAGTCATCTTCCACACCACAGCTCCATCACGCTGTCCAGGTTCACGCTGCAATCTGTACTTGAAGCAATTGACGCCGAACTTTGTTTTCTCCTTCCAGGACTCTTGGATCTTATAGAGGCCATCATATATGTAGATTTTGCCAGCCACCATAGCTGGATCTTTGAATCCCCGCACAACCCTTATCTCATTCTTCCTGTGCATACTCCTCTCGAGAGCAAGGTTGCCCCTCTCAAGCTTCTGGTCATGCCTCTCCTCGGTGTTCCTACTGTTGCCTCCTGAACCACTGTACACCAGCGTATCTGTGTCATCATCCTCATTCTCATAACCACCTGCTGCGACAATACATATTGCCACAGAATCCTCGCCATTTCCAAATTTAGCACTCATGTAATCAATGCCACCCATGCTAGGAGCATGAAGCCCGATGATGCATAGCTCCATCCTGAAATAGAAGATATCGCCTATTTCAACCCCAGGAGCAGTCCCTATCCTCTTTCCCACATTGGCCCTAATATCACTGGCCATCATGATGGCACCAGCTTTCAGGTCTGCGCGTCTGCTAGCATCTTGTGTTTCATCCATCTGAAGATGTCTACGTCTGAGTGCCTCAAAGGTCATATGAACCGCTTCCACAGCCTCCCTAGGATTACTATATGAAGATGGCAAAAAAGCAAGCTTCTTGCCAGCAACAACATTCTTGTAGACGGGTCTAGGGCGCCTGACCTTATATCCATTTGAGCCATCGGCAGACAAATCGGCTGACCTCTTAGCCTTGCGTTCAGATGCCGAAGTTCGATTACCCGAATAAGGTTCACCATCATCATTAAGTGCTGTAACCCCAAATGATCCCGTCTTGTATGCTGATATAGGGGTAACATCAACGGCCCCATTAGCACTCGTGCCTGCATGTGAAAAACCATTCGCAGTAGCACTGAAGGTGGCGAATGATCCAAAGGCAGGAAATCTCCCAGCACCAAATCCTGTAGGAAACTGACCAACCGGAGTCACGCAGACCAACGGTGGGGTGCTTGACTGGTTAATGTTGACTCCCATGTGTGCAGGAAACATTGGAGCTAAAGACCTTAATGGCTTGATATCCAGAAGCTCCTGATCAGGGCCAGGTGTGAAATTCGTAGCCCTGTCCATCTTAAATCAACCAATAATTCCTGCACAAGGAAGGAAAGCCTTAGTGGACTATACAGTGACAGAATAACAAAAGGGTAAGAAATTCTTAGTGAATCTTGAAGCATGGCTGCACCCTGGAAAAAGTAGTGCATGCTACTACAACCAACATGAAAGTAAAACAACAAGCTAAAATATCACCAGCTTTTGTTACTCTGTGGCCTTTTACGAACCGAATTGGCAACAATCTAAAGGAACTGATGGGACCATCATTACACTGCACTTTGAGAACTATACATTGGATCATTGCACTTATCAAAAGCATTTCCTTCTCATGTACTACTACTAAACAAGAAATAGAATTGGACCATTGGTACCAGGGTAGAACAGTGGTATATATGAGTACCATTTACTAACTAGCATTGATAATGGAAGAATTACTAGGACACCTATATAGTGCTGACTAAACTATGTACAGCTACTACTCCCTCTGTTCACTAATATAAGATGTTCTAGGTTTTTTCTGAATCAGATGTATAAAGACGCGTTTTAGTGTGTTTGTTCATTCATTTCAGTCCGTATCTAGTCTATATTGAAATATCCAAAAGATCTTATAATAGTGAACGGAGGAAGTATAATACTAAGTATCAAGGGTAGAGTAGACACCAAAAGCAAGAACCACATGAGATGTAGTAAGTTAGTTTCGTCCATGAGAAACTATATATATACTACTATTAGTTTCTGAAGTCGATATCAGGACACAGCTACACCAAAACCAGATACGTAGAAGGAAATCTCAAGCCTTGATGATTAATCACGCTACCATCCGGACCGAATAGCTAGTCAACGGAGGAAATCTCAAGTGTGCTATGCCAATTGAAAGCTGCAGAGGATTGGGAGCAACTATTCTTACAGTTCAATTTCGGCACAAGGGTATGGACCTGTCTCCAAACTTAACTAGCCCTGCTTCAAGGAGAATGTAATTTGGCTTGCTCGCACATTTGAAAGCAGTGCAACGGCCGCATTTTCAAAGGTTGCAGACCATCTTTTAGAGCTTGGAAGTCTGGGTTTGTTGCAGATACCACCTTTCTTAAGTACAGGGTGAAGAAACAGCTACTAGTTACCGGCACCTCCTCTGTCATTACGGATTGACAGACTGCTGTAAACTGTCACTCCTTTTTCCTAGCTGGTGTAAACAGCAGGTTCTAATTTATTTTTGAGTAATGAAAATTCAGATGTGGAATTGGCAAACTACAAGGTAGTAGTAGTACTAAATTTGCACCGAAATCAGGCCGCCTATATATAGCAGCAAATGAGAGCAGACCATCTATATATAGCAAGGGTTTCATTTTGGTACACAGAAGTAAATAAATAGCCCGAAAGCTTGCACTTTGTGTCTGCAAACTTTTGTTAACAACACACATGGCCAACATTCATATTCAGTGAAGTCCCTTTCGAATCGCCCACTCAGTCCCGGCCCCCCTCCGTATCCCAAGATCCGTGCTTGGTAGGGCCTGTAATTTCACACGATCTGCACATGTCTACGGCGGTCAATACGCATGCCCGTGGGCCGTGGCGTCCTTCTTCCAAGGCCGGACGCCATCGGAATGGAAGGACAGGGGGAGGAAAGCACTACCCGGCGCCGGGCGGAGAAGCCCCGATCACGCAGCTGCTTGGCGCGCCCTCCTCGGACGGGGAGAAGGCAAAATAAAAACACATTCCGTTTCGCGAGACCGCGCGTAGTGCCCGAGCCCCCACCCCCAATGGAGAAATGGGGGCTCGGGTCGGGTCGGCGAGGCCGTGCGGGCATTGCATGCATAGGGAGAGAGAGAGGAGGTGAGGATGGAGACGATACCTGGGCCGAGAGGGAAGCCGGAGAAGGGGGAGGCGCGGAGCGGAGAGAGAGCCTGGTGGCCGCCGCCGCCGCCGAGGCCGAGCAATGGACAGAGAAGAAGAGAGTCGTGTGTGTGGTGGAACGGGTGCGCGGCGACTGGTTTATTAATTTTGTGGGGGGTGGGGGGAGGGAATCCGCGGATCCGACGGCGGAGGAGCGTGGCACCAGCTTGGACCCAGCGGACGGCCACCACCACCTGGAGGACGCAGGACCGGAAGAAGACAACCAGGGTCGCGCGGAGTCCGAGGTAGTGGGTTGGTGTCGGCGTTTTCTCCGGCTTCTTTTCTTGCACGAGAAAGAGGTAAAGGCAGTTGGAGTCCGTAAACTTGCGCGGTGGTGTGTGAAGGTTTGGTCCAGCAACTTGCGAAACGCTACTCCACCACACATAAACTTGTCTTTTGGGTGTAAAAAAATCCAAAGCCAATAATAAGCTGACATTTGGCATCGTATATTTAACAGGAAACCCCCTATATTCATAAGAATTAAGGTGCAGGTACACAAGAAGAAAAATACTTCGAAAAAATTATCTGCCCATGGGGAATTGAACCCCTGACCTCTGTTCCTATGTGACTTTGCTAACCACCATGACCAACAAACTTGTACGTGTAATTCCAAAAATACAACTTTTATATACTATACAGAACGAGATACATATATTGAGTTCGCTCGCACAAAGTGACATTGCATTTATTTTTATTTTATTATAGGTTAATGATGTTTCTTTTTTTCGGAAATATAAAGACGTTTCAAGCGTTGCATGCATAAATTTCGCGCACCTTTGATTGTTTGAGGATTTTTAAAAAATCAATAAATCAATATGTTTATTTGAATTTGGATACTTTTAATTCTATTTGCAGACCGCGCAAAAAATCCTATTTGCAGGTTTGGATACTTCTAAATTAAATAATTATATAAAATAAAATGTAGCGTAGAATGAACGTAAAAGCATTTGAATCTTGATGGGTAGTCGTCTATAAACTTTAGACTTTAGAGCTAGTAAATTAGTTGTGTGCTCAAATTGACATTTATATGTACTTAATTTCTATATACTCGATGAATTGAACATGAGCGACAAATTGACACATACATACGTCATCGCATAAATGTATGTATTTCAAACATACAAACATTTTTTATTAGTTAAAAAATAGCACACATGTGTACTTCCACAATGATAAATACATTCACTCAATCCATTTATTTTCTTCAAATAGTTACTTGCATGTTTTTCTGTTGATTATACTAGACTGCGTGAAAATATTGTTTTATTAATTATATAAATTAAAATACTTACAAATATGTAAACTATCACTAAATAAATATATTAAAAAAACTAGGAAGTGTTAATGGAAGACATGACATGAACTTCGTTTTTATACCAGTACGTATTCTTAATATACTTGTACATACATATATTTTATCACCCCAGACATCAAGTAAGTCAATTAGGTTTAGTGGTTAGGAAGCACCCACCACGTAGTTGTGGTTATGGGTTCGAATCCCTTGTGTGTATTAATTTTCTGCTAATTTCTTTCTCTGCATGGTACTGACATATGGGGCCTTTATAATTCACTTTAATTCTAAAGATCATAGGGTGTTTTCTATAAAATGTACATTGCCAAATGTCAGCTTAGTATTGGCTTTGGGTTTTTTTGCACCCAAAAGGCAAGTTTATGTGTGGCTGTGTAGCGTTTTGCAAGTTGCTGGACCAAACCATCACATACCGCGCAAGTTTGTGGACTCCTGGTGCTTTTACCTTCACGAGAAAATGAGATGGTAGTATGGTGCCGAGGAAAAAGGGCGCAAGTGGACGAGGCCGCGCGGCGCACCATGTCTCTTCTGTTGCTGTGCGGCGGGACCGACTCCGCCACGCCCTTCTTTGGTGCAGGGTGCATCACAATTCAGACAAATCTAGGTTTTTTAAGGCAGACAAATCTAAGGTTTTGGCATGAGGGAAACATTTAGGATGGCAATTCAGAGCGAACGTTTGCTTCGGAGCATGGCAAGCGCGAATGTTTTTATGGCAACTGTAGTTCATGCCCGATGGCAACTGCAGTACAAACGCATGACAACTCGCTGCGTTTTTTATTTTTTATGACAATCGCGTGTCAAATTTGTCATGCATTTGTACTGCAGTTGCCATGTAAATCGTTCGTGTTTGTCATGTCTTAGAGCGAACGTCCGCTCCTTATGATTTCCCAACATTCTCGCTCACAAACATAAAGGTGTTTTTGTTATTTTATATAAAATACATATAGATTGAAAATGGATGAAAAACACACTAAAACATGTCTAGAGATATTTAATTCGAAAAAATATAAAACATCTTACAGTTATGAACGGATGGAGTAGCTTTTACGTTCTACTGTATTTGGTTACCTACACATTTTTTTTGGCCTATTTGCTTCCGTGATTCAATTGAACTAGATTGGAATTGTGCAAGCTAAAAAGTATGTTTTGCACGTAATTTGGTTACTTAAATATGATATGTGTGTGTGGCAATTCCTCATTTCCACGTGTTTGGTTGCTTGTGCTGTTGTGCATGATTGTACTAATGCACTACACATTATTTGATTGTACACGTTCGATCCGATGTACTCCCTCCGTTCCTTATTATAGTGCGTATGGTTCTTTTATTGAAATTCCATATTGTAGTGCGTCTTAGCTACTTTGGATAGAGGTTACCCCATTGTTGGTAGTGGACAGTGCAAGGACATGCACATGCATGTGTACAGACAGTGTGCAGACCAAGGTTACTATGGTCTAAAAGTACTACTCCACGTCATGCCTTGGTCTTAGTGCTACGAATCATGCGCATTACATAATGGAATGGAGGGAGTACTTTCTTAGTCTCAAAATAAGTGTCACTAGTTTAGTAGTATAAAGTTATACTAAATTAATGACATTAATTTTGGAACGGATGGAGTACTTCCTCCGATCCAAATTAATCGATTCACACTTAGTATAACTTTGTACTAGAGTTATACTAAGTGTGCGTCAATTAATATGGATCGGAGGAGTACTAACTTTTTATCCTAAGCGTTTCTCTTTCTCTGCGCATCATCACTACCAATATAAAAGATCCACAATGGCAGATCCAAAACCTATTTTTTATCCTTAGATTAGGATCTAATGATTGTAATTAGTCTAACCATGTTTAACGCTGCTTTCGTTTTCGTTACACCCGCTCGCCTCCCTCCCCACCTCCCACGTCCCCCTCCCCCCACCCCGGCCCCTTGTGAAGACGACCGCCGCCCGCCCCCGCCCGCCCCCCGCCCGGCCACCTCCACTCGCCCCCCCCCCCCCGCCGTCCACGCCCCCGCCCGGCCACGCCCTCCCGGCCACCGCCCGCCCGGCCCGGCCCGGCCACCTCCGCTCTCCCCCGCCCGGGCACGCCCTCCCCGCCACCGCCCGCCCCGCCCGGCCACGCCACCGCCGCCCCTCTGAAGACAAGCGTCGCTCCCAAGGTAGTAAATTGCATGCCCTGTAAATTTATTCATGGCTAAGTATTCTCTGAATCTTGATATTCTTAAGTACATGGTGCTGCAGTTGAGTTGAAAATTGATTTCAGTTTGCATCAGGTTAGTTTGACTTCATGAAACTCTCAATTCAGTAATTTTGTTTAGGAATTTACAATACACTTTTGTTCATAGAATATCATATCATAGAATAAATTTATCATACCAATTATAATAGGAATTTACAATACACTTTTGTTCAATTATGCATATATCATATCATAGAATATCATAGAATATCTTTAATTTTCATTTCTTCTAATTTAGGAGGATTTGGTAAGCTGATGTATTTGTGCTCTCGCGAGGTGGCTGGGTTGTAGGATTGGTCATCTAACTCACGTATATAAACTTTTGTTCACTGGTATTTTTTTCTCAGGAGGCCAGCGCCCAGCTGGAGCACACACAAGGAGGCCAGTGCATAGCTGGAGCACACAAAGAGTGAAAGAGGCATGTCAGGCTGTTAGAAAACTCCACATCCAGTGCAACAGTTGCTACCTTAGATTGTTGGTCTGCATATTTGCAAGTAAGTCACCCAACCTATTTTGATGCAAATTTAGATGATTCTATACTAAGTTCAGAATTTATTGGCATGCCGATGGGATGAGATGAGAGCTTGAATCCTCAGCAAATTACTATTGATATTCATGGAATTTGTGGCGACTATGTAAGTGGCATCACTGTTACCTTCATGTCAATAACCGAGAGCAACCATAGCATGTGCAATAGGTAAGTCCAATGGGAAAAATTTGCTGCTCTGAATTGTTTTGTTGAGCGATTTGGATGTACATGCGAGTTTGAAGATTATATTTGTCGCCTTCAGTTGTTTTGCGGTTGGCTCGGTAGAAAAACAGTTAGTAGAGCTGGACTGCAGCCGGTTTTTTGGTATGGAGCTTAGCTAATCCGACAACCAATCTAGAAGACCTTGCTCGGTTTTAGTTTTTAGAACTAAGAACGTTTGATGTTGTCAGTTCTAGGTAGCATACTAGCAGTAATTTTGATATGGTAGATAATTAAAGACGACTAACTCAAGTTATGCTACACCTGGAATGTAAGTCTGTTTTTCCTTTGTGCACTTTTCTTAGACAGTCACGTGGGAAGCTCTATGGAAAGCTGAGCTGTTGTTTATTTTCCATTGCAGGCTCTTCTGTCTTCCATCTATGTTTTTTTAATTTTCACGTACTCCCCAGTTTTACATAATAGAAATTATTGATTATTGGCATGCAGATTAGCTATGCCTGTGTAGATTGGTTAGCACATCTGATACAAGTGTACTCAATTTTACTAAATTTTAGTAAACAATTAACATGCAGATTTATTAGCACAATACCTTCTCATGGCAGGAGGTGTTGTTTCTGTCAGTGCCCAAATCATGCTTTATACCTGAATTTACAAGGTTATTGTTTGTTCTACAAAGTCTGATGTTAAGTTTATGAAGAACATCATCTAAAATCTTGATGACGTACAGGAGTATGTAGCCACTTGAGTACGAAATCATGTCGCACATTAGATGATTTCTTCACTAATTTTTGTTCTTCAGGTTCTGACCTCAATTTCTGTTCTAGCCAAAGTTTTCTGGAATGCTCTTGTACGTCTGATTAGTTGACAATGCTGCAACTTTGAAGGGCATATCTGTTCAACCTCTATATCTACCTGGAATTAATTAATTGTTGAAATGTAAAATGCGATCCTTAGCTTCGATACAGTGACACCAGCCATATGTGAAAGGGTACCTGTAGTAGATATTTGTAGATTTTGTGTTTCTTATATACAAAGGGTCCACACTATCTTTTTGAGGAAAAATTATGAGAAATATAAGTCTTTTAACAGTTGGTATCATCTACTCCACCAGGAAAGACTGTAGTAAGATGCCCGGTGTTGGATGCATGGTCCATGTCGTCGAGCGCATCAGGCTCGATCGACGATGCTTGTTCTTTCCCCGAACAATGCATTGGCGGATACCGCTTCCGTGTCTTGGAGGTCGCCAGAACAAAGCCCTGAGTCATTGCAAGAATCCAGGTATTAACAGACAGAGACTCAGGTCAAACGGGTAACCTGTGGTACTTGATGCGGCAAGTGGAAGGGCACTGGAAGAATTTGACAATGCTTAGATCAGCAGGGTGCATTCCCCGGTGTCTTTCCCCGATGTCATGTCAGTAGAGGAGTTCACATAATCACTCTCTCTGTTTTCCACCTTGCAGGCTCTCTTCCCCTCCCCCTATAATTTTTTTAGCTTACCTGCTAGACTAATTGTTTTCAAAAAAATTACCTATCATAACATGAAAATCCTATCTATATTGATGGATCCTGCACTGCATAGTAGATTCAACATGTCTAGCTCAGAACTCTCATCCTCTCATTCCATGTTATGTATGTTATTCTTTTGAAGTTTTCATCAACTTTGCCTTGTTTTTTCAAATCAAGTTGGTTGCATATGCGTCCAAATTCATAACACACAGTGAGGCTACAAGCACTGGTGGCTCCAAATTCATATCAAACAGTGCCATACAAGCAGTGACGGCTCCTCCATTGGGTAAGCCGGCCCGGCCGCACCGGGTGGCGGCGATGCAAGCTATGTACCATGTGCGGTGGCCAGCAATAGTAGTGTAATCAATAGTAGAGGCATCAATGAATACATGAGTAGAGGCATGTGATGCTCTATTGTCGTATGGATAAAAAAAACTCCATTGTCGTCACATGTATACTACAACATGAATAATCCAGTTTCTCTAAAAAATGTTGTGTATACCTCCCTACACGGTGGGTATCCCTCAAAAAATGCTAGACTTACGGATGAATTCTATAGATTTGCAGTCACAGACAGACGTGTCTTAGTGCTAATTAATCTCCCCCCTGAATTTCAGGGGTGGGGCTGCCTCCCTCACTAATGACAATCTATGTCCGTAGGTCTCAATCCGTAAAAAATGCCTGTAAGTGTAGCATTGCTCGTATCCCTCCCTCCGTATACCCATAAGATGCGGGTAATAACATTCATGCATAGCAATAAGATGAAATATGTGGATGTAGAATTAGTAGTGAGCACGAGCGAGCTTAGATGAACGGTAAAATCATGATACATATGAACCATTTCATATAGTTGCTAAAGTTTTAGAGAAGTACCCAAATGATGGTAAGGCGAGATGGCTAAAATTTGAAATGACAACAATGCTAAAGCAAGGGCGGATAAAAAGAATGAATGTGCAGGGAAACAAGGGCCAAGGTGACGTAGGGTACACTTCTTCTTCGGTTGAGATACCTCTAGGTTTTTAGGGTTTACCTTACTATTCCACCATATAAGAGGTGACGTGTTCACTATTAAAGAGTAAAAAAGAGTAAGAAAGAACCGGTATTTGGTATTGTATATTGATTAAAATATATCATGTTGGACATATACTTTCAAACAAGAACAATTGTTTGACCAATGTGTATGTAGTTTTTTTATCCTTAGCAACGCATGGATATTCAATTAAATCAAAACATGAGAATTGCTATACAGTTCTACATGTGTACACTTTAATAATTATTATTTAAGAATCGCATGAGCATATAGTTCTGTTAAGAAGACATAGACAAATAAGATTTATTTGATACTATGTGTTAAAGGTTTCATTCATAGTGTTATAAAAACTTTTAAAAGAATATGATTAAAAAATAACAAAAATATTATTTCTATGATTATTCGTGCGTTGCACGTGCACGCTTACTAGTGTATGATGGTGGTCCAAGTCACGCCTGGATATGAGGCAAGTCGACGGCTTGGGCTCTGCTTCTGAAGATGACGACATCGGGGCTGCGACCTGCTGTTCGTGTGCAGCCCCCGACCTCCGTGCGGCACTTGGCTACCACGGTGACGCCACCGGATGTCATTCATGTGCATCCCATGTGCACTTACCACCACAACCCCGGGGTGTCGTTCATGTGCATCCCCGGTGCACTTCGGCGGCGTTGGCGCGCTCTCCGTCCAGCTACGGCGACGACGCCGTGTCAGAGCTGTCGTTCATGTGTAGTCCCTGGTGCACTACTCACCGATGATGACGTATCGCGATTGTCGCCGTGTGCTATTCCGACACACTCTTCCTCAGCGACTACATTGACGCGTCGGGGTCGGCACCTATGTGTAGCGCCCCGGTGTACTCTTTTATCAACGGCGATGACGCGCCGGGGTCGACACCTATGTGTCATGCTCGGTGTACTCTTCTATCGACGGCAACGACGTGTCGGGGTCGGCACTTAGGTGTCGCTCCGGTGACAACACAACGGGGTCGACACTTGGGTGTCATGCGCGGCACACTTTTCTATCGATGGTGACGACGTGTTGGGGTTGGCACTTATGTGTCGCGCCCGGCGCGCTCCTCTATCGACGACGACGACACGCCGAAGTCGACACTTATGTGCGGCGCCCGAAGCACTCTTCATCGGTGACGCTCCGGGGCCGACATTTATGTGTTGGTGTGGATCGTTTGGTGTATGTGGTGATGGAGGCAAATGAGCAGAAGTGTTGGCTTGGTTGTTTGGTGGTGGAGCGGCGATGGTGAAAGCCGATGGTGAGGAAGAAGCCGCTTCGGCAAGCTTGCGCATCGCGTCCAGATCGGACTGAGTGATCTTGATCTGCTTGGCGAGACCGCATAGCTCATAGGAACTTGCTCGTTGAAGGCGACTTGTGCTTCCTACTGCTTGCCTGTTTGCATATGCTAGTCATCGAAGCGGTGGAGCAGCGACTTGTGAAGTTGCCGGATCTGGCCACGGCTCTCCTCCATGGTGTCGAGGACCTAACGCGTCTGCGCCAATGGACGAGCGAGACGTGGCAGCAAACGGCAATGGTCAGGGAATTTTTTGTGTGGAAAATCTTGGCTCTAATTACCTATTGTAACACCCTGATGGATCGCGATCGGGGTCGAGAAGGAATAGGTAGGTTGGAAGGGAAGATTTGGCTTGAGAAGGTAGAAAGGGGGCGAGACTTGAGGGAGAAGAAGATGGGATTGCAGAGGAATGATTAAGATGTTTTAGAAACAACTCACACATGCATATTTCTGTTTCTCTGATCGCTGACCCTCTTATACCTACTCCTCGAGCAATGCTACACACACGGGATTGTTTCACAGGGTTTTACAAAGTGTCCTAGTTGGAATCTTATGATTGGATAGAGATTCGGATGAGGGCCCCACCCCCACTGAAAATCAGGGAGGAGGGGGGGAGAGAGATTAGTTAAGGAAACACCCTCTAAAAGCCCGTATTAGCCCGTGTATCTAGCATTTTTCCCTACGATATTTCTTCACGTACGACCATTTGCGTACGATGTCCATACGTCAAACAAATCCTGACTCTTGCGGCACTTGCCTTTGTTCTCTTCGTGCTTTCAAATTCTTTTTAAGATGCTTCGTGCTTCCAATTGATACCAGCTCAATCTTTCAGCAAATGAAACAACTTTGAAAGCAACAATCTAAATCTTCCTCGATCTTAACACGATAGATGATAAAATTTTAGTTGTTTGCTTACGGTCATAAGAGCATCTCTAACAGGAGCAGGTGTGCGCCGCACGCTTTTATTTTTTTAGCGCGCCGACAACAATATTTGCTTTATCGGATGCCCCATATTTAAGCACGTTCCAACGAGCGTTCAAAAATACAGCGCGCACACAAATATATTCTCAAATACGATCAAATATTTGACAAAGACGAGATTCAAACACGCATAAACCTACAACATTTTATTTTAAAAACATAAAAAAGAAAACTATTCGTCGTCGTCGTTGGAGACATCGTCTTCGGTGTTGGAGATGTCCTCCTCTAACGCACTCCAGCGAGGGTCGCTGGCGGGCCAGTTGGCGTTGCCTCTCGCCAGTTCCGCCTCCGCCGTCGCCTTCATTACCGATGTTCTTCGCTCCATTCATGGCGCTCTGGCCGCCACTCCGCGCGCTCGGCCTCCCGCGTCTCCCAGTGCTCTTCCTCTTTCACTGCTTCACGAGGATGACTGGCGTACCACGCTTCAACGGCGCGCTGGCACCGCTCCGCTACGAGGCGGTGAATCGCACGACGGTGGTGGAGGCCGCTGTCCTCGGCGGTGACGAGGCGCGGCGCCGGCGCCCGGCAGCCGCCTCCCGCGCGTTCCGGCAGTCGCCAAAGTTCATCTGGGCGCGCGGACGGCTGAGCCTCAATGCGGTATAATTTTTTTACAGCGTCAAAATAGTCTTTTTACGTGCGGGGATGGCGAAGAGGTTTTTCAGATGTGCTAAATTTTAGCGCGCGAAAGTATAGGTTTTCCAAGCGTGCAATTTTACCGCGCTGCAAATAACTTTTTGCTTCGATCCATATCAAAATAAGATAGTCTACTCTGCGTCCTCCTCGGTGGTGTAGTCCGACAACGTATACGCGTCGAGCCACCGAGGGTCTTCTTCGTCCTAGGTCGACCCCAGGTTATCGAGCTGGGCTTCGGCCAGGCGCTTCCGCGCCCGCTTGTCCTCCCGACGCCCGACTTGCACCGTCCTTCTCTGCGCCCAGAAGGTGGTCTCGGCGGCGACATATTGTGGGTAGCGCCCGTCGTTGGTTAGTCACAGGGGAGGCGCGATATCCTGCGCCTGCTGGCGCGTCCGCACATCAGGGAAGTTCATCTACGAACGAGGCCGCCCACACCGCCTCACCGCCAGGTCGTACGCGGGGACGGTCTCGGTCGCCATCTTTTTGTCCACAACATGATGCTCGCGGAGAAGGCGTCCGTTGTAGCGTCGGCGTCGGCGGACAAGGTGAAGGCGAAGCCGGCCAACACTCGGTCTCTTCGTTTTCTTCTCTTCCTGCTTGGGATATAGGAGTAGTATTTTTTTGGGCGGTGTCGAATGTCCCGAGCCCGGGGCTTGTATCTCCGGAGCGTATCTTCACGTAATACATGCTAGAGGGGCGGAGACGGACGTCGCGGTAACCCGAGATGCTCTAGGAGCGCGACGGCATGGCGAGCGGGAGGAGAGAAGGCGCGACATTTTATATGAGCCATAGTCATCAAGGTTGACCCCGGCACAGAAAAGAAATGAGCCATCGTCATCAAGGCTACGACTATGATATAAGTTACCATGGATTATGCCAGGTCTAAGCTTACGTTTTGATCTTGAATTTCAGGTGGACTCAACTTGCAAGCTGGAATCAAGCGTGCGCTGTCTTCAGTAGCAGACCCACGTCGGATCGTCGTACAGCCATCGGATGAAAAACGTCGTATGTATAGCACGACTGTTTTCCCTATTCCTCGTCGCACGCAGGCGATCACACACACCGCTCTTACACATGAAGCCCACTCGTCATACTCCACGACACAGTGGCACGAGGGTCCAGTGTGACATGATCGGGAAGCGAAAGTGTTCGGGGAAGCCGAAGACTGGCCGGAGCCCGGCGTCCCGGAGGTTGAGGGCTTCATCGGCGGCGGCTCGGTAGGAGCTGACTAGGTTCGGCTCTGGCTGGCGGCGGCTGTGGACCTGGAGGAAATAGGGGTCGGAGGAGAGGCGGCGCCATAGCCGGCAGACTAGGCGGCACCGGAGCATGGACTTGGTCGGAAGGCGGACGAGGACCTCCTGCAGGATCTCTTCGGGGAGGCCGGCGAGCAGATCCGGCCTTGCCCTGCTTCTTATTCGCGGCACGGTCGCCCGTCGGGCGGCGACGCGCCGTCCGGATCGGAGGAGCATCTGCGAGGGTATGTCAGAGGGATTGGCGGCGGCGAACGAGGATGAGTACTAGTAATTCCCAGTATTTTCCATTGTTAAAATATCCCAGTGTTGTCCACGAGTTTTTTTTTTAGAAGTTGTTATCCACGAGTTTTTTTTTAGGGGTCGTTGTTGTTCACATTGGGCGGAGCCGCCTATAAAATGTGGTGCCGGCCGCCAGCTGCTGGCCGCATCCATCCACCCTGCCGCCAGCCCGCCACCTGCTCTATCAATTCTCTCTTGTGGACTGCTTCAATTTGTTGTCCGCCATGGCGTCGTCGGAGCCGGCGGTGATCGGAAAGCTCAGCGTCCGCGTCGTCCGAGGCCACAACCTCGCCGTCGCCGACCCGCTCACCCACACCAGCGACCCCTACGTCGTCCTCTACTACGGCTCCCAGGTCGGTCCGACCCTCATCCCCTACCCCTTCTCCATAGTCCTTGTAGGAGCCGCGCGCGCGCGTGTCCCCGCCTGCCGCTGACAAAGGTCGGAGCCAACGACGCCCGCATACGTAGGTTATGGCTGCACGGCCGGCATTCGGGGGATCGGGCGATCTCCTCTGAAGTCGTTTTATGCTCACAAGATGTTCGACAGATCGATGAACCAAGTTTCGGACCGGCTATTCTTTGCCGTCCAGCTAGGGTCTTATATTCTCAGATAGTTACACCGGAAAGGTGAAGATGAATACTACTCCCAACTTATAAACAGGAATTGAAGTGATTGATTTGAACAGGACTGTAGTTCCCAACTTGGTCACTGGGATTTCAAGACTGTTTGCAGCATGTTGAACTGAAATACTGAAGAGAAGTATATAAAATCCTGCAATAAGTTAAGTTCAAACTAAAAAGAGTGCGATGGAAATGTGAATGTCCAGTTGTTTAGCTGAAGAGCAGAGAGTACCAGCAAAGCCTAATAATTTCATCTTGAATAATAAATCTGTGATGCTATGTCCATTTAATTGATGATGAATCAGTACAAGTGAGCGGCCTTTGGATGATCCCCACACTGATAGGCTAATCAAAATGGCATATCATTTGGTTAAATGGTCAGCTAACATGGTCTACATATTCCTATTTTTTTGTTCATAGCTTTCAATTTCTAAGATAAACCATGAAGCATCTTACTTTTTTTTAAGATTGTCTTGTGTGCATTAACAAGGGCTTGCTGCCCAGCTTGATTACCTACCCAAAGGTTTATATAATGCACTCAGTAGTTCTGTAGGAACAAATCTAGTTCTATTTTATCTCCTCGTGGAATTGTTGCTTGCTTTTGATAGAGTTGGTTGAATGCTATAAATTTAGATAGAGACATGATGCCAGATTTTCAGTTCACTATTATGCAGTATGATTATATAAACTTTAATCTCTACTGTTGACTTCAGGTTCTGTGACATGGACAGCTATCCCGTTTCTCAGCATTACTGCTAATTTCATTATCAGTGTTACTGAAGTTTTATTTCCTCATGGTGTAGAAGCTGAAGACTAGCGTTCAGAAGAAAAATGTCAATCCTGTATGGAATGACGCACTGCTGCTCCCTGTCACAAATCCTTTGAAGCCAGTAAAACTTGTAAGCTTGCTGTTTGAGTTTCTTCATCAAGTAAAACTTTGTGTCTATACATCATGTGTAACCTGAAGTTGAAAGGAACTTCAATAATACCTACTCCCTCTGATCCATAATATGTGTCATGGTTTTAGTTCAAATTTGAACTATTTTTTATATATATACAGTAGTATTTAAACCAATTTCTTAAATAAGCTCCCAAAAGCTGATTGGATATAATTTTCTTCTGTGCTGAAACACAAAAGATAGGAGACCATTTACACCATAGGTCCACATTCCACAGATAGTTGGTTAAGATATTAGATGAGCACTTATATATCCAACTGGCAAATACATCATGCAGGAGGTTTTTGATGAGGACACATTCACAGCGGATGACAGCATGGGAGTAGCTGAGTTCAACGTAACTGATATCTATGACGCCGCAAAGCTGGATCTAAGGCATGCCTCTGACGGAACCAGGATCAAGACGATCTACCCGGTTGGCACAAACTACCTTGGCGGTGAGAGCCACGTGTCGTGGAAGAATGGCAAGGTCGTCCAAGACTTGATTCTCAAGCTGAAGAACGTCGACAATGGCTCTGTCGTGCTGCAGCTGGAATGGGTTCACGTCCCTGGTGTTACGCTGTAAGCTGCGCCGGGTTAGTACAAACTTGTTTGATGAAGCTGCAGCTATGGTTGGTTCCTGTTCCTGCTGTCAGATGTGTTACTAGCAATTTGTGGATGTTTGTGGTTTGCAGTGTATGTGGTGTACTGGTGTGTCATGTGTGTGCGTTATTGATTTCAGCTTGATGTATACACTGTATTTGTAGTACTGTGGTTGTGAAGTTTGTGCTTGAAGTTGAACAAGTAAGAGGTTTGTAGTCATCTGCACTGAACTGCAATTTAAGAATACAGAGCTTAAATTGAAGAGGTGGGGTGGTAAGTTTACATAAATTTCAACTTGAAAACTATACAATTAAGAATTTACAGTAGTATATTTTATAAGGAATCGGGTGTTTTGTTCGACTGGATGCATTCCGCACAACAATAAAAAAACGATAAAAAAAACAACACAAACTAACAGCTTGTTTGGTGCCTATCATTTGTGTTGGATTTTACGGAGTTCATTTGCGAATTGCGAAACCAACTCGTTTGTCTGCCCTAGAATTGGGCATATGATTTGAATTGATGTTACTGTAAACCCATATCCCTTACCCAAAATCGACATTCATCTGGAATTTTCCGCAGCTTTCACCCCTCCTCGACACCACTATCCCTCTCCTCCATCTATTGCTCCGCCCCTGACCTGTCGGTTCTCCTCGTGGACGGAATGGACCTCAGCGCCATCCATGATCCATGTCCGTGTGATCCCGTGCTTCTCGCCCCAAGCTCGTGTCACATTATATGTCCATTGCCATGCTTCCTTCATACCATGAAACATTTCAATTTAGTTCCTATAATAAAAAAACTCTTCACTTTTAAGCTCAGTTTGGGAAATTTCATACACGATGGCAATTTAAGTTCTTGACGTAACTTAAGTCTGTATTTTTCTCTATCCATTGACTAATGGAGCCACCAGAAAAAATGAAGCCTAATTGCCTAGGCGTCAGTGAATTATGAAAATAATTATAAAGTAATCGTTTTGTGAATTGAATTGAAGTCTGAATATTCAGCAACAAAAGAAGTTTGGGTGTGTGCAGTAAAGTATTCAGTTTCATAGATGTGAAATGCAGGGATATGGACTCTATGCTTGTTCTGCTTCAGTCAAACTTAGAGAAACCAATAACTTAAGTATGAAACTGTGGTTCGGTATTTTCTCGGATTTTGTCTGAATATCTTTGGTAACCCATCTAGGTTAATATTTCAGGTGTTAACTTCATCATAGGAGCAGATAAGACTGCTGAATTTTCTGAGCAAGTTGTCAAGATAGATTATTTTCGTGCAAAGAGGATGATTGAAGCCATGAGGCCATTGTTCAAACCTTCTTCACAGTGTGGTCAGATAGTGAATGTGAGCTCAATGCTTGGTAGTCAATGGCAGACGTAATGTCAGTTTCATCAAAAACTCTATGTTTTGATTTTGGCTAAGCGATGCATTATGATCTTCCAAGTATGCGTGAGAATCGTGCTTCACAATTTATTGGGGTTTTATGTTAAAGGTAGACGTTCTGTCCATTTCATTTAACAATTTATTGTCACGTGTATGGTACCTAAGTATTTTTGCTGATCGTCTAACCTACTACAGAATCGGTGATGGAGTCTAAGAGAAGAAATGTTAACCGATGATTGGTTTATCAGGGGAGTTGATTGACGTGATGATTATGAAATTCCATGAACAAATGAAGCAAGATATAGCTGGTCTATGAGACGACGTCGATAGGATAGCACACGAGATTATTAAATAATGCTTTAGAGATAAGAGTGATGTTTTATTGGCTGGCTCTGTCCCCTCCTGTGTGACTGTGCGGATGATGATAACTGTTAAGAAATAAATGATGGGTTTTACAAAAATACATAAGTGGCCTCCAATATACAGTTTTTTTTTTGCGGAGTAGATAGTAGTACTTCATTACTCAACCAAAACAAGATTACAATCAAGATTGTTCAATTCAATGGCCTCGGGATACTACAACGTTACTCCGTAGAACCAAGCATAGTCATAGTTCTACCTTCCACACGAGTAAAATTTGCCAAAGAATTACTAACCCTATTCTGGTTTCTAGAAATATGGGTAATAAGAGATGTACGAAGACTCGTGAGACGTCTAATTTCTTTAACCACCGAAGAGTAAATTGATCTATCCTCGTCCTCTGACTGAATCATCTTTACTGCTACCAATGAATCCGACTCTGTGAGCCCTTCCAAGCATGCAATCAACTCAGCCTCCAGAACTTCTCGGCGCGAGGGGATACTCCTGCAAGAACTGAATACAATATTCCCATTTTTTTTTGAAAGTACAATATTCCCATTCTCCTCCCTGAGGACAGCACCAAACCCAGCTCTTCACGTAGCATCCAGTGAGCCATCACAATTTAGTTTTACCCAAGCCTGGGGAGGTTTTGTCCACGGCAACACACTATGTACAGATTATTACGAGTACGTCTCAAAGTCTGTTATTAATGAAGCTACACTAGGAAAATTCTTTGTCTTTAGACGAGAGATAGGTTATGAAGTGATGGAACAACGACCGAGCTGCGGTGTTCCGACACAAAAGCTAGCCCACAAAAACAACAATCTAGAAAACTGACAGTTCGACAATAAACAAATACTCAATGAAAATTAACAGAACTCTAAGAAAAGCGGTGCGGCAAGATGCCCGACCACCAAAATAAATGTGAATTTCTTTGAGCTCTTTAAGAATTATTCACTTGTACTTTGGAGAAAGGTTTTTAATCCCCTAAGGGCCCGCTTGGTTGATCGTTTCCGTCAAAATACCTCCGTAGAAAAAATGCAGGCCTTCAAAGGTCTGTTTCGTTTCCGGGCGGAAGTTGACCGACGATTAGTAATTTACACCTGTAAAAAATACAGGTCTGTATATAATACATCCTTTCCAAGCGGGGCCTAAATTTTCGATTGCATTTGGCCCTTGCGCCAAGGACACAACGGTTGTTCGGAATTCAATAAATTAAGGTTCAATGTGCAATCAACAGCAAGCAGAATACGATTCGTTACAATCTGGAAAAAAAATGAGAGCCTGCTTGCTACCTCGACTGGGATGGAATCATGGAACCGACAGCAACAACACACTGAGGTAGTCACTGAAAATTGACCGTTCCTGTCCTGTATCTTGTTACGCCACGTAAATGGGAGCAGAGTTCACGGTCTCTTCTTAGTCGGCATCCATCTCTTCCAACGCTGCCTGCGCTGCTGCCTTGGCCTGCTCCAGAAGATCATTTGGAACCTGTATGTATGGTATGGCAAGTTAGTATGGAATTCAACAAAGTCCGACTCAGGTGGCTGTTGAGTTCCAAGCTCAGGTCGTTTATTACCTTCTCATGCTGACGGTTAGATTCATCGCACACCCAGCTCAGTTCCAGCTCAAAAGATTTGTCTTTCGCTTCGTCATGTACACCATAAATTCTGCATGCAGAGGACAAAAATGGGTCAGGCTAGTTAACAATTCACAAATTGTAGACAGATACAGTTGCAACCACAACTACTGCTTGTACCAGTAAAATCATGATTACATGGATAGTAAACATCAAAAGAAGTATGAATCGGAGGGAAGTGCCTCCTGTGACTAAACTACACTGTTGTTCCTTTTGAGAGAAAATTGTAATCGTCAAATAGTAACTACTGGCCATCTTCAGGCTTAGCAAATATTAGTGCATTGCTAACAAGCTTTCAAAACATTCAGTACAGACAATTTTAGGTGATAAATCTTAAGCCAAAACTTGCAGTACTGTGGCAAAAGAGTTAGGACATACATCTTGGCAACCTCGACGATGCCTTCCCTGCAGGTTAGCTCAGAAAGCTTCAACTTCTCTATCTCCCTGTAGGACAACATTAAGATAGATGAATCAGAATACAGAACCACCATTTATGACCAATAGAAATACATAGTAAACATCATCATAAAGATTCCGATCAGATACATTTGACAACAGCTGCTAAGCATAAGGGGGGCATTCTTCAACATTTTGAATCGCACAAGTTCTTTGTAAAATAAAGATCTAGATGTGATAATGTATCACAAATCATATGGATCAATGGCTACAAAAGTTATTAGGGGGAAATAGATATGGATTAAGTTTTGCTAATTACTCCATAACTCTTTCTCTGAAAAACAAATCTCTGAAAAGACCAATACAAGGACAAAGAGATAAAGGATCCAGGTATTTAGACTATGCGAATGATGCTCATCTATAATGTAGACTGTTGCATGAATGGCCAGTTTGGTATTGTGGTTCTGCACTGCGGAAGCTAGTCAATTCAAAGAATTACACTTACCAATTCTGGTAAACAAAATCTGTTATGCTGTAAAGAAGTGGTTATTTATCAGAATGCTAAACCAAGAACCTGTTTGACTAGCTACATGCATCATTTATTTGTTTAACTAAACTTTGTGCCAAATGTGTGGCAAGCCGCAAGCCCTTTTTTATGAGCAAACTTCTGATCACAAGTGTGGCAAGATTTCTCAAAAAATGTATCTGACGTGTGGGGTGCAATGGTGCAGTTTTAAGAAAATGCGGGTCTGCAAAATTTGGTAAAGAAAGAAATACAAGGTTAACAGAGTCAAACTTTTGTAACTCGTATGTAGCAAACTGTGAAAGCAGCAAAACAGCACCTAAGCTGTGTTCCAGTAGAGGCAAAATCTAACATAAGCAATAAGAGTGTTTTTCACCCATTGAATATGGAACAGCTAAACTACTACCTGCATAAACGTTAAATGTGGATGATCATTTGACAGAATTAAGAGCAAGATCAGCGTGCTTACTTCCTTATTCCTAAAGATCTAAAAAGGACAGGACAGACCCAGTGCATAGAAGCTCCCACACAAGGTGGGGTCTGGGGAGGGATTATAGGAACCTAGTCTTACCCCTGCTACAGTGCAATGCAGAGGCTGGTTCGAACCCAGGACCTCTTGGCACAAGTGGGGAGGACTTCACCACTGCGCCAGGCCTGCCCTCTTATTCCTAAAGATCTACTTTGAACAATTAAAATGGTATTTATAGGAACATTAAACTAATGCTTCATGAATGTGTCGTGCTTTAGTAGTCCTAGTGGTTTGCAAGAAAGAGGAAATTGAGTACTACAGAAATCATACAATAAAAAAACTAGTGAAAACTTGATTGGCTTACGTTTTTGCAGCTTGTCTTCCTTTACCCAGAGCAGCACCAAAATATTTCTGTCAAAATTCAATCAGTAATAAGTCATAAATTCCATATGCATCTACTTCTGCTAAAAGCAACATTGCACATCTTACACAAAGTTGTCTGCTCACTATGAAATTAAACTTGCCCAATCAATGCCAAGAAATATAAATGTGTGTTATCGAGCCAACTTATCCATTGTTCAATCCTAATAAATAACAGCAAAATAGAAGAACTATTATGTGTTAGATTGAGAACTCACATATGAGAGCCCTGAAGGTTCGATCATGTAGAGCTGTGGGCCATCCCTATCATAGCCTCCAAGAATAACTCCACAGCCAAAAGGCCTACGGCATGAGTTTAAATTTTATCAAACTATCAAGTAACATGTTGAAGGAAACCACCTTCTTGAACAAGAAGAACATGTTGACAGCCTTACCTGAGCCACCAGTAGAGTGTACACAGATGAACGTAGCTAGCTACACGATCAGCTAATTCCTTCACAGGCATGGGTTCTCCGTACACCCTGGTGGATGACAGCTTTAGGTTACAGTCTGGCAAACATTTGGTATGGAAATCAAAAGTCTCAGTAATTCTCACTTTTCATAATTGGCTGCTTCTGACTTTGCTCTTGAGACTATCTGCCTACCGTCTGCTGCTAAACCAGCCACAGCCTGAATGAGAATCAGAATTAACTTCGTTACCAAATGCAATTCGTTACAGTAACAAGAATGGTAAGTATAAATATACATGAAAGGGAACTGCAGACTGAATTATCGGTGCATTTTCAGAGACAGACCATCCTATATGTAAGAAAAAGGGAGTCAAATTACCAAGCCAGAGTTCCGGTGCACAGAGTGAAGTCTCCGATTTGACCCGGCAAGTATCATCTTTGATGTTATCAGCTTCTCCACACCCTACGGAGCAACATTTTTAAAGGTTATCACACAAAGCAAGCACAGAGTAACACTCCATCCAGGCAAAAGGTAAATGCAGCAAATAACCACTTACAAGGACAATGCCATCTTTGCATTTGATCCCAACGATCGTCCTACACAGAAGAAACATCCAAATTTCAACATGAAATTGCGCGCACAAGAAAACATGCAAGAGAATAGAGGAGGGAGCCAAGTCATACCCGCTGTTGTCGACGGCCTTGCCAGCATACTCAACCTGGAAGACACGGCCGTCTGGGGAGAAAGTGGTGACGGACAAATCATACCCAGTTCCTATGGTAGTCATCGTCAAATCACTTCAACCTGCAGACCGTGTACACAATTCTCTCCTGAATGAAAAGGGAAATAGCAGTAACACTCATATACTATTAAAAGAGAGAATAAGCTGGGCAAGCGTCACGGAACAATCAATTGCAGGGATTATTCCGACAGATACACTGCGCAGGAAATTTTGGCGAGATTGTAAGACGTACTAGTATGTAAGATGCCTTGTAGTGCAGAACAGTTTGTAATTTGTTGAACAGTGTGAACGACGAAGCTACCTGTCTGCCTACATGAACATCCTGGGATTTCCCTGGTCTATTACGATGCAATTTTCGCGCAATGCTACAGACACAGACAGGTGTCGCTGGCTCCAGAAGCGGAGCTAACATGGGAGGGGGGCGACCGGGCGAGGGTTCAGCATAACACCAAAAGATTCCGCCCCGCAGCAAGCGATTCCGTGAAGGATTGTAGTGGTGAGCGCGAGGAGGGCGCGAGGTATGGGGGAGAAGGTGGGCGCTTACCGGTCCGGGGCGGGGGGCGGCGGAGGTCGCGTCGACGGCGGCGCGGGCGGGCGGATCGTCGGCTCCGGCGGCTTCTGCCGCAAGAAGGTCGGAAGTGTTGTGGGTTTGAGTCGGGAGAGGCGCAGGGACGGAAGGAGAATCGGGCCAGAGTCAGACCACCCAAGCCAGCCTGGGCTAGAGTCTGTGTGTGGGTAGGCCCGTTCCACCTTGAGTCCTCCTTTTTTTTGCGAGGCTCAAAAGGATGTAAGCTTTCCTAATTAAGCTTGAGTCTGTATGTGGGATGTAATTAAATCCTTTTTTTGCAAATAGTAAAATGCCCGTGCTTTGCCATGGTTGCATTATCTATTTTAACTAGACTAGAGGATACCTCGCGCGTTGCTGTGAGAATCAACTGCAATATAGTTTAATTATATGAAGCATAAATAGTAGAATTAATAATATATAAACTAACGAACGCAGGGCCCTAGGTCACGCACGCCACGCGCAGCCGCCGCCGCCAGACTCCTTCGCACGCCGCCGCCTCCCGCCGGCGCTACTGCTGATCCACCTCGTCTCCATGGCCTTAGGGCCATGGTGACGCGGTAGATCTTGGTTGTTGTCGGTGGGAGGACATCTTTTTTTTTGATGTTTCTTCTAAATTTTGTTAGGGTTTGTGTCTTGCTCAGGAAGATGAGATGGTGTCGGATTTCTGAAGATGAAATAAAGTTCTCCCCGCCTATCCCCCATCCCGGTGGTGTGTCTAGTATCATTGGTGGGCGTGTGGAGGTGTGTCTTCGGCAGATTTATCCTTGGTGGATTTGCTCGAAGCTCGTCGTAGTTCGTCTGCGTTTATGTGTCTTCAGGTTTGATCCTTCCGATCTACACTACTCTTCAACGGCGACGGTTGCTGTTCTGGTGCGTTGGTCCTACGGGGCCTTAGCACGACGACTTCTCGACTGTCTACTACAACAAGTTTTGCCAACTCCGGCGAGGGAGGGGCGATGACGGCGGCGCGCCTTTGGCTCGCTTCAGTGCTTGTAGTCGTCGCTAGGTGGTCTACGAGTCTAAATGTAATTTTTATTATTTTTGGTATTCGTTGTACTACCATGTTTGAAGATGAATAGATCGGAAGTTTTTTCACAAAAATAATAATATATAAACTAAAACTAAAAATATTGTTATATGTTGTATTTGATTATTGTGTAATTGAAAAATATTTATCTAATATAAGTGACATTATACAATGAAAAAAATAATCCGTGCATGTTGATTGAGCTTTGATGTGGTGGCATGTATGATGAGATGGATTTGTGCATGAATTAAATATTAATAAAAACATGTATCTCATGCATATTATGGTGGGCCTTTGATGATGTGTCATATGTGTATGTTAAAATAATAAAGATGGTGCCTTAGTGGGGATGTTGAGGTGGACACTTTGCATATTGAGAGAATTGAGACCAACTTCTTAAAAATATAAAATGTAAAATACTCTAATAATGATTAATTCTAATAATAAATCATATGTGCTTTGAAATTAAGAAAACACCTCCTTTAAATTATAAAGGAAGGTTTTGGCGATCCATTGGAGATGCTTACACACATTTCTAAATTATATATAATACTTCCTCCTTCATAGTTTACATGGCGTACATGTGCCCCTAGGTCGTTAATTTGACCAACATAACATAAGATGCATATTATAAAAAAACATATCATTATAAACTTCAGATATCATATTTCAAATGATATAACTTTTATAATAGATAACTTATGTTATGTAGGTTAAATTCGCAATCTAGGGGCGCGCGCACGCCATATAAACTATGATGGAAAGAGTACAGACTTCACATAGCAAACGATTAATATACTACTAATATAATAATCACATTTAAGAAATTTCATCGAGCAATCATTGTGTAATTATTTTATACCATAATTGCTTTAATTTCCCTCGGTAGCACACGATATAAAGTTGTAAGTTTAACACAAATGAATCATCATGATAGAGGTGACCTACACAAAAAAAATCTCTTGTAATTAATTATTTTTTATCTAATTTAATTCTTAAATCCTTGATAGGATGACACTATAGAAATTGTTCAACAGTTGTGTAATGCAAATGATTTTTTTAAAATGATAAATGAAATATACAGAAAGCACTGAATGCTTCTACACACAATTTTAGTTATATATTTAACTTTATTATATCATTTGATTGCAGAAACCTCGTGAGCACTCACATGTCCTTGTAGACAAAACTATATGCAATTTTCTATGTAATTAGTTTGCAATTGAAATTTTATTTTATGTTCATTGGTGTATGTTTGTGAACAAAAAGTTAAAATATATATAGCAACGGGGGGCATACAAAGCCTCGGCCGAAGCCCTCTATCTAATTTTGTCCAACTTGGCCTGTCCACCACTGATAAAGCACGATGAGCGGCGTTCGATTTGGTGAACGGTTCATATCATCCATAGAATGAGTAAAAATTGAAAATGCCAAATCCTAATCATCGTTTCCTCATTTTTCTCTCATTGTAATCGGAAAGGAAGGACAACATTCACTGGTTTGGAGGGTCATGAAATAATACTCCCTCCGTTCCTTGATATAAGGTGTATAATTTCTTTAAAAAGTCAGACTTTCCTAAATTTGACCAAATTTATAGAAAAACTATCAACATCTATGTTATTTAATAATTACAATACGAAAATATGTTTCAGGATGAATCTGATGATAATGTTTTGGTATAATTTATATCGATATATTTATCTACAAATCCGGTCAAAGTTAACTGAGTTTGACTTTTTGAAAAAAAAAACTATACACCTTATATTTAGGAATGGAGGGAGTAATTAGTATTACCGACATAAACACTTCGTCTAACTTTTATTTTTTCCTTCTGTTGATTTACCTTCCATAATAATTTATTTTCAATAATGTGTGATTTATTTTGTTGTAATGCACCTTCCTAAGTAAACTTGGCTTCCGTAGCGACGCACAAACATACTAAAATATTGATGCAAATAACTAAATGTAGGAACCAAAAAATGATGTCTGGTGATCAACATAGGAGACCCGACGGGTGTAGGTACAAAGTTCATAGGTGGGCTATTGGGTTATAGGATGGTAAAAGATACTACTCTCTCCGATCCAAATTAATTGACACATACTTAGTATAATTTTGTATTAGAGTTGTACTAAGAGTGCGTCAATTAATATGATCGAAAGGAGTATGTTATTTTTGCAAGGCCTTAATTTGCGTGGAATTATTTGGAAATGACATTTATTAGGGATTACATGGTAATGTGTTTTGATTTGTATAATTATGATCTATTAAAGATTGGCAAAACATCAATTAGCATCTATTAGAGAAGATTGATTAAAAGTGTTACGATGGGGGTTGGACATGTGGTAAGGAAAGAGAGACAAGAGTTGGACGAAAGATAAGTTGAATGACAGAACACTACGTTTTTTTTAAGTAGTATAAGAGATAATATAATAATCATATTTAAGCAATTTCATTGAGCAATCATTGCATAATTATTTTATATCATAATTGCTTCAATTTCCCTCGGTAGCACACGATATAAGGTTGTAAGTTGAACACAAATGAATCCTCATGATAGAGGTGACCTGCACAAAATAAATCTCTCGTAATTAATTAATTTATCTAATTTAACTAAAATCCTTGATGGGATGACCTTTTTATAAACTGTTAAACAGTAGTGAAATGCAAAAAAAAACGATAAAGGAAATATACAGAAAGCATTGAATGCTTCTACACAATTTTAGTTCTATATTTAACTTTATTATATCATTTGATTGCAGAAACGTCATGAGCACTCACACGTCCTTGTAGACAAAATCATAGGCAATTTTGTATGTAAGTAGTTTGCAACTGAGGTTTTCTTTTATGTTCATTGGTATATGTTTGTGATAGCAACGGGGGGCATACAAAGCCTTGACTGAATCCCACTATCTAATTTCGTCAACTTGGCCTGTCCATCGCTGATAAAGCACGACAAGCGGCGCTCGATCTGGTGAAAGATTCATATCATCCATTGGATGAGGAAAACTTGAAGATGCCAAACCCTAATCATCATTTCCTCATTTTTCTTCCGTTGTTCCCGGAAAGGGAGGACGCGATTGGTTTGGATGGTGATAAAATAATAATTAGTATTACCGACATACCCACTTCATCCAACTTTTTCTTTTTTCCTTGCACTGATTTACCTTTCATAAAATTGTCCTTTGCAATAAAGTGTGATTTATCTCGTTGTAATGCACCATCCTAAGCAAAATCGGCTTCCGTAACAATGCACTAACGTACTAAAATATCGATGCAAATCATTGAATGCAGAAAGTAGAAAATGATGTCTAGTGATCTACAGAGGAGGATCGATGGGTATAGGTACGAAGTTCACAGGTGGAGTATTGTCGTGTTGGGTTACACGATGGTAAAAGATAATACGTTATTTCAGCAAGGCCTTAGTTTATGTGGCATTATTTGGAAATGTCATTTATTAGGGATTGCACGATGATGTGTTTGTTTGTATAATTATGGTCTGTTAAAGATCGACAAGACATTAACTAGCATTTATTAGAGAAGATTGATTAAAAGTGTTACATGAGGGTTGGACATGTGGGCAGGTGTAAGAGCAAAGTTTTGCCCCTTAGGTTTTGGAGATTGTTGGACAGAATAGTAGAGGAACTAATATTATTTGTGAGTATAAACAGATATTTAGGTTCCTGAAGATCGAAGGATAAGGGTAGAAGGTCGAAGAATAACTCAAGGCATCAAAGTTGTACCTTGATGCCAAAGCCTTTGAAGAAGGATGACCCCTAAAAATATCCATGAGGAAGAAGGAGTTCTCGTAGAGAAATTCAACGAAGAGAAAGCTGGAGCTGGATGAAGATGTAGTCTTTTTCCTAGTTTCTTTTGTTTTCTTGAGTCGTAGAAAAAATCGTACTATCAAGAGGGGTTAGTTAGTTGAGATCTAGGTCAAAGTGAATTTTCTCTACTCAACACAGAACCCAGAGAGTTATACTACGAAGAGAAATCTCACTGAGAACTGAGTTATTGCTCGAAGGCAAAGTCATCGCACTTTGTGCCTTCGAGAAAGAACTCTTTCGTGAGTCAATTTTCTTGCTCCTCATGTAAAGTTGCGCTTTGATGAGAAATTCGACCGTTGTAGACACGCGTCAAGCTGTAAAATTGGGTCACATTCATCATTTTGCTATTGGGATCACCACCTATAAATACCCCGCACCCACCCGCCATTTGCGGTTGGCTGCTGAATATTCTCAGAAACAAGTTTTGTGAGCATCGCAAGGAAGATCTCGAGAGAAAACCCAAGTCCACTTTGAGTTGAGAAATTCATCTAGACTTAAGTTGAGATTAGCTAACCTTTTTATCTTGGGGATCTGCAAGTCTTCTAGACGGTTAGAGGTCTTCTTCAGCAGTCGAAGAGAAATTATCGCCGCGAAGAGAAAGTATGTTAAGGTTTCGAAGATGTCATAAATCATCTACCACGAGTAAGAACTGGACAGGCTCGAGGAGTTTGTTTCCGCGGAGAATAGCACGGAGATAGTTTTGCTCTATGTGTTCAATCACAATTCCCTCCAACCAGACGTAGCACTTTGCAGAGTGTGAACTGGTTCACCAAACATCACCGCGTCAACAGGCTCGTTCTACTTTTCAACACTTAACTTTCGGTATTGTTGTAGTTTGCCTTCTGCGATGTTTACCCTTATAGTTTATCTTTGTTGCAGTTAGTATGCCATGTTTTCTTTCGTTCTACTCATATGTGTTTCTCCTCGACACTCTTTCTAAGTTATTTTTCGCAGCCGTTGTGAATTTACTTTTCTTTTGGTACGAAATTTTGAAGTGACCATTCACCCCCTGCTTTTCTGGTTCTTCTTGTGCTTTCAGAATGAAAGAGAGACGAGAGTTGAGCGAAAGATAAGGTGGACGAGAGAACGCTACATTCTTTTTAATTAGGATTAGGAGAGAAGAGACTAGTGATATAAGCTTTCGTAGTCGTTCAATCCAAGGCAAGATAATTACATCTACCGTCCTTTTATTCTCCGGCGTGTAACACAATGGTCCTACAACTTGTAAAGTGCTCTAACGTGATCCTTGAAAATGAAAATATACTTGCACGGTCCTGGTTACGTCCCTGCGACCAACACCTGATGTGAGAAAAATAAAATTAGCAGAGTGAGACTCAAACATGCTATACATGTATAATACTTTCTCCTTTCAAAATTACATGATATGGTTTTAGTTCAAACTTAGTTCAAATTTGAACTAAAACCATATCAAGTAATTTCAAACGGAGGAAGTATGAAACAACAAGAAAGCCAGTGAACCAGTCAGTGCTTCTTGATAAAATCGATGTAGAAGCTTATATAGACTAGTATCTAGTATTGCATAATTGGACCGATCAAGCAGCCTAGCGTACTTTTTTTTAAACTTCAATCGATTTTCCTGATGTGTATTCTGTTCTCTTTTTTATTGAATTTTACTAAGTTCGTGTTTAATTTTTATTTTTGTATAAAAATACAATTGTTGTGTATTTTAAATGTTTATTATTGAGTAACTTGAAGAGGTAAACAAGAACTTTATTAAAATTTATGTGCATTTAAAATTAATAAATGTAAGAAAATATGATGTATCTTCATTCAGGACCACGAGCACAAACAATTATTGAGTATCCTCATTGTATTTTTAAATAGAAAACTATTTTAAAAAATTGCTTGCCTATATTTTGATTAATGTTCAGCGTGGTGCTAGAAAATGGTTATATTTTTTTCCAATTTTATGCCCAACAACCGGTTTTTGAATTCAAGTAAATTTTCAAAAAATTACATTTACCTCTACAAATTACTCCATAATCAAAATACAATGAATATTAAAATACAAAATAATTATGTATTATTAATTATTGTAAATTTAATTAAGGAGTACGTTTCTTTGTTAATGGATAAAAATAAACACAATCTAAAAAACAAAAAGGAATCGACAGTTGGGCATATAATAGGGCAACAAGATAACCAGATTCTAAAATAAACATAAAACCGCTAAAAAATGCACCAAGAAAACCGTTTGAAGATTCAAGAAAAAGAAAAAGAGCTACGCTACTCCAATGGGCGGCCCTGTTATGTGCGTTGATGGAAGCGAGCTATATGAAGATTGATCTTAGTACTCCCTCCGACCAATATTAATGGCACACACTTAGTAAACAATTCTAGTATAAATTTGTACTAAGTGTGTGCCCATTAATATGGATCGGAGGTAGTATATAAATTTCTAGCTCATAATTTAAGGTGAAGCAGAGTTTAGCCTGATGGCTAACCTTTAGGGGAAGTTTAGTCCCCACTTACGAAAGAGGCTGAATTGCATACACTACCTAATTCAGTTTGATTGAGCAATTTTTTTTTAAAAAAATCAACATCTGCATATTGATGGGTTATCTACATACACTCTGGCCAGTTTGAGAAAAAACGTGAGGCACGTTGTTTGATTGACGACATTATATTCGCTCGATGTTTGATTACCTGCACGAGGTATGATTAAAGCTTAACTAGTAGCCATAACACACTAATCAGAGCTGCGCGCCCATCAGGTGGGAGCCGTGGCCGAGCACGGCGACGCCGTGCGCCTCTTCATTGCCGACGACGACATCGCACACCGCATGGCGGCGAGGACCAGCGACAGCGAGAAAGTTAGGTACAGTAACTTAACTCGACGAGCACCAAGAACAGCACTAGTATCAGCTCCATGCCATCTGACGAGTACCAGGGCTGGCAGCTTCACCTGACGACCGCGGTTGTAGCCCCCTTCCTGGATTTCCAGTAGACGCAGAGAAGCGGTCGCCCAGGTGGCGGGCGGGCCAGGCAGGTCGCTGGCGATCTCCTCCAGCCGCTGTACACAAGCAGGAAGCTAGCAGAGGAGAGCAGCCGCCGTGCAACGCATCCAATTCCAAGATCACATGCCCCGTACAAGAGCTACATGGAGCTGGATGGAAAGCTAGCTAGCGGGAGCTGCGTTGTCCACGGCCAGCCGGCCTACGCGCGCGTCGGCCAGAAAACGGCCCCGATGCAGCCGACCGCCGCAACCGCAAGCGCGGCCAAAATCACTGTTTTGACCTTTAGAAGAAAGATTAGCACGATATAACCCTACGTATAAAAAATGTTTGGATCTAACCCTTTTTGTCACGCCATGCATCTTGGCGTTTGCGTTATACGGGAGACGCCATAGACTTTGGCATTTGCTCCTGGCCCACCACTTAGTCGTTGCTCGTGCTTCATCCGTTGACTGTCCGATGTGGCGAAGAGGAAAACGCCAGGGTCTATGGCGTTTCCCCCAGATACTCTTGTTTGATCCCTTATGCCAGTTTTTACTTCTTAAGATGATCTCAAATGAACAAATGATCAACATAAATATTCTTCAGTTTGATAAGAGGGAGAATACTCATGTTGAAAATGTTATCATTTAAGGTCAATTTAGGGGCTAAAAAGCTAGTGCAATGCATCAGACAATGTTTGGTTCCTTGCGACAGTTTTTATCCTTTAAATTATCTGAAGAAACAATCTTCAACATAAATATTCTTTTGATTAACAAAAAGAAGACTTATTGTGTGCAGTCTCTTTTCATTTGAGATAACCTTAGGGACAGGAAAACTGGCGCAATGTATCAGCCATGACTGTTTGAGACCGAACGCTACTTGATGGTAATTTATATACACCTTAGATCAATATAAGCATCATTTATATCACAGCCCAACCGAATGCATAACACAAGTGTGTAAATTTTTAGGACGAAATACAATCAAATGAGGGTTGTGCAAAAAAGACATATAATACTAAAAGATGGTCATATTGTTCACAACGTACTCTTGAGAATATTGGCTTGATACGTTGATTGTTCCTTCATCAATTATCAACTGTTCTGAGATAGAAAAATTACTATCACATAGACATATTACTAAGTCATCACGTAAAAAATTGGTATGTTCTGAGAGAAAAATAAATATTGAGCTTGTTGTAAAAATGATGACTTTTTAGTTTAGTTGTCATATAAATAATGCTTATCTTGATCTGGGATCGTCGTATACAAACTACTATTAAAGGGCATACAGTTTCAGGCACTAGTCCCTAATATGAGTGTTGGGGGGAAACGCCATAGACCGCGGCGTTTCCCCCTTGCCACGTCGGATAGTCAACACTCGAGGCACGGATATCGACTAGATGGTGGGCCAAAGGCAAACGCCAAAGACCATGGCGTTTACCGTGCAACGCAAACGCCACAGTGGATGGCGTGACCAAAAAGGGTTAGATTCGAACATTTTTTACATATAGGGTTATATCGTGCTAATCTTTCTTCTAAAGTTCAAAACAGTGATTTTGGCCCCGGCCGGGAAGTGGAAGACGGCCTCGGCGGGGCCCCCGCACTGCAGCCGGACGCCGCAGTCCTTGTTCCTCGGTCCTCTTGTGCTTCTTCTTCATCTTTTTCTTTCTTTTCTATTCTATGCTCACAACACCATAGCCGCTCCTAAAGATCACCTCTACAACTACAATGGATCATCTAAATGGAATCCTAACTTGTACGATAGGTGCTTCTCAAAAAACTTTTACGATAGGTGTCAGGTTCGAATTTTGGTCTTTCAATTTATTTTGCACGTTTGGTACTCTGATATGTTGGGTCCATAGGGCATTTGCCGGACGTAGCGAGGATTGTATTGGAGCTTATTTTCATATTCAGGGACTGTATGTAGTAGAGCATTTTAGGAGTTTTTTTAATGGCAATATGTGTTTCATTTATAGTATGTATAGGATAATCCTACGCAAATTACCAGCTCCTATCCTTCTCCTCCGACACCATCGAAGCGGCCACAAAAGGACTATAGTGGAGTATTTTAGGAGTTTGAGGACTATTGTGTTACACGCCGATAGGTATAAGGACTGTAGATAGACACATTATATGGGCATTGCTATACGTAGTGGCGGAGAGTCACAATCAACCAAGGAGAAACCAATTTCAAACCGAAAGCCAAATATGCATGAAAGCAAAAGCAGCTCACAACATACTTGACAAATACATGGTAACATTGAGATACTCCCTCCGACCCATATTAATGGGCACACACGTAGTACAACTTAATATGGATCGGAGGTAGTACCTTTTTTGCCAAAAAGAAAAGAAAAAGGGTTTTTTATTTTCGTGCTTCTCCTTTCTTAGTCCTGCTCAGTTTTGCCCAGGCAACTAACTCTGGTAGTTTTTGCCCTCTCTTCTCTACCAGCTGCTCACAAAGATCCAAATGAAGCATTGTCGTTATGTTAAAGCCTTTGACCATTATGTCTTGACTAGGGGTTGCGTAATATGCTGACAGGTTGGCTCAGACATCTTTTTTTGGAACTCAGACTATGGCTTCTTATAATAGGTGGGGCCGAGGCAGCTTATGATAGGTGGGGCCGCGACAACTTACACTAGTAGAGAAATATTTATCCTCAACTTTAATTGCTGGTGCGTCTGTTTTAATCCACCCCAGCACTATTTTACTTAAACAGTACCGGCGTTTCAATTTTTGGTATGCCAGTTTTGTATCTTTACTGCTAGCATGTCTTTTTTTACGCTATGTCAACACTATGTGGGACCAAGTTTGCTGGCCGGGGAAATAGGTGGTGTTGGATATTTGTACAAACCATATGTATTAATATAGTTAGAGGCGTTTTAGTAATTGCCACGTCATCACTATATTTTGTCTATATAAAGAGTATTGGCAGCCCTATGTTCCTCATGGAATTTTACTTCTCATTTTTCCATAGTTAGATCTTCATACTTTCATTTGTAACTATATGGCCAGCAATGGACCCACCAGAGTTTGTAGAATCATCACCATCCCCTATGAGCCCACGTCGATCGAGAGTGCCGAAAGATTGGGGCTTCGCCGCTTTGGGCGAGATCCTCCCTGCCCATGGTGGCTCCATCACAAGCTCTCTTCACCATGGGTTGTGCAGGCGAAAATGTACGGCGAATCGTCTCGTTACAACAGTGATTCCTACACAACCGGGGGTGTCAAAGTGGCCAAGAATCTGGCGAGTACACCAATGCTGCTTTGCGTCTGCCACCGCCCTTTTGAAAACAAAACTTCACACACAACATGGAATCCAAAAGGAGAGTTCTTTACGCCGTTGAAAGGTATAAAAATCCCTTGATCGGTGTCAACAAATTAATTTGCGCATCAAATGTACCATTGCGTGCACATCATTATTTGATTTGTGTATACACGATGTAGGAAACATGCTCTTGTCACACATGGATTGGGGTCGATCTCGTACAAAAATACTTAAGCAAGGTGCTGCAATACTACCATAGACCACCGAGATAACAACTAGATGATATGCAGATAAAAAAAAAGATGTGAGGCCAAATCAGAAAGTTCCAGAAGTTTCGATATGCACTTCTTGCAAGTGTTATGATTAGGCTCGTTATTCAAGCTGGGTCAGTGGAGGGATTTTCTCTTGTGAGAGTTATTACAGTAATGATGTTCTTAGTTTAGGCATTTTATGCTTAGACACTAGTTTAACTAGGTTATGATTGAGCTAGCTAGCTACTGTCCTTTGAACTATGTATCCAGATTAATCAATTAATTAGTTATGTTTTCCTCTTAATTACTGGGTCTTCGACTATTTATATTATATATATAATTATATAAAAATATATTAATTGAAATAAAATATAAATACGAACAAAAGAAAGTATACATAAAAATAAAAATGCCTACCAACTAATATATTTTTTTAAAGTGAAAATATAGTGCCGACGTTGAGACTGAGAAATCCAACGCCACCAATAATTTGGTAGTTACCAAAACCGCCATGTCCCTCTTTTTACTTGCCCGTATTCACTTCGCCTCTCTCTCTCTCTCTCTCTCTCTCTCGATCCCGTTGCCGCCCGTCCCCTCCTCCGCTGCATCGTCCCCTCACCATCCTCGTCTTCGTCGTCCCGCGCCTCCATCCCCTCCCCATGCAGCGAAGGTAAATCGTCCCGCGCCGCCGTCCCCTGCCTCCCTCTCTAATAACTGCCGCTCCTCTACCTCCCTGCAGGTAATCGTCATCGTCTCGTCGCCGCTGTCTCGCGTGGCACCATTGTCCCAGTCTCCCCACATCCTCCCACATCGCGCCCACCTCCTCCCACGCAGGTGAGCACACTCCCACTCACATTGTCCCTCTTTTTAAAATTCCCGAATTTCTTCTACTTATGAAGAATAACCCGATTGTGCAGTGTTATGCATTTCACTAATTGTGTAATGTTAGTTTTAGAATTTCGAGTTGTAGTGTATAGTGCAAAAATCTGCTCGATTAATGTAATGTTAGTTTTAGACTTTTAGTGTAGTTTTAGTTGTAGATTGTAGTTTTAATTTCAGTTGTAGATTGTAGTTTTAGTTTAGTTGTAGATTGGAATGTTGGTTTTAGTTTAGGTTGGAGTGTTGGTTTTAGTTTAGATTGGAGTTTCTTGCAGGTATTTGTGTCGTTAACATGTTCATTTTTAGGCAAAGTCATGGCAATTTTTTACTAATTTATATATTGGTATTTTGCATCATCAGAGATGGCATCGAACTTTTGGGGTGTGCTTGAGAAAAGTGGCAAGTGGTATGCACTATTAGAAAGGACAATGTGAGCCATGAACTCGGTCATTGGAACACCCCCCGAGGAAGCAGCGCACACGTATGATGCTAGGGTAGCTGAGCTCTTTCAGCATAAAGCACATGTTAACTCCCCCGAGGATCGCCAACACGTGCAGTTCCTCGCGCCAGAAGGGATGCGAGTATGCACTAAGGCTGAGGAGAAGGAGAACCACAAGGCAAAGAAGCAACTATTTGACCCTATAGTGAAGGGTTTGGCGACGAACGCTTAACTAGTGGAGTTGAATAAGATGATGCTCATGCAGTATGAATCCAAGAAGGAAGCAAAGGAAGATCCAATAGAATGGGATGAGTTCTTGGGGCAGTATGACGATGATCAGGTTGGCCCCTCAGGGGCGGGGGATCAATACTAAGCTAGATGGGTAGCGCTAGTTATTTGTGAACAGTTTAACTTGGATCAATGTTTATGTTTGAACTATGTGTGTATGGTTTGTAAAACTGCTTAGTCGTTTATTAGAATATGTGAAGTATGTAACTAATGAATCTATATCTAGTTCTATATGTGTTTGATATATGTTGAACTCTATTTATTCTGTGTCAAAATGAATGCATTAAATGGATCCTCCGTGTGTGATCCGTGGTGCAGTGAGACACCAGAAGGACCGGAAGTTCTTCATAGATCTTCCAAATGACTTCCAGAATTGGTTCGTGCATTTTATTTCAACATGTTTTGGTATTTTTCTCTCTCAATGTATTTAACTAATCTCGTTCTTCTTTTGCTCAGTATATCCCTTGTGGGTACACATTTGAGCTCCTTGACAAGTTCATCGAATCCATTCAAATTCCAACCATAATCCATTGCAAGTTCATGAAGATGTAGACGGCAAAGACCTTCCTTTGTCTTGTCACCAACGAGCCAGGCGCACCTATCTCGGGTGCCTTGCTTGGTGAGCTCTTGCAGATGCATGGGGTATGGAAGTTGGGGAGAGGGTGACGTTCTACCTCGACCATGATCATTCGGAGGTCATGGTGTACTTCAATCTTGATGGCAGCTCCGGTACAATTAGTCCGGAGTACGACTGACGGGGATCAACCCCGGCAAATCCCATGGTCAGGGACCCTGGGTTAGTCATGAGAGGCACAGGTTGGACGATAGCTCGTCGGCAAACAAGAAGGCACGCTCCTGCTCGATATTATTGATGGGGGAGATGCGATTACAGTGGATGCCAAGGCTGGAGCGCTCAAGTCTAGGGTTACAGATGATATTGGTCGTCTTTTGTGTCGCCCCTCCTAGCCTTTATATACTGGGCTAGGTCTCAGGGAGTTCATCTATGTTTACAGGTAAGCTTTCCTAACCCTAGCTTGCTCCGTACGGCAGGTCTTCGCACCTTCCTTGTGAGTCGCAGACTCCTACGTCGGTGCCAATTAGTTGGCCGAGGCTGTATCTTCATGGGCCTTCTGTCTTCAGGGACACCAGGTAGGCTTATCCATAGGAGTCGTAGGGTCACCCCCTCGTCAGTAGCCCCCGAGTGCCTGGGGGACTCGAAGAGTCGCGCAGGGACTCGAGTACATCCATTTGTCGGTTATTTGTATGCGCGGTACAACCGCGGGTCGCTGGCAGTCTGGTGGCCATGACAAAACCTGTTTCGAGGGATGCTAAGCTGAAAGGGCCCAAGGAGTCGACTGGTCGAGCCTTGGTGAATTGCACTAGGGAAAATACCGCAGTAGCCCAATCAAACCCACGTCCCTCGACGTGAGCTTGGAACACTGGTGTCGAGCAAAAGTCCTGCCTCTTCAGGCCTTACGGTGTTCATTTGCCGCCAGTAATGTGCATAGCCTAAGGCGCGTCCGCCTGACTTTTTCTATCATGCGCAGCGCATGGAAAAGGTTGGGAGTGAAATCACTCTTCGGCAAGTCCCAGCCCGGCCGAACTTCGCAGCGGGGTCTTACGTACACGCTAATCTTGCGTGGCATCTGGGCACAGTGTATCGTGTTCCAGGAATGTGTGTTTTTGAGGCGCGGAGCCTTACAACATTGCACCCGCTTGGAACAAAACATCAAGCGAGCTGTTCACTCATTCACCCGCGGAGCTTGTTTCGAGTACTCAGACGGGGAGTTCTTCAGGAGTGGTCACTCGAATGCCGTTTCGGCTCTTGAGGTGAGGGAGCACCTGAGACTCTAGCGCCGTATGATCTTGGCGAGTGAATATTTATCTTGCGTCGGGTTGAGGGAGCACCCGAAACTCTCATGAGTGCGAGTGATCACTCGAGCACGTTGCTGACCTTTAGGTGAGGGAGCACCTGGGACTCTCATGATGTGCTCTCCCGATGGGAGTAAGATGTTTTTCTTCATCATGAAAAAGATTTGAAAGATAGAATCTCTTAGCCTTGATGGCGTACTCAGTACGTCTTGCTGTGATATGACGTTGACGTGGTCTTCTGGTGTTTTTGACCACTGTAGCCTGCCGAAGGAAATGACTTGGCGCTGTCCCGCCGAAATTTTCGCGTCGTGCGATCATGGTCCTCTTTTTGCGTGCGTAGTGAGCGGTGTTGTTACTGCGCCGATTGGATTTTCCATACTTTTCGTCTGTTTATGGGATCGTGCCACGTGTGCTGGGCGATAAGGTTGGACGGTGGCCCTTCTTGCTAGGCTCTTGAGTTAAATACCTTGCGGCTGGGTAAATTGTAGTTTTTACCCAGCCATTGCCTTCCTTCTCTTTCTCTGTTTCCTTCTTGTTCTTGAGCCTTCATAATTTCTCCTCTGCGGGCTGCTGCAGGATCTATGACCAAGCGCCCCCGTAGTGTTGTAGAGGCGGCCAAGATGTCTGGCAAGTGGGAGCGGTCCACATTCAGGGCCGGAGATCTGGATGCGCTGGTTGCTGACGACGTGGTGGTGGAGGGTGATGTGCGTCTCCCTGGTGATGAGTCGATTCCAGCGCCGGCGGCGGACGAGCGGGTATGCTTCCAGGCTTTCTTCCACCGCGGGTTTGCTCTTCCGCTGCATCCTTTCGTTCGCGGCTTGCTGTATTCCTATCGGCTCCAGTTGCATGACCTGACTCCCAACGGAATTTTGCACATTGCGTGTTTCATCACTCTTTGTGAGGCCTTCCTGGGGATTTACCCCCATTGGGGACTTTGGAGGCGCCTTTTTAGTGTAAAAAGGACGAACTCTGAGTACGCCGTGGGTCGGGTTGGTATCTCCATTGGGGATAAACATTTGTATTTTGACTTGGAGAAAATCGATTCCGTTAGCGGTTGGCGAAAAGGCTGGTTTTATCTGAAGGATCGTTGCGTTGTTGGTCAACAATTTGGTCTTTCTTCTTTCAATCCGGGAACGCGGGTGGTCAGACAGCCTTCGTGGTCTCATTCCTTGACCGAGGTGGATTCCTCCGACCTGACTCCGTTTTTGGAGAGGATTGCTGTGTTGAAGGATAACTTGATTGGTGGTCAGCTCATCTTTGTTTTTGTGGGGAGGCGAGTTCAACCGTTGCAACATCGAACTCGTCCTATGTGGCAGTACGAGGGACTCGGTGACTCGACGAGATGCTCGCCTCAAGAGCTTGAACCTGACGCCCTGCTGACTCGCATCCAACATGTGACCAAGTGCTCGAGTATTTCGGAAATGTGCCTTGTCCTTCCGTATGCTTCTGATCATTCTCCGCCACCGGTTGGTGTTTGTGTTCATTCGTTTGTTTGGACAAGTACCTAGTTTTGCTCTCTTGTTGACATTGCTTGCCTTGCAGGGCCATGCTCCGGTGCTGTGTAATCCTCTGCAGTCGGAGGACGCCAATATTCATGAAGAACCTGGTGCTTCCGCAGCTGATGATGTTGCGCCAACTGTTGATGCTGAAATTGTGTTGGTGGAAAATTGTCGGGGGATTGGTACCCGGGTAGGCTCACCCATGCGAAAGCAACCTTTCAAGACAAGGATGGACCGATTGGGCTGCAGCTGGGCTGAGCTGGGCAAGCGTACGGCCGATTGCTCCAAGGCAATCACCCGTACCGAATGCCAGCAGTCGGCCCAGGCACAACCGGTCCACCCTTTGTCATCACCAAGACAATCATCCGATTGGCCCGCAGCTGGGCCGAGATGGGCATCGACACGGCCGATTGCCTAGAGCAATCGACCCTGCCGAGGGCCACCAGTCGGCCCAGGTGCAATCGGTACAACTTATCACCCCTGGAGAAGTTGACCCCGAGACCAGTCGGAGGTCCAAGTACGAGGTCATAAATGCGCAATCCCGAGATATCGGGGTGGCAGAGAAGCCAAGTCACATCGAAGATCTGGCAGAGATGCGGTGTCGACCTCTCCTCCGATTCCGCGGACAGGGCGACAAGACCGCACCTCCTAGCTCCACTGTTCATCATCATGCCCTACGAGTCTACAGCATGGGCCGCCGCTTGTCGGGTCCGGATCACCCGGAGAGGAGCAGTCGGTGGGACCCAGCCGATTAGAGGATGACAGCTGGGCCCAATCGGCAGTGAAGTTACCGATTTACCCCGGGCTCACACTATAAGAGCCCGGGGTACCCCTCCTGCGTGGGGGACGATCCACACATTCGCACCATTACTCACAACTCCCTCAGTTCATTTACTGCTTGTATTTCCTCCTCAGGGAAGCAGAGGAGAACCTTGCCCACGACAGTTCTCACTTTCCCCTGAGTAGATAGAGAAGCAGTTATTGTAGCTCAGTTCCATTGATATAGAAGAGACAAGCAGGAGTAGGGGTGTTATCTCTCCGGAGAGCCCCGAACCTGGGTAATTCGTGGTGTCCGTCACCGTGTTTGTGCCCAACCCGATTCCGGCACCATCGACATCTTCTTTCTCGCGTCTTCCCCTCACTTTAGCCATCCCCATGGCATCTGCCGTCACATATCGACGACAGTTGGCGCCCACCGTGGGGCAGACCGAGGCGTCGACTGGAGTAAAGATCCGGACGGGATTTTCCTCTGCATCGGGCGGTAGACACGCCTCTGGCCTGGTTCTTAGGCGTGGGGCAATCGACTATGTGGTGGACTACTCAGCGCGGTACGGGGCCGGTGCGCCCCTGCCGCCCGGTGTGTCGCTGCAAGTGGGCAGTCATCGCCTCTTCATCGGCAGCTTCCCTGAGGCATATCCCAGGGAGATTCGCGTCTTCTCGTGCATCATGGATCCGCTCTCGACCAGGGGCTGCACGGCAGCGCCTGGCGGAGAGGATGGCCATGTGCATGCAGCCGTCATGATGGCGGGGGCGTCTTCATCAAGCAATCGCGGCGCAGCGAGTTCGGCTAGGAGAGCCAAGGAGGCAGCTAACGCAGTGGAGCGAGTCGGCACCAGCGCGTTGCGGGATGTGTTGTACACACCCGTGAACAGGAATGGGGATCCCGATCAAGTCCATACTGAGCTGGAAATAGCACGGCTTGCCCTCGCTCGCAGGGCCGAGCAGGTGCTGGCAGAAGAGCGTAGGCTGGGAGCCATCACAAGGGAGTACAACGCGACGCATGCCGGACCGCGTCGGCCGATTGAGCCCGCGGTCTTAGAAGATTTGAGAAGCCGAGGTCGGGCAGTCCATCAGCAGCTGTCGGGAGCCGAGAAACCGGAGCGGCCAAGGAGGCCGGTGCAGCCGGAGCAGCCGGCGCAATCGGCGTTCATCCAGAGGCCGACGTACAGCACATCGGACAAGAACCTGAGTGTAGGGGAACGCGGCAGAAAACAAAAAATTTCCGCACTACGAACAGCCCAGGACCACTATGGAGACTGCATACAAGGTTTTGATCTGATCGTTACCGACTCGTAGCGCAGCGGAAGTAGAGTCGATGTAGATCGTTGGTGCAGACCCCCGCAGCTAGGATTTACAACCTCCCAACCGCGAGGATGTCCTCCCTCGTCTGCTCCTCGGACAGCGCTCCGAGAGGCGGTCGGACAGTCCCTCGGACGATGTCACGGACAGCCCTTCGGGAGGCCCCTCGAAACTCGATCGGTAACTCGGACAGCCCTCCGGGAGGACCCTTGAAACTCGAACGATAATTTGGACAGCCCTTCGGGAGGACCCTCGAACAGCCCCTCGGGCAAAAGATCGAAACTACGACCTCTCTACGGGGTTGCACACATACGGTGTCATCTATCCGGCAGGGCTTCGCCGTCCAGAACTAGTTCCTACCGGAACCCAGACAGCCTTTCGGCTCTACGAAACTATTTCGTGGGAGGGAGAGAAGAAAGCCAGATCATGCAATGGCACTTGTTGAGAGTTCAAGTGAGAACTTGGATCAGATTTGAGAGACCCCTCTCCACCCCTATTTATAGGGTGAGAGGCTATGGGGAAAAACCCAAAATGCCCTCCAAACTGCATCATTGCCTGCATCATCATGCAAGCTGCATCATCGCCTGCATCATCATGCAAGCTGCATCATCGCCTGCATCATCATGAATAGTGTATCCACTATTCATGAAGACATTTATCTGCGACCGTAAAATCCGAAACTTTTCTGTAGGTCTTAGAAAAATTCCAGTACCCACTAAAAGGATTTTGGACGCGTTCCGAAACAATTCCGGATTAGTGATTTTCATCTGCGAAAAGCAACCAAAGCGGTTCCGGCAGCTCCGGAACATTTCCGGTTTTTTCTCTCTGGAAAAATCCCAGAAGTTCCCAGAACAATTCTGGCACCCTCCAAGAATTTCCAGGCGTGTGCCGAAACCATTTTGACTTAATGATATATTCCGAAACAACTTTTCGGTTTTACCGAAATTATTCCGGTGTTCTCTTTCCGGAACTTTTCCGTTTTCTCCGAAACCTTTCCGGTGACTTTCTCTCAGACTCCCTGTCTAGTATTCAGCAGATAGATGACCCTTAAGCGTGTGACCCTATAGGTTCGGTGAAGTATAGACATGACCCGGAACACTTTCCGATCAATGATCAACATCGGAGCCGTGGACACCCATATTGACCCCTATACCCACACGAATAAATATTCGAGTGAACCTCCAGTTGCCGTGTGCTATTCCTGTTGCTTCGTGATATGTTACAAATACCCGAGGTGAGACTTATCGGCATCCCCGTGGATCAACACTTGTCCACTATGCCAGTTACCTCGTTACTAGTATTGTTCTCTTTTCTCGTTCCCGCGTTCCGGCATCCCTGTGATCAAATCACACTGTGTCTGGCCAGACGATGGTGGATACCGTAACACCGAGAGGGCCCGAAGAATATCTCTCCATCGACGGAGGAGCAAATCCCAATCTTGAGCTACCTAGTTCCTTGTCATACTTTTCCGTGAACCCGTAAGCCGCCGTAATAGCCACCCTTTTACAGATGACGTTTAACAAACCCCAAAGTTCACGAAGCAAGTACGAAGGAACTCGATACTCTCATGGTCTAAGGAATTATGCAAACGCTCAACTTTCTCTGTGTTATAATCCATTAACTGGTGACGAATGTATCTCATAGCATAACATCAATCTGGGTCGATTCAACACAAATGTTCTTCTAACATTGTGCCCTCAAAATTGCCGGCATAGTCATGCCCATGATCAGGAAAACAGAACCATCATGCAACACTTGAGCTAGTCTTAGAGGCGAGACTAGGAATATATATTTTTTATCCGTTTATTATTCCACACGTGCATATGAGTCTTCCTCCGAGCCTCGTGGTTATTGCAGACTCGAGAACCATAGCAGTTATAGCATGGAATATAAACATAATTAGGAACATGGGGATAAATAATAACATTTATTATTGCCTCTAGGGCATATCTCCTACAGACTCCCACTTGCACTAGAGTCAATAATCTAGTCAATGCTAATGCACTTTACACCTACGGCATACTGGTGTAAAATATGCTTCACATGTGGTATAGCCTGATGTCCAACGGATCTGACAACTTCAACTCCGTGTGTATCTTTGCATATCCTCGCGTTTTCACGCTTTCACAAAATTCATATTTTGTGTGGACTTGGCTTTGTATATATGCGAATCACTGGTCGAACCTTGATTCCTCAGACTGAGCTATGGAGCAACTATCTTCAATAGTGTTCCATTGACCAAAGCCATATTGGAACCATACTAAGTTCATGAATGAACTATATGATTCAACATTTTCTTTGTTGCTTCTAAAGCAGCAACATACATAGCCATTTGTTATAGAATTTCGCCACAGTAACCTGTTATGAACAATTCCAACTTACTGTGCCACCATATTGTGTATTACACACACAAAAACTTTAACTCAAATCGAAAATCGCATGGAGCATTGATGAAAACCGTATCGATGTAATTACTTACAACAAGTTCTTCATAATCTCTTCTTGCGAGAAAACATGTCATCAGTGCTACTTTAGTACTCAATGACATTTTTCACTGTTGTCCCACGATCAGTTCTTTGATCACTTTGGTATCTATACTCGCAACAACTTTGGAGTATTGGACATATCTGGTTGTTTTACATACCATGGAATACATGATTAATCCCAACACGAAGGTGTGTGGAATCTCCATTATGTAATTTGCTCATCAGTGTTTTGGGACACTGAGTCTTGCAAAAACTCTTTCCATGTGACTTTGGCAAGAATCACTCCTTGTCGTTTTTAACGCTAAACTGTTTTAGCACCTTGTCAATATGTATTTTGGCTTAGCCCTATTAGGCAATTATATCTCGTAGATAATTATGCCTAATATCAAGACAACTTAGCCCAAGCACTTCGTTGAAAAACTATTTTCAATGAAGTCTTAATTTGTGTCAAGAAATTTATATTATTTCCAATTAACAATGTGTTAGGCACACAAGGTTTTTAGAAATATTATTATGCTCCCACTTACTTTCTTGTAGCCACAAGCATCTTCGTTATCCATCGATGAAATCAAACTCTTTTGATTATTTCATCAAAAACGAAGATTCCAACTCCATTATGCTCTCTTTTGTCCATCGCAGGAACTCTGAAGTTTGCATACTTACTAGCATCCTCTGGACTGACAAAATACCTTGGACTGTATCTCCAAGGCAGTATTTCCATCTCATGGAAATCCTTTTGGCATCCATGTTTCATATCTCATGAATGAAATACGTATTAATTGCTAGTTTAACCCGAACCGACTTTAAGCATCGCTACGGAGAGACAATCTCGCCGTAGTTAATTCCTTGAAATTGTTATAAGCAACAAGTCGAGCTTTATGGATAAAACATTTTTATCCGTATCAGTTTATAGTTCCATTAATATTCGTTAGACTCTAAGTCTTCCGAATGGTCCATCAAGATACAATCTTGAATTACGTATATGGAAACTATCTCGGATTTGTATTGGCATTTAGCCAATTCCGGAGTCAGGGCCCATCATCGCTTCCTTGATTATCGTAGGTATGCTGTTGTCTAACAACAATATCTCGTTTGCGCACCTGAGAGGTTTGCACGAGTTTTGCCTACGTGGCTCAGTTGCAAGTTTGACCGAAGTCCATACATCTCATGTAGAGGCTTCCGTATCAGTTGCAGTAGGAAACTCTGGAATCACTTCCAAGGTTCCTTTCCTTTGATCTGATGACGAAGATACTGTTATCTCGTCGAGTTGCACTGTCCTCCCACTCACATTTTTTCAAGAACCATTCTCTTTAAAAGCATACCGTTCTTTGTGGCAAAACCTTTTGCCTCGGTATAGTGGTGGAGGAATTCCCAATAATTTGGGATAACCTACAAAGTAGCACTTGTCTGATTTGGAATAGGTTTGTAAACAGTTTACACAATCCCCATATTCCAAATGTTAAGAAAAGATAAAACATGGTTGGGCGTACCATACCATGGCGTCATTTCAACAGACCTGATGGCGCTCCTTTAAGTGTAAAAGCCGTAGTCTCTAAAGCATTACATTAAAAGGGATAATGGCAAATTGATTTATGTCATCTTTGATCTTACCATGTCATAAATGGTTTGATTACATCTTCAAGGACATTCCACTTGCAGTGGTGTTCCGGGAGGTGCAAGTTATGAAAACTCTTTTCACAACTCATCAGACATTGGCTAAACTTGTAACTCAAAAATTCCTTTCTGCAATCAAATTGTAGAAACATAATTTTCTTGTCACAATAACTTTCACTTCATTTTTGAAAACCTTTCGAATGATTTCAAAAGATCCAGACTTACGTCTCATCAAGTAAATATCCATATATCTACTTGAGTCTTTTCTGAAGATAGATAAATCCACTACTAACAACATTTATCGGACTACACACATCAAATGTATGATCACCAATAAGTTTGTTGTTCGTTCCTCATGGCCTGTGAACGGTATTTCAGTCACTTAACTTTTCGGACGAAAGTTGCAAGTGTGAGATGATTCATAATCAAATGACTTCAAAATCCATCATTATGGAATTTCTCCATGCGGGTTTCTCCAATGTGACCAAATGCAGTGCCACACATATGTGGTATTCTTTTAGTCTTTCGACATTTAGCGTCATTGTTATGGATGTATCATATTACCATCAATATTCGTAACATACATCCCATCCCCGATGGAAGCATGGCCCTTTATGTTATTCATAATACTGAACAACAATTGTTCTTTTATGAACAACCTTCTTGCAACATACTTTATGCAATGGGCTAGAGTGTATAAAACTCTAAAACGAATTATGAAAATAAATACAGATGGTGATACACCGATGGAAAGTATAGTAACTTTTACTATGTTCCCAGCGCGTATCTAAAACTCATTACTAGCAAGTCTTTTAGGCCGTAGTGGTTCTTGCATCGAGTTGCAACAGAATGCAATCGAGCGGGTATTCCTGTGATCAACTTTTAATCATAATACCCAAGAATTATGGACTAACTGTTTAATCACAATCCCAAGAACTATTTATTTTTGACCAGCCTTCCATACATCAATAACTTTCATGACTTTTATACATGAGCTGGACATTCCAGTCTTCTTTCTTTTTGCCCTTATACTTTTAACAGTTTAACTTTCAATATATTTCTCCTACTCTCAGAAGAAGCACCCAACTTTAAGAGTGGCGTTAGCCCCGGACTTCCTAGGCGTGTGAGTCATACTAACACCCTTTGGACATTTCCTTTCTCTTTAAGTTGTTTGTTTTATTCACCTTCATCATATGACAGGCGTTCTTCTGGATCCCTCTCTTATCAGTCAAATGCCCAGTAAACACTGTACTAATACTTTGCAAACAGATATTGCTTTGGATATCTCATATCTTTTAGCCTTTGTCTGTATCTGAAAACAATTTTCAGTTCCATGAATATTACATAACTATCCCAAACTTGTGAAGTTCGGGTCTTATGGAAGCAAACGTATTGCACTTGACCACAATGGAATTCTAGCTTTTGGATCGAAGGACGAGAGTCACATCATCCATAGCATTAGCGGGAGGACACCGAAAGCATGCGATAGGACAAAATCCTTCTCGGCACTCTTGAGGACAATCCTCGCATTACGTTACCAACCGTAAAGTTTTAACCAGATATTTAACAGCTTATTCAATTTTAATAGGGAAGGTGGAAACGCGAGCCATTATTCTACAACTATTAGCAAATTATACTTAGACAGTGTTCATAATTAATTGCACTCAGAATTAAACAAGTTAATTCTAAAATGCGCTCCCACTCAAATCAATATCTCTCAAAATTGATTATGAGTGATTCAAGATCCAAATATCAATACAACGCCATAGAATCATCATCTCATGACGAGGATTTTGATTTGGTAGGCCAACTTGCCGATCACATCTCTATGTGACTCTTGTTCATCTTTCGATGCATGTGTTCCGAGCTCAGGACGATCCTGCCATGAACGTCAAGACAACCAAGTGATCTTGCTGCGAGGTCTGACCTCACCCGCCTTACATTTCTCCAATCGTTCGTACCCATGCATCCATGGCGCACCCCGAAAGGATAGATGCTGTGACGGTGCTACATTTGGGAGAACACTAACTACTTGATATTTTAAGTGAGAGATCACCCTAATAAAAAGCGACTACCGCGCAATCAAGAAGGGTGCAACTTAAGGGATAAACATCTCAGGTAATTTATAATTGCATGATATGGTATAGCCCCTTCTGACGGAGAAGTCAAGTATTTCTTCGTCTTTGGCATTTGCGTCGGAGTTCACCTTCGCGAAGTTTGCCACCACCTTGTCGATGCACCAAATAATATTGCTATCTCTATAGCTAATAAAATAAGTGCATTACATAAGGTTGACTCGCAGGTCATTAAAGTGACAATCATATGGCTCCAGCCATCATGCCAAATCATGACACGCAGGTCATGTTAATAAATTTACATTATATAGTCATCTCATACATAATCAAATTAATATGAGCTTTGCTATACCACATCACATGCACATCCTGCAAAACCAAGTTAGATGCCTCTAATCGGTTTATGCAAAATTTTATTTTACGTGGCTTCTAAGGTTTTGACTTAAACCGCAGCTACCAACGTTTATCATCAAGCATGATTATTCAAGTCGCTAGATTAACTTTGCGGGGTGTATGAAACACGAGATAATAAAATCTCGAGCCCCATACTGAACTTCGTCATACGCGTGATCCCCGTGCAGATCATATCTGCATTGCCCTTTAGTCTGCAGAATTTCTTCTTTCTCTAACTATGGTGGAATTCAACGAACTGTTAGCACTTCTTTGATCAATCAGGATCGCAGATTGCCAGAACTTTGAAACTCCACCATACTGTTATTGAGATCAGAAATACACAAATTCCAGGGAAGCAACAAGAACATCGGGTAACAGATTTCATCTGCCACCCGCATAAATAATTTTCAGCAATAGATCTGATCTACTCTAAAATTATATTATGCAATACCCATACATCTCTATGTATTCTAGATCGCAACATGCATCTACGCATAGCACGGCTCTGATGCCACTGTAGGGGAACGCGGCAGAAAACAAAAAATTTCCGCACTACGAACAGCCCAGGACCACTATGGAGACTGCATACAAGGTTTTGATCTGATCGTTACCGACTCGTAGCGCAGCGGAAGTAGAGTCGATGTAGATCGTTGGTGCAGACCCCCGCAGCTAGGATTTACAACCTCCCAACCGCGAGGATGTCCTCCCTCGTCTGCTCCTCGGACAGCGCTCCGAGAGGCGGTCGGACAGTCCCTCGGACGATGTCACGGACAGCCCTTCGGGAGGCCCCTCGAAACTCGATCGGTAACTCGGACAGCCCTCCGGGAGGACCCTTGAAACTCGAACGATAATTTGGACAGCCCTTCGGGAGGACCCTCGAACAGCCCCTCGGGCAAAAGATCGAAACTACGACCTCTCTACGGGGTTGCACACATACGGTGTCATCTATCCGGCAGGGCTTCGCCGTCCAGAACTAGTTCCTACCGGAACCCAGACAGCCTTTCGGCTCTACGAAACTATTTCGTGGGAGGGAGAGAAGAAAGCCAGATCATGCAATGGCACTTGTTGAGAGTTCAAGTGAGAACTTGGATCAGATTTGAGAGACCCCTCTCCACCCCTATTTATAGGGTGAGAGGCTATGGGGAAAAACCCAAAATGCCCTCCAAACTGCATCATTGCCTGCATCATCATGCAAGCTGCATCATCGCCTGCATCATCATGCAAGCTGCATCATCGCCTGCATCATCATGAATAGTGTATCCACTATTCATGAAGACATTTATCTGCGACCGTAAAATCCGAAACTTTTCTGTAGGTCTTAGAAAAATTCCAGTACCCACTAAAAGGATTTTGGACGCGTTCCGAAACAATTCCGGATTAGTGATTTTCATCTGCGAAAAGCAACCAAAGCGGTTCCGGCAGCTCCGGAACATTTCCGGTTTTTTCTCTCTGGAAAAATCCCAGAAGTTCCCAGAACAATTCTGGCACCCTCCAAGAATTTCCAGGCGTGTGCCGAAACCATTTTGACTTAATGATATATTCCGAAACAACTTTTCGGTTTTACCGAAATTATTCCGGTGTTCTCTTTCCGGAACTTTTCCGTTTTCTCCGAAACCTTTCCGGTGACTTTCTCTCAGACTCCCTGTCTAGTATTCAGCAGATAGATGACCCTTAAGCGTGTGACCCTATAGGTTCGGTGAAGTATAGACATGACCCGGAACACTTTCCGATCAATGATCAACATCGGAGCCGTGGACACCCATATTGACCCCTATACCCACACGAATAAATATTCGAGTGAACCTCCAGTTGCCGTGTGCTATTCCTGTTGCTTCGTGATATGTTACAAATACCCGAGGTGAGACTTATCGGCATCCCCGTGGATCAACACTTGTCCACTATGCCAGTTACCTCGTTACTAGTATTGTTCTCTTTTCTCGTTCCCGCGTTCCGGCATCCCTGTGATCAAATCACACTGTGTCTGGCCAGACGATGGTGGATACCGTAACACCGAGAGGGCCCGAAGAATATCTCTCCATCGACGGAGGAGCAAATCCCAATCTTGAGCTACCTAGTTCCTTGTCATACTTTTCCGTGAACCCGTAAGCCGCCGTAATAGCCACCCTTTTACAGATGACGTTTAACAAACCCCAAAGTTCACGAAGCAAGTACGAAGGAACTCGATACTCTCATGGTCTAAGGAATTATGCAAACGCTCAACTTTCTCTGTGTTATAATCCATTAACTGGTGACGAATGTATCTCATAGCATAACATCAATCTGGGTCGATTCAACACAAATGTTCTTCTAACATTGTGCCCTCAAAATTGCCGGCATAGTCATGCCCATGATCAGGAAAACAGAACCATCATGCAACACTTGAGCTAGTCTTAGAGGCGAGACTAGGAATATATATTTTTTATCCGTTTATTATTCCACACGTGCATATGAGTCTTCCTCCGAGCCTCGTGGTTATTGCAGACTCGAGAACCATAGCAGTTATAGCATGGAATATAAACATAATTAGGAACATGGGGATAAATAATAACATTTATTATTGCCTCTAGGGCATATCTCCTACAGACTCCCACTTGCACTAGAGTCAATAATCTAGTCAATGCTAATGCACTTTACACCTACGGCATACTGGTGTAAAATATGCTTCACATGTGGTATAGCCTGATGTCCAACGGATCTGACAACTTCAACTCCGTGTGTATCTTTGCATATCCTCGCGTTTTCACGCTTTCACAAAATTCATATTTTGTGTGGACTTGGCTTTGTATATATGCGAATCACTGGTCGAACCTTGATTCCTCAGACTGAGCTATGGAGCAACTATCTTCAATAGTGTTCCATTGACCAAAGCCATATTGGAACCATACTAAGTTCATGAATGAACTATATGATTCAACATTTTCTTTGTTGCTTCTAAAGCAGCAACATACATAGCCATTTGTTATAGAATTTCGCCACAGTAACCTGTTATGAACAATTCCAACTTACTGTGCCACCATATTGTGTATTACACACACAAAAACTTTAACTCAAATCGAAAATCGCATGGAGCATTGATGAAAACCGTATCGATGTAATTACTTACAACAAGTTCTTCATAATCTCTTCTTGCGAGAAAACATGTCATCAGTGCTACTTTAGTACTCAATGACATTTTTCACTGTTGTCCCACGATCAGTTCTTTGATCACTTTGGTATCTATACTCGCAACAACTTTGGAGTATTGGACATATCTGGTTGTTTTACATACCATGGAATACATGATTAATCCCAACACGAAGGTGTGTGGAATCTCCATTATGTAATTTGCTCATCAGTGTTTTGGGACACTGAGTCTTGCAAAAACTCTTTCCATGTGACTTTGGCAAGAATCACTCCTTGTCGTTTTTAACGCTAAACTGTTTTAGCACCTTGTCAATATGTATTTTGGCTTAGCCCTATTAGGCAATTATATCTCGTAGATAATTATGCCTAATATCAAGACAACTTAGCCCAAGCACTTCGTTGAAAAACTATTTTCAATGAAGTCTTAATTTGTGTCAAGAAATTTATATTATTTCCAATTAACAATGTGTTAGGCACACAAGGTTTTTAGAAATATTATTATGCTCCCACTTACTTTCTTGTAGCCACAAGCATCTTCGTTATCCATCGATGAAATCAAACTCTTTTGATTATTTCATCAAAAACGAAGATTCCAACTCCATTATGCTCTCTTTTGTCCATCGCAGGAACTCTGAAGTTTGCATACTTACTAGCATCCTCTGGACTGACAAAATACCTTGGACTGTATCTCCAAGGCAGTATTTCCATCTCATGGAAATCCTTTTGGCATCCATGTTTCATATCTCATGAATGAAATACGTATTAATTGCTAGTTTAACCCGAACCGACTTTAAGCATCGCTACGGAGAGACAATCTCGCCGTAGTTAATTCCTTGAAATTGTTATAAGCAACAAGTCGAGCTTTATGGATAAAACATTTTTATCCGTATCAGTTTATAGTTCCATTAATATTCGTTAGACTCTAAGTCTTCCGAATGGTCCATCAAGATACAATCTTGAATTACGTATATGGAAACTATCTCGGATTTGTATTGGCATTTAGCCAATTCCGGAGTCAGGGCCCATCATCGCTTCCTTGATTATCGTAGGTATGCTGTTGTCTAACAACAATATCTCGTTTGCGCACCTGAGAGGTTTGCACGAGTTTTGCCTACGTGGCTCAGTTGCAAGTTTGACCGAAGTCCATACATCTCATGTAGAGGCTTCCGTATCAGTTGCAGTAGGAAACTCTGGAATCACTTCCAAGGTTCCTTTCCTTTGATCTGATGACGAAGATACTGTTATCTCGTCGAGTTGCACTGTCCTCCCACTCACCTTTTTTCAAGAACCATTCTCTTTAAAAGCATACCGTTCTTTGTGGCAAAACCTTTTGCCTCGGTATAGTGGTGGAGGAATTCCCAATAATTTGGGATAACCTACAAAGTAGCACTTGTCTGATTTGGAATAGGTTTGTAAACAGTTTACACAATCCCCATATTCCAAATGTTAAGAAAAGATAAAACATGGTTGGGCGTACCATACCATGGCGTCATTTCAACAGACCTGATGGCGCTCCTTTAAGTGTAAAAGCCGTAGTCTCTAAAGCATTACATTAAAAGGGATAATGGCAAATTGATTTATGTCATCTTTGATCTTACCATGTCATAAATGGTTTGATTACATCTTCAAGGACATTCCACTTGCAGTGGTGTTCCGGGAGGTGCAAGTTATGAAAACTCTTTTCACAACTCATCAGACATTGGCTAAACTTGTAACTCAAAAATTCCTTTCTGCAATCAAATTGTAGAAACATAATTTTCTTGTCACAATAACTTTCACTTCATTTTTGAAAACCTTTCGAATGATTTCAAAAGATCCAGACTTACGTCTCATCAAGTAAATATCCATATATCTACTTGAGTCTTTTCTGAAGATAGATAAATCCACTACTAACAACATTTATCGGACTACACACATCAAATGTATGATCACCAATAAGTTTGTTGTTCGTTCCTCATGGCCTGTGAACGGTATTTCAGTCACTTAACTTTTCGGACGAAAGTTGCAAGTGTGAGATGATTCATAATCAAATGACTTCAAAATCCATCATTATGGAATTTCTCCATGCGGGTTTCTCCAATGTGACCAAATGCAGTGCCACACATATGTGGTATTCTTTTAGTCTTTCGACATTTAGCGTCATTGTTATGGATGTATCATATTACCATCAATATTCGTAACATACATCCCATCCCCGATGGAAGCATGGCCCTTTATGTTATTCATAATACTGAACAACAATTGTTCTTTTATGAACAACCTTCTTGCAACATACTTTATGCAATGGGCTAGAGTGTATAAAACTCTAAAACGAATTATGAAAATAAATACAGATGGTGATACACCGATGGAAAGTATAGTAACTTTTACTATGTTCCCAGCGCGTATCTAAAACTCATTACTAGCAAGTCTTTTAGGCCGTAGTGGTTCTTGCATCGAGTTGCAACAGAATGCAATCGAGCGGGTATTCCTGTGATCAACTTTTAATCATAATACCCAAGAATTATGGACTAACTGTTTAATCACAATCCCAAGAACTATTTATTTTTGACCAGCCTTCCATACATCAATAACTTTCATGACTTTTATACATGAGCTGGACATTCCAGTCTTCTTTCTTTTTGCCCTTATACTTTTAACAGTTTAACTTTCAATATATTTCTCCTACTCTCAGAAGAAGCACCCAACTTTAAGAGTGGCGTTAGCCCCGGACTTCCTAGGCGTGTGAGTCATACTAACACCCTTTGGACATTTCCTTTCTCTTTAAGTTGTTTGTTTTATTCACCTTCATCATATGACAGGCGTTCTTCTGGATCCCTCTCTTATCAGTCAAATGCCCAGTAAACACTGTACTAATACTTTGCAAACAGATATTGCTTTGGATATCTCATATCTTTTAGCCTTTGTCTGTATCTGAAAACAATTTTCAGTTCCATGAATATTACATAACTATCCCAAACTTGTGAAGTTCGGGTCTTATGGAAGCAAACGTATTGCACTTGACCACAATGGAATTCTAGCTTTTGGATCGAAGGACGAGAGTCACATCATCCATAGCATTAGCGGGAGGACACCGAAAGCATGCGATAGGACAAAATCCTTCTCGGCACTCTTGAGGACAATCCTCGCATTACGTTACCAACCGTAAAGTTTTAACCAGATATTTAACAGCTTATTCAATTTTAATAGGGAAGGTGGAAACGCGAGCCATTATTCTACAACTATTAGCAAATTATACTTAGACAGTGTTCATAATTAATTGCACTCAGAATTAAACAAGTTAATTCTAAAATGCGCTCCCACTCAAATCAATATCTCTCAAAATTGATTATGAGTGATTCAAGATCCAAATATCAATACAACGCCATAGAATCATCATCTCATGACGAGGATTTTGATTTGGTAGGCCAACTTGCCGATCACATCTCTATGTGACTCTTGTTCATCTTTCGATGCATGTGTTCCGAGCTCAGGACGATCCTGCCATGAACGTCAAGACAACCAAGTGATCTTGCTGCGAGGTCTGACCTCACCCGCCTTACATTTCTCCAATCGTTCGTACCCATGCATCCATGGCGCACCCCGAAAGGATAGATGCTGTGACGGTGCTACATTTGGGAGAACACTAACTACTTGATATTTTAAGTGAGAGATCACCCTAATAAAAAGCGACTACCGCGCAATCAAGAAGGGTGCAACTTAAGGGATAAACATCTCAGGTAATTTATAATTGCATGATATGGTATAGCCCCTTCTGACGGAGAAGTCAAGTATTTCTTCGTCTTTGGCATTTGCGTCGGAGTTCACCTTCGCGAAGTTTGCCACCACCTTGTCGATGCACCAAGGCCTCAGTCGGAAGGAAAGAAGAGAGAACAACTGCAACAACAACAACAACCAGCAGAACAATGGCAAGCGCAAGGATGAGCAGCCAGACACTCAGTACGGCAGTCGGCAGGTGGCCGCTGTTCAAAATGAAGAAGATCCAGGGGTTGCAGGAGGCAGTCGAAAGATGAGACCCAATGTGAGGCCCCCGGGGCAGATGAAGCCCAAGTACACGTTCGATGATATGTTGGATGCACCATGCAAGTTGCACGACACTCCCGGCAGGCCGTCTGCGCATACCACTCGGCAGTGTGATTTCGTGAGAAGGATTGCGAAGGGAGAAGCTTTACCACCTCCACCCCCACCACCACCCTATAACAGAGGACCACCTCAGCAGCAGAACCAGTTCCCACGGCAAGACGCCGCTTACATGATTTTCACCAGCGAGTCCACCGACAAGGGCAGTCGGAGAGCCCGAGTTCAAGAAGTCAACTCCACCATGCCACCGATTCCTCAGTTCATGCATTGGTCCGAATGTCCCATATCCTGGGACAGAGCAGATCACCCGACCATCTTGCCGAATCCAGGCAACTACCCGCTTGTGGTTGATGCTATGTTCGCAGGACCAAGGTTTTCATGCAAGTTCTCCCGAGTGCTCGTCGATGGAGGAAGCACAATCAACATTCTGTACAGAGATACCTTAATCAAGCTAGGGCTCACCGAGAAGGATCTGGAGCGCAGTCGGACGACGTTCCATGGGATTGTCCCTGGGTTGTCTTGCACCCCCATGGGTCGCGTTCGGCTGGACGTCATATTTGGCACAGAGGAGAACTTCAGGAGGGAGCCGATTTGGTTCGAGGTCACCGACCTCAGCAGTCCTTATCATGCTCTGTTGGGATTGCCCGCATTTGCCAAGTTCATGTTCAACGCACAGCAGACTTACCTCAAGATGAAGATCCCAGGGCTAAACGGCGTCATCACTGTCACTGGGGACTTCAGGAAGTCCCTCGAGTGCACGTCGGCTGGCGGCAGTTTGGCTGACTCCCATGTGATTGAAACAGAGAAGCGTCAGCTCGGCAAAGTGATAGCAATGGCGCAAGCACAGAACAAGAATCCACTCCCAGTCGGCTTAGCCAAGAGAGCAGATGAGGAATCGGCTTTTCAGTCGGCCAAGGACAGCAAGAAGGTCGCTCTAGATCTTTTCGACTCAACCAAGTTCGTTGTAGTCGGAGCTGGACTTAGCGACAAATAGGAAAGCGAGCTCGTCGAGTTTCTCCGTGAGAATCGGGACATCTTCGTATGGTCTCCACAAGACATGCCTGGTGTGCCGAGAGAACTCGCCGAGCACAAGCTACACATTCGGCCAGGCTTGAAGCCGGTCAAGCAACCCCTGAGACGTTTTTCTAAAGATAAGAGAAGGGCAATCGGGGAAGAGATTGCGAAGCTGCAAGCTGCAGGTTTCATCATGGAAGTGTTTTACCCCGAGTGGCTGGCGAATCCAGTCCACGTCATGAAGAAGAACAAGACCTGGCGCATGTGTATCGATTACACTTGCCTGAACAAGGCATGCCCGAAAGATCCGTTTGCTCTGCCCCGTATTGATCAAGTGATTGATTCTACGGCCGGCTGCGAGCTTTTGTCTTTTATGGATGCCACAGCTGGCTATCACCAGATCAAACTTGTTGTAGAAGATCAAATAAAGACTGCATTTATAACCCCTTTCGGGGCTTATTGTTATATCACCATGCCTTTTGGTTTGAAAAACGGAGGTGCCACTTATCAGCGCACAATTCAGAGATGTACACACTCTCAACTCGGCAGAAATCTCCACGTCTATGTGGATGATCTGGTAGTGAAGTCGTCCAAAGGAGTCACACTCCTAGATGACCTCCGAGAGACACTTGCTAATCTGAGAACTTACCAGATCAAGCTCAATCCTGAGAACTGTGTTTTTGGGGTCCAAGCCGGCAAGCTCTTGGGATTTCTCGTTTCCGAGAGAGGAATCGAATGCAATCCCGAGAAGATAGCTGCAATCGAGCGAATGGAGCAACCCAACAACCTGAAGCAAGTACAGAAATTCACCGGTTGCCTCGCTTCGCTCAGCCGATTTCTCAGTCGGCTGGGTGAAAAAGCAATCCCGTTGTATCAGTTGATGAAGAAGACGGAAAAATTCACCTGGACACCTCAAGCAAGCGAAGCATTCTGAGAGCTCAAGCGCATGCTCTCCACTGCGCCGATTCTGGCTGCCCAGATTGAGAAGGAGCCAATGATGTTGTACATTACGGCAACCAATTGGGTGATCAGTGCAGTTATGGTGGTGGAGCGGCCCGAGAAGGACAAGGCACAGCAGATTCAGCGACCTGTGTATTATATCAGCGAAGTGCTCTCGGCATCCAAGCAGAACTACCCTCACTACCAGAAGATGTGCTATGGAGTATATATGGCAGCCAAGAGATTGAAGCCATATTTTCAAGCCCATCTAATCACGGTCGTCAGCTCGGCCCCGTTAGCCGACATCATAGGAAGCAGAGATGCAACCGGAAGAGTGGCGAAGTGGGCAATCGAGATCGCCAACCATGGCATCCAGTACGAGCCGAGAACAACAATCAAGTCTCAAGCATTGGCCGATTTCTTGGTGGACTGGGCTAAAACTCAATATATGCCATCCGTCCCAGGATCGGACTTCTGGCGAATGCATTTTGATGGATCCAAGATGAAGAGCGGCCTAGGGGCGGGTGCAGTGCTTACTTCACCAAGAGGAGATCAACTACACTATGTACTCCAGATTCATTTTGCAGCATCAAACAACGTCGCCGAGTACGAAGCCCTTGTGCATGGTATCAAGCTGGCCAAGGAAATCGGCATTCAGAATATTGAGTGCTTTGGTGACTCTGATTTGGTGGTACAGCAGTGCACATGCACCTGGGATGCAAAGGATGCAAAAATATGGCAAGCTACCATTTTCTAGTGCAGCAGATCAGTGGGTACTTTGAAGGATGTGAGTTCCACCATGTGCCGAGAGCAAACAACGAAGCAGCAGATGCCTTGTCCAAACTCGTCTCAACAAGGAAAGCTATCCCGCCAGGCGTGTCACTTGAGCGCATCAGGAAGCCGTCCATCATGCCGTCTCCAGAGTCCGAGTCCATCTTCATCTCGGAGACTGACCTTGAAGCGTTGAAAAAGGCAAAAGAAGCTCAACCGGCAAAGATTCCAACTCTGGAGAAGCAGTCAAGCGCCCAAGGTGCTTCAGTCTCAGCAGAGCTGACAGCACCAGGGACTGCCGATTGCAGGCCAGGGGCTGCCGAGTGTAGCAAGAAGAACAAGGCAAAAGGGAAGCAAGCAGAGGCAGCACCAGATGGCACAGCCTCAGGAGAGCCAATGACATCAGGCACTGCCGATTGCATTGAAGAAATTCCAGTTCCAGACGACCAGCCATCGCCAGGGGCTGCCGAATGCGTGCCAGGCGCCGCAATCGGCAGTTCCGAGACAGAAGTCGAGATGGCAGAGGTTCAAGAGGCTGAAATCCAAGAGGCCAGTGGCCAACAAGCCGAGATCCAAGAAGAAGTCGCACCCCAGGAAGCAACAGTGATGGTAGTCGTCAGTGCGCCATCCTGGGCACAACCGATTAGAGATTTCCTAGCGGACGAAGTCCTTCCAGAAGACGAAGCCGAGTCAAGACAAATCAGTCGCCGATCTTGGGCATACACAATAATCAACAACGAGCTAGTGCGCAAGAGTGCAACTGGTGTCTTTCAGAGATGCGTAGAAGAAGATAGAGGCATGGAGTTGCTCAGAGACATTCATCAAGGTGAATGCGGTCATCACGCCTCAGCAAAAGCCATTGCCAGCAAAGCTTTCCGACATGGTTTCTATTGGCCGACTGCGCTTGCAGCGACTGAGAACCTGGTGAAATATTGCAAGGGCTGCCAGCGGTTCAAGGCAAAAAGTCATCAGCCAACATCAGCATTGAAGACAATCCCAATAGCATGGCTGTTTGCGGTGTGGGGTTTGGATATGGTTGGTCCATTCGAGAGGGCCCGAAGTGGCATGACACATCTCCTGGTTGCAGTGGACAAGTTCACCAAGTGGATTGAAGCCCGCCGGATCAAGAAGCTTGATGGTCCGAGTGCGGTCCGCTTTGTGGCCGACATCGTGTGCAGATATGGCGTGCCCAATAGCATCATCACCTACAACGGCACCAATTTTGAAAAGGGCGCACTGGCTCGGTATGCATCTCAGCAGGGCATTCGGTTCGATCTTGCATCTGTGGCACACCCTCAGTCAAATGGTCAAGTAGAAAGAGCAAATGGCCTCATCCTCTCGGGCATCAGACCCCGATTGGTGGAGCCACTTGAGAGGGCACCCGGAGCATGGATCGAAGAACTCTCAACAGTACTGTTCAGCTTAAGGACCACGCCAAATAGGTCGACTGGATTCACCCCTTTCTTCCTGGTATACGGGTCAGAAGCAATCATCCCATCCGACATCGAGTCTGATTCACCTCGGCATGCCTTGTACACCGAGGAAGAAGCCAAGTTAGCACGAGAAGACGGCGTTGATCTCAAGGAAGAAGCCTGCCTGCTGGCCTTGTCCAGATCGGCAGTCTACCAGCAGAAATTGCGGCACTACCACAGCAATAAGATTCGTCCTCTCGCCTTCCGAGAAGGCGACATGGTGCTACGCCGAATTCAGAAATCAGATGGGAAACACAAGCTGGCCTCACCTTGGGAGGGACCATTCGTCATCAACCGCGCACTCAAGAACAACTCGTACTATTTGATCGACTGCACCAAGGACACTCGGCATAAGGACACGTCAGGAGTAGAAACAGAGCGGCCGTGGAACGCCGAGCTTTTATGCCCGTTCTATAGTTGAGCGGCAGAAATTTATGTACGCCATTCGGAAAACGATCAGTAAAGCTATCATGCCTCTGAAAAAGAGCATTCGATTACCTTTGCATAATTTCATTCGAAAAGTTAGCCCAAGTCAGCAACGCTTAGTCATACCCGAGACGTGAATAACGCACTCGGGGACTGACCGACCACGAGGTCAGAAAAATAAGCCAACGAGGCACGGGGACTGCGGGCTGGCACTCAACTTAGCACCTGACTTGAGCACAAGTCACGAGAGTGGTTGTGGCATTGAGAAGGGCAGCGGTTGGGACAGTCGGCAGTGAAAATTTTCGAGAAACAAGTCGAAACGCTCTAAAAAGGGCATAGCCGATAAAGTCAGTTACCGATTGTGCCGCAGACCGGTGCATCGAACACGGCAGCGAGCAATCGGCTCCTAACATTGCAGAATCCTTTGCGTTAAATCTTGTCGTGTAAATTCAAAAAACTTATCGAACCTTGGCTGGAAATCAACCTTCGATCCGATTGCAGACCGCATGTCGGTGGCAACATGGACAGGGCATGACACCCCCAAGTGTAGACCGATAAAAGAAACCGACAAAGACGCAAAGTCGATCGCACAAATAAAACTTGCAACAAGCAATCGGATTGCATAGAGATAACAGGCATAAGGCCGAATAAGTTCATTACATCGAAACCACACCCAGTGGGTGTCGGTGGAATTAAAACCATGTCTTACAAGCAACTATTCCGAAAGTAAAAATAAGATAAGGCCGATCAGAGGTCGGCGGCAGAAGTAGAGGGCGTCGTTGGCGGCACGGCTCAAGAAGTCGGGGCAGTTGATGGCGCAGAGCTAGCAGTCGGAGCAGTCGGATCGGCTTGCGCAGTGGAGGCATCCGGCTCCGATTGCGCGTCAGTAGAGGTAGCTCCAGTTTGCTTGGTTCTCGGAGAAGTATGGGAAGAACCGTTGTCAGAAAGCTCATCGGCCAGGCCAGAGATGGTAGTTGCTGCCAGTGGGTTCCCTCCCTCGTCAAGATATGGAGTGTAGTCATAGGGAGAAAACCAGTTCACCATGGTGCTGGCCAGCCGATTCACCTCAGCATAGGTCTTCTCAAGCACGTCGGTTGCGTTCTCTCTGAGGCTGTAGAGCTTGGGAAGTTTCACTTGTGGATACCAGCTCAGCACAGTTTGAAGAGCAGTCTCCGCACCAGTCCGACCAGCAGAGTTAAGCAAGACATCAATCCGACGTGGGATGGCCTTCAAAAGAATCCGAGTCTGCTCGGTAGTAGCATTCGGAGCCTCTCCTTTGTCAGAATCTTCTTCGTCCAGAGTCTCAAGCTCGCGGGTCTCGGCGGAGGAACCGGTGACATGCTTCATCCTCTGAAGTCCGACCTTGAGCTCAGTCGGCAACCACAACAATTCGTCAATTTTCAGAATGCCAAGTTTGAACGATAGCGCAATCCCCTTGATGACAGGAACGCGGGCCTTAGTGCCAATCAGATACTCATGCCGAGTCCAGACATCATAATCGAGTTGGCAGGTCCCTCCAGTCGCGACGGTCTCCTCTCGGGATTTGGCCACCGCTGCATAAGCAGCTACTTCAGATTCAGGCCAGGCCTCTGCACCACGAAGAGAAGTATGAGTAATAACACAGAAATAGGAAGCAATCGGAAAATGTACTCGGATGCAAGAAACACGTACCGCTAAGGACGACGTCCATCTCGGTCATTGTGTCACAGAAACCCTTGGCTCGGCGGCGCAGTCGAGTGGTCTCTTCATAATTGTGTTTCTCCAACTCTTCATATTTGGCAATGTGCTCGTCGCGATCTTTCCGGATGGAATCTCGGGCTGCGACGGCATCATCCCTCTCGGCTTGCACCGCTTCTCGGGCGGCCACGGCTGCATCTCGTTCGGCGCGGAGTGCTTCGCCAGCAGCGGTCACGGCAGCCAAGTCTTCCGAGTGTTTCATGTTCAAAAGAGCCAGCTCGGAGCGAAGGTTTTGGATGGTAAGAGTCAAATCGGTTTCCACCCCCTGCAGTCGGGTCGTCTCTTGCTTGGCTACGGCGAGTGCGGGCCCTTGTTGATTGAGTTCAGTGGTCAATTCGGCGATTCGGCCTTGAAGGTCACCCACCATGGGAACAGAAGCTAGAGGAAGACACAAAGATGTTAGTACAAGAGAAATTGTCAACCAAAGGGAAGATAGAAGTAGTGAAGAGGTTACCTTTCAGCGTATTGATCTCGGCCGACTGGTTGTCGACCTCAAGCTGGGCCTGAGCGAGGGTTCGAAGGCTGGCGGCGTAGGCTTCGAGGAGTTTCTCGAAGACATCGCGTCATTCCTCCATAACAGCCTAAGAAGAAAAACAAGATGAACTTTAGAGACACAGCAGCCAAAAGAAGATCCGAATCGATTGCAAGCAATCGGCCCGAATCTCGGGGACTACACCCAGTGGGTGCGCTTGCGCGCACCCACCGGAAGAAAAGTCTCCCGATTGGAGGAAGGCAGGAGAAAAAGCAAAGAGCATAAAAGATCCGAACCGATTGCAAACAATCGGCCCGAATCTCGGGGACTACACCTAGTGGGTGCGCTTGCGCGCACCCACCGGAAGAAAAGTCTCCCGATTGGAGGAAGGCAGGAGAAAAAGAAAAAAACATAAAGATCTGAACCGATTGCAAACAATCGGCCCGAATCTCGGGGACTACACCCAGTGGGTGCGCTTGCGCGTACCCACTGGAAGAAAAGTCTCCCGATTTGAAGGAAGCAATAAAGGAAAGTTGAAGAGCTTACCGCATGATGGCGGTCGAGCAGCTGGAGGTCCTTAGCTATGGCGGTGGCGAAGTCGTTCACCCGATTGTAGGCCACAGTCAGGGGGCCCTCAGAGGAAACCGAGGGGCGGCGTGAAGCATCAGGCTCGGCGCCGACATGTCTGGTGCGAGAGTACTCGGCCCGGAACTAGTCCACCGAGCGCATCAAGATTATGGAAGCAGAAGAGGTCGGCGGTGGCGGCGGAACTTGAATCACAGCGGCAGAGGAAGTGATGGTCGAGACCGGTGGCGCCGATATCACCGGAAGGCCGGAGGCATCCGGTTGTGGCTGCGACGAAATCGGGCAAGTCGAAATTGAAGGACCTGTCGCCACAATCGGCGAGGTAGTTGTCATAATCGACGACATGGTCGTTACGATTGGCGAGGTGGTTGTCAGGATGGGCGAGGAGATAGTTGTAACAGGGGAGGAGACTGGGTCGGAGCGTAGTGGCGGAGATGGAGCAATCGGACCGACCGATCGCGCTCCTTCGCCACTAATAACTCCCTGGTCGGCCATGCTCTTGGAGGTCTTGGAGGCAGTGGCGGAGGCAGTAGTTTTTTGGGAAGTTTTGAGGCGGGCCTTCTTGGCGGCGCGCTCGGCATCCTTGGAGGTTCGATGTGAAGCCGGCTGCCGTTTTCGAATCATAGCAGCAGACGCGGCGGGGGAGATGACTGCGCCGATATGGGCAAGAATGCCGGCATCAATGTCATCAAGACCAATCGGCTCCCTGGAAAAAAGAAAGAAGAGAGGAATCAATATAGGAAAAGACAGTGAGATTCAAAGCATGAAGATAAGGGCATACCCGATTGTTCTCGGCGCGCCCGTTGGCATCCGACATCTCAGCGGGGCGACATTCAAAGGCGCTTGGCCAATCGACACTCGAGTGGCCATCACCCGAGGCTGTTTGCCTTTGAGAGCAGTCGGCGCCACCTTAGCGGCTTTGCTGGGAGCGGCACCAGAGGAGGAGCCGGTCGCCGAGGCGCGTTTGGTCGGCACCTTCGGAGGCTTGGCGTGAGGAGCTGCATCAGAAGTACAAACCTTTGAGACACTATCGTCATCGCTCCATTCGGCCAGAAATTTCTCAAGGGAAGGGTCAGGCGTACCCCCTTGAGCCGCAGTACGGATGTCGGCGTTCTTGGGGTCGGCAGCCTCGGCGTCGGCATCGTTAGCAGGATCGTCGGACTCGAAGGACTCCCCAGAGGATTTACCGTCATCGGCGCCATCATCTTCGGATTCGGAGGGGGGAACCTCACCATTGTACTCGAAGTCCACGGGGTCATCTTCCTCGCGGTCGGGGGCGTACGTGCCGATCACCTGGCCGTCTTCCATCAGGTCGGATCGAATGAAATGTTGAGCAAGAAAAAGAAGGTCATCAGAGAAGCTAAGTATGAGGAAAAAGCAATCGGAGAAAGAGAGCAGTCGACGCATACCACAGGTGGTTTCTGTTGGCGGTTCAGGTACTCAAGGCCGAAGCGGAAAGGGTCGGGCAAAGGACTGGATGTGATAGTCTTCAACCTGGCACAGAGGTCTTCGATCTTCACCCGCCATGTGCAGAGCCGAGTGGGATCTCGGGGGCCCGACATGTCGCAGAGGCGGTGCACTCGGCGCTGTAGAGGGAGCACTCGGGCTTGAAGCCAAGCAGCTGCAAGGTCAGTCGGCAGGAGTCCTTCCTTCTCCAATTGGGCAATCCTGGCGACTTGGGCATCAACGTCGCAGTCTCCGACACCATACTTCAGCGACCATTGATGCTTCTCAGTCGGCCGGGCGAGGGAGAACTCGGGCAGGTTCAGGAGATCGGGGCCTTGATCGGGCGACTTAACGTAGAAGAAGGTGGTCTGCCAGTTCTTGCATGATTGAACGATCTCGGGACTCTTGTACTTATGCTTGCCGATTGCGACAAGGCAACTGCCGCAATCGGTCATGTCAGTCGGAAATGTCGGCTCGCCACCTTCCGTGACAGACGGCACCACAGCTCCTGTCCGAGCATTGTGAGGTCGGAGGTTGAAGAACCGCTTCCAGAGGGCGATGCTCGGGCGGCAGCCGAGATATCCTTCGCACAGCGTGACGAAGCCGGAGAGGATCATGATAAAGTTCGCCGCAAGGTGATGCGGTTGCAGGTGGTGGAAGCTGAGGAAGTCCCGAAAGAAGGTGCTGCCGGGGAGTCCGAATCCACGCTCAAAGTGAGCGAGGAACACGACCCTCTCGCCAGCACGTGCATTGGGCACGAGCTCGGCACCGGGAGCGCGCCACTGGACCTCGGCCGGCATCTTGCGGGCGTGAACCAGAGCTTGGATGGCACCGGCGGTGACGGTGGAGATCCTCCAGCTCCCACGGCTGGCCTGAGAGGTATCTCGCCGGTGCGCCATGGAATTTGCGGGCGGAGAGAATCAAGACGAGAAGCACGGCGACGAGGAGCGCAAGATGACGGGGAAAGGGTACCGTGAGGCGAAGGAGCACGCGAGTGCGCGGCCGGAGCGGGTCCCGTGCGCGGAGGAGGAGATGCGCGCACGAAGGAGAGCTTCGGGCGGAACAACAATGGTGAGCGCAAGAGCAAGAGACAGAGGAGGAAGAAAGCGTATGAGAGAATAAGGAGGCAGAGGCCCTCCCCTGTGGCTTATATGGGCGGCGGGGGAGGGGAGTGGGATCAGGCTGCGGCCGTGTGGCCCGGTGTGGCCTAGCCCACAGGAAGACCAACCGGCAAACCGGCGCAAGAGATCCCAGCGTGGGAAGCGAGGCGTGCGACGTGAGGGTCGAGGCCTGCAGTTACGTCAAATCGCGCGTGGGTCGTGGGCCCCGGTCCATTGACTGCATCCCGGAAGAATTGGAGGTAACCGTTGGAAGGCAATCGGCGAGGATTAGATCTGAGTCGGCAAGGAATATGATTCTCAAGAAGTAAAGACAGATATCGGAGACGATTCAAATCAAATCGGACGAAATCTTGGCTAGCCGAGTGTGAGCTTCGAGTCGGTCGACGAACTCGGAATGATGCACTTGATGAGGCCAAAGCATTCGGAAGATGTTGGAGAAAGATTGAAAACTGCAAAAGCCCCGCAGCCAAATGACCGTGGGACCTTTACAACTTTAGGGGCTACTGTCGGGGGATTGGTACCCGGGTAGGCTCACCCACGCGAAAGAACCCTTTCAAGACAAGGATGGACCGATTGGACTGCAGCTGGGCCGAGCTGGGCAAGCGTACGGCCGATTGCTCCAAGGCAATCAGCCGTACCGAATGCCAGCAGTCGGCCCAGGCGCAACCGGTCCACCCTTTGTCATCACCAAGACGATCATCCGATTGGCCCGCAGCTGGGCCGAGATGGGCATCGACACGGCCGATTCCCTAGAGCAATCGACCCTGCCGAGGGCCACCAGTCGGCCCAGGCGCAATCGGTACAACTTATCACCCATGGAGAAGTTGACCCCGAGACCAGTCGGAGGTCCAAGTACGAGGTCATAAATGCGCAATGCCGAGATATCGGGATGGCAGAGAATCCAAGTCACATCGAAGATCTGGCAGAGATGCGGTGTCGACCTCTCCGCCGATTCCGCGGACAGGGCGACAAGACCGCACCTCCTAGCTCCACTGTTCATCATCATGCCCTACGAGTCTACAGCATGGGCTGCCGCTTGTCGGGTCCGGATCACCCGGAGAGGAGCAGTCAGTGGGACCCAGCCGATTAGAGGATGACAGCTGGGCCCAATCGGCAGTGAAGTTACCGATTTACCCCGGGCTCACACTATAAGAGCCCGGGGTACCCCTCCTGCGTGGGGGGCGATCCACACATTCGCACCATTACTCACAACTCCCTAAGTTCATTTACTGCTTGTAGTTCCTCCTCAGGGAAGCAGGGGAGAACCTTGCCCACGGCAGTCCTCACTTTCCCCTGAGTAGATAGAGAAGCAGTTATTGTAGCTCAGTTCCATTGATATAGAAGAGACAAGCAGGAGTAGGGGTGTTATCTCTCCGAAGAGCCCCGAACCTGGGTACTTCGTGGTGTCCGTCACCGTGTTTGTGCCCAACCCGATTTCGGCACCATCGACATCTTCTTTCTCGCGTCTTCCCCTCACTTTAGCCATCCCCATGGCATCTGCCGTCACATATCGACGACAAAATTGGAGATAGTGAAGATTCCAGTCCCTTTCGCGTGAAGCGGTCGCGCCCCTTGAACGCTGAAGATCATGATGCATTGGATGATGTTGTCCCACCAGCTGCTCCGTTTGTTGGGCCTTCCCCTTCGGCTGCTACTCCGGCCGCTGCTACGAAGAGGGTCAGGCTTGGGAGGCTAGGGCGCCCTCGTGCTGCGCGTGTCGGGTAAGAATCTGCTGGATTGTTCCCGTTCCCTTTTCCTTGTTCCTGCGTCTGATAATGCTTATCTTGTAGTGTTGCGCCTGCTCCGGCTGCTTCGTGCACCAGCGCAACTATTACTGACTTGAAGTCGACGGGCTCTGGGGCGGAAGCCAAGCATCTTGAGGACCTCTCGGCTGCTGCTGGTCAATCTGGGCCGACGGCGACTCCTGTCGTTCCGACTGCGGGTGTAGTTCCTGGTGCACCCTCTTCTGAGGCGCCTGGTGCTGTTGCTCCTGAGTCCAAGCCAACTGATCTTGATCCTCCGTACTTTGGCCGGCTTGATCTGGCGATTGAAGACAAGGCTCGTGTTTTCGACTACGTCTCCAAGCTGGTGAGTTGATTCGTGCCTGTGCGAATTTATCATTGGGGGCACGGCAATGCTCCCGATGGGAGTAGCCCCCGAGGCTAGAAGTAACTGCTTGCAGTTGCTTGTAGTCTTGTCTTTCCTTATCATCCGATTGTCTGGATTTTGCAGCCTATTTTCCAACACTGTGAGCGTTTGATGATTGATGCTGAGCGTTGGCAACGGGCCCATGATTCTGCCCAGGTTGCTTTGTCTGCTATGGATGGTGAGTTTTCATTCTTGCGCTGCTGAGCTTTGGTCGTGCATCTTTTGTTCTGAGTACTGTCTTGCCTCGCAGACCGTCGCCAGGTTGCCGAGAAGCAAGCCGAGAAGGCGGGGAGGACGGTTTCCATACTTAAGGCTACCTTGGATTCTAAGGAGGCAGAGTTGCATGGCCAACACGAGGAGATGGTTCGCCTTCGTCAGGCTGAGGACGCGCGTGCGCGGGTGGAAGCAGTCGAGGGCAAACGTTTTCGCGCCTTGGCGGACTCTCTTGTGTGTAAGTTTGGCATGCAACCATTGGTATTGTTCTTCCTACTGTCTTCCTGTAATGACGTTTCTTTGCTTGGTGCAGCTGCTATAGGTGCGAAGCCGATGGAGGATGCTGCATCAGGGTCTAGAATTCTCCAAGGTGATGTAGATGCTGTTGCAGATGCTGTTGTAGTGGTTGGGGACGTCTGCACCCGTGATTCCAATCTTGTGGGTCTTGCACACGAGCACCTTATTCCGGAGGGTTCAAAGGTGCCTGATGTCCTGGGCGCTCGGGTGGCTGCATTCGGCCCGGATGGGAAGCGTATGGTGGAGCTGGTTGCGGAGAGCGTGGTGAGTGGTTCTTCCACGACCCTTGTCGTCCTTATGGGACATGGGATTTCCATTGATGATTCCTTGGTTGAGACCATCCCGGACTATTCTAATGAGCAGGACGACCGAGCCGATAAACTGGCTCGTCTCCTGCAACAGGTTATAGATGCTCAGGATCCCCCTGTCGTAGGTAAGGGGGAGGCACAGTAGTGTTTCGTCGCTTTGAAACTTTGTCTGTAATTCGTGACTCCGTTGTGATGGTTGATCTTTTGGTACCTTCATCTGAGTGACTGCTTGGCTGTTTCCTGTTGCTGCTTTTTGATGTCTTTGTTTTGTTCATCCTATGGTAGGCCACTCCGGGCGTTCTTCGTCCTTGGAATTCGCTGAAGGATGACGCTCGTGAGGGTGCCTACGAGTCCGTTTGCTTGTGACTGAAGGACGCTGGGCGGGATATTGTTCGACTGAAGGGATCCGTAGCCATTCAGCGTACTCGGCACGAGCGTGCCGAGGCCGTGGTTGAGAACCTTGCTTCGTGGGTGGTGAAGTTGTCCGACCTCCTGCGGGGTGAGTTTCGCCTCTGCTTGGTTGCTCGATTCCGTTTAGGAGGTTTTGCTGTCTCTGTCTTGATCGTGGTTTTTGACTTTCGAAGTGCTAGCAGGGCGATCTCGGGATGAAGAGAGGGCCGTTCAGTCGGAGATGTCACGGCTTGATGATCCAATAGTGCAGGCAAGCAATCCCTTTTGGGCGGATGGGGCTCGTGCTCGAGCGTTTGCTTTGCTTCGTCTCCGAGTTGAGCGGGTGCCGGATGCTCTCAAATACTGCCAGCGGGTATTGGGTGGTATCCATGCTGATTTTTATCCGTTGGAGGTGGTTCCTTCGTCCCTTGAGAGGCTCTGTCGCATATTTTCTCAGCCTGCCGAGTTACATCGAGTGATGGATCATCAGATTCGTGCTGGAGCCCGAGCTGCTATGGGTTTGGTCCATAGTCATTGGCCGGGGGTGGATTTTTCTCAGGTGGTGGCGGGTCCTCCGGGCGGTAGGGATCATCCGATGAATGAGCACTACATGGCTGTAGATAAACCTGCGCGCCAGGTTGTGAGGCGAGTTTGCGAAGAGAACGACCGCCATCTGGGTGCACTTATTAAGGCGAAGTTGGAGCCTAAAGATTAGGTGCTTCCCTTCGTTGTATATGATTCTTCTTGGTTGTATGTTGTCTTGGTTGTGTCGCGGGGGGTCATCTGCGTTGTAGTTGCGGGGGACGTTCCAGAGGGTTGCCGCGGCAAGCCCCCGAGTGTAAAAGTTTTTGTGTGTCGCGGTTGCGAAGAGCGCCTCGGGGGGGTGGTAGTTTCAACGAGCCCCCGAGTGCCAAGTTGATGTGTCGCGATTGCGGAGGATGCCTCGGGGGGTGGCTGCTTCGGCGAGCCCCCGAGTGTCAAGTTAATGTGCCGCGATTGCGGAGGACGCCTCGGGGGTGGCTGCTTTGGCGAGCCCCCGAGTGCCAAGTTGAGCTGCCGCGATTGCGGAGGACGCCTCGGGGGGTGGCTGCTTTGGCGAGCCCCCGAGTGCCTGCTTTGGCGAGCCCCCGAGTGCCAAGTTGATGTGCCGCGATTGCGGAGGACGCCTCGGGGGGTGGCTTCTTTGGCGAGCCCCCGAGTGCCAAGTTGATGTGCCGCGATTGCGGAGGACGCCTCGGGGGTGGCTGCTTTGGCGAGCCCCCGAGTGCCAAGTTGATGTGCCGCGATTGCGGAGGACGCCTCGGGGGGTGGCTGCTTTGGCGAGCCCCCGAGTGCCAAGTTGATGTGCCGCGATTGCAGAGGACGCCTCGGGGGGTGGCTGCTTTGGCGAGCTCCCGAGTGCCAAGTTGATGTGCCGCGATTGCGGAGGACGCCTCGAGGGGTGGCTGCTTCGGCGAGCCCCCGAGTGCCAACAGATTTTGGGGAAAAATATTTATGTAATACTTTTCCAGCTGTCTCTTACAAAGAGTAGGGGGGTTCTGTTGAAGACAGATCCCTTTTGCTTAGAACGATGATGTAGTGGCCTTAAAGGCCTGGTAGCTTTGTCTCCGAGTGCCTGGGTTCTTCGGGCGATGTTCCTTTCCTTCTACGGGAGCGCTTCTTCTGCGAGTCCTGTAGTCCTGCTTGCCTTGGTGGGCTACGAAGGCTTCTTCTATCTTGTGGAATTCCTTGTCGCAGCGGTCGGATCTGACGAAACTGCCGCTGATTGTGATGACCCCGTGTGGGCCTGGCATCTTCAACTTGAGGTAGGCGTAATGGGGTACGACCATGAAGCGAGCGAAAGTTGGTCTCCCGAGGATTGCGTGGTATTGCGACTTCCAGTCGACCACTTCAAAGTCCAGTGTTTCCTTGCGGAAGTTTGTCGCGTTCCCGAAGACTACCTCCAGGCTTATCCTTCCGAGGGGGTAAACTGCTTTTCCTGGTACGATCCCGTGGAAGGTTGTGCCTGAGGACTTGAGTGCGTTGTTTTGGATGAGCATGTCGTCGAGTGTTCGGGTGAAGATGATGTTGATCCCACTGCCGCCGTCCATGAATACTCGCGACATGTCGTAATTTCCGATTCGGGCCTCGAGTACTAGCGCGGCGTGCCCTGGTTGGGGAACGACTGGCGGGTGGTCATCCCGGGAGAAGGCGATTTCTGTCTCTGACCCGCGCAGGTACTCTGGGACGGCCGGGTGTGCGGAGGTTGCCAGGAAGACTTGTCTGGTGACTTGTTTCTGCTGCCTGTTGGAAGGCCTGCCTTCTTGTATCATGTAAATCCTCCCGTGGGCTTCTGGGTACTGGTCTTCCTCTTCTGGTGTCCTTTGCCGTTCCTGGATGGCGGCCACCTATCTTGTTGGCAGAGGGGGGGGGCTGGTGGCGCGTTGTGGGCGACTGGCCCGACTACTATGCTTGCGAGTGGTCGTACTGTTGCGGCCGCGGAGCGGCTTTTCTCCTCGGCCAACTCGTTGAAGCTTCTGCAATTCCTGAGGGTGTGGGACGATCTGAGCTCTCCTCGCTCGTTTCTGAATCCGTGTATAGAACACGGTCCGTCGAGTTGTTCTTTGGCGGAGCGGAATGCGCGAGTGCCGTCGCGTGGCTGCCTTGTCCTCCATTCTCGTTTCTGAGCCTGGGGCTCGTCTTCTGGGTTGTCTCGTCGTTGTGGTCTGTTGTCATCGCGGTGCCTGCCGTTCCGATCGTCCGAGAAGCCGGCGGCGACCATGTCAGGTCCTCTGTCGTCGTAGAAGTTCCGTCTGGGTCGCTTCCTTCTTCTGTCGGCTCCTCTATCTCCGTTGTAGTCGTAGTCGTACTCTGATCGTGCAGTGTGGGTTTCTGTTTCATTACGAACAGAATCTTCTCCGTCCGCCCAGCTGTTGGCTAGTTCTAACAGCCGTGCGAGTGTTCGGACTTTCATCTGTCCGAGCCGCTCCTTGAATTCAACGCACTGAAGGCCTCACCTGAACGCGTCGATCACACTTTCGTCCGAGATGTTTTCCGCTGAATTCTTGAGTATCGTCCATCGCTGGATGTATGCTCGCAGGGTCTCCCTCGTTCCTTGTTTGCATGCCCGCAGTTCCTCGAGCGAGGCTGGTCGCTTGTATGTGGATTTGAAGTTTTCTATGAAGGCTCCTCGGAACTGGCTCTAGGAGCTGATGGATTCGCGCCGGAGATTCTTTAGCCAATGTCGAGCGAAGCTCTCGAGCATGAGCTGTATGTACTGCATTGCCGTGACGTTGGTTCCTCTCTGAAACTTGACTGCTGTTAGGTAGTCGTCGAGCCCTGCCTCCGGCTCCTCGAGTACGTTGTACTTTAGTGTCGTGGAGTTCAGTTTGAACCTGTTTGGCATTCGTGTCTCACGTATGGCACGTGTGAAGCATAGTGCTCCACATAGCTCGATTTCCTCATCGGAAGCCTCTTCGTCCGAGTACTCCTCGCGTGCTGCGCGTCTTCGCCTGCTGCGATTGACTCTGTTCTGTGTGATGTCGTCTCGCGCATCTCGTCGAGTGCTGCGGCGCCCGTTGTTGTCGTCGATGTCGTGCTTCTTGTTCCTATTGGAGCGTCTGCGCCTGTCATCGTTACTGTCGTCGTCGTCGTCTGGTGAACTGGGGTCCCTGTCCGGTGTCCGTTCGCGAGTCTGCCGTCTTGTGCTGGATTTCTTGGGAACCGAGGCATCGATGGCGTCCTTCATTATCTGCAAAGCAATGGAAGTGTAGCGATCCGTCTTGCCCTTTCTGCTTTTCTGGGCACGAGCCAGGTAGTCCTGGGCGCTCATGAGTGCTTCTGCCGGAGTGAGGGGCTCTTCTTCGTCGTCGTCTTCCTCTAATCTGAAGTCGTCTTTGAGTTTCCGCACCACTCTCGCTCTTTCTGTTTTCCGCAGATTGTTTAGTTTCGATCTGTTGCGGGTGAGGGAGTCGCGGCCTGGTGTGTCACTTCTGGGAGGTTGTCTGCGACTGCTTTTCTTTTCGAGTTCTGCCTTTTCTTGTTTCTCCATGGCTAGGCGCCATTGTCTCGTCTGCTGGGTTAGCTCGCCCGCTAGCTTGTTGTATGCCCTTAGCTCGTCCCTTGAGGCATCTGGTGGTAGTAGCCTGCCGCGTGTGACTGCTTCCTTTACCATTTCCATTGATTCCTTGGACAAGTATATTTTTTTCTTTGGGTGGTTCGTCTGCCGCTGCAACCGGGGTTTGCTGCTTGCTGCGTGATGGCTGGCTGCCTTGGCCTGGTGCTTGGTGCTTGCTGCTTGGCGGCTGACTGCTTTTTTGATTGCTGGATCCTTGTTCCACCGGGACTTTCCTTGGTATGGATCCCGGTTCTCCTAGCTGTACGACCATCTGACTGGTGTTGCCGGGACCTACCGCCCTGCTGGTGGTTGGGGTGTCTTGACGAGTGCCCGGGTCGTCGATTCGTCCGTTGTTACCTGACGCTGGTGCGCCAACTTCTGCCATGAACACCTGCGATGGTGTCCTTGCTGCCTCCTTGCTGATACGTGTGGTGGTGCTTCTCCATGTTGGGGCTCCACTCGAGCGGTCGCGAGTGGCGTGGAGCCTTGAGTTGGGTGGGTAGCTACGGCTGCCAGATAGGTTGGTCGTGCGGGTGGTGTCCGCCCCGGTCACTGCTGCAGGTGTTGCCGTGGGTGCGCGGGTGCCGTCGGTGAGGCGGAGAGTCCCCCAATGGTTGATGTAAATATGATACGTTCCGAAGATCAGATTGATGCCGGAGTGTAGATCGTTAAAGGCTGGCTGGAGGGCTGGGAGGTGGGCCGTGAATCCGAGGGACTCAAACAGATCAGATCTTGCCGGAGCCGTCGAGTCGATGAGTGCTGATGATGATGAGGCCGCCGAGATCGCGTTCCCAACCTGCGCGTTTCCCACAGACGGCGCCAATTGACGGGGATCAACCCCAGCAAATCCCATGGTTAGGGACCCTGGATTAGTCATGAGAGGCACAGGTTGGACGATAGCTCGTCGGGAAACAGGAAGGCACGCTCCTGCTCGATATTATTGATGGGGGAGATGCGATTACAGTGGATGCCAAGGCTGGAGCGCTCAAGGCTAGGGTTACAGATGATATTGGTCGTCTTTTGCGTCGCCCCTCCTAGCCTTTATATACTGGGCTAGGTCTCATGGAGTTCATCTATGTTTACAGGTAAGCTTTCCTAACCCTAGCTTGCTCCGTACGGCAGGTCTTCGCACCTTCCTTGTGAGTCGCAGACTCCTACGTCGGTGCCAATTAGTAGGCCGGGGCTGTATCTTCATGGGCCTTCTGTCTTCAGGGACACCAGGTAGGCTTATCCATAGAAGTCGTGGGGTCACCCCCTCGTCAACGACTCTCAGTCCAACCGCCGTAGAGTCGATTAGTAGTTAGCTAGTATCATGGTGATGAAGATGATGGAAGATAATGGGCTAACATATACTCCCTCCGTTTCAAATTAGATGACTTCTATTTGTTCACATGTGTATATAGACATGTATAGAAAGAAAGTCATCTAATTTGGAATGGAGGGAGTATATGCATGTTAGTTAGTACTTTGTTGAACTAAAGTAATGTCAGTCGCATGATAGATCACTTCCACTTAGGTGTTCTTTCCACTACCATGGTGGCAAGAAATTGATTGAAGCCTTAACCGCCTAGCTGGCATGCGAGATTTCTAAGGGTGATCGTCGATATTGGAGCTACGAGGGCAATTCCTAGATTTTTCTACCAAGGACTAAAACACTCCAATCACTCATGCACATGCAATCCACAAGGAATTTACACAGGTTGGAGTCATCGATGAAGGTGTAATACCCTACTCCTGATGTACTTTATATCCTCTGTTGACCCTCAGCGACATTTTACCCTGTGTATGCGCAACACCATCGTGTGCATCCCATCAGACGACGCCCCGTAGACAATCCACTTTGGGTCGAGGATGAACGGTAACCCCAAGCACCGTGTCCTTTTAGGGCGCTTAAGACCCTCTTCGACCCTAAGCACTAAAACGATCGCAAACCCCATGAAAGGAAACCAATGATGCAGTCCTTCGCATGCCCAAAAACCCAACCCCGTCGAGCAGATGGGTTGCCACATTAGCACAACCTAGGAGGCCCGGGGGGCACCTATTTCACGTGCCACTACCCACAATGGGTTTTGGCATTGTCGTGATAGTAGAATTGTATTAAAATTCCAAATTAATTCGGTTAGCTCATAAATATCACAGTTAGTCTGTGTGCAAAGTTTGGGTGGGGCTAGGGAAAGAACGTCGAGAAAGGGAGGGGTTTAGACATTCAGAATTTTACTAAATGGAAAATTAAAATATGGCATGGAGTTTTAGCAAATATTGAAAAAAAAATCCCAATTGAAAACATCATGATTCTTATGCAATGCTTATAATGCAAAAATAAAATAGCAATCAATTTCTAATTTGGGGACTTTTTTGTTATATATATAATTTATTTAAATAATAAGTGAAAAATTGTTCACAGGCATGATAAATGTTTACATAATAAAACCTCAAAAAAAGTTTTACATAATAATAAAATGTGTTTGTTTATTTGAAAGAAATCTTGTACATGGAAAGAAGGTGATTAGATGTTGCAAGAAAAATATATGCAATATTCACATATATGAAAAAATCACATGTATAATTATTAAATATATTCTTATATATGTCAAAAAAAATTGTTGATACTCCACATTTTCGGTTTATTAGTCCTATGTTTAAAATTTTCTACATAATACATTAGAAACTTAAAATCTTTTATTTTCTAGTGGTATAACTTTATTGATATATAATTTATAATATATCAATCAAATCAGCGGCATGAAGATATGCACATGACCAAAAAAGCGGAAATAAGGGAGTATATTGTACTTCCTTCAATCTTAGAATAAACTAGATAGGATTGTCAAAAAATATGGAATGGGGGAGGGAGCGATTCTGGGAGAAGCTGGAAAAAGGGACGATTCTGGGAGAATCGCTGAAAAGAACTGGGCCTAAGGCCAAGGCCATGGCTGCCTGGGGCCTGGCTCCACTCCTTTTTGGGGATGGCGTCTAGCACGACGTTGATGAGCACAAGGCGACCTGTAGGCAAAAAATATATATTTTTCTCTATACATGAGAAAGCATGTCGAAAAAATTGCAACAATGATTGCACTGCATCTGTATGGTCGACGTCTAATATTGAGCCTGACATAACAAGTTGTGAAACCCCATCGGACGATCCTCGTACGTGATACGATGCAGAATTCGTGTGATGCCCATTAGAATTGCTCGTCTTATCATCTTTCTTCTTCTAACCGTTGTAGAACGTTGGCTACAACTTGCAAGAAACCGCCTTTTTCTTCTTTAACAGTTGTAGAACTTTGGCAACAACTTGTAAAAAATTTCTCAATCCCTAGAAAAGTCAGGTAAGTGTTTTAGCAACACTTATAATGTTTGAAACACATGAGAAGAATCTCATGTTCGTTAATGGGACGGGGAGGGGGGGTGATCAAAGGCCCTACGACTTCAGTCATGCGCTTTTCTTTTCCCATAAAAGGAATATTTCCAATCATCCCTTGATCATGTGTTGCAATGGGATTTTTTTCCTTTCTGCTTACTTGAACCATTTTTCATTCGAGGCACCCCTCCTAAAACATATAAAAGGTATTTTTGGCTTAATGCTTAACCGTTGATGACTTTAGTGGTGTACCAAAGAAGGAGTGTTTTCATAATTCGCATCCTAATATTTCCATGTGAAAAGATGTTTTTACCCCCTATGACAAACTTGTAATTTGTGCCATACAAACTCGTCACGTTGATTGAATCCCAATCCGAACGCGCACCTGTTCTTGTGAACTCGGGGAAACGAAGGCCCGTGTTTGATTGTTTTCCCGCGTGAATTGCCACCGGACAAAAGGAAGGAACCTCTGACGGACTCGCACAAGGAGCTTCCCGATCGAACCTCTGACGGACTGCGTCTGGTGCTCTCGCCGGACATAAAATGGCACCCGCGGACCCGCCCCCTCTATCCCTTCCACCACCCTTCCCAAACCCAAATCTCCAGCCCTAGCCTTTGGAGCCAAGAACGCCCGTCTCTGCCGGCGATCAAGCTCGAGGGGGATCCACCTCATCCATGGCGGTGTACTACCGCTACAAGAGCGGCGTGGAGACGTTCTCCGTTCCGGTGCCAGGGCCCTCCATCACCGTCGCCGAGCTGAGGCGGCTCATCTTGGGCACCGCCCGCCACGGCCACGGTCGGACCCGCGGCCGCGGCCCCCGGGAGCAGTGGCGGAGCCAGGCCTGGGGCGTGGCTGACTACCCCTTTGTTGAACATAGTTATATCTACAGTGTCTGACATTGTTTCGCACTGTACCAACAATGGTGGCCTGGGACGCTGGGTGTGGCTGGCTCCGCTATTGCCCGGGAGAGCGTGGCTCTTTCCGACATGCAGACCGGCGAGGAGTACGCCGACGACGCCGCGCCCCTGCGCCGCAACACCACTGTCCTGGTGCGCCGCGTCGCCGGCCCGGCCGCCGAGACCATCGTCACCGCCTCGTCCCCTCAAGCCCCGAAATCGGCACAGCAACATGCGCGTGGTTCTTCCTCGTCTTCGTCTGCGACTTCAAGCGCGTCCACGGCGGCGAGCTCTCCTGCTCCTCCAGCCCCGTTTCTTTCTGCCCCGACGCCGCCCCCGGCGCCCGTGATCCCGACGGAGCTCCACTGCAAGATCTGCAAGAACGTGATGGCCGACGCCGTGCTGGCCAGCAAGTGCTGCTTCGACAGCTTCTGCGACCGGTGCGTCAGGGACCGCGTCGCCGAGAGCTCCAAGTGCGCGTGCGGGGCCCCGGCGAGCGCGGACGACCTGATCCCAAACCCGGCGATCCGCACCACCATCGTCAACCTGCTCGCCGCACTGGGCGCAACGGAGAAGCCGCGGAGCTCCGTCGGCAGCAACGCGACGCCCACGCCGGCCGCTTCGCAACAGAGCAATGTCACCTTCGAGAAGAAGTCCCGCGCCGGATCCGAGCACAGCAACGGCAGTGGTTCATCATCGACATCGAAGACCACGACGACTCGGGCGGCGCATGAACCGCGACCGCGGCGGAACCAGTCGGAGACGTCGACGCATACAGCAGGACTCGGCGGCGCCGTTCCATTTGCACCGGCCTGCTACGATCCCTTTTTTGGCGGGATGCCGTGGGTCGCCGACCCCTACATGTACTACGGCGGCATGGCTTACCCCGCCGGCGGCTGTTACCCGATGCCTGCTGGCCCACCGCACCACGTCGGCGGCATGTACGGCGCGCCAGCGCCGCCGCCGCCCTCGTATGGCCACCACGGGAGGAAAAGGACGGATCGCGAAGACCGGAGGCAGGAGGAGCGTAGCTTCAAGAGAAGGTGTGGATCGCAGGTCGGCGTTTGATCAACAAGAAGATTTCCCCCTGTTCTTCAGAGGATATTTTCTTTCTGAGCCCTGGAGTTGTATGATCGGCCTTACAATGTGTAATTCTATTCTATCGGTGGTAGATTACAAGTGGAAGATTCCACTGTATAATTGTACGCTCCCAACTAGTAGAAACTAGAAGGGGAGTGCTCGCTTCGCCGCGCCGTTTATGTTCCTTGATTGTTATAGGTTTTATCATATGTGCTATTTTTTTTTAAATTATTTAATGTAATGTGGTGTTTGGATGAATCATTTTTATCGTACGATTATGGGACAACTTCTAATGAGTGCACGTACATAAGAAGGTTAACTATGTTGTTGACCACGTGTACTATGATGATGTTAAATATAACGTAGGCGATGCTTCCTTCTTACCAATCAAGACTCACACCATCCAATCATTTATCAAATGGATGCATTCATTGAGAGATGTCACCGTATAGTTAAAATCTTGTATCTAATTTTAAACTAAAGACCTCAAATAAATGAGAAAGCTCTAAAATTAAACATTTCAGCCAATTGGTCCTTGAAACAGCAATTAACCTTGTCTAGATCTGACGTTATAAAGTGGAATATCAAGTTGTTGTTGTGTATGTTGTGGTTAAAAGTTGTTGTAGTGGCATCTACCGCATGAGCCGAATCGACTGACCGCGAACTCAATAATTTTGTACTGCAATAACATTTCGATTGTAAGCTCACAACAAATTCACTATAGCATGAACATACAAATCATATTAAAATTGTCATTCAAATTTTCCAAAAAAGATACATGTAGACAATGTTTTTATGTTGTCCATGTCAGGTTAAAAAAAGTAAGAGATGTGATATATTTAATAAAAATAATAATTTATATAGGTAAGGAATTGACCAAGTCAAATATGAGTACTTAATTGAATGCCATGGCTAATAATTTAAAGACATAGCCAAAAGGTTTGACCAAGTCAAAATTGACTACTCAATTGATTCTAAGGGCTTTTACCCTAGGGGCTTTAATATATTACAAGATGTCGCTTCACATGCATAATAAATGTTTACTTAATTATAAAATAGTGTTTGTTTATTATTTTTTAAAGTCGCTCAACATGAATATATGTAGAGGACCAATAAAATGAAAATAAATGAGTATATTATTGTACTTCCTCCATCTTAAAATAAGTGTAGGAGTGAAAAACGCTATAAACGAAATGAAACTGGGCCACAGTCCACGGAAGCTGCGAGTGTGAGTGAAATTGGCGGGTACCAAGTGTAAGGCCCGATATGCGGTACTGTTCCAGATCTAAATGTTTCCATCCAGATCCGGGGACGAAGCATATATCGGTCCCACCGCGACATATGACATAGCCATATGCCCCGAATTTCCAACATGATATCACAACATTACAGATACAAGGATACAACATCTCATACAATCGACATACAACTGCCTTAATACAATACAACAGCGGAAGATACATGTCTGAGTACAGACTACAATCAAATGCCTACTGGCAAAGAGAGAAACATCGATCCCCATAACCACACGGGTCCAGGCCCTCCACCGGGATCCGCCTAACTAGTCGTCGTCGAGTCTCCACGTGAAACGTCGATCGCCGTACCTGTTGTCGACCAAGAACCCTGAAAAGAGTTTGGGGGTAGTATCATGAGTACAAAAGTACTCAGCATCCAACTGTAGTGGTCAACTGACCCAGCAAGGACTTCATCACTCGTCATTCTAGGACAACTAGTAGTTTACGGTAAGGATGGGGTAAGTGGTGAGGTTGCTGCCGCACTAGCATTTATGAAGTGGCTAACGATCTAGAGAGTAAGATAAGAAGCCAAGCATTCGATGAGGAATCGCCTCCAACAAGTCTGCTATCCACCTACTTACGCAAACATAACACCTATCCTATCTTTGTCCTCCTCTTCGCATCCCGACGAAGAAGAAGCAGTCAAGGCACACACACGTTGATCAAGTTATATTAAGAGTATCTCAGTTGTTGTTGTCTATGAACAAGGAGTAGGTCTCAAGTCGTCCATAACCGTGGACACGTCTTCTCGAAAAGATGTAACCCTGCAGGGGTGTACCAACTGCCCATTACAAGGCTCCGCACGCACGCCCATCTCTCTCAGTTGCTACCCATCATAGGAAACCATTTTATGATTTAGTTACGAGAGATCCGAAACGACAGGTCCCTCTAACTAACAACGCACAAATCCGGGTGGCCCCTGGGGAGTCGACACCCAATCCAAAATCCGGCCACGCTCTCGGATCGGACTCTTCCGTATGGCCAAGGTCGGGGTTAGCCTCACCTATATAACAGGGGACTTCCCTAGCTCACCAGTGTGGACCAACAGAGAAACCATGTCTCCGCTGGCCCGGGTTGTTTAAAAACTGCGAGGGGATCCACCAAGCACACACACGGGGTTTCAAATGGTAAATCAGCTCGGGCCACCACTAGAAATGTTTGAAGCTAGATAGGTAAGAAAAGGGGACCCCATAAAATCCCACACGCGGGTAGGCACGCTCAGTCTTAAAACCAATACCCGGAACTCGGATCCTAGGTGACTCAAATGAAACAAAACGTCGGGGCGGGATAGCCTAGACCTTCTATCCTTCGTCGAATATAATCAACATTATAATAATTATATCATCCACAACAATATAATAATGTGATAGCCCAAAACCAAGGAGTAACAGGAGGTAATAGTCGTAGCATCCTAAGCATGCATACTAAGCAGGGCTGAGCAACGAGCAATAGTAACATAGCAGTACAAGGTTTGCTGGGAGGGGACATGTCTATATCGGTTTAAGAGAGGCTGTAAACATGTGGTAGGATCAAACATCGAACCTAACCTAGACTAGCATGCAAACCGCTGGTTGAAACAGAATGGATCATAAGTAATGTATAGTCCTTGCCTGTTGATAAGTCGGGTTCCGAAGGTGTAGTTGATCGCAAGCTCGCATCGTCTCCGAAAGGTACCCGCAGAAGCACATGAGACAGTAAACACTGGAAAGCAATCAACGAGCAAGCATCTATTACTACGAGGCAAACACGAGCAAGCATCAACAAGAAGGCAACACGAGACATCGCACCTACCGTCGAGAGCGGTTACTAACAATTTAAGTGGAGTACTTGTCACACACGACGATACCACACATTTAGAATCGTTTCAAGTTGTTTAGCTACACAAGGTGAGAAAAAGGTTGTTAACATGGCATATCACTCAAGCATGGCATAGCACACAAACATGGCAAGAGGTGAAGCATAAGATAAACTATCTATTCTGGTCAATTTAAGTGAGGCACAACCTAAACATGGCATGTCACTAAGTGCCCCACGACAATTAAAACATTTGGTACTGTTCTGCCCTAAACCATATTTTAGGTTGGTTAACAACAGCAAACAATAGCATAAACACAAAGTACACGAAAAACTAATCAAGTTACATATAAAGAACACCCCAAACGGAGTTACGGTTAAAAAGATACAAGCAAAACAAGTTACAGGCACAATCTGCCAAACATCAGGAAGCACACTTTAGAGCAATGCATAAACAGGATAATGAATGCTAACATGCTCACAAATGATATGCAATTAAAGTAGACATGGCAGGGAAGGCATGGCAAAAGGAATCATGCAAATAGGCATCACAGATCAAAAGATATTAAGCAAACAACATGGCATCGAAACGTTACAGACTTAGAGAAAAACAGAGGTGGCTGTCAAAAACAGCAGCATAGCAACTTTGGAGCTAAAAATATCTATGACCAGGAATGTAAACATGACAATGCAATACATATAATGGAAGTAGACATGATGCTTAACAGTATGCAAAAAGAATCAATGCAATAGGCCTCATGGATGTGTCACAATCATCAACCAAAGTTGCAATAAAATAACAGCAGCAACACACTAACAGGAAATAATAGCAATTAACAGCCTGATGCCCACTTCAACACAGATTATCAACATCAAGATGGCCTCAAATAAAAAAGCTCACAAAAGGTGAACTGAGGTACACACAATTCTAAACAATTTTCCTTTTGGGCGCAACGTGATACGGGCTACCGATTACTCGCAAACTACGTCGCGAAACTGAAACAGCAGCAATAATTCAACACTTAACAGAAAAAGAATAAAAGAAAAACGTTTAAAGGAAAAAAAAAGAGGGGCGGCCGGGCTGGCTCACCATGGGCTGGATCTGGCCGCGGCTTGGAGGGCGGCTGGGCTTGGAGCGCTGCTGGGCCGCTGGCTGGGAAGGCCGGCCCACCCGGCGCGGTGGCTGGCTGGACGAGGGGCTCGTCCCGACGGGCGACGCCTACAGCGGTTGGTGGCTCGCACCGGCGAGGAGGCGCGGCGAGGGGGCGCGGCGAGGGGGCGGCGCAGGGCTCGGGACGGGGCACAATGGAGGGGATTCGCCGGATCCAGGCGGTTGCGGGCGCGGCCGGGCTCAGGCGACGTCCTAGTGGCGGCGCAGCGGCTCCCATGGTCGGCACGAGCTCGCGAAGCTTCATGGCCATGGTGGCTTCTCTGCACAGGGAGGCGGAGGGAGGACGTGAGGGAGAAGAAGGGAAAGGAGAGGAGAAGGGCGCCGGGGTGGAGCTCACCGGAGTGGTGGTGCGGAGCACGGCGCGGCGACCGGAGGAAGACGGCGGTGACGCGGCTCGGCCTCCACGGCTGGATAGAGAGAGAAAGGAGAGAGAAGCGGTTGGTGGGGAGCTCCCTGGGCCATCAGATCGCGAGATCTGACGGTCCAGATGGCCTGGAGGGGCAGTTTTCAGATCTGGGGCTAATGTGAGGGGGTGGCTGAAATTTTTAGGCTATGGAAACCCTATAAAGGGGTGGAAGTGTGGTGGTCTTTATATAGCTCAGGTGGCTGGCAGTTTGCAAAAACATCCCCGGTTTTTCTCTCTCGCGCGCGGTACTCCACGTTTCTGACCGCCGGGTCCGCAGGACCTCCGATTCGGGTAAAACTTCGAACTGCGCGATCAGCGCGTCGAGCCGGCGGCGTTCACCTCGCGCTGGAACCGTTCTGAGAACACTTTCCGGCACGCTATAAAAATATCCCGTTTAATTATTAAACGGGGTTTTCGTTCCATTGGCTGCGGCTGGTCTTGTGCCGGTTTTCGCGATGGTGATCGAGTGAAACCCGGTGTCGCAAAGGTCGAGTGTCAGGGTGGCAAGGGTCGGTCTCCGTCCGGTACGAGATAAGAGGGGGGGGAAATAATCGCCGATCGACAAATCGGGGATGCAAACACCGCAAACAAATCAGGCAATCAATCAATTCACACCGAAAACAAAGTTTTTAAATTTTTGTGAAATCTGGGCTGTTACACCAAGCCCATTTCGTCTGTATAAATCTCTTCCCCCCTGTCGTCACACATTCCCCTTCGGCCCTCACACCAACTGCTCGTCCAAGCCAAACCACACCCAACTCCTTGTGCAAGCCAGAGCAGAACCAACTCCTCCTCCAAACCACACCCACACCTCCATCTCTGCCTCCGCCGCTCCCATGTAAAAGAAGAAGGTGTCCGCTGACCTGACCTTGAAGCGGATCTTCACTAACCACCCGTACACCGATGACCGGGAGGACGGCGACGCGGCCTTCGTCCGCATCGACGTCTGGGTGTGGAGTGGTCGCCCCAGCCTCGCTATCATCGACACCGCCTTCTACCGTGACAACAACGCCACCAAGCTCTGGTTCGAGAAGATAGCATCCTTGCTCCGCGACCACGGCCTCTACGCCCCCTCGTCGTCGGCTTCGTGGTGCTCCATGGTAGCACGCCCAGCGGATCGCCGTGGGAGTCGGTGCGCGCTCGCGGACACCCGCAACAGCTGGAGAACCCGATACGTTGCTTTGCTATCTGCATCGACGGTTCACACGCCATGGTGTACCAGCCGGACTGCTCCCTCGGCAGTGAACCCGGCGGCCCTATTCTCATCTTCAAGGACGCCAAGATGAAAGAGATCCGCGAGTTCCTGGGAGACAAGCTCATCACCGTCGCCTGCCTTAGCGCGTCAGACGTGGCACAGAAGCTAGAGGGGGTGTGGGGGATCCATGTGAGGCGGCCTGCAGAGGTGGCGAATTTGCTCGCCGGCGCATACGGCAACATCGAGGAGGTGCCAGGAGTAGAGTCGTGGAAGCTGTCTTTGAAGGCTCTGCAGCACGAGGGCAGCGTGTGTGTGCCTAAGGCGATCGATGGCCTCACCATGTTATTTTGGGCCCAGGGTGATTTTTTATATTATTTTTTACTAAATTTGTGTACTAATTTAGATATTATTTTTAGCATGTTATAATCTTACAGGATAAAGAAATTGTTGGCATAATTTAACCACATGATAACGTTAATAAATTTTACTTGATGAGTTTTGTGTTTGTACTGAATATCATAGAAAGATAGTATAATGTATTTTCTAACAAAACTTTGAGGTAGAACTATTTTTCTACAATACATAATTTATAATATTTATGATAAATATGAATAAAGAGTGTGATCCAATAAATATCACAATAGTGGTTTCTATTATATATAACAAATGTGGTTTCTAGTATATGATCAAGTATGCATATGTATAGAAAGTCGTAGAATATAAATCGAGTCAGTGATATTATTCTGTAATATTTTTTGTGATCAAATTTGTCTAGCATGCAATACCAAACCCACATGAAATATTGATCATTAACTCTGGGCCAAAGCCCCACCCTCCAGGTTTTGCCAAAACTCATATTGGTGCCAGTGTATCTATCTATATCTCTTATAAAGTAAAACCCTACTAAGATGCATTTATAATTTTTATCTCGATATATAAGCTATCCACATCATCCACTATTGTATTCAATTATGTATTCATGCCATCCACTAATAAAACCATACTAAGATGCATTTATGATATCTATCTTAACATGCAAACTATTCACATTATCCACTATTGTAGTCAATCAATTTTGCATGTCATCCACTTTTATTTACATGCATATTATACACTTTTAATTTATATTGTAGAGTTTCTATAAAGATTTCCGCTGCAACGCCTTTTGTATACATTTTTGCAATGCATGGAGCAATTACCTAATTCTCGTGCGGGTGAATTCTCGTTAATGTTAAGCACAATCAGCCAAAAAAAAGATGTACAGTACTCTAAAACACAGACGATTATGTTCAAGAAGAAAAATGTAACTTCAGATCAGAGAAGACTTTGCACCGCAAGTTGCAAGTGTGGATTGATGGATTCGATATACTCATGAGCCTTCATATACACTCAACGAGGTGCGAATAATTCGTACGGCGAACACGACATCTCAGGAAAACTGAACGGACACATTCCCTCCATTCAAATGCAGAGTTCGGACAGCGAATGGTCCATGTGTAGAGGAGGAAGCAGGCAAGATCTTCTGCTCATCGTCCACCATGTTTTGGCAGCGCAAGCCCATCTGATCTGCAACCCAATTACCAAAAACGATACTACTACGTACAATATATGTTCATCGCGCTCATTGCTCTCTCTTGAAGATCAGATCAGATCAGAGGAAGCCGTCTCTGCGGTCCTGCTCCTCGGCGTCCTTGTTCGCCGTCTGCACGGCCTTGTACCACAGGTACCCCTGGGATTAATCCAAACGAAAACGAACTCGATCAGGAGCTGCAAATTTAGTAGGTTAGGATTATCGGTCGGTGTGGCAGATGTAGTACGTACGGAGGTGGGGATGCCGGTGACGGCGAAGAAGCCGAGGATGGGCGCGTACAGCGGGCTGTCGGTGCCCACGATGCCGAACACCGGCCGCCCGTTCGTGTACTCGAATATCGACCCGATCTGCACAGGCCACGCAACGAGGTGAACTAACTAAACAGAGCGGAGGAGAAGAAGAGTAAGGGGTTCGAGGAACGTACGGCGGCGATGGCCGTGACGGCGGACGCGAGCAGGTAGGCGTAGAACGGGACCGGGGCGGCGTCGCCATCCTGCGCGGAGGCGCCGCCCTCGTTGCGCGCCCACGGGGGAGGCTCGTCGGAGCCCGGCTGGGCCCAGGCGGGGACCTTCTCGTCCGCCTTCTTGCCCGACGACTTGGCGGCCGCGACCACCAGCCTTCGGCGCGAGGACGACGGCCGCGCGTACGACGGCGCGGCGGGTGCTTGGGAGGCGAGCCGAGCTTCGGGCCTCGTGCTCGGAACGAGGCAGCGTGAGCCGCACAGGGAGATGGTTGCGGTGGCCATTGACACGAGCGCGAGCTCTGTTTTTGCGGTGGGGGAGCGGTGTGTGTGGAGTCGATCTGGGGGAGTGTGGATAGGACGTGCGCGGCGTGCACGGGTTTCCGGCTTCCCACCCTCCTGTGGGCTGGGCTTTAGCGAGGCCAGGCCTAAAATTCCTTTTCAAAGATTATTTTGTGTTAGGTGGTACTTGTCGAAATCACTAATTATATTTCAGGCGTTGCTAAAAAAACTAATTACTCCTCCGTTCGGAAATAACTGTCGCGGATGGTCATTTTGCAAAGAGGACCTCGCCGTTTTCTGTATTCAACCCGCACTACTTTTCCTCTTACTCTCAACTCGGAACGACGTCGCTCCCCTCTCCGCCGCACTCGCAGAGGAACGCCGTCGCTGCCGCTCTCGCCTCGCCTCGCCCCCTCTCTTGCCTCGCCTCGCGTTGTCGCCGTCTCGGCCGCGTCGCCGCCATCTCCACCATGTCCCCACCCTCTCCATGGTCCTCGTCTCTGTCTCCCCCTTCCTCTCCATATCCAGCGAAGAAAGTTTCAATTTTTATCCACTAAGGAGGTCGATCCGAAGCGAGCGGCGCTTGATCTGTTTGTGAGGAGGCGATGGGAGTTGGATCTGGCGGCGGGGGCGGTGTACCCGCTGGATTTGGCTCGTGGAGTAGCGGCTCGTCACCATTGTCGTCGGCATCTTCACCTGCATCGCCATCTGCGTGCATCTAGTCACTTTGTGGACCAACCATGGTGGCGGCGGCGCCGTGCGCCTCGCGGAGGTCCTTCAGGGACTCTCTCAAGGTGCTGGAGGCCGACATCCAGCACGCCAACAACCTGTGAGTCCGTCCCCTCCGCCTCCCTCCCTCCGCTGCCCAAAATCAAAGAAAGAAATCCCCTTTCCTCCTCAATTTCTTCCAGGTCTCCGGCGCGTGTTGCTTACGACGCCGTGAATTCGTCGTGCTCTGCTGCAGGGCGTCGGACTGCTCCAGAGACTACGATGGGGCGTGCCTGCAGATGCGCATGTCCTACAGCCCCGCCGCGCACCTCTTCCTCTTCCTCGTCCAGTGGACTGACTGCAGCCTCGCCGGCGCCCTCTGCCTCAGTCTGTCTGTGTGCTCATGCCCGTGGTTTACTTTACAAGTACAGTATTCTTTACACTTGCTTAAATTATTTACTCTATATTAGGAGTAACTTATTTACTCCGGTATGTCAGGTTTACTGAACTTTAAAATTTTACTCAGGTTTGGAAGACACTCTTTAGAATTAGCTGCTTCATCGGTGTCTCGAAGATGGGAAGTTCAGAGTTAGAGCAAACAAAGGTACTCATATATGTCCTGACCTGAAACAACAACTCCATTTCTTTGGCTCCTCTTTAATCTGGTGCAATTACTTAACTCAAGATGGGAAGTGAATATGCTGCCAAGTGAGCTGAATGAACATTTCGTTCAAAATTCTCATGTTTTACTCACATCATTGATTAGAGAAGAGTTTTCAATTCAAAATTCTGCCAAGTGAATCTGTCGTCATATACTCCAGTGTTGCTTTACTTAACTTTCAGTTTGTACTATTTGTGCATAGTAAGTTTAAACAATTTCAGTTTCAGTTTGTGTTGTTTTGTTTACCTGTCCATCTCTATTTAGCATTCAAATTTTTAATTGCAGGAGCACACAAAAAGGAGGAATCTGCTACCTCAAAGCAGTTGGTCGCCACTGGGAGGGTGGGTACGAGCTGCCGGAGGCTGCTGGGAGTGTGGGGACGAGCTGCCGGAGTTGCCGCCTTGCCGGAGAGCTGAGATCCAGCTCTCCTTGCTGCCAGGAGGGTGGAGCGAGCTGCCTGGAGGGTGGGGACTAGCTGCCGGAGAGTTGAGATCCGACTCCTCTTGCTGCCGGAGGCTGCCGGGAGGGTGGGGACGACCTGCCGGAGCTGCGGGAGAGTAGCAGGTACTCCAGGAGCCGGCGGCCTGGAGCTTGCTTGGAGAAGAGGCCGGCGGCCTGGAGCTTGCTTGGAGAAGAGGCCGGCAGCCTGAAGCTTCCTGGTCTGGAGGATAGGGGCGGCTGGATCGGTGATCTCCCAAGGGCCTGGGCTGGATCAGTGATCTCCCAGGGGCTGCTGCTGGAGCGATCCCCCAAGGGTTGTTGCTGGAGCGATCCAACCTGGGTGATCATGAGCTGGGGGGAGGGGATCTGGAGCGAGCGTGAGCTAGGAGGAGGGGATCGTGAGCGAGCTTGAGCTGGGAGGTGGGAGGGTATTTTTGTATTGTTTCGAATTGTAAAGGATGTAATTATAAAATGTTGGTTAGTTCAATTCTTTTGTCACTTACGAGCGAGCTTGAGCTGGGAGGCGGGAGGGTATTTTTGTATTGTTTCGAATTGTAAAGGATGTAATTATAAAATGTTGGTTAGTTCAACTCTTTTGTCACTTATGACAGTTATTTCCGGACGGAGGGAGTATATTTCAAGCTTTTCGGTGATGTGCTTTTAGTGAGAGGAGACGTTCCTGTTGAAGAAGAATTGATGACTTCGTTAATCTCAAGATGATGTGTTGGCTCAGTATTGCGAAGATGTTCATAAAGGTAGGGTGTGCGTGTGTGCGTTCATAAGGGTGAGTGTATACTCGTATATGTGAGTCTTGCTGTATTGTGTAAGTACTCGTAGCAACAAGTGGAGCTCCTTTCGCGCTCGACAAGTGGCGCTCCGCGCGCGCGATAAGTGGTGCAATCTGGTGGTTCCCTTTTCTCCTTGTTTTGGGGCACGCGGCGTGCCTTTCACGCAAGCACGGTCGTGCTTTTTTTAAGAAGCATGATCGAGCCTCTTCTTTTAAGGCACACGGCGTGCCTCCCGCGGAAACAAATTCGTGCCAGTGGCACGACTCCTGCCTCTTTTTAGAGGCACGACTCGTGCCTCCTTTTTTGAGGCACGACTCATGACTCTTTTTAGAGGCACGATTCGTGCTTCCCGTGGAGGCAAGGTCGTCCCTCTTTTTTTTAATTTTTTTTTCACCAAAACGTATAGAAAAACGTGTGAAAACCGGAAAAATTGAAAAATACCAATTTTAAACACCAAAAATACGTACACAAAAATATAAAAATAGAATCCTGAGGGAATGCTATGGACGTGACATGTGGCGTGCTGTGAGCCTAGCAAAGTGTTCGCTGGGCCGGGCCGGGCCGCGAACGAGTACTCTAAAACTAGTTGCTCTCGGTACTTGTAAGATGTCAACCTAATACACCATGTCGATTTGCTATTGTCATTATGATCATAACAACAACTCTTGTCAAAGTTGAAAAATTATGCACAAATGACGTATTATATAATATAATCATCATGAAATTAGATAGTCATATTAACAATGCTTATGTTTGATGTTTTGCTTGTAATGTTTTCTATGGCACAAGGGGTTACACTTTAAAGTTGGAATAAGTTTATTTTAAACCCTGAATTCAACGAGATTCAACAATTTAAACCGTAAAGAGGAAATTTCGGTTGTCCGTATCCTAAACTATTGAAGCTCGGTCTAAGTCGAACCTGGAAAGTTGAAAGATCACGGTCGGCCTGGCTCGCCGCTAGACATTAGACAAACTGGGCTGGTCCTGGCCCGTTAGCACAGACAATCGTGTGCTCACTTCACTCTGATTTTGTTTCTTTTTAATGATAATAAAAGGTTAACATTTTCGTTGTGACAGTAAATATATATTTAATTTATGACAAAATAAATATTTTATGAAAAAAAAACCTTTTAACTTTTGAATATTTTATGAAATGAATGATCATTTTGTTTACAAATTCTTTGAAAATTTTAGTTAGCAAAAACATGATATATTTCTATGAACAATATATTAAATTTATCAAACATTTTTGCAAAAATAACTTAAAATAATATAATTTATGAAAATAGTTTACAAAATGTATTTTATGAAAATGGTTTACAAAATATACTTTCTGAAAATAGTTTACAAAATCTACTTTACGAAAATAGTGTAGATTTTTTGAAAAAAGTAATATTTTCATAAATTCAATTTTTTGGGGGGAATTTAGAAAAATAAATCACACATTTGAAAAAATTATTTAGTAGTTAAAAAACCATTTTCGTAAAATATTTTTGTATAAATTCGAAATATATTTATTACCACTACGAAAATGTTATTTTTTAATTTTCATTATGAAAATGAAAAACAAAGAAAAAGAAAAAAGAATGAATAAACTCAAAAAAATAGAGCATGAGCGATTGCGCTAATGGATCGGCCTAATTCGTCCTAATGTCCATCCAGACAGCCCGATCAGGATCCTTCATTTCTCGGTGCGTGTACAAGGTTCGATTTGGACCGAGATTCAATAGTTAGGATAGCAACGAGAAGATTCTGATTTCGAGTACGAATCGTCGAACCTCTACAAATTCAGAGTTTAAAATGGACCTTTTCTTTTAAAGTTTCGGTCTAAACTCGCTTTTGATGCCATGTCATCTTTGTATTCTCTCCATGTTCATTTTCAGTAGTGGTACTTCTTCCAATCATTGTTACTCCGTATATTAGATTTGTCGCGGGTCAGAGTGCATAAAACTTGACATTTACATGGAAAAATATCAACATCTACAACATTACAATTATATAGTATGAAAATTTAATTCACGATGCATGTAATGATATCGATTTCGTATTGAATGTTAATATGTTTTTATAAAGTTGATCAAACTTTATGAAGTTTAATTTTACATAAATCTTATATGTAGAGTAAAAAAGTTCGGAAGGAGTTCACATAAATTTGTTGATGATTCAGTGACCCACTACACGATGGGCAGAACGAATTCACGTCTAACAATAGGGAATAGACAAGATATGCGGACTTAACACAATACTAATGCACAAAGTAAACTGAAGCAGAGGGACCATGCAAATGCCCTTTTTTTTAGTCCTTTGGATCTCATTACCCAAACCAAGAAAGCAAGCAGCGGGCTGGATTTGCGCTGGCAATGTCTTTGATATATGTTCAGAATCTTCATCAAGCAATTCTTGTATACATACTGCAGAGGCCAGAACTTTTGCATATGCAGATCATTCACATCGATCCAATATTACTGTAATACTATAGCACTACCACCACAGCACAAAATTCAGAAAAAATGGCACCATTTTCCTCCTCACCCAACAACCGATCGATCGATCGATCAGAGAAGCAAGACGATGACGATCACTTGTTGTTCATGAGCACCTTGACGAGCTCCTTGCACTGGACGCGGCCGTCGGAGCGGGGGTCGGCCTTGCGGACGAGCTCGTCGGCCTCCTCCTCGGTGAGCCGGTCGCCGTGGGTGACCATGACCTGCCGCAGCTGCTCCGCGGGGATGGCGCCGCTGCCGTCGTCGTCGAACACGTCCAGGCACTCCGCCAGGCCCTTGGCCGACACGCCGGCGTTGGCCTTGCGCGCCGCCACGGCCAGGAACGTGGCCAGGTCGACGGCGCCGGCGCCGGCCGCGCCCGCGTCCTGGAGGAAGCCCCGCGCCTCGGCCTCGTCCACGTTCTGGCCCAGCGAGCGGAGCGCCGTGACCAGCTCGCCGGCGGCGATGCGGCCGTCCTCGTCGCCGTCGAACAGGTCGAACACCTCCTTGCACTCGTCCGCCTGCGCCTGGGTCAGCTTGGCCGCCATGGCGGGCGGAGAAAGCTGGACCTGGAATTGGACCGGTGAATGGAGAGGGGATTTGGTGGAAAGGAAGTGGACGACCAATGAGCAACTTTTCCTCTCTGATTTTTCTCTGAAGCAAAAAATAAGCAGTTTTCCAGCACATGACACCAATGTTGAACTCTGCCTTTTTCCTCATTTTAATTTATTATAAAATTATCAACGGGCTATTATCAAAACAAGGTACAGCTTCAAAAGGGAAATAAATAAATAATTCAAGGAGCTGGCACCAACGAACCCAATTGATCATACGACGAGCTGGCACGATTCGCCAAACTGTCTTGGCACGATCCGACTACTTATTACTATCTCTTTTTTTTTCGGGGAAAAATAAATCTATTAGAACTCAAGGAGGTAAATCATCTCTTACAAGATCAACAATTTGGGGTAAACGTAAACCCAGCCATAAAGTTGTACGTGGAGTACTCCTCCCATAGGCAGCGAGAGCATGGCTCACTTTGTTTTGGGATCGTCGAGCAACGCAAAGCTTGACCTCCCTATTGGCAGATTGAATCAAGTTCTTGATTTCTTGTACTAGCGCTTGGAGTTGTGAGCGGTCCAATACCCTTTCCTTCAGGAGGCCAATCGCCTCGGAGCAATCCATCTCCACAATGAGGGGAAGATCAGTACGATGGAGAGCCAAATCCAGTCCTTCCCTACAAGCTTCGAGCTCGGCTTGTAGGCTGTTATTGCATGCTCGCAGCTCACAGCACGCTGTGAAGATGATATGTCTAGAGTTCGTCCTGAGCACCATGTCTCCACCCGCAGCTCATGTCTCCCCTATATAACTTCCATCAACGTTCAGTTTCGCCCAGCCTTGGGGTGGGAGGTCCCAGTCGGGTTCTGGGTTCTTCTGGGGTTTTTTCTTCCATGAGCAACTTGGCTTCTGGATCACCATTTTCCCTTTAACTACGTCTCCTATTGGGTGTTGCTTCATGCAGAGGAGAGAGAATTGATGTAGCCCTGGAGGAACCTGCGGGAGGCTTCCGTCGGTGGAGGAGGCTTGGCATGGGTTATCTCGTTCCGCACATGCCATATGCGCCACATGATCATAAGCATGATCATTCGAGTTTCATCAGGGAGCGGCTCCAGCAGCTGAAAGAGCCACTCAGGCCCCGTATTCTGGATCTTCTCCATGTCCGGAATATCCCAATCCTGCGCCATTGCACGCCAAAGGTCCCTAGCCAGCGGGCACCTGCAGATCGCATGGAAGCCGTCCTCGCGTTCCACAGCTCAAAGAGGACATATATCAGTAGGTTCCAGATGTCTCGAGAACTTGTTAGTCCAAGTGGCGAGGGAATTAGAAACCAACCGCCATGCAAAGACGCGTACCTTTGGGGGAGCAGGGCACCCCCATATGGTCTTCCAGATGGCGCGACGACCATCCGGTGCCCTGCTCGTGGCTGTCGCCAGTGGACGCTCGCGTTTGTCCAAGGAGAGTCTGTAAGCGGAGCGAACGGTAAAATTGTCGTTCTTATCCGGCCCCCAGGCGAGGACGTCTTCAGTGATGCGCGGGGAGACACGAATGCTCATGATAGTAGCAACATCCACGGGGAGGAAGTAGCGTTGCAGCACGTTCCTTCGCCAGGCACCGGACTCGTCCAGTAGTTCTGCTACCCGCCGGATCCTGCATGTCCCCTGGGCCGAGACCGGTTTACCAGACGGGACTGTCGGCAGCCAACGGTCCCTCCATATGCGGATTCGATGACCATCCCCCACGCGCCAGACATGCCCTTTTTTAAGGAGCTCAAGGTCATGCTGAATAGCTTGCCAGGAAGAAGAGGCGTTCCCAGATAAAACCGTATCCTCGAGGCGTCCCTCTGGGAAGTATCTAGCTTTAAGCACCTGCACACACAAACTTCCTGGGTTAGTCAACAGTCTCCAAGCCTATCTCGCCAGTAGTGCCTGATTGAAGAGCCGAAAATCTCTAAACCCCAAGCCGCCTTGCATTTTGCTCGCTTGAATGCTTGGCCAAGCCATCCACTTATTACTATCTCTATAACATAACACTACTGGAAATGCTCAGTTTGCCATGTGTCATTCCCTTTGCCGTCTGCATTTCGTCGGGGCGGACGGCAAACAGGTGGGGTTTCGTCTGCAACCCTAAATGCAGACGGCAAAAGTATGACGTATGGCAAACAGGCTGGATGTCGTCTGCTTCGCCTAGGCGGACGGCAAAGAGACCTTTGCCGTCTGTGCACAGACGGCAAAGAGCCCGGTGGCCCCACCCAGCCCACTCCTCGGATGGCAGTTAACGGCCCGGGGGTTTGCCGTCTGCCCCCGGATGGCAAAAATACTTTTGTCGTCAGGGGGCAGACGGCAAACCCCCGGGGCGTTAACTGCCCGTGAGGCCTCCTCTCTTTCTCTCACTTCATCCACTTCTCCGTGCGCCGCCTCTCTCCTCTCGCCCCACGCCGGCGCCGCACCGTCCCTGTCCCCGCCGCCGGTGATCCTCGCCGCCAGCCGCTTTCCTCCTCCCTCCTCTCTCTCCTCTCCTCCTCTCCCCCCTCTCCCCCTCTAACATTTGCCGCTGCGCTGGGATTCGCAGAGCAGCGTCGCCGCCGGTGAAGACGCCGCCCTCGACGCCGGTGCCACCCCGCACCGGCAGCCGTCCTCGTCGCCGGCGCCACCTCCCCCCCACCCGCAGCCACCTCCCCCACCGCCGCCGGTGAGCCCGAGATCCCCGACCCTCTATTTTTTTATTTTTTTCTAGGTATTATTAGTATTAGATTTTTCTGTTATTAGTATTAGGATTAGTATTGTTAGGTTTTTCTATTTTTTAGTTAGTATTAGGTTTTTCTGTTATTAGTATTAGTATTAGCATTTAGTTAGTCTTTTGTAGTTAGTTAGTTTTAGAAAAGAAAAATAATTAGAAGAAGGAAAAGAATTAGAAAAAAATAATTAGAAGAGGAGAAGGAATAAGAAGAAGAATAGAACAAGAAGAAGATGAAAAAGAAGAAGATGAGAAATAGAAGAAGAAGAAGAAGAAAAAGAAGAAGAGGAGAAAGAAGAAGAAGAAGAAGAAGAAGAAGAAAGGAAGAAGAAGAAAAATAGGAGAAACAAAAGAAGAAGAAGAAGAATAAGAAGAAGAAGAAGAAGAAGAATAAGAGAACTAGAATAAAAAAGGATAGGAGAAAGAAGAATAGGAAAAATATGAAGATTTAGAAAAGGAAAAGAAATAGATGAAGAAAAATAAAAATAAAAGAAATAGAATAAAAAGAAGAAGAAGAAGAGGAAGAGATGAAGAGGAGAAAGAAGAAGAGTTTATAGTATTGTAGTTAGTTAGTGTATATATTGTAGTATTATGGTTAGTTAAATTTTGTATTTGTTAGGAAAAATAAAATGTTAATGATCCCTCCCCTCGCCTATCACTAACGTATCCCTTACCGGACCCATCCTCGCAGATCCTCACCGGTGACCCTAGCCTCTCCTCGGCCCTCTCTCTCGTCACCGAAGGCAGCAGGTAGCTAGATATCTTCTTCCCCCTTCATTTGCTTTGTTCCGGCCTTCGTGTCGATGACACTAGTAGCTAGGTAAATACAGTCGCGTAACCAGTATGTGTCTCCCGTTCGAAAGGGTTACAGTTATAAATATGCATTAATTTGCATATTTATAATAGTGATTCTTTTGAATTGTCCAACGTTATCCATGGACAGCCCGAGTATGTATGTAGATTGGGTCGGTTTCCCATGCTTTGGTCCCGATCCGACGCGGTATTTCGTTAGCGCCTCCCTGTTGTTCTCCGGATACACAACCTCTCGGCTTGTTGTCAAGACGTGTATTAGGAGAACAGCGGGGAGGTGCTGCCGAAATACCGCGTCGGATCGGGACCAAAGCATGGGAACCGACCCAATCTACATACATACTCGGGTGGGATTATGACCTATCTTTACCTATTAGTGTGTAGGTTAATTGCATATGCCGTAGCTATGTATGATAAAAGCAATAAAAAGTGGACATAATAAAATGGTATATTTGTTGTTTAGTAGCTAGCTGTAGCGACAAGATGAACGATGATCGTGCGTGGATGTACACTGGTCGCCCTAATTAGAAAGAGATCAGCAATGAATGGGCAATGAAAACCAAGGAGTTTCTGAGAGCTGCGTTTGCAAATGGGCAGAGAAAAACCTAGTGCCCCTGCGTTAGGTGCGACAATTATAAACAGGCGACAGAGGTGGACATGGGTAAACACTTGCAGAAGTGGGGTTATAAGCCTGGTTATACGGTGTGGAGCTTCCATGGCGAGTCTGGCGGACGACGGAGAGAGGAGGTGGTCCATCAGCGCACGGATGAGTACGGAACCGGGATCGAAGACATGGTGCAGGACTTTGACGATGTGCGGGATGAGGACGATGAGATGGAGGAATCTGCGAAGGCCTTCTATGAGATGTTGGAGTCTTCGAAACGTCCGTTGCACGCTCACACTGAGCTTTGTCAGCTCGATGCCATCGCACAGTTGATGGCTTTGAAGGCACAATTCAACTTGGGCACAGATTGCTACAATGCGATCACGACCCTAATTGGGCGGTTTCTACCAAAAGATCATGTTATGCCTGCAAACCTGTACCAATCGGATAAAATCCTCAAGGTACTTAAGATGCCCTATGAGCAGATACATGCTTGTGAAAATGGATGTGCTTTATTTAGGAAAGAGTATGCGGACGAAGACTATTGTCCCAAATGCAAGTCATCGAGGTATGTTGTGGTAGACAATGGTCAAGGTGAGAAGACGCAGACCAAAATACCCGTAAATGTTCTTAGGTATCTTCCAGTGATACCAAGAATTCAACGCCTTTACATGATGGAAGAGACAGCCAGACAGATGACATGGCACAAACATGGGAAGAGAACAGAATTTGATGCAGATGGGAAGCCGATGTTGACTCACCCATCGGATGGTTCAGCATGGAAGCACTTTGATGAAAAACATTCGGAAAAAGCTAAGGAGCCAAGGCATTGCCGAATCGCCGTCGGCACAGATGGGTTCAATCCTTTCGGTCTGATGGCAGCCTCATACAGTTGTTGGCCTGTATTTGTCATGCCACTCAATCTCCCCCCCCCCTCGGAGATTATGAAAAGGAAGAACATTTTCCTGACGTTGATAATACCAGGGCCCAAATATCCGGGGAAGAATATGGATGTGTACATGCAACCGCTTAAGGAGGAATTGCAACAAGCTTGGGACGAAGGGTTCAAGACATACGATGCAGCTAGCAAAAAGACCTTCAAAATGCATGTTTGGTACCAGTACTCGATGCATGACTTGCCGGCGTATGCGCTTTTCGCTGGCTTCTGTGTTCATGGAAAGTTCGGGTGCCCAACATGCAAGGCTGCTCTTCAGTTTCATTGGCTGAAGGCGGGTGGCAAGTATTCCTGCTTCGACTTGCATAGACAGTTTCTGCCTCCTAAGCATCCTTTTAGAAAAGACAAGAAGAACTTCATCAAAGGCAAAGTTGTCAAAAACCTGGCAGCACCTACGATGACGGGCGAACATGTCTTGGCACAGTTGAACTTTCTTGAGCCTGATCCAGAACGTCCCGGGTATTTTAAGGGATATAATTCGGAACACGCCTGGACTCACAAGACATGCTTCTGGGATCTCCCCTACTTCCAAGACCTCGAACTTCCACACAATATTGACGTGATGCACACTGAAAAAAATATCGGCGAGGCCCTTTTTGGTACATTTTTCGGCATAGATGGGAAGTCAAAGGATAATCCTAAAGCTAGAGTCAACCAGGAGACTCTATGTGATAGACCCTCACAGAACATGCGACAGCCGAAAGGAAATAAGAATTGGTCCAAGCCAAGGGCCTGGTTCAATCTTGAAAGGGGGCATATCAGGGAAATTCTCTTGTGGGTGCAAAACAGTTTGATGTTCCCCGATGGGTATGCAGCGAATCTGAGGAGGGGAGCGAGTCCTGAAAAACATAAAATATTTGGGCTGAAGAGTCATGATTGGCACATATGGCTTGAGCGGGTAATGCCGGTGATGTTGCGCGGCTATATCCCCGAGGAAGAGTGGCTAGTACTGGCAGAACTGAGCTATTTCTTTCGTGTTCTTTGTGCTAAAGAACTATCCGATGGCGTGCTAGAAGACATGGAAGATATGGCGCCGGAGTTGCTCTGCAAGTTAGAGAAGATCTTTCCATTGGGTTTTTTTAATCCGATGCAGCATTTGATATTGCATCTCCCGACCGAGGCAAGATTAGGGGGCCCTGTGCAAAATCGTTGGTGCTATTCAACGGAGAGAATGCAGAAGACGCTTCGAGCAAAATGTAAAAATAAACGTAGAATTGAAGCATCGATGGCCGAGGCTTTCATTACCGAGGAGGCGGCAAACTTCGTGACAACACATTATGAAGCCAAAAATTGCCATTTGCATAATCCAAAGCCTCGATACAATACTGGCGACCCCCAACGGCGTCAATCCAACCTCAGCCTATTCAAAGGGAAGCTCGGACCTGTTGGTGCTTCGAGAAATATGATTTTGGATATCAAAGAATGGCGGACTCTTACACTGTATATCTTCACCAACCTAACAGAAGTGCGACCGTACATCGAGTAAGTGCTCGGTACGTACATTGTTTCGCAACTTCTAATAATTCTTGTTTCTTATTATTTCCCCTGAATTCATATAGTCGATACGTCGCCAAATTCTCGAATGGAGTGGTTATTGAAAGTGATTCCATCGCAGAGTATGAGCTTCTTGCCAATCAAGGAGACGGCAATCCTGGTTTCATCTCTTGGTTCAAACGAACGGTAACTATCATTCATATATAGGGTTTCATTTGTTGGTTCGACCTATTTTTCACTAATATACCAATCCTTTCCTATAAAACTTATAGGCAAATGAGGAGCCTATGGACGCCGAATTGAGACAGGTCGCTAATGGTTTTGACAATAAGGTCCGTGTATTTGAGAAATACGACATCAACGGGTATCGCTTTCGTATCGTTGATAAAGAGCGAAAAATGGCCGATCGAAAAAGTACAAATTCAGGTGTCTCTGCTGTCGGCGACGGAGGTATTGGGTATTATGGAAGAGTTGAAGCAATATACGAACTTCTATTCTATGGTGAAAATCCTCCCAACGTCGTTGTCTTCAAATGTCATTGGTTTCTCCTGTCGAGGACTAGACGAACTCATGAACATGTAGGTCTAGTCGAAATTCGACAAGACACCCATTTTAATGTCCCCGATGTCTATATTACGGCTCAACAGGCCACCCAGGTTTTCTATCTATCCTACCCCTGCCAAACGGTTGAAAACCTGAAAGGTTGGGATGTCGTTTATGATGTGCCACCTCATATTAGACCACCTCCCCCCAATGAAGAGGATTATGTACCCCACATTGACCCAGAGACATATGAAGGAGAATTCTTCCAAGAAACACGCGTGATAAAAAAACTTTTCCGAAACCGCTCTACGCAACCCCAGAACATGGAAGAAGACAATGAGAGTGAACCCGCTAACGACGATGTTGAAGAGCCTAAAGAAGAAGAGGTTACTTCTCAAGATGACATGTCCATGCTTGACCGTTTACATAAAGGCCTTCCAAATGTTGGTGTTGTTGAACCTGATGAGGCCGTCATTATCGACGACACGCGTGATAGTGATGACGATCCTTCAATTGATCGCGGAGAAGATACCGATGATCCCGACTATTGTTAGTTGTATGCATCTCAACTTTAATTATATATATATATATATTCTCATTATTGCAGTAATTACTTTTGTATTATTAATTCTTTTTCTCATTGTACTAATTATTTTATTTTAATTCTTGGCAGGTTCGTGACAGATATGGAGGGCGAGACCTCAGGCTCGCGAGGGAGGGGTCATGCGCTCCCACCTCTGGCTCTACGGAGGTCTTTGCTCGAGAGTATTTCCTCGCCTCCTCCTTCTACTGATGAGGTGCCCAGGGGGAGAGGAGGTCGGAAGAAGACCGGGAGAGGCAAAGCAGGTGGTGGTCGCGGGAAAGGGAGACGGACACCTGCTGCTGCTTCCTCGCCGCCACCTCCGGCTGATTCACCAGAGCACTGCAGGGTGGATCCCTCCTCGGACACTCCGATCCACCAGCCTGAGGTGGAGGAGGAGGCTACGTCCACCCGCACGACCTGGAGTCCCTGGCCGGACCAGCCGGAGCAGCACACGCCTGAGGGGGAGGCTGGTGCCGAGCTGGACACTACGGATGAGGAAGAGGTGGCTGAGGGTACCACCGTGTACCAGTGTGGGGGTACACGGCTCCCGTCCGTGCCGGTGACTCCCGCCCATAAGTGGTTGATTACGCCTGATGGAGAGACGTAAGTGCACTTATACTCTCTTCCGGTACCTTCTATACCTATGTCTATCTGATGGCTTTGTCTTTTTATACTGCAGGGGTTGGATATACGGCAATGGTGTCCGCAATCCCAACTCCATCCTTGGTGTGCTCGTCAGGGAGAACTTCCCGGGGCTGGTTCAATTGCCCGGACCTGATGAAGTTCCGCAGCCTGGACTCAAATGGGAGCACTATTGTGCTGCCTCGGCCCCGCCGGATACGACCATCAACGGGGTCGAATGCCACACCAGAGCCGACATGGTGATCAACGGCTTTTGGGTAATTTTTGTTTCACACAATAAAATCTTGACAATAGCTAGTTGCTGCACTCATCAGTGTTGTCTCGTGCTATTGTAGGTCTACTACAAGGTCGATGAGTCCAAGGAGCAGGAGGCGGAGGACGTGATAGTTGCAGAGGCCACGCGCCTCTTGCAGAACACAAGGCACGAGATGCGAGTGCAGGCGGCCCGTGACTACTACGCCAAGCAAGGGCGCAAGCGTAGCAAGAAGGACTGCCGCAAGAAGTTTCTGACCAGGGCCCAGTACATGACGGTAACCCTTCTTAAGTCTTGAATAGTTTGCTTGATTTGATTCCTATCTAGGCTACTTATTAGTTTCCTTGTTTACTAACTTAGGCGCCGCCGATATGGTGTGCGGACAAGATGGATTGTTGGGAGGTCATTGTGGACCACTGGTGCTCAGATGCCTGGTTGGCCGTCCACAACAATGCCAAGGACCGGCGCGCCCAAATGGTTGGTGTGCCACACCATCAAGGCAACCGTAACTTAGCTGGTTACGGGCATAAACGGGTATGTGCAAATTCTTCTTTGCTTTGTCTTTTAGGCACCCACTTACTAATATCATGCTTTGCTTTGTCTTTTAGGAGGAGCATAATAAAATGGAGGTGCCTCAGGTGTTCGACATGTATGGCATGTCCCATACAGCGTCGTACAAGAAGGACAAGGCGCTCTCAGAGTCGGATCTCGCCACTCCTTCGACTTTCACCAACATTGCCGCCTATAGTAAGCTCAAGGCTTATACTGAGGTGGCGAAGGAGAAGCACGGGGAGGCTTACACCCCGATTGGGAAGCCTATTGACCCGGAGCTAGTGATGATCTCTGGTGGCGGAAGGCGCCATGGACATTGGAGATAAGTTGATTAGGTGTGATAAGACTCTTCCTGAGATCAAGGCGCGCCAAACGAGTTCTTCTCCTGCTATAAGGACTCGTCCGCGGCCAGTCGACCTCGCTATCCAGGTTATCCATAAGGACTCTTGCATTCTTGTTTTCTCTCATCGAATATTACAATGCTAACTAGAGGAGTGGGGTTGCAGGAAGCTCTTGAGAAAGAGCGACAGAACACCCAGCGGCTACTGGAGGAGAAGGAGCGGTTGGCAGAGGAGAAGGCAGCGGAGAGAGAGCGAATGGCGGAGGAGAGGACGGTGAAGGCTCTCGAGGAGGCCGCGGCACGACACGATGCATCGAACCGGGCCTTGTATGAGCTCTTCGTGGTAAGTCACTTGTTCATATTCACCCAAAGAATGCATGTTATAATTTTTGTTTATATTACTAACTAATATGATTGACTCATGAAAAAAAAATGTGCAGACTATGTGCGAGAAGACTGGTCAGGCCGCTCCACCGATGCCGATCATTTCTCTTGTGGGGACGGTGAGTATCTTTCGATGATCATCAATACCATATTGAGTGGCGTCGTGCTAACCTCTAGTTGATCTTTTCGTGCAGCATAACTCTCGGGCTGCATCCCATGACCCTTCTCCACCGTCAACATCGGCCAACCCGACGGATGCTTCTCAGCCACCTCAGCCTTGAGGGCTACACTCCGGTAAGTTGTCTCCTATTTTGCTTTATTAATGCTTAGTTAGCTTGATATGCTCACAAAATGGTAAAGTTAGTTCGATTCCCTAAAAAAATGCTAAGTTAGCTTAATTGACTCAAAAAATGGTAAAGTTAGCTTAATTTACTGAAAATATGAAAAAGTTGGCTTCATTTCATCAAAATTGCTAAAGTTAGCTTAAATTGCTCGAAAATGGTAAAGTTAGCTTGATTACCTCAAAAAATGCTAAAGTGAGCTTAATTTACTGAAAATATGATAAAGTTGGCTTCATTTGATCAAAATTGCTAAAGTTAGCTTAATTGGCTCAAAAAATGCTAAGTTAGCTTCATTTCCTCAAAATATGCTAAAGTTATCTCAATTTGAGTACAATTGCTTATGCTTCTTTATTTCCTCAATAAGAAGAAGAAGAAAGAGAAGCTCTTCTTCTTCTCTTCTTCTTATTCTTCTTCTCTTCTTCTCTTTCTTCTTCTTCTTCTTCTTTTTCTTCTCTTCTCCTTCTTCTTCTTCTTCTTCTCCTTATTCTTCTTATAACTTTCTTAGCTTCATTTTGCAGATTTGCTTCAAGGGGAGTCATGCTATGATGGAGTGCTGCATTTGGACTTGTAGTTTAGTTTCACAAACTGTTTTGGTCACTATGTGCTTTGTATTTGCCATTTATATATGTGAAACTATGAAATGCTTGTTGGAACCTTGTTCACATGTGAATCTTGTATGAAAACCTTGTTGGAGACTATATATTGTTTGTTGGTCACTATAATGTTTGTTGGATACTATATATTGAGATTATATATATATATTTGTCAAAATACAGGGATTTAAAAGAAAACAGATAAAACAGAAGGAATGCATCCACTTTGCCGTCTGCAAACTGTCGGCAAAGGCCTTTGCCGTCTGCTTGCAGTTGGCAAAGTGGACACGTGGCGCCCAGCTGTGCAATCTGGCAACAGCTGGGTGACCATTTGGTCATTATGCCGTCTGCCTCCGGCAAGGCAGACGGCAAAGTTTGTCATTATGCCGTCTGTCAGTAGACGGCATTAACGGCCTGACGGAGCCGGCCGGACGGCCGGCTAGTTTTGAGGCAGACGGCAAAGTTTGTCGTCTGTCAGTAGACGGCAACCCCGCCGTTAACGGCCTGACGGAGCCGGCTGGTAAAGTTTCGCCGTCACGCCCGCTCTGCCGTGTGCTTGCACAAATGCGCACGGCAAAGGTGGTTTGCCGTCCGTCAATTTCCCGCAGACGGCAAAGGACTTTGCCGTCCGCCATATAGGTGTTTGCCGTCCGCCGAGGCAGACGACAAATAGGTGAATTCCAGTAGTGTAATACTCCTCAAAAGTTTATCCACGCAAAATAGTTTTTTATTTTGATATGGAGTGAGTACTCCATTAGTGCATCTTCATCCTTAAAACACAAACATTGTATTTATCCACGGATCAGTTCATGAATACTGATATAAAAATTAATCATTCAACCATATCTCTTACCCTAAAAAAACCATATCTCTTACAATTTTACCTAACATTAAAATAATTATAAAATATAGCATAATACATACATAAATTAATTTATAATTATATAATAATCAATATTGATTTCAATATATTTTAAAAACTTATCAAATTCAACTAAAATGAAACTTTTCTCAAAATGGATAGAAGGCGTTCAACTTACGATCTTCGTAGTTGGGGTTCCCGATTACATCATAATCTTCACTTGACTAACTGCACAAAAGTACTTGTTAACGGAGTTGGATCATGTGCAAGTCGTAGTATCCGTTGTGTTTTTGCTCATGAAACGAAAAATTAATGCTTTGTCAAAAGCATGTGTCCGCTTGCTTCATGCCTACGAAGTTTACATACACGAACCATGCATCACAAAACAACTCATCCTCCATCAGCAAGTATGTTACCACCATGATCTATAGGAACAATGAGATGGTAAAAAAAACTCAATAGCATTTGATCGAACCATCTATCGGGCGTGGTATCCATTATGGATGGCGACGACAAGGAAGCAGAGTGTACCTGATTGTGGGCAGATCCAAGGTGGGCGGTGATGCAGTACTAGGTGGGAGGCGCGCTGTTGAATGCTGCACAGGTCCGGCAGTACCGGGCGCTTGCCGAAGAATACATCGACAGTCGAACAAGGAGGGTGCAAATGCATAGCAATGAGGGGGGGGGGGGGGATAGAGTGGAAAAAACCGGACCCGAAGAAGGATTTGAGTAGGCCAGGGGTGTCAAACGTGTCGGCGGTTCGGACTCTACAAACCTCCTTTTGTTTGCATTAGATATGCGGGAAAAAAACATACAAAGCGGTTCACAGATGGATACATGACCTGAATGATAAAATTGATTTAAACAGCCTAGTTCGAATGGTTGCAAGAGGTTTAAAGATAAATGTTGAAGATGTCTTTATGACCAAGGGTGGGGAGGCTTGGCCCAAGGCTCCCAATGATCTAAAATGCTCTAAACCCCCTCAAATCTTTTGCCCCTCCTACTGGCCCCCCTTGTACAGGGTTTCTGGCTCCGTCCCTGATTATGGCACTTCCATGCCGATTTGTCATACAAAAACCATACAAAAGCGACGTTCCATCCACCCTCAATCGCCGAAGGAAAGAGTACAGCGCAGAATCGCGAGGCCAGGAGCTGGATCGACTCATCAGCGAGCCAACAGTGCCTTGTCACAGTTGAGATTCCAACAATGCAACTCTTCTTTTCGCTTTGCACCTTCACCAAAATTCTCAGATGTGCATATGCAAAATGGCATCATCCGGTACTTCAGCCTTTGAGAGCACAATACAAAAAGCATACACCGCGGTGCAAAACTGAGATTTGCAAAAAGCCCTAAAATCCAGGACGAGACCATCTAACAACAAACAGGTGCAAGGTACAAGTGCCACAAACCAAAAGAAACCAGGTAATAATCCGATGTTGCTTCCCAAGACTACACCATCGCTATATAACAAGATAACCAGAGTACCCGATCAACAGCTACTCAAACAGTACGCACTTTAAAACGGACACACCACAAAATACAACTTGCGAGTCTGTCTGCCTGTCTGTCACTCCAATCCACTAGAGAGCAGCAAATAAAAGCTTGTTTTCGTGGGAGGACCCGCCCCTCACTTGGCCATCATGACCTTGACGAACTCCTCGTAGTTGATCTGGCCGTCGCCGTCCACGTCCGCCTCCCGGATCATCTCGTCCACCTCCTCGTCCGTCAGCTTCTCCCCCAGGTTGGTCATCACGTGGCGCAGCTCCGCCGCCGAGATGAAGCCGTTCTGGTCCTTGTCAAACACGCGGAACGCCTCCTTGAGCTCCTCCTCCGAGTCCGTGTCCTTCATCTTCCTCGCCATCAGGTTCAGGAACTCAGGGAAGTCGATGGTGCCGTTGCCGTCCGCGTCAACCTCGTTGATCATGTCCTGCAGCTCCGCCTCCGTCGGGTTCTGCCCAAGGGACCGCATCACGGTTCCGAGCTCCTTGGTGGTGATGCAACCTGCACAAAGTTCCATATAGATGAGCATTCATTATCCAGCACTATGAAATTTAAGATTGCTCTGTTTACCCCGCTTATAAAATACCCAATGTGGAACTTTGTTGTTGTTATTGTCCTAATTATACAGGATATGTCATGATACCACCAATAAGCATGCCGGCCACTTACATACACCAACATGTTGTTACTATAAGGAGATGCAAGTTGCAACAGCAGGGAATCATAAACAAACATGGCTTTTAACAAGCATACAATTGCAGCATAATAGGTACAGATTAAATATTTTAGGCCAGTCGGGTAACATGGAGGGGACAATAGGATAGGTCAACTTGCCAGACCCTTTTCTAAATGTCACTGATATTCATTCCAAGATACTGAATTCTAGGAAGCAATTCATGAATCTATTATGCTTATGCATCATCTGCAGAAATGATGCATCATCCGAAGAAATGATGCCTACAGGCAAATGATGCATCATCCGAAGAAATGATGCCTACAGGCAAATGATGCATCATCTGAAGAAATGATGCCTACAGGCAAATGATGCATCATCTGAAGAAATGATGCCTACAGGTAAATGATGCATCGTCTGAAGAAATGATGCTTAGGTTTAGCAGCAATTAGATTGTTTCCCATCAACTAAATAAAATGTACTTCCTGTTGTCCATTAACATATGAAATCAAAAAGTCAACCTGCGATTCAATAAATCATCATGTATACTACTAGACATGGCACAGATGACAGACCAGACCAACTTGCATCTAAAGACGTGCTGAAACATAGTCGTTTAATGTACCAAGCAAGGAAATAACTATTTTATGTTGCAGAAATGAGAGAAATCTACAAATCGTTGGTCTCAGACTACACAGTTAACACTAGATCTCCAACCTCTAGTCTACATCAGAAGTCAGATCATAGTGCTATACTGTCACCACAAAGTTTCTTCAGTGTCGCGTTACTAAAGCAGAGCTAACACAACCAAAATCCTGACTAATCCTTGACATCAAGCTACTCAAAGGACAACCAGATCAACAAATCAAATTCTCCATCTAGGCCAATTGTTGGTGAACTCCACACCATCATCAAAACCCCACAGAAGCTCATTGGTCAAACTTACAGAAAGGGGGAACACCTAAAAGTTACTCGAGCTAGAGATTTTGACTGACCATTTGCTTGCGACGGTGCATGACAACAACCTGATTCACTCTATCATTGCAAATTCCGGGACACTCTACAGCTCTAAACCCTAGTTCGTATATGCAGCCAGTAGCCCTGAAGCCGCTCCGGATTAGGAGCACCCCCAAAATCCTACAGTCATAAATCTGAACACCTCAACAGCACAAATCCGTACTTAGCCGGTCACGGAACGAAAAACTAAGCAACCATCCCGCGCACGCCCAGAGCTACACGACCCGGGCATAAGCGACACGGAGCCGACCGGATCTACACCCAATTCGGCCCGGATCGGCGGCGCCCGAGCTCGATCCGGCCGGCGGCGAGAGACGAGCGAAGGGAAGGGGGAGAGGGGGTTACCGTCGCCGTCCTTGTCAAAGAGGCTGAAGGCCTCCTTGAACTCGGCGATCTGCTCGTCGGTGAGCTGGTCCGCCATGGCTTCGAGAAGGTGCGCTGCTCGAGACACGAGGGCGGCTGCGCGAAGGGGGAATAATAAACGGGCACGGTGGTTGGCGATGATGATGACGGCCTGTCCGTGGGCTGGGTTTTATAGACCGGTGGCGACCAAACGAGGGGGGAAGGTTTGCTGGAGCCGCGGGGTTTGTATCCGGTTCCCCTTTCCATTTTTATTCCTTGCTCTTTCCTTTTTCCTTCCTTAGATCCTTGGCAAATCTAGGGTTCCATCATACTATCATTGTGAAAGTGTGGTTTCATATTTGCACGGTTAAGTGATTTAGGGTTGTAGTTTAGACTCCATTTGAGTCCCGATGTATCTTTTAATAATAAAGACTTATCAATGCGAACTTAGAGCGACGGTCGCAATAGTGACAAGTTGGTATATGATGCTTGTAAAAGTTTGTATCTAGTTGTGCCTAGCATGTTAACAACAAAAAAGTTATAAGGAGTGCCCCAACGGGCAAAGGGCTAGGGAAGAAGAGAATGGCGAGTGAGGACAAAAAGAGACGGGGGAGGGCGGGATGCAGATGAAAGGGTACCATTTTGAAAGGAAAATAGTTGGACATGTGTACCAATAACCAGGATATGACTCTTCATCCTTTTCAAGATTTCAGTACTCGAATTTGTTTTGAATTTTTGAATTAGTGGGTGCATATGCCCGCGTGCTCCGTTTGGAGTTTCCCTTAAAAGTATGCTTTCTTTCATTTCAATACCAATCACACATATAAACAACCCAATTAACCAAACAACTAGCAAGATTACATGTTTCATTGATAGGGAGTATATAATCCAATTTTCATTTTGGCCCAATGGCCCAACTAATGTTTTGTATTTTTTGTCAAATAAATAAATAAATATTACTATTTAAAAAACATGTTTGTTGTAAAAAAACATATTTTGAAATCACGAAATTACAAAGCTGCCATAAAAACATTATCTAAAAAATTACAAAAATTTCTTTTGACAAGGAAGATGTAATGGCAACAATTGTCTACAAATGTCATGGACACATGGCAATAACATATTGTATACTAAAAAAAAGAATTACCATGTTATGTAAAAATAATCTAATACTTAATACAATTGACATCCTATAGCAAAAAGCATGTGCCATGGTGTATGAAAAATGAAATTGGCATGCTAGTTATGAATCTATAAAATTATAATTCCCATCATATTACAATTTTTTTGTCATGGTGTGTGAAATTAGATTGCCACGATGTTTATGAATTTAAAACTAAAATTTCCATGGTTCAATACTCAAATTTTCATGAAAAAAACGACTTGACATGCTACAGAAATAAATTTTCCATGGTCCAACAACAAAATTTTCTATGCTACATAATGTAAAATTGTCACAGTCCAATGTTTTTGTCATTCTATAATTTATTTGGCTATGATCTAAAAAATGAATTTGCCATGCATTAAGAATTAAATTTTCCATCATCGCATGATAACAATTGGCATGGTTATAAAAATGAAACGTCATTGCCATGCTACAAAAACTAAATTTTCCATGGCCCAAAAACAAAAGTTTCCATGCTACAGAATGTAAAACTGCCATGGTCTGCAAAATGAATTTTCCATGCATCAAGAAAAATATTTGCCATCATCACATAATGAAAATTGCAATGGTTAAAAAACTAAAAATAAAATCACAATTGTTAATTTTTTTTGCCATGTTCTAAAAAATAAATTTGCCATGATTACATAAGAAAGCAATTGAACGATTTATTTGCCACACATATAAATTTTTTATTTTTGGCCGAGTTTTGCCACCAAGTGAAAAATATAAAAAAAGTTATAAACTTGCCATGTAAGTAGAACAGTTATTTTCAAACTTTTTTGTCATATTTTTACATCTGTAAGATAAAAGCACAAAAAATGATGGTGGGATAAACAAATTACCACTGCGCTATTCAGATTCCTTTGTTAATAACTCGGGTGGGTCGCTATAACTGTTGTTCGCGCAAACACTTGATCATGATTGATGTGGCGATGAAAAAACGAACGCGCTAGATGGACGGCTTAGATTGTGTCGCGCCAGAAGCCAAGAAAACCTGCGTCGTTCGCACTATATACTGAAGGAAAATATATAGTTCGGTCCCATTCGATGAATATTTTCTGTTCGTCAGCGCAGTGTGTATGTAATCACTTCGATAGAAGTAAATTTATTGAGGTCCGTTGCTTTTTCTTCTTCGAGTCACAACAATGTAGCTGTACTACGTACATGGTATGATGTGATTGGTATTTATCTCGAGCGTTGCGAGGAGAGAGACGGACGAGTCAAAGCGATGGAGCAAGCCGGACCAGGTCACTGCTCCGTCACCATTAAAACACACACGACTCAGACAATAAGCTGGAGTAGTCAAAGACTGAGTGAGACCTCAATCCACGCGGTGTCCTTCTATTTATTTTTCCTGACGTGTTTTCGTTTCATTTCTTGAGAGGTATCCTGACGTGTAGATCAATGCACTGGTTCGAGCGGGCCTCGTTCTTGTATTGCATTTGTCTTCTGGGAGCCCAGTACATACACGACGGGCTTCCACGTCCTGCACAGAAAAGGCCTGTGGGCTTTTTAATTCGAAACAGAGAGCTGAGAGAAAATGGAGGAATATCCGGCCTCTAAAATGAGGAAGCAACTTCTAAAACAAAAACAATGGAATGGAATATTTTCCATTGCTGAGAGAATCAGAGCTTTGTTCCAAAGCGGTTTGTTTCTTGTTCGAACGGCAAAGTATCATCCGTTCTCTAACCTTTTTGTCTCAATAAGAAATGTCCTTTTTCAGTACATTTGGGTGGTTATTGCTTTATATATAAAACGGGTTGAAAACCTGTTATCTGAAAGTACATTTTGATTTGCTTAGATCGAACACTCGAACCTGAGTTTTTTCCCACCCAAGTTCAGAAAATAAATCCCATCATAGTAACAGCTTTGTACAATGCAAGATGCTTAGAAAGACGCTTGTGAAAATAAATCATTTTTTTAAGCATAGTGTCTATTCGTCACGCACCTTTGCTATAAAAATAAATATCAATGCTGAAGTAAAATCTGTTTTTCTTTTACAAACACCTTGCATTCTAGTACAAGACATAAGAAGCTGAGGTTATGCTATAATGTGGGAAGATGATTGGTAGGTTCACCTCTCTGTCTATAGGTTACAGAAGATCATCCACGGATTTAAAGCTCCATCACCCCCGTCGCTGTTGATCCTTTTGACAAATGGCGCTAAGCTTTGTGATGTCGGGACGCCATCGCATCCCCTGGCGGTCTCTTTTTGTATCAACATCCACATCACATCTAGTATTTGGATGGAATTCTTTTCTTCCAGTGTCTTAGTTACCTACGTCTCCCACGTTTGGCGTCTCAAAACTTTATCCATCCTACTGCACTGATTGCAATCACAGAACAAGATCAGACATTTTCCCAACACACCACTGTTTGATTTCCCACAGTTCACTGAATCCACGTCGAAAAAACGAAAAGAACAGTACACTGAAGAAAGAAAGAAAGAGAAAAACAGAGAAAAAAGAGGCACAAGCTAGAGGCACAGGAGCAGCATCAAAGAACAAGGGCTCCTGCACCCCCCATATGTACATTGTCAAGCTATGCTCTCTTATTCATCCCCATCAGTTCTAGTCAGCCATCATTGCTTCCTTCGTCTTGCGCCGGCCGCGTCTGTCGTCACCTCCTCATCAGCGGTTTGTAGAGCACGAAGTTCACGTACTTGGACTGGAACCGGTGGGTGACTCCGAGGGCAAGGAGTGACTGCGACCCCCACCCTTTCTCGATGAACAGATGGTTCAGGACTACGTGCTGCGGCTTCAGCTTTGGAGCGTGCTCGTCAGTGTTATCGGTGCCGCCGAGGACGGACATGAGAAGCTGCGGTGGAAGAGAGGGTGGCTCCTTGGCAAACTCCTCATCGGCCGGGAACTCCAGGTCGTAGCTGTGCTCAGGCGAAGGGGGCGCGTCGAACTCCGCCACGCTGTCAAGAGTCTCTGGAACATAATCCTACCCAAAATAGATATGTTTTCAGATAAAATCACTAACCTGCATTATGGAATATCATTTATAGAAGGCCAGAGCAAAATGCCAAATTAATCATCTTCTTTTTGTGGCTTTGTCATTCAGGTGTTCACGGGTTTATTGCTGAAATGGACAAATATATTCCTTACTCACATGAACATCAAGGAGGTTGGCCACCTGCCCTCTTTCATCAGTCACATGAGGTAGTTCCGACACATATCTAGGCACCCCATCAACAATGATCCTGTAATGATATATTCCAGACGGCAGAACCAACAATACAGCGTTGTCTTTCCCGGACCTCTCTAACACCTTCCTGAAAGTAATCATATGAATTTTTGGCATTTTAGCATGTCATTTTCAGAATTGGATAAAACATTTGAAGAACATATCAGGTAGAGGGTAAGACCTTGATGTCCAGTTATCCCATGACCCTTCCACAAGCACCTCATTTCCTCCTTGACTCCATGTAATCAAAGTTGGAATTACCTTCTCCGGGGGGTTATTGTTGGTGGACTCATCCGAGCCATTAACCCATGAATTGTTAAAAACAGGTGAAAATTCAGTCGGTATCTGCAGAGGAGCTACTGGAACCTGCCAGGTGCACTTAACCGTCAGTGCAAGCAGGGGCTTCAACAATGTTCATACATGTGACTTGACCCCAAAAGAATACAAGTTAGCAACATCCTATGATCAAAGATAACCAAAGGTAATAATCTCCAACTTGTCAGGAAGCAGAGACTTTAGAATAATCTGAAGCATGAGCCCATGCATTACAGAATTTGAAAGGACAATAACTCACATGTTTTTCATAGGTCAAAATGAAATCAATAGCAACAAACAGGATGCTTTAGTATGTCCATTCTAAAGGAAAAAGAAAGAACATTGACTGTCACTTATACACATTAGCATGAGGCTTATTTTCCTTCAAACCGTTATCTTCACCTTTCAATGACTTAGTGGGAATAGCATTGTCTTCCAAGATAGAAGGTAGCTGAAGGCAGAAAAGCAAGTTCTACGCGCTAGCAAGAAGCCCGTTTTTTACTATCGATCTCGACAACGAGTTACAGAGTAAAACCCTACTAGCAACTTTTATCTCGACCAGCTACCATATTATAGCCAAAGTTTGATCAAGCCAATAGCACATCCACCATACAGAAGAAGGATTAAAGTATTCGAGAGCAGCTTAATACAGGGGCCAACTGCTTTGTTTTTTCTGGAGTATGAACTGTTGCTAGATCAAATAAGGCACTAATGCTTACTTGACTATTTCTGCTGTGTATAGCATGTCTACTTCCATCAAAGAAAACCTCAGCAGGTAAAAGAATCAAGTAATATGAAATTCTAGGTGAGCAAGCAACCTTCAGCAGGTAAATGAATCAGCAATAAAAATACCACCAAAAACCATTGTAACTGAAATCCAAAATGATATCTGATTGGAAAACATATTTGCTGAGCATGATGCCCCACATATGTTTTCTTCAATGTGGACTATCCCCAGTATCAAGAGCAAGAGTAATCGATTTGATCTAAAATGTTTCCCTAACCGCTTAGCACACAGTATATATTACACAACAAGACAACCCACCTTAGAAAATAAGATCAGGTCCTACTTGTCGTGTGCTGCGTAGTCTTTGAGGAAACTTATAGATATTATCTAGTAACTAAAGTTATGCACCATGTGTGAAAGGAGAACCAACTTGCCCAGTGCACCAAAACCAAATCCGTTTGCAGAATCCGGGGACAACGAAATCTAGCAACTCGCCTTCACCAAAAATATCTCCTTCCACATACATGTTCTAGCTATATCATAAACAGGAGCCCACCCTTTAATAGTAGCAGGAAAAATCTACAAGTTGCAGTTCAGGCGTAGATCTCTAAGTTAGAACATCTTCCATCCTCCTCGAGTTACCATTTCAAGTTTAATCAGCGTATAGAAATATTCTATCTAATGACTGAATTAGTCAGAGCAAACTTCGCAAAGAAGCAACTCTGTTGTGAGTAACTAATTTGGTAATTTTGATCGCCAAGGAGGAGAAATCGAGCAATCAAGGACCCTCTGCTAACACTAATAGCAGATGCACGCCTAATAAGCAATAAAAGAGTAACGTTTTTATTCAGACAAAAAGAAGAGAAAACATGAAGAATGCCAGATGAGGGTTTCCCTCTTTTGCTATTTCGGACAAGAAAAAAAAACATCATCACCTGCGGCTGGAAGACGTAGGGGACCGGAGGAGGAAGCTCCCGCATCACGGCGTCCGGCGGCGCCGCGGCGTCAGCAGAGTTCCCGCCGACGGGGGGCACCTGTTCCATCGGCGCCGCCGCGTGGCCGTTCTCCACCGCCCTTGCGCTCGCGTTCCCCATGCCCAGATCGCCGCCGCCCGCAGCCACTCACTCCGGCACCACCACTGCCCCAAGCACCAAGCAGCACCCCCGGTCTCTCTGGAACGCCGGCCTGAGAAAGAGCCGAGGGCGAAACCAGCGGGCAGAGCAGGAGCGCGGCAGAGAGCCTAAGAGAATGCCGCGGGGGCTCGCCGCCGGTGCCCGGATTTGTTGGTAGGAGATCGTCCGCGCGCGGTCAGCTCAGCGGACTTTCAGGTAGCCACCGCCGCTTCGCCGGAGGAAGGGGGAGGACATATAGGATGGCGAGGCACGTGCCCCGCACGATGGTCTCCTCTCGCGCCATGGCAATTATCCCCGATTTTCCTACGCCGTTGGATCAAGCGGTTCAAGTCATCCCGGCCGTATATATAGACCGACTTTGGTATGGTGACGTTTTTGCTAGTAATGGGTTTGGATTATGGGCGGTGTAAGAAGTCAATATGTGTGACTTGGCGGTGTCTTCTGTCAAAAGATTTTCATGTTCGGATAGCGATGAAAATAAATACTCCCTCTGTAATCTTTTATAAGATGTTTTAGATTAATACTTTAGTACTCTAAAACGTCTTATAAAAGTTTACGGAGGTAGTACATGTTTTTAATGAATAAGGGTCAATGAAATGAAAACGCATGGCTTCGCAGAAGTAAGATGAGGGTAAGATGCCTCGTGCCCTTCATGCCGCTCTTGTGGTTTCGCCAAAGGAAGGGGATGATAATCTGGGTGGCATGTGCCCTGCATGCCGCCCTCTCACGTGTCACGACATTTTTTGCTCGATTTTGTCTACATTGTAGCATCCGACGGTTCACGTCATTTCGACCGCATAGATGTGTGGCGTCAACTATAAGTAATGCATGTATCGACATGGTGACATGCTAATAGATTTGGATCAAGGACGGTGTAAAATGTCGGCATTGGCGACTCAAGATGTTTTTTGTTAATGCCTTTTATATTCATATAGCTACAAAAATAAATACATACCCCTAATGAATAAGAGTTAATGGGGTTTCAAATGCAAATCTGTAGCTTCACCGAAGGAAGGGACCCAACATCCCCTCCCTCGCCTCCTCGCACGACACACCAATTATCTCTCAGTTTATCTATACTCTACTCTTTTTTGGTAATATTGTTGCTAATGGTTTGGATCAAGGGCGGTGTAAGAAGTAAACATGTGCGACTTGATGATTTTTCTCAAAGTTAAGATATACATGGTTCTATGTAAAAGTCACTGAAATATAAACGCATGGTTTCATCGAAGAAAGGGAATGATAAGACGATGTGGGCGTGTCCTACATGTTGCCTCTCTTGCAATTGTTGCTCGATTTATCTATCCACATAGATGCTCGGCGTGAGCTATAACCATTGATGTGTTAGTTTGATGATATGATGATGGATTTGGATCAATGCAACGATGATGTAAGAAGTCAATATATTTGACTTAAAACGATGTTTTCTACCCAAGATTTTTGTGTTTTGACAATGATGAAAATAAATACTACTCCCTCCATTGTTTGATATAAGGAGTATTTATTTTTGACAAAAAATCTAAAATATAGGATGTATTGCATTGCAGCATTCATCTGAACAATTTTTTTAAAGATTTGATTATGTTTCCTTATCTCTTGCAAATTCCTCTATTTACCCTCGTCAATTAGCTACGGGTAATTACATCCGAACCTGATGCAATTTTACCTCAATGTATGTTTTTAAATTTTTATGCCAAAAATTATACGTCTTACATCTAGAAACGGAGGTAGTACATGTTTCTAATGGATAAGAGTTAATGTCCACACAATAAGGAGTAATAATTAATGGGTTCAAACGCCCCCTCGCACACGACGTTCCAATTATTCCATGATTTATCTCCATCGTCAGATTCGAGGCTCGGATCATCTCAACCGCATAGATGTGTCGCGTAAATATACCTAACGCGTTGGTCTAATGATGCATTTTCTGGCGATGAAGAATTGTGTGTGTAAGAAAGTCAACATTTGTGACTCGGCGACGTTTTTGGTCAAGGGTGTTCGTGTTTGGATAGCGACGACGAGAAATGCATGTGCCTAATCCCCCCCTCATGGATAAGAGCTACTGAAATTTCAGACGTGACGCTAGACAGACGTGGCTCGCTTTCGTGCAGTAACCGCGTTGTAGCCGATGACATAGATGTATCACGGCCGAAAGAGAATGAGCATGTAAAATAAGGTTGATCTCTATCTAATATCTATGCGCACGAGCTATAATAAGCTTTTTGATGAGTCATGGTGAAAAACGAGCATGCCAAAATGCTTATGGCGAAAGCCGTGTGGGGGATGGATGATCATCGCGTCGACGGTCCATGAAGAGCCAAAAGGGAGTGAAACTAAGAAGCAAAGCCATAATGTAAGTAAGCGAAGATATTGTTGTTTGGTCCTAACAATGGTTTAAACCATGTGCTTTGAAAGCGTAGAGTAGCTAGAGCAAGGAAGATCTGTCGACGACTTGTTTAATTACTCCATCTTAGCAACAAGGGAGTAGTACTAGTGGCGGTCGTCATGATTAAGAATGGATGGGGATGGGGACGGTGAGGGTGACGGAGCGGACAAGGCGGGTGGGGATTAGGTAGGCCCGTGCTTATCCAATCCATTCCGAGCTACGCTTTTTGAAGCTCGTTTGGTCTCTGGCCGATCGCCGATCGGATCGATCCTCTGCGGCGCGTCCCATCCTGCTTCTGTAGAATAGAGCTGCGGGGTTCAGGAGCTGCAGCGCTCAGCGCGTGTTGGTAGGTGGTAGCACCGCGCTGGAGCCCATGCCTGTACCGTAGGATAAGTAGTACGTTCATCATCGATCTCCATCCTTATCCTGCTGCAGCTTGCACGTACGGATGCATGTGTGTTGTGGCAACTGCTGGCAACAGTAATGGTGGTTTTCAGCGGCAGGCCAGATCGTGTGGTCCGTGGCACTCGCGCTAGTCACCACCTACGTGGCGGCATCAGCAAGCGGCAAAAATGGCATTTTCGGCAAAGTTTAGCACGACTTTTCTTTATCGGAATTGCTAATTCGCATGTACTCCTTCCATTCCATATTCTAATGCGTATAAAGTTCTGCTTCATATTCCCTAATATAGTGCGTATGGATGGTTTTAGTCACAAACAGCCCTATGCAGTCATGTACATGGTAGTATGAGCAGACAAGGGGTAACTTCAGTCCAAAAATAAGTGCCAGCTCATGCATTAATTCATGTGCCATAAGCAACGACGCACTATAAAAGGGAGCGGAGGGAGTACATGCGATTTAACCATGTCACATGCATGTGGAGGCATGTTTTTTTAGGGGTTATGCCCACTGCCTCTATATTGCAGGTGATAAAAGTGTTACATCATTTGCTAGTCCATCAATGAGGAAACCTGGGGTTCCTCCTGCCACTTTATAGTTCTAGTGGGTTCAACATGACTAGCTAATAAATCTGCTACCATATTAGTTCTAGGACAAAATTGAAGCTTGATAGAACTAAAATTATTTGCAAGAAAAGAGCATTCTTCAAAGATTGCAGCTGCAGGTCCAAGGGAATTTCCACCATTGTTCATGGTCTCCACCACTTCCATACAATCAGATTCAACAACGACTCTGTCAATTCCCATCTCATTTGCCAGGATAAGGTCATCTCTTAAAGCTCGTGCTTCAGCGGAACTCGCATCTTCGACGAAGGGGATGTCACTACATGATGCCGCGACAAAGGAGCCCTTCTCATCTCTCAAGATCACTCCCGTACTTCCAGAGCCCGAGTCCTGGGAGAAACTTGCATCAACATTCAGTTTGTACCACCGCTCTCCTGGGGGCTTCCAGCCATGGCGAACCACACCTCTAGTTTTCCCACGGGACCTGGAGAAGTTTTTTGCCAGAATTGTTATTGCATGCGCTGATCTTGGTGGTTCAAGAATTTTCTCCCCATGTGTGAACTGCCTCCTTTCCCACCATACATACCAGACTATGGTAGCAATAAGATCATTCCGCTGGACATCTTGGACATGTGATTTTATGTTGCTCCTTGACAGTAAAATTTCCAGCAAGCTGACAGCACTACCATCACGTTCCACAGTGCCAACCTCTTCCACAAGGCTTCACAATCCAAGTATTCTCCAAATCTCCTGGACACATTGGCACTGAAACATCACATGTTTGATGCTTTCACAGTCAGCGGTACATAGCGTACATTGTGAGCTTGTTATCATATGGCTATTGGCCAGAACACCATAGCATGGAATAGCTCCAAGGATTGTTCTCCAGAGGTGTATCTTGATCTTCGATGGTACCCGCAGTTTCCAAATGGTATTCCAGATCGGACTAGTACTTGAGGTTTGTGTAGGGTTTGTAATCCTCAACTTTCGTCCATGTTGGTGTTCCCATTCTTCGTGATAGGCCGAACGTACAGTAAAGTTCCCATGTTTATCCGGGTGCCATGAGACAAAGTCTGTCATCATTCCAATCGCCAAGGGAATGTTCAGGATGCTGATACGTCCAAAACGTATCTATAATTTCTGCTTGCTCCATGCATCTTTTGTGTGATATTGCTATGATATTGATGCACTTCCATACACTTGTGATCATATTTGGACTAACCTATTAACTCAGTGCACCCCAGTGCCAGTTCCTGTTTTCTGTTGTTTTTGTAGTTCAGGTTTTCCCATTACTTAAAGTGCCAGAAAAATTCCGGGAAAAATATAGGAAAAATTAGCATACAGGAAGCTTCGGGAAGAGCCAATGTGGGGCCAGTGGGGAGCCAGGGGTGACCCAGGAGGCCACCTGGCGCGGCCACCCCCTAGGCCACGCCAGGGGGGGCGCCTGGGGCCCCTGGTCCACCTCTTGCTGCCCCCTTCGCCTATATATCTCTCTCGTCCCGAAACCCTCGAGGACAGAACCCTTTTTCGCGATCTCTCCTCTGTTCCGCCGCCGCAACGCTTCCAAGATCGGGAGCACCAGGAGCCCTCTTCCCGGCACCCTGCCGGAGGGAGGAACCACCTCCAGGAGCTTCTCCACCACCATGGATGCTTCCCGGATGAACCGTGAGTAGTCCACCTTGGACCATGGGTCCATGATCAGTAGCTATGTGATGTTCTCCTCCCCTCTTTGTTCTTCATGGTTTGGACCTCGTGAGCTGCCCTACATGATCGAGGCACATATGTAATCTTTCTGCTGTTGCTATGATGAGTTTGCTGGGATCTGATGGATTATGAGACTATGTTCAGATTGTTTTTGAGTAATATATTTGATTCTCCTCTTTTATATTTATGTTCTTGAGTAATTCTTGCATGTTCTCCATTGCTGTTTATTGCTTTGGCCAAGTAGTAGGTAGTAACTCCAAGAGGGAGCGTTATGCATGATTGTGGGTTCATGCCCCCTGATAACTAGCTTGAGTGACAGAAACATGAGTCTAGGAGATGCGCTATTGCCACAAGGAAGAAAACAACGGTGCTTGTACTTGCGGGTGCAAGGATTGTTTACTTTACACAAAGTTCTTTAATGCAATTGTCTGTTGCTTTGAGTTTACACTTTGGGTGGGATTCACAACTTAATACCAGCGAGATGTTCTGGATAGATATCTCAAGGTGGATGATTAGTAGGTAGATGCAGATGGATTTCGGTCTACTTGTCTTGGCGTACCGCCCAATCTTTTGAGCCTCTTCCTTTCTTTGTAGCATAGTTAGCATTGGTTTGCGCACATAATACTGTCAATTGCCCAGCTGTAATTTGTTTACCTTGCATGGATATTTTATCGTCTTTTGTAAGAGAGACATCACTAGTGAACATCATGGGACACCGGTCCATATTTCCACCACTGTTTACACCCGCTATTTATTTTTTGCTTTATTTCCTTTTCTGTTACTATCGCTATCATTATTATCCCGTGCGTTTGATCCTTTGTAAACAACAAGGCCGGAGGGATTGACAACCTCTCTGTACTCGTTGGGAGCAAAGTTATCTGTTGTGTGTGCAGGTCCACGTCAACCGCCTAATTGCTGGCGCCGTTGTCACCTTCCTGTCGTTGTCGGAGTCCTACTGGAGACAAACCTCCGTATCTTCATCGAGGGAAATTTGCTGCTGTCTACATCTCAACCTTCCACTTTGGGTAACCAACAAGGGGCGAGAATCCATCAAAGCTAATTTCTGGCGCCGTTGCCGGGGACTCCACTCTTCAAGATAGGGGAGTTGCACACTATATTTTATCTTTGCTTTTTAGTCTTGTTAGTTTACCTTTCAGTTTTTGCTTTAGTGTCCCTTATCAAAAATCAAAAAAATAGTTACCTTGCTAGTAGTTGTCATTATGTCTGGTCCTTTTCCCTTCGGTGAAGCAGAAGTGCTCACCTTTAAACAAAGAGGTGGTGAAAGTCTGAAAGATGTCTGGTATAGAATTAATGATTCTAAAAAAAGCCACCAAGAAGTAATCCACTACTATCCTGCTTAGAAACTTTTATGTTGGAATTACTTCTTGGAATAGGTTTATTCTAGATACTGCTATCAATGGGAATTTCCTAGAAGTCCCGGTTTGGGAAGCTCTTAGTATTATGGAAAATCTTGTTGGAAACCCCCTATTGCTAGCATTCAATAGGACATTACCCTAGCTCACATTATGAAAAAACTTGAAGAGATAGATCTAGAGATGCCAAGCATTAATAAGATAAGTGAGTTGGATCGTAAGATTCAAGGGAATTTGAATAGACTCGATAGCTCCATGCATAAAATTTTCAAAACCTTGGAGACCATCAAATCCCATGACTTGGATCCTTCTAGGATAGATAAGATTGAGGAAATCATTGACACTCTAGGAACTACTTTCTCCTCAATCAAAACCAAAAAGGTAGAAACTCCAACAAAGAAGGAAACTAAGTTCGTTTACGTTCCAAAGGCTCCTCGTTTCAAAAATAATCCATCTATTGCCAAAGGGGTTGAAACTGTGAAGACTTTGGAAGAGATACCTCTCTTTAGAATAAATGAAACTCCAATTGATCTTCCGCCTTTTGCTTTTATCCCTAGAAGTATCTTTATTAGGCCTTTATTTGAAAGTCCTCTTAAGAATGGTTGTATTATTGAAGAGCTTTTTGATGATCTTGATGATGGTTCAATTGATACAACTTGATCTTTTTGCATCATGCCTAGCTTAAAGGCATAAAAGAAAGCGCTTTTGGGGGGCAACCCACAACGAATTAGGTTTATTTTGCTTTTGTTGTGTCTTGATGTTTGTTACTACAGTAGCAACATCATTGTATCTTTACTTTTCAGCTTTATGCCAAGTTTAGCCTCCGATTGCAAGAAAGTTCAATAGTTGTGACGTGTTGTCCAGAAAAGAGATTTTGTCCTTGGACAGAAAAATTCGAATAAAATCACCAGATCATCTTTTTGATCTGAATTTTTTCTGACAGCGTGCTCTATATAATTGGCTTTCGAGCGTCTGTTCTGAGTTTTTTGCTTTGAGTTGCAGAAGTGCCCCAAAAAAATTATTTACTACCTGCTGGTCTGTTTTTCACAGATTCTGTCCTGTTTTGCCTTTTCTTCGTTTTGCAAACCTTAAGCTTGCTTTTTCTTTGCAAAAAACTTTTTGGCGATCTTGACAAACAGTAGCTCTTCAAGAATATCCTTAGTTCCAGTAGAGAAAAATTATTTTATTATGGGTACTAACCTCGCTAATCAGATTATGATGAGTTATGTATGAAGGGAGTTTTCAAGTGTGCGAGGGAAGATGATAAAAGAAGATTCAGGAGGGTCAAACGCTCAAGCTTGGGGATGCCCCCGTGCACCCCCAAGAAATATTCAAGAAGACTCAAGCATCTAAGCTTGGGGATGCCCCCATGCATCCCCTTCCCCATCAACAATTATCAGTTCGTCTTTCGTTCCACTATATTTTTATCACTTCATGCGTTATGTGCTATGCTTGGAGCGTCTTGCTCTTTATTTCCTTTTTATTTCTATTTAGCTTTGCTTGCTGTTCATAACAAGTTAGAACCCATCTTTCTTTGTGTGGGAGAGAAACACGCTCCACTTAACCCTAGAACACAACATAGGATTTTCATGCTTATATTAGCTGTGTGTGTTCTTTATCTTTTTCGTAGCTGCTGTCATGTTTAGCTCTTAGTTTTCATGCTTATATTTTTAAGAGCTTTTGTTTAGTTTGTTGCTGGAACTCTCTTGAGTTTTCATGTTTATCTTGTTTAGAGAGTTTGCCTGTTGCACTGAGTTTTGTGTCTTGACCTGAAGTAGGTAATTGAGGTTGCTATTCAATTGTAGTAGTAACTTGCAATAGTTTTGAGGTATTTCCATGAGTAATGTTTGAACTTTTGGTGTCAAGAGATTTAGCCTATTAGTGATAGATGTCGTATTTTAGGCAATCTGTGTTTATTTTCGAAAAACCTACAAAATTAGTTGAGAACTTTAGCTACTAGATGGATCACTAATCTTTGGAGGGATCGAATATTAGAGTACACTCACGTACCATCAGTCGAGGATGCGCGAGGATAAGCAAACCCCCATACACTCCTCCTCGGGGTACTTGTCTCTTTGTGAACCTCCTATAAGCATTAGTTCTTCGGACTAATGTGAGTATTCGAAAGTTGACACTTCCACCTAGCCATATTTTTCTAGCATCTTCGGTACCGTGCATTGCCCTTTCTCACCTCGAGAGTTGGCGCATACTTCGCCGGTGCATCCAAATCCTTGGCACGATACGCTCTGTCATCATAAGCCTCATTATATCCTTTCTCAAAACAGCCACCATACCTACCTATCAAGGCATTTCCATAGCCTTTCCGAGATACATTGCCATGCAACATCCACCTTCTCATGACTTGATCTTCATGTCATACATGATTTTTCTTGATCGATGAGCTGCATGCTAGTTGGGCCTTCCCCTAATCATTGCTACATGACGCGCTAGTATCATTGCATATCCTGCTACACTGGCAGAGGCATACATTTGCATACTTCATGATAGTTTCATATTGGGAAGTACTACCCCCTGCTAAGATTATCCAATTGAGAAGCTTTATTATGAATTTTAAACAATTGGACAATGAACACGTTTCCCAAGCTTGGGAACGCATGAAATCTCTTATTAAGAATTGCCCTACGCATGGTTTGACTACTTGGATGGTTATCCAAACTTTTTATGCAGGCTTGAACTTTACCTTGCGGAACCTGCTGGATTCGGCTGCGGGAGGAATCTTTATGTCAACTACACTTGGTGCTACCACAAAAATTCTCGACGAGATGATGACCAACTATTTCCAATGGCACACCGAAAGATCTCCAACAGGTTGGAAGGTAAACTCTGTCGAGGAGATCTCCTCCCTAAATGAAAAATTTGACTTGATTATGTCTCTACTTACCAAGCAATCTCCTATTGATCCTCAAAATGTTCCTTTAAATTCTTTGATTGCTCAAGATCAAGTATATGTGAACTTTATCTCTAGAAACAATTTCAATAACAATGCTTATAGGAGTAATTTTGGTAGCAATCCTAGACCGTTCCCCTCCAACAGCTATGGGAACAACAACACTTATCCTAGCACCAAAAACTCCACTTCTGAATTAGAGAGTATGCTTAAAGACTTTATCACTACCCAAAAGGCCTTCAATAAGAGTGTAGAGGAAAAACTAGACAAATTAGATAACCTCTCTTTTCGAAGGTAGACAATTTAGACCATGAAGTAGAATTGCTTAAAATTAGAACTTCTCCCCTTGAGGAGAGGAAGGTCACTCTTATGAATGCTATCCAAGTGCAAATTAATGAAAACATTAGGATGATGACTCAAAGAAAGATGGGCTAGAGAAAAGGAGGAAGAAGATAGAATTAAGAGCCTTCCTACACACCATACCGTTGCTACTATCCAAGTGGTTGAGGATATCCAAACTTTTAGCACCCAATGCACCCCTAGTCCCATAGGACCTATTAATGGTGATGTTATGACCTCAACCGTAGAAGAAGAAATTCCTATGACTGTAGAAGCTACCAAACAAGTGAGCCTAAAGGACACCACTACTAATTTACTTGATAGTAGTGACCTTGATTTTGATAATTGCACCCTTTCTGAAGTTATTCGTTTCCTTCACAAGATGTCTAGAGACCCCCACACTAGCACACTTAATCTTGCCTTCATGGAGCATATCACTAATGCTCTCATCAAATCTAGGGAGAAGAAGCTTAGGTTAGAAGCCTCCATACCTAGAAAGCTAGAATATGGTTGGGATCCTATGATTAAAATTAAGTTGAATAACTTTTCTTGCTATGCTTTATGTGATGTTGGAGCTAGTACCTCTGTTATGCCCAAAAGAATGTATGATATATTTGAATTGAAACCTTTTGATCCTTGTTCTTTTGGTGTTCGTCTCGTCGATTCTTCCGTAAAAAAACCTTTGGGGAAGATAGATGATGTTCTTATCATTGTCAATGATAATTATGTTCCCGTTGATTTTACTATTATGGACATTGAATGTGAACCTTCTTGTCCAATTATTTTGGGACGTCCTTTTCTTCGCACTGTGGGTGCTGTTATTGATATGAAAGAAGGGATTATAAAATTCCAATTCCCTCTCAAGAAAGGGATGGAACACTTCCCTAGGAAAAATATTAAGTTGCCTTTTGAGTCCGTAACACGGGCTAGTTATTTTCTTGAAAAGACTTGATCTATTTGCATTAAGCCTAGCTAATGGCTTTAAAGAAGCGCTTTCGGGAGGCAGCCCGCAACGAATTTAGGATTTCCTTTTTGTTTTTCTTCTGTTTTTAGTGGTCTTGATGATTGTTACTACTGTAGCAACATCATTGTATCTTTACTTTTCAAGCTTTGTGCCATTTATAGCCTAATATGATAAGGGAAGTGAAAGTTGTGACATGCTGTCCAGAAAACAGATTCTGTCCTCGTGACTAAAAAAATCACAGAAAAATCCTAGTTCATCTTTTTGAGCTGATTTTTTTACACAGAGTGCTATATACAATGACAAAACTTTCGTATGTTATGAGTTTTTTTATTTGAGTTGCAGAAGTATCCCTAAAAAATTCTTTACTATCTGCTGGTCTGTTTTTCACAGATTCTGTCCTGTTTTGCCTTTTCTTCGTTTTGCAAACCTTAAGCTTGCTTTTTCTTTGCAAATTTTTTTTGGCACTCTTGAGGAAAAGTATCCGTTCAAGAATATATTTATTTCCAGTAGAAGAAAAATTATTTTATTATGGGTACTAACCTCGCTAATCAGATTATGATGAGTTATGTATGAAGGGAGTTTTCAAGTGTGCGAGGGAAGATGATGAAAGAAGATTCAGGAGTGTCAAGCGCTCAAGCTTGGGGATGCCCCCATGCACCCCCAAGAAATATTCAAGGAGACTCAAGCGTCTAAGCTTGGGGATGCCCCCGTGCATCCCCTTCTCCATCAACAATTATCAGTTCGTCTATCGTTTCACTATATTTTTATCACTTCATGCATTATGTGCTATGCTTGGAGCGTCTCGCTCTTAGGTTTTATTTTTAGTTTTCTTTAGCTTTGCTTGCTGTTCATAACAAGTTAGAACCCAACTTTATTTGTGTGGGAGAGAAACACGCTCCAGTTTCAAAATCTAGAACACAACATAGGACTTTTCATGCTTATCTTTGTTGTGTGTGTTCTTTATCTTTTTCATAGCTACTGTCATGTTTTGCTCTTAGTTTTCATGCTTATATTTTCAAAGACCTTTTGTTTAGTTTGTTTCTGGAACTCTCTTGAGTTTTCATGTTTATCTTGTTTAGAGAGTTTGCCTGTTGCACTGAGTTTTGTGTCTTGACTTGAAGTAGGTAATTGAGGTTGCTATTCTTTTGTAGTTGTAACTTGCAATAGTTTTGAGGTATTGTTTTGAGTAATGTTTGGACTTTTGGTGTCAAGAGATTTAGCATATTAGTGATAGATGTCGTATTTTTGGCAATCCGTGTTTATTTTCAAAACTTACAAAATTAATTGAGAACTTTAGCTACTAGATGGATCACTACTCTTCTGAGGGGTCGAATATTAGAGTACACTCACGTACCATGAGTCGAGGATGCGCAAGGATAACCAAACCCCCATACACTCCTCCTAGGGGTACTTGTTTCTTTGTGAAACCTCCTTATTAGATTGAGAGTTACCGATAATAAGTGGATGAGTTCTTCGGACTAATCTGAGTATTCGAAAGTTAACACTTCCACCTTTCCATATTTTTCTAGCCTCTCATGTGCCGTGCATTGCTTTCTTCTCACTCCGAGAGTTGGCGTCCACCTTCGCCGGTACATCCAAACCCTTGGCATGATATGCTCTGTCATCATAAACCTCCTTATATCCTTCCTCAAAACAGCCACCATACCTACCTACCAAGGCATTTCCATAGCCTTTCCGAGATATATTGCCATGCAACATCCATCTCCTCATGACTTGATCTTCATGTCATACATGATACTTGCTTGATCGATGAGCCGCATGCTATTTGGGCCTTTCCCTAATCATTGCTACATGACGCGCTAGTATCATTACATATCCTGCTACACTGGCAGAGGCATACGTTTGCATACATCATGATAGTTACATCTTCTTTATGATTTGAGTACCTTTGTAAAGTGTGAAAGATGTTCTATACTTTTTGTAATATATAGAGTGTTGCCCCTAAATTGAGGAAAAGATCCCAAAGTGGAAAATTAAAAGATCCCAAAGAGGACAAAATTAAAAGATCCCAAAGAGGACAAATGAGAGAAATAGAAAGAGCCATTGAGGCCACCAAAAAATACAAAAAATAGAAAAAATAGAAAAAGAAATAAAAAGAGAGAAGGGGGCACACTACTATTCCTTTTGAGAGATCCACACTCTTACTCCCTCTTATATCTTGTACTCCATAGAGATTATCATTTATGCATATAGCTATGTGGGGACCTTCACACTATAGAACTTGGCTTGTATATTCCAATGATGAGCCTCCTCAAATGAGCTCTAGGTCTTCTTGAGCAAGCAAGTTGGATGCACCCCCACTAGTTCCATTGGAGAGCTTACCTTAGCTCATATGTGCATCCGTTGCATGGCAATCCCTACTCCTCACATCATATCTATCATTTGGCTTTCTCTCGCCTATGATTGTCCTCATTGATGTGGGACTTTCACACCTTTTTGTCTTCCTCCTCTACCATATTCTCTCTTTGTCATCCTAAGTGTCAACTTTCTTGCTTACGCTCATCCATTGCATGAGTGCTCAAAATGTTGAAAAGGAGTGGATCATTTTGACTTGTACCTGGCTAGTGGTCTGGGGATGAGTCAAGATAAGATTCCAAAGAAGACCAAGTGTGAAACTTTAGTAGATTAAGTTCTCAACACAAAAATACTTTTTCTTGTATATCCCTATTCCCTTTCTTGCACGCAAACACCATTTGGAGACATTCGAGTCACGGACAACGAGAGCTCTTGCACCTTTATGTTCTTATGTTGCTTGTTTCAATACTAAATATAGACTCTTGCCTGTTATGACTTGAATTGAATTACATGCCTTGATTGCTTTACTTAAAAGTTCTTATATGGTTGTTAGCATGTCACCACAGAAATTATGCTTTTTATCATTTACCTACTCGAGGAAGAGCAGGAATTAAGCTTGGGGATGTTGATACGTCCAAAACGTATCTATAATTTCTGCTTGCTCCATGCCCTTTTTGTGTGATATTGCTATGATATTGATGAACTTCCATACACTTTTGATCATATTTGGACTAACCTATTAACTCAGTGCACCCCAGTGCCAGTTCCTGTTTTCTGTTGTTTTTCTATTTCAGGTTTCCCCCATATTAAAAGTGCGCCAAAAATTCGGGGAAAATCCAATAAAAAAGTCAGCGTACAGGAAGCTTCCGGAATCACCGAGGGGGGGTGGGGGCAGAGGGGACCCACCAGGGCCCCAGGCGCCCTCCCGGCGCGCCCTAGTGGGCCGCCTGGACCCCTGGTGCCCCCATGGCTTCCCCCTTTGCCTATTTAATCCATGTGACGCAAAACCCCCGTGACGGGAACCCTTTTCCGCGATCTCTCCTCTGTTCCGCCGCCGTCGCGCTTCCAAGATCGGGAGCACCAGAAGACCTCTTCCCGGCACCCTGCCGGAGGGAGGAATCACCTCCGGGAGCTTCTCCACCATCATGGATGCTTCCCGGATGAACCATGAGTAGTCCACCTTGGTCCATGGGTCTATGATCAGTAGCTATGTGATGTTCTCCTCCCCTCTTTGTTCTTCATGGATTAGACCTCGTGAGCTGCCCTACATGATCGAGGCACATATGTAATATTTCTGCTGTTGCTATGCTGAGTTTGCTGGGATCCGATGGATTATGAGATTATGTTCAGATTTCTGTTGTTGCTATGCTGAGTTTGCTGAGTTTGAGTAGTATATTTGATTCTCCTCTTTTATATTTATGTTCTAGAGTAATTCTTGCATGTTCTCCGTTGCTGTTTATTGCTTTGGCCAAGTAGTAGGTAGTGACTCCAAGAGGGAGCGTTGTGCATGATTGTGGGTTCATGCCCCCCGATGACTAGCTTGAGTGACAGAAACATGAATCTAGGGGATGTGATGTTGCCACAAGGGGGAAAACAACGGTGCTTGTACTTGCGGGTGCAAGGATTGTTTACTTTACGCAAAGTTCTTTAATGCAGTTGTCTGTTGCTTTGAGTTTACACTTTGGGTGGGATTCACAACTTAATACCAGCGAGATGTTCTGGATAGATATCTCAAGGTGGATGATTAGTAGGTAGATGCAGATGGATTTCGGTCTACTTGTATTGGCGTACCGCCCATGCTTTTGAGCCTCTTCCTTTCTTTATAGCATAATTAGCATTGGTTTGCGCACATAATCCTGTCAATTGCCCAGCTGTGATTTGTTTACCTCGCATAGCCATTTTATCGTCTTTTGGGAGAGAGACATCACTAGTGAACATCATAGGACTCCGGTCCATATTTCCTACACTGTTTACACTATCAATTTACTTTCAGTATTTACTTTTCCGTAGCTATCACTATAATTATTATCCCGTGCGTTTTATCCTTTGTAAACAACAAGGCCGGAGGGATTGACAACCCCTTTGTACTCGTTGGGAGCAAAGTTATCTGTTGTGTGTGAAGGTCCACGCCTACCGCCAATCTCTGGCGCCGTTGTCACCTTCTGTCATTGTCGGAGTCCTACTGGAGACAAACCTTGGTATATTCACCGAGGGAAATTTGCTGTTGTCTACATATCAACCTTCCACTTTGGGTAACCAACGAGGGGGCGTTAATTCGTACCATCAGCTATGTGATTTTCTCCTCCCCTCTTTGTTCTTCATGGTTTAGACCTCGTGAGCTGCCCTACATGATCGAGACACATATGTAATCTTTCTGCTGTTGCTATGCTGAGTTTGCTGGGATCTGATGGATTATGAGACTATGTTCAGATTGTGTTTGAGTAATATATTTGATTCTCCTCTTTTATATTTATGTTCTTGAGTAATTCTTGCATGTTCTCCGTTGCTGTTTATTGCTTTGGCCAAGTAGTAGGTAGTAACTCCATGAGGGAGCGTTATGCATGATTGTGGGTTCATGCCCCCTGATGACTAGCTTGAGTGACAGAAACATGAGTCTAGGGGATGTGCTGTTTCCACAAGGGAGAAAACAACGGTGCTTGTACTTGTGGGTGCAAGGATTGTTTACTTTACGCAAAGTTCTTTAATGCAATTGTCTATTGCTTTGAGTTTACACTTTGGGTGGGATTTTCAACTTAATACCAGCGAGATGTTCTGGATAGATATCTCAAGGTGGACGATTAGTAGGTAGATGCAGATGGATTTCAGTCTACTTGTCTTGGCGTACCGCCCAAGCTTTTGAGCCTCTTCCTTTATTTGTAGCATAGTTAGCATTGGTTTGCGCACATAATACTGTCAATTGCCCAGCTGTAATTTGTTTACCTTGCATGGCTATTTATCATCTTTTGGGAGAGAGACATCACTAGTGAACATCATGGGACACCGGTCCATATTTCCACCACTGTTTACACCCACTATTTATTTTCTGCTTTATGTCCTTTTCTGTTGCTATCACTATCATTATTATCCCGTGCGTTTGATACTTTGTAAACAACAAGGCCGGAGGGGTTGACAACCTCTCTGTACTCGTTGGGAGCAAAGTTATATGTTGTGTGTGCAGGTCCACGTCAACCGCCTAATTGCTGGTGCCGTTCTCACCTTCCTGTCGTTGTCGGAGTCCTACCGGAGACAAACCTTGGTATCTTCACCGAGCGAAATTTGCTGTTGTCTACATCTCAACCTTTGCACTTTGGGTAACCAACGATGGGCGAGAAGACATCAGATGCGTTGCGCATCATCTGGCTAGAAAATGTCCCTAACAAGCTCCTCGTCCCAAGTTCTATTTTCCTCATAAATTATTTCAGAAACTTTGGTAATCACCACATTGCTCCTTGGTGTCATCACCCTTTTAGAAGGGTTGCTTGGGATTCAGGGGTCATACCAGATGTTGATCATAGACCCATCCCCAACTCTCCAGATATACCCTTTTTTGAATGTTTGCAATCCACTCCACAGACTCTGCCAAGTGGGATACACAATTTCCACCATGCAAACCAGTGCATGTGTTTTTTCTGATTGTCATCACCCCACCAGTATTTTGACATTGCCGAAGTAATATTATTACAGATTTCCTTCGGCAACTTGAAGACCAACATAGCATAAGATGGGATAGCCTGAATAACCGCCTTCAGCAGAATCTCTCTTCCCCCCACCGAGAGGAGTTTTTCTTTCCATCCTCTGATCCTACTGAGAAATCTCTCAACAAGGTGTTGGAAGCAATCAGTTCAGTCCACCCCTACAATTGGTGGTAATCCCAAATATTTATTAGTTAAAGCTTCAGCCATAATGTTCAGGGTAGTGCACACCTAAACTCTCATATCAACCGGGGTGCACGGGCTGAAGAAAACGGTCGACTTTGCATCGCTGACAAGCTGACCAGACGCTGCACAGTACTCATCCAGTGCACGGCGGAGGCTTGTAGCATTCACCAAGTCTGTCCTCATCAAGATTAGGGAGTCATCCGCAAATAGCAGGTGTGACACAGCCGGGGCCTCACGGCACACCTTGACTCCTGTAAGATTTCCTTCCCTCTCCTCATGTGATAGTAAGCTGGAAAGTCCTTCTGCACAAAGTAAGAACAAATAAGGGGAGAGGGGGGTCTCCCCGTCGGAGGCCTCGAGAAGGAACAAAGTAGTCAGATAGTTCGTTATTAATACGAACTTGATACTTGACAGATTTTACACATTCCATTATAAGAGAAACCCATCCACCCGAGAAACCCAGCCTGGTCATCATCTTCTCCAAAAAATTCCATTCTACCCGGTCATACGCCTTGTGCATGTCCAATTTCACCGCACACGTTCCAGAGTTCCCTGTAGTCTTTCTCTTGATGGCGTGGTACGATTCAAAAGCCACAAGGAAATTATCCGTAATCAATCTCCTAGGTACAAAGGCACTTTGGTTCGGAGAGATGATGTCGGACAACCCATGTTTCATCCTACCAGCAAGGACTTTGGAGATGACTTTGTAAAGAACGTTACAAAGGCTAATCGGCCTGAGTTGTGTTATGCTTTCCGGGTTTTCCACCTTTGGAATCAAGACGATAATGGTATTATTCCAACCAACAGTGATTTTCTTATTTTGGATGGCTAGCAACACTTCATCCACAAGGTCCTCTCCGATGATATGCTAGAACCTCTTATAAAAGACAGCATGGAGTCCATCTGGCCCTGGTGCCTTAAAATCACCAATGTTATACAACGCCTTTTTTACCTCTTCCCTTGTATAAGGTCTATTGAGTTCCTCATTCATTGCCGGCGATACACGGGGCACCACCTTCTGAAGTAGAGAATCATCAATGTTCGGTACCTCCGTAGTAAACAACGTGGAGAAGTAGCTCGAGACATGTTGATGAATGTCATCAAGTTCCTCAAGCAAGTCGCCATTGGAATCACGAATCTTTTTTATAAAATTCCTCCGCTTCCTTCAATTCGCTGCACGATGAAAGAAATCTGTGTTTTGATCCCCCTTTGCAAGCCAATCCACTCTACCATGTTGCATCTAGTATAACTCTTCTTGTTCCAGAAGCTTTTCAATCTCCATATGAAGTTCTTGTTGCTTAACTGCCGCCTCATGAGACAGAGGCCCAGATAATACAACATTTAGCTCAGTTTGAAGCTTGCGAAGTCGAACCCTAGGTCCCTTTAAGGTTTCCTTGTCCCATTTGTGCAGGTCCGCATGTACACCTGCCACAATGTCAGCCAAAGGCCCAAGTCCTTCTTCCTTCCTCTTTTCCCACGCAATCTGGACAATTGTTTCTATGTCCTCCTCAACTAACAAACGAGCTTCAAATTTACGGGGTCCATGGTGTCCCCTTTGCTGTACTCCTGAGATACCTTCAGTATCAATGAGTATAGGTCGATGGTCCGATTTATCATATTCCTCATTGGATACCCCAAACTCAGGGAACAAATCTTCCATTGCGCAGTCCCGGTTGCTCGGTCTAGTCTTTCTCGAATGTTGCCCCCGCGCCAGGTAAATTTATCCTCGGTACATCCCAGATCATCCAGTCCACAGTCCATCAATGCATCGCTAAACCCTTGCATGCATCTAAGAGGTATAGGTGCACCCCTTCCTTCTGATCACTATGTAGGATCTCATTGAAGTCACCTGCCAGGAGCCACGACAGGTTTGTAATCGCATGTAATTGTCTGATATAATCCCAAGTGAGATGTTTCCTTTCTCCACTAGGTTCACCATACAATCCAGTGAACCTCCATCCACCCTGATTCTGCTCATGAACCCATATATCAATGCAGTTTGTGTGCACCTCCATTGACGTCACCCCCAGATTATTGTACCAAAACATCACCAAGCCACCACTACGGCCATCACTCTCAGCAACAACCATTTGATCGAAACCCAACCTTCTTCTCAATTTCTTTGCCTTAGCTGTGTTCAAATGTTCTTCAGACAGAAAAAGCACATCTGGTCTTACCCGCTGATACAGTGAGGAAGATAGTTCTATCACTTCTCGTTGGTTACCCCAAGTGGAAGGTGAGATATAGCGTAGCAGCAAATTTCCCTTAGCGAAGATGCTAAGGTTTAGTTGTCTCCAGTAGGACTCCAAGAGATACAATAAGGTGGTAAAGTGAACAATGGCGCCATTGACAATCTAAGATTGCTTACTTCACCTGGACCTGCACACATGATGGCTTCTCGCCCTTCGTTGGTTACCCCAAGTGGAAGGTTTGAGATGTAGTGCAGCAGCAGTTTTCCCTCGGTAAAGATACCAAGGTTTGTCTCCAGTAGGACTCCAGAGATGATAAGTAGGTGTCAGCGGCGCAACTGACGCGGACCTGCACACAGACACAGATAACTTTGTTCCCAATGAAGTTCAGAGAGGTTGTCAATCTCTCCGGTCTTTTTGTTTACAAAGGATAAAACGCAAGGGATAATGATAGCAAGTAAAAGCAGTAAAGTAAATAAAGCTTGGAAATAATAATGAGGATATGGACCGGGATACGTGATGTTCACTAGTGATGTCTCTCTCCCAAAAGACGATAAAACTGCTATGCGAGGTAAACAAATTACAGAAGGGCAATTGACAGGATTATGAACGCACCGCAATGCTAACTATGCTACAAAAGAAAGGACGAGGCTCAAAAGCACGGGAAGTACGCCAAAATAAGTAGACAGAAATCCATCTGCATCTACTACTAATCATCCACCTTGAGATATCTATCCAGAACATCTCGCTGGTATTAAGTTGCGAGCCCCACCCAAAGTGTAAACCCAAAGCAACAGACAACTGCATTAAAAAGAACTTTGCGTAAAGTAAACAATCCTTGTAACCGCGGTTACAAGCACCGTTGTTTTCCCCCTTGTGGCAACAACACATCCCCTAGACTCATGTTTCTGTCACTCAAGCGTGTCATCGGGGGGCATGAACCCACAATCTAGCACAACGTTCCCTCTTGGAGTCAGTACTTACTACTTGGCCAAAGCAATAAACAGCAACGGAGAACATGCAAGAATTACTTAGGAACAAAAATATAAGAGATAGAAACCAAATATATTACTCTATCACAATCTGAACATAATCTCATAATCCATCAGATCCCTCCAAACTCAACATAGCAACAGCAGAAATATTAAAAAGGTGCCTCGATCATGTAGGGAAGCTCACGAGGTCTAAACAATGAAGATCAAAGAGGGGAGGAGAACATCACATAGCTACTGATCACGGACCAATGGTCCAAGGAAAACTACTCACAAGACATCCGGGGAGCATCCATGGTGGAGAGGAGACTCCCGGAGGTTAATCCTCCCTCCGGCAGGGTGCCGGGAAGAGGTCTTCTGGTGCGCCCGATCTTGGAAGCGCGGCGGCGGCGGAACAGAGGCGAGTTCGCGGAATAGGGTTCCTCTCCTAGAGTTTTCCTGTGACGGAGAATAAATAGGTGAAGGGGGGCAGCCAGAGGTGGACCAGGGGCCCCAGGCGCCCCCCTGGCGCGGCCAGGGTTGGGGCCGCGCCGGGTGGCCGCCTGGGCCCCCTGGCTCCCCTCTGCCCCCTCCCGGGCTTTTCTCGAAGCTTCCTGTACGCTGATTTTTCCTGTATTTTTCCCGGAATTTTTCTGGCACTTTTTATATGGGGGAAAACTGAAATAGAAAAACAGCAGAAAACAGGAACTGGCACCGGGGTGCACTGAGTTAATAGGTTAGTCCAAATATGATCAAAAGTGTATGAAAGTGTATCTAGATCATAGCAATATCACACAAAACATGCATGGATCAAGCAGAAATTGTAGATACGTTTTGGACGTATCAACATCCCCAAGCTTAATTCCTGCTCGTCCTCGAGTAGGTAAATGATAACAACATAATTTCTGTGGTGACATGCTAGCAACCATAAAAGAACTTTGAAAAGTAAAGCAATCAAGGTTAGAGATCCAATTCAAGTCATAACATGCAAGAGTCTATATTAACATTGAAACAAGTAACAAAAGAACAAAAGGTGCAAGAGCTCTTGCTGTCCGTGACTCGAATGTCTCCAAATGGTGTTTGCGTGCAAGAAGGGGGATAGGGAATACGAGAAAAAGTAATTTTTGTGTTGAGAACTCAATCTACTAAAGTTTCACACTTGGTCTTCTTTGGAATCTTATCTTGACTCGTCCCCAGACCACTAGCCAGGTACAAGTCAATTTGATCCACTACTTTTCGACATTTTGAGCACTCATGCAATGGATGAGCGTAAGCACGAGAGTTGACACTTAGGATGGCAAAGAGGGAAGTGCGGAGGAGGAAGGCAAAAAGGATGAGAAAGGCTCACATCAATGAGGACAATCATAGGCAGGAGATGCCAAATGATAGATATGATGTGAGGAGTAGGGATTGCCATGCAACGGATGCACATAAGAGCTAAGAAGCTCTCCAAAGGAACTAGTGGGGGTGCATCTAACTTGCTCGCTCATGAAGACCTAGAGCTCATTTGAGGAGGCTCATCCTTGGAATATGCAAGCCAAGTTCTATAGTGTGAAGGTCCCCACATAGCTATATGCATAATGATCATCTCTATGGAGTACAAGGATATAAAGGGGGTACTAGTGTGGATATCTCAAAAGGATATTAGTGTTGCCCCTTTCTCTCTTTTTATTTCTTTTTCTCTTTTTTCTATTTTTTGTATTTTTTTGGTGGCCTCAATGGCTCTTTCTATTTAACTCTCATTTGTCCTCTTTGGGATCTTTTAATGTGTCCACTTTGGGATCTTTTCCTCACTTAAGGGCAACACTCTATTTTACAAGAAGGTAAAGGAGATCTTTCACACTTTACAAGGTACTCAAAACATAAAGAAGATGTAACTATCATGATGTATGCAATGTATGCCGCTGCCAGTGTAGCAGGAACATGTATGACATGAAGATCAAGTCATGAAGAGGTGGAAGTTGCATGGCAATATAACTCGGAAATGCCTTGATAGGTAGGTATGGTGGCTGTTTTGAGGGAAGATATAAAGAGGCTTATGATGACAGAGCGTATCATGCCAAGGGTTTGGAAGTACCGGCGAAGGTGGACACCAACTCTCGGAGTGAGAAGAAGGCAATGCACGGCATGGGAGAGGCTAGCAAAATATGGGAAGGTGGAAGTGTCAACTTTCAATACTTACATTAGTCCAAAGAATTCATGCACTTATTATCGGTAACTCTTAATCTAATAAGGAGGTTCACAAAGAGACAAGTACCCCGAGGAGGAGTGTATGGGGGTTTGGTTATCCTTGCGCATTCTCGACTCATGGTACGTGAGTGTTCTCTGATATTCGACTCCTCAGAAGAGTAGTGATCCATCTAGTAGCTAGAGTTCTCAACTAGTTTTGTAGGTTTTGAAAATACACACGGATTGCCCAAAATAAGACACCTATCACTAATAGGCAAGAGCTCTTGACACCAAAAGTTCAAACATTCCTCACATCAATACCTCAAAACTATTGCAAGTTACTACTAGAAGAAAATAGCAACCTCAATTACCTACTTTCAAGACAAGACACAACTCAGTGCAACAACCAACTCTCTTTACAAGATAAACATGAAAACTAAAAAGAGTTCCAGCAACAAACTAAACAAAAGCCAAGGCTCTTGCTAAAGACAAACTAAGACTAAAAACTAAACATGGCAGTATCTATGAAAAGGTAAAGAACACACAACAGAGAAAGATAGGCATGAATTTTTTTATGATGTGTTCTAAATTTTGAAAGTGGAGCGTGTTTCTCTCCCACACAAAGTAAGAAGGTATCTAACTTTTCATGAACAGCAAGAAAAGCTAAAGAAAACTAAAAACAAAACCTAAGAGCGAGACGCTCCAAGCATAGCACATAACGCATGAAGTGATAAAAATATAGTGAGACGAAGGACGAACTGATGATTGTTGATGGAGAAGGGGATGCACGGGGGCATCCCCAAGCTTAGACGCTTGAGTCTCCTTGAATATTTATTGGGGATGCATGGGGGCATCCCCAAGCTTGAGCGCTTGACACTCCTGGATCTTCTTTCATCATCTTCCATCACACATTTGAAAACTCCCTTCATACATAGCTCATCATAAGCTGATTAGAGAGGTTAGTACCCTTAATAAATAATTTTTCCCCACTGGATATAAAGATATTCTTGAATATATACTGTTTCTCAAGAGTACCAAAAAGTTTTTGCAAAGAAAAAGCAAGCTTAAGGTTTGCAAAAGTTAGGAGAGACAAAACGTGGCAGATTCTGTGAAAAACAGAACAGAAGATAGTAAATAATTTTTTAGGGGCACTTATGCAACTCAAATCAAAAAACTCAGAACATACGGAAGTTTCATAATTGTATAGAGCATACTGTGTAAAAATTTCAGCTAAAAAATATGAACTGGGATTTTTCTGGAATTTTTCTGGTCACGAGGACAGAATCTGTTTTCTGGACAGCATGTCACAACTTTTACTTCCCTTGCCGTAAGAGGCTATAACTTGGCACAAAGCTGAAAAATAAAGATACAATGATGTTGCTACAGTAGTAACAATCATCAAGAAACAACAAAAGAAAAAATAAAAACCTAAATTCGTTGCGGGCTGCCTCCCGAAAGCGCTTCTTTAAAACCATTAGCTAGGCTTAATGCAAAAGAAGAATCAAGTTTTATCAAGAGAAAGAGAATAACTAGCCCGTGTAACGGACTCAAAAGGTAACTTGATTTTCTTTCTAGGGAAGTGTTCTGTAACACTCTCACTGTCAGTGAACAGTAATCACCATTACTGTTCAAAACTTTTTGTTTGATCAACTTGGTTCAGTTCAAATTCAACTTCTCTTTTGATATTGTTGAAAGTCATGTGATCATGGACCTTGGTCAACTTGAATCCAAACAATTCCAAGCTCAAATTGAATACCCTTTTAATTAAATTCATATCAATCTAGTTCAAAATGCCTTTGGTGGATTATTAAATAATAAAACCAAAGTGCAAAATAAACATTCTCCAAAAATTGTGAAACTACTTTTATAAAATCACAAATATTCAGTGGACCAAATCCAAATGGGTTTGGGTATTTATTAAGTTATAGAAAATTCCAAACAATTCAAACAGTAGGTTAAAACCCTTACTTTGGGCATTTAATATTTAAAAGAAATATCTAATGATTTTCTTTTGCTGCAAAAACTTTTGTGGCACTGCTATATAATGATATACTAATTTTGAGGCACCTAACACATTTTACAAAAATGCCTAAGCTAGGAAAACCATTACCAAAAGAAAATTCAGAAAAGAAAAGACAGATAAAATAATAAAACCTAGTCTACCCCCCATGGGCGAAGCCCACCCCAACCTCCCCTTCCCCCTGGACCGAATCCAGCCCAACAAGCCCACCCCACCCATTGTCTTCTTCCTCCCACCTGCTCCCGCCTGCTCCCGTACGACGGCCGTGCGTGGGCACGCCGCTGCCAGGTCGGCCCCGCATCCACCTGCTCCCTCCCGGAGTCGACGCGATAAGGCCACCCCGGCCGACCCCCTGGACATCCTCCCCCTCCCTTTCCCCTCCTCCTCTTCTCGCACGCCTCGGGGAAAATCCTCCCGAGCCCCCCGTCGTCGTCGTCGCGCGCAGACGCGTCCAACCGCCACCGCAAGCCACACCACCGTGTCAAGCGTGCGCGCCATCGACGTCTCCACCACTCTGCAGAAGGGGAGAACCCCGGAGCCACTTCATCGACTGGAATCACCGTCGTCGTCTACCTCCAGCCGCCAGGATCGACTTCAAATTCCGGCCACCTCGCACCTCCGTCGAGCCCGCTGCCACCGTCTACACGTTCACTGTGAGCTTCTCGTTGTTCGCCTTCGGTCCGTGGCCGTCCGCTAAGCCCGTAGCCTTTTCCCCCAATTCGCTTGCTCCGGCCGCCGTGGCACGTCGTCGTAGCCGTCGACTTGGTCCGTCCCAGCTCACGCCAATGACACCCGCATGCTCCCCATGGACCATATGGTCGATCCCACCCCGTAGAGCGTTCGATTTCTTCGCATGTAGCAAGGTACCATTGGAGCCCGACCGCCTCGTCCGCCATTGTTGACCTCGAGCTCATCCTGATCGTCCCCGTCACCCTCCCCCACCCCAGTTCGACTCGCGCTGTTCTTCCCGATTGAATGGAACTGATCCCGCGCCCAACGATGCTCCACAACGAGCTCTAGCTCGAGTTCGCCGGAGTCTAGTCGCCGGCGCGACTCCGGCGGACCTCCCAGTCACTGCCCAGTGGGGCCTTCTTGTCAGAAATATCATTAGGTTAAGTTAGTGACCACGATGGGCCACTTACAGGTGGGCCACCACCGGTTAATCCCCTGGTTAAATTAAACAGAGACATAAACACCCCCCCGACACTGATATGTGGGCCCTGGCCAGTTAACTTAATTAGATAAGTTTAGTGAACACTGGAGTCACTGACCATTGGGCCCCCTTGTCAGATTTTAATTATTTAAGAGATTTAAATAAATTCCAGTGACTTACATGTGGGCCGAGAGGCTATTTTGATTTATTAAAATGTTTTATAAATAAACAGAGGCTGACATGTGGGTCCCACATGTCAGGCACTATTTTGGATAATGTTCTGGATAATGTTGAATAAATAATAAAAGAAATTCAGAAAATCATTTAAATGATTTAAAACTTTGAAATTCAATAACTTTTAAACCGTAACTCGGATTCAAAAACTTTATACATGAAAATTGATCAGAAAAATATAACGAATACGAATACGCTATCCGTATGTCTATCACACCCCTCTAATACAACGAACATCGAACCGTCCCCCTCCGGACCGGCAGTCCGATAAATTGTCCGGTACTGTTAGAGTACCCGGATGAATTTATTCCGAACACGAATGTTTCTCGGAATAGATCAACTAGCACGGATACACCCCCCTTATGTTTGTCCGGTACCCACGACACCTCCGGCTTGATCCTTCCCCCTCCAGTCACCCTGTCCGGTAATCATCCGGAGCCGGTAGTTCATCCTCAGATGAATTTCCGTTCCGAGCAATGTGCATTGCACTGCGTTAGAATACTGTTAAAATTTCATCTGTCCTGTCATGCATATGTTTGTATATGCTTGCTGTGTATTTACTGTTTCTCCCCCCCTTAATCTCCGGTAGACCCCGCTGCTGCCGTTGACTACACCGATGCTGAGTACGACTACTTCGTCGACGCCCCTACTACTACCGTCGATCTTCCAGGCAAGCAGAGCCATTCTCTTCCCCAGATATCGCCTATCTTTCCGTACATTTCTTGCACTAGGCATTGTTACTGCTGCTGCTACGTTACAATCCTATTCAATTGCATAGCCTGTTTTTGTCGCCCCTTGATGTACCTCTTTTATCCTATGCTGCCTATTATTATTATGCATTATTCAGCAGTGAGCCCTGCGCATTGTTAGCTAGGATTAGATAGAGGGCCGCGATCACTCAGGGGAGTGAACGCGGATACAAATATTATAACTGCACAGGTACGGTACAATGCAGACACCGCCTCAGGTTCCCTAGCTCGGCTCTGCCGAGCCACCATCAAGTGTGAGCTATCAAGGAGTAATCCTTGTACTCCACTCGTTGCTGACTCTGTATAGCCGCTCTAGGTACCTGAGCAACGGTTGTCCTTCAGGTAAGAAGTCGGGCGACCCAACGGTGCCCGCGAGAGGTATTGCGATGGGACGACAAGGAGGGTACGACCAGTGTACCGGTTGCTTGGCCCCTGATCGTTGGCCGCGAGAGTTACCAAACCACGAAAGTCGAGCTCCTTCAGGAGCACACGCGAGACAAGGTAAGGAGACGGTTCACCTTGTTGGTAACCGCAGTGACTTGGTGGGACGACAGGGCAGGCACCGATGTACTGGTGGTCCTGGCTGCTGTCGTTGTCCGCGGGTCAGTTAAGTCGAGGCAACGATAACGGTTGTCACACAGGTTAATAAAATGCTAAATGGTTCAGTGAATGTCTTGAGTTGGCTATATGCCATGTACGCACTACCTACCCGTGGGAATTACGAGTTATGGGCTCCTCTGCTTCGTAGTGTCGTCCGAGGACTCTTCAGACGTCAGCAGTACCGCGGCCTGCGCCGGAAAGTGGTGTTGTCTTATTTGCTCGCGCGGTGGTGTCTTATTTGGATTTGCTTGAACTTCACCGGCCAGCCACGCACCGTGCAGGAGTACGTTCGGGTTGGGGTCCAAGGCCCGGCGTACTTAGGATTTAGACCGGCGGATGGCCTCTCGGTTGAGTTTGAAAGATGGGCTATGAAGTGTCGGATAGCCTCGGTGGAGCGTTCCCTAACAAGGTTCCCGCCACCCTGGAGATCCGTGCGTGTAGCGTAACACAAGTGCACCCCTGCAGGGAAGATTAATCTATTCAAATAGCTGTGTCCACGGTAACAGGACGTTTTATGCTGAAGCTGGATCTTACCACTAGAAACTATTATTATTAAATTGTATGGTTCCGGGTTTTCTTCCTCGCGGGGATGTCGAGGAGGGGATCTCGGAGGCATTGCTAATTATTAAAACTTATTATTATACAATGCCGCAGCAACTTCTGCTGCATTGTTACTTTATGCTTTATATAAACTGTTGGCTGATTCTTACCTCATGCTGCAAGACATCGTCGGAAGATGCTAGTCTTCGATAGGCCTAGCTTCTTACCCTTGCTCTGGATTTCTGTCTTTCAGTCCACTATATACAGCCTCTTCTTTCCGTTGATACAATGCATAATGCTTAGTAGCGGACGTAAGACTCGCGGGTATGCTAGATACTCACCTTTGCTTTATTTCCCCTTTTTCGCTTTGCCTGATCGGCCGCTGCAGCCGACGTTGGAGCCCAGGAGCAGGAGTACCTCGGAGGCGCCTACTACAACGTCGAGTTCCCCGTCGACCAGGAGTAGTTCGGTGGATCCCAGGCAGGAGGCCTCGCCTTTTCGATCTGTATCTCTGATGTGATTTGTGCTAGCCTTCTTAAGGCAAAACTTGACTAACTATGTCTGTACTCAGATATTATGGCTTGTATGACTTATGTATTCGGGTCCGCGTGACCCCCTTTATTGTAATATATTTGTTTATCCTTTTGTGTTTAGTGTTGTGCCGTGATATTCTCACCGTGGCACCCTAATCTCAGCCGTGTACCCTGCGTGTATGATTACTGTACACGGATTGATTTTGGGGGCGTCACATGTTCCATCCCCTTTTTGAATGGGAATTGGAATTTTATATTCCCCTCTTTCATGTCAATAGCTGCACCAACGGTGCGAAGAAAAGGACGTCCCAAAATAATTGGACACAAAGGTTCACACTCTATATCCATAACAATAAAATCAACGGGAACATAGTTGTCATTGACAATGATAAGGACATCGCCGATCTTCCCCAAAGGTTTCTTTATGGAAGAATCAATAAGACGAACACCAAAAGAACAAGGCTCAAAGGGTTTCAATTCAAACATATCAAATATTCTTTTGGGCATAACGGAGGTACTAGCTCCAACATCACATAAAGCATAGCAAGAGAAGTTATTTAATTTAATTTTGATCATAGGATCCCAACCATCATCTAGCTTCCTAGGTATGGAGGCTTCTACTCTAAGCTTCTCCTCCCTAGCTTTGATGAGAGCATTTGTGATATGCTCCGTGAAGGCAAGATTAAGTGTGCTAGTGTGGGGGTCTCTAGACATTTTGTGTAGCAAACTGATAACTTCTGAGAGGGTGCAACTATCAAAATCAATATCACTACTATCAAAGGTGGTAGTAGTGTCATCTAGGCTCACTTGTTTGAAACCCTCTATGTTCATAGGAGTTTCTTTTTCTACGGTTGAGGTATTAGCATCACCATTAATAGGTCCAACGGGACTAGGAGTGCATTGGGTGCTAATAGTTTGGGTGTCCTCAACAATTTGGATAGTGGCAACTGTGTGGTGTGTAGGAAGGCTCTTAATTCTATCCTCTTCCATAGGGATAACTTCCGGTTTGGCTGCCATTTGATTTATCAAAGTAGATTGGGTGTGGGACATATTCGAAACGTGGGTTTCGGTGGCGGTAAGTCGAGCCTGGAGATTAGAAATCTCACTATTCAGGCTAGCAAGATGTTCACTAATGTTTTGCAGAATGACAATATGCTCACCTATTTGCTTAGAGAAGGCTTTGCTTTGTTCAAACTGGGTGTGCATATAGTTCTTGGTAGCTTTCTCTATTTCTACCAATTTATCAAAGCTAGGTAGGTCTTTTTTCGTATAAGTAGGATTATAGGAGTTGTTGCTAGGGTAGGTATTGTTGTCCCCATAGTTGGATGGAAACGGTCTAGGATTGCTAGCAAAATTTCCCCTATAAGCATTGTTGTTGAAGTTGTTTCTAGCAATAAAGTTCACATCTACTTGTTCTTGAGCAACCAAAGAATTCAAAGGAACATCATGAGGATCAATAGAGGGTTGCTTGGTAAGTGGAGACATAATTAAGTCAACTTTTTCATTGAGGGAGGTAATTTCCTCGACAGAATTTACCTTCCTACCTGTTGGAGCGCGTTCGGTGTGCCATTGGGAATAATTGGTCATCATTTCATCGAGAAGCTTCGGGGCAGCACCAAGTGTAGTTGACATAAAGGTTCCTCCCGCGGCCGAATCTAACAGGTTCCGCGAGGTAAAGTTCAAGCCTGCATAAAAAGTCTGGATAACCATCCAAGTAGTCAAACCATGTGTAGGGCATTTCTTAACAAGAGATTTCATTCGTTCCCAAGCTTGGGCAACGTGTTCATTATCCAATTGCTTAAAATTCATAATATTACTCCTCAATTGGATAATCTTAGCAGGAGGGTAGTACTTCCCTATAAAAGCATCTTTGCACTTATCCCAAGAATCTATGCTATTTCTAGGCAAAGATTGAAACCAGATTTTAGCATCTCCCCTTAAAGAGAAAGGAAAGAGCTTGATCTTAACAACATCACCTTCTACTTCTTTATACTTTTGCATATCACATAATTCAACAAAATTATTCAAGTGTAAAGCAGCATCATCTCCAGCACCAGAGAATTGATCTCTCATAACAAGGTTTAGCAAAGCAGGTTTAATTTCATAAGAGGTAGCTGAAGTGGCGGGTGTGGCAATGGGGGTGCAGATAAAGTCTTGGTTGTTGTGACTAGTGAAGTCACACAACTTGGTGTTTTCAGTGGAACCCATAGTAGCAGCAACTGTGGCAGATTTTTTTGTAAATTTTGATAAAAGACACAAAGATAAAAACTGAAAGATAAACTAACAAGACTAAAAAACAAAGGTAAAGGGTAGTGTGCAACTCCCCTATCTTAGCACTCGGAGTCCCCGGCAACGGCGCCAGAAAACTTGCTTGATGGCTTCTCGCCCTTCGTTGGTTACCCCAAGTGGAAGGTTTGAGATGTAGTGCAGCAGCAGTTTTCCGTCGGTAAATATACCAAGGTTTGTCTCCAGTAGGACTCCAGAGATGATAAGTAGGTGTCAGCGGCACAACTGACGCGGACCTGCACACAGACACAAATAACTTTGTTCCCAACGAAGTTCAGAGAGGTTGTCAATCTCTCCGGTCTTGTTGTTTATAAAGGATAAAACACAAGGGATAATGATAGCAAGTAAAAGCAGTAAAGTAAATAAAGCTTGGAAATAATAATGAGGATATGGACCGGGATACGTGATGTTCACTAGTGATGTCTCTCTCCCAAAAGACGATAAAACTGCTATGCGAGGTAAACAAATTACAGAAGGGCAATTGACAGGATTATGAACGCACCGCAATGCTAACTATGCTACAAAAGAAAGGAAGAGGCTCAAAAGCACGGGCAGTACGCCAAAATAAGTAGACCGAAATCCATCTGCATCTACTACTAATCATCCACCTTGAGATATCTATCCAGAACATCTCGCTGGTATTAAGTTGCGAGCCCCACCCAAAGTGTAAACCCAAAGCAACAGACAACTGCATTAAAAAGAACTTTGCGTAAAGTAAACAATCCTTGTAACCGCGGTTACAAGCACCGTTGTTTTCCCCCTTGTGGCCACAGCACATCCCCTAGACTCATGTTTCTGTCACTCAAGCGTGTCATCGGGGGGCATGAACCCACAATCTAGCACAACGTTCCCTCTTGGAGTCACTACCTACTACTTGGCCAAAGTAATAAACAGCAACAGAGAACATGCAAGAATTACTTAGGAACAAAAAAAATAAGAGATAGAAACCAAATATATTACTCTATCACAATCTGAACATAATCTCATAATCCATCAGATCCCTCCAAACTCAACATAGCAACAGCAGAAATATTACAAAGGTGCCTCGATCATGTAGGGAAGCTCACGAGGTCTAAACAATGAAGATCAAAGAGGGGAGGAGAACATCACATAGCTACTGATCACGGACCCATGGTCCAAGGAAAACTACTCACAAGACATCCGGGGAGCATCCATGGAGGAGAGGAGACTCCCGGAGGTCAATCCTCCCTCCGACAAGGTGCCGGGAAGAGGTCTTCTGGTGCTCCCGATCTTGGAAGCGCGGCGGCGGCGGAACAAAGGCGAGTTCGCGGAATAGGGTTCCTCTCCTAGAGTTTTCCCGTGACGGAGAATAAATAGGCGAAGGGGGGCAGCCAGAGGTGGACCAGGGGCCCCAGGCGCCTCCTGGCGCGACCAGGGGTGGGGCCGCGCCGGGTGGCCGCCTAGGCCCCCTGGCTCCCTCTGGCCCCTCCCGGGCTTTTCTCGAAGCTTCCTGTACACTGATTTTTCCTGTATTTTTCCCGGAATTTTTCTGGCACTTTTTATATGGGCGAAAACTGAAATAGAAAAACAGCAGAAAACAGGAACTGACACTGGGGTGCACTGAGTTAATAGGTTAGTCCAAATATGATCAAAAGTGTATGAAAGTGTATCTAGATCATAGCAATATCACACAAAACATGCATGGAGCAAGCAGAAATTATAGATACGTTTTGGACGTATCAACACACATCAAATATCTTTGCTCCCAACGAGTTCAGAGGAGTTGTCAATTCCTCCGGCCTTTCTATTTACAAAGGATCAACGCAAGAGATAAAAGTGCAACTGAAAGTAAGAACTGAAAGTAAATTGAAGGTGTAAACAATGGTGGAAATATGGACCGGGATCCCATGACGTTCACTAGTGATGTCTCTCTCCCAAAAGACAATAAATGGGCTAGCGAGGTAAACAAATCACAGCCGGGCAATTGACAGGATTATGAACGCACCGCAATGCTAACTATGCTACAAAAGAAAGGAAGAGGCTCAAAAGAAATGGGCAGTACGCCAAGGTAAGTAGACCGAAATCCATCTGCATCTACTATGAATCATCCACCTTGAGATATCTATCCAGAACATCTTGCTGGTATTAAGTTGCGAATCCCACCCAAAGTGTAAACTCAAAGCAACAGACAACTGCATTAAAAGAACTTTGCGTAAAGTAAACAATCCTTGCACCCGCAGGTACAAGCACCATTGTTTTATCCATGATGGCAACAACACATCCCCTAGTCTCATGTTTCTGTCACTCAAGCTAGACATCAAGGGGCTGAACCCACAATCAAGCATAACACTCCCTCTTGGAGTTGCAACAAATCACTTGGCCAAAGCAAAATACGGCAACGGAGGACATTCAAGAGTTAACTCAAGAACAAAAATATTAAAGAGAACCAAATATATTACTCATCACAATCTGAACATAGTCTCATAATCCATCAGATCCCAGCAAACTCAGCATAGAAACACAAAATTATAAAGGTGCCTAGATCATGTGAGGCAGCTCACGAGGTCTCGAAAGTGGAAGCACAAAGAGGGGAGGATAACATCACATAGCTACTGGTCATGGGCCCATGGTCCAAGGGGGACTACTCACAACAGATCCGGGAGGCGTCCATGGCGATGGATGGTCTCTCGGAGGGGGTTCCTCCTTCCGCCAGGGTGCCGGGGCAGCTTCTCCTGGCAGCCCCGATCTTCAAACGGCGGCGGCGGCGGTACAGATAGGAGAACGGGAATAGCAGATCGATATTATGGGTTTCCTCCGTGGGCACTAAATATAGGCCAAGGGGGGCACCGAGGGGGGCCACAGGGCAGCCAGGAGGGTGCCCGGCGCGCCCTAGGGGGGGGGCAGGGACCCTGGTGGGTCCACTCCCTTCCTTCCTTGGTTCTTTGGGAAGCTTCCGGGACGCTGATTTTTTATATAATTTTTCCGGAATTTATTTGGCACTTTTAATGGCCGGAAAACCTGAAATATAAAAACAGCAGAAAACAGGAACTGACAATTGAGTGCACTGAGTTAATAGGTTAGTCCAAATATGATCAAAAGTGTATGAAAGTTCAAGCAAAACATGGCAAAGCCACATAAATCATGCATGGAGCAAGCAGAAATTATAGATACGTTTGGGACGTATCAACATCCCCAAGCTTAATTCCTGCTCGTCCTCGAGTAGGGAAATGATAACAAGCATAATTTATGTGGCGACATGCCAGACAACCATATAAGGACTTTTAAGTAAAGCAATCAAAGCATGCAATTCAATTCAAGTCTTAACAAGCAAGAGTCTATATTAGCATTGACACAAGCAACAAAGGAACAAAGGGTGCAAGAGCTCTCGCTGTCCGTGACTCGAATGTCTCCAGATGGTGTTTGCGTGCAAGCAGGGGACTGCGAAAAAGAGAGAAAAAAGGTTGTTGAGAACTACTATCTACTAAAGTTTCACACTTAGTCTCCTTTGGATTGTTATCTTGACTCGTTCCCAGACCACTAGCCAGGTACAAGTCAAACTGATCCACTCCCTTTCGATATTTTGAGCACTCATGCAATGGATGAGCGTGATCAAGAAAGTTGACACCTAAAAGGCGAAACAGAAAGAAGGTGGAGGAGGAAGACAAAAAAGGTGTGAAAGGCTCACATCAATGAGGACAAACATAGGCGAGAGAAGACCATATGATAGATATGATGTGAGGAGTAGGGATTGCCATGCAACAGATGCACATGTGATCTAAAATCTCTCCAAGGGAAGTAGTGGGGGTCATCCAAATTGCTTGCTCAAGAAGACCTAGAGCTCGTTTGAGGAGGCTCATCATTGGAATATACAAGCCAAGTTCTATAGTGTGAAGGGTCCCCACATATCTATATGCATGTATGATGATCTCTATGGAGTACAAGGGATAGAGGATGAAGTACTAGTGTGGATCTCTCAAAAGGAATAGCAGTGTGCCCCATTCTCTCTTTTTATTTTTTCTTTTCTCTTTTTTGTATTTTTTTGGTGGCCTCAATGGCTCTTTCTATTTAACTCTCATTTGTCCTCTTTGGGATCTATTGATTTTGTACTCTTTGGGATCTTTTCCTCACTTTATGGGAAACACTCTATATTTTACAAGAATATAGGAGATCTTTCACACTTTACAAGGGTACTCACATAAAGAAGATGTAACTATCATGATGCAAATGTATGCCTCTGCCAGGATAGCAGGATATGCAATGATACTAGCGCGTCATGTAGCAATGATTAGGGCAAGGCCCAACTAGCATGCGACTCATCGATCAAGCAAGTAGCATGTATGACATGAAGATCAAGTCATGAGAAGGTGGATGTTGCATGGCAATGTATCTCGGAAAGGCTATGGAAATGCCTTGTAGGTAGGTATGTGATGGCGGAGAAGTAATAGGTTTAGTTGGGTTGCCTTCCCTGTTAACCGCGCCAATAAACGATTCTTGATAACCCACAAGTCTAGGGGATCAATTGTAGCTTTTCGATAAATAAGGATGTCGATCCCACGAGGAGCAGAAGGTGTTGATAAGTGACACTGGATAAGGAAAGGCTGTTGGATATATGCTCTAGAGGCAAATAATATATGATTATTCCAATATATCTAAGCAAGTTCATAACCAGTTTCATACCGTGCTAGAGCTGTATCAGTGAAACAATGATACAGGTGTGGTATAGAAACCCCAGAGTTCCTAGTTAGCCTCTACATCGATAACTAGTTCATGGTAAACATGATGGTCGTGGTTTCGCGATCATGGACAATTAAGTCTCTTGACTATGAGGTCACCTCACTGGTTAAGTGACGTGATGAACATTACCCAAAGTAAGCATTACAGCATGATCAAATCTTGTGAAGGTTCAGTGTTGTAATTACAGAACGTGGTAGACCGTTCCTTTGACCGTGAGTACGTGCATAATTGCTATCTTCCCGGATGCTTTGACCTACATCCCATCACCTGACTGAAATATGCGGGTCATAACGGTTGTATCTTGGGTATTCCGTGGAGATATGTTGAGGAGTATTGTTACAAGAGCGGGTTTTGTCCATCCATATAACAGATAGATACTCGGGGCCCACTCGGTGAGATTCCATCCATAAAGCTGCAGCGTGTGACTAGGTCACGGGGATGAATATCACGGGAACGAGTGAATGAGGATTAGTTCAGAACGAGGTTGAACCAGACATAGGATGTCATTGATCGAATCTCGGAACAATCCAGTATCGCTGACAAAGGGAATGCTATACGGCGTAAGGTCCAATCGGTGTTTGATATCCAGAATGCACAGGGGTCATTATGGGAATCCAGGTCCCGCTGATGATCATTGACCGTAGCCTCATGTCGGTCATGACTGGAGTGTTCTCGGACTGTAGGGTAACACACTTAAGGGCTCGATGAAATCGGAGACCTTTTCGGAACCATCGAAGTAACCAGAGAATAAAGGAAACAACATCGGAGAAGTACCGTGTTGAACCGAACAAGTTCGGAGTGAACCGGAAGGTGTTCCGGGGCACCGGGAGATGGAATATTATGTTTTAGTTATTAATTAATTGAATTAATAATTAAAATCATTTTATTTCTAATTAATATGTACAATGGGCCTTAGTGGAGAAAAGGCCCATTAGGGGAAGAAATAAAAGGGAAAAAGAAAAAGAAAAAAAGGGAGTGGGGGGAGGCGCCATGGGCCCTAGGGCCCATGAGGGTGGCGCCCCCTCTCCCCCCTTGGCCGGCTCCCCCCTAGCATGTGGGATAGTCCCACATTGCTAAGGGAGGGGGGTTGACTCCCTCCCCTACCCCTATATAAAGAGGGCCATGGTGCACATATTTAATTAAGCCAAATACACAATAAATCGGATTAAATTAGTATTTACTCCGAATTGAGATCGGTTTTCTCCGGTTTTCTCCCCTCCCTTGTCTTTTTCACGGTGGGCTCCCTAGTGTGAGCCTATAGTGGAATTGAGGCTTCTCTGCTAGAATCGGAGGCCGTCGTGCTGCCGAAGCTCCGTCCGGAGGTCTGCTTCCGCCACCTTCGCTGGATCGGAGAACGGAGGTCGTCATCGAGTCTCGTACGTGTGCGAGTACTACGAGGTGCTACACGTGTGGCAGTACACCCATCCGGGTGCTCAACACAGCCAGTGGGCTGTGAAACTTGATCGGCTACATCAACCATGTTTGCGGGAACGTTTCCCGCGCAACGGACTACACCCCGAGTATGTTATTTCCGCACTCCTTTACGTTACGGTAATTTGGCTAGCTAGATCTTGGGTTATGGGAACGCTAGTTAGAAAAATTTGTGTTTTCTGCCGCGAACTCCAACAGTGGTATCATGAGCTAGGTCTATGCTTAGTATTACTGTACGGATAGAACACATCGGGGATGTGAGCGTTGATTGTATGATTGTTACCCTCCCACGTGTACCTGTTCATATCTGCGGCATTGTTTGATGAAGCGGCCCCCGACCGAACTTACGCGTACGCTTACGCGAGACTGGTTCCACGCTTGACATACGGCTTGTACCGTATAAAGTGGCTGGGGGGTGTCTGTCTCTCTACTTTAGCGGATGTGGCATTTGCAACGGAGGGCCCCGTGCGGGGTATAATAGAGACAACCGTATGGTTGACGTTGTGGTTGACTCGTAGGTTAAAACCTGTTTAACTATGAAATCCCTAGCAGCCACGTAAAACTTGCAATATACAACTAGACCGTCTAAACCTTGTATTTCTAAGTGGGGGCTATCATTCGTTTATTTGTGATGTAGCGATAGCTTTGCTATGTGTTACTAGTAAGTAGTAATCGTCATCATAAAACAAACTAAACTGGAGACACTGTAGACTTAGTGTTGCCATAGCTCAGACATCTTAAAACTTGCTAGTATAGGATACACGATGGTAGCATGTGATAAGATGATCCCTTAACAAAGCCAAACACAAGTATTCTACCGAAGTGTGCACCGCCTGGAAGGTTCTCCCATATGGCTTGATGCTCCGTACATACCGGAGTTGTCCTACATATTCAATGGAGTTCGCATGAGGTTGGGTTCGGCAAGCCTGGCATATGCAGATATGGCCTTGCTGAGCAGCATATAACATGGAGGTTAATTTGGCGAGCCTAGCATATGCAGATATGGCCTCGGAATACTAGAGATCGAAAGATCGAGCATGAGTCACAGTACATATAAGATAATGTGATCGCACAAGTTGTTGTCTACCTTTGAAACTGACCCGTCGGCCGTGTGATATTCGAGGTCGGGCAGTGAATCTGGATCATGTAATCACTGAAACTTCCTAGGGATGAATTGTTTTAGTGCGAGCTCATTTATAATATGATTATATGAACTCATTGTTGTGAACTAGTCTTAATTGTGTTCCTTGCAATTATGTTTGTAGAAAATGAATGCACTAGAGCAACGTGAACTATCTTTCTTCATGGAAAGTGAAAGACTTAGAGAAAATGGGTCAAACCTTGCTGACTGGTACTTACGCCTTAGGACGTCGCTCAAGAGAGCAAACATCTTGTTTACAATAGAAGTGCATGTGGAAGAACATCCGGACGATCATGTTGGCGATCAAGGGATACTTGATCATTATGCTCGCCGACAAAAATGCTCCGTAGTTAGGAATGTCATGATCTTCAGCATGTCAGAGGTTTTGGGCATACAGTTTCAGGACACTGGCTCATATGACATGATGGACACGCTAAAGAAAATGTTCGTACGTGAGTTCAGAGTTGCCAGTTTTGAGTTAGAAAGCAAGTTTCTATCTACAAAGATGGAAGAACGCACAAGCCTTGGTGATCACTTGGACAGGATGCATGAGATGTACCTGACCCTGGAGGAGGACTATGAATATTGGACAATGAATGAAAGCACCACAGAAGAGTTTGCAATAAACACGTTATTGCACTCACTCCCTCCGAGTTATGGTGATTATGTTCATAGCTATGTCGGAAGAGGAGCTAATATGAGTCTCCAGAACTTCATGACTGATCTCTTGGCCGTGGACATTTATCCTATCGAGGATACAGAAGTCGTGGATGGAGAAGGTATATACTTGATATACTTTATAAATGTTTACTCCCTTATACAACATTTGCAGTAAATGAGTATCTGATACTTATTCTGTTTTATGAAAACAGGACCTGCCGTTGCATGGACGGGAAGAGGTGAAATCGAGGACTGATGGATATCAAGTCAGTTGATGGCCAACATAGATTCCGCTGAGACATCTATCATAGGAGATACTTAGAGTATTAGATAAATCTTATGTAATCATTATAGTATAAACACTTAGCTGTGTGTCTTGCATCTCGCGAGACAAAGTTATGCATGTAATGAGACAAGTCAGTTGTTCCATCTTTATGAATAAAAGTGTGCTTATACTTTGATTACGTCTTGATTTATGATATGATAGAAAGCATTTATAATACTGCTATTATTGTCAGGAAATATTCAATGGTTAATGATAAAGTTGTCTTGATTATAACAAGTCAAAGATTTGAGTGCATGAGGTGACTTCATAACTGATGAATTCATTAAATGTATGATCTATTAACTTGTGAATTCATTATCGAATGAAAGTCATAACTTGATTGCATGAGATGGATTAGATACACGATCTATGAACCTCTGCAATAAATATAACCATGACAAGGTTCTAGCAAGTAGAACTTGTGCCAATCATTATACATAAACTAGATGATACCCCGCGCGTTGCTGCGGGAACTATTAATAAATATTGTAATGTTTTAAAACAAGAGAAAATTATGAAACATATTATAATTTGTTTATAAAAAAATTCAAAAAATATATTTTTTAGAGTACAAATCTAAGATAATTTGATGAAAATCCAAAAATATGTGTGATTTTTTGCTTTGATAATTTATTACCTTGACAATATATCGATGAGATGATAAAAGACGAAAAGAAGTTGAGTAGAGACAGTGGAAACATCTCCACTATTGATTAAACCTAAAATAATGATAGCAACTACAGATGTGCATTCATAGAAAATTTGTCGAATAGAAAAATAGCATGCGAGGTAACTTATAATTTGAATTTTTATAAAAAAATCATTTATAAATCGTGGAGCTAAGTGCCTAATTTTTTTAAATATTTATTTGTAATGAATGGAGAATTAATGAGAGCATGTGCATGAAGAGTTGGTGGAAATTAGTTTTTGCATGATGGACCTACTTGATGATGTGGATAGCTTGCATGTCAAGATAGAAAGGTTAGTGGGGATGAACTATTTAGGTATTATAGATGATGTACTAAATGGGAACGTGAGTTATCATTAAAGACTTCATATGATTAATTGAAAGTTGTATTCAATTGAGATCATAAAACCGAGATTCAGGAATCACAGTGAGAAGTGAGAATACAAGGATACATATCACTACGCTACGATCCGAAGTGATAAGTATTGATATTGACATAATGGGAGACTTGTGGAAGTTTTACCACAAACTACGATGGAAGTTGAAAGTACTAGACTACTTAAACCATTCGTAGTCATACTAAACCGTAGTATGGTCTAAACGTTCTTTCCCCTAGCACTATAGTTATTGTCGAATAAGGCTGTGTAATTCATTAAGTTAAAACACCCACTTCATGATTAGGAAACCATCCCGAATCCGATGAGACAAGATAGATCCATAATTGATGGTGTTATAAGGTTTCTTAAAAGAAATAATTTCTTTGTAATAAAACTACAAGCAATTGAAATTACATATTCTCCCCGAATAGCAAAATGTGTGTTGCTTGATTGGTAATGCGAGAAGAAGTTTCTCGACACGGATCCAATGGGAGATAATGGAAACTTTGACCGGGGTATTGGACCTTGCCTTCAGAATATCAGAGTATTGCAACGCAAGCATGTTCCGCTGTAATGACACTGTATAAGGAAGGATATGCCATAGATGATTGATCTTGGTATATGAATTGAAGCCATTGTTGAATTTAGAAGGTTGTCATGAATACGTTCTGTACAGAACAATAATCATGAGTCTTCTTAATAAAACAATAAAGAATAAAAAATTTTGAGACACAAAGGAATGATGGTAGCCTAGAACACGAGAAGAAATGAAATAATATTGAGTTACATATAGGATGGATCACATCCCGTGAAATAAATCGGTTATTTCATATTCTCGACAAACTGGAGAGTTATTGAGAATAATGTAATGGGCATAAGGCATTATTTGGTTATGACCAAAGTTCAATGGTGATTGACTACGGAAACGTAGGAATGCTTTAATCAATAAAATATTTCATTTACACTACGATGGACCATAGCCTGAAATTGCATCTCAGGAAAATTTGGGATTTGAAAGAGAATTGCAATGGGCATGACGAAGGTTATTTCGTTAAAAGGATGGACTATAGTACCTCAAGACAGGAACCCTCAACCTTGATTTGATCAAGTGATTTTGTGATGACCAAAATATTGAGTGGGCCTGCAGTTTCATGAAATTGAGTGGGAGCTTTGAAGACTTCCCGGAAACTTGGAATGCAGAGGGCATTTTCTAAGTGGAAGCTTTGGAAGCTTTGTCATTATGTGAGACATAGTGAACAATAAAATGACTTGATGAAAGCTGAACCACAAATATATGAGTATATAATGGATATATTTGAGTGGGAGCATGATCATTGTCTCAAACATATATGCATTGATATGTGTGAAGAATGATCTCATATGTATATATATGGATATGCATTGATTGTGTATATAGAGAATCGTCTTATATACATATGTGCATTATGATATATATAGAGCATAAGGCAAATAAAATACATAGACTTCTCATTAATACTCCTTCATAGACGACCCCACACTCACGGATACAAAGCTCTCCACAAAAGGAGTGATATACCTCAAAGAAACACCTATTTCATAAAGTAACTTCCCTAGACATGATACGAATCTACTTGACTCCTAAAGACAAAGATAAAGATAAAGATACCCGGCACTCCCCCAAGCTTGGAACAAGCTAAGGGAATGCCATTACCTGAGGAGATTTACTCCTCATTCTTGTTCTTGTCAGTCACGTACTCCTTGGCGAAGCGCTTCCATGGCAGCTGTTCTCCAGTCTCGAAGGACATTCCCGTCTCCAAGATCCTGCACTCAGCACCGAAACCCATGCGCAGAAACTTTAGTTCATACTCACAGTTCTGGTTATGCAGATCATAGATCTGTGCTTGGAGCCCATAAACTTTTTCTTCTAGTGCGGCAAAACTTGACCACATCTCCTTCATCTCCTTCTTGTGGGAAGCCTCGATCTCATTCATGATGTCAAAGTTAGCTTCAACACCACGCTCCACCATATTCTTGAACTTGAAGACCTCATGTTCCATCTCCTTCAGCCGCTCCTCGGTGCTCCCCTCCTTGACTGGTCCCTTCAGATCTTCCTTGTGGAGAACACCGTCCTCCACATGAAGGACCTGGGAGTGCTTCCTCACCTCTGCGAGGTAAGGGTTGATGACGTTGACAACGAAATTGTCCTTGGGGGAACTTGGGGAAGCCATGGAACCTAGATCTGCTGAAAGTTTTCCTGGCAGAAACAGACCGAGGAAGAAAACACGCGAAATCGAGAGATACGGTGCCGGGACGATCCGGGAAAATATATAGCAAACATTTCTGCAACAGAAGGAAGGTTTCAAGCCTAGGTGGAGTCGGAGTCCAGGGCACCCAGGAGGGTGCCTGGCGCGGCCAGGAGGGGGGCCGCGCCAGGAGGCCTCCTGGGCCCCCTGGAGCTCCTCTCCGGCTCCACTCGGGCTTGGAATTTTCCTAATTTTGCAAAAACTTTGAAAAGTAAACTTTTATTGACGTTCGCGATGTTTCCTTACGGTAATACATACATTTTCTTATTCTTCTCCTGCCGGTGTCTGAAACTGGGCTGCAACATGTTCTTCATGAGTTCTTGTATATATCATGTTTGCATCCACATTGATTGGATCACCTGCCATATAATGTTTGAGTCTTTGTCCATTCACAACTTGAGGTTTGGTGCCTTCGAAATTCTTGATCTTGATTGCACCAGACTGATATACTTCTTCGATATGAAAAGGTCCTTCCCATCTGGAAACTAGTTTACCTGGAGAAAACCTGAAACGAGATCTAAACAACAAAACTTTATCACCAACATTAAATTCACGTTTCCTTGAACATTTTAGCGCTCTCGTAAGCTTCACTCCTCCACTCATCTAGAGAATTCAAGTTCATGAGACGCTTTTCACCATCTAACTTTTGGTCAGCATTTAGCTCTCTGACAGCCCAGAAAGCCTTGTGCTCTAACTCTAATGGTAAATGGCAAGCCTTGCCATAGACCATTTTATACGGAGACATGCCCATGGGGTTCTTGTAAGCAGTTCTATACGCCCACAAAGCATCTCCTAACTTCTTTGACCAGTCCTTTCTAGAACTGTTTACTGTCTTCTGTAAGATCAACTTAATCTCCCTATTGGTGAGCTCAACTTGCCCACTAGTTTGAGGGTGGTACGTGATACGTCCAAAACGTATCTATAATTTCTGCTTGCTCCATGCATGTTTTGTGTGATATTGCTATGATCTAGATACACTTTCATACACTTTTGATCATATTTGGACTAATCTATTAACTCAGTGCACCCCAGTGCCACTTCCTGTTTTCTGCTGTTTTTCTATTTCAGTTTCCCCCATATAAAAAGTGCCGGAAAAATTTCAGGAAAAATACAGAAAAATCAGCGTACAGGAATCTTCGAGAAAAGCCCGGGAGGGGCCAGAGGGGAGCCAGGGGGGCCCAGGCCGCCACCCGGCGCGGACCCACTCCTGGCCGCGCCAGGGGGGCGCCTGGGGCCCCTGGTCCACCTCTGGCTGCCCCCTTCGCCTATTTATTCTCCGTCACGGGGAAACTCTGAAAGAAGAACCCTATTCCGCAAACTCGCATCTGCTCCGCCACCGCCGCGCTTCCGAAGATTGGGAGCACAGAAGACCTCTTCCCGGCACCCTGCCGGATGGAGGATTGACCTCCGGGAGTCTCCTCTCCACCATGGATGCTCCCCGGATGTCTCGTGAGTAGTTTTCCTTGGACCATGGGTCCGTGATCAGTAGCTATGTGATGTTCTCCTCCCCTATTTGATCTTCATTGTTTAGACCTCGTGAGCTTCCCTACATGATCGAGGCACCTTTGTAATATTTCTGTTGTTTCTATGCTGAGTTTGGAGGGATCTGATGGATTATGAGATTATGTTCAGATTGTGATAGAGTAATATATTTGGTTTTTATCTCTTATATTTTTGTTCCTAAGTAATTCTTGCATGTTCTCCGTTGCTGTTTATTGCTTTGGCCAAGTAGTAGGTAGTGACTCCAAGAGGGAACGTTGTGCTAGATTGTGGGTTCATGCCCCCCGATGACACACTTGAGTGACAGAAACATGAGTCTAGGGGATGTGCTGTTGCCACAAGGGGGAAAACAACGGTGCTTGTAACCGCGGTTACAAGGATTGTTTACTTTACGCAGAGTTCTTTTAATGAAGTTGTCTGTTGCTTTGGGTTTACACTTTGGATGGGGCTCGCAACTTAATACCAGCGAGATGTTCTGGATAGATATCTCAAGGTGGATGATTAGTAGCAGATGCAGATGGATTTCGGTCTACTTATCTTGGCGTACTGCCCGTGCTTTTGAGCCTCTTCCTTTCTTTTGTAGCATAGTTAGCATTGCGGTGCGTTCTTAATCCTGTCAATTTCCCTTCTGTAATTTGTTTACCTCGCATAACAGTCTTATCGTGTTTTGGGAGAGCGACATCACTAGTGAACATCACGTATCCCGGTCCATATCCTCATTACTGTTTCCAAGCTTTATTTACTTTACTGCTTTTATTTGCTATCATTATCCCTTGCGTTTTATCCTTTGTAAACAACAAGACCGGAGAGATTGACAACCTCTCTGAACTTCGTTGGGAACAAAGCTATCTGTGTCTGTGTGCAGGTCCGCGTCAGTTGCGCCGCTGACACCTACTTATCATCTCTGGAGTCCTACTGGAGACAAACCTTGGTATCTTCACCGAGGGAAAACTGCTGCTGTAGTACATCTCAACCTTCCACTTGGGGTAACCAACGAAGGGCGAGAAGCCGTCTAGCAAGAGTATTTCTGGCGCTGTTGCCGGGGACTCCAAGTGTTAAGATAGGGGAGTTGCACACTACCCTTTACCTTTGTTTTTTAGTCTTGTTAGTTTATCTTTCAGTTTTTATCTTTGTGTCTTTTATCAAAAACTACAAAAAAATATATTTATCTTGGTTTTAGTAGTCCTCCTTGTTTAGATGAACATGTTAGGACTAGGTGCTTTACGGGAATCAGAAGTTCTCGATTTCCGTCAAAGAGATGGAGAAAATATGAAGAAGGCATGGGACAGAATTTCTGAAGCACATAAAAGAATTATGCCTTCGATATCTATAAAAATTGTGCTTAGAAATTTTTACCATGGCCTTTTTAAGTGGTGTAAACACTCTCTTGACATTATAGCTGAAGGAGATTTTCTAGAGTGTGATGACGATAGGGCTCTTGATATTTTGCATAGTCTATCTAGTTATTTTGTTTATGATCGTAGTGTTGATACTGTCATAGATAGACTTGCCACTATTGAAAAAAGATTGGATGCTCTAGACTTGAGTAAAGTAGAGGAACTTAAGCCCAACAAGAAAGAAATGTTGGAGATAGATGATGATTGGGAGCCCTTTGTTAGGATTAGCATCTCTAACCAAGGCTTCCTTGCTCTTTGTGATATTGGATCCACAGTTTCTACTATGCCAAAAATAGTTTATGATTCTTTGAAGCTAGATATGGATAAATTATCATATTATCATGAACATTCTAATGGAGATATTTCAGAGATTAAAGGAAAGGTAAAAGAAGTCCAAGTTGCATTCCTTCATAGGACTGCACCAATGGATTTCTTCATCATGGAGTCAAACCAAAGTAACATTGTGCTCGGAAGAGACTTCCTCCATGCTATGAAAGGCTTCATTGATATTGGTAATAGGCACATACGCTTACACGGTATGGAAAAAGGTAAGTATATCTTTCCTAGTAAGAAGAAGAATGAGCTTATTGAAAATCAATTTGAAGGTTTTTATGATTCTGATCTTGGATACCCTTGATTCTTCTTTTGCATTATGCCTAGCTAATGGCTTTAAAGAAGCGCTTTCGGGAGGCAGCCCGCAATGAATTTAGGTGTTTTATTTTTGATTTTTCTGTGTCTTGATGATTGTTACTTCTGTAGAAACATCATTGTATCTTTATTTTTCAACTTTGTGCCAAGTTATAGCCTCTTACGGCAAGGGAAGTAAAAGTTGTGACATGCTGTCCAGAAAACAGATTCTGTCCTCGTGACCAAAAAATTCCAGAAAAATCCCAGTTCATCTTTTTGAGCTGAAATTTTTACACAGTATGCTCTATACAATTACGAAACTTCCGTATGTTCTGAGTTTTTTGATTTGAGTTGCAGAAGTGCCCCAAAAATATTCTTTACTATCTGCTGTTCTGTTTTTCACAGATTCTGCCACGTTTTGTCTCTCCTAACTTTTCCAAACCTTAAACTTGCTTTTTCTTTGCAAAAACTTTTTGGCACTCTTGAGAAACAGTAGCTCTTCAAGAATATCTTTATATCCAGTGGGAAAAATTATTTATTAAGGGTAATAACCTCTCTAATCAGCTTATGATGAGTTATGTATGAAGGGAGTTTTCAAGTGTGCGATAGAAGATGATGAAAGAAGATCCAGGAGTATCAAGCGCTCAAGCTTGGGGATGCCCCCATGCATCCCCAAGAAATATTCAAGGAGACTCAAGCGTCTAAGCTTAGGGATGCCCCCGTGCATCCCCTTCTCCATCAACAATCATCAGTTCGTCCTTCGTCTCATTATATTTTTATCACTTCATGCGTTATGTGCTATGCTTGGAGCGTCTCGCTCTTAGATTTTGTTTTTAGTTTTATTTAGCTTTGCTTGCTGTTCATAACAATTTAGATCCCGTCTTACTTTGTGTGGGAGAGAAACACGCTCCACTTTCAAAATTTAGAACACATCATAGGATTCTTCATGCCTATCTTTTTGCTGTTGTGTGTTCTTTATCTTTTCATAGCTACTATCATGTTTAGTTTTAGTCTTAGTTTGTCTTTAACAAGAGCCTTGGCTTTTGTTTAGTTTGTTGCTGGAACTCTTTTTAGTTTTCATGTTTATCTTGTTAAAGAGAGTTGGTTGTTGCACTGAGTTGTGTCTTGTTTTGAGAAGTAGGTAATTGAGGTTGCTATTTAATTCTAGTAGTAGCTTGCAATAGTTTTGAGGTATTGATGTGAGTAATGTTTGAACTTTTGGTGTCAAGAGCTCTTGCCTATTAGTGATAGGTGTCGTATTTTGGGCAATCCGTGTGTATTTTCAAAACCTACAAAACTAGTTGAGAACTCTAACTACTAGATGGATCCCTAATCTTTGGAGGGATCGAATATTAGAGAACACTCACGTACCATGAGTCGAGGATGCGCAAGGATAACCAAACCCCCATACACTCCTCCTCGGGGTACTTGTCTCTTTGTGAACCTCCTTATTAGATTGAGAGTTACCGATAATAAGTGCATGAGTTCTTCGGACTAATGTAAGTATTGAAAGTTGACACTTCCACCTTCCCATATTTTGCTAGCCTCTCCCGTGCCGTGCATTGCCTTCTTCTCACTCCGAGAGTTGGTGTCCACCTTCGCCGGCACTTCCAAACCCTTGGCATGATACGCTCTGTCATCATAAGCCTCCTTATATCTTTCCTCAAAACAGCCACCATACCTACCTATCAAGGCATTTCCATAGCCTTTCCGAGTTACATTGCCATGCAACATCCACCTCTTCATGACTTGATCTTCATGTCATACATGTTCCTGCTACACTGGCAGCGACATACCTTGCACACTTCATGATAGTTACATCTTCTTTATGTTTTGAGTACCTTGTAAAGTGTGAAAGATCTCCTTTACCTTCTTGTAAAATAGAGTGTTGCCCTTAAGTGAGGAAAAGATCCCAAAGTGGACACATTAAAAGATCCCAAAGTGGACACATTAAAATATCCCAAAGAGGACAAATGAGGGTTAGATAGAAAGAGCCATTGAGGCCACAAAAAATACAAAAAATAGAAAAAAGAGAAAAATAAATAAAAAGAGAGAAAGGGGCAACACTACTATCCTTTTGAGAGATCCACACTAGTACTCCCTTTATATCCTTGTACTCCATAGAGATGATCTTCATGCATATAGCTATGTGGGGACCTTCACACTTTAGAACTTGGCTTGCACAATCCAAGGATGAGCCCCCTCAAACGAGCTCTAGGTCTTCATGAGCGAGCAAGTTAGATGCACCCCCACTAGTTTCATTGGAGAGCTTCCTAACTCATATGTGCATCCGTTGCATGGCAATCCCTACTCCTCACATCATATCTATCATTTGGCATCTCTTGCCTATGATTGTCCTCATTGATGTGAGCCTTTCTCATCCTTTTTGTCTTCCTCCTCCACCTTATTTCTCTCTTTGCCATCCTAAGTGTCAACTCTCGTGCTTACGCTCAATCATTGCATGAGTGCTCAAAATATTGAAAAAGAGTGGATCAAATTGACTTGTACCTGACTAGTGGTCTGGCGATGAGTCAAGATAAGATTCCAAAGAAGACCAAGTGTGAAACTTTAGTAGATTGAGTTCTCAACACAAAAATTAATTTTTCTCGTATTCCCTATCCCCCTTCTTGCACGCAAACACCATTTGGAGACATTCGAGTCACGGACAGCGAAAGCTCTTGCACCTTTTGTTCTTTTGTTACTTGTTTCAATGCTAATATAGACTCTTGCGTGTTATGACTTGAATTGAATCTCTAACCTTGACTGCTTTACTTTTCAAAGTTCTTATATGGTTGCTGCATGTCACCACAGAAATTATGTTGTTATCATTTACCTACTCGAGGACGAGCAGGAATTAAGCTTGGGGATGTTGATACGTCCAAAACGTATCTATAATTTCTGCTTGCTCCATGCATGTTTTGTGTGATATTGCTATGATCTAGATACACTTTCATACTCTTTTGATCATATTTGGACTAACCTATTAACTCAGTGCACCCCAGTGCCAGTTCCTGTTTTCTGCTGTTTTTCTATTTCAGTTTTCCCCCATATAAAAAGTGCCAGAAAAATTCCGGGAATAATACAGAAAAAAAATCAGCGTACATGAATCTTCGAGAAAATCCCGGGAGGGGACAGAGGGGAGCCAGGGGGGCCCAGGCGGCCACCCGGCGCGGCCCCACCCCTGGCCGCGCCAGGGGGGCGCCTGGGGCCCCTGGTCCACCTCTGGCTGCCCCCCTTCGCCTATTTATTCTCCATCACGGGGAAACTCCGAAAGAAGAACCCTATTCCGGAAACTCGGCTCTGTTCCGCCGCCGCCGCGCTTTCGAAGATCGGGAGCACCAGAAGACCTCTTCCCGGCACCCTGCCGGAGGGAGGATTGACCTCCGGGAGTCTCCTCTCCACCATGGATGCTCCCCGGATGTCTCGTGAGTACTTTTTCTTGGACCATGGGTCCGTGATCAGTAGCTATGTGATGTTATCCTCCCCTCTTTGATCTTCATTGTTTAGACCTCGTGAGCTGCCCTACATGATCGAGGCACCTTTGTAATATTTCTGCTGTTGCTATGCTGAGTTTGGAGGGATCTGATGGATTATGAGATTATGTTCAGATTGTGATAGAGTAATATATTTGGTTTTTATCTCTTATATTTTTGTTCCTAAGTAATTCTTGCATGTTCTCCGTTGCTGTTTATTGCTTTGGACAAGTAGTAGGTAGTGACTCCAAGAGGGAACGTTGTGCTAGATTGTGGGTTCATGCCCCCCGATGACACGCTTGAGTGACAGAAACATGAGTCTAGGGGATGTGTTGTTGCCACAAGGGGGAAAACAACTGTTCTTGTAACCGCGGTTACAAGGATTGTGTACTTTACGCAGAGTTCTTTTAATGTAGTTGTCTGTTGCTTTGGGTTTACACTTTGGGTGGGGCTCGCAACTTAATACCAGCGAGATGTTCTGGATAGATATCTCAAGGTGGATGATTAGTAGCAGATGCAGATGGATTTCGGTCTACTTATCTTGGCGTACTGCCCGTGCTTTTGAGCCTCTTCCTTTCTTTTGTAGCATAGTTAGCATTGCGGTGCGTTCTTAATCCTGTCAATTGCCCTTCTGTAATTTGTTTACCTCGCATAGCAGTCTTATCGTCTTTTGGGAGAGAGACATCACTAGTGAACATCACGTATCCCGGTCCATATCCTCATTACTATTTCCAAGCTTTATTTACTTTACTGCTTTTATTTGCTATCATTATCCCTTGCGTTTTATCATTTGTAAACAACAAGACCGGAGAGATTGACAACCTCTCTGAACTTCGTTGGGAACAAAGCTATCTGTGTCTGTGTGCAGGTCCGCATCAGTTGCGCCGCTGACACCTACTTATCATCTCTGGAGTCCTACTGGAGACAAACCTTGGTATCTTCACCGAGGGAAAACTGCTGCTGCACTAGTTCTCAACCTTCCACTTGGGGTAACCAACGAAGGGCGAGAAGGAGTTTATTAAGATTGTGGAGACAATGGTCAAAGGAGTTTCCATAGACTGAAAAGTCGTCCATGAAAGCTTCTACAATCTCCTCACAGAAACCATGAAATATTGCAGACATACACCTCTGAAAAGTAACAGGTGCATTACACAAACCAAAAGGCATACGCCTATGAGCATAAGTACCATAAGGACACGTAAAGGTGGTCTTCTCTTGATTTGCGGTGTTAACGTGAATCTGGGAGAAGCCAGAATACCCATCAAGATAGCAGAAGTGGGTGTTTTTAGACAGCCGCTCGAGCATCTGATCAATAAAGGGCAGAGGATAGTGGTCCTTCCTGGTGGCCTTGTTCAAGTTCCTGAACTCAATACACATTCTATATCCAATAATAGTCCTCTGAGGTATTATTTCATTTTTATCATTAGGAACAACAGTTATACCTCCTTTCTTAGGAACACAATGAACGGGACTTACCCACTCACTATCAGCTATAGGATAGATGATACCTGCAGCTAAAAGTTTGAGAACCTCCGTCCTAACCATGTCCTTCATCTTTGGGTTCAACCGTCGTTGATGATCAACAACTGGTTTAGCATCGGGCTCGAGATTGATAGCATGTTGGCAAATGGATGGACTAATACCCTTGAGATCATCAAGAGTATAGCCAATAGCACCTCGGTGTTTGCGGAGTGTCTCCAATAATCGCTCTTCTTCATACCCTGAAAGGTTAGAATTGATAATAACAGGATATACTTTCTTTTCATCTAAATAAGCATACTTGAGCGTATCGGGTAGTGGTTTTAGATCAAACACCGGGTATTCTTTTGGTTGCGAGAGGATTCCTAAAGGTTCAACCGGGAGGTTGTGCTTCAGGATAGGAGTTTCTCTTAAAAATATGTCTTCTAGTTCATCCCTCTCCTGCATACGTATGTCATTCTCGTGGTCTTCCATAAGATGCTGCAAAGTATCATCAGGAGGAATAGAAATAGAAGCAATTTCTTCAATAATTTTGTCATTAATTGAAAAGTCAGTACCACGAGGCTGCTTAGAAAACTTAGAAAAATTAAATTCATACGGCTCACCGTTGAATTCAACAGAAACTTTACCTTTCTTGCAATCTATTATAGCTCCACAAGTGCTGAGGAAGGGCCTACCAAAGATAATATGGCAAAAGCTATCTTGCACTGAACCAAGTACAAGAAAGTCAGTAGGATATTTTACCTTCCCACAGAGTACTTCAACATCTCTCACAATCCCAACTGGAGAGATTGTTTGTTTATTTGCAAGATGAATCGTGACATCAATGTCCTCGATCTCACACGGCCGAATCTCGTGCATGATCCCTTGATAAAGTGTGAAGGGAATAGCGCTGACGCTAGATCCCAAATCACATAGCCCATAATAATTATGATCTCCTATTTTGACAGATACCACTGGTGTACCTGAAATTGGTCCTTTGTTCTTGGCTGTGACAATGTTAGTGGAAACAACACAAAAACTAATAGTGGATTCTTTAATATCACTGGTTACCATATCCTTGACCATTGCAACTTGAGGCTTGACCTTGATCATGTCCTCAGGTTCGTCTGTGGTCGTTCCATTTTTGTTTAGAATACCTGTAACAAAAGAGTGATCCTTTATCCTTGAGGGATAAGGAGGCTGTTCATACACAACTGCAGGTAAAACAGGATCAGTAACATTAATCTCAATAGGTGACTCCTTGAAAGGTTTATGATGTTGACTCTCCTTCTTCTTAGAAGAATCAATATGAGAAGCAAAGTCCTTGCAAAAGTCAACCATTAGCTGGGAATCAAGACCAATTTTAGAGAAAAAGGTATTAAAGTAATCAGTCTTCACATAACTCTCAATGTAGTCATGCTCATAGTTTATAGCGGGTTCAATACCTTTATCAATTTCCCAGTCTTTAGTGTTCTTCTGGATCCTTTCTATAAGATCCCATTTTTCTTCCATACTTCTGGTCTGGAATACCCCGCTAGAGGAGGCATCCAACATCTCCCTGTCCTGGCGAGAAAGCCTGGCATAAAAATTTGTAAGTATAATTTCCTTGGGGAGCTCATGGTTTGGGCATTTGAGCATCAGGAACTTCAGTCTCCCCCAAGCTTGAGCGATGCTCTCTCCGTCGCGAGACCAAAAGTTGTAGATGTAGTTCCTGTCTTGGTGAATTTCACGAAGAGGATAAAATTTTGCATAAAAGAGAGACATAAGCTCTGGCCATTCAAGCAGATCAGAGTTATCGAGTAGCTTATACCAATCTGAAGCTTTATCTTTGAGTGATACAGAGAATAGTTTCTTCATGACGAACTCCATTGTTACACCTGCAAGCTTAAATAAATAACATAATTGTGATAAATATAGCAGGTGTTCTCCCGGATGTCCTTCTCCTGTATAACGATTAGCCAAGACATAATCATAATACCAGGTGGTATTTTATAGGGCACAATTTCAGTAGGGGTAGGAGTGACCACCACAGTCGTGGGGCGGCTCCTTACCAGCAACGAACCAACAGTAGAATAGTCCATAAGGATTGAAGGTAACAACAGAAAATAAAGGTTTCCTTACCGGCTTCACTTACCAATAGCGCTACACTCCCCGGCAACGGCGCCAGAAAAGCTCGTTGATGGCGGAGAAGTTAATAGGTTTAGTTGGGTTGCCTTCCCTGTTAAACGCGCCAATAAACGATTCTTGATAACCCACAAGTCTAGGGGATCAATTGTAGCTTTTAGATAAATAAGGATGTCGATCCCACGCGGAGCAGAGGGTGTTGATAAGTGACACTGGATAAGGAAAGGCTGCACACACTCAAAGGTAAATATTTAGGGGGTTTTGGTTTAAGCAACAGAAAAGTAAAAGACAAGGAAAGTAAACAGGGTAACTGAGGAGTAGCAAGTGGCCCAATCCTTTCACAAGGATAAGCCTAGGAACTAAACTTATAAAAGCTAAAGCGTTCTCGAGAACACACGGGAGAGATAGCCAAGTTACTTTCACCATACTCCGCCAAGTAATATGTATTGTGTTGATAAGTGTTGGTGGGTGGATCAATGCTAGTACACCTTCTAGACTAAGATAAGTGTACTCTTATGATTACACACCTTGCAAGCATCCGCAAATACAAGGTAGTAATTAAGGCATAAGCCTAACCACAGCATTACGATCAAGGATCCATAACTCCCTTGTGCAATAGTGTGTGAACTGGGGTTCATGTTTCTGTCACTCCGGCAACCCACCATAAGCATCCTTTGTGCACAATGTAATCATCTAGGCCCATGAAAGGTGAAGTGTTAAGTGTTCGACTCACATAACACCACTAGAGAAATAACAACACAACTGAAGTATCAAACAACACATAACACTTCAACATCATATGACTACTAACAACTAGACTTCTCCCATGTTCTCAAGAACTAAAGTAACTACTCACAAGACATAAAAGAGATCATGATCAGAGGTGATAGATGGGTGGCAAACAATCTGGACACAATGATATTTTTCCAACAAAACTCAATAGCATTCACCACAAAGTAGTAATCAACACCAACAGAGTAGAGAGGATAGATAGTACGGATTACAACACAAGTTGAAATTGTGACATGAGATGGGATGAAGATGGAGATGGTGCTGATGTTGGGGATGATGTTGATGATGATCTCGATGATGCCCGTGACGATGTTGATGATGATGATGGCGACGATCTCCCCTTCCGGGAGGTGATCTCCCCGGCGGAATTTGTCCGCCGGAGATGGCTTTTCTCCTCTGTAGGTTTCCGCCCCGTGGCAGCGGCGAAACACGAAAACTCTTCTCCTTTTAAGGTTTCTACCCCAGGGGGGTCTTATAGGCGAGAAGGAGCACCGAGGGGGGCCACCAAGCATCCAGGAGGGTGCCTGGCGCAGCCAGGAGGTGGGCCGCGCCAAGAACCCTTCTGGATGCCTGGTGGGTCCCCTCACCTCCATCCTCGGTGATCCCCAGTCAATCTTCGTAAAAACATTCCCCGTAAATTTTCATCGCATTTGGACTTTATCTGATTCAGCAACTTGGTGTCCACTTTTCACCGCTGAATTCTGGTTCTGCTGCTTCGGCACCGGAAAGTTGTAAACTGTGTAAAACAAGCCAAAACAACATAAGAACAATACTTTAAAGTGGAATATATCAATGAATAGGATGAAATTACAATATAAAATAGTGATGCATTTTGGACGTATCAGTATGGTGGCTGTTTTGAGGAAAGATATAAGGAGGTTTACGATGACAGAGCGTATCATGCCAAGGGTTTGGATGTACCGGCGAAGGTGGACGCCAACTCTCGGAGTGAGAAGGAGGCAATGCACGGCACAGGAAAGGCTAGCAAATATGAGGAGGTGGAAGTGTCAACTTTCGAATACTCACATTAGTCCGAAGAACTCATGCACTTATTATCGACAACTCTCAATCTAATCAGGAGGTTCACAAAGAGACAAGTATACCGAGGAGGAGTGTATGGGGGTTTGGTTATCCTTGCGCATCCTCGACTCATGGTACGTGAGTGTACTCTAATATTCAAACCCTCCAGAGGTTAGTGATCCATCTAGTAGCTAGAGTTCTCAACAGGGGGTTTTGGTTTTCAAAAATCACACGGATTTCCAAAAATACGACATCTATCACTAATAGGCTAAAGCTCTTGACACCATAAGTTCAAACATTACTCTAGTCAATACCTCAAAACTATTGCAAGTTACTACTACAAAGAGAATAACAACTTCAACTACCTACTTTCTAGTCAAGACACTAAACTCAGTGCAACAGGAAAACTCTCTAAACAAGATAAAACATGCAACCTATAAAAAGTTCAACCTGAGACAAAAGAAAAGCTCTAGAAGAAAACTAAAGCACTACAACTAAACAGGGCAGCAACTAAGAAAAAGAAAAAGAACAACTCACAACTAAGGAAATAAGCATGCAAATCCTTTGAGGAGTTCTAGTTCAAACGGAGCGTGTTTCTCTCCCACACAAAAGAAAGCTGGGGTCTAACTTGTTACTACAGCAAACAAAGCAAAAAACAAACCTAAGAAAAAGTAAAGAGCGAGACGCTCCAAGCATAGCACATAACACATGAAGTGATAAAAATACAGTGCAACGAGGGACGAACTGATAATCGTTGATGAAGAAGGGGATGCTCGGGGCCCGAGCATCCCCAAGCTTATACGCTTGAGTCTCCTTGAATATTTATTGGGGGTGCACATTGGCATCCCCAATCTTGAGCGTTTGACACTCCAGGATCTTCTTTCATCATCTTCCATCGCACACTTGAAAACTCCCTTCATACACAACTCATCATAAGCTGATTAGAGAGATTAGTACCCTTAATAAATAAATTTTCCCCACTGGATATAAAGATATTCAGGAAGGTCTACTGTTTATCAAGATTGCCAAAAAGTTTTTTCAAAGAAAAAGCAAGCTTAAGGTTTGCAAAAGCTAGGAGAGACAAAACGTGGCAGAATCTGTGAAAAACAAAACAGCAAGTAGTAAAGAATTTTTTTAGGGCACTTCTGAAAGTCCAATAAAAAAACTCAGAATATACGAAAGTTCCGTGATTGTATAGAGAATGTTGTGTAAAAAATTCAGCTCAAAAAGATGAATTGGTGATTTATTCTAATTTTCCCGTCACGAGGATATAATCTGTTTTCTGGACAGCATGTCACAACTTTCACTTCCCTTGTCATATGAGGCTATATTTGGCACAAAGCTTGAAAAATAAAGATACAATTATGTTGCTACAGTAGTAACAATCATCAAGACCACTAAAAACAGAAGAAAAAACGAATTGGGTTGCCTCCCAACAAGCGCTTTCTTTTACGCCTTTAAGCTAGGCATAAAGCAAAAGATCAAGGCTCTCCAAAATCATCAGAATCACCAAGAATTTCAGAAGGGTTTTCAATAAGATCATCCTTGATCTTCCGAGGGAAGAGGTACGTACCTTTTGCCTTACCACGCAAGTGTATTTGTCCTTTACCTATATCAGTGAATCCTTTCATGGCTCGGAGGAAGTCCCTTCCAAGCACTATATTTCCTCGTTTGGTCCTCATGATGGCAAAGTCAATTTCTACGCTCCTTTTAAGAAACATGACTTGGACATCTTTTAATCTTCCCTGGATCTCAGAAATATCACCATTAGAATGTTCAGGGAAAGATGGAAATTTTTCCATGCTTGCAAGGTACAAAGAATCATAAATAAAGCTTGGAATTATAGAAACTGTAGATCCAATGTCACAAAAAGCAAGGAAGTTTTTGTTAGAGATAACAATCCTAACAAAAGGCTCCTAATCATTTTCTATTTCCAAAATCTCCTCTTTAGGAGGGTTTGGCTTTTATACTCCTTTTAAGTCTAGAGCATCAAGCTTCTTCTCGATAGTAGCAATTCTGTCTACAACAGTATCAAGACCATCATAAACAAAATAACTAGATAAACCATGTAGAATTTCAAGAGCTCTAGCTTCATCACACTCTAAAAAGTCTCCTTCAGCTATACGATCAAGAGAGTGCTTACACCACTTAAAAAGACCAAAGTAAAAATTTCTAAGCACAATTCTTATAGGTAACCAAGGCATATTTGCTTTATGTGCTTCAGAAATTTTGTCCCATGCATTCTTCATATTTTCCCCGTTCCTTTGATGGAAATCCAAGACCTCGGATTCCCTCATAGTACCAACTCCTAGCATACTTGACCACACGAGAAAGGTAACATGTATTTTTGGTATTTTTTATAAGGGACACAAAAGTAAAAACTTAAAGATAAACTAACAAGACTAAAAAGCAAAGATAAAGATAGTGTGCAACTCCCCTATCTTGTAGAATGGAGTCCCCGGCAACGGCGCCAGAAATTAGCTTGATACAGTGAGGAAGATAGTTCTCTCACTTCTCGTTGGTTACCCCAAGTGGAAGGTGAGATGTAGCGTAGCAGCAAATTTCCCATAGGGAAGATGCTAAGGTTTAGTTGTCTCCAGTAGGACTCCAAGAGATACAAGAAGGTGGTAAAGTGAACAATGGCGCCGTTGACAATCTTAGATTGCTTACTTCACCTGGACCTGCAAACACAACAAATAACTTTGCTCCCAACGAGTTCAGAGGAGTTGTCAATTCCTCCGGCCTTGCTGTTTACAAAGGATCAACGCAAGAGATAAAAGTGCAACTGAAAGTAAATTGAAGGTGTAAACAATGGTGGAAATATGGACTGGTATCCCATGACGTTCACTAGTGATGTCTCTCTCCCAAAAGACGATAAAAGTGCTAGCGAGGTAAACAAATCACAGCCGGGCAATTGACAGGATTATAAACGCACCGCAATGCTAACTATGCTACAAACGAAAGGAAGAGGCTCAAAAGCAATGGGCAGTACGCCAAGGTAAGTAGACCGAAATCCATATGCATCTACTACGAATCATCCACCTTGAGATATCTATCCAGAACATCTCACTGGTATTAAGTTGCGAATCCCATCCAAAGTGTAAAATCAATGCAATAGACAACTGCATTAAAAGAACTTTGCGTAAAGTAAACAATCCTTGCACCCGCAGGTACAAGCACCGTTGTTTTATCCCTGGTGGCAATAGCACATCCCCTAGTCTCATGTTTCTGTCACTCAAGCTAGACATCAAGGGGATGAACCCACAATCAAGCATAACACTCCCTCTTGGAGTTGCAACAAATCACTTGGCCAAAGCAAAATACGGCAACGGAGAACATGCAAGAATTAACTCAAGAACACAAATATAAAAGAGAACCAAATAGATTACTCATCACAATCTGAACATAGTCTCATAATCCATCAGATCCCAGCAAACTCAGTATAGCAACACAGAAAATTACAAAGGTGCCTCGATCATGTGAGGCAGCTCACGAGGTCTCGAAAGTGGAAGCACAAAGAGGGGAGGAGAACATCACATAGCTACTGGTCATGAACCCATGGTCCAAGGGGGACTACTCACAGCACATCCGGGAGGCGTCCATGGCGATGAATGGTCTCCCGGAGGGGGTTCCTCCTTCCGGCAGGGTGCCGGGGCAGCTTCTCCTGGCAGCCCCGATCTTCAAACGGAGGCGGCGGTGGTACAGAGAGGAGAACGGTAATAGCAGATCGATATTAGGGGTTTCCTCCGCGGGCACTAAATATAGGCAAAGGGGGGCACCGAGGGGTGCCACAAGGCAGCCAAGAGGGTGCCCGTCGCGCCCTAGGGGGCGCCAGGTACCCTCCTGGGGCCCTGGTGGGTCCACTCCCTTCCTTCCTTGGTTCTTCGGGAAGCTTTCGGGACGCTGATTTTTTATATAATTTTTCCGGAATTTATTTGGCACTTTTAATGGCCGGAAAACCTAAAATATAATAACAACAGAAACAGGAACTGGCAACTGGGTGCACTGAGTTAATAGGTTAGTCCAAATATGATCAAAAGTGTATGAAAGTTCAAGCAAAAGATGGCAACGTCACATAAATCATGCATGGAGAAAGCAGAAATTATAGATACGTTTGGGATGTATCACCCGCCCTTGGACTCCCAAGAGCGCTCGAACTGCCGCAGGTTTCCGCATCCCACGGCAGTTCCAACACAAGATTTTCATTGCGTCCGGCCGAGCTCTTTCTCAGAGCTCGCCGATATCTGATGACTAGCATCCATTGTAGTTTTATCGTCTGTCTTTGACCTTTTTGAGTCCTAAGATGACTCATCATCCTCCTCTACTCCTTCACCTAGCCTGCCAACATCTTGAAGTTCCATTGGGGTAATGCCCTCAGTATTCAAATATTGCACTACCGCCACAGCCAATGTGGCTGGGTCAGCAACTGGGGCTTCAAAATCAAGCCTCTTCCTTGTTTTTTCACCATCCCCTGAGACCCCCTTCTACCTTTCAGAGGACTGCTAGCATCATCCTTAAGATCAGATGCAGAGGCTCGCCCACCTGGTTCTTTTCCTTGGGGATTCGGCTGGTGTCCAGCGAAGTGTGTCGGCTGGCTTGGGGCCTGACTCTGGGAGCCCGGTTTGGATTCCAGGATCCAGTCCCCCCACGCCATTGCACTCGACTGATGCTTTCCATTACCATGTTCTAAGTGTGTATGACCCATAAATCCACACACATAGCAGAAAACAGGCATCTTCTCGTAAAGAATTGGGCAGTAAACTTTTTTTTATTCTTTGTGATAGACACAAAACGCATAAGAGGTTCATTGATGTCAAGATTCACCCGGAACCGCACAATTCTACCATTGCCCCATCTAGGGTTTAGCATAACTTTCACTACTGATCCAACTTTCTTCGTCAAAGATTTGATGACAGGATCCTTCCTATATATAGGAGGGAGATCGAGAACTTGGATCCAAACTGGGAGCTTATCTAGCACCACGTCCTCAAATTTCGTGAATCCATCATAACTCTCGATGAGAACTCCATGATCTCTGAACAACCATGGCCCTTCTTCAGTGACTCGTTTCCAATCGCCAAGTCAATTAACCGTGATCGCAAATAGATTCTCCCCCAATGCACTAAAGAAACATCCCTCCTCCAGACTCCATGCCATCCTCATGTTCTCATAGAAGGCCACCCCGGAAAAAGGTTTATTGGTGTGAACCCTAGGAATGGCCATGAATTCCGCTGCCTCCGCCTCGTCAGGGAATTCTTCATCAAAGTTCAGATCATCTTCCTATCTTTCGTGGAGATTCAATCTCCCGGTCATATCATCCATACCAGCGGAAAGCCCAGACCTCATCGCGCTGTTCGCCGAGGAGTTAGATCCCGAAGCCGCCATGGTTCTTGACTTCCAGACCCTAGCACGGGAGAGCAAAGCCCCCTCGCCCAGAATATATAGGTGTGATCACTTCCTTGGTGAGGAATTGGACACGGACACCAATTAGAGTTGCTATAGAACCCTAGACGTCGCCGCCAGGGGTAAGAGGAACCCTAGACGTCGCCGCCAGGGTAAGAGGAACCCTCCTGTTGTTGAGAGTCGAGACTGGTTAACCTGATGCACCTTGCATGTGGAGGCCTGTTGGATGCAGTGAACCTTTATTTTTCGCCATGCTATGATTTTGACTTGCACGAACCGTTTTTTTCATCCCAGTTTGTTTTTTCTTCTGGCGTGCAGGAGATGGGCTGGTTATGGTTATATTGACTCGGCCGGAAACAGTTTTCGCGGGCCATTTTTTCTGTTGTGTGTTTGTTGTCCTGGCCGTGGTGAATAGTTTGTAATGGCATTATGGATTGTGGTTATGACTTCCATTTCTTACTTTAGTTCCAAGTCGACTATCAACCTGTAACTGGGGTTTTATAAGTTCTGTTTTAAATTCATAATTTTTCAGATTTGTATATTTTAATTTTCTATTTTTTGTTCGTTTCCTTTATTTGTTTGTTTTAATTCATGATTTTTTTATTTGTTCTACTATTTTATTATCTAGATAAAATTTAGCCATGTCATATTTACGTCTATGACCATTCAATCTATTCTCCTAAAATGGTGTGCATATCTTGATCACGAATTATTTTGTTGTTGTTTTTTCTTCCTTTCATTTCATTTTATATGATTTTCCATTCTTTCAAATTCATGAATATGATTTTTTATAAATGTTTTTGTAAAATTTGGAAACAAATTTTTTATTGATACATGTTTGTTGCCGCGATTCGAGTTGTGTTATTTTTCCTTTGCATTTTTATTTCATAGTTTTAATTTATTTGTTTGATTTTAATTTATGATTTATTTTCCGCGATTCAACCCCTTCGTTGCGAGTCGATCATCGACTCGCAACTGAGGGTTCCTTTTTATTTATTTTTCACACTCAGTTGAAAGTTAACCATCGAGACGCAACTAGGGGTCGACCTTTTCATTTCCACCCCAGTTACAAGTTATCCACTGACTCGCAACTATGGGGTGAAGTTTTCATTTTTCAGTCGACTTGCAAGTCGACTATCGACTCGCAACTAAGGCGTTGAATTTTCATTTTCCATCTTAGTTGCAAGTCAATCATGGACTCACAACTGTGGGGTTGACTATTTTTTCTCATTTGCAAGTTCACCAATGAGTCGCAACTGGGTTTGATTTTTTTTTCTCAGTTACAAGTCCATCAACGAGTCGCAACCGGGTTCGGCTATTTTTTTTTTCAGTTGCATGTCCGCTAACGAGTCGCAACTGGGTTCGACCATTTTTTCAGTTGCAAGTCCATCAACGAGTCGCAACTGGGTCTGTCTTTTATTTCTCAGTTGCATGTCCACCAACGAGGCGCAACTGGGTCCGTCAAATGATTCGCAACTGGGTTTGAATTTATTTCTCGATTGCAATCCATCAACGAGTCGCAACTGGGTTCGACTTTTTTTTCAGTTGCATGTCCATCAACGAGTCGCAACTGGGTTATTTTCTTTCTCAATTGCAACTTCATCAACGAGTCACAACTGGGTCCATTTTTTTCAGTTGCATGTCCACCAATGAGTCGCAACTAGGTCTAATTTTTTTCTCAGTTGCGAGTTCATCAATTAGTTGAAACTGGGTTTGACTTTTTTTTTTCAGTTGCAGGTCCATCAACGAGCCCAACTAGGTTCGACTTTTTTTTCCAGTTGCATGTCTACGAACGAGTCGCAACTGGGTTCGACTATTTTATTCCCAGTTGCAAGTCAACCAATGAGTCACAACTGGATCTGTTCCTTTTTTTAAATTTTTTTCATTTTTGTCTGTATATTTTCGTTTAGATATTTACATTTTTCATGCATGATTTTTTTTAATTTCAAGATCAACATTTTTTAAATAGATGGTCATTTTTTTAATACAAATTATATATTTTTTCTATATACTTTATAAATACGTGATCAAAATTTTCTTCATGTATGGTTTAATAATTTTTATCACATGATTAGAAATTTTAATATATTAAAAAAAATACCATATACAACTATTAAATTTTAATACCTGATCAACATTTTTCATATATAATTGAATAGGTTTTATACATTTTTCTTTTATATGATAAACAAATTTCATACAATTTTAATATTTTTTCAAAATGCTTGATTAACATTGATTAAATAATATAATGAATTGTTTCATACATAACATAATTTGTGTATACATGATTTTTTAATATATTTATTTATATTATTTGAAAATATGAACAAAATTAAAATAAATAATTTGTTTTTTTTATTTCGTTTGTATATTTTCTTATAGACATTTAGTATTTCTTCATTCGCGTTTAAAATTTTCTAAATAAATGATCAACATTTTTTCATATAGTTTTTGTATTTTTATTATATATGAATAACTTTTTTTAAATGCTTGATTAACATGTTTTAAATACATGATCAACATTTCTTTCATGTAGATTGTATTATTTTCTATATACTTTTTAAATACATGATCAACATTTCTTCATATATGGTTTAACAATTTTTAATACATGCTTAGAAATTTTAAATACGTCATCACTTATTTTCATATATGATTAACAGGAAGCTTTTTATTGATAATTCAAAGGGGAAAAGTAACTTTTGGTCCCGGTCGCGTGGGTGGGAGGAAGGGGTTTTTTCTACAGTCTTTTTCATCAGGCATAGAGCGGTCCATAGGCCTCTATGGTGTTGGCTCGCGATGGGCTTTGTTTTTGTGCAGATGGGTTTTTTCTCGACAAACAAACAAAAAAACAAAACAGACGAAGGGAAGCGGGCGAACAGGAGAAGAAAAGCAACGCTGAGAGTTTCGTGCTGACGTTAGCGTACATGTGACATAGCAATGTCTATGACATGTGGACCATAGTACTAGTAAAGTGTGGCAAGCCACAAGTGTGGCAATGAACCAAACACAAGCCAAAGATGTTGTGGCATGACTAAGGTTAGGCGTGGCAAGCTTTGGCTGGGAACCAAACAGCCCCTTAGTCTTTCAAACTCCTTCTTTATATAAACGATATGGTTTATGGTGTTTGGGTTGCATGTCCACGGCGTTTCTTCCTGATTCAAGACATTTTTTTTCTACAAGACGTTAAGTCTCATGAGAAAAACGTCAGGGGAAAAATATCATAGATCACGACGTCTCATATACAATCTAAATATCATGATGTAGGGCATTGTAAAGATAATAATATGATTATGCTATTTTTTTATTAAAAAATGTCAAATCGTGTTCAGCTCTAACGGAAAGGTTAAAACATTGATTTTTTTTGCCTCGACATACAAGATGGTTCGATGCCATTGTACGGCATCTTCAAGCAATCCTTAAGATAGACATAGTATTTTTTCGTGAACAAGTTTGAATTAATCCGCAAACATTGATACATGAGCCGATCATTCAATCGTATTCTCTAAATGTTTGTTTCTTAAAAAACACAATGATTAAAACTTAGATTTAAATATTACAATTCAACATTATGTTCAAATAAAATATTTCAAACTTTTTAGTTGTCCTCTTTAATTGTCCATGCCTGCTTAATCAATTTTTACTTGAGTTGTTTATGAGTTGCTCGATGTCAAATTTATTGATGTACTTTCTTAGATTTGGTCGGAGTTTGATATGAAAGTTGAACAAGATCGCCCGTGTAATTAAATCTCAGACCTTCATCAACATCTCCATCCTCCTCCTCCATGATTATGTTGTGTATTATGATCACATAATATATCATCACCGCCCATAAGGTCTTTGGATCCAATATTTTACGGGTCCTTGCGCAACTGTAAAACGAGTTTGGAGCACTTCAAATACCCTCTCACATTATTCTTATCTCTTTTTTTGGGCAAAGTGAGTTTTTCCTGACCAACTGGCTCGAAGATGGTTTTCAGAAGGCCGTCCACGGAGGGTCGATATTGTAAATAAGATATTAGCCCATGTCGTACTCATTCCTATTAATAGCATAGTAGGGCTTACTAAAAAATTGCAAGGCGATCAAGACGAATTTCTATTGACTATAATCGATCACGTCATTCCGTTCATTTTCTCCTAACAATGATCTTTCAATTAATTATTGTATTAAGTATATGCATGCTAACCGATCATGCATTTGTCAATGCGTTTTCACACCACCTAGTAAATAAAAGTGGGAAGCATCTAGGTGTTATTCTAGGAGAAGAGGGTCAACTCAGCCATTAATTAGGCTAATTAATCATTACAAGCCTTATTTTAGAATAATTTTGAAAAAAAATAGTTTTTCATTAGAAGTCATACACACCGAAACAACAGGAGTAGGATGGGGGCGTTGTGTTACAATAAAGGACATTGACATTTGGCTGAGTGGTTGCGGGCTGAAGGGGTCGTCTTGAACCATACTTATTAGGGTTAGGTCATGTTATAACTTTTTCTTCCGTTCCAACGCACGATCAATTTTTCTAGTTTGCATAAAACATGAATGTTCACGTTACTGTACATGTGGTTAGCACCATAACACAAGATAAATGTTTACAGGAATGTAATTTGCATAAAACATGAATGCACATGTGGTTGGCACCATAAAACATGAATGTTCACTGTATAACTGAATTTGCTTCAAATTTACTTCACATTTGTAGTCACATAGTTATTTAATTATTTGCATAACTGAATTTACTGTATAATTGGGCTTTCAGTTCCCAATACTCGATATAACTGAATTTTCTGCATAACTGAATTTATTTGCATAGCTGAATTTACTTCGCATTTGCAGTCGCACACTTATTTGCATAACTGAATTTACTTCACATTTGCAGTCACACACTTATCTGCATAAGTAAATTTACTGTATAACTGATTTCTCAGCTCTTCGTTCTCAGTACTCCATCTGCTAGCTAATGTTCTCTCTCTTACACACGCACGCGTGTGCGCACTCCCATTAGCTTTGCAGTCAAGCAGTGGTGAGATTTACCCCCTTCAGACATTGTGAAGTAATGAAGCAAGTGGATCTAGGTCGTTTAGCGAGATTAGCTATGAGGAAATGTGGTCAAGTCAAAATAGATGATGCACATAGATGGACGAGGACTTTTGAATTTCTGAATTTCATTATGTCATGACCTCTACTGCTTTCTGAATTTCTAATGCAGAATGCAGATAGTAGTCACACACTTGCTGAATTTCATTGTAATTTAATTTGCTGACTGAACATTTAACTTATCTTTGAATTTTCTTATCTCTGAATTTCAGTGTAACTGAATTTGCTTATCTCTGAATTTTAGTGTAACTGAATTTGCTTAACTCTGAATTTTGCTATAACTGAATTTCAACAGCAGCAGGCTCACCAGCAGAGCAAGCTCAGTTAGCAGAGGCGGGGGGGGGGGGGGGGGGGGGGGGGGGGCGGAGGAAGAGGCAGCAACACAGGCTCGTCGAGCAGTAGCAGCAGCGGGCGACCATCTCGGCGAGCGGACGAGGAAGGAAGGAGAATATACGAGTTTTCTTGTTGTTGCAAAATTACCAGAAATGAAAGTATGTAATTAATACGGAGTTCTCTCATGATGGCCAGCAGTCTCGTTTTGGTGAGCCAAAGTACTGCTCCCTGGGATCATATCGATCTTGAGCTTGTCCAAAGGAGCCGGCATCTGAACAGGAAGCCTCTTGAGGGTTTTGGAACTTTTTTTAGGGTTTTGGGACTTACTAATTCTTTTGAATTTTGTTTTATTTGTGTATCGGTAGTGCAGAATGCAAAGAACTTAAATCATAAACTCAACGCAGCTAATAGACTGGATCGAGCAGCAACTTAATTACGATTCCATCCATTTATTCATCCCATCGATCGCAACAGCCGCCACAAGCCCACAGCCATCTCGATCGGCTTTTGGGCAGCATACATAAACAGCCTGCCTACTCTGGCACGCAGCTAAGTTAACCTCGCTCAGGAATCCACCTAGGTGTAGCAAGCACTACATGATATGCATGAACCGGCGGTGCCTCGCGCCCGCTTCACTAGCTCCATGCTACTAGTACCACTAGTTTATTCTTCACTCCGGCGTGCGTCTAGCAGTGGCCGCCGAGGCGCGGGTTGTCGGTGAGGCTGCACCAAATCAGCAAAGGGAAACGCACACACGGTTAGCACTTGATTAAGCATCAACTTATCTCAGTGTATCTATATAGGCAGATAATGTGCTAGGCGTTTTACCCGTTGGGTGGCTGGATGTTCTCGAACGGTCCGTCCATCGGAAACGGGCCGCAGAGGTCGTTGCTGGAGAGATCCCTGCAAGTGAAAAAAAAAAGGAACGATCCAGCAGATGATCACCGGAATGCTGAGAAAATCGTCGAGAGAAGAACGAGTGGAATGCTGAGAAAATCGTGCTACTTACACGCTGGTCTGCTTGGGCAGCAGAGCCAGCTCGCCTGGGATCGGGCCACTCAAGCGGTTCTGCTGAAGGTGCCTGTCACCATGCAGTCCGTCCGTGTATCGTGAGAATTTTTACGAGCAACTCGATGCTTGAAAAAGGAAAAGCATGAGGGAAAACATCTGAAAATCATGGATGGACTCACAGCTGCTTCAGTGACTTGAGTTTCCCGAGGGACGCGGGTATCTGTCCCGAGAGGCCGTTGTTGTGCAGGTGCAGGGAGTTGAGGTTCTCCAGGTTGCCCAGCTCCTCAGGGATCGTTCCTTGGATGTTGGTCCACGAAATCCACCTGTTCCATCAGTATATGCCATGAGAGTTAGTAATACGTCAGTACTTTTTGTCTGAATCGGTGATGCAACGGAACCATCGACATTGACAAAAAGAGATCGGGGTTAGGAGAGGCTCACAGCTTGGTTAGCTGGTCCATCATGCCCAGCTCCGGCGCCAGAGGTCCGGACAGGTTCGCATGGCCGATAACTCTGTCAAAAGTCAAAACAAAGAAACTCCGTACTGAAAATCACGAGGCGGCCAGATGATAGTAGAGTATCATGGAAGGGAAGAAGGATCGGTGCCGCCTCAGTGGGTCACTCACATGCCGGTGACGCGGTTGGCGTTGCCGTCGCAGGTGACGTGGGACCAGTTGCAGGGGTTCTGGTTCCCCAGCTGCGGGCCCCAGGTACGCAGCGCGCCGTCAGGGTCCTGTAGGCCGCTCCGCCAGACCATGAGCGCGAAGCGGTCAATGTCCAGCTGGTCAGCCGCCGCGGGCGCCAGCAGCATGGTCGACGCGACCGCCACCAGGAGCAGTCGGGCTCCGGCCGCCGAGGGCGCCATGGGGGAAAGGGTGGGTGGCGCGGTGATCCGATGGAGGGGAGTGGAAAGAGCTAGCACGGTGCTGTGACTTGTGAACTTGCGACCTGTGATCTGGATGGGCGCCATGCAGGGTTTTATAGAGGGAGGGAGGCGCGGGTACCGTGGTGGTGCGCGAGTGAACTCCTCCTACTCTACTCCACCTACGTTGTCAACACAGTAGCATGTGAAATGAAATGCTATGTGCAGTCAAAAAGGGTAAATTTTGGACAATGGCAGCTGGCTACCTACCTTTGAAATGCTACGTAGGGTAAAAATGGTGAAATTTTGGACAATGGCAGTTGGCCACCTTTTCCTCCGGGAATGCCGGTTTGGAGTTGGACATATCAACATTGCTAAAAGTCATATGTCCGGTCACATATAGATTTTGCCACTTTGATCGCATCCATTATGTTCATAGTACAGTTTCTTGACGATTATTCTTAACTAAAACTATACTATGTGTCACCATGCACCACAATAGATACATAGCTTATATACATGTTTTGATATATAAATATAATCTTCAAATCATGGACAATAATTGATTGTAATGTTTTCAAAATCATCCGTGGTAACTTTAACATCGCGTCTAAAGCAACGATCAACGTCACATGTTATGTACATATAGTTTTCCCTTTTTATCGAGAGACATAGTTTCTCCTAGTTTACTCTTTCACGGCCCACCCCTATTTATTTTCTCATACCAATAGTAGATTTACTATTTTGTTCTTGTGATCCACATCCACATAGCATGGTTATAAGAGTCAATAGAAGTTTTTCTTAATCATTTTTGAAACAGAATGGCCAATATATGTACACATATTGTCACCTTGCTAAGTTTCTTAATCCCCCCAATTTTTCTTTCTATGGCATGGGCTATAGTCCTATTCTACATATTGGCCACAAGCTAGCATAGTTGTTTCCTTTCTATGGTATCAAAAATAGGTGGGCATTGGCTAAGTTGTATGCCATGTAGTCGCGCATGATAATAGATATGGACCAAGCATGTGTGTGTTGTTTGAAATATAGTTGACAATCTACAAGAAAGAACAATATAAAAAACTTCTTTTCCTCACAAAAGACAACAAATAAGTAATATTGGTCACATTTCTATAGATAAAAGTCATTAGTACATATATTTTACATATGTAAATCTTTGAAGTTACCCCCTTTCCCAATTAAAACCTCACATGAGCAATATGTGGCTGCCATTTTTTTTGGTGGAAAGACACAATTTTAGTTCATATATATGCATAATATCACCATTCTTTTGTATTTATAATTCGTAAAACATGGCTAGAAAAGTAATAGTTTGCGACCATGAAATAGCCACGGGCTTTGATATTATCTGGCTGTCAGTTATTTGGTTTGATGGTTATTCATACGTGGTACCAAAAATAGGGACAGCTTTGTTCAAATCGCGGGTTACAATTGTGTCGGCATGCATGTCAATTAATATTGGTCGACTATACCATTTGTGCATATGTGTATCATGTATTCTCGTCTAGTTAGTTGGCCATCTTTCCTCTTGATGTTCTAGAACATCTAGTTCACACATATTTCAATAGTCGTTGGAGTTATATGTTTAGACTAATTTCTTTTCTGTGGTACCGAAGGCACATGTTTTTTAATGGATATTATTAAATAAAATTTGCACATAGTTCCTTCATGTGTGATGATAGGTATATAAGATGTGCATTGGTCAAAATAGAATTGTTAATTTATATACAGATATCCTCATCTAGCTAACTTTTTTTTTGTGTGGGACTCATCTAGCTAACTCTTTTGACCCACACATCATCCTCTTAAAATCTAGATGCTTGGCGCCTTGACCAGTAGTTTGTCGATAAAATTACGTGCACACTTTGCATTATGAATATCTAGTGCCTTTTTTCACTCTAGCGAAAAAAGTACACACACGAAGAAATGGTGTATACTTGTTTTCTCTATTTCAGTACTTGACCACCCACCTTTGGATACTGGCATGTAACCGTGGTGCATTATAGCATGGCTATAGGCCTATAGTGAGATGTTTGTCTGGTTAGATATACATTCGATCAGGCCATAAGCATAATGATTTTCTTTGTATAGGGAATCTAAAATTGTAGGACATAGGGTGAAATCTTATGCTATATAGTTGAGCAAGATAACATGTACGGACCAAGAATGTGTGCTATTTGAAATAGAATTGACGATCCATACAAGTAAACAATACAAAATACTCCGTACTTCTTTTCCTTACACAAGATCAAAAGAGAATGTGCTTGCAAATGCTCTCACGACTGTAATTATTATCTGGCATGAAAGCTCTTATGCTTGTATCAAATCATCTCACATCCATGATATTTTTTAAACAGTGCTTGAGTAAACGAAAGGAATACCAAAGCATCTGTCAGAGAGGGTGTTTCGTAGGCCTGCTTGAAAATGTCAAAACGCTCAGAACTTGTGTCTCTTTAAAACTCAAAGCAATTAACCTTTTACCAGCTATGATTCTTTCCTGAATCAGGCTCTTTGATTTTGAGCCGCAGGCCCGCAGTAGCATTGAAAGCTTGTGTTCTGCCCAACATGGCAATATTCCCAAAGTACCTTACAAACACCGTACGTGTATTATTAATCCGGGAATGGAACGTTGTTCAGTGCTCCCTTCGTAGCACGGTACTGTTTCCCAATATGGCAAATAATACAACCACCCTTGTGAATACACAGAGTTGCCCAGTAGCCAAGCTGATCGGTGAATAAAAATGGTGCTGTCAACATCCTAGTTCTATGACACAAGTGTAATTAGTATATACAGTATAAGCTATGAAAGAAGCTTATATGGTACAAGGGTAGATATATGGTACAAGGGTAGATATATGGTTCAAGGGTCAAGATCAGGACATGCATCGCGGGGAGCTGCCGGCCCTGCTGCTCAAGAGTAACTTTACATGTGCTTTCGATTCGTTGCCCCGGGAGTATCTTCTGGAGCTGCTCCAAGCCTTAGGCTTCGGTGTTCGCTCGCTATTGAAACTAACGTTTTTGCCGAGTGTTTGATGCACTCGATGAAGGCTAGGAAAATCTAGAGAATAGATCTCGGCAAAAGGCATACGGCATACACTCGAGGCAAACAAAATTTTAGGGTGAACCTTTCATCGGGAAATCGGCAAACAAGTTGTTGGGAATCAAAGACGGGCTGTAATGTGACTTCACGACCCTCGACTACAAATGGTGCCCGATAGGTGTTTTCCGAGTATCCAAAAAGGACTCTCAGCAAATACGTTTTGTTAGCCGAGAAGAAACTTTGGGCTTAACTATCACCAGCAATTTTTCAGTTGCTGCCACATATATAGTTGTTTACCAAGGTCCTCGATCTATTAGGCACTCGATAAATAGTTAGCTAACCTACCAACATCAGTTATGTGACCTTATTTCCGAGAGCTGCGCTCGAAAAAGAGATCATCGCCGAGTGCCACTCTAGTAAAAACATACTATCAACCTTTTTTTCTAAACATTTTTCATTTAACCCTCTGCAACGAAACATGTATAACAATAATATTAGACTCAATGAGGATCACATACATAACAATAAATTCAATACACATCGAACTCACAAATGAATTATATATATATATGATGCACACAAGTATTATCTGAGGTCACAAGTAGTTACTTAGCACGAGTGTCTTTTCACTAAACCCTATTGTGGCCAATGCATGTTACATACTGTCACATGATAAAAGCAATACCACAATTAAGACGAACTGGAAGAGGATTATCAATTTCTTGGACCCACTCAACCAGATAAGATTGACATGCACCCTTGCGTACTTCATGATTGCTCTTCTCTTTGAGCACACATCTGGAGTAATCATCATCTAACTCCTCCCTAGTATTGAACTTTCTAAGGAGCAACCTTTGATCAATTGTTTATTGCATGAGTACCATGAATCATAGACTCCTCAACACCTACATATGTACACCACATACTACCACTTTATCTACAAATTTAAACTTAATTATCAATCTTAGGTTATGTTGATAAAGTAAGTCCTCTAGTAATGTAACTAGATGAAAAATTATATATGACAAGCAATCTCAAAACAAAGTAGGCAAAAATCTACTAAGCAAGCCAACAATAATACAAAGAAAGTAAAGGGTGCGAGAGGATAGACCACAAGAGTGAGCTGAGGGCGCAATGGTGTATTCCAAAATTTACATTCTAATGAGGGAGTGCTAATATCCATTGGATCGGTGCCAAAGCCAAAGCTCCAGAGCGCTACCAAGTAGCTCACCGTACGCACTCTCCCTTATGATTCACCCCAAAGGATGAGCCTCTCATCACTCGGGGTTGATCTTGAAGCCAACCACCATATCTTTACAAACTATCACGGAGCACACCACAAGCAAGAAAACTTTCGGAACAAACACCTACCCGCCTAGGAACTCAAAGCTCCAAGAGCAACAAGTCTTAGTGAAGATTGAGTGTGGGGGCTGGGCGATGAATTTGTTTTTTGGTGGAAATGTAGATCAGAAAGATCTCTTCCCATCCTCAAGAAAGCATCAACTTTGGGTGGAGGGTGGAATGGTGATTGAATAAATTGGGTTTAGAAACATTGGTGGAGCTTCAATTAATGGAGATTTACGGTTGGAGGTGGAAGAAGGGGGGAGGGGGGGTATAACTGTTGTAGTTGCAATACCCCAGGAACTCGGACCAATTTGGCCAAGAACACGGGTTAGGGTGCCATTTAGCACTAAGGCGCCCGACACTCAGGGTGCTCAGTCGGTTTTAGGGGGTCCCGAGAACCCGGGAAGGTGCTAGAAATGGCGCCACACCGCGGGCACCGTGATGTGAAGGACCCCAGGCACTCCCCCCCCCATAGATCCTTGTCGACCTCGCTTAGTACAAATGGCGACCTGCCAAGATATTCCGCGGAGTGGGTTTGAACCCTTCCAAGTCATGAAAAACACGGAGTGTATGGGTTTTTGCAATGATTATAATTTCCAACTCTCTTGAACACCATGACCCCTCTTGATAGTGTGGTTTTCTTAAACTCGAAATTAAATCATCAAGCTCTTGAGTCTTAGGAAACAACACATTTTCACCTTTTTTAAAAGAGGGGAATCGATGTCCTCAACCCATCAACAAGGACCCAATGACCTACGATATACTTTAACCATCATCATTAGATCCACTAATCCTATTAGCATCAACACAAGAACAAGTATTGGAGATAAATGCACTTTTATATATAAAGTCTCCTTCATCTCCATGAGGAAGAGGATGACTCCACACTCTCCACCATTGTTCTACACCTAAAATGGTTGAGATCTCCCATCCTAGCCCTTCGTTCCACATATAATTTTAGGGAGCACATGAAGAGATCCCTATCTACAATTCTATCTAATAAATACTCGAGTTCTTCAATTGCCCATGATATCATTTGTGAATCTTGTTACTCTTGGGTTTGTGAGAAATCCTAGATGGTTTGTTTCCCATGTGCTTCCAAGTTATACAATTATGCCTCTGACTCGTTTGTGGGTTTGGAGCTCACCCAAAGAGCTACCCCAAGTGAGAGGAAACTTGAACATTTGTTGACTAAGATTCTCGAAGACCTAGGTGGGACACTTGTTGCTCCGCTTCTTTTCAGTGAAGATTTGTACGTCCCCAAGAATGTGAATTTGGGATTACATCTTCATCTTCATCACTTTTGGTTGTCTCTAACTCTACCTTTAGTTGTTGTTATTTCTTGCTTGTTTGTCTTGTGCAGCTTGCTAACTCGTTTTAACTCATTAATGTGATGTTTCGCCTAGTTGCATATCTAAAGTACTTATATATCCACTTGAATCTAAAAGCAACTATGAAAAAAATTGATAGTCACCTATTTACTTCCTCCATCCCCTTATATAGTCGACGTTTAGCACATCTTGATCCTTCAGAAACTAAGCCAGAGAATGCCCTACTCGTTCCTCAATCATGCCCATGCACCCCGTAGATCCCCGTCCATATTATTGTGAGAACCCAATGATATTTCGCTAAATCTTTTATTTGTTCCGTCGTTACCAGCCACTCTCATGCTACTCCTAGTCATCTTGATCACAGTTGCACCCCTCTCCTCCATCCTTGGACATGAGCGAAGCAACATAGAAGAAGCAACATGCACACATGACCTCTCGGTCGCTATCACCAGTTTCGATGAATCCTTGCATTTCGTACCACATCACTCATCGCGCCACTAAACAAGGATGAGGGGAAGACCCCATTCAAGAGAACAATTGCCCAAATATTGAACTATGGGGAATGTTTTTTTCCGACTTTTTTGACACTTTCCTCGCACGTATATGTCGCGCTCATTGAATCTCTATCAAATTGATTTTCCAGGTCATGCACATTAGACCTTAGCTAGCTCCTGAACATCATCTACCGCCTAGAAGTTCATTGTTGGCGCGAAGGAAGAAGATTAGGGAAATAGACTTTCATGTGGGTCTTTTGTTTGAGAAGTAAAGTTTGAAGGTTCAGTAGACAACTGCTTCAACCATATACTCTGTATTTAATTCTTCATATTTGAAAATTAAGGTTTAAGAAAATGTTATAGAAGTTTAGTTAGAGATGCACTTAATATAGAAAACAGTCTTGAGCCCCTTGAGAAGAAAAAAGATATATAGAGTTATAGACTCGAGCAGATGCTAGCGATCGATCTTATTATCGTGGTTTGTGAGTAATCCAATGGCAACAGCCACATCAATCACGGCTTGTAAACAACACAAGTCAAGTAACGTGTTTACACAGCTAAACTTCTCTTACTAAACCATATACTCCGTAGACCTCTGGCCATATTCTGGTGAGAACCCGATGATATTCCGCTGAAGCTTTTCTTTGTTCCGCCGTTCGCAGCCACTTCTGTACTACTCCTATTCGATCATAGATGCACTCCTCTCATCCATCCTTGGACAGGAGCGGAGCAACAAAGAAAAAGCAACATGCACACATGAGCTCTCGGTCGCCATCTCTGGTTTCGATGAATCCTTGCATTTCAGACCACGTTACTCATTGCGCCACTAAAAAAAAGGCTAAGGGAATACGCCATTCAAGCGAACAATTGGCCAAACATTGAACTGTGAGGAATGAAATTTTGCCAAGTTTTTAGACACCTTCCTCGCACGCATATGTCGCGCTTGTTGAATATATCTCTATCAAATTGGTTTTCCAAGTCATGTACATTAGGCCCTAGCTAGCTCCTGAACATCATTTACCGCCTAGAAGTTCATTGTTGGCGTGTGGAAGGAAGAAAAAGAAAGAAGGAAGAAGATTAGGGAAATAGACTTTCATGTGGGTCTTTTGTTTGAAAAGTGAAGTTTGAAGTTTCAGTAGCTTCAGCCATATCTTTAATTCTTCATATTTGAAAAATTAAGGTTTAAGAAAATGTTATAGAAGTTCAGTTAGAGATGCACTTAATACAGAAAATAGTCTTGAATCCCTTGAGAAAAAGAAAAGATATATAGAGTTATAGACTCGAGCAGCAGCTAGCGATGGATCTTATTATCATGATTCGTGGGTAATCCGATGGCAACAGCCACATTAATCACAGCTTGTAAACAACACCAGTGAATTAACGTGTCTACACAGCTAAAATTCTCTCACTAATCCAGCTACCTACATTCATATATGAATCGGCGCGGTCCGCCCGCTTCGCTCGTTGCATGCCAGAATCCTGTTTATTTCACTCCGGCCCCCAGGCGCCATCTAGCAGCTGCCTCCCAGGCGCGTGTTGTTAGCGAATCTGCACCAAAACAACAACAGAGATCATGCATGGTCAGCTCTTGCGAAGCAATGGCGGACGAAAATACATTTATGGCATCAACTTGATTATCAGAACAATCCGTGGTCGAGAAAGCGGATGTGCTACGTACCTATACGGAGGAATGTGCGCAAACGGTCCAGATTTCGGAATCGGGCCGCAGAGATCGTTGTTTGAGAAATCCCTGCAAATGAAACCTAAGGTGGATGAAATGAAGAATACAGACTGATAAATTTGTACCAGTGAAATGAAGTGAGCAGAGAACAACTAAAATGCAGAGAATACATAAAGAAGATGAGTGAGCTCTACTTACACATCTCGCAGATTGGGCAGCCTGGCCAATTCCGCCGGGATTGGGCCAGTCAAGCGGTTGTGAGCAATTTCCCTGTTGAGAGATACCAAAAGAGAAAATCGGTCAATGCCTTTCGGGAAGTGTGCAATCCATTTTTTCGGTTAATAATGTTAACCATTAAATAGTCACCTCCTCAAAAAAAATTTATAGTCTCGGGCAAAAACAAATAGGTTAGAGAGACTCACAAATATTGTAGCTTGTCCAATTTGCCAAGCTCTGGTGAGAGAGGTCCGGACAGATTTTGGTTGCCAAGGTCTCTGTTAAGACAAAACAAAAGTGTCAAAAAAATCCTAGTGGAAATTAGACGCATGAAGAAACAAAATGACAATGCTCTCTACTCAGAGACACTCAACCGAGGCCATTTGGCCGAGAGGCCTCAGCCTTCTTCTTTCTGAGCCAGGTTTGTCCCAGGCTCTTTCTTTAGGCATGCTGTTGTGAGGTTTGGGCGAGGCCTTCTTGACCCGTCCAATATTTCTCAAGGCATTCATGTTTTATTTCTTCCGATCAGTTCCCTCCCTATCGGACAAACGTGATGGACGAGGGACGACGAAGCATGCATCCGGGGTTGCAGTTGAGGTGACCCAACCAAGAGGAACGGAAGGATATCCATGGCTACTTACATGCGGTAGACGCGATTGTTGCCGTCGCAGGTGAGGTGGTACCAGGTGCAGGGGTCCACCTGATTCGGGTTCTAGCTCTTCAGCGCGCCCTCGGGGTCCTGCAGGCCTCTCTTGAAAGCCGACAGCGCGTCCAAGTCCTGGTTCGCCCCCACCGACGCCAGCAGAAACACGGCCGCCAGGACGGTCGCCGCCAGGGTCAGTCGGGCTCCGGCCGCCGCGGACGCCATCGGGGAAAGGTAGAACAAGTGGTGTTGTGATGTGAGGAGTGGGGGCGAGACGAGAGTGATGGCGGATTGTTTTCGGTGTCGTGCTCTGATGAATGGGAGTCGGCTGATGTGAGGGGTTTTATAGATGGCCGTGCCACCTTCGGGCACTACAGCTCCAACAGATATCAGTGGCACCGCCCCAAGGATACTTAAGATATTGTATCATTTTCTTAATTCAGATATTATATTGTATCATCTTAACACACAATGAATCTTTGTATGTAGTAACTCTATGAATGCACCGTACCTTATTGTAGTATGTACAGTGAGGATTCAATCAGGATGATTTGGGAATATATTAGTGCCTTAACTTTGTAGCATATTTGAGATATTGTGCATTGATATAGAGTTATATTTGATTGTATATATTAATATTCACACGTGTATTAGTGCCTTAATATATATGCATGCATCATACCTTAAGATTGTACCTATGCATGCATCATACCTTAAGATTGTACGATATCAGTGCACTCAAATATTTAAGATATTATGCATTGATAGGATCATATTTTAGAGGTAATTGCACCGGTGGTGCTTAAACTTGGCACGAATATTCACTTTAGTTTCTGAACTTAAAAAATACGTCGAGCTGGTTAAAAATGTTGGCACGAAAATGCAAATACAGTGTTAATCTCATTCGTATACGTAAAATGCGTAACAGTAGCGATGAGACAAGATTTAATTGGGTATTATGTGTCTTTATGATTAGTGGGTCCTGCATATCAATACTGCAGAAAAATTAGCAAAATTTATTTCTGGAATTTTATCCGAGGCATGTACCTCGCTTACAACCTCAACCAGTCATTCCACCACAGTAATTCAGTTGGCAAGTACAACCCCTCATTCTGTGATACAGCTGCACCCAATGGCCAACTTATACGCGTATTTTGTAATGTAAAAAGTCTGTAAATGATAATCACAGTAATACAAGTATTATAAATATTATATAATCAATTAAATAACTACATTTTTGAAAATTTGTGTATTTTAAAAGTATTCATGAATTATATAAAAAAAGTACAAATAATATATATGAATGATAACAATGTTTGTATATTATAAAATAATACGAATATCTTTAAAAATCTCGTAAATATTTTTAAAATTAAAGCTCATTAATATTAGTATGCTATTTGAATAATTATACACACATTTTTTATAATTCATTAGTACGATGTTTAAGTAAAGTTCTCTACAATTACAAAAATCATATTTTTAATTTTAATTTTTATATTAATATTCACACGTGTATTATATTTATCTTATATAAAAAATATTAATAGACCGCATGAGTGAAATTATACACTAGTGAATATTCATCAATATTTATTAAAGGTTGTTATCCATAATGTATATAATTTAAATATAAGCCATGCGTGTATAAAAATGTTTGTATTCACTGAAATTTTACCTTTTATTAAATAAATATTATTAAATAGAATCCTTAATCGTATATTTTCAAAAAATATGTGCACATGAATACCCAATTAAATCTTGTCTCATCACTACTGTGACCCGTTTTACATATACAAATGAGGTTAACACCGTATTTGCACGCTTGTGCCAAGTTTTAGAACCAGCTTGACATATTTTTCAAGTTCAGGCACTAAAATGAATATTCGTGCCAAGTTCAAGCAATTACCTCCATATTTTAGTATATATATAATATCTCAAATATACTCATTTAGTGCATAAGATATAATCTTATTGTACGATGAATGTATTGGTAGAGTTACATCCATTCATATACATTAGTTTAGTGCTAACGATATTACTCACGGATTTGGGGTTTCGGGGCAATTTACATGTTTTGGGACCTCTGACTCGTTTATCATTAGGAGGTTGCCAAAACTCGCAATACTAAAGATATGCTCAACAATTTACAAACCCAATAAGATTTTATATGTTTCAGAAACCCGTGGGTGCGCTTACAGTGAAGATGCCAAACCCCCTTTTTAGGCTATTGCTCGTTAAGTTGGGGCCGTGGGTACTTTGAAAACACACGAGTGCGCATACCGAAAGGTCTCCATAACGCATAGTTTTGGCTAGTTTGAACCAGTTTCGTAGGCTATTGCTAATATTTTTATTTGTTTCCAGGGCCATTTAAATGTTTTCGGAACCCCGAAATGCACGAACACAGAGTTTACCAAAACACACAGTCTTGTTTCATAGGTATTGCTGACCAATTTGGGGCCCGAGACGATTTACATGTTTGGAGACCCCGGGGTGCGCTTACAAGGAGGTCACCAAAACTTGTTGTCTTGATTGGTCCACCCTGTCTCTTAGAACATCTCCAGACGCGCCCCCAACAGCCCCCCAGGGCGGCGATTATAGTGTCGGATGAGCATTTTTCGCCTAGTCGCGCCCCCAGCCAAAATAGCGTCGGATTGGGGCAAAATTGGGTCCGGCGATCCCAAGCCCATCGCGCTAGGGTTCGTCTAGGGGCCCCGGATGAAGCGAAAACACGTGTGGGTATGCGATGTCGGCGAGACAGGACGCGGCTCCCGCCGTTTTCTTGCTTTTCCCTCCCTTTTCCTCCCAACAAGTCCATCGGCCGCCACAGCTCCAGCCATTTTTCTCCAGATCCGCCCGCAATGCTACCGAAGAAGGCGAAATATGTTCCCCCTCGCCCCGCCATCGATCCACCAGTACCCAAGCCGAGTAAGGAGAGAGCGTCACTGGCTAGGTCGCCGGGCTTGACGAACGCCGAGTGGAAGGCCGACTGCGATCGTTGCGCAGCGTTAACAACCGACCGGCGGAATAGGCTCACCGCTCAGAAAGCCAGTGACGCGGTTGAGTTTGTGGCGAAGGAGCTGGAGGACATCTGCGCGGCGGCGAGGCTGGCCACGCTGGAGCTGGAGGACGCCCGCTCGGCGGTGATATGTCCAAAACGTATCTATAATTTCTGCTTGCTCCATGACTCTTTTGTGTGATATTGCTATGATATTGATGAACTTCCATACACTTTTGATCATATTTGGACTAACCTATTAACTCAGTGCACCCAAGTGACAGTTCCTGTTTTCTGCTGTTTTTCTATTTCAGGTTTCCCCCTTATTAAAAGTACCAGAAAATTTCCGGGAAAAATATAGGAAAAATCAGCGTACCGGAAGCTTCGCGAATAGCCCGAGAGGGGCCAGAGGGCGCGGCCCCACCCCTGGCCGCGCCAGGGGGGGCGCTTGGAGCCCCTGGCCCACCTCTGGCTGCCCCCTTTCGCCTATTTATTCCCCGTGACGAGAAACCCTCAGGGACGGAACCCTTTTTCGCGATCTCTCATCTGTTCCGCCGCCGCCGTGCTTCCAAGATCGGGAGCACCAGAAGACCTCTCCCCTGCACCCTGCCGGAGGGAGGAATCACCTCCGGGAGCTTCTCCACCACCATGGATGCTTCCCGGATGAACCGTGAGTAGTCCACCTTGGACCATGGGTCTATGATCAGTAGCTATGTGATGTTCTCCTCCCCTCTTTGTTCTTCATGGATTATACATCGTGAGCTGCCATACATGATCGAGGCACTTATGTAATCTTTCTGCTGTTGCTATGCTGAGTTTGCTGGGATCCGATGGATTATGAGATTATGTTCAGATTGTGATTGAGTTATATATTTGATTCTCTTCTTTTATATTTATTTTCTTGAGTAATTCTTGCATGTTCTCCGTTGCTGTTTATTGCTTTGGCCAAGTAGTAGGTAGTGACTCCAAGAGGGAGCGTGATGCATGATTGTGGGTTCATGCCCCCCGATGACTAGCTTGAGTGACAGAAACATGAGTCTAGGGGATGTGCTGTTGCCACAAGGGGGAAAACAACGGTGCTTGTACTTGCGGGTGCAAGGATTGTTTACTTTACGCAAAGTTGTTTAATGCAGTTGTCTGTTGCTTTGAGTTTACACTTTGGGTGGGATTCACAACTTAATACCAGCGAGATGTTCTGGATAGATATCTCAAGGTGGATAATTAGTAGGTAGATGCAGATGGATTTCGGTCTACTTGTCTGGGCGTACCGCCCATGCTTTTGAGCCTCTTCCTTTCTGCATAGCATAATTAGCATTGGTTTGCGCACATAATCCTGTCAATTGCCCAACTGTAATTTGTTTACCTCGCATGGCTATTCTATCGTCTTTTGGGAGAGAGACATCACTAGTGAACATCATAGGCCCCCGGTCCATACATCTACCATTGTTTACGCCCTCAATTTACTTTCAGTATTTACTTTTCCGTAGCTATCACTATCATTATTATCCCGTGCGTTTTATCCTTTATAAACAACAAGGCCGGAGGAATTGTCAACTCCTCTGTACTCGTTGGGAGCAAAACTATCTATTGTGTGTGGAGGTCCAGGTGAAGTTAGCAATCCTTAGATTGTCAACGGCGCCAATTGTTCACTTCACCACCTACTTGTATTTGTTAGAGTCCTACTGGTCCGACACTCAACCTTATCATATTTGCTAAGGGAAACTTGCCGCTACGCTACATCTCACCTTCCACTTGGGGTAACCAAGAGGGACAAGAAGCTATCTCGTGTATCAAGAAAATTTCTGGCGCCGTTGCCGGGGACTCCACTCTTCAAGATAGGGAGTTGCACACTATCTTTTATCTTTTCTTTTTAGTCTTGTTAGTTTACCTTTCAGTTTTTGCTTTAGTGTCTTTTATCAAAAATAAAAAAAATAGTTATCTTGCTTGCTTCCTGCTGCTATGGGTTCCTCTGAGAACACCAAGTTGTGTGACTTCACTAGTCACAACAACAGTGACTTTATCTGCACTCCTATTGCTACACCTGCTACTTCAGCACCTTCTTATGAGATTAGACCTGCTTTGCTGAACCTTGTTATGAAAGATCAATTCTCTGGTGCTAGAGATGATGCTGCTTTGCATTTAAATAATTTTATTGAGCTTTGTGATATGCAAAAGTACAAAGAAATAGATGGTGATATTGTTAAGCTTAAGATTTTTCCTTTCTCCTTGAGGGATGAAGCTAAAATATGGTTTCAATCCTTGCCTAAGAACAACATAGATTCTTGGGATAAGTGCAAGGATGCTTTTATCGGGAAGTACTATCCCCCTGCTAAGATTATCCAGTTGAGGAGCTTTATTATGAATTTTAAGCAATTGGATAATGAACACGTTGCCCAAGCTTGGGAACGCATGAAATCTCTTGTTAAGAATTTCCCTACTCATGGTTTGACTACTTGGATGGTTATCCATACTTTTTATGCAGGCTTGAACTTTACCTTGCGGAACTTGCTAGATTTGGCCGCGGGAGGAACCTTTATGTCAACTACACTTGGTGCTGCCACAAAACTTCTCGATGAGATGATGACCAACTATTCCCAATGGCATACCGAAAGAGCTCCAATAGGTAGGAAGTTAAACTCTGTCTAGGAAATCTCCTCCCTAAATGAAAAGTTGACTTGATCATGTCTCTACTTACCAAGAAATCTCCTATTGATCCTCAAAATGTACCTTTAAATTCTTTGATTGCTCGGGATCAAGTAGATGTGAAATTTATCTCTAGAAACAACTTCAACAACAATGCTTATAGGAGTAACTTTGGTAGCAATCCTAGACCGTTCCCCTCCAACAACTATGGGAACTACAACACTTATCCTAGCACCAAAAACTCCACTTCTGAATTAGAGAGTATGCTTAATGACTTTATCACTACCCAAAAAGCCTTCAACAAGAGTGTAGAGGAAAAACTAGACAAACTAGGTAACCTCTCGTCAAAGGTAGACAACTTAGCCCATGACGTAGAATTTCTTAAAATTAGAACTTCTCCCCTTGAGGAGAGGAAGGTCACTCCTATGAATGCTATCCAATTGCAAATTAATGAAAACATTAGGATGTTGGTTAAACTCAAAGAGATATAGGCTACAGAAAAGGAGGAAGAAGATAGAATTAAGATCCTTCCTACACACCATACTGTTGCTACTATCCAAGTGGTTGAGGATATTCAAACTCTTAGCACCCAATGCACCCCTAGTCCCATAGGACCTATTAATGGTGATGCCATGACCTCAACCGTAGAAGAAGAAATTCCTATGACTATAGAAGCTACCAAACAAGTGAGCCTAAAGGACACCACTACTACTCTACTTGATAGTAGTGACCTTGATTTTGATAATTGCACCTTTTCTGAAGTTATTCGTTTCCTTCACAAGATGTCTAGAGACTCCCACACTAGCACACTTAATCTTGCCTTCACGGAGCATATCACTAATGCTTTGATCAAAGGTAGGGAGGAGAAGCTTAGGTAGAAGCCTCCATACCTAGAAAGCTAGAAGATGGTTGGGATCCTATGATTAAAATTAAGTTGAATAAATTTTCTTGCTATGCTTTATGTGATGTTGGAGCTAGTACCTCTGTTATGCCCAAAAGAATGTATGATATATTTGAATTGAAACCTTTTGATGATTGTTCTTTTGGTGTTCGTCTCGTCGACTCTTCCGTAAAGAAACCTTTGGGGAAGATAGATGATGTTCTTATCATTGTCAATGACAATTATGTTCCCATTGATTTTACTATTATGGACATTGAATGTGAACCTTCTTGTCCAATTATTTTGGGACGTCCTTTTCTTCGCACCGTAGATGCTGTTATTGATATGAAAGAAGGGATTGTAAAATTCCAATTCCCTCTCAAGAAAGGGATGGAACACTTCCCTAGGAAAAAGATTAATCTTCCTTTTGAGTCCGTCACACGGGCTAGTTATTTTCTTGAAAATACTTGATCTATTTTGCATTAAGCCTAGCTAATGGCTTTAAAGAAGCGCTTTCGGGAGGCAGCCCGCAACGAATTTATGATTTTCCTTTTTGTTTTTCTTATGTTTTTAGTGGTCTTGATGATTGTTACTACTGTAGCAACATCATTGTATCTTTACCTTTCAAGCTTTGTGCCTTTTATATCCTCATACAACAAGGGAAGTGAAAGTTGTGACATGCTATCCAAAAAACAGATTCTGTCCTCGTGACTAGAAAAATCAGAGAAAAATCCCAGTTCATCTTTATGAGCTGAATGTTTTACACAACGTGCTCTATATAATTACGAAACTTTTGTATGTTCTGAGTTTTTTGATTTGAGTTGCAGAAGTATCCCAAAAAATTCGTTTCTACCTGCTAGTTTGTTTTTCAAAGATTCTGTCTTGTTTTGCCTTTTCTTCGTTTTGCAAACCTTAAGCTTGCTTTTTCTTTGCAAAAACTTTTTGGCAATCTTGAGAAACAGTAGCTCTTCAAGTTATCTTTATTTCCAGTAGAGAAAAAATATTTTGTTATGGGTACTAACCTCGCTAATCAGATTATGATGAGTTATGTATGAAGGGAGTTTTTAAGTGTGCGAGGGAAGATGATGAAAGAAGATTAAGAAGTGTCAAGCGTTCAAGCTTGGGGATGCCCCCATGCATCCCCAAGAAATATTCAAGGAGACTCAAGCGTCTAAGCTTGGGGATTCCCCCGTGCATCCCCTTCTGTAACACCCTCACTGTCAGTGAATAGTAATCACTGTTACTGTTCATCTCTACTGTTCAAAACTTTTGTTTGATCAACTGGTTCAGTTCAAATTCAAATTCTCCTTTGATATTGTTGCAAGAAAAGTGAACCAGGGGCATTGATCATCATGGATGAAAACAAAGTCCAATCCATAAACATTTGAAATCAAATCAAATGCTCAAAATGCCTTTGATGAAATATTAAAAACAAAATGGAATATAAACTTTCTCCAAAAATTGTGAAACTACTTTTATAAATTCACAAATATTCAGTGGATCACTTCCAGGTGTGGATTGGTATTTATTGTGCTATGGAAAATTCTAAACAAATCAAAACAGTGGCAAAAAACCCTATTTAAATTATTTCATATTTAAATCAAATATTAAATGACTTTTATTATTGCCCAATCTTTTTGTGGCAGTAATATATGGTGTAACAATAAATATGGGACACATCCCATATTTTACAAAATAGCCTAGGTATATAAAATAATTACAAAAAGGTAATAACGGAAAAGAAAAAGGAAAAACAATAGAAAAGCAAAAGCCCTGACCTACCCCTCCCCCTGGGCTAACTCCCAGCCCACTAAACCCCCCACCCCACCGAAACCGGCCCGAATGGCCCACCCCCCCGGTCATCCCCCTCCTCCCGTACGGGCACCATGGCGTGGAGGCCATCGGCCGGTGCCACGGCGACGGCTGCCGCCGTGGAGGCCATCGGCGACTAGCCGGCGTCGATAAGGCGCCCCCTGCCCCGTTTACCCCCGCTTGGAAACCCTAGCACGCCCCCTCTTTTCCCCTCGCGCCGCCTCCCTCGTCATCGTCCACCTCAGGCCGAGCCCGCCATGGCCGCGGCTCCGTGAACGCACGAGCCCACCGGCCACACCAGCCCTCCCCTCTGTGTCGAGTGACCTCGCCGCCGTCGGCTTCCTGTTCGAGCAGAAGGAATCGACCCCGGAACCCATCTGCGCCACGCCTCGACTTCATTCCTCGTCGGCAACCTCCGCCGTTCACCGCCAAATTCGCGCCACCCCGTGCTCCCCTAAGCTCTCTGCCACCTCTACACGCACCGCGGTGAGCCTCACCTTGGTTCCCCTCTCCCTCTGCAGCCTCCCTTTCACCGTGTCCCGATCCGCCATTGGAGCCGGAGCTCACCGCCGTGGTGGAGCTCGTCTCCGTGGCGTAGCTCATGCATATGGCGCGCCATGCGCGTCCTAGTACTCCTGGCGCTCCCAGGAGCCCGTTCCCGTGGCGCACGGTCGTGGTTCCCGTGTGCAATCGCCGTGTCCGTCGCCGCCCCGTCACTGCAAGCCGCCGCGCTCGCCGTAGCCGTTGCTCCGGTGAGCCCCTGGCCACCCCGAGCCCACAGATCGACGCGCCTCTCTCCCCTCCGTCGAATGAGCCCAACGCCACCCCTCCCGTGCTCTGTAGCGCGAGCGCGCTCCACCTCGCCGTTGTCTGTCTCTGGCAGGGGTTCCGGCCAGGGCCTGGGAGGCTGTCAGGCGGCCCCCCCTGGAAGGCCTGTTAGTTAAGCCTAACCACCCCACCCCCCTAATAACCCTGTTTATTAAAAGGATTAAGAAAACCCCCCACTGTTAAGTATAATAACAGAAATCCCCAGCCTATGACATATGGGCCCATGCCCTTCTAATTAATTTATTTGCCTAATTAATCTTCTGTGTCAATTACACCTGGACCCCACCACCTTATTAATTTAATATTTTGAATAATTGATATTAGTCAGTGTATGACATGTGGGCCCTGGCCCTATTTAAATTGATTAATTGTTTTTATTATCACTGTGAGGCTGACCAGTGGGTCCCACTGGTCAGGTTTGACCAGTCAAACTGTTGTGGATAATGTTACTGTTTTATTAATAAAAATAATTCCAGAAAATCTTTTAAATGATTTAAAACTTTGAATTTGAATATCTTTTAAACTGTAAGTCAGATTCAAAAACTTTATACATCAAAATTGATCAGAAAAATATAACGAATACGGATACGCTATCTGCATGTCTATCCCACCCCCCTAACGCACCGATCATCGACATTTCCCCCCCTCCGGGCTGTCTGTCGATAATTCCCGGTACCGATAAAAAGTACCCGGATGAATTTATTCCGAACACGAAAGTTGTTCGGAATAGTTCAACTAACACGGATACACCCCGCTTATCTTTGTCGGATGTCCACGACACCTCCGGCATGAACCCTTCCCCTCCGGACACCCTGTCCGGTAATCACCGGGAGCTGGCAGTTCATCCCCGGATGAATTCCCGCTCCGAGCAACGTACATTGCACTGCGTTAGAACACCGTTAACTTTGCTTACGCCATGCTATTCATCTGTTTGTTTATGCTTGCTTTGTATTTACTGTTTCTCCCCCCCTTTATTCTCCGGTAGACCCCGCTGCTACCACCGACTACACCGCTGCCGGGTACGACTACTTCGTCGATGAACCTGCCCCTACCGTCGAGCTTCCAGGCAAGCAGAGCCATTCTCTTCCCCAGATATCGCCTACCTTTTCCGTATTTTCTTGCACTAGGCATGGTTACTGCTGCTGCTACGATTACAATCCTATTCAATTGCATAGCCTGTTTTTGTCGCCCCTTGATGTACCCCCTTTACCCTATGCTGCCTATTATATTTATGCATTATTCAGCAGTGATCCCTGCGCATTGTTAGCTAGGACTAGATAGCGGGCCATGATCACTCAGGGGGGTGAACACGGATACCATATATACAACTGCACAGGTACGGTACAAAGAAGACACCGCCAAAGGCCCCTATCTGGGTTATGCCTAGTCACCTCAAGTGTGAGCTATCAAGGGGTAATCCTTGTACTCCACTCGAGGCTGACTTTGTCTTGCCGCCATAGGGTCCTGAACAGCGGTTGTCCTTAAAGGTAAGAAGTCGGGCGACCCAACGGTGCTCGCGAGAGGTATTGTGTCGGGAACGACAGGGAGGGTACGACCGACGTTACTGGCGTGCTTGGCCCCTGCTCGTATCTCGCGAGAGTTACCAAACCACGAAAGTCGAGCTCTACCAAGAGCAAACGCGAGACAAGGTAAGGAGACGGTTCACCTTGTTGGTAACCGCAGTGACTTGGTGGGACGACACGGCAGGCACCGATGTACTGGTGGTCCTGACTGCTGTCGTTGACCGCGGGTCGGTTAAGTCGAGGCAACGATAACGGTTGTCACGCAGGTTAATTAAAATGCTAAATGGTTCGGCGGATGTCTTGAGTAGCCTTTTGGCTTGTACGCACTACCTACACGTGGGACGAGGAGTGTGGGCTCCCCTGCATCGTAGTCTCGTTCGAGGGTCTTCAGACGTCAGCAGTACCGCGGGCTGATTGCCGGGAAGTGGTGTTGTCTTCTATTGCTCGAGCGGTGTATTTGTATTTGCTTTGATTTTGCTTCACCGGCCAGTCACACACCGTGCAGGAGTACGTTCGGGTTAGGGTCCAAAGCCCGGCGTACATAGGATATAGTCTGGCGGATGACCTCTCTGTTGATTGCCGAAGGATGGGCTACTTTGTGTCGGATAGCTTTGGTGGAGCGTTCCCTAACAAGGTTCCCTCCACCCTGGAGATCCGAGCGTCGTAGAGTCACGCCAGTGCACCCCTGCAGGGAAGATTAATCTATTCGAATAGCCGTGTCCACGGTAACAGGACGCTTTATGCTGAAGCTGGATCTTACCACTAGAAACTATTACTATTAAACTGTATGGTTCCGGGTCTTCTTCCTCGCAGGGAGTCGAGGAAGGGAACTCAGAGGCATTATTATTATTGTTAATCATTACAACTTATATTATACAATGTTGCAGCAACTTCTGCTTCGTTGTTACTTTATGCTTTATATGAACTGTTGGCTGATTCTTACCTCATGCTGCAAGACATCGTCGGAAGATGCTAGTCTTCGATAGGCCTAGCTTCTTACCCTTGCTCTGGATTTCTGTCTTTCAGTCCACTATATACAGCCTCTTCTTTCCGTTGATACAATGCATAATGCTTAGTAGCGGACGTAAGACTCGCGGGTATACTAGATACTCACCTGCTTTATTTCCTTTACTGTTTTGCCTGATCGGCTGCTGCAGTCGACGTTGGAGCCCAGGAGCAGGAGTACCCCGGAGGCGGATACTACTACGTCGAGACCCCCGCTGACCAGGACCAGGAGTAGTTTCGGAGGCTCCCAGGCAGGAGGCCTTGCCTTTTCGATCTGTATCTCTGATGTTATTTGTGCTAGCCTTCTTAAGGCAAAAATTGACTAACTATGTCTGTACTCAGATATTATGGCTTGTATAACTTATGTATTCGGGTCCGCGTGACCCCCCTTTATTGTAACATATTTTTTTATCCTTTTGTGTTTAGTGTTGTGCTGTGATATTCTCACCGTGGCACCCTAATCTCAGTCGTGTACCCTGCGTGTATGATTACTGTACACGGATTGATTTTGGGGGCGTCACAAGTTGGTATCAGAGCCGACTGCCTGTAGGAAGCCACCCCACCACTACCTGGTCGAAGTTGAGTCTAGACTTTGAAAAACTATTTTGCTAACTTAATATTTGGCTTACGGGCCCACATCGATGTCACTACGTGTGATATCTATGGTATTAGGATCCTTTTCTCCTTACCTATGCTCTGGGACTCTGCCCTCTTATCCTTGCTGGTAAGTTTTACAAACGCTGACATTAGGATCATGTTCTCTTGATTCCACCCGGCGTTTTGGTGCTTCCCCATTGATTGAGTCGTGTTGCAGGAGTTCTACCCCAGGTCCCGGACCGCGGATCCCATTCTCATTCTGGGCAGGCCGCGCGTCCTCTGGCATTAACTCTTGTGGCCAAAAGTTTTCTTGCGGCGTGATTGACATAGTGGAATCTATGTCGCGTCGTGTAATCCTTACCGCGGTCTGCGCGCCGCCTAGTGTGTCCTTTTTCCTTAATTTCTACGACGTTACGCTGCCCGATTTTCGATTGAATCTATGTGTGGTTGTGTATGTCTTATATGACTACTCCTATATATCCGCGCCTCCTCTTTGTTGTCTCTTTACCTCTTACTCGTTTCCGGCATCACGTTAAAAATGTTCATCGCTGAAATACCCCTGTTAAATTCTAGCAGGACGGCTGGTCGTGGTCGTGGTTGTGGTGCCAACGATCCACCTCCGCCGCCGGATTACATGGCCGCGATGATGCAGCAGTTTCAGATGAACCAAGTGTTTATGCAAGGAGTCATAGATCAGCTCCAGAATCAGAACCAGAACCAGAACCAGCACCAGCATCAGCCGCCTGTGGTTACTCTACGGGATTTCATGCGTCTCAATCCCCCTCTCTTCCACCAGCCTGAACAGCCGCTGGATGCTGATGATTGGCTTCGTGACATCACTCGACAGCTGGAGTTCGCTAATGTGAGCGCTGCTGATTACGTCAACTTTGCGTCCTATTTCCTGCGTGGCCCCGCTGCTCAGTGGTGGGACACTTACAAGGGCTCGCTAGTTGAAGGGACTGTCGTCACCTGGAATGACTTCAAGGCTACCTTCCGTGCTCGTTATGTCCCCCAGGCGATTATGAACCGTATGAAGGCCGAGTTCCGCAACCTCGTTCAGGGCAACAAAACTGTCGAGGCATATCAGAGGGAATTCCTCCGCCTCTCCCGCTATGCTGCAAGTGACCTCCCCAATGATGCAAGTAGACAAGAGAAGTTCCGTGATGGTCTCAACGCAGATCTCCAGCTTGCACTGGCTTTGCACGTCTTCCCCGACTTCGCCACCATGGTGAATCAGACTATCACCCTTGAGACCGCTCAGCTTAAGTTCGGTGGTTCGGCGAAGCGCCCCCGTGATGCTGGCTCATCTTCGGGCACAGCACAGAAGCAACGCGTTTGGCTTCCACACAATGTGTATCGTCCCCCTGCCCCTGTACCAAGGCCGTCGTATGTTGCACCTCGTCTGCCTCCGCCCCCGCCGAGACAGCCGAAGACTGAGAATGCACCCCTCCGTCCTCAGGATGGCCTGTGCTTCAAGTGCCATCAGCCAGGTCACTTTTCCAGAGACTGCCCCCAGCGACAGAGTCAACTGGTAGTTCACCCTGCCGGCCGTGGAAATGGCCGTGGCAACAACAGGACCCCCAACTATAACACCGGGTCTTCTTCTCACACTCGCGGACATGCTTACAACATTAATTTCGAAGAAGCTCAGGAGCAACCTGCTACCGTGATGGGTACCCTTCTTGTTAATTCAATACCTGCTGCTGTTTTATTTGATACAGGAGCATCGCATTCATTCATGTCGGAAGCATTTGCATTGTCGCATAACTTCATGGTAGAAAAGATGGATCCACCGATGGTTGTCCGCACTCCGATAGGTCATTGCCACACCTCCAAGATAGTGCCCAAAACCATCGTTGAAATTGAAGGAATTGAGTTACTTGCTTCCCCCATCCTCCTGAAGTCTTCCACTATAGACCTCATTCTGGGCATGGATTGGTTGAAAGTCCACGATGCCGCACTTTATTGTGGCACCAGTTCTGTCCAACTTTTTCACCCCTCCGGCGAGATTGTTAACCACACCACCCGGATTACCCGTGATGCTGAAACGCATATCTATATGATTAATGCTCTGAATGTCTCACCTCTTGACGGGATTGAGAACGTTCCAGTCGTTCATGATTTTCCCGACGTCTTCCCAGAAGAACTCCCGGGAATACCCCCGATCCGAGAGGTTGAATTTGTCATCGACTTGAAACCCGGCACCGTCCCTATTGCCAAGCGTCCCTATAAGATGCCACCTCACCACCTCCTTGAACTGAAGAAGGAGATCGACGAAGCACTTCACAAAGGATTCATTCGCCCAAGTTCCTCTTCTTGGGGAGCACCTTCGCTCTTTGTCAAGAAGAGCGATGGAACAAATCGTTTGGTCCAAGATTACCGACCCATCAACCAAGCCACCATCCAGAACAAATATCCGCTTCCCCGGATCAACGATCTGTATGATCAACTTGCTGGATCCACGGTGTTTTCGAAACTCGACTTGAGGTTGGGTTACCATCAGATCCGAGTCCGTGAAGAGGACATTCCGAAGACCGCTTTCATTACTCGCTATGGTTCATACGAGTACACTGTCATGTCCTTTGGCTTGACGAATGCTCCAGCCACTTTCTCCCGGTTGATGAACTATATATTCATGGAATACCTCGACAAGTTTGTCGTGGTTTATCTGGATGATATCTTAATATACTCCAAGAATAAAGAGGAGCATGCTGAACATCTTCGCCTTATACTGGAAAAGCTTCGAGAACACAAACTCTACGCTAAGTACTCTAAGTGTGAGTTCTGGCTTCCTGAAGTGACCTACCTTGGTCACGTGATTTCCAAGGATGGCATTGCCGTCAACCCCGAACGTATCCAGGCTATTCTTGACTGGACTCCTCCCAAGACTGTCAAGCAAGTCAGGAGTTTCCTCGGACTCGCCAGCTATTGCTGCCGTTTCGTCGAGAACTTCTCCAAGATTGCCAGGCCTCTGACTAACCTGCTTCACAAAGGCGTTAAGTTTGAGTGGACAGATAAATGTCAGGAAAGTTTCCAAGCCCTCAAGGACAAGCTCACTTCTCCCCCAGTGCTAGCTCCCCCTGATACTCAGAAGGACTTCGTGATATATTGCGACGCATCTCGTCAAGGATTAGGCTGTGTCCTAATGCAAGAGCGCAAAGTGATTGCTTATGGCTCTCGTCAATTGCGTGCTCACGAAGATAAGTATCCAACACATGATCTTGAATTGGCAGCGGTCATTTATGAGTTGAAGCTCTGGCAACATTACCTCGTCGGTAATCGTTGCGAGATCTACACCGACCACCAAAGCCTGAAGTACCTATTTACACAACCAGACCTGAATCTCCGCCAACATAGATGGCTCGAGAGAATAGCCGACTACAACATGGGAATTTCTTACACCCCTGGCAAAGATAATGTGGTGGCCGATGCTTTAAGCCGTAAAGCTTACTGTAGTGAACTTGAAGTTCAAGTACAACAACCACTTCTGTATGAAGATTTTCAAAAGTTAAACCTCGAGATTGTTCCTCAAGGTTATGCAAATAACCTGGTTATCGAACCGGATCTCGTCAAATCCGTCAAGGGTATACAGTTTTATGATGATTTCGTACACAAGATTAAGCGCGATATCGCCAATGGGAGACCCTCACCCTTCACCGTTGATAGCAAAGGTGCGGCGTTCTACCAGAACCGTTTAGTGGTTACTCACAGCAAGGGCAGGCATGAGAACCTAGATATGACCCCGAAGGTCATGAGAGCGGCTCACGATACCCCGTTGTCCATTCATCCTGGAAGCACCAAGATGTACCAAGACATTCGTCAGCAATTCTGGTGGCCTAACATGAAGCAAGACATTGCCCGATATGTTTCTGAATGTTACGTTTGCCGTCGCGTCAAGGCAGAACATCAAAGACCTGCTGGAACTCTACAACCACTCTCTATTCCTGAATGGAAGTGGGACAAGATCGAGATGGACTTCGTCACTGGTTTTCCCAGATCGCAGAAAGGCCACGATGCTATCTTTGTCGTCATCGACCGCTTCTCCAAGGTTGCCCACTTTCTGCCAGTCAAGGAGACGATCTCTGCTAGTCAGTTAGCAGACTTGTATGTTTCCAGAATCGTGTCGCTCCACGGTATTCCGTTGGAGATCAGTTCCGACCGAGGCAGTATTTTCACCTCAAGATTTTGGGATAGTTTCCAAGAAGTTATGGGCACTCACCTGAATTTCAGCACCGCTTATCACCCCCAGTCGCAAGGACAAGTCGAACGAGTTAATCAAGTTCTTGAAGATATGCTTCGAGCTTGTGTCATCTCATTCGGTAAGAAATGGGAGGAATCTCCTCCATTTGCTGAATTCTCGTACAACAATAGCTATCAGGCTAGTCTGAAGATGGCACCCTTTGAAGTTCTATATGGACGTAAGTGTCAAACCCCTCTGAATTGGTCAGAAACTGGGGAACGAACCCTCCTTGGTCCGTACATCATACAGCACGCTGAAGATCAGGTTCGCGTTATTCGTGAACACTTGAAAGCTGCTCAGTCTCGTCAGAAGAGCAACTATGATCGCAAGCACAAGGAAATGGTTTATCAACCTGGCGAATATGCTTACCTCCGTGTCACCCCGATGCGAGGCACCCATCGTTTCGGAATCAAAGGCAAGTTAGCTCCTCGCTACATTGGCCCGTTCCGTATCCTTTCCAGAAGTGGACCGGTGGCATACCGTTTGGAATTGCCGGCAAACCTCTCTCAAGTACACGATGTCTTCCACGTGTCGCAACTCCGACGCTGCTTCAAAGACCCTATTCGCGAAGTGGAACATGATATGATTGAGCTGCAACAGGACTTGACTTATCAAGAACATCCGAGCCGCATTCTCGATCAGTCTGAACGCAAAACCCGCAACAAGACAACCAAGTTCCTCAAAGTTCAGTGGTCGAATCATTCTGAAGATGAAGCCACTTGGGAACGCGAAGATCGTCTTCGTGAAGAATACCCCGATCTTTTCCCCTCTACCGCTTAGATTCTCGGGACGAGAATTCCTATAGTGGGGGAGATTTGTAACACCCTCACTGTCAGTGAACAGTAATCACTGTTACTGTTCATCTCTACTGTTCAAAACTTTTGTTTGATCAACTGGTTCAGTTCAAATTCAAATTCTCCTTTGATATTGTTGCAAGCAAAGTGAACCAAGGGCATTGATCATCATGGATGAAAACAAAGTCCAATCCATAAACATTTGAAATCAAATCAAATGCTCAAAATCCCTTTGATGAAATATTAAAAACAAAGTGGAATATAAACCTTCTCCAAAAATTGTGAAACTACTTTTATAAATTCACAAATATTCAGTGGATCACTTCCAGGTGTGGATTGGTATTTATTGTGCTATGGAAAATTCTAAACAAATCAAAACAGTGGCCAAAAACCCTATTTAAATCATTTAATATTTAAATCAAATATTAAATGACTTTTATTATTGCCCAATCTTTTTGTGGCAGTAATATATGGTGTAACAATAAATATGGGACACATCCCATATTTTACAAAATTGCCTAGGTATATAAAATAATTACAAAAAGTTAATAACAGAAAAGAAAAAGGAAAAACAACAGAAAAGCAAAAGCCCTAACCTACCCCTCCCCCCGGGCTAACTCCCAGCCCACTAACCCCCCACTCCACCGAAACCGGGCTGAATGGCCCACCCCCCGGTCATCCCCCTCCTCCCGTACGGGCACCATGGCGTGGAGGCAATCGGCCGGTGCCACGGCGACGGCTGCCGCCGTGGAGGCCATCGGCAACTAGCCGACGTCGATAAGGCGCCCCCTGCCCCGTTTCCCCCCGCTTGGAAACCCTAGCACTCCACCTCTTTTCCCCTCGCGCCGCCTCCCTCGTCATCGTCCACCTCAGGTCGAGCCCGCCATGGCCGCGGCTCCTTGAACGCACGAGCCCACCGGCCACACCAGCCCTCCCCTCTGTGTCCAGTGACCTCGCCGCCATCGGCTTCCTCTTCGAGCAGAAGGAATCGACCCCGAAACCCATCTGCGCTACGCCTCGACTTCATTCCTCGTCGGCAACCGCCACCGTTCACCTCCAAATTCGCGCCACCCCGTGCTCCCCCAAGCTCTCTGCCACCTCTACACGCACCGTGGTGAGCCTCACCTCGGTTCCCCTCTCCCTCTGCAGCCTCCCTTTCGCCGTGTCCCGATCCTCCATTGGAGCCGGAGCCCACCGCCGTGGTGGAGCTCGTCTCCGTGGCGTAGCTCATGCATATGGCGCGCCATGCGCGTCCTAGTACTCCTAGCGCTCCCAGGAGCCCGTTCCCGTGGCGCACGGTCGTGGTTCCCGTGTGCAATCGCCGTGTCCGTCGCCGCCCTGTCACTGCAAGCCGCCGCGCTCGCCGTAGCCGTTGCTCCGGTGAGCCCCTGGCCACCCCGAGCCCACAGATCGACGCGCCTCTCTCCCCTCCGTCGAATGAGCCCAACGCCACCCCCTCCCGTGCTCTGTAGCGCAAGCGCGCTCCACCTCGCCGTCGTCTGTCTCCGGCGAGGGCCTGGGAGGCTGTCAGGCGGGGCCCCCTGGCAGGCCTGTTAGTTAAGCCTAACCACCCCACCCCCCTAATAACCCTGTTTATTAAAAGGATTAAGAAAACCCCCCACTGTTAAGTATAATAACAGAAACCCCCAGCCTATGACATATGGGCCCATGCCCTTCTAATTAATTTATTTTCCTAATTAATCTTCTGTGTCAATGACACCTGGACCCCACCACCTTGTTAATTTAATATTTTGAATAATTGATATTAGTCAGTGCATGACATGTGGGCCCTGGCCCTATTTAAATTGATTAATTGTTTTTATTATCACTGTGAGGCTGACCAGTGGGTCCCACTGGTCAGGTTTGACCAGTCAAACTGTTGTGGATAATGTTACTATTTTATTAATAAAAATAATTCCAGAAAATCTTTTAAATGATTTAAAACTTTGAATTTGAATATCTTTTAAACTGTAAGTCAGATTCAAAAAATTTATACATCAAAATTGATCAGAAAAATATAACGAATACGGATACACTATCTGTATGTCTATCCCACCCCCTCTAACACACCGATCATCGACATTCCCCCCCTCCGGGCTGTCTGTCGATAATTCCTGGTACCGATAAAAAGTACCCGGATGAATTTATTCCGAACATGAAAGTTGTTCGGAATAGTTCAACTAGCACGGATACACCCCCCTTATCTTTGTCGAATGTCCACGACACCTCCAGCATGAACCCTTCCCCCTCCGGACACCCTGTCCGGTAATCACCCGGAGCTGGCAGTTCATCCCCGGATGAATTCCCGCTCCGAGCAACGTACATTGCACTGCTTTAGAACACCGTTAACTTTGCTTACGCCATGCTATTCATCTGTTTGTTTATGCTTGCTTTGTATTTACTGTTTCTCCCCCCCTTTATTCTCCGGTAGACCCCGCTGCTACCACTGACTACACCGTTGCCGGGTACGACTACTTCGTCGACGACCCTGCCCCTACCGTCGAGCTTCCAGGCAAGCAGAGCCATTCTCTTCCCCAGATATCGCCTACCTGTTCCGTATTTTCTTGCACTAGGCATGGTTACTGCTGCTGCTACGATTACAATCCTATTCAATTGCATAGCCTGTTTTTGTCGCCCTTGATGTACCCCCTTTACCCTATGCTGCCTATTATATTTATGCATTATTCAGCAGTGAACCCTGCGCATTGTTAGCTAGGACTAGATAGCGGGCCGTGATCACTCAGGGGGGTGAACACGGATACCATATATACAACTACACAGGTACGGTACAAAGCAGACACCGCCAAAGGCCCCTATCTGGGTTATGCCTAGTCACCTCAAGTGTGAGCTATCAAGGGGTAATCCTTGTACTCCACTCGAGGCTGACTTTGTCTTGCCGCCATAGGGTCCTGAACAGCGGTTGTCCTTAAAGGTAAGAAAGTCGGGCGACCCAACGGTGCTCGCGAGAGGTATTGTGCCGGGAACGACAGGGAGGGTACGACCGACGTTACTGGCGTGCTTGGCCCCTGCTCGTATCTCGCGAGAGTTACCAAACCATGAAAGTCGAGATCTACCAAGAGCGAACGCGAGACAAGGTAAGGAGATGGTTCACCTTGTTGGTAACCGCAGTGACTTGGTGGGACGACACGGCAGGCACCGATGTACTGGTGGTCCTGACTGCTGTCGTTGACCGTGGGTCGGTTAAGTCGAGGCAACGATAACGGTTGTCACGCAGGTTAATTAAAATGCTAAATGGTTCGGCGGATGTCTTGAGTAGCCTTTTGGCTTGTACGCACTACCTAAACGTGGGACGAGGAGTGTGCGCTCCCCTGCATCGTAGTCTCGTTCGAGGGTCTTCAGACGTCAGCAGTACCGCGGGCTGATTGCCGGGAAGTGGTGTTGTCTTCTATTGCTCTGTCGGGACCCGGGGTTAGCGTATGTAATTCCAGTCACGATACAATCACATGGAGAGCCGAGAACCGTACCCACTTGTCTAAGCAGACAAGGCCAAGCACAGAACGTTCTCGGTAAGCATCGAACGTGAGGGGCATCCCATTCAGGCCAGATGATCAACTGAGATGGGTCCTCAACGTCCGCTCACAAGTCTAAATGCTTATGGGTGGTGAATCCCATACTCATAGACAAGTCGCCTCAACCATGTTATCGATTGGATCCTAACTCTTACATAAACTTACTCCAGCCCGATCACTTAGTCGGGGTCTAGGGCGGGCTCGATCATACAACAAAGTGTGCACGTGACAGAGTCACGAGCAATCGCGTCGCGATGCCCCAAGCTGCGCACATCTAAGGGCCACTTGGTGTATAAAAGACCGCCATCCAGATCACAACTAAGGTCTCGAAAGGAGGTGCTTAAGGCGGTGTTCAACGAGACAACCCACTGTGTACTCCTACACAGCCTCTCGTCGTTCACCTTGTATTAGGGTGGATTCACCGAGACAGTTTCACTTTCATCAACACCATGTTCACTATCATCCCGACTCACATTAAAAGCAACCTCACTGTAACACTAAGCATGCAATAAGCTGTAACAGTTGCAGGGGCCTCATGATATCAATCAACTCCTATGTCAGCTAGGATTGTGGTTTGCTTACTACTGTGACAATATGATAGGTCATGCATCGGATATGGGTTCAACTATGCGGTAGAATCGATACAAGATGATCTCCTAAACATGCATAAGCGAGACTGAGAGGGAATTGGGATTTTATAGACATGATCAATGGGGTTTGCTTGCCTTGCTGACGACACACGGGGTTTAACGGTGGTCTTCTTCTTCGGGGGTGATCACCGTCTCGGAAAAGCTGGTACCGAAAACAATCATCAACAAGGGGGGGACAACTTCGGAAGTAAAATGCACAAGCACGTGATATTGTTGTACATGATGTGAAAGGTATTGATTTGTGGTACATTTGATTTAAATGAAGTGTATTGCATTTGAAATGCAAATTCAAACTCCACATATGAATTTCAATTTAACCAAATTGCAGTTGAAAATGTTTGATCATTTGAAACCATGTGATCATATGTGTGATATGCTTCTGAAGTTCAAGTGATCATGTTTGCATTGTAATGGTTAAAATTTGAATTGCATTTGAATTAAATTTGAATTAATTCCAATTAAGCCAAATAGCAAAAGCTACTGGTCCCATTTTAAAATCAACTCAAACATGGTTGAAAGTTGCATATTTGGATAGAGAATTTTATGCTGATCATTTTTCATATATTATTTGTCCAAATCTGAGTTCATATGAATTTTCTATGAATTTCTAAAGTTTCACCTATTTTCTGTAATTTCTGGATTTCTTTAATTCTTTTCTATTTAAATTTAATCAGAGAAACTGATTATTGCATCAGCATGACCTCAGCAGGGGGCTGACATGTGGGGTCGGGGTGTCAGTGGCAGTGGGTTTAATTCCCTGTTAGATTAAACTAACAGAGGTTAATTAGCATAGGGGGGGCCACTGGTCAGTGAGGTTAGGGTTAGTTTAGTGGTGGGTTAGGGGCTAAGTGCCCGGCGGCTTGACGCCGGTGGCAGTGGCCACGGCGGCGCTCGCCGGACTTGGCCAAAAGGCCACGGGGAGAGGCGTGGGTGGTACAGGGAGGAAGCTGGGGGCCTCGCGCGTCTGAAGATGCCATCGGGGGTTCAAGGGGAGGTGCTGGAGCACGGCTACGACGGCAATGGCGGCGGCCGGCGTCGGTTGAAGAGGGAATCGGGCACGGGGGGCACGGGGGATAGCGGGAGCAGGGGGTTTCGAACCGGAAGCTCACCCTGGATCGAATGGTGAGGACGGCGGAGTCGGGGGAAACACCACGGCGGCGCAATCGACGACGGGCTCCACTGCGGCCGGCGGCAAGTCGGTGAAGATGGAGACGTCCTCGGGTCCTCTGGGTTCGATTCCGTGCTTGGGGAGACGAAGACGAGTACGGCGAGTCTTCTGGACACTTCAGCTTGGCGAGAGGAGGCCGTTGGCCACGTGCTTTCCACGGCAGCGCTCCGGTGGGCTCATTGTCGGCGGCGAAATCGACGATGCAGAGGGAGCCAGATCTTGCGGGGGGAGAGGGAGATGGAGGGGGCCTCTCTGGGGCGTTGCGTGGCGTGCGCTGAGGGCTGGGGAGGCCTAGAAGAGCCCCGTCGTCGCGCTGGCGTCGCCGGCTCCCTCCCAGCTCGCCACCGAGCTGGTTGAGGAAGACGACAAGGGTTCGTGGGCTTGGGCCGGGGGAGGAGTGAGTTGGACCTGCGGCCTGGCTGGGTGGGCTTGCTTTCCTTTTTCTATTTTCTGTTATTTCTATTCTGTTTTCCTTTTCTGTTATTTGTTTTGCCCCAAATAAAATAGCAAGGCATTTTATAAAATCATGAAAACTTTTATGTGGGCTTATAACATAAATATCTATCCACTCATAAGTTTTGGTGACTTTTGAAAATCAAACAATTTGAATTTAAATTCAAATTGGAGTTAAATTTAATTTCCAATGCACCTTTTGAATTTTTGAATATTCCATGGGCATGGGAAAATCCCCAAACCACTTTTAAAATGATTACCATCATTTCTAGGAATTTTCCAAACATTCAAATGATTTTTGGAAAAAGATTTTTATCTGGCCATTTTATTTAATTTCTCAGGGCTTTTCTTTTCCCCATTTTTGAATTTTCTTTTAAAATTTGCATGATGCAAAGGGGCACTCAAACCCTAGCACTTACCCTAGTTGGGGTTCTGACATGCTCGAGCGGTGTATTTGTATTTGCTTTGATTTTGCTTCACCGGCCAGTCACGCACCGTGCAGGAGTACGTTCGGGTTAGGGTCCAAAGCCCGGCGTACATAGGATATAGTCCGGCGGATGACCTCTCTGTTGATTGCCGAAGGATGGGCTACTTTGTGTCGGATAGCTTTGGTGGAGCGTTCCCTAACAAGGTTCCCGCCACCCTGGAGATCCGAGCGTCGTAGAGTCACGCCAGTGCACCCCTTCAGGGAAGATTAATCTATTCGAATAGCCGTGTCCACGGTAACAGGACACTTTATGCTGAAGCTGGATCTTACCACTAGAAACTATTACTATTAAACTGTATGGTTCCGGGTCTTCTTCCTCGCAGGGAGTCGAGGAAGGGAACTCGGAGGCATTATTATTATTGTTAATCATTACAACTTATATTATACAATGTTGCAGCAACTTCTGCTTCGTTACTTTATGCTTTATATGAACTGTTGGCTGATTCTTACCTCATGCTGCAAGACATCGTCGGAAGATGCTAGTCTTCGATAGGCCTAGCTTCTTACCCTTGCTCTGGATTTCTGTCTTTCAGTCCACTATATACAGCCTCTTCTTTCCGTTGATACAATGCATAATGCTTAGTAGCGGACGTAAGACTCACGGGTATACTAGATACTCACCTACTTTATTTCCTTTACTGTTTTGCCTGATCGGCCGCTGCAGTCGACGTTGGAGCCCAGGAGCAGGAGTACCCCGGAGGCGGATACTACTACGTCGAGACCCCCGCTGACCAGGACCAGGAGTAGTTTCGGAGGCTCCCAGGCAGGTGGCCTTGCCTTTTCGATCTGTATCTCTGATGTTATTTGTGCTAGCCTTCTTAAGGCAAAACTTGACTAACTATGTCTGTACTCAGATATTATGGCTTGTATAACTTATGTATTCGGGTCCACGTGACCCCCTTTATTGTAACATATTGGTTTATCCTTTTGTGTTTAGTGTTGTGCTGTGATATTCTCACCGTGGCACCCTAATCTCAGTCGTGTACCCTGCATGTATGATTAGTGTACACGGATTGATTTTGGGGGCGTCACACCTTCTCTATCAACATTTATCAGTTCGTCTATCGTTTCACTATATTTTTATCACTTCATGCATTATGTGATATGCTTGGAGCGTGTCGCTCTTAGGTTTTGTTTTTAGTTTTCTTTAGCTTTGTTTGTTGTTCATAACAAGTTAGAACTCAGCTTTCTTTGTGTGGGAGAGAAACACGCTGCATTTCTAAAATTTAGAACACAACATAGGGCTTTTCATGCTTATCTTTGTTGTGTTTGTTCTTTATCTTTCAGTAGCTACTGTCATGTTTTGCTCTTAGCTTTCATGCTTATATTTTAAAATAGATTTTGTTTGTTTTGTTGCTGGAACTCTCTTGAGTTTCATGTTTATCTTGTTTAGAGAGTTTGCCTGTTGCACTGAGTTGTGTATCTTGACTTAAAGTAGGCAATTGAGGTTGCTATTCTTTTGTAGTAGTAACTTGAAATAGTTTTGAGGTGTTGTTTTGAGTAATGTTTGGACTTTTGGTGTCAAGAGCTTTAGCCTATTAGTGATAGATGTCGTATTTTGGGCAATCCGTGTTTATTTTCAAAAACCTACAAATTAGTTGAGAACTCTAGCTACTAGATGGATCATTACTCTTCTGAAGGGTCGAATATTAGAGTACACTCACGTACCATGAGTCGAGGATGCGCAAGGATAACCAAACCCCCATACACTCCTCCTAGGGGTACTTGTCTCTTTGTGAACCTCCTTATTAGATTGAGAGTTACCGATAATAAGTGCATGAGTTCTTCAGACTAATGTGAGTATTCGAAAGTTGACACTTCCACCTTCCCATATTTTGCTAGCCTTTCCTGTGCCGTGCATTGCTTTCTTCTCACTCCGAGAGTTGGCGTCCACCTTCGCCGGTACATCCAAACCCTTGGTACGATACGCTCTGTCATCATAAGCCTCCTTATATCCTTCCTCAAAACAGCCACCATACCTACCTAACAAGGCATTTCCATAGCCTTTCCGAGATACACTGCCATGCAACATCCATCTTCTCATGACTCGACCTTCATGTCATACATGCTACTTTCTTGATCGATGAGACGCATGCTAGTTGGGCCTTGCCCTAATCATTGCTACATGACGCACTAGTATCATTGCATATCCTGCTACCCTGGCAGAGGCATGCATTTTCATACATCATGATAGTTACATTTTCTTTATGATTTGAGTACTTTGTAAAGTGTGAAAGATCTTCTATACTTTTTGTAATATATAGAGTGTTGCCCCTAAAGTGAGGAAAAGATCCCAAAGAGGACAAATTAAAAGATCCCAAAGAGGACAAATTAAAAGATCCCAAAGAGGACAAATGAGAGAGAAATAGAAAGAGCCATTGAGGCCACGAAAAAATACAGAAAATAGAAAAAAGAAAAAAAGAAAAAAAAGAGAGAAAATAAAAAGAGAGAAGGGGGCACACCACTATTCCTTTTGAGAGATCCACACTCGTACTCCCTTTTATATCTTGTACTCCATAGATATTATCATTCATGCATATAGCTATGTGGGGACCTTCACACTATAGAACTTGGCTTGTATATTCAAATGATGAGCCTCCTCAAATGAGCTCTAGGTCTTATTGAGCAAGCAAGTTGGATGCACCCTGATGACCCTCAAAGTAAAGAGATATATTTTAGCGTTTTCGATAAGTAAGAGTGTCGAACCCAACGAGGAGAGAAAGGTATTGATAGGTGATAGTAGGCAAGGAATAACTGCAAACACTAAAAGGTAACTTTATAGGGGTTTCGATATAAGCAATGATAAGACAAAAGCAAGCAAAGTAAGTAGCACTGAGGAGCAGCAAGTGGCCCAATCCTTTTGTGCAAAGGATAAGCCTGGCAACTGAACTTATAAAGACTAAAGCGTTCTTGAGGACACATTGAGAGTTAGTCACGTTCTTTCGCCATACTCCGTATCGATAACAAGTGTTGTGCTGATAAGTGTTGAGTGGGTGGATCTATGCTAGAACACCTTCTAGACTAAGATAAGTGCACTCTTATGATTAAACATCTTGCAAGCATCCGCAAATACAAGATAGAAATTAAGGCAAAACCTAACCACAGCAATAAGATCAAGGATCCATTACTCCCTTGTGCAAAAGTGTGCAAACTGGGGTTCAGGTTTCTGTCACTCCAGCAACCCACCGTAAGCATTCTTAATACACAATGTATTCCCCTAGGTCCTTAAGAAGGCAAAGTGTTGAGTGTTCGACTCACATAACACCACTAGGAAAATAACAACACAACTTAAATATCAAACAACACAAATTACTTCAACATCATATGACTACTAGCAACTAGACTTCTCCCATGTCCTCAAGAACTAAAGTAACTACTCACAAGACATAAAAGAGATCATGATCAGAGGTGATAAATATATGATAAACAATCTGGACATAATGGTATTTCTCCAACAAAACTCAATAGCATTCACCACAAAGGAGTAATCAACATCAGTAAAGTAGAGAGGGTAGATAGTACGGATTACAACACAAGATGAACTTGTGAGGTGAGATTGGATGGTGGTGGAGATGGTGCTGATGTTGGGGATGATGTTGATGATGATCTCGATGATGCCCGTGACGATGGTGATGACGATGGCGATGATCTCCCCTTCCGGGAGGTGATCTCCTCGGCGGAATCTTCCCGCCGGAGAGCCCTTTTCTTCTCTGTAGGTTTCCGCCACGGAGCGGTGGCGGAACTCCGTGATGGCCTCCCTTTTTAGGGTTTTTGCGTAACGAGGAGTATATAGGCCAGAGGGGGGGGAGCCGGGAGTGGCCCCAGGGCTCCAGGCGTCCTCCCGGCGCGGCCAGGGGTGGGGCCGCGCCAGGTGGCCGCCTGTGGCCCCTGTGGCCTCCCTGTGGCCCCTCTTCGGCGAGCCTTCGTTATTCTTCTGGAAAATACCCCCCGTCGATTTTCAGGTAATTTGGAGGTATTCTTCTTCAGCAACTCAGCGTCCACTTTTTACCGCTGAATCCTGCGTCTGCTGCTTCGGCACCGAAAAGTTGCAAACTGTGTAAAATAAGCCAAAACAACATAAGAACATCATCGTAACATGAAATATATCAATGAATAATGATGAATTATGATATAAAATAGTGATGCATTTCGGACGTATCAACTCCCCCAAGCTTAGACCTCGCTTGTCCCCAAGCGAAAACTAAGCTCGGTAAACCTGTCCACAAGTTTAGAGAGTGAAGTGTCGATAAATAAAATACGGAAAAGAAGCATCATGATCTTTTCACCAAACTCAAACATCCTAGTCAGAAATCTCCAACTTATAAAGCCCTCATGAAAGAGTAATAACAATTATAAACAAAAGTAGGGCTAAGGAAACTCATCAAATCATGGCAAACAAGTCTTTTGGTCAAGGGACAACTAAAAGCTTTTATCTTTGCTCTTTCTCTTTATATTTTGAAGTGATGATTTGGAACGTTTTGAAAGAACAAGCTATTAGTCATGAAGTGTAAATGCTAACACAAAGGAAGATGTTTGCTTGGCAAAGGCTTTTACAAATACCTTACTTATCAAGAGATAATGTCAACAATGATATGGCGTGGCAAAACTTTAATGCAACATTATATGGATGAATCTTCATCAGCATCAAGTGTCTGTTCTCTTAGGAAAGGAGGAAGTAGGGAAAACTGACTCAACACAAAAGTAAAGGAACTAAAAATCTTGTTAAAGGCAAGCAGGGAAAACTCAAGTGCTATCCTTAGATCAAACAGAATGAAAACAAGTTTTGAGAGGTGCATGATTTGTCAACGAATGCTAATAGATAACTCAATTGCTTCTCAGGTTGGACAAGTTTCGAGGAACGGCTCCCAAACGGGGACGATCACATCCCCGCAATCTCCTTTGTTTATCACTGCCAAAGTTTTCTGATTTCTCATGAACAAAGCGTGAAGGAGGGTTGTTGGTTGTGATTATCTTTTGTGAGCTGGGCGCACTCATGCCAGTTCCTCCTCGTATTCGGGGTTTGCAGATTATACATGCAATCCCGGGGTAAAACTTGTCCAACTTAAGAAGGTCATGAGTTAACTACTACTACCTCATGAGCTAAAACAGGGGCACTCATACGTCCCAAATGTATCTATAATTTCTGCTTGCTCCTTGCATGTTTTGTGTGACTTTGCCATGTTTTGCTTGAACTTTCATACACTTTTGAGCATATTTGGACTAATCTATTAACCCAGTGCACCCAACTGTCAGTTGTTGTTTTCTGCTGTTTTTGTATTTCAGGTTTACCGGCCATTAAAAGTGCTCCAAAAAATCTGGAAAAATCAGATAAAAAATCAGCGACCCGGAAGCTTTCGGAATAACCAAGGTAACGGAGGGGGGCCACCACCAGGAGACCAGGAGGGTCCCTGGCACGGCCCCACCCTAGGCCGCGCCAGGAGGCCTCCTGGCTGCCTGGTGGCCCCTCTTGGTGCCCCCTTCGCCTATATTTAGCCCTCGGGGTGGAAACCCCTAATATCGATATCTTTTCCGCGATCTCGCCTCTGTACCACTGCCGCCGCCGCTTCAAGATCGGGGCTGCCTGGAGAAGCTGCTCCGGCACCCTGCCGGGAGAAGCTACCCCCTCCGGGAGACCATACATAGCCATGGACACCTCCCGTATGTACCGTGAGTAGTTTCCCTTGGACCATGGGTCCGTGACCAGTAGCTATGTGATGTTCCTCTCCCCTCTTTGTGCCTCCACTTTAGAGACCTCGTGAGCTGCCTCACATGATCGAGGCACCTTTATAATTTTCTGCCGTTGCTATACTGAGTTTGTTCGGATCTGATGGATTATGAGACTATGTTCAGATTGTGATGAGTAATATATTTGGTTCTTCACTTTTATATTTTGTTCTTGAGTAAATTCTTGCATGTTCTCCGTTGCCGTATTTTACTTTGGCCAAATATTTTTTTGCAACTCCAAGAGGGAGCGATATGCTTGATTGTGGGTTCAGCCCCTTGATGTCTAGCTTGAGTGACAGAAACATGAGACTAGGGGATGTGCTGTTGCCACCAGGGATAAAACAACGGTGCTTGTATCCGCGGATGCAAGGATTGTTTACTTTACACAAAGTTCTTTTAATGCAGTTGTCTCTTGCTTTGGATTTACACTTTGGGTGGGATTCACAACTTAATACCAGCGAGATGTTCTGGATAGATATCTCAAGGTGGATGATTCGTAGTAGATGCAGTTGGATTTTGGTCTACTTACCTTGGCGTACTGCCCATTGCTTTTGAGCCCTTCCTTTCTTTGCAGCATAGTTAGCATTGCGGTGCCTTCATAATCCTGTCAATTGCCCAACTATGATTTGTTTACCTCGCTAGCACTTTTATCGTCTTTTGGGAGAGAGACATCACTAGTGAAAATCACGGGACCCCAGTCCATCTTCACATTATTGTTTACATCTTTAGTTTACTTTTCAGTTGCTATCACTATCATTATTATCTCTTGCGTTAATCCTTTGTAAACAGCAAGGCCGGAGGAATTGACAACTCCTCTGTACTCGTTGGGAGCAAAGTTATTTTTTGCTGTGTGCAGGTCCACGTCAAGCGTCGTGACACCTTCTTGTATCTCTTGGAGTCCTACTGGTTCGATAACCTTGGTATCTTTACCGAGGGAAATTTGCTGCTACGCTAAATCTCACCTTCCACTTGGGGTAACACACGAGGAGTGAGAGATCCCCACCGTATCAAGCCAATTTCTGGCGCCGTTGCCGGGGACTCCAGTCTACAAGATAGGGGAGTTGCACACTATATTTTATCTTTGCTTTTTAGTCTTGTTAGTTTACCTTTCAGTTTTATCTTCGTGTCCTTTATCAAAAATCCAAAAAATAGTATGTCTAGTTCCTTACTTTCCAATCAATGTCTGACTTCTTTGAAACCAGATCTTATTGGCTGGAGGATTCACCGAGGATCAACAAAAGTGGTACAAGGAACACCGCTTGTCTCAAAAGGGGATACACTTATGGAATCAAATACATCAGTTGTATGAGTATGCTAGGAACTTGTGCTCAATATATAATATATCTTTCTGCAGGGATGAATCTTGTTGCTTTATGAGGCACAAACACCTTGCTTTCCAATGTGAGTACAATGATGACGAAACCTTAGCTTCTTATGCTAAGAGAAACTATGATTTTTATGATGCAGAGGAAATAGAAGAATTTGTTGCTTATAAGGGTGCCTATGAAATTACTTCTCTTCTTAAAAATATTGATGATGCCCCTTACAAATCTGAGAGTCTTGCTATACTAAACTATTATTTGGAAAATGACGATGCAAATTATTATATCACTGATCATCTTGAGAGAATCTCTCCCCCGAAGGAAGAGACTAATGATTTGCAGGACTCTATGGAAGAAGAAATTGTTGAACCTGAAAGCTCCCTGGATGAAAAAGAGGAGGAGAGTGACGAAAAAAAGGAGGAAGAATGGAGCCATCCATGTCTACCTTCTAATGAGAGTAACTCTTTGAATCTTACCTTATATGAGTGTTATGATCCTATGGATTCTTTTGACATATCCCTTTTTGATGAAGTTCATGCCTTCTATGCTTATGGCCATGATGCCACTTTGGATGATGCTTACGGAGATGAACTTTCTATAGTTTCGCATGTTAAGCATGAAATTGTTGCTATTGCACCCACACTTGATTTTTCTATTATCCTTTTGAAATCTCCAAATATTCCGGAGAGTTTTGTCCTTATTAAACGTCAATGTGACGGGTTGCATTTATCTTATGATCCTAAAGACCGTGTTGCAAATTATACACGTGTGCTTGTAGGTCATGCACAACATGATTTATGTGATAGTTATATTCTTGATGTTGTTCATGATACTACTGAAAATTACTTTGAGAGGGGAAATTTTGGTTGTAGAAACTTCCATATTACTAAAACACATCTCTTCATGTTGAAAGTTTTGAAGTTGTTCTTTTTCGACCTTCCTATGCATGTCACTTTGTGCTTCTTTGATTTATTTTCTTACAAGATACCTATGCATAGGAAGTGGGTTAGGCTTAAATGTGATTCATATTTGCTTCTTGATGCCCTCTTTTTCTTCAAAATTCTTATTCTTGTGAGAGCATCTTCTATAATCTTTAAGCCTAGCTAATGGCTTTAAAGAAGCGCTTTCGGGAGGCAGCCCGCAACGAATTTAGGTTTTTATTTTTTCTTTTTCTACTGTTCTTAGTGGTCTTGATTATTGTTACTAGTGTAGCAACATCATTGTATCTTTACTATTCAAGTTTTGTGCCTTTTATAGCCTCATACGACAAGGGAAGTGAAAGTTGTGACATGCTGTCCAGAAAACAGATTCTGTCCTCGTGACTAGAAAAATCATGGAAAATCCCAGTTCATCTTTTTGAGCTGAATTTTTTACACAGCGTGATCTATACAATTACGAAACTTGCGTATGTTCTGAGTTTTTTTTATTTGAGTTGCAGAAGTACCCCTAAAAAATTCGTTTTTACCTGCTGGTCTGTTTTTCACAGATTCTGTCCTGTTTTGCCTTTTCTTCGTTTTGCAAACCTTAAGCTTGATTTTTCTTTGCAAAAACCTATTGGAAATCTTGAGAAACAGTAGCTCTTCAAGTTTATATTTATTTCCAGTAGAGAAACAATTATTTTATTATGGGCACTAACCTCTCTAATCAGTCTACAATGAGTTATGTATGAAGGGAGTTTTCAAGTGTGCGATGGAAGATGATGAAAGAAGATCCTGGAGTGTCAAACGCTCAATCTTGGGGATGCCCATGTGCACCCCCAATAAATATTCAAGGAGACTCAAGCGTCTAAGCTTGGGGATGCCCCCGTTCATCCCCTTCTTCATCAACAATTATCAGTTCGTCTCTCGCTGCACTATATTTTTATCACTTCATGCGTTATGTGCTATACTTGGAGCGTCTCGCTCTTTACTTTTCTAGGTTTTTTTTTATTTGTTTGCTGTAGTAACAAGTTAGATCCCAGCTTAATATTTTGTGTGGGAGAATTACACGCTCCGCTTGAATTAGAACTCCTCATAGGATTTGCATGCTTATTCTTTTAGCTGTGAGTTGTTCTTTTTCTTTTCTTAGCTGCTGCTCTGTTTAGTTGTAGTGCTTTAGTTTTTCTAGAGCTTTTATTTTGTGTTAGGTTGAACTTTCTATAGGTTGTCTGTTTTATTTTGTTAGAGAGTTTTCCTGTTGCACTGAGTTTTGTGTCTTGACTAGAGGTAGGTAGTTGAAGTTGCTATTCTCTTTGTAGTAGTAACTTGCAATAGTTGTGAGGTATTGACTAGAGTAATGTTTGAACTTTTGGTGTCAAGAGCTCGAGCCTATTAGTGATAGATGTCGTATTTTGGAAAATCCGTGTGTTTTTCAAAAACCAAAAACTCCTGTTGAGAACTCTAGATACTAGATGGATCACTAACCTCTGGAGGGTTCGAATATTAGAGTACACAAACGTACCATGAGTCGAGGATGCGCAAGGATAACCAAACCCCCATACACTCCTCCTCGGGGTACTTGTATTTTTGTGAACCTCCTGATTAGATTGAGAGTTACTGACAATAAGTGCATGAGTTCTTCGGACTAATGTGAGTATTCGAAAGTTGACACTTCCACCCACCTATACTTTTTCTAGCCTCTTCGGTACCGTGCATTGCCCTTTATCACCTTGAGAGTTGGCGCATATTTCGCCGGTGCATCCAAACCCTTGGCACGATACACTCTGTCATCATAAGCCTCCTTATATCTTTCCTCAAAACAGCCACCATACCTACCTACAAGGCATTTCCATAGCCTTTCCGAGATACATTGACGTGCAACATCCATCTTCTCATGACTTGATCCTCATGTCATACCTTTGCATCATGATAGTTAAATCTTCTTTATGTGAGTACTTTTGTAAGGTGTGAAAGATCTCCTATATTCTTGTAAAATATAGAGTGTTGCCCCTAAAGTGAGGAAAAGATCCCAAAGAGGACAAAATCAAAAGATCCCAAAGAGGACAAATGAGAGTTAAATAGAAAGAGCCATTGAGGCCAGCAAAAAATACAAAAAAAAGAAAAAAGAGAAAAAGAAAAATAAAAGGAGAGAAGGGGGCACACTACTATTCCTTTTGAGAGATCCACACTAGTACTTCATCCTCTACCCCTTGTACTCCATAGAGATCATCATCATGCATATATCTATGTGGGGACCTTCACACTATAGAACTTGGCTTGTATATTCCAATGATGAGCCTCCTCAAACGAGCTCTAGGTCTTCTTGAGCAAGCAAGTTAGATGCACCCCCACTAGTTCCCTTGGAGAGCTTTTAGCTCACATGTGCATCCGTTGCATGGAAATCCCTACTCCTCACATCATATCTATCATTTGGCTTTCTTTCTCCTATGATTGTCCTCATTGATTTGAGCCTTTCACACCTTTTTTTTCTTCCTCCTCCACCTTCTTTTCTGTTTCGCCTTTTAGGTGTCAACTTTCTTGCTCACTCTCATTCATTGCATGAATGCTCAACATATCGAAAGGGAGTGGATCGGTTTGACTTGTACCTGGCTAGTGGTCTGGGGACGAGTCAAGATAAGAAGCCGAAGGAGACCAAGTGTGAAACTTTAGTAGATAGTTGTTCTCAACAACCTTTTTTCTCTATTTTTCCCAGTCCCCTGCTTGCACGCAAACACCATCTGGAGACATTCGAGTCACGAACAGCGAGAGCTCTTGCACCTTTTGTTCTTTTGTCGCTTGTGTCAATGCTAATATAGACTCTTGCTTGTTAAGACTTGAATTGAATTGCATGCTTTGATTGCTTTACTTACAAAGTTCTTATATGGTTGTGTGGCATGTCACCACAGAAATTATGCTGGTTATCATTTACCTACTCGAGGACGAGCAGGAATTAAGCTTGGGGATGTTGATACGTCCCAAACGTATCTATAATTTCTGCTTGCTCCATGCATGTTTTGTGTGACTTTGCCATGTTTTGCTTGAACTTTCATACACTTTTGAGCATATTTGGACTAATCTATTAACCCAGTGCACCCAGCTGCCAGTTGATGTTTTCTGCTGTTTTTGTATTTCTGGTTTTCCGGCCATTATAAGAGCTCCAAAAAATCTGGAAAAATCAGATAAAAAATCAGCGACCCGGAAGCTTCCGGAATAACCAAGGAAGCGGAGGGGGGCCACCACCAGGAGACCAGGAGGGTCCCTGGCGCGGCCCCACCCTAGGCCGCGCCAGGAGGCCTCCTGGCTGCCTGGTGGCCCCTCTCGGTGCCCACCTTCGCCAATATTTAGCCCTCGGGGTGGAAACCCCTAATATAAATCTCTTTTCCGCGATCTCGCCTCTATACCGCCTCCGCCGCCGCTTCAAGATCGGGGCTGCCTGGAGAAGCTGCTCCGGCACCCTGCCGGGAGACCATCCATAGCCATGGACACCTCCCGTATGTACCGTGAGTAGTTTCCCTTGGACCATGGGTCCGTGACCAGTAGCTATGTGATGTTCCTCTCCCCTCTTTGTGCCTCCACTTTCGAGACCTCGTGAGCTGCCTCACATGATCGAGGCACCTTTGTAATTTTCTGCCGTTGCTATACTGAGTTTGTTGGGATCTGATGGATTATGCACTATGTTCAGATTGTGATGAGTAATATATTTGGTTCTTCTCTTTTATATTTTGTTCTTGAGTAAATTCTTGCATGTTCTCCGTTGCCGTATTTTACTTTGGCCAAGTATTTTGTTGCAACTCCAAGAGGGAGCGTTATGCTTGATTGTGGGTTAAGCCCCTTGATGTCTAGCTTGAGTGACAGAAACATGTGACTAGGGGATGTGCTGTTGCCACCAGGGATAAAACAACGGTGCTTGTATCCGTGGATGTAAGGATTGTTTACTTTACGCAAAGTTCTTTTAATGCAGTTGTCTGTTGCTTTGGATTTACACTTTGGGTGGGATTCGCAACTTAATACCAGCAAGATGTTCTGGATAGATATCTCAAGGTGGATGATTCGTAGTAGATGCAGTTGGATTTTGGTCTACTTACCTTGGCGTACTGCCCATTGCTTTTGAGCCCTTCCTTTCTTTGCAGCATAGTTAGCATTGCGGTGCCTTCATAATCCTGTCAATTGCCCAACTGTGATTTGTTTACCTCGCTAGCACTTTTATCGTCTTTTGGGAGAGAGCCATCACTATTGAAAATCACGGGACCCCGGTCCATCTTCACATTACTGTTTACATCTTCAGTTTACTTTTCAGTTGCTATCACTATCATTATTATCTCTTGCGTTAATCCTTTGTAAACAGCAAGGCCGGAGGAATTGACAAATCCTCTATACTCATTGGGAGAAAAGTTATTTGTTGTTGTGTGCAGGTCCACGTCAAGCGCCGTGACACCTTCTTGTATCTCTTGGAGTCCTACTGGTTCGATAACCTTGGTATCTTTACCGAGGGAAATTTGCTGCTACGCTACATCTCACCTTCCACTTGGGGTAACCAACAAGGAGTGAGAGATCCTCACCATATCAGGCACAAAACAGAAGATTTTGGACATCCAAGGATAACAAAAAATTCTATTCTTTAGGAATGGTAGTGGAATACCACGAATAGGAAGGTATAGTGGACTCATCTAGAAGGTACTGGTTTCAGGGTATGGATGTACAAGCAGAATTCCTCTTAGTACAGGGGTTTGGCTAGCAAAGGCTTTGAGAGAATAGAAAATTGATGATGACTTGGATGCAAAGCAATATAAACCATAAGCATTAAAACAAGCATAACACATCAAGTTGTCTTCCTTGTCAACATAACACTACAAGCATAATAACAAAGAGCGTTTTGGCTATGTCGATACTTTGAGAAAAATAACATGCTTGTTGTTATGACCAAAGCTATGTTTGCCAAGATTAAATAAAGTTTTCAAAGCCATACCTGATATAAGGTCAATACTCCCCATAAGAATCATCACGAGGTCGATTACGTGAAGAGAATACCGAGTGCAGCGAAGGGATCAATAGACTTCTCATTAATATTCCATCATAGACGACTCCACACTCATGGATACATACTCTCCAGAAAGGAGTGATAGACCTCAAAGCAAACACCTATTTTATAAGATAACTTCCCTAGACACGATATGACTCTACTTGACTCTAAAAGACAAAGATAAAGATAAAAATACCGGGCGCTCCCCCAAGCTTGGAACAAGCTAAGGGGATGCCAATACCCGAGGAGATTTACTCCTCATTCTTGTTCTTGTTGGTCAAGTACTCCTTGGCGAAGCGCTTCCTTGGCAGCTGCTATCCGGTCTCAAAGGACATTCCCGTCTCCAAGATTCTGCACTCAGCACCCAAACCCATGCGCAGAAACTTTAGTTCATACTCACAGTTCTGGTTCTGCAGATCATAGATCTGTGCTTGGATCCCATAAACTTTTTCTTCTAGTGTGGCCAAACTTGACCACATCTCCTTCATCTCCTTCTTGTGGGAAGCCTCGATCTCGTTTATTATGTCGAAGTTAGCTTCAACACCATGTTCCACCATCTTCTTGAACTTTAAGACTTCATGTTCCATCTCCTTCAGCTGCTCCTCGGTGCTCCCCTCCTTGACTGGTCCCTTCAGATCCTCCTTGTGGAGGTCACCTTCCTCCACACGAAGGATATGGGGGTGCTTCTTCACCTCAGCGAGGTAAGGGTTGATGACGTTGACGACTAACTTGTCCTTCGGGGAACTTGGGGAAGCCATGGCACCTAGGTCTAGCTGAAAGTTTTCCTCGCAGAAACAGCTCGAAAATAAAACACACGAAATCACGAGATACGCTGCCGGAACAATCCGGGAAAATATATAGCAAAATTTTCTGCACAGAAATGAAGGTAACAGGTCAAAGCGGAGTCAGAGATGGGCTCCGGGGTGCCCAGGTGGCCTCCCGGCGCGGCCAGGAGTGGGGTCGCGCCAGGGGGGCGCCTGGGCCCCCTGGAGCTGGTCTCCGACTCCAATTAGGCTTCAAATTTTCTATATTTTGCAAAAACTCATAATCTGGAACTTTCATGACGGTTTCGCGATGTTTCCTTACCGTAATACATACCTTTCCTTATTCCGCTTCTGCTGGTGTCTGAAACGGGGCTGCTACATGTTCTTCATGAGACTTTGTGTATACCAAATCCACATCAACATTGACAGGATCTCCTGCTATGTAATGCTTAAGTCTTTGCCCATTCACCACTTGAGGTTTGGTGCCTTCGAAATTGTTAATCTTGATCGCACCCGAGCGGTTGACTTCCTCAATATGAAATGGCCCTTCCCACCTGGAAAGTAGTTTACCTGGAGAAAACCTGAAACGGGATCTAAACAACAAAACTTTATCACCAACATTAAATTCACGTTTCAAAATCCTCCTATCATGCCACTTATTTACCTTTTCCTTGAACATTTTAGCGCTCTCGTAAGCTTCACTTCTCCACTCATCTAGAGAAGTCAAGTTCTTGAGACGCTTTTCACCAACTAATTTCGGGTCAGCATTAAGCTCTCTAATAGCCGAGAAAGCTTTGTGTTCTAATTCTAATGGCAAATGGCAAGCCTTGCCATAAACCATCTTATAGGGAGACATGCCCATGGGGTTTTTGTAAGCAGTTCTATACGCCCACAAAGCATTTCCTAAATTATTTGACCAATCCTTTCTATTTCTATTGACTGTCTTCTGTAAGATCAACTTGATCTCTCTATTGGTGAGCTCAACTGGCCCACTAGTTTGGGGGTGGTACGGTGAAGCAATTCTATCATTGACATCGTACTTGGCTAAAGCTTTTCTAAAAGCTCCATGTGTAAAGTGTGAACCCCCATCAGTCATGAGGTACCTGGGTACTCCAAACCTAGGAAAAATTACATCCTTGAGCATTTTCAAAGATGTCTTGTGATCAACACTTTCAGTGGGGATTGCTTCTACCCACTTGGTTACATAATCAACAGCGACTAAAATGTGAGTTTACTTGTGTGAGAAAGGAAAAGGACCCATAAAATCAAAACCCCAGCAATCAAAAGGCTCAATCGCTAGAGAGTAATTCATAGGCATCTCATTCCTCCTACTAATATTACCAACTCTCTGACACTTATCACATGATAAAACATAATTTCTAGCATCCTTAAAGAGAGTAGGCCAATAAAAACCTGATTGAAGAACCTTATGTGCGGTCCTCTCACCAGCATGATGTCCTCCATATGGACTATCGTGACATTGTTTGAGAATGTCCTTCTGTTCGTGTTCCGGTACGCATCTTCTCACGATCCTATCTGGACCTTCTTTGAAAAGATTTGGGTCATCCCAAAAGTAATGCCGCAAATCATGAAAGAACTTCTTCCTTTGATGAAATGTTAAACCTATAGGCAAAAACTTTGCAATGATAAAATTAGCATAATCTGAAAACCAAGGATCGGATAGAGAGTGTACTTTAACAACAGCTAGTTGTTCGTCTGGAAAACTGTCGTTGACTGGAATGGGATCATGCACTATACCTTCCATCCTTGAGAGATTATCCGCCACCGGATTGTCTGCTCCTTTCCTATCGACAATCTGCAAATCAAATTCTTGAAGAAGGAGTACCCATCGGATGAGCCTTGGTTTGGCATCCTTCTTCTCCATGAGATATTTAATGGCAGCATGATCAGTATGAACAATAATCTTAGAATCAACAATATACTGCCTAAACTTATCACAAGCAAACACTACCGCCAAGAATTCCTTCTCAGTAGTAGCGTAATTATTTTGAGCACTATCAAGGGTTTTCCTAGCATAAGATATAACATTCAACTTCTTATCAACCCTTTGTCCTAAAACAGCTCCAACAGCAAAATCACTAGCATCACACATAATTTCAAAAGGTAAATTCCAATCAGGTGGTTGTACTATAGGAGCAGTTATTAAAGCTTTCTTAAGAACTTCAAAGGCTTCCTTACAATCTTCATCAAAAACAAAAGGAACGTCCTTCTGGAGAAGATTAGTAAGGGGTCTCGAAGTCTTAGAAAAGTCTTTAATAAACCTTCTATAGAAACCAGCATGACCGAGAAAACTACGAATACCTTTGATGTCCTGTGGATAGGGCATCCTTTCAATTGCTTCGATCTTGGCTCTGTCCACTTCAATTACCCTCTCGGAAATCTTGTGGCCAAGAACAATTCCCTCATTGACCATAAAGTGGCACTTCTCCCAGTTAAGCAGCAGATTTGTCTCCTCACATCTCTGCAAAACTTTATTAAGGTTGTGGAGACAATGGTCAAAAGAGGTTCCATAGACGGAGAAATCGTCCATGAATACCTCCACAATTTCTTCACAAAAACCATGAAAGATAGCAGACATACACCTTTGAAAAGTAGCAGGGGCATTACATAAACCAAAAGGCATACGTCTGTAAGCATAAGTACCATAGGGACAAGTAAAAGTGGTCTTCTCTTGATCAGCAGTGTTAACATGAATTTGAGAGAAGCCAGAATAACCATCTAGATAGCAAAAGTGAGTGTTTTTGGATAACCTTTCGAGCATTTGGTCGATGAACGGAAACGGGTAGTGGTCCTTCCTGGTTGCCTTGTTCAGCTTCCAGTAATCAATACACATTCGATATCCAATAAAAATTCTCTGAGGTATTAGTTCATTCTTATCATTAGGAACTACAGTTGTTCCTCCTTTCTTTGGAACACAATGAACTGGGCTTACCCACTTACTATCAGCTATAGGGGTAGATAATACCTGCGGCTAGAAGCTTGAGAATCTTAGTCCTTACAACATCCATCATTTTCGGATTCAGCCATCGTTGATGATCAACAACTGGTTTAGCATCAGGTTCAAGGTTGATGGTATGTTGACAAATAGATGGACTAATCCCCCTAAGGTCATCAAGGGTATAGCCAATTGCACCTCCATGTTTGCTAAGTACTTCCAATAAACGCTCCTCTTCATATCCTGAAAGGTTAGAATTGACGATAACAGGATATACTTTCTTTTCATCTAAATATTTGAGCGTATCGGGAAGAGGTTTAAGATCAAACACTGGATCTTCTTTTGGTTGCGACAAAATTCCCAAAGGCTCAACTGGAAGGTTATGCTTTAGGATAGCAGGTTGTCTTAGGAATATTTTGTCCAGCTCATTTCTCTCCTGCATATGCAAATCATTCTCGTGGTCCTCCATATATTGCTGCAAGGGATCATTAGGAGGGATAGCAATGGAAGCAATATCTTCAATAATCTTATCATTACTAGGCAAATCAGTACCACGAGGCTTCTTAGAGAACTTAGAAAAATTAAATTCATATGGCTCACCATTGAATTCAACAGAAACTTTACCTTTCTTCCAATCTATTATAGCTCCACAAGTTCTGAGAAAAGGTCTACCGAAAATAATGGGACAAAAATTATCCCTTACTGAACCAAGTACTAGAAAGTCGGTAGGATACTTTACCTTTACGCATAAGACTTCAACGTCTCTCACAATTCCGATAGGAGAGATAGTTGCTCTGTTTGCAAGATGAATAGTGACATCAACTTCTTCAAGTTCGCAAGGTGAAATTTCACCCATGATCTCTTGATAAAGTGAATACGGGATAGCACTGGCACTCGATCCCAAATCGCATAGCCCATAATAATTATGATCTCCTATTTTGACAGATACTACTGGAGTACCTGAAATTGGGCCCTTATTCTTGGCTATGACAAGGTTAGTGGAAACAACAAAAAAAGTTATACTGGAATCTAAAGCATCATTAGTAATAAGATCCTTAACCAATGCAACTCGAGGATCAACCTTGATCTGGTCCTCGGGTTCATCGATTCTTCTCTCACTCTTATTTATTATGCCTGTAACAAAAGAGTGCTCCCTTATTCTTACGGGAAAAGGGGGCTTTTCATATATAAATGCACGCACAATAGGGTCAGCAACATGAATATTAATAGAATGATTCTTTGAAGGGTTTATGATGCTGACTCTTCTTCTTCTTAGAAGAGTCGATATGAGAGGCAAAGTCCTTAAAAAAATCAATCATTAGATGGGAATCAAGACCAATATTAGAGCAAAAGGCATTAAAGGAATCAATTTTCACATAGCTCTCTATATAATCATGCTCATAATTTATAGTAGGTTCAATACCTTTATCGTTTTCCTAATCTTCAGTATTCTTCTGGATCCTTTCAAGGAGATCCCATATTTCTTCAACGCTTTTCTTCTGGAATACCCCACTAGAGGAGGCATCCAACATCTCCTTATCCCGACGAGAAAGTCTGGCATAAAAGTTTGTAAGTATAGTTTCCTTGGGGAGCTCATGAATAGGACATTTGAGCATTAGAGATTTCAATCTCCCCCAATCTTGAGTGATGCTTTCTCCGTCACGAGACTTAAAGTTATAGATATAATTCCTGTCTTGATGAATTTTATGAATAGGATAAAACTTGGTGTAAAAGAGAGACATAAGTTCATGCCAATCAAGCAAATGAGAGTTATCGAGAAGCTTATACCAATCTGAAGCTTTATCTATAAGCGATACGTAGAACAATTTCTTCATGACAAACTCCTTTGATACACCTGCAAGCTTAAATAGCGAACATAGTTGTGATAAATATAGCAAGTGTTCACTGGGGTGTCTATCTCCTGCATAACGATTAGCAAGGACACAATCGATAATACCAGTTGGTATTTTATAAGGCACAATTTCAGTAGGGGGAGGTACAACCACCACAGATATGGGGTGTTTCCCCATAAGCAACGATCCAATAGCTAGGTTGTCCATACGGACAAAGAACAGCAACAGCAAAATAAAAGCAACGATATAAAAATTCCTTACCAGCTTCACTTACCAATAGTGCTATGCTCCCCGGCAACGGCGCCAGAAAACGTAGCTTGATGACCCTCAACGTAAAGGGATCTATTGTAGCGTTTTCGATAAGTAAGAGTGTCGAACCCAACGAGGAGTGAAAGGTATTGATAGGTGATAGCAGGCAAGGAATAACTTCAAACACTGAAAGGTAACTTTTTAGGGGTTTTCGATATAAGCAACGATAAGACAAAAGCAAGCAAAGTAAGTAGCACTTAGGAGAAGCAAGTGTCCCAATCCTTTTGTGCAAAGGATAATCCTGGCAACTGAACTTATAAAGACTAAAGCGTTCTTGAGGACACATGGAGAGGTAGTCACGTGCTTTCGCCATACTCCGTATCGATAACAAGTGTTGTGCTGATAAGTGTTGAGTGGGTGGATTTATGCTAGCACACCTTCTAGACTAAGATAAGTGCACTCTTATGATTAAACATCTTGCAAGCATCCGCAAATACAAGATAGAAATTAAGGCAAATCCTAACCACAACAATAAGATCAAGGATCCATTACTCCCTTGTGCAAAAGTGTGCAAACTGGGGTTCAGGTTTCTGTCACTCCGGCAACCCACCGTAAGCATTCTTAATACACAATTTATTCCCCTAGGTCCTTAAGAAGGCGAAGTGTTGAGTGTTCGACTCACACAACACCACTAGGAAAATAACAACACAAATTACTTCAACATCATATGACTACTAGCAACTAGACTTCTCCCATGTCCTCAAGAACTAAAGTAACTACTCACAAGACATAAAAGAGATCATGCTCAGAGGTGATAAATATATGATAAACAATCTGGATATAATGGTATTTCTCTAACAAAACTCAATAGCATTCACCACAAAGAAGTAATCAACACCGGTAGAGTAGAGAGGATAGATAGTACGGATTACAACACAAGATGAACTTGTGAGGTGAGATTGGATGGTGGAGGAGATGGTGCTGATGTTGGGGATGATGTTGATGATGATCTCGATGATGCCCGTGACGATGGTGATGACGATGGCGATGATCTCCCCTTCCGGGAGGTGATCTCCTCTGCGGAATCTGCCCGCCGGAGAGCCCTTTTCTTCTCTGTAGATTTCCGCCACGGAGCGGCAGCGGAACTCCGTGATGGCCTCCATTTTTAGGGTTTTCGCGTAACGAGGAGTATATAGGCCAGAGGGGGGAGCCGGGAGTGTCCCCAGGGCTCCAGGCGCCCTCCCGACGCGGCCAGGGGTGGGGTCGCTCTAGGTGGCCTCCTGGGCCCCCTGTGGCCCCCCTCTGTCCCCTCTTCGGCGAGTCTTTGTTATTCTTCTGGAAAATACCCCCCATCGATTTTCAGGTAATTTGGAGGTATTCTTCTTCAACAACTCAGCGTCCACTTTTTACCGCTGAATCCTGCGTCTGCTGCTTCGGCACCGGAAAGTTGCAAACTGTGTAAAATAAGCCAAAACAACATAAGAACATCATCGTAACATGAAATATATCAATGAATAAGGATGAATTATGATATAAAATAGTGATGCATTTTGGACGTATCTCACCCCCACTAGTTCCATTGCAGAGCTTTTAGCTCATATGTGCATCGGTTGCATGGAAATCCCTACTCCTCAAATCATATCTATCATTTGGCCTTCTCTCGCCTATGATTGTCCTCATTGATGTGAGCCTTTCACTCCTTTTTTGTCTTCCTCCTCCACCGTATTCTCTCTTTGCCATTCTAAGTGTCAACTTTCTTGCTTATGCTCATCCATTGCATGAGTGCTCAAAATGTCGAAAAGGAGTGGATCATTTTGACTTGTACCTGGCTAGTGGTCTGGGGATGAGTCAAGATAAGATTCCAAAGAAGACAAAGTGAGAAACTTTAGTAGATTGAGTTCTCAACAATAAAAAAAATACTTTTTCTCGTATATCCCTATCCCCTTTCTTGCACGCAAACACCATTTGGAGACATTCGAGTCACGGACAGCAAGAGCTCTTGCACCTTTATGTTCTTATGTTGCTTGTCTCAATGCTAAATATAGACTCTTGCTTGTTATGACTTGAATTGAATCGCATGCCTTGATTGCTTTACTTACAAAGTTCTTATATGGTTGTTAGCATGTCACAACAGAAATTATGCTTTTTATCACTTACCTACTCGAGGACGAGCAAGAATTAAGCTTGGGGATGTTGATACGTCCAAAACATATCTATAATTTCTGCTTGCTCCATGCCTCTTGTGTGTAATATTGCTATGATATTGATGAACTTCCATACACTTTTGATCATATTTGGACTAACCTATTAACTCAGTGCACCCCAGTGCCAGTTCCTGTTTTCTGATGTTTTTCTATTTCAGGTTTCCCCCTTATTAAAAGTACCAGAAAAATTCTGGGAAAAATATAGGAAAAATCAGCGTACCAGAAGCTTCGCGAAGAGCCCGAGAGGGGCCAGAGGGGAGCCAGGGGGCCCCAGGCGGCAGAGGGAGCGGCCCCACCCCTGGCCGCGCCAGGGGGGGTGCCTGGAGCCCCTGGCCCACCTCTGGCTGCCCCCTTTCACCTATTTATTCCCCGTGACGAGAAACCCTCGGGGACGGAACCCTTTTTCGAGATCTCTCCTCTGTTCCGCCGCCGCTGCGCTTCCAAGATCGGGAGCACCAGAAGACCTCTCCCCGGTACCCTGCCGAAGGGAGGAATCACCTCCGGGAGCTTCTCCACCACCATGGATGCTTCCCGGATGAACCGTGAGTAGTCCACCTTGGACCATGGGTCTATGATCAGAAGCTCTGTGATGTTCTCCTCCCCTCTTTGTTCTTCATGGATTAGACCTCGTGAGCTGCCCTACATGATCGAGGCACTTATGTAATCTTTGTGCTATTGCTATGCTGAGTTTGCTGGGATCCGATGGATTATGAGATTATGTTCATATTGTGATTGAGTTATATATTTGATTCTCTTATTTCATATTTATCTTCTTGAGTAATTCTTGCATGTTCTCCATTGCTATTTATTGTTTTGGCCAAGTAGTAGGTAGTGACTCCAAGAGGGAGCGTTATGCATATTGTGGGTTCATGCCCCCCGATGACTAGCTTGAGTGACAGAAACATGAGTCTAGGGGATGTGCTGTTGCCACAAGGGGGAAAACAACGGTGCTTGTACTTGCGGGTGCAAGGATTGTTTACTTTACGCAAAGTTCTTTAATGCAGTTGTCTGTTGCTTTGAGTTTACACTTTGGGTGGGATTCGCAACTTAATACCAGCGAGATGTTCTGGATAGATATCTCAAGGTGGATGAGTAGTAGGTTGATACAGATGGATTTCGGTCTACTTGTGTTGGCGTACCGCCCATGCTTTTGAGCCTCTTCCTTTCTGCATAGCATAATTAGCATTGGTTTGCGCACATAATCCTGTCAATTGCCCAGCTGTAATTTGTTTACCTCGCATGGCTATTTTATCGTCTTTTGGGAGAGAGACATCACTAGTGAACATCATAGGACCCCAGTCCATACCTCTACCATTGTTTACGCCCTCAATTTACTTTCAGTATTTACTTTTCCGTAGCTATCACTATCATTATTATCCCGTGGTTTTTATCCTTTGTAAACAACAAGGCTGGAGGAATTGAAAACTCCTCTATACTCGTTGGGAGCAAAGCTATCTGTTGTGTGTGCAGGTCCAGGTGAATTTAGCAATCCTTAGATTGTTAACGACGCCAATTGTTCACTTCACCCCCTACTTGTATCTGTTCGAGTCCTACTGGTCAGACACTCAACCTTAGCATCTTTGCTAAGGGAAACTTGCTGCTACGCTACATCTCACCTTCCACTTTGGGTAACCAACGAGGGAGGAGAAGCTATCTCGTGTATCAGGCGGCGGCCATGTCGTCGTATGAGCAGCCTCGCTCGACCGTGCCGCCGCAGTTCCGCCCTCCCAGCCAGCAGAGCGTCGCCTCGCCGGCCGGCAACTTCTCTCCTTTGGCGCCGATATGGGGGGTACACACACTCGTCGGACAACGCCGACGTCATCTCTCATGGCGGCTTCGATCCCAACCTCGCCTTCCCACATGTTTCTCCGCCGTCGCGCGCCTTCACCAGCCTTTATCCACGTGTCCTCCTCAACGCCCACACGTACTGATACGTCCCAAACGTATCTATAATTTCTGCTTGCTCCATGCATGTTTTGTGTGACTTTGCCATGTTTTTCTTGAACTTTCATACACTTTTGAGCATATTTGGACTAATCTATTAACCCAGTGCACCCAGCTGCCAGTTGTTGTTTTCTGCTGTTTTTGTATTTCAGGTTTTCCGACCATTAAAAGTCCTCCAAAAAATCCAGAAAAATCAGATAAAAAATCAGCGACCCGGAAGCTTCCGAAATAACCAAGGCAGCGGAGGGGGGGCCACTGATGGCTTCTCGCCCCTCGTTGGTTACCCCAAGTGGAAGGTTTGAGATGCAGTGCATCAGCAAGTTTCCCTCGGTGAAGATACCAAGGTTATCGAACCAGTAGGACTCAGGAGATACAAGTAGGTGGCAACGTCGCCATAAATTTCTTCCTGACTAGGGTGTTGTCGTGGACCTGCACACAGCAACAAATAACTTTGCTCCCAACGAGTACAGAGGAGTTGTCAATTCCTTCGGCCTTGTCGTTTACAAAGGATCAACGCAAGAGATAAAAGGTACAAAGGAAAGTAAAAGCTGAAAGTAAATTGAGGGTGTGAACAATAATATGAAGACGGACTAGGGTCCAGTGATTTTCACTAGTGATGTCTCTCTCCCAAAAGACGATAAAAGTGCTAGCGAGGTAAACAAATCACAGTTGGGAAATTGACAGGATTATGAAGGCACCACAATGCTAACTATGATGCAAAGAAAGGAAGGGCTCAAAAGCAATGGGCAGTACGCCAAGGTAAGTAGACCGAAATCCATCTGCATCTACTAAGAATCATCCACCTTGAGATATCTATCCAGAACATCTCGCTGGTATTAAGTTGTGAATCCCACCCAAAGTGTAAACTCAAAGCAACAGACAACTACATTAAAAGAACTTTGCGTAAAGTAAACAATCCTTGCACCCGCAGGTACAAGCACCGTTATTTTATCCCTGGTGGCAACAGCACATCCCCTAGTCTCATGTTTCTGTCACTCAAGCTAGACATCAAGGGGCTGAACCCACAATCGAGCATAACGCTCTCTCTTGGAGTTGCAAAAAACATACTTGGCCAAAGCAAATAACGCAACGGAGAACATGCAAGAATTTACTCAAGAAAAAAATATAAAAGAGAAGAACCAAATATATTACTCATCACAATCTGAACATAGTCTCATAATCCATCAGATCCCAACAAACTCAGCATAGCAACAGTAGAAATTACATAGATGCCTCGATCATGTGAGGCAGCTCACGAGGACTCGAAAGTGGAAGCACAAAAGGGGGAGAGATAGATCACATAGCTACTAGTCACGGACCCATGGTCCAAGGGAAACTACTCACGGTACATACGGGAGGCGTCCATGGCTATGGAGGGTCTCCCGGAGGGGGTAGCTTCTCCCGGCAGGGTGCCGGAGAAGCTTCTCCAGGCAGCCCCGATCTAGAAACGGCGGTGGCGGCGGCGGAACAGAGGCGAGATCGCGAAAGAGGAGTCCGTATTAGGGGTTTCCACCCAGAGGGGTAAATATAGGCGAAGGGGGGCGTCGAGGGGACCCACGAGGCAGTCAGGAGGGTCCCTGGCGCGACCCAGGGTGGGGTCGCGCCACCTGCCCTCCTGGCTGGCTGGTGGTGGCCCCCCTTCCCTCTCTTGGTGATTCCGGAAGCTTCTGTTGCGCTGATTTTTTATATATTTTCCCGGAATTTTTGGAGCACTTTTAATGGCCGGAAAACCTGAAATACAAAAACAGAAGAAAACATAAACTGGCAACTGGGTGCACTGAGTTAATAGGTTAGTCCAAATAGGTTCAAAAGTGTATGAAAGTTCAAGCAAAACATGGCAAAGTCACACAAAACATGCATGGAACAAGCAGAAATTATAGATACGTTTGGGACGTATCAACATCCCAAAGCTTAATTCCTTCTCGTCCTCGAGTAGGTAAATGATAACAAGCATAATTTCTGTGGTGACATGCCACACAACCATAAAAGGACTTTTAAGTAAAGCAATCAAAGCATGCAATTCAATTCAAGTCTTAACAAGCAAGAGTCTATATTAGCATTGAAAAAAGCAACAAAAGAACAAAAGGTGCAAGAGCTCTCACTGTCCGTGACTCGAATGTCTCCAGATGATGTTTGTGTGCAAGCAAGGGATAGGGAAATACGAGAGAGAAAAATAAGGTTGTTGAGAACAACTATCTACTAAAGTTTCACACTTGGTCTCCTTTGGATTCTTATCTGGACTCGTCCCCAGACCACTAGCCAGGTACAAGTCAAACTGATCCACTCCCTTTCGATATTTTGAGCACTCATGCAATGGATGAGTGTGAGCAAGAAAGTTGACACCTAAAAGGAGAAAAAGAAAGAAGGTGTAGGAGGAAGACAAAAAGGTGTGAAAGGCTCACATCAATGAGGACAATCATAGGCGAGAGAAGGCCATATGAGGGCATCTTCAACGGTTGTAAGATAGGTGTTGGTAAGTTTGCCACCTAGGATAAAATGATGATGTGTCATGCAATAAATGAGGTGAGAGAGCAAAGTTGTATGTAAATTAACCAACACCTCTTGCACAAGCTCCAAGGTAGAATAGAGAGCAACCACATTTACTTTCTCATTTTTTATTGAATGTTTTACATACAACCCATTGGAGAACTTCTATGATAGCTTGTTGGTTGATGACATGGACAATGTACCAACAACACTTACATACAAACTGTTGGAGATGCCCTGATAGAGATGATGTGATGAGTAGGGATTGCCATACAACGGATGCACATGTGAGCTAAAAGCTCTCCAAGGGAACTAGTGGGGGTGCATCTAACTTGCTTGCTCAAGAAGACCTAGAGCTCGTTTGAGGAGGCTCATCATTGGAATATACAAGCGAAGTTCTATAGTGTGAAGGGTCCCCACATAGCTATATGCATGATGATGATCTCTATGGAGTACAAGGGATAGGAGATGAAGTACTAGTGTGGATCTCTCAAAAGGAATAGTAGTATGCCCCCTTCTATGTTTTTATTTTTTGTCTTTTTCTCTTTTCTAATTTATTTTTGGTGGCCTCAATGGCTCTTTCTATTTAACTCTCATTTGTCCTCTTTGGGATCTTTTGATTTTTTCCTCTTTGGGATCTTTTTCTCACTTTAGGGGCAATACTCTATATTTTACAAGGATATAGGAGATCTTTCACACTTTACAAAGGTACTCACATAAAGAAAATGTAAATATCATGATGCAAATGTATGCTTCTGCCAAGATAGCAGGATATGCAATGATACTAGCGCGTCATGTAGCAATGATTAGGGAAAGGCCCAACTAGCATGCGGCTCATCGATCAGGCAAGTAGCATGTATGACATGAAGATCAAGTCATGAGAAGGTGGATGTTGCATGGCAATGTATCTCGGAAAGGCTATGGAAATGCCTTGTAGGTAGGTATGGTGGCTGTTTTGAGGAAAGATATAAGGAGGGTTATGATGACAGAGCGTATCATGCCAAGGGTTTGGATGCACCGGCGAAGTATGCGCCAACTCTCGAGTGAGAAAGGGCAATGCACGGTACCGAAGAGGCTAGAAAAAGTATAGGTGGGTGGAAGTGTCAACTTTCGAATACTCACATTAGTCCGAAGATCTCATGCACTTATTATCGGTAACTGTCGGGACCCGGGGTTAGCGTATGCAAGTACTCAGAACGAAGGGGGTAAGGAGAAAAAAAGAAGCCTTACGTTATTCCCTTATATACCCAGAGTAATTATATAACTATAGCAAGCTAGACTCGACTTCGGCCAAGGCTACTAGTCCTACAGTCAGTCCTGCTCTGATACCAAGTCTGTCGGGACCTGGGGTTAGCGTATGCAAGTACAGCTAAGACATAGTCATATGGAGAGCCGAGAACCGTACCCACTTGTCTAAGCAGACAAGGCCAAACACAGAACGTTCTCGGAAAGCATCGTACGTGAGGGGTATCCCATCCAGGCCGGATGATCAACTGAGATGGATCCTCATCGTCCGCACACAAGTCTAATGATATGGGTGGTGAACTCCCATATTCAAAGACAAGTCGCCTCAACCATACTATCGACTATCTCATAACTCTTACATAGACTTACTCCAGCCCGATCACTTAGTCGGGGTCTAGGGCGGGCTCGATCATACCACAAAGTGTGCACGAGACGGAGTCTCGAGCAATCGCATCGCGATGCCCCAAGCTGCGCACATCTAAGGGCCACTTGGTGTATGAAAGACCGCAAGCCAGAACGCAACTAAGGTCTCGAAAACCCATACAAAGACATGCATGTTATAAACATACACGCAGCACACATGCCTTGTATGAACAGCAGGTATCATTGCAATTCTCTACAAAGTATACATTTTTATTGATAACTCTTATAGAGTGCACACAGAGATCACAAACATGTGATCCAACATTTCAACATAAGCGGAAGAAAATTATGTCTGGGTACATACAAGTTTAACAAATGGCTTAAGAAGCCTTATTTAAACACAAGCCCTCCACGAGGGAACCAGTCGTCTGACTGGGACTAGACTAGTTGATCTTCAGTCGTCCAGCTCGATGAAGAAGCCACCTTCGGGGTCAGTGGCGTCATCTAAAACATAGATTAAGCAAACGTGAGTACAAAGTCGTACTCAGCAAGACTTACATAGGAGCTATACTACTCATGCATATGTATCAAGGTAAAGGTAGGTGGGGTTTCACTTGCAGAAGTGTCAGCTTTGACTTGGCTAATCCTGAACTACGAGTACCAGACTTGAGGTAAGAAGCGTACACGAGTCCACTACTTTCTCCAACCAATTACACCACTATGGTGCCTTCCTCGACTTCCCCACGAGAAAGCACGCCATAGCACTCACACTTATCTTGTTGTGTTTTAGAAGTATCCGATTCAAGTTATCTAATAATCAAGCTAAGGTTTCCAAGCACTCCATAACCGCGGACGCGGCTATTCGAATAGTTTTGTTAACCCTGCAGGGGTGTACCGCTACACACACATGATCATCATTTACCGCCTTTGATCTCGACACCATTCAAGGGGTGCCAGCGAGGATGCTCACCACATCTGTTACCTCATAGCCGATCTAGTCCGAGAAAGCCGCCTACTTGGGTTGGTTACCACTATCGTGAACCCGGCCGGTTTACCGAAGTGGATCCAAGTGATGTGTGCGTGGTGCATAAGCCGGTCTCGGATGAGCCGTTCTCTCACTTAGCATCTAGGACACAAGCCTACCAGAACTCCGAACTATTGCGACATCTGGACATCGAAAGGGATGAGTTAGTAAGTTGAGAGGGGTCAGTGAGCCCAATGTGTGGTTGTACTCTTCATCTTGGATCACCACACAAGAACTCGGACTTAGGGCGGTGTTCAACGAGACAACCCACCGTGTACTCCTACACAGCCTCTCATCGTTCACCTTGTATTAGGGTCGATTCACCAACACTTTTCTACCAACACCAACATGATCACTACCATCCCGACTCACATCACAGTAACATCATGGTATCATACTAAGCATGCAATAAGCGATAACATTTGCAGGGGCCACATGATATCAAACAACTCCTACATTTGCTAGGATTGTGGTTTGCTTACTACTGTGACAAAATGATAGGTCATGCAAAGGAATGGGTTCATCTATGCGGTAGAAACGAATCATGGTGATCATCCTAAACAATGCATAAGCGAGACATGAGAGGGAAGTGGGATTTTATCGACATGATCAATGGGGGTTTGCTTGCCTTGCTGACGAGGTTCGGGTTCTGGTTCTTCAGCGAAGGGGGCAGCCTCCTGCTCCGGTTCCACCTCTACTCGACAAACAACAAGCAAAGTAGCAAAGTAAATACAATGCACAATCACATGATGGAAGGTTGAAACTTGATGTATATGCTTTGATGTGTGAAGCAATTCCATTTAAATGGAGTATATTGCAAATTGAATTGCAAATTCAAACTCCAATTTGAATTCAAACTTAGTCAAGTTATATGGGACATGGTTTGATCAATTTGAATCATCTTCAAATGTGTATGATATGCCTCTGATGTGTGGTTGAAATGTAGCATAATTCCATGGTCCAAGTTGCAAAATCATTTGAATTGAATTTGAATTAATTTCAAATAAACCAAATGACATATGCTACTGGTCCCATTTTAAAATCAACTCAAACATAGTTGAAAGTTGGATTTTTGGATAGCTTATTTTCTCCTGATCATATTTCATATATTATTTCTCTTTCCCACGTAGCTTCTCTTTCAGAGTGGTGTGACCATTGCACTTTCAGAAACCTAATCTTCTGACGACGAGTGACACACTCTGCAGAATCAAGAATACGAACGGGGTATTCTCGATAAGAAAGGTCATCTTGGAGATCAAGCGTTTCATGGTCGACTTCGCGGATGGGGTCCTTGAAGCAACGCCTGAGTTGGGACACATGGAATACATCATGTACTCGGGAAAGGTGCGGGGGTAGTTCAAGTTGGTAGGCAACTTCTCCGCGTTTAGCAATAATGCGGAAAGGTCCGATGTAACGTGGGGCCAACTTGCCTTTGATACCGAAACGTTGGGTTCCCTTCAGAGGAGTAACCCGAAGGTAAGCCTTCTCATCCAGATTGTAGCTTTCTTGCCTATGATGATGATCATAGTAGCTTTTCTGACGAGACTGTGCTGCTTTCAATTGATCACGAACAATGCGAACTTGCTCTTCTTCTTCCTTGATCATGTCCGGCCCAAAGAATTGTCTTTCACCGGTTTCTGACCAGTTCAGTGGTTTTCGACATCGTCGTCCATAAAGGAGTTCAAAAGGAGCCATGTTCAGACTAGATTGAAAACTATTGTTATAAGCAAATTCGGCAAATGGAAGAGACTTCTCCCAATTCTTTCCGAATGAGATAACACAAGCTCTAAGCATGTCTTCGAGAATTTGGTTAACCCTTTCGACTTGACCGCTAGACTGAGGATGGAAAGCTGTACTAAAGGAGAGATGAATTCCCATAGCCTTCTGAAAGCTTCCCCAAAATCTAGAGGTGAAAAGGCTACCGCGATCAGAATTGATTTCCAAAGGAACACCGTGAAGTGACACAATTCTAGAGATGTACAAGTCCGCTAACTGGCTAGCAGTTATAGACTCGCGAACCGGAAGGAAGTGTGCAACTTTGGAAAGCCTATCTATGACAACGAAGATGGCATTGTTTCCTTTCTGGGTTTTTGGAAAGCCGGTGATGAAGTCCATACCGACTTTGTCCCATTTCCACTCGGGAATAGACAAAGGTTGAAGTGTACCAGCAGGTCTTTGATGTTCTGCCTTAATGCGACGACAAACATCACATTCGGCAACAAATTGGGCAATGTCTCTCTTCATCCTAGTCCACCAAAATCTCTGGCGTAGATCTCGGTACATTTTTGTGCTACCGGGATGAATCGAGAGGGGTGTGTCATGGGCTTCCTTGAGGATGAGTTGCCTTAGTTCCCTATTCTTAGGTGCTACCAAACGATTTCCAAAGAATACCGTTCCTTTGCTATCTGTGGAGAAACATTTAGCAACTCCGCTAGCAATGTTCTCCTTGATCCAGAGAACACCTCGTGCACGCCTTTGGGCAACTATGATTTGATCCTCAAGAGTTGGTTTCGCCACCAAGGTAGAAAGATAGCCATGAGGAACAATCTCAAGATTGAGCTTGCGAAAGTCCTCATGAAGAAGTGGTTGATACTGTTGTAACATGAGGTTGTTACAATACGACTTACGACTTAGGGCATCAGCCATGACGTTGGCCTTGCCTGGGGTGTAAGAAATTCCTACGTCGTAATCTTTTATCAAATCAATCCAGCGTCTTTGCCTGAGGTTAAGATCTGTCTGGGTGAAAATATATTTGAGGCTTTGGTGGTCGGAATAGATCTCGCAACGGTTACCAAGGAGGTAATGTCGCCAAGTTGTCAGGGCATGAACTACGACAGCGAGTTCAAGGTCATGGGTAGGATAGTTCTCTTCATGTGGCCGCAACTGGCGTGAAGCATAAGCTACCACATGTCGATCTTGCAGAAGTATGCATCCTAACCCTTGATGTGATGCGTCACAATAGATTTCGAAATCCTTTTTGGTGTCTGGAGGTGCAAGTACGGGTGCAGAAGTCAATCTTCTTTTTATCTCTTGAAAGCTTTCCTCGCACTTGGGAGTCCATAGGAATTTCTTATCTTTCTTGAGGAGTTCAGTTAGAGACTTTGCAACTTTAGAAAAGTTCTCGACGAAGCGGCGGCAAAAGCTGGCTAGGCCAAGAAAACTCCTAACTTGCTTTACCGATTCAGGTGGAGTCCAGTCAAGGACGGCCTGAACTCTCTCGGGATTCACAGCAATGCCTTTTGCAGAAATCACGTGGCCTAAGTAGGTCACTTCTGGTAGCCAGAACTCACACTTGGAGAATTTAGCATACAGGCGATGCTCTCTAAGTTTCATCAATACCAGCCTTAGGTGTTCGGCATGTTCTTCTTCGTTCTTCGAGTAGATGAGAATGTCCTCGAGATAAACCACAACAAATTTATCTAAGTACTCCATGAAGATTGAATTCATCATGCGTGAGAAAGTGGCGGGGGCATTGGTTAAACCAAAGGACATGACGGTATACTCGTAAAGACCATAACGAGTAGTAAAAGACGTTTTGGGAATGTCCTCGTTTCGGATTTTGATTTGATGATAACCTAATCTCAAATCCATCTTGGAGAAGACAGAGGATCCTGCAAGTTGATCATAAAGATCATTGATCCTGGGCAATGGGTACTTGTTCGTTATCGTCGCTAAATTTAGCGGGCGATAGTCTACGCACATCCTTTCTGTTCCATCTTTCTTCGTTACGAACAGAACAGGGCAACCCCATGGCGATGAGCTAGGGCGGATGAAGCCTTTCTCCAGCAAAGCTTCCAGTTGGGTTTTAAGCTCAGCTAACTCACGTGGGGCAATTTTGTATGGGCGTCTAGAAATTGGTGCGGTTCCTGGGGCAAGATCCACTATAAACTCTACACATCTATCGGGTGGCATGCCCGGCAGCTCTTCAGGAAAGACATCCGGGAAGTCACGAACCATCGGAATATCTTCAAGTTCGGGAAGGGGAAGTACATTCAAAGAATGCACTTGGGTTCTTGTTCTGGGTGAGGTATAGTTGACGGTTTTGCCTGAAGGGTCGGTGAGTTTCACGGATTTGCCTTTGCAATCCAGGTAGGCATTCTGTCTTGATAGCCAATCCATGCCAAGGATGACATCAATATCTGAAGACTTGAGGGCTATGAGTGAAGCAAGGAATACTAAACCCTCAATTTCAATTTGATTACCATGGCTTACTCTAGTAGTTTTCCATCTTGACCCTGGAGTTTGAATAATCATTGGGGTGGACAATTCAACAAAAGATAACTCATGACGAAGTGCATAACTTTCCGACATGAATGAATGAGATGCTCCTGGGTCGAAAAGAACGGAAGTAGGAACATAATTGACTGGTAGCGTACCAAGAATGACGTCAGTGGTGTCGTCAGTCTCTTCGGCGGCGATCTGGTTCACACGTCCACGAGTGGCGGGAGGAGCGGGTTTGGCGGTGTATGTTGGGAAACGTAGTAGAATTGAAAAATTCCGTGCCTACGTAACAAGAACCCAAGATCATCCAAGATAGATCACATACAAGGTTTAGGTTTTCATGCTCACCAACGGTTGTAGCGGAAGAAGAGTTGGTGAAGCAACGTGGACGTAGTGGAAGTAGTCGAAGAAGATCTCCCACGAACAATCCCTCGAATAGATCTCCGAGAAGAAGATGGTCCTCGAAGCAAGATCAAAGCTATGATCTCTCCACCGGTATCCACACGTCCGGCACAGCAATCCGGCAGCGCTCCGCCGTCCAGAGAAGAACGCTTCCGAGAAAACTAGAGAGAGAAAACCCTAGCGAGTTCCGATCTAGATTAGAATCTAAACCGGGGTCTAAAAGTGGAGCAACTAGCAACTAGGGAGAGCCAGGGGGCGCCGGAGACTTGTGTAAACTCTTCCCCCCACCCTTGGCTCACCTTATATAGGTGGCCAAGGGGCCTAGGGCGCAGCTCAAGGAGGTTTGGGAGTCCAACTTGGACTCCCAAGCCTTCCAAAGCTTCCCACACCTTCCCACCGGAAACCTGCCATAATGGGTTTTGGAAATCCCACCTGGAGGGGGATTCCTTCCCCTTGGTGCGCCCCCCACCCCTTGGCCGGCCAGGGCAGCCTAGGTGGCTTGCCCCCAAAGGCTAGGGGCGCAGGGGAGTGGGTGGTAATGCCCGGAACCTTCTGGAACCTTCCATGACCTTCTAGAGGCTTCCAGGACCTTCCGGGACATACCGGGACCGTTTCGGGACATTCCGGACACTTCTGGAGCACTTCCAATACCTTCCGGGACCTCTAACGAATGTTCCGGAGCCATCTAAATAGGTTTCGGAACAATCCGGGTTTAGGTTAATATGTCTGGTGAACACAACATATTGTTTAAGATGTCCACCGATCACCGAAACTATTCCGGTTGATCGTAAACTTTCCCATTACCATTTTCATATGAACTAAAGTTATCTGAAACAATTCCAAAGTATCTTAGCCATATTATTTGCTCTTTACTTGCTTCCACTAAACCTTCAATCATTCTAGCATTCTAGCAGATTACTGTACTTTAAGTGTGTGACCCAATAGGTTCGGTATTATGTGGACATGACTTCAGAACGCTTTCCAGACTTACAGTCATTCATCAATAATCAACAGCGGAGCCATGGACACCCATGTTGACTCCCACACATACACGAAAATACTTCGAGTGAACCTTTATGTTTATCGTATACTATTCCTTTTGCTTCGCGATACATGACAAAGTTAGAGGAGAGAAGTTTGGCACCTATGTGAAACAACTTCTTGATCACAAGCCATTAGTTATCCTCATTTCATTTGTCTTCATTCCTCGTTATGTATTCCGGTATCCCTGTGACTGAATCACAAAGTGTCTGGCCAGACAAGAATGGATACCGTTATACCGAGTGGGCCCTGATTCTATATCTCTTCCTCGTGAAGGAGCAAATCCCATTCTCGAACTATCACTGTTACTAGACACACTGTCCAATGTACCCAGAACTTATTTTACTACTTCCCATTTACGGGAAGATTCATCTAAGAACCAAAGAACATCTTCTTGTGTGAAGTGACTTGACATTCTCATGGTCGAAGGAACTATGTATATAATAACATTTTATGATATGACTTATAACATTTATTTTACGATGAGTTCTCTAAGTATATCATTTAACACTGGGGTCGGTTCAACATCATTGTTCTGCTAACAATATGCTCTCATTGCTATTGACATCCTTGTTACAAGAACAATGTCCATGATTAAGAAAACATAATCATCAATAAGCACATGGGCTGGTCTTAGAGGCAAAACCAGGAACTCTTGTTGTTTACATTTCCACACATGCATATGAGTTTTCTTCTGAATCTCACAGTCAGGATCATTGCAATTATAGCACAGAAATATAAACATTAATTATGAACATGAATATATAAATAATAACACACTTTATTATTGCCTCTAGGGCATATATCCAACAGTCTCCCACTTGCATTAGATACAATAATACTAGTTACATAAGTTCTCTCACACCAATGGCTGTTCGGTGTTGCTCATGCTTTGCTCGTGGAAGAGGCTTCGTCATCGGATCTGACACGTTCAGGTCCGTGTGAATCTTGCATACTTTCACATATCCTTTGTCAACGAATTCTCGGATTTTGTGATAACGGCATTCAATGTGTTTGGATTTCTGGTGGGACCTTGGTTCTCTAGCTTGCGCCACGGCTCCACTATTGTCACAGTAGATCTCCATGGGGTATTCAGCACTAGGAACCACACCTAGCTCGGTGACGAACTTCTTAATCCAATATCCCTCCTTCGTAGCTTCTGAAGCTGCGATGTACTCCGCCTCCGTTGTAGAATCCGCGACCGTATTCTGTTTAGAACTTTTCCAACTTACGGCACCCCCGTTGAGTGTGAAAACATATCCTGATTGAGATTTGAAATCATTTGGATCTGTCATGAAGCTTGAATCAGTGTAACCCTTTACAACAAGTTCTTCATCACCTCCGAATACCAAGAACATATTCTTAGTTCTGTTTAGATACTTCAAAATATTTTTGACTGCTACCCAGTGTGCACTACCTGGGTTGCTCTGGTATTTGCTACATATACTCAGAGCATAGGAAACATCTGGTCTTGTACATATCATGGCATACATAACAGATCCAATTGCCGAAGCATATGGAACTGTGCTCATCTCTACCTGCTCCTCAGTGTTCTTAGGACACTGACTCTTGCAGAGTACCACACCATGTGACATTGGGAGGAATCCCTTCTTAGATTTCTCCATTCTGAACCTATTCAGAACCTTGTCTATATACGTGCTCTGGCTCAGCCCTATCAGGCGCCGGGATCTATCTCTATAAATCTTAATGCCTAATATGTAAGCGGCTTCACCTAAGTCTTTCATCGAAAAACTGCTTTTCAATGACTCCTTTATAGTGTTAAGAAATTCTTTATCATTTCCAATCAACAATATGTCGTCTACATACAGTATTAGAAAAGATATTGCGCTCCCACTTACTTTCTTGTAAACACAAGCTTCTTCGCCATTCTGGATGAAGCCAAAACCTTTGACCACTTCATCAAAATGAAGATTCCAACTCCGTGATGCTTGCTTTAGTCCATAGATGGATCTTTTAAGCTTGCACACCTTTCCAGCATCCTTTGGTGCGACAAAACCCTCAGGTTGTATCATGTATACATTCTCCTCGAGGTTCCCATTCAGGAAAGCTGTTTTGACGTCCATCTGCCATATCTCATAGTCGAAATATGCAGCAATTGCTAGTAAAATCCGCACAGACTTAAGCATTGCTACTGTCGAGAAAGTCTCGCCGTAGTCAACTCCTTGCACTTGTCGGAACCCTTTCGCAACAAGTCTAGCTTTATGAATAGTAACATTACCATCCGCGTCTGTCTTTCTTTTGAAAATCCATTTACATTCAATTGGTTTCACACCCTCTGGAGGGATCACCAAGTCCCATACTTAGTTTTCGTACATGGATTCCATTTCGGATTTCATGGCTTGTAGCCATTCAGTGGAGTTGGGGCTCATCATCGCTTCTTTGTAGTTCACAGGCTCATCATCTTCCAATATGAATACTTCGTTAGCGTACCACTCGGGTAGATGACGTACTCTGCCTGATCTCCTTGGTTCAGTCTCCAGCTTCTCAGAAGTCCCTACATCACTTGCAGGAGCTTCCGGTTCCTTCATTGGAATGACTGCCGAAACAACTTCCGTCGTTTCATTCCTTGGTTCCGAAGGTTCACTAACCTCATCAAGCTGTACTGTCCTCCCACTCACCTCTTTGTTAAGAAACTCTTTCTCAAGAAAAGTTCCTCCTTTAGCAATAAAGACTTTGCCATCGGAGGGGTGATAAAAGGAATAGCCTACGGTGTCTTTGGCATAACCTACAAAGTAGCACTTGTCTGCTTTAGGGTCGAGTTTGTTCGGTTGTAAACGTTTACATAAACATCACAACCCCAAATTTTCAGGAACGAAATGTTGGGTTTGTTCCCATTCCACAACTCGTATGGTGTCGTTTCCACAGACTTTGACGGCGCCCTATTTAAAGTAAAAGCGGCAGTCTCTAACGCATAACCCCAAAAAGATAGTGGCAGATCAGTTAATGACATCATAGACCTTACCATGTCTAACAAAGTTCGGTTACGCCTCTCGGACACTCCATTTCTCTGTGGAGTTCCAGGTGGCGTCAGCTGTGAAACGATTCCACGCTCTATGAGGTTTTCTCTAAACTCATGACTAAGATATTCACCACCATGATCGGATCGTAGAAATTTGATTTTCTTGTCACGATGATTCTCAACTTCATTCTGAAATTCTTTGAACTTTTCGAAAGTTTCGGACTTTTGCTTCATTAAGTAAATATAGCCATATCTACTCAAATCGTCAGTAAAAGTTACGAAGTAGAGATATCCACCGCGCGCTGGTATACTCATCGGACCACACACATCACTATGTATTATTTCCAATAAGTCATTCGCCCGTTCTACATGACCTGTGAACGGTGTCCGAGTCATTTTGCCCATCAGACAAGCCTCACATTTATCAAATGATTCGAAATCAAAAGATTGCAAAATTCCATCTTTATGAAGTTTCTGCATGCGTTTCTTTCCGATGTGACCTAGACGGCAGTGCCACATGTAAGTGGTATTATCAGTCTGCTTGAGACGTTTAGAGCTAGTGTTCAAGATGTCGTTACTACAATCAAGATCTAAATAAAACAGCCCATTCTTAATAGGTGCAAAACCATAGAACATATTCTTCAAGTAAATAGAGCAACCATTGTTCTCAGACTTAAAATTATAACCGTCACGGACTAAACATGATCCGAACATAATGTTCTTACAAATAGCAGGAACGAAATAACAATTATCTAATTCTATGGTAAATCCTGAAGGTAGATGTATAGTGTAGACGCCCACGGCTTTAGCAGAGATCGTAGCTCCATTTCCGACACGCATCGTCACTTCATTCTTTTCCAGCTTCCTTATTCTCCTTAGTCCCTGTAATGAATTACAGATATGAGCAACAGCTCCAGTATCAAATACCCACGACTTAGAGTGAGGGCCGGAAAGAAAAACATCTATGACATATATAACTTTTATACCTTCGCTGGTAAAACCAGGCTTCTTTCTATCTGCCAGATACTTCTTGCAGTTCCTCTTCCAGTGACCTTTAGCTTTGCAGTAGAAGCACTCAGTATCTTTGTTAGGGCCGGTGCCAGAGGGTTTCTTGATCTTGGCGCCAGGCTTGCCGGCGCCCTTGCCCTTGGACTTGCCCTTCTTCTTGAAACTGGTGGTCTTGCTAACCGCCAACGTATAGTTAGGGTCAGCCTGCATGGTAGTCTCCGCATTTTTCAGCATTGCAAGCAGTTCATTAACTGACTTATCCATCCCGTTCATGCGATAGTTCTGAACAAAGCCTTTGAAACTTGGTGGGAGTGACATGAGGACAATATCTGTACCCAGTGATTCCGGGACTGGAAATCCCAGCTCAGTCAACCTTTGCCCAAGGCGCATGATCTTTATCACGTGCTCACTGACAGGTGTTCCTTCCTTCATCTTGAAATTCCACATGGCATGAGTTACCTCATACCTTTCAGTTCTAGCATGTTTGGCATACAGAGCGTCTAACTCCTTAACAATTAAGTGGGGATCGGTGTTTTCAAACCTCCCTTGTAACTCTGATTCCATACATGCTGTCATAAGACACTGAACTGCGGTACTATCATCTAGCTTAGTCTGATGCACATTCTGCTCAGCAACCGTGGCTTCAGGCCCCGGTGCTGCTGGGAGAGGTGTCGTCAGGACATAGTCCTTCTTAGCACTCCTGAGTACAATTCTCAGGGAACGAACCCAGTCCGCATAGTTGCTTCCATTAGCTTTCAATTTTTCTTTCTCAATCAACGGACCTAAGTTAAACTGGGGATTGACACGGGCCATTTCAATCTACAACATAAACACAAGTTTCACTTTAGACAATGTTCATAATTAAGTTGCACTAATTAATCGTACTATTAATTTAATAAGTGCTCCCACTCAGACCAACATCTCTCGTAGTTGATTCTAAGTGATTCAAGATCCAAGTTTAGTCGTCCGCCATTGATGTGACTATCAGATCCCTCTGTTAGGTATGTGCTAGGGTTAGCTAGTACCTTTGCATCATGTCAAAATTTCAAAAAGAAATCTTGGAAATCAAATTCAAAGTCCAAATGGGAGAAGGAACACCCCCAGATGAATTAATTCAAAAGGCCAGATAAAAATATTTTCCAAAAATTCATGTTAGAGTTTTGAAAAGTATTATAAATGAGTGTGATCACATATCAAGTGATGTGGGACCCACCCCATGCTCATAGATTTTTCAAATATTCAAACAGTACCTTGGAATTAAAGAAATACCCCTTTTTGATTTAAAATTCAAATCATTTGAATTTTAAAAATGTTGAAAGTTTATGAGTGGCTAGTTTATATTATTATGAGGCCACATAAAAGTTTTCAGCATTTAATAAAATGTTTAGCTATTTATTTTAGCTAAACAGAACAAATTACAGAAAAACAGAAAGGAAAGATTAAACAGAAATCAGAAAAACCTTACCTGGCGCCCAGGCGAAGTCGGCCCACCCCAGCCCAGCCGGCCCAAAAGGGCACTGAGGTCTTCTTCCACCTCCCGCGCCTCCAAGCTGCTCGGTGGAATGCCACCGAGCTAGCTGGTGACGCCACCTCGACGCCGAGTAGCTTCCAGGCCGCCCCGTGCCTCTTCTCGCGTCCTGGAGACTCCCCGCAGCCTCCGCAATCCATTCCTCCCCTCCAGCGCGACTCCTTCCTCCTCCTTCGCCGAATTCTTCCTCCACCCGAGAGCGCCGCCGCTCGCCGTCGCAAGAACTCGTGGCCATCGACGTCAAGGAGTCAAGCCAAGGTGTCCAATCGCTTCGCCGTCGTCGTCTTCGTCGAACTGCAGAAGGAATCGGAGCCGGACGCCTCCTCGAGCTCGCTAGCTTCATCGTCTTCATCGCCGGCCGCCGTGGATCGAGCTCGAATTCCGGCAACTCCAGCGCCTCCCCGAGCAAGCCACCACTTCAGACAGTTTCAGGGTGAGCTTGCGAACAAAAACCCTCACCTTTCCCTCTCCTTTACTCGCTCTAGCCGGATCCGCCATGGATGCCGAAGCACTTCGCCGCCATGGATGAGCTCGAGGTCGCCCCTGTGCCCCTTCGTCTCAACCAGAGCGCGCGTTTGGCTCCTGAGCATGTTAGCTTTCGAACGCGAGCGATTTCAGCCCGAACCGTGCATGGTAGCGTCGCCTGCAACTTCGCCGTGGTTCTGCTGCCGCCGGAGTCGTCGCCGTCGTCGATGCAGAGCTCCCCGTGGACCTCCGATGCCTCCAGAAGACGCGGACGACCTCCAGGAGCAAGCCGGTGCCCTCCGTTTCCCCTCCCGTGGACGGAATCGAGTTCCCGTGCAGCGCCGCCGTGGTCCAGTCGCCGGCGTCAAGCCGCCGGCGAGTCAGCGTTAACCCCCCCGGCTAATCACCTAATTAGTGACCCTTGGGTCACTGACCAGTGGGCCTAGTGGCTTAATTAAGCCACTGGATTAATTTAACCCACGGGTTAAGTTAACCAGCCACTGACAGGGTGGCCCCACATGTCAGCCCCCCCCCCCCTGACGCCAGCTTGACGTCAGCCTGACGCAGTAAATCATTTAAATGAATTTCCAGAGATTATTTGAATTAAAAGAATTCCAGAAAATCCAGAAAATACCCCAAACTTTGGAAATTCATAGAAAATTCATATTAACTACAAATTGGACAAATAATATATGAAAAATGATCAGGAGAAAATTATCTTTCCAAATATGCAACTTTCAACTCTGTTTGAGTTGAATTTAAAATGGGACCAGTAGCATAGGTCATTTGGTTTATTTGAATTTATTTCAAATTCAAATCAATTGAGTTTGCTACTTGGACCATGGAATTATGATGTAATTCAACCATACATCAGAGGCACATCTTATGCAAGTGAAGATGATTCAAAATGATCAAACTATGTCACCTACAACTTGGCTAATTTGAATTCAAATGTGGAGTTTGAATTTGCATTTCAAATGCAATATACTCCACTTAAATGGAATTGCCTCACACATAAAAACTTATACCTCAAGCTTTAACATTCAATCATGTGCTTGAGCATTGCATTCATATTGATTGCTACTTCGTGCTTTGTTTGTCGAGTAGAGGTGGAACCGGAGCAAGAGGTCACCCCCTTCGCTGAAGATCCAGAGCCCGAATCTCGTCAACAAGGCAAGCAAACCCCCATTGATCATGTCGATAAAATCCCACTTGCCTCTCATGTCTCGCTTATGCATTGTATAGGATGATCACCATGTTACGATTCTACCGCATAGATGAACCCATTCCTTTGCATGACCTATCATTTTGTCACAGTAGTAAGCAAACCACAATCCTAGCAACTGTAGGAGTTGTTTGATATCATGTGGCCCCTGCAATGTTACTGCTTATTGCATGCTTAGTATGATACCATGTTGTTACTGTGATGTGAGTCGGGATGGGAGTGATCATGTTGATGATGGTAGAAAAGTGTTGGTGAATCGACCCTAATACAAGGTGAACGATGAGAGGCTGTGTAGGAGTACACAGTGGGTTGTCTCGTTGAACACCGCCCTAGTACGAGTTCTTGTGTGGTGATCCAAGATGAAGAGTACAACCACACATTGGGCTCACTGACCCCTCTCGACTTACTAACTCGTCCCTTTCGATGTCCAGATGTCGCAATAGTTCGGAGTTCTGGTAGGCTTGTGGCCTGGATGCTAAGTGAGAGAACGGCTCACCCGAGACCGGCTTATGCACCACGCACACATCACTTGGGTCCACTTCGGTAAACCGGCCGGGTTCACGATTGTGGTAACCAACCCAAGTAGGCGGCTTTCTCGGACTAGATCGGCTATGAGGTAACAGTTGTGGTGAGCATCCTCGCTGACACCCCTTGAATGGTGTCGAGATCAAAGGCGGTAAATGATGATCATGTGTGTGTAGCGGTACACCCTTGCAAGGTTAACAAAACTATTCGAATAGCCGCGTCCGCGGTTATGGACTGCTTGGAAAGCTTAGCTTGATTATTAGATAACTTGAACCGGATACTTCTAAAACACACCAAGATAAGTGTGAGTGCTAAGGCGTGCTTTCTCGTGGGGAAGTCGAGGAAGGCACCATAGTGGTGTATTGGTTGGTGAAAGTAGTGGACTCGTGTACGCTTCTTACCTCAAAGTCTGGTACTCGTAGTTCAGGATTAGCCAAGTCAAAGCTGGCATTTCTGCAAGTGAACCCCACCTCCCTTTACCTTGATACATGTGCATGAGTAGTATAGCTCCTATGTAAGTCTTGCTGAGTACGCCTTTGTACTCACGTTTGCTTAATATATGTTTTAGATGACGCCACTGACCCAGAAGGTGGCTTCTTCATCGAGCTGGACGACTGAAGTTAAGCTAGTCTAGTCCCAGTCAGCAGACTGGTTCCCTCGTGGAGGGCTTTGTGTTTGAATAAGGCTTCTTAAGCCAATTTGTTAAACTTGTCTGTACCCAGACATAATTTCCTTCCGCTTTGTGATGTAATGTTGGATCACATGTATGTGATCTCTGTGTGTACTCTATAAGAGTTATAAATAAAATGTACACTTTGTAGAGAATTGCAATGGTACCTACTGTTCATACAAGGCATGTGTGCTGCGTGTATGTTTATAACATGCATGTCTTTGTATGGGTTTTCGAGACCTTAGTTGTGTTCTGGCTGGCGGTCTTTCATACACCAAGTGGCCCTTAGATGTGCGCAGCTTGGGGCATCGCGATGCGATTGTTCGAGACTCCGTCTCGTGCACACTTTGTGGTATGATCGAGCCCGCCCTAGACCACGACTAAGTGATCGGGCTGGAGTAAGTCTATGTAAGAGTTTTGAGATAGTCGATAGTATGGTTGAGGCGACTTGTCTTTGAATATGGGAGTTCACCACCCATATCAGTAGACTTGTGTGCGTACGATGAGGACCCATTTCAGTTGATCATCCGGCCTGGATGGGATGCCCCTCACGTATGATGCTTTCCGAGAATGTTCAGTGCTTGGCCTTGTCTGCTTAGACAAGTGGGTGCGGTTCTCGGCTCTCCATATGACTATGTCTTAACTGTACTTGCATACGCTAACCCCGGGTCCCGACAGACTTGGTATCAGAGCAGGACTGACTGTAGGACTAGTAGCCTTGGCCGAAGTTGAGTCTAGCTTGCTATAGTTATATAGTTACTCTGGGTATATAAGGGAATAACGTAAGGCTTCTTTTTTCTCCTTACCCCCTTCGTTCTGAGTTCTGAGTCACCCTCATCTTGTTCTACGGGAAGATAGGACTAGGCTCTCATCTGTCTGATTAGAACATCTCGTTGTTTGCTTTCTCATAGCCGTAGGAAAGTTGTGATCGGTTTGCTAGAATGGTTATGCTCCCTGTTTCAGTACATCGTATGTAAGTGTTGTTTCCATGTTGGAAGAAATTGTCATTTCTTACAATTACAGCCGTTATGCTGTCCGAGTCATTCCAGGTTTATCTCATAATCTGATGCATTTGCAAACTCCTTTCTGTTTCAGATGGCAGATCTTCCCCCTCGGCAGATTGTTCGTTTGACCAGGTGCCTCGGTGTGCGTGGCCATCCCGCCACGTTGATCGAGATGATGTCCTATGTGGGATATCGATGGTACCCTGAGTACACCGTCGAGGAGCAGTTCCACGACTTCAACCAGACGCAGTTCCACTGCATTGTCAGGATCTACTCACACCACGTTGGAGTCACCCAGCCTATCCACTTTGGACATGGCATTGGCGTTACCGAGAACATGGCTGTGCAGGATGCTGCATATTCATGTATTACCCTGCTGAGAGAGGAGCACACCATGCTGAGAGAGACTTCATTCCGCTATATCCCTGCTGCACTTCCAGGAGAAGAGGGATATTACACCGGACTCTACTCAGATCACTCTGCAGAGGATCCAGCACTTCAGGTGACTGCTAGGTTTGCTAGTGACAGAGATCGTGATGCACGCGCTCTCCGTTTTGAGCTCCACGCCACTCGTGTTCGTCTATACCGAGCACTGACGCTCTTGGCACCCTTTGTGAGCGTGGGATCAGTTGAGTATGATGCGATCTACCCAGTGAGGACTCAGATGCCTTCTCGAGTTGCTTGGCCCGAGATTGGAGGAATTTTTCCACCCCGTGGTCCTTTGCTTCCACCCTACACTGGACCTAGGCCCCATCCTTGCCCAAATGGATATCAGGGTCCACAAGCCTCCGTGTTTTCCGATGGTCACCTCCAGCTACCGGGATACGCGGGTAATTTTACGAGGACTACTATGGAGATGGAGATGAGTGAGACCGCCTGTGGTCTTACTTAGTGAGGATGTAGTAGTATCTTAGTATATTGTAAGCAAGGTGTCTAAGTTCCAGAGGCTTAGATAAATAATGTATAGGAAGTCAGAGTGCCTCTGAAGGATGTATCATCTTCATCACGTTTGTATTAGCTTGGTGCTTGTACTAAAACGTTGTATGGTTTGTATGACAGCTTGTGAATATATGGCTTGTATGCTTTATCACCATGTTGTCAAGATGATTACTTCCTTTGCTCTGTAATCCTTCCAGTACTTCAATACCTTGATTAGACTCTTCAAATCAACTCTGTTTGACTTTGGTTTTTCACCTCAGGATGTCTTAAGGAACTCGTGGCCAGGTTGGTCGTAACCAAGGTCGTGGGAACAACCAGGAGGAAGACAACCTTCCACCCCCACCCACGATGGCCCAAGTTCTGATGGAGGTCAAGAGGAACCGCCGTGACTCTCACCACCTGCTAGAAGTCATCGCACGCAACACCACTCAACAGCGCAATGAGCTGGTGTCTCTGAACGACTTCATCCGGCTTCATCCCCCAGTTTTTAGTTACTCCACTGAGCCCCTTGACGCCGATGACTGGCTCCGCAGCATCGAGAGGAAGCTCCAAGCCGGTCATGTTGCAGATGGCGACAAGGTCAGCTATGCCTCCTATCACCTCGAAGGTGCAGCAAGCTCTTGGTGGGAGAACTTTCTGAATATGCGTCCCGTTGGACCACCTGCATCTTGGGAGGAGTTCTGCACGTCTTTCCGCGAGCACCACATCCCCAAGGGTCTTATGGACCGCAAGCGTGAGGAGTTCTGTAACCTCACTCAAGGCAGAAGAACCGTGGACGAGTTTAGTCGTGAGTTCAACCGACTTGCTCGTTATGCAACTGAAGAAGTTTCCACCGACTCCAAGAAACAAGAGAGGTTCCGTCGTGGCCTCAACAGTGGACTCCGTCGCGAGCTCAACCTTCATGATTTTGCCACTTTCCAGGTCCTTGTCAACAAGGCCATCAAGGCAGAGGACATGAACACCCCCAACGACTTTCGCAAACACCCTAGAGATGACAGTTCATCCAGTTCTGGTTCCCAGAAGCGCAAGATCTGGATCCCCAATAGCATGTTCCGCCAGAATAACCCACCGAGGCCATCCTATGTGGCGCCTCGTCCACCCACCCAGCTCCACCCAGCTCCACCAAACAACCCAGCTCCACGCACTGTTTTCGGAGCTTGCTACAAGTGTGGTCAGGCAGGCCACTACTCTCGCGAGTGCCCCCAGAACCAACTCCAACACCAGAACGTTCCACCCCGTGCCGGAGGCAACAACAACAACAATGGTCGTGGAAAGCCACCCCAGAAGGTCTTCACCCCCAAACCCGCTCCTTCCGCCACTCGTGGACGACTAAACCAGATTGCCGCCGACGAGACTGACGACACCACTGACGTCATTCTTGGTACGCTCCCAGTCAATTTTGTTCCTACTTCCGTTCTTTTCGACCCAGGAGCATCTCATTCATTCATGTCGGAAAGTTATGCACTTCGTCATGAGTTACCTTTTGTTGAATTGTCCACCCCAATGATTATTCAAACTCCAGGGTCAAGATGGCAAACTAATAGAGTGTGCCATGGTAATCAAATTTCAATTGAGGGTTTAGTATTCCTTGCTTCACTCATAGCCCTCAAGTCTTCAGACATTGATGTCATCCTTGGCATGGATTGGCTATCAAGACAGAATGCCTACCTGGATTGCAAAGGCAAATCCGTGAAACTCACCCACCCTTCAGGAAAAACAGTCAACTATACCTCACCCAGAACAAGAACCCAAGTGCATTCCCTGAATGTACTTCCCCTTCCCGAACTTGAAGATATTCCGGTGGTTCGTGACTTCCCGGATGTCTTTCCTGAAGAGCTGCCGGGCATGCCACCCGACAGGTGTGTAGAGTTTATAGTGGATCTTGTTCCAGGAACCGCACCAATTTCCAAACGCCCATATAAAATGGCCCCACATGAGTTAGCTGAGCTAAAAACCCAACTTGATGCTTCGTTGGCAAAAGGCTTCATCCGCCCTAGCTCATCGCCATGGGGTTGTCCCGTTCTGTTCGTAAAGAAGAAAGATGGAACAGAAAGGATGTGCGTAGATTATCGCCCGCTAAATCTAGTGACGATAAAGAACAAATACCCACTGCCCAGGATCAATGATCTTTATGATCAACTTGCAGGATCCTCCGTCTTCTCCAAGATGGATTTGAGATTAGGTTATCATCAGATCAGAATCCGAAACGAGGACATTCCCAAAACGGCTTTTACTACTCGTTATGGTCTTTACGAGTACACCGTCATGTCCTTTGGTTTAACCAATGCCCCCGCCACATTCTCACGCTTGATGAATTCGATCTTCATGGAGTACCTAGATAAATTTGTTGTGGTTTATCTTGATGATATTCTCATCTACTCGAAGAACGAAGGAGATCATGCCGAACACTTAAGGCTGGTATTGATGAAACTTAGAGAGCATCGCCTGTACGCTAAATTCTCCAAGTGTGAATTTTGGCTACCAGAAGTGACCTACTTAGGCCACGTGATTTCTGCAAAAGGCATTGCTGTGAATCCCGAGAGAGTTCAGGCCGTCCTTGACTGGACTCCACCTGAATCGGTTAAGCAAGTTAGGAGTTTTCTTGGCCTAGCCAGCTATTGCCGTCGCTTCGTCGAGAACTTTTCTAAAGTTGCAAAGCCTCTAACTGAACTCCTCAAGAAAGATAAGAAATTCTTATGGACTCCCAAGTGCGAGGAAAGCTTTCAAGAGCTAAAAGGAAGATTGACTTCTGCACCCGTGCTTGCACCTCCAGATACCAAAAGAGATTTCGAGATCTATTGTGATGCCTCACGGCAAGGGTTAGGATGCATACTTCTGCAAGATCGACATGTGGTAGCTTATGCTTCACGCCAATTGCGGCCACATGAAGAGAACTATCCGACCCATGACCTTGAACTCGCTGCCGTAGTTCATTCTCTAACAACTTGGCGACATTACCTCCTTGGTAACCGTTGCGAGATTTATTCCGACCACCAAAGCCTCAAATATATTTTCACCCAGCCAGATCTTAATCTCAGGCAAAGACGCTGGATTGAGTTGATAAAAGATTACGACGTAGGAATTTCTTACACCCCAGGCAAAGCCAATGTCATGGCTGATGCACTAAGTCGTAAGTCGTACTGTAACAACCTCATGTTACAGCAGTATCAACCACTTCTTCATGAGGACTTTCGCAAACTCAATCTTGAGATTGTTCCTCATGGCTATCTTTCTACCTTGGTGGCGAAACCAACTCTTGAGGATCAAATTATAGTTGCCCAAAGGCGTGCATGAGGTGTTCGCCGGATCAAGGAGAACATTGCTAGCGGAGTTGCTAAATGTTTCTCCACAGATAGCAAAGGAACGGTATTCTTTGAAAATTGTTTGGTAGTACCTAAGAATAAGGAACTAAGGAGACTCATCCTCAAAGAAGCCCATGACACACCCCTCTCAATTCATCCCGGTAGCACAAAAATGTACCGAGATCTACGCCAGAGATTTTGGTGGACTAAGATGAAGAGAGACATTGCTCGATTTGTTGCCGAATGTGATGTTTTTCGTCGCATTAAGGCAGAACATCAAAGACCTGCTGGTACACTTCAACCTTTGTCTATTCCCGAGTGGAAATGGGACAAAGTCGGTATGGACTTCATCACCGGCTTTCCAAGAACCCAGAAAGGAAACAATGCCATCTTCGTTGTCATAGATAGGCTTTCCAAAGTTGCTCACTTCCTTCCGGTTCGCGAGTCTATAACTGCTAGTCAGTTAGCGTACTTGTACATCTCTAGAATTGTATCCCTTCACGGTGTTCCTTTGGAAATCAATTCTGATCGTGGTAGCCTTTTTACCTCTAGATTTTGGGGAAGCTTTCAGAATGCTATGGGAACTCATCTCTCCTTTAGTACAGCTTTTCATCCTCAGTCTAGCGGTCAAGTCGAAAGGGTTAACCAAATTCTTGAAGACATGCTCAGAGCTTGTGTTATCTCATTCGGAAAGAATTGGGAGAATTCTCTTCCATATGCCGAATTTGCTTATAACAATAGTTTTCAATCTAGTCTGAACATGGCTCCTTTTGAACTCCTTTATGGACGACGATGTCGAACACCACTAAACTGGTCTGCAACCGGCGAAAGACAATTCTTTGGACCGGATATGATCAAGGAAGCAGAAGAGCAAGTTCGCATTGTTCGTGATCAATTGAAAGCAGCCCAGTCTCGTCAGAAAAGCTACTATGATCGTCATCATAGGCAAGAGAGCTACAATCTGGATGATAAGGCTTACCTTCGGGTTACTCCTCTGAAGGGAACCCAACGTTTCGGTATCAAAGGCAAGTTGGCCCCACGTTACATCGGACCTTTCCGCATTATTGCTAAACGTGGAGAAGTTGCCTACCAACTTGAACTACCTCCGCACCTTTCCCGAGTACACGATGTATTCCATGTGTCCCAACTCAGGCGTTGCTTCAAGGACCCCATCCGCGAAGTCGACCATGAAACGCTTGATCTCCAAGATGACCTTTCTTATCGAGAATACCCCGTTCGTATTCTTGATTCCGCAGAGCGTGTCACTCGTCGTCAGAAGATTAGGTTTCTGAAAGTGCAATGGTCACACCACTCTGAAAGAGAAGCTACATGGGAGAGAGAAGACCGTCTCAGTGTCGAGTACCCCACCTTCCTCCCGCAGACTTCTGAATCTCGGGACGAGATTCTTTTGAGTGGGGGCGAGTTGTCAGATCCCTCTGTTAGGTATGTGCTAGGGTTAGCTAGTACCTTTGCATCATGTCAAAATTTCAAAAAGAAATCTTGGAAATCAAATTCAAAGTCCAAATGGGAGAAGGAACACCCCCAGATGAATTAATTCAAAAGGCCAGATAAAAATATTTTCCAAAAATTCATGTTAGAGTTTTGAAAAGTATTATAAATGAGTGTGATCACATATCAAGTGATGTGGGACCCACCCCATGCTCATAGATTTTTCAAATATTCAAACAGTACCTTGGAATTAAAGAAATACCCCTTTTTGATTTAAAATTCAAATCATTTGAATTTTAAAAATGTTGAAAGTTTATGAGTGGCTAGTTTATATTATTATGAGGCCACATAAAAGTTTTCAGCATTTAATAAAATGTTTAGCTATTTATTTTAGCTAAACAGAAAAAATTACAGAAAAACAGAAAGGAAAGATTAAACAGAAATCAGAAAAACCTTACCTGGCGCCCAGGCGAAGTCGGCCCACCCCAGCCCAGCCGGCCCAAAAGGGCACTGAGGTCTTCTTCCACCTCCCGCGCCTCCAAGCTGCTCGGTGGAATGCCACCGAGCTAGCTGGTGACGCCACCTCGACGCCGAGTAGCTTCCAGGCCGCCCAGTGCCTCTTCTCGCGTCCTGGAGACTCCCCGCAGCCTCCGCAATCCATTCCTCCCCTCCAGCGCGACTCCTTCCTCCTCCTTCGCCGAATTCTTCCTCCACCCGAGAGCGCCGCCGCTCGCCGTCGCAAGAACTCGTGGCCATCGACGTCAAGGAGTCAAGCCAAGGTGTCCAATCGCTTCGCCGTCGTCGTCTTCGTCGAACTGCAGAAGGAATCGGAGCCGGACGCCTCCTCGAGCTCGCTAGCTTCATCGTCTTCATCGCCGGCCGCCGTGGATCGAGCTCGAATTCCGGCAACTCCAGCACTTCGCCGCCATGGATGAGCTCGAGGTCGCCCCTGTGCCCCTTCGTCTCAACCAGAGCGCGCGTTTGGCTCCTGAGCATGTTAGCTTTCGAACGCGAGCGATTTCAGCCCGAACCGTGCATGGTAGCGTCGCCTGCAACTTCGCCGTGGTTCTGCTGCCGCCGGAGTCGTCGCCGTCGTCGATGCAGAGCTCCCCGTGGACCCCCGATGCCTCCAGAAGACGCGGACGACCTCCAGGAGCAAGCCGGTGCCCTCCGTTTCCCCTCCCGTGGACGGAATCGAGTTCCCGTGCAGCGCCGCCGTGGTCCAGTCGCCGGCGTCAAGCCGCCGGCGAGTCAGCGTTAACCCCCCCCCCCCCCGGCTAATCACCTAATTAGTGACCCTTCGGTCACTGACCAGTGGGTCCAGTGGCTTAATTAAGCCACTGGATTAATTTAACCCACGGGTTAAGTTAACCAGCCACTGACAGGGTGGCCCCACATGTCAGCCCCCCCCTGACGCCAGCTTGACGTCAGCCTGACGCAGTAAATCATTTAAATGAATTTCCAGAGATTATTTGAATTAAAAGAATTCCAGAAAATCCAGAAAATCCCCCAAACTTTGGAAATTCATAGAAAATTCATATTAACTCCAAATTGGACAAATAATATATGAAAAATGATCAGGAGAAAATTATCTTTCCAAATATGCAACTTTCAACTCTGTTTGAGATGAATTTAAAATGGGACCAGTAGCATAGGTCATTTGGTTTATTTGAATTTATTTCAAATTCAAATCAATTGAGTTTGCTACTTGGACCATGGAATTATGATGTAATTCAACCATACATCAGAGGCACATCTTATGCAAGTGAAGATGATTCAAAATGATCAAACTATGTCACCTACAACTTGGCTAATTTGAATTCAAATGTGGAGTTTGAATTTGCATTTCAAATGCAATATACTCCACTTAAATGGAATTGCCTCACACATAAAAACTTATACCTCAAGCTTTAACATTCAATCATGTGCTTGAGCATTGCATTCATATTGATTGCTACTTCGTGCTTTGTTTGTCGAGTAGAGGTGGAACCGGAGCAAGAGGTCACCCCCTTCGCTGAAGATCCAGAGCCCGAATCTCGTCAGCAAGGCAAGCAAACCCCCATTGATCATGTCGATAAAATCCCACTTCCCTCTCATGTCTCGCTTATGCATTGTATAGGATGATCACCATGTTACGATTCTACCGCATAGATGAACCCATTCCTTTGCATGACCTATCATTTTGTCACAGTAGTAAGCAAACCACAATCCTAGCAACTGTAGGAGTTGTTTGATATCATGTGGCCCCTGCAATGTTACTGCTTATTGCATGCTTAGTATGATACCATGTTGTTACTGTGATGTGAGTCGGGATGGGAGTGATCATGTTGATGATGGTAGAAAAGTGTTGGTGAATCGACCCTAATACAAGGTGAACGATGAGAGGCTGTGTAGGAGTACACAGTGGGTTGTCTCGTTGAACACCGCCCTAGTACGAGTTCTTGTGTGGTGATCCAAGATGAAGAGTACAACCACACATTGGGCTCACTGACCCCTCTCGACTTACTAACTCATCCCTTTCGATGTCCAGATGTCGCAATAGTTCGGAGTTCTGGTAGGCTTGTGGCCTGGATGCTAAGTGAGAGAATGGCTCACCCGAGACCGGCTTATGCACCACGCACACATCACTTGGGTCCACTTCGGTAAACCGGCCGGGTTCACGATTGTGGTAACCAACCCAAGTAGGCGGCCTTCTCGGACTAGATCGGCTATGAGGTAACAGTTGTGGTGAGCATCCTCGCTGACACCCCTTGAATGGTGTCGAGATCAAAGGCGTAAATGATGATCATGTGTGTGTAGCGGTACACCCTTGCAAGGTTAACAAAACTATTCGAATAGCCGCGTCCGCGGTTATGGACTGCTTGGAAAGCTTAGCTTGATTATTAGATAACTTGAACCGGATACTTCTAAAACACACCAAGATAAGTGTGAGTGCTATGGCGTGCTTTCTCGTGGGGAAGTCGAGGAAGGCACCATAGTGGTGTAGTGGTTGGTGAAAGTAGTGGACTCGTGTACGCTTCTTACCTCAAAGTCTGGTACTCGTAGTTCAGGATTAGCCAAGTCAAAGCTGGCATTTCTGCAAGTGAACCCCACCTCCCTTTACCTTGATACATGTGCATGAGTAGTATAGCTCCTATGTAAGTCTTGCTGAGTACGCCTTTGTACTCACGTTTGCTTAATATATGTTTTAGATGACGCCACTGACCCAGAAGGTGGCTTCTTCATCGAGCTGGACGACTAAAGTTAAGCTAGTCTAGTCCCAGTCAGCAGACTGGTTCCCTCGTGGAGGGCTTTGTGTTTGAATAAGGCTTCTTAAGCCAATTTGTTAAACTTGTCTGTACCCAGACATAATTTCCTTCCGCTTTGTGATGTAATGTTGGATCACATGTATGTGATCTCTGTGTGTACTCTATAAGAGTTATAAATAAAATGTACACTTTGTAGAGAATTGCAATGGTACCTACTGTTCATACAAGGCAAGTGTGCTGCGTGTATGTTTATAACATGCATGTCTTTGTATGGGTTTTCGAGACCTTAGTTGTGTTCTGGCTGGCGGTCTTTCATACACCAAGTGGCCCTTAGATGTGCGCAGCTTGGGGCATCGCGATGCGATTGTTCGAGACTCCGTCTCGTGCACACTTTGTGGTATGATCGAGCCCGCCCTAGACCACGACTAAGTGATCGGGCTGGAGTAAGTCTATGTAAGAGTTTTGAGATAGTCGATAGTATGGTTGAGGCGACTTGTCTTTGAATATGGGAGTTCACCACCCATATCAGTAGACTTGTGTGCGTACGATGAGGACCCATTTCAGTTGATCATCCGGCCTGGATGGGATGCCCCTCACGTATGATGCTTTCCGAGAATGTTCAGTGCTTGGCCTTGTCTGCTTAGACAAGTGGGTGCGGTTCTCGGCTCTCCATATGACTATGTCTTAACTGTACTTGCATACGCTAACCCCGGGTCCCGACAGTGACATCACTGATGACTTAGACTGAACTGGTAGGCCAACTTGCCAATCACGCAAGGTGATTCTTGTTCATTTTTCGATGGGCGTGTTCCGGTAGCAAACTTTTATCCAAACCGTCAAGATAACCAAGTGTAATGTGATGTGTGTTCTTTTAACACACCCATCTTTTATGCGTCACACCGTGTGCACCCATGTGACATGACCTGCTCCGGTGTGAAACATAGTATAGATGGTGCTACAGTTGGGAGAACACTATCAACTTGATATTATTTTGCGAGAGATCACCCTAATAAAACACGACTACCGCGCATCAAACAAGGGTGCATCAAAGGGATTAACATCACATGCAATTCATAAAATATGTGACATGATATAGCCCTTTCTGTCTTGAAGTTTTTCGTTGCCTTCATGACTCCGTGGTTGAAGTCTCCACCCACCACCTTTTGTCCTTGGCGCCGGGACCTCCTCACGGCTTCGGCATGTGTGTCGGGGTCCACCTTCACACTATTGATCATCACCGCATCTCCATCTATAGCCTTGCCTCAAGCTACTAAACAGTTCTGGCACGCAGGACATAATTAAGTGACAATCATATGAATCCAGTCATCATGCCGTACTACGGCTCGCAGGCCACAAAAATATTACATCATATAGCATCTCATACAAAACACATTGCAAATCTTGAAGGCTATACCACATCACATGCATTCTCTGCAAAAACGAGTTAGATCGCTATCTATACGGGTTGTTGCAAATTTTATCGTGGTTGTTAAGCAGGTTTACAAGGCAAACGAGAAACCCTAGACAAAACAAAACACGATACTTCTTTTGTTGCTAGTTTAACATACGGGGTGCGTGTAGCAACTAATGCCACAAGCCAAACTTCGTTAAACGCGTGACCCCCGTGTGGATTTGAGTTCATAAAATCCACAAGCCCGTTCATGTAAAAATTTCTATAGCAAGACTAGGATGAGATCCAAGGAATTTGATGTAGTCCATGATCAAGGCAACCAGCATACTAAGAGCAGCATAGAGGGATCATGGCAAAACTCAAACCTTGTAGCAAAATCACATCATGCCGTCGAGCAAAGAACAAATCACATGATAGGGAATCAAACAAGAAAATCAATGCCTCATATCAACATATGATCTACCTAAACATGCATCTAATCAAGGATCGCTCATGATACCGCTGTTGGGAAACGTAGTAGAATTCAAAAAATTCGTGCCTACGTAACAAGAACCCAAGATCATCCAAGATAGATCACATACAAGGTTTAGGTTTTCATGCTCACCAACGGTTGCAGCGGAAGAAGAGATGGTGAAGCAACGTGGACGTAGTGGAAGTAGTCAAAGAAGATCTCCCACGAACAATCCCTCGAATAGATCTCCGAGAAGAAGATGGTCCTCGAAGCAAGATCAAAGCTATGATCTCTCCACCGGTATCCACACGTCCGGCACAGCAATCCGGCAGCGCTCCGCCGTCCAGAGAAGAACGCTTCCGAGAAAACTAGAGAGAGAAAACCCTAGCGAGTTCCGATCTAGATTAGAATCTAAACCGGGGTCTAAAAGTGGAGCAACTAGCAACTAGGGAGAGCCAGGGGGCGCCGGAGACTTGTGTAAACTCTTCCCCCCACCCTTGGCTCACCTTATATAGGTGGCCAAGGGGCCTAGGGCGCAGCTCAAGGAGGTTTGGGAGTCCAACTTGGACTCCCAAGCCTTCCAAAGCTTCCCACACCTTCCCACCGGAAACCTGCCATAATGGGTTTTGGAAATCCCACCTGGAGGGGGATTCCTTCCCCTTGGTGCGCCCCCCACCCCTTGGCCGGCCAGGGCAGCCTAGGTGGCTTGCCCCCAAAGGCTAGGGGCGCAGGGGAGTGGGTGGTAATGCCCGGAACCTTCCGGAACCTTCCATGACCTTCTAGAGGCTTCCAGGACCTTCCGGGACATACCGGGACCGTTTCGGGACATTCCGGACACTTCTGGAGCACTTCCAATACCTTCCGGGACCTCTAACGAATGTTCCGGAGCCATCTAAATAGGTTTCGGAACAATCCGGGTTTAGGTTAATATGTCCGGTGAACACAACATATTGTTTAAGATGTCCACCGATCACCGAAACTATTCCGGTTGATCGTAAACTTTCCCATTACCATTTTCATATGAACTAAAGTTATCTGAAACAATTCCAAAGTATCTTAGCCATATTATTTGCTCTTTACTTGCTTCCACTAAACCTTCAATCATTCTAGCATTCTAACAGATTACTGTACTTTAAGTGTGTGACCCAATAGGTTCGGTATTATGTGGACATGACTTCGGAACGCTTTCCAGACTTATAGTCATTCGTCAATAATCAACAGCGGAGCCATGGACACCCATGTTGACTCCCACACATACACGAAAAGACTTCGAGTGAACCTTTATGTTTATCATATACTATTCCTTTTGCTTCGCGATACATGACAAAGTTAAAGGAGAGAAGTTTGGCACCTATGTGAAACAACTTCTTGATCACAAGCCATTAGTTATCCTCATTTCATTTTTCTTCATTCCTCGTTATGTATTTCGGTATCCCTGTGACTGAATCACAAAGTGTCCGGCCAGACGAGAATGGATACCATTATACCGAGTGGGCCCTGATTCTATATCTCTTCATCGTGAAGGAGCAAATCCCATTCTCGAACTATCACTGTTACTAGACACACTGTCCAATGTACCCAGAACTTATTTTACTACTTCCCATTTACGGGAAGATTCATCTAAGAACCAAAGCACATCTTCTTGTGTGAAGTGACTTGACATTCTCATGGTCGAAGGAACTATGTATATAATAACATTTTATGATATGACTTATAACGTTTATTTTACGATGAGTTCTCTAAGTATATCATTTAACACTGGGGTCGGTTCAACATCATTGTTCTGCTAACAATATGCTCTCATTGCTATTGACATCCTTGTTACAAGAACAATGTCCATGATTAAGAAAACATAATCATCAATAAGCACATGGGCTGGTCTTAGAGGCAAAACCAGGAACTCTTGTTGTTTACATTTCCACACATGCATATGAGTTTTCTTCTGAATCTCACAGTCAGGATCATTGCAATTATAGCACAGAAATATAAAAATTAATTATGAACATGAATATATAAATAATAACAAACTTTATTATTGCCTCTAGGGCATATATCCAATAGTGTAGACCTTCTGGGGTGGCTTGCCACGACCATTGTTGTTGTTGCCTCCGGCACGGGGTGGAGCATTCTGATTCTGGATCTGGTTCTGGGGACACTCACGAGAATAGTGGCCTGCCTGACCACACTTGTAACAGGCTCCGAAAACAGTACGTGGAGCTGGGTTGTTTGGTGGGGCTGGGTGGAACTGGGTTGGTGGACGAGGCGCCACATAGGATGGCCTCGGTGGGTTGTTCTGGCGGAACATACTGTTTGGGATCCAGATCTTGCGCTTCTGGGAGCCGGAATTGGATGAACTGTCATCTCTAGGGTGTTTGCGGAAATCGTTGGGAGTGTTCATGTCCTCGGCCTTGATGGCCTTGTTGACAAGGACCTGGAATGTGGCAAAGTCATGAAGGTTGAGCTCACGACGGAGTCCAGTGTTGAGTCTGCGACGGAACCTCTCTTGTTTCTTGGAGTCGGTGGAGACTTCTTCAGTAGCATAACGAGCAAGTCGGTTGAACTCACGACTAAACTCGTCAACGGTCCTTCTGCCTTGAGTGAGGTTGCAGAACTCCTCACGCTTGCGGTCCATAAGACCCTTGGGAATGTGGTGATCGCGGAAAGAAGTGCAGAATTCATCCCAAGATGCAGGCGGTCCAACGGGGCGCATATTCAGGAAGTTCTCCCACCAAGAGCTAGCTGCGCCTTCGAGGTGATAGGTGGCATAGCTGACCTTGTCGCCATGTGCAACATGGCCTGCCTGGAGCTTCCTCTCGATGCTGCGAAGCCAGTCATCGGCGTCAAGGGGCTCGGTGGAGTAACTGAAAACCGGGGGATGAAGTCGGATGAAGTCGTTCAGGGACACCAACTCGTTGCGCTGCTGAGTGGTGTTGCGAGCAATGACTTCCAACAGATGGTGAGAGTCTCGGCGGTTCCTCTCGAACTCCATCAGAACCTGAGCCATCGTGGGTGGGGGTGGAAGGTTGCCTTCCTCCTGGTCATTCCCACGATCATGGTTACGACCAACCTGGCCACGGGTTCCTTGAGACATCCTGAAGTGAAAAACCAAAGTCAAACAGAGTTGATTGGGAGAGTCTAAACAAGGTATTGAAGTACTGGAAGGATTACAGAGCAAAGGAAGTAATCATCTTGACAACATGGTGATAAAGCATACAAGCCATATATTCACAAGCTGTCATACAAACCATACATCGTTTTAGTACAAGCACCAAGCTAATACAAACGTGATGAAGATGATACATCCTTCAGAGGCACTCTGACTTCCTATACATTATTTATCTAAGCCTCTGGAACTTAGACCCTTGCGTACAATACACTAAGATACTACTACATCAACACTAAGTAAGACCACAGGCGGTCTCACTCATCTCCATCTCCATAGTAGTCCTCATAAAAGTTACCCGCGTATCCCGGTAGCTGGAGGTGACCATCGGAAAACACGGAGGCCTGTGGACCTGATATCCATTTGGGAAAGGATGGGGCCTAGGTCCAGCGTAGGATGGAAGCAAAGGACCACGGGGTGGGAAAATGCCTCCAATCTCGGGCCAAGAAACTCGAGAAGGCATCTGAGTCCTCACTGGGTAGATAGCATCATGCTCAACTGATCCCACACTCACAAAGGGTGCCAAGAGTGTCAGTGCTCGATACAAACGAACACGGGTGGCGTGGAGCTCGAAACGGAGAGCGTGTGCATCACGATCTCGATCACTAGCAAACCTAGCAGTCATCTGAAGTGCTGGATCTTCTGCAGAGTGATCTGAGTAGAGTCCGGTGTAATATCCCTCTTCTCCTGGAAGTGCAGCAGGGATATAGCGGAAAGAGGTCTCTCTCAGCAAAGTGTGCTCCTCTCTTAGCAGGGTCATACATGAGTATGCAGCATCCTGCACAGCCATGTTCTCGGTAATGCCAATGCCATGTCTAAAAGTGGATAGGCTGAGTGACTCCAACGTGGTGCGGATAGATCCAGACAATGCAGTGGAACTGCGTCTGGTTGAAGTCGTGAAACTGCTCTTCGACGGTGTACTCAGGGTACCACCGATATCCCACATAGGACATCATCTCGATCAACATGGCGGGATGGCCACGCACACCGAGGCACCTGGTCAAACGAACAATCTGCCGAGGGGGAAGATCTGCCATCTGAAACAGAAAGGAGTTTGCAAATGCAACAGATTATGAGATAAACCTGGAATGACTCGGACAGCATAACGGCTGTAATTACAAGAAAAAGACAATTTCTTACAACATGGAAACAACACTTACATACGATGTAATAAATCAGGAAGCATAACCACTCTAACAAACCGGTCACAACTTTCCTACGGCTACAAGGAAGCAAACAACAAAATGTTCTAATCAGACAGAGGAGAGCCTAGTCATATCTTCCCGTCGAATAAGATAAGGGTGACTCAGAACTCAGAACGAAGGGGGTAAGGAGAAAAAAAGAAGCCTTACGTTATTCCCTTATATACCCAGAGTAATTATATAACTATAGCAAGCTAGACTCGACTTCGGCCAAGGCTACTAGTCCTACAGTCAGTCCTGCTCTGATACCAAGTCTGTCGGGACCCGGGGTTAGCGTATGCAAGTACAGCTAAGACATAGTCATATGGAGAGCCGAGAACCGTACCCACTTGTCTAAGCAGACAAGGCCAAACACAGAACGTTCTCGGAAAGCATCGTACGTGAGGGGTATCCCATCCAGGCCGGATGATCAACTGAGATGGGTCCTCATCGTCCGCACACAAGTCTAATGATATGGGTGGTGAACTCCCATATTCAAAGACAAGTCGCCTCAACCATACTATCGACTATCTCATAACTCTTACATAGACTTACTCCAGCCCGATCACTTAGTCGGGGTCTAGGGCGGGCTCGATCATACCACAAAGTGTGCACGAGACGGAGTCTCGAGAAATCGCATCGCGATGCCCCAAGCTGCGCACATCTAAGGGCCACTTGGTGTATGAAAGACCGCCAGCCAGAACGCAACTAAGGTCTCGAAAACCCATACAAAGACATGCATGTTATAAACATACACGCAGCACACATGCCTTGTATGAACAGCAGGTATCATTGCAATTCTCTACAAAGTATACATTTTTATTGATAACTCTTATAGAGTGCACACAGAGATCACAAACATGTGATCCAACATTACAACATAAGCGGAAGCAAATTATGTCTGGGTACAGACAAGTTTAACAAATGGCTTAAGAAGCCTTATTTAAACACAAGCCCTCCACGAGGGAACCAGTCGTCTGACTGGGACTAGACTAGTTGATCTTCAGTCGTCCAGCTCGATGAAGAAGCCACCTTCGGGGTCAGTGGCATCATCTAAAACATAGATTAAGCAAACATGAGTACAAAGTCGTACTCAGCAAGACTTACATAGGAGCTATACTACTCATGCATATGTATCAAGGTAAAGGTAGGTGGGGTTTCACTTGCAGAAGTGCCAGCTTTGACTTGGCAAATCCTGAACTACGAGTACCAGACTTGAGGTAAGAAGCGTACACGAGTCCACTACTTTCTCCAACCAATTACACCACTATGGTGCCTTCCTCGACTTCCCCACGAGAAAGCACGCCATAGCACTCACACTTATCTTGGTGTGTTTTAGAAGTATCCGATTCAAGTTATCTAATAATCAAGCTAAGCTTTCCAAGCAGTCCATAACCGCGGACGCGGCTATTCGAATAGTTTTGTTAACCCTGCAGGGGTGTACCGCTACACACACATGATCATCATTTACCGCCTTTGATCTCGACACCATTCAAGGGGTGCCAGCGAGGATGCTCACCACAACTGTTACCTCATAGCCGATCTAGTCCGAGAAAGCCGCCTACTTGGGTTGGTTACCACTATCGTGAACCCGGCCGGTTTACCGAAGTGGACCCAAGTGATGCGTGCGTGGTGCATAAGTCGGTCTCGCATGAGCCGTTCTCTCACTTAGCATCCAGGCCACAAGCCTACCAGAACTCCGAACTATTGCGACATCTGGACATCGAAAGGGATGAGTTAGTAAGTTGAGAGGGGTCAGTGAGCCCAATGTGTGTTTGTACTCTTCATCTTGGATCACCACACAAGAAATCAGACTTAGGGCGGTGTTCAACGAGATAACCCACCGTGTACTCCTACACAGCCTCTCATCGTTCACCTTGTATTAGGGTCGATTCACCAACACTTTTCTACCAACACCAACATGATCACTACCATCCCGACTCACATCACAGTAACATCATGGTATCATACTAAGCATGCAATAAGCGATAACATTTGCAGGGGCCACGTGATATCAAACAACTCCTACATTTTCTAGGATTGTGGTTTGCTTACTACTGTGACAAAATGATAGGTCATGGAAAGGAATGGGTTCATCTATGCGGTAGAAACGAATCATGGTGGTCATCCTAAACAATGCATAAGCGAGACATGAGAGGGAAGTGGGATTTTATCGACATGATCAATGGGGGTTTGCTTGCCTTGCTGACGAGGTTCGGGTTCTGGTTCTTCAGCGAAGGGGGCAGCCTCCTGCTCCGGTTCCACCTCTACTCGACAAACAACAAGCAAAGTAGCAAAGTAAATACAATGCACAATCACATGATGGAAGGTTGAAACTTGATGTATATGCTTTGATGTGTGAAGCAATTCCATTTAAATGGAGTATATTGCAAATTGAATTGCAAATTCAAACTCCAATTTGAATTCAAACTTAGTCAAGTTATATGGAACATGGTTTGATCAATTTGAATCATCTTCAAATGTGTATGATATGCCTCTGATGTGTGGTTGAAATGTAGCATAATTCCATGGTCCAAGTTGCAAAATCATTTGAATTGAATTTGAATTAATTTCAAATAAACCAAATGACATATGCTACTGGTCCCATTTTAAAATCAACTCAAACATAGTTGAAAGTTGGATTTTTGGATAGCCTATTTTCTCCTGATCATTTCTCATATATTATTTGTCCAATTTGGAGTTAATATGAATTTTCTATGAATTTCCAAAGTTTGGGGTAATTTCTGGAATTTCTTTAATTCAATTTGATTTTCTGGAAATTCATTATTGCGTCAGGCTTGCGCAAGGATGACGTCAGGGGGGGGGTCTGACTGGTGGGGTCGGCCTGTCAGTGGCTGGGTTAACTTAATCCGGCTGGGTTAACTTAACCAGTGGCTTAATTAAGCCACTGGGCCCACTTGTCATTGGCTCAGGGGGTCATTAGGGGGGTGGTTAACGTTTAAACACGCCGGCCACGTGGACTTCACCGGCGGCAAGTCGCCGGCGACCATCCGACGCGGCGGCGACGCACGGGACCACCAAACGGAAGCCCGAGCTCGTCCGCATCACCTAGAGCACAGCAACGCCACCGGGGGGCACCGGAGTGATGCCGGAGGCGAGCCCTAGCGGCAGCCGTGGCACGGGCTCGGGGTGGATCTCGCTGCAGAGCACCATTGGAGCCACCGTTGGGCGCGTTCGAAGCAGCAGTCCATGGCGGAGGTGATGGACAAGACGGTGAGGATGATTGCCTAACAGGTGCTCGCCGACGACGACCATGGCGGCTCGGTACTCCGGCGACCATGGCAATCGGTGACAGAGGAAGAAATCGAGGGGGAGAGGTTAGGGGTTCTGACCGTGAGCTCACCGGGAACTCAACGGAGGTGGTGGCGATGGCTGGGGTGGTTCGACGGTGATGTAATCGACGAAGTTGCGCGGCGGACGTAGATGAAGACGACGACGCGATTCGGCAGCTCCAGGGGGCTTCAGCTCCTCATATTCCGCTCAACGACGAAGACAACTGCGGTGAAGACGATGGACAGGATCCGGGGGCTTCTCGTCGTCGATGGCTACGCGGGGGCTTGACGGTGCTCCGGCGAGCTTCACGGACGTCGGCGGAACGGGCGAGAGAGGAGGGGGAGATAGTTCTGGAGGGAGGGAATGGACGCACGGCGTCTCCAGCGTCTCCGTGGCGTGGCTAGAAGGCGCGGGAGGGGCAGGTGGCGTCTGGAGAGGTGGCGACGTGCACGGCTAGCTCGGTAGCATTCCACCGAGCATCTTGGAGGCGTGGGATCGGGGAAGAAGACCCCTGTGCCCTTTTGGGCCGGCTGGGCTGGGTGGGCCGGCTTCGCCTAGGCGACAGGTAAGGGTTTCTGTTTTCCTTTTTTTGTTTTTTTGTAGTTTGTTTTGTTTAGCTAAATAAAATAGCTAAACATTTTATTAAATGCTGAAATTTTTTATATGGCCTCATAATAATATAGACTAGCCACTTATAAAATTTCAACATTTTTAAAATTCAAATAATTTGAATCTTAACTCAAATATGGTTATTTTATTAATTCCAAGGCACTGTTTGAATATTTGAAAAATCTATGAGGATGGGATGGGTCCCACATCACTTGATATGTGATCACACTCATTTATAAGACTTTTCAAAAATCTAACATGAATTTTTGGAGAAGATTTTTGTCTGGCCTTTTGAATTAATTCATCTGGGGGGGGTTCCTTCTCCCATTTTGCTTTTGATTTTGATTTCAAAGATTTCTTTTGAAATTTTGACATGATGTAAGGTTACTTTGATCCTAGCACATTACCTAACAGAGGGTTCTGACAGTAACTCTCAATCTAATCAGGAGGTTCACAAAGAGACAGGTACCCCGAGGAGGAGTGTATGGGGTTTGGTTATCCTTGCGCATCCTCGACTCATGGTACGTGAGTGTACTCTAATATTCGAACCCTCCAGAGGTTAGTGATCCATCTAGTAGCTAGAGTTCTCAACAGGGGTTTTTGGTTTTCGAAAAACACACGGATTGCCCAAAATACGACATCTATCATTAATAGGCAAGAGCTCTTGACACCATAAGTTCAAACATTACTCTAATCAATACCTCAAAACTATTGCAAGTTACTACTACAAAGAGAACAACAACTTTAACTACCTACTTTCAGTCAAGAAAGAGAGCTCAGTGCAACAGGCAAACTCTCTAACAAGATAAAACATGCAACCTATAGAAAGTTCAACCTAAGACAAAAGAAAAGCTCTAGAAAAAAAACTAAAGCACTACAACTAAACAGAACTGCAGCTAATAAAAGAAAAAGAACAGCTCACAGCTAAAAGAATAAGCATGCAAATCCTATGAGGAGTTCTAGTTCAAGCGGAGCGTGAATCTCTCCCACACAAAAGAGTAAGTTGGGTCTAACTTGTTACTACAGCAAACAAAGCAAAAGAAAACTAAAAACAAAACCTAAGGGCGAGACGCTCCAAGAATAGCACATAATGCATGAAGTGATAAAAATATAGTGCAACGAGAGACGGACTGATAATTGTTGATGAAGAAGGGGATGCGCGGGGCATCCCCATGCTTAAACGCTTGAGTCTCCTTGAATATTTATTGGGGGTGCACATGGGCATCCCCAAGCTTGAGCGTTTGACCCTCCTGAATCTTCTTTCATCATCCTCCATCGCGCACTTGAAAACTCCCTTCGTACATAACTCATTGTAGGCTGATTAGAGAGGTTAGTACCCTAATAAAATAATTTTCCTCTACTTCAAATAAATATTTCCAGGAAGACCTACTGTTTCGCAAGATTTCCAAAAGGTTTTTGCAAAGAAAAAGCAAGCTTAAGGTTTGCAAAAGTGAAGAGAGACAAAACGTGGCAGAATCTGTGAAAAACAGAACAGCAGATAGAAACAAATTTTTTAGGGGTACTTCTGCAACTCAAATCAAAAAACTCAGAACATACGGAAGTTTCGTAATTGTATAGAGAACTCTGTATAAAAATTTCAGCTCAAAAAGACGAACTGGGATTTTTCTCTGATTTTGCTAGTCACGAGGACAGAATCTTTTTCTGGACAGCATGTCACAACTTTCACTTCCCTTGCCGTATGAGGCTAAACTTGGCACAAAGCTTGAAAAGTAAAGATACAATGATGTTGCTACAGTAGTAAAAATCATCAAGACCACTAAGAACAGAACAAAAGAAAAAATAAAAACCTAAATTCGTTGCGGGCTGCCTCCCAAAAGCGCTTCTTTAGTTCCATTAGCTAGTCTTAAAGCAGAAGATCAAGTCTTTTCAAGAGAATAACTAGCCCGTGTGACGGACTCAAAAGGTAACTTAATCTTTTTCCTAGGAAAATTTTCCATCCCTCTCTTGAGAGGGAATTGGAATTTTATAGTTCCCTCTTTCATGCCAATGATAGCACCAACTGTGCGAAGAAAAGGACGTCCCAAAATAATTGGACAAGAGGGCTCACACTCAATGTCCATAATAGTGAAATCAACGGGAACATAATTGTCATTGACAATGATAAGAACATCGTCGATCTTCCCCAAAGGTTTCTTTATAGAAGAATCAATAAGATGAACACCAAAAGAAGAAGGATCAAAAGGTTTCAATTCAAGCATATCATACATTCTTTTGGGCATAACAGAGGTACTTGCTCCAACATCACAAAGAGCATAACAAGAGAAGTTATTCAATTTATTTTTTATCATAGGATCCCAACCATCTTCTAGCTTCCTAGGTATGGAGGCTTCTAGTCTAAGCTTCTCCTCCCTAACTTTGATTAGAGCATTGGTGATATGCTCTGTGAATGCAAGATTGAGTGTGCTAGTGTGGGGGTCTCTAGACATCTTGTGTAGGAAACCAATAACTTCAGGTAAAGTGCAGTTGTCAAAGTCTAGGTCACTACTATCTATCAAGGAGGTAGTGATATCATTTAGGTTCACTTGTTTGAAAGCCTCTATGTTCATAGAGGTTTCTTCATCTATGGTTGAGGTGGTAGCATCACCATTGATAGGTCAAGTGGGACTAGGGGTGTGATGGGTGCTAATAGTTTGGACATCCTCAACTACTTGGATAGTAGCTACTGTGTGGTAGGTAGGAAGGCTCTTAATTCTCTCTTCTTCCTCCTTTTCTCTAGCCCATCTCTCTTTGATTTTAGCCATCATCCTAATATTTTCATTCATTTGTAACTGGATAGCATTAATAGGAGTGACCTTACTCTCCTCAAGGGGAGAGGTTCTAATTTTTAACATCACAACATCAAGGGCTAAGTTGTCTACCTTCAAACAAAGATTATCTAATTTCTCCTCCACACTCTTGTTGAATGCTTTCTGGGTAGTGATAAAGTCTTTGAGCAAGGTCTCTAGTTCTGAAGTGGAGTTTCTGGTGGTAGGATAAGTGTTGTTCCCATAGTTGTTGGATGGGAAAGGCCTAGGATTGTTGCTACCAAAGTTACTCCTATAAGCATTATTGTTGAAGTTGTTTCTAGAGACAAAATTAACATCTACTTGCTCCCGAGCAACCAAAGAATTTAAAGGAACATCTTGAGGATCAATAGAAGGTTGCTTGGTAAGTAGAGACATGATAAGGTCAACCTTTTCATTTAAAGAGGAGATCTCCTCGACAGAGTTTACCTTCTTACCGGTTGGAGATCTCTCGGTGTGCCATTGCGAGTAGTTCAGCATCATCTCATCAAGCAGCTTTGTCGCAGCACCAAGCGTGGTTGACATAAAAGTTCCTCCCGCGGTCGAATCTAACAGGTTCCGGGAGGTGAAGTTCAAGCCTGCATAAAAAGTCTGGATAACCATCCAGGTAGTCAGTCCATGTGTGGGGCAGTTCTTGACAAGCGTCTTCATACGTTCCCAAGCCTGGGAAACATGTTCATTATCCAATTGCCTGAAATTCATAATGTTACTCCGCAATTGAATAATTTTAGCAGGGGGATAGTACTTCCCTATAAAAGCATCTTTGCATTTACTCCAAGAATCGATACTGTTCTTGGGCAAAGATTGTAGCCATTCCTTGGCTCTTCCTCTCAAAGAGAAAGGAAAAGCTTCAGCTTGACGATGTCTCCATCCACTTCCTTGTACTTCTGCATGTCGCAGAGCTCGATAAAGTTGTTTAGGTGCAAGGCAGCATCTTCTCCTGCTCCTGAGAATTGATCTTTCATGACAAGGTTAAGAAGAGCAGGTTTAATCTCATAAGAAGGTGCTGAAGTGGCAGGTGGAGCAATAGGAGTGCAGATAAAGTCACTGTTGTTGTGAGTAATGAAGTCACAAAACTTAGTGTTTTCATTGGAACCCATATTAGCAGGTATTTTTGGTATTTTTGATTAAGGACACAAAAGTAAAAACTGAAAGGTAAACTAACAAGACTAAAAAGCAAAGGTAAAAGATAGTGTGCAACTCCCCTATCTTTTAGACTTGATTCCCCGACAACGACGCCAGAAATTTTCTTGATGGCTTCTCGCCCCTCGTTGGTTACCCCAAGTGGAAAGTTTGAGATGTAGTGCAGCAGCAAGTTTCCCTCGGTGAAGATACCAAGGTTATCGAACCAGTAGGACTCAGGAGATACAAGTAGGTGGCAACGTCGCCAGAAATTGCTTCCTGACTAGGGTGTTGTCGTGGACCTGCACACAGCAACAAATAACTTTGCTCCCAACGAGTACAGAGGAGTTGTCAATTCCTCCGGCCTTGTCGTTTACAAAGGATCAACGCAAGAGATAAAAGGAAAGTAAAAGCTGAAAGTAAATTGAGGGTGTGAACAATAATATGAAGATGGACCAGGGTCCTGTGATTTTCACTAGTGATGTCTCTCTCCCAAAAGACGATAAAAGTGCTAGCGAGGTAAACAAATCACAGTTGGGAAATTGACAGGATTATGAAGGCACCGCAATGCTAACTATGCTGCAAAGAAAGGAAGGGCTCAAATGCAAGGGGAAGTACGCCAAGGTAAGTAGACCGAAATCCATCTGCATCTACTACGAATCATCCACCTTGAGATATCTATCCAGAACATCTCACTGGTATTAAGTTGCGAATCCCACCCAAAGTGTAAACTCAAAGCAACAGACAACTGCATTAAAAGAACTTTGCGTAAAGTAAACAATCCTTGCACCCGCAGGTACAAGCACTGTTGTTTTATCCCTGGTGGCAACATCACATCCCCTAGTCTCATGTTTCTATCACTCAATCTAGACATCAAGGGGCTGAACCCACAATCGAGCATAACGCTCTCTCTTGGAGTTGCAAATAAAATACTTGGCCAAAGCAAATACCGCAACTGAGAACATGCAAGAATTTACTCAAGAACAAAATATAAAAGATAAGAACCAAATATATTACTCATCACAATCTGAACATAGTCTCATAATCCATCAGATCCCAACAAACTCAGCATAGCAACGGCAGAAATTACATAGATGCCTCGATCATGTGAGGCAGCTCACGAGGACTCGAAAGTGGAAGCACAAAAGGGGGAGAGATAGATCACATAGCTACTGGTCACGGACCCATGGTCCAAGGGAAACTACTCACGGTACATACGGGAGGCGTCCATGGCTATGGAGGGTCTCCCGGAGGGGGTAGCTTCTCCCGGCACGGTGCCGGAGCAGCTTCTCCAGGCAGCCCCGATCTAAAAACGGCGGCGGCGGCGGAACAGAGGCGAGATCGCGAAAGAGGAGTATTAGGGGTTTCCACCCCGAGGGGTAAATATAGGCGATGGGGCGTCGAGGGGACCCATGAGGCAGTCAGGAGGGTCCCTGGGCCGCGCCACCTGCCCTCCTGGCTGCCTGGTGGTGGCCCCCTTCCCTCTCTTGGTGATTCTGGAAGCTTCCGTTGTGCTGATTTATTATATATTTTCCCCAGAATTTTTGGAGCACTTTTAATGGCCGGAAAACCTGAAATACAAAAACAACAGAAAACAGAAACTGGCAACTGGGTGCACTGAGTTAATAGGTTAGTCCAAATAGGTTCAAAAGTGTATGAAAGTTCAAGCAAAACATGGCAAAGTCACACAAAACATGCATGGAACAAGCAGAAATTATAGATACGTTTGGGACGTATCAGCCACCACCAGGAGACCAGGAGGCCTCCTGGCTGCATGGTGGGTCCCCTCGACACCCCCCCCCTCCGCCTATATTTAGCCCTTGGGGTGGAAACCCCTAATATCGATCTCTTTTCCGCGATCTCGCCTCTGTACCGCCGCCGCCGCCGCTTCAAGATCGGGGCTTCCTGGAGAAGCTGCTCCGGCACCCTGCCGGGAGAAGCTACCCCCTCCGGGAGACCATACATAGCCATGGACACCTCCCGTATGTACCGTGAGTAGTTCCCCTTGGACCATGGGTCCGTGACCAGTAGCTATGTGATGTTCCTCTCCCCTCTTTGTGCCTTCACTTTCGAGACCTCGTGAGCTACCTCACATGATCGAGGCACCTTTGTAATTTTTTGCCGTTGCTATGCTAAGTTTGTTGGGATCTGATGGATTATGAGACTATGTTCAGATTGTGATGAGTAATATATTTGGTTCTTCTCTTTTATATTTTGTTCTTGAGTAAATTCTTGCATGTTCTCTGTTGCCGTATTTTACTTTGGCCAAGTGATTTGTTGCAACTTCAAGAGGGAGCATTATGCTTCATTGTGGGTTCAACCCCTTGATGTCTAGCTTGAGTGACAGAAAAATGAGACTAGGGGATGTGCTGTTGCCACCAGGGATAAAACAACGGTGCTTGTATCTGCGTATGCAAGGATTGTTTACTTTACGCAAAGTTCTTTTAATGCAGTTGTCTGTTGCTTTGAGTTTACACTTTGGGTGGGATTCGCAACTTAATACCAGCGAGATGTTCTGGATAGATATCTCAAGGTGGATGATTCGTAGTAGATGCAGATGGATTTCGGTCTACTTACCTTGGCGTACTGCCCATTGCTTTTGAGCCCTTCCTTTCTTTGCAGCATAGTTAGCATTGCGGTGCCTTCATAATCCTGTCAATTGCCCAGCTGTTATTTGTTTACCTCGCTAGCACTTTTATCGTCTTTTGGGAGAGAGACATCACTAGTGAAAATCACGGGACCCCGGTCCATCTTCACATTACTGTTTACATCCTTAGTTTACTTTCTAGTTGCTATCACTATCATTATCTCTTGTGTTAATCCTCTGTAAACAGCAAGGCCGGAGGAATTGACAACTCCTCTGTACTCGTTGGGAGAAAAAGTTATTTATATCTGTGTGCAGGTCCAGGTGAAGTTAGCAACCCTTGGTTGTGAACGGCTCCATTGTTCACTTTACCACCTTCTTGAATTTTTGTGAGTCCTACTGGTTCGATACTCAACCTTAGCATCTTCGCTAAGGGAAATTTGCTGCTACGCTACATCTCACCTTCCACTTGGGGTAACCAACGAGGAGTGAGAACTATCCTCACCGTATCAAGCCAATTTATGGCGCCGTTGCCGGGGACTCCAGTCTACAAGATAGGGGAGTTGCACACTATTTTTTATCTTTGCTTTTTAGTTTTTAATTTTGTGTCCTTTATCAAAAATATCAAAAATACCTGCTGCTACTATGGGTTCCAATGAAAACACCAAGTTGAGTGACTTCACTAGTCACAACAACAGTGACTTTATCTGCACTCCTATTGCTCCACCTGCTACTTCAGCACCTTCTTATGAGATTAAACCTGCTTTGCTGAACCTTGTTATGAAAGATCAATTCTCTGGTGCTAGAGATGATGCTGCTTTGCACTTAAATAATTTTATTGAGCTTTGTGATATGCAAAAGTACAAAGAAGTAGATGGTGAAATTTTTAAGCTTAAGCCTTTTCCTTTCTCTTTGAGGGATGAAGCTAAAATCTGGTTTCAATCCTTGCCTAAGAATAGCATAGATTCTTGGGATAAGTGCAAGGATGCTTTTATCGGGAAGTACTACCCACCTGCTAAAATTATTCAATTGAGGAGCAACATTATGAATTTCAGGCAATTGGATAATGAACACGTTGCCCAAGGTTGGGAACATATGAAGAACTGCCCCACACATGGCCTAACTACCTGGATGGTTATCCAGACTTTTTATGCAGGCTTGAACTTTACCTCGCGGAACCTGTTAGATTCGGTCGCGGGAGGAACTTTTATGTCAACCACACTTGGTGCTGCGACAAAGCTACTTGATGAGATGATGCTGAACTACTCTCAGTGGCACACCGAAAGATCTCCAACTGGTAAGAAGGTAAATCTGTCGAGGAGATATCCTCTCTAAATGAAAAGGTTGACCTTATCATGTCTCTACTTACCAAGCAAGCTCCTATTGATCCTCAGGATGTTCTTTAAATACTTTGGTTTATCAAGAACAAATAGATGTGAAATTTATCTCTAGAAACAACTTCAACAATAATGCTTATAGGAGAAATTTTGGTAGCAACAATCCTAGGCCTTTCCCATCCAACAACTATGGGAACAACAACACTTATCCTAGCACCAAAAACTCCACCTCTGAACTAGAGAGTATGCTTAGAGACTTTATCACTACCCAAAAAGCCTTCAACAAGAATGTGGAAGAAAAACTAGCTAAATTAGATAATCTTTGTTTGAAGGTAGATAACTTAGCCCTTGATGTTGAGATGTTAAAAATTAGAACCTTTCCCCTTGAGGAGAGTAAGGTCACTCCTATAATTGCTATCCAGTTACAAATCAATGAAAACATTAGGATGATGGCTAAACTTATAGAAAGATGGGCTAGAGAAAAGGAGGAAGAAGAGAGAGTTAAGAGCCTTCCTACCTACACACAGTAGCCACTATCCAAGTAGTTGAGGATGTCCAAACAGTTAGCACCCATCACACCCCTAGTCCCACTGGACCTACCAATGGTGATGCTACCACCTCAATCATAGATGAAGAAACCTCTATGAACATAGAGGCTTTCAAACAAGTGAGCCTAAATGATATCACTACCTCCTTGATAGATAGTAGTGAACTAGACTTAGACAACTGCACTTTACCTGAAGTTATTGGTTTCCTACACAAGATGTCTAGAGACCCCCACACTAGCACACTTAATCTTGCCTTCACAGAGCATACCACCAATGCTCTAATCAAAGTTAGGGAGGAGAAGCTTAGACTAGAAGCCTCCATACCTAGGAAGCTAGAAGATAGTTGGGATCCTATGATAAAAATAAAAATAAATAACTTCTCTTGTTATGCTCTTTGTGATGTTGGAGCAAGTACCTCTGTTATGCCCAAAAGAATGCATGATATGCTTGAATTGAAACCTTTTGATCCCTGTTCTTTTGGTGTTCGTCTCGTCAATTCTTCCGTAAAGAAACCTTTGGGGAAGATCGACGATGTTCTTATCATTGTCAATGACAATTATGTTCCCGTTGATTTCACTAGTATGGACATTGAATGTGAACCTTCTTGTCCAATTATGTTGGGACGTCCTTTTCTTCGCACAGTTGGTGCTGTTATTGATATGAAAGAGGGGAATATCAAATTTCAATTCCCTCTCAAGAAAGGGATGGAACATTTCCCTAGGAAAAATATTAAGTTTCCTTTTGAGTCCGTCACACGGGCTAGTTATTCTCTTGAAAATACTTGATCTTTTTCTTTAAGCCTAGCTAATGGCTCTAAAGAAGCGCTTTCGGGAGGCAGCCCGCAACAAATTTAGGTTTTTATTTTTGCTTTTCTTCTGTTCTTAGTGGTCTTGATGATTGTTACTATTGTAGCAACATAATTGTATCTTTACTTTTTAAGCTTTGTGCCTTTTATAGCCTCATACGACAAGGGAAGTAAAAGTTGTGACATGTTGTCCAGAAAAACAGATTCTGTCCTCGTGACTAGAAAAATCATGAAAAAATCTCAGTTCATATTTTTAAGCTGAAATTTTTACACAGAGTGCTCTATACAATTAAGAAACTTGCGTATGTTCTGAGTTTTTTTATTTGAGTTGCAGAAGTACCCCTAAAAAATTCGTTTCTATCTGATGTTCTGTTTTTCACAGATTCTGCCACGTTTTGTCTCTCTCTACTTTTGCAAACCTTAAGCTTGCTTTTTCTTTGCAAAAACATTTTGGAAATCTGGAGAAACAGTAGCTCTTCAAGTTTATCTTTATTTCCAGTAGAGTAAAAATTATTTTAGTAGGGTACTAACCTCTCTAATCAGTCTACAATGAGTTATGTATGAAGGGAGTTTTCAAGTGTGCGATGGAAGATGATGAAAGAAGATCTTGGAGTGTCAAACGCTCAAGCTTGGGGATGCCCATGTGCACCCCAATAAATATTCAAGGAGACTCAAGCGTCTAAGCTTGGGGATGCCCCCGTGCATCCCCTTCTTCATCAACAATTATCAGTTCGTCTCTCGTGGCACTATATTTTTATCACTTCATGCGTTATGTGCTATGCTTGGAGCGTCTCGCTCTTTACTTTTCTAGGTTTGTTTTTTCTTTGTTTGCTGTAGTAACAAGTTAGATCCCAGCTTACTCTTTTGTGTGGGAGAATTACACGCTCCGCTTGAACTAGAACTCCTCATAGGATTTGCATGCTTATTCTTTTAGCTGGGAGTGGTTCTTTTTCTTTTCTTAGTTGTTGCTCTGTTTAGTTGTAGTGCTTTAGTTTTTCTAGAGCTTTTCTTTTGTTTTAGGTTGAACTTTCTATAGGTTGCATGTTTTATCTTGTTAGAGAGTTTTTCCTGTTGCACTGAGTTTTGTGTCTTGACCAATGTTCAGGAAATCGGTAATCGGTAACTGCTCGGTCAGCTAGAGAGTAGGGATTAATCGTAAATCGGCCAATTAATCAGAATTAATCGGTCGACCATTAATCGGTCATTTTTGTATAAAACTCAGACTCCCAGTGTTGACATTAATTTTTTTGCACACAAATATGTGTATCCTTCGATGAAATATGAAACCCATTACAATGCACTATCTCTTTGGTATGCAAAATAGAAAAGTTAAATTTTGTTAGAAGGAGAGACGGTGATACAGGGGTGAGAGTGAGCTTGGGGCCTCGGACAAACCTAATGAGGACGCATGGGGACTGATTTTAGAAGAGAGGGTCTGAAATTTTGCAATCTACCCCGTCTTCATATAAGGGATTAATCGGTTTGAGACCTATTAATCGGTCTGATGACCGATTAATCGCTGATTAATCCCCTCACCTATTAACACTAAAGATTAACGTTAATCTGCACGGTTGATAAGCGAGTAGCGATTAATCGGCCTATTAATCGTCTACTCGGACGATTTTTTGAACAGTGGTCTTGACTAGAAGTAGGTAGTTGAAGTTGCTATTCTCTTTGTAGTAGTAACTTGCAATAGTTTTGAGGTATTGACTAGAGTAATGTTTGAACTTTTGGTGTCAAGAGCTCGAGCCTATTAGTGATAGATGTCGTATTTTGGGCAATCCGTGTGTTTTTCGAAAACCAAAAACCCCTGTTGAGAACTCTAGCTACTAGATGGATCACTAACCTCTGGAGGGTTCGAATATTAGAGTACACTCACGTACCATGAGTCGAGGATGCGCAAGGATAACCAAACCCCCATACACTCCTCCTCGGGGTACTTGTCTCTTTGTGAACCTCCTGATTAGATTGAGAGTTACCGATAATAAGTGCATGAGTTCTTCGGACTAATGTGAGTATTCGAAAGTTGACACTTCCACCCACCTATACTTTTTCTAGCCTCTTCGGTATCGTGCATTGCCCTTTCTCACCTCGAGAGTTGGCGCATACTTCGCCGGAGCATCCAAACCCTTGGCACGATACGTTCTATCATCATAAGCCTCCTTATATCTTTCCTCAAAACAGCCACCATACCTACCTACAAGGCATTTCCATAGCCTTTCCGAGATACATTGCCATGCAACATCCACCTTCTCATGACTTGATCTTCATGTCATACCTTTGCATCATGATAGTTATATCTTCTTTATGTGAGTACTTTTGTAAAGTGTGAACGATCTCCTATATTCTTGTAAAAAATAGAGTGTTGCCCCTAAAGTGAGGAAAAGATCCGAAAGAGGACAAAATCAAAAGATCCCAAAGAGGACAAATGAGAGTTAAATAGAAAGAGCCATTGAGGCCACCAAAAAAACAAAAAAATAGAAAAAAGAGAAATAGAAAAATAAAAAGAGAGAAGGGGGCACACTACTATTCCTTTTGAGAGATCCACGCTAGTACTTCATCCTCTATCCCTTGTACTCCATAGAGATCATCATCATGCATATAGCTATGTGGGGACCTTCACACTATAGAACTTGGCTTGTATATTCCAATGATGAGCCTCCTCAAACGAGCTCTAGGTCTTCTTGAGCAAGCAAGTTAGATGCACCCCCACTAGTTCCATTGGAGAGCTTTTAGCTCACATGTGCATCCGTTGCATGGCAATCCCTACTCCTCACATCATATCTATCATGTGGCCTTCTCTCGCCTATGATTGTCCTCATTGATGTGATCCTTTCACACTTTTTTGTCTTCCTCCTCCACCTTCTTTCTGTTTCGCCTTTTAGGTGTCAAATTTCTTGCTCACGCTCATCCATTGCATGAGTGCTCAAAATATCGAAAGGGAGTGGATCAGTTTGACTTGTATCTGACTAGTGGTCTGGGGACGAGTCCAGATAAGAATCCAAAGGAGACTAAGTGTGAAACTTTAGTAGATAGTTGTTCTCAACAACCTTTTTATCTCTTTTTCCCAGCCCCCTGCTTGCACGCAAACACCATCTGGAGAAATTCGAGTCACGGACAGCGAGAGCTCTTGCACCTTTTGTTCTTTTGTTGCTTGTGTCAATGCTAATATAGACTCTTTCTTGTTAAGACTTGACTTGAATTGCATGCTTTGATTGCTTTACTTACAAAGTTCTTATATGGTTGTGTGGCATGTCACCACAGAAATTATGCTTGTTATCATTTACCTACTCGAGGACGAGCAGGAATTAAGCTTGGGGATGGTGATACGTCCCAAATGTATCTATAATTTCTGCTTGCTCCATGCATGTTTTGTGTGACTTTGCCATGTTTTGCTTGAACTTTCATACACTTTTGAGCATATTTGGACTAATCTATTAACCCAGTGCACCCAGCTTCCAGTTGCTGTTTTCTGCTGTTTTTGTATTTCAGGTTTTCCGGCCATTAAAAGTGCTCCAAAAAATCCAGAAAAATCAGATAAAAAATCAGCGACCCGGAAGCTTCCGGAATAACCAAGGAAGCGGAGGGGGGCCACCACCAAGAGACCAGGAGGGTCCCTGGCGCGGCCCCACCCTAGGCCGCGCCAGGAGGCCTCCTGGCTGCCTGGTGGGTCCCCTCGACACCCCCCTCCGCCTATATTTAGCCCTCGGGGTGGAAACCCCTAATATCAATCTCTTTTCCGTGATCTCGCCTCTGTACCGCTGCTGCCGCTGCTTCAAGATCGGGGCTGCCTGGAGAAGCTGCTCCGGCACCCTGCCGGGAGAAGCTACCCCCTCCGCAGACCATCCATAGCCATGGACACCTCCCGTATGTATCGTGAGTAGTTCCCCTTGGACCATGGGTCCGTGACCAGTAGCTATGTGATGTTCCTCTCCCCTCTTTGTGCCTCCACTTTCGATACCTCGTGAGATGCCTCACATGATCGAGGGACCTTTGTAATTTTCTGTCGTTGCTATGCTGAGTTTGTTGGGATCTGATGGATTATGAGACTATGTTCAGATTGTGATGAGTAATATATTTGGTTCTTCTCTTTTATATTTTGTTCTTGAGTAAATTCTTGCATGTTCTCCGTTGCCTTATTTTACTTTGGCCAAGTGATTTGTTGAAACTCCACGAGGGAGCATTATTCTTGATTGTGGGTTCATCCCCTTGATGTCTAGCTTGAGTGACAGAAACATGAGACTAGGGGATGTGTTGTTGCCACCAGGGATAAAACAACGGTGCTTGTATCCGCGGATGCAAGGATTGTTTACTTTACGCAAAGTTCTTTTAATGCAGTTGTCTGTTGCTTTGGATTTACACTTTGGGTGGGATTCACAACTTAATACCAGCGAGATGTTCTGGATAGATATCTCAAGGTGGATGATTCGTAGTAGATGCAGATGGATTTCGGTCTACTTACCTTGGCGTACTGCCCATTGCTTTTGAGCCCTTCCTTTCTTTGCAGCATAGTTAGCATTGCGGTGCCTTCATAATCCTGTCAATTGCCCAGCTGTTATTTGTTTACCTCGCTAGCACTTTTATCGTCTTTTGGGAGAGAGACATCACTAGTGAAAATCACGGGACCCCGGTCCATCTTCACATTACTGTTTACATCCTTAGTTTACTTTCTAGTTGCTATCACTACCATTATCTCTTGCGTTAATCCTTTGTAAACAGCAAGGCCGAAAGAATTGACAACTCCTCTGTACTCGTTGGGAGCAAAGTTATTTGTATCTGTGTGCAGGTCCAGGTGAAGTTAGCAACCCTTGGTTGTGAACGGCTCCATTGTTCACTTTACCACCTTCTTGCATTTCTGTAAGTCCTACTGGTTCGATACTCAACCTTAGCATCTTCGCTAAGGGAAATTTGCTGCTACGCTACATCTCACCTTCCACTTGGGGTAACCAACGAGGAGTGAGAACTATCCTCACGTATCACGTACTCACCGACCTGCTCCAGTTTTGTCGCCTTTCCATCCTTGCGTCGTGGAGCCCTGCCATTCACGTCTGGCCAAGCCGAGATGGAGTACATCATCACGCCCGGCTCCACCTCGCCGTCGCTACCTACCCCGAGATGTACACCCAAGAGGATATGGACGCAGGCGAGGGGGACGGCGTCGACCCAGAAGACGCTGAGGAAGATCTGGAGGAGGAAGAAGCGCCAAAGCCGAAGCAGCCGTCGTCCAAAGGAAAGAAGTAGAGGAAGACCGGCGAGGCTGGTGTCAAGTGGACGGCCAAGGAAGAAGAATGCCTCGCCGAAGCAAGGAAGACAGTGAGCTTGGACCCAATCACCCGTGCCAATCAGAACAGAGACACCTATTGTAGGAGGGTCAAAGCGGTGTTCGATGAGCGCAAGCTGGTCGACCGGGCGTTCAGTGGCATCTACATGGAGCGCGGCGAAAAATCCATGGCCAACCATTGGGCGACCATCCAGGCAGCCTGCAAAAAGTGGCACGGCATTCAAGAGGAGGTGCTTGCTCGGCCGGAGAGCGGTGCGAACGTCGATCACAAGGTATGTCCTCGGCGTGAACTCCTCCCTATTTTCCGCCCTTGCTGTGACCTCGTTGTGTGCAGCTTGTGCGCATGTTCAACATGTTTCACTAGGAAAACAACAGCGTCGAGTTCAAGTTTCTGCACGTCTTCACCAGGCTCGAGATGTGCGAGAAGTGGACAGAGTGTCGGCTCGCGCTTGCGAAGGCCAAGGACGGCGTCTACAACCCAGACGCGTCGGCTCCTGCAGTGTCTGAAGGGCGGACAGCCGAGGGCAACAAGAAGGAAAATACGGCAAAGGACGCGGCGCCCGCTGCCGAACCTCGTTGTTCAGGTTGATCATGCCTATGGCAAGATCTTGTTGGTTCTTCGGTTGCTTGCAGGAACGTGAACCTCGTTGTTCAGGTTGATCGTGCCTACGGCAAGATCAATAACCATCGGAGATTGGTTTAGCGATTTACAGGTGTATCTTCAGGTATGGTATAGCCGGACCGTCAAGGTCAAAATCCACTAAATCGATAGCTATTGATACGTCTCAAACTTATCGATAATTTCTGCTTGCTCCATGCATGTTTTGTGTGATATTGCTATGATCTAGATACACTTTCATACACTTTTGATCATATTTGGACTAACTTATTAACTCAGTGCATCCCCAGTGCCAGTTTCTGTTTTCTGCTGTTCTTCTATTTCAGTTTTACTCCATATTAAAAGTGCTCCAAAAATCCGGAAAAAATCTGATAAAAAATCAGCGTAACGGAAGCTTCCAAAGTCTCGAAGGAGGGCCGGGGGGCCACCACCGGGTGCCCAGGCGGCTACCTGGCACGGCCTAGGGCCTGGCCGAGCCAGGGGGGCGCCTGGACTCCTGGTGGCCCCCCTGGCTTCCCCCCTTCGCCTATTTATTCTCCGTGTCGCGAAACCCCCGAAGACAGAACCCTTTTTCGCGATCTCGCCTCTGTTCCATCGCCGCCGCGCTTCCAAGATAGGGAGCGTCAGCAGGACCCTTCCCGGCACCCTGCCGGAGGGAGGATCGACCTCTGGGAGCTTCCCCTCCATCATGGACGCTTCCCGGATGTGCCGTGAGTAGTTTCGTTTGGACCTTGGGTCCGTGATCAGTAGCTATGTGATGTTCTCCTCCCCTCTTTGTTCTTCATGGTTTAGACCTCATGAGCTGCCCTACATGATCGAGCCACATATGTAATCTTTCTGCTATTGCTATGCTGAGTTTGATGGGATCTGATGGATTATGAGATTATGTTCAGATTGTGATAGAGTAATATATTTGGTTCTTATCTTTCATATTTCTGTTCCTAAGTAATTCTTGCATGCTCTCCGTTGCAGTTTATTGCTTTGGCCAAGTAGTAGGTAGTAACTCCAAGAGGCAACGTTATGCTCGATTGTGGGTTCATGCCCCTGATGACAAGCTTGAGTGACAAAAACATGAGTCTAGGGGATGTGTTGTTGCCACAAGGGGGAAAACAACGATGCTTGTAACCGCGGTTGCAAGGATTGTTTACTTTACGCAAAGTGCTTTTTAATGCAGTTGTTTGTTGCTTTGGGTTTACAGTTTGGGTGGGGCTCGCAACTTAATACCAGCGAGATGTTCTGGATAGATATCTCAAGGTGGATGATTATTAGTAGATGCAGTTGGATTTTGGTCTACTTATTTTGGTGTACTTCCCATGCTTTTGAGCCTCTTCCTTTCTTTGTAGCATAGTTAGCATTGCGGTGCGTTTATAATCCTGTCAATTGTCCATCTGTAATTTGTTTACCTCGCATAGCAGTTTCATCACCTTTTGGGAGAGAGACGTCACTAGTGAACATCACGGGACCCCGGTCCATATTCTCATCATTTAGCAACATCTTCATCCCGACCAACCGGCTCGAAAATGGTCTTGAGAAGGCCGTCCACGGAGGGTAGATATTATAAATAAGATATTAGCCCATGTTGTACTCATTCCTATTAGTAGTATTGTAGGGCTTACTAAAAAATTGCAGCGCGACCAAAACGAATTTCTATTTGCTACGATCGATCACGTCATCCCGTTCGTTTTCTCCTATCAACGATCTTTTGATTAATTATCGTATTAAGTACATACATGCTAACTGATCATGCATGCTAACTAATCACACTACCACCTAGTAAATAGAAGTGGGAAGCATCTAGGTGTTATTCTAGGAGGAGAAGAGGACCAACTCAGCCAATTAATTAGGCTAATTGATGATTACAAGCCTTATTTTGGAGTAGTTTTGGAACAAATAGATATTCAAAAGAAGCCATACACATAGAAATAGCAGGAGTAGGATGGGGGCGTTGTGTTAAAATAAAGGATGTTGACATGTGTCTGAATGGTTGCGGGCTGAAGGGGTCGTCTTGGACCATACTTATTAGGGTTAGGTCATGTAATAATTTTTCTTCCATTGCAACGCATGAACAAATTTTCTAGTTTGCATAAAACATGAATGTTCACATTGTTGTACATGTGGTTAGCACCATAACACAAGATAAATGCTCACAAGAATGTTATTTGCCTAAAACATGAATGTACATGTGGTTAGTACCATAAAACATGAATGTTCACTATATAACTGAATTTGCTTCAAATTTACTTCACATTTGTACTCACATAGTTATTTACTTATTTGCATAATTGAATTTACTGTATAATTGGGTATTCAGTTCCCAATGCTCGGTATAACTGAATTTACTGCATAACAGAATTTATTTGCATTGCTGAATTTACTTCGCATTTGCAGTCACACACTTATTTGCATAACTGAATTTACTTCACATTTGTAGGCACACACTTATCTAGTACAAAAGTAAATTTACTGTATAACTGATTTCTCAGCTCTCCATTCTCAGCACTCCATCTGCTAGCTAATGTTCTCTCTTACACACGCACACGCACGCGCACACACACTAGCTTTACAATCAGTGGTGAGATCTACTTCCTCCACACAGTGTGAAGTAATGAAGCAACTGGATCTAGGTCGTTTAGAAAGATTAGCTATGAGGCAATGTGGTCAAGTCAAAAGAGATGATACAGATAGATGGACGAGGATTTTTGAATTTCTGAATTTCATTGTATCATGACCTCTACTGCTTTCTGAATTTCTAATGCAGATAGTAGTCACATACTTGCTGAATTTCATTGTAAATAAATTTGCTGACTAAACATTTAACTTATCTTTGAATTTGCTTGTGTCTGAATTTGTTATAGGATATGAATTCAGTTAGAGATGCACTTAATATAGAGAATAGTCTTGAAACCCTTGAGAAAAAGAAAGATATATAGACTCAAGCAGCAGCCGACGATCTTATTATTGAGAGGCGGGAGTAATACCATGGCAACAGCCACATCGATCTCGGCTTGTAAACAACACAAGTCAATTAACCTGTCTACACAGCTAAACTTCTCTCACGAATCCAGCTACCTAGATCCACGAATCGGCGCGGTCTGCCCGCTTCGCTAGCCACATGCCAGCTACCAGTTTATTTCACTCCGGCCGCCAGGCGCCATCTAGCAGTTGCGTCCCAGACGCGGGTTGTTGGCGAAGCTGCACCAGAACAACAATGGAGATGCATGCAAGGTCAGGGCTTATGAGCATTGGCGGAGCAATACATATTCACGCCGTGATCGGGAAGGCGGATGTGCTACATCCGGAGTACTACGTACCTTCTATGAGGAATGTGCTGAAACGGTCCGGATGTCGGAATCGGGCCGCAGAGATTGTTGTTTGAGAAATCCCTGCAAATGAAACGAAAGATGGATGAAACGAAGAACACGGACTGATAAATTTGTATCAGTGAAATGAAGTGAGAAGAACACTTGGAATGCAGAGAACACATGAAAATAGCTCTACTTACACATTTTGCAGGTTGGACAGCCCGGCCAGTTCCGTCGGGATCGGGCCGGTCAAGCCGTTGTGATCAATTTCCCTGTTGATTGATGATTAATTGTTAACGGAATCATTGGAAAATAAATAGTCGCGGTCAAAATGAGAGAGGCTCACAAATATTGTAGCTGGTCCATATTGCCGAGCTCCGGTGCCAGAGGTCCGGACAGATTCTGATGGCCAAGGTCTCTGTTAAAACAAAACAAAAGTGTCAAAAACTATTAGCAAAAATTAGACGCGTGCAAAAACAAATAGGACAATATTCTAAGCATTGAACCATTTGGCCCGGCCAAGGCAACCGAACCAGGTTCAGGATCTTTCTGCTGGCCCGTGAGGTTTGGACAAGTACTTTGATTCCTTCTAGCATTAGTAAATACGTAGTACATAGATGTATATGAAGCCGAATTACAGCTTACAGATTTTTATAAAACATATTCATAGCATTTTCAGAGGTATGTGTATATACCTTCTCAGCACGCTCATTCATAGCATTTTCAGAGGTATGTGAATATACCTTCTCAGTTCTCAGCACACTCATTCATAGCATTTTCAGAGGTATGTGAATAGTTTCAATTGATCGACATGTGAGAATTTTTCTGAATATAACCATAAGAGGAAATTAGTTTATTTTGTTTAAGTATGGGTCTCCTAAATTCAATGAATATAAATTTTTTTGTTAAGTTTATATGATCGATCTAAGGCAGTATACTTCTTCCTCGTTTTGCTAGCTCGATTTGATTGTGAATCCTGCTCATCTCTCCAAATGAGCAGCGGAAACCGCGCGCCATATCAAACGCAGGCGCAACACACTGGATCAGCAGATCTAGCAGCCTAGAGCCCTAGACCACAGACAATAGTAATCAGTTTGATCGTCCGATCATTTCCCTATCGGCGACGTAGACCAGTTCCCCGGACAAAGATGGTGGACGACGAAGCATCCAGAGTTCAGGTGATCCAGCCCAGCGGAATGGAAGGAACCATGACCACTTACATGCGGCTGACGCGATTCTTGACAACTTACATGCGGGTGACGCATGACCACTTACATGCGGCTGACGCGATTCTTGACAACTTACATGCGGGTGACGCGCCTGTTGCCGTCGCAGGTGATGTGGAACCAGGTGCAGGGGCTGACCAGCTGCGTATCCCAGCTCTTCAGTGCGCCGTTGGGGTCTTGCAGGCCGCTCTTCAGGGCCGAGAGCGCGTCCATGTCCTGGTTCGCCCCCACCGACAGCAGCAGAAACATCGACGTGACAGCCGCCAGGACGGTCGCCACCAGGGGTAGCCGGGCTCCGGCCGCCGCGGAAGCCATGGGTGCAAAGCAGGACAGGTGTAGTTGTGATGTGAGGGAGATTGTTTTCGGCCTCGTGCTCTGATGAATGTGATTCCAGCTGGTGTGAGGGGTTTTAAAGATGGCCGGATGGGGGTGGGGGGCAATATATTAGCATCTTAACTTTCTAGTATATTTGAGATATTGTGCATTGATAGAGTTATATTCGAATGTATATATAGTTATACTAGTGCATGCATCATATATTAAGATTATATCTTTAGTAATAAATGGGTGTGTGTGTTTGTGTGTGTGTACATTAAGATTATGAGATCTAGTTACACTAGTGCATGCAGCATATATTAAGATTATATCTTTAGCAATAAATGGGTGTGTGTGTTTGTGTGTGTGTACATTAAGATTATGAGATCTTTAGCAATAAATGGGTGTGTGTGTTTGTGTGTGTGTATAACTCAACCGATCAATATATCTCAAATACACTCATTTGATGCTAAAGATATAACTATATTGTACAATGCATGCATTGGTAGAGTTAGACCCATACATTATTTAGTTCTATTGATATTACTCATTCGATTTGGACTCCTAAGGCAATTTACATGTTTTAGGACCTCCGGATGCGTTTATGAGGGGGTGGCCACAATTCACAAAGTTAACAATATTGCTCAACGATTTACGGTTCCAAGACAATTTACATGTTTCAGAAACCCTCGTTTGCTCTTACAAGGAGGTCGATAAAACTTTGCAGTTTTAACAGATTCAGACCAGTTTCGTAGGCTATTAATCATAGTTTTGGGTTCCCGGGGCTATTTACATGTTTGAAAACCCCATGATGTGCTTATAGTAAGGTCATCAAAACTCACAATGTCGAATGATTCAGAACCGTTTTGTAGGTTATTGCTCATCGATTTGAGGCCTAAGGGCGATTTACAAGTTTTGAGAACATACAAGTGCGTATATAAGATGGTCGACACAATGCATAGATTCGGTTAATTTGGTCCCGTCTCAGAGGCTATTGCTCACAGTTTTGGGTTTTTGAGGTGACTTCAATTTTTTGGAACGCAAGATACGCTTACAGAGAGTTTGCCAAAACTCACAATTTTGGCTGATCAGATCCCATTTCATATTTACTAGAAGTGCAATGCGCGCTTTGCCGCGCCGACGAGACACCCCACGCTCGCTCCCTGGTCGCTCCCGCGGGCGGCCAGGAGCGCCCTAGCCGCCTCCACCAGAGCCCCCCGTCCCCCCGCCTCCCCTCGCCGCCACCGGTCGGCGTTGCCGGGCAAAGCCCGCGGGCCTTCTCCTTCTCCCGGTTCGGGGTGGCATGGCGCGGGCCGGTCTCCTAGGAGGGACCTCGAGCGGCACGGTGGGGCACGGACGGCGGATCCGGCGGCGCTGCCTGGTGCGGCGGCGGCCAGGCGAGGGCGCGCGCGCTGCCAGGGATGTGCACGGCCTAGCACGACAGCGACCAGGCGAGGGCGTGGGAAGGGGCGGCGTGAGGAGGCGGCGTTCGGTCACCGAAAGGCGTGGCTCAGGAAGCGGCGCGGCCGTGGCTTCGTTGCGAGATTGCGCGACTCGTCCCTCTGGGCGGACGGTGGCCGGATCTGGCCGGGCCAGACCCGCTCTGCTCGTGGTGGCCATGGCTGCGGCGCTGGCTAGCGAGGCGGCATCCTTGGCGGCCGAATCTGGGTCTGCTGGCCATTTGGAAGCCGCGGCGTGCTGGGGACGCTGAGATGCGTCGAGCACGAGGGCACAGGCAACCCTTGGCCTGGCGCGGTAGCTAACCGAGGGTGATTGATACGTCTCAAATGTATCGATAATTTTTATTTTCTCCATGCATGTTTTGTGTGATATTGCTATGATCTAAATACACTTTCATACACTTTTGATCATATTTGGACTAACCTACTAACTCGGTGCACCCCAGTGCCAGTTCCTGTTTTCGGCTGTTTTTCTATTTCAGTTTTCCCCAATATAAAAAGTGCTCCAAAAATCCAGGAAAAATCAGATAAAAAAATCAGCGTGTCGGAAGCTTCCAGAGCCCCTAAGGAGGGCCAGGGGGCCACCACCAGGTGCCCAGGCGTCCACCTAGCGCGGCCAGGGGGCGCCTGGACCCCTGGTGGCCCCCTTGGCTGCCCCCCTTTGCCTATTTATTCTCCGCCACGGGAAACTTCCGAAGACAGAACCCTATTTCGCAAACCCTCCTCTGTTCCGCCGCCGCCGTGCTTCCAAGATCGGGAGCACCGTCAGGAACCCTCCCGACACCCTGCCGAAGGGAGGATCGACTTCCGGGAGCTTCTCCTCCACCATGGACGCTCCTCGGATAAGCTGTGAGTAGTCTACCTTGAACCATGGGTCCGTGATCAGTAGCTATGTGATGTTCTCCTCCCCTCTTTGTTCTTCATGGTTTAGACCTCGTGAGCTGCCCTACATAATCGAGACACATATGTAATCTTTCTGCTTTTGCTACGCTGAGTTTGATGGGATCTGATGGATTATGAGATTATGTTCAGATTGTGATAGAGTAATATAATTGGTTCTTATCTTTTGTATTTTTTTCCGATGTAATTCTTGCATGTTCTCCGTTGCTATTTATTGCTTTGGCCAAGTGGTAGGTAGTGACTCCAAGAGGGAATGTTATGCTCGATTGTGGGTACATGTCCCCTGATGACACGCTTGAGTGACAGAAACATGAGTCTAGGGGATGTGATGTGGCCACAAGGGGGAAAACAACGGTGCTTGTAACCGCGGTTGCAATGATTGTTTACTTTACGCAAAGTTCTTTTTAATGCAGTTGTCTATTGCTTTGGGTTTACACTTTGGGTTGGGCTCGCAACTTAAAACCAGCGAGATGTTCTGGATAGATATCTCAAGGTGGATGATTAGTAGTAGATGCAGATGGATTTCGGTTTAATTATTTTGGCGTACTGCCCATGCTTTTGAGCCTCTTCCTTTCTTTTGTAGCATAGTTAGCATTGCGGTGCGTTTATAATCCTGTCAATTTCCCATCTGTAATTTGTTTACCTCGCATAGCAGTCTTATCGTCTTTTGGGAGAGATAAATCACTAGTGAACATCACGGGACCCAGGTCCATATTCTCATTATTGTTTACACGCTCATTTACTTTTCAGTATTTACTTTCAGTTGCTATGATTATCATTATCCCTTGTGTTTGACCCTTTGCAAACAACAAGACCGGAGAGATTGACAACCTCTGTGAACTTCGTTGGGAGCAAAGTTAATTGTATTGTGTGCAGGTCCACGTCAGTTGCGCCGCTGACACCTACTTATCATCTGTCGGAGTCCTACGGGAGACAAACTCTATCCTCTACATAGGGGAAATTTGCTGCTATCCTACATCTCACCTTTCACTTGGGGTAACCAACGAAGGGCGAGAAGCCATTACCACTTCCACGCCATCAGTGATGCGGGCAAGCGACTATGGGGAGCCCTGCGCATTGGTCCTTAGATGCTGGAGCAGGCCTGCTCCAGCCGTGGTAGATGCGAGATACAGAGCATGTTCTGGTCTCTGTAGGCTCGCAGTAGGGAGGTGGACCATGATTTCATAGCTTCAACTACAAGGTGCCGCGGCGGTGGCGGTGTGAGCCAACATGGACAATCTTCTGTGGGCACGAGCTGAGGTGTGCGGCGATATGGACGAAAGTCCTACACGACCAAAAGGCCAGTGGCGATGGCGCCAGTGGGTGTCATTTTCCTCCTTGGAGGCGTCACCTAAGGTGTGTCGGCATCTTCCGTGTGCTCGGATGGTAGTTTGTCTCCGGGAGAAATCCTAGATCCGGTTGAATCGACGTGATGGCAGCGTTTTTACGTTGTTCCTCTGTTGGGAGCATCACATTTGGAGACACTTCTTGGAAGCTCTTTGTGGCGCTCCTCCAGTGCTTGCCGCTGTTCAAGGCGAAGCTCCAGGTGAAATGTACGACATCACCGATGAGTCCAAGACGAAGCTCTTATTGGGACCGACCAAGTCCCGCCATCTAGCCCCTGCTTTCTGGGTGGATGGTGCATTGGCAAGGAAAGCTTCAGTTGGAGCTGCTACTTTCTTTGGAGGTGATCGGTGTTGGTTGAGACGCGGTTGTGATGCTTAGTTTAGGGAAGGTGCTTTGTTATGTACTCGTGTTGTTTGTGGTGGATGTAGCTCGCTGCAGCTAATAGGGATGCGGCTCTTTTCTTTTTTCTTTGATCTTTGGATCTTCACCATGTTGTTCTTCCATTTCTTTCTGCTAAATCTGAATCAAGCCAGCAATTTGCTGGATCTTTCAAAAAAAATTGTGATGTTTGAGTGGATCCTTCTTATCGAGTGACTAAAAGATAATTTGTTGATCGCGTGTGTTATGATGGTACTAAACATGTTGTAGGTGTTACTTTTTTATTTTCAACCAAGGCTCACACCATCCAATCTTTTATCAAAAGCGTGCATCTATCAAAAGATTTCATCATAAAACCCAAGGCAATGACATAATAAAAATCTTAAAATTTAAATTAAGGATATCAACTGAATGAGTATACTTCAAAATTAAAAAGATTAGTAAAATTAGAGATATATTGGTTCTCAAAATGTCAGTTAGCTGCGTTCGGATCTAGCGTTAAAATGGAGTATCAAGTTATTGCGCATGTCATGACAGAAGTTATTTGGAACGACATTTACTGATGAGCTGAATGGTTGGATCGTAAAATGGACAATTATGTACTACAATATTTCGATTGTAAGCTCATGAAAAATTCATATAGCATCGGCGTATTAAGCTTACAAAATATGACATTCATTTTTCCTAAAAAACAAATGTTAACGACATTCATATAGTGGGCATCCAAAAGAATTAAAAGATGAGAGAAATTTAATAAAAAGGAAAAATAATAATTTACATACATGATCAAAGGGTATGATCAAATTAAAATTGATTTCTCAATTAACTCCCATAGCTTTCACCCCCTTGGGAGTTTAAAAATAAAAAAAGAAAATTAATAATTTACATACATGATCAAGGGGTATGACCAAATCAAAATTGAATCCTCAATTGATTGTCATGACTTTCACTCCTAGGGAGCTTAGTATATTAGAAGATTGCTCATCGATTTCGGGTCCCGATACGATTTACATGTTTTGAAAACCCTAGGATGCACTTACAAGGAAGTCACCAAAATTCACAGTTTTGATCGACCCAACCCGTTTCTTAGGCTATATCTCTCTTTGTCATCCTAAGTGCCAACATATCTTGCTCGTGTTCATCTATTGCATGAGTTCTCAAAGTCGAAAGGGAAAGGATCAGTTTGACTTGTACCTGACTAATGGTTTGAGGATAAGTCAAAAAAAAATCCCGAAGGAGAGCAAGTGTGAAGAGCTTTAGTAGAAGGAGTTCTCAATTAAACTTTATATATCATTTTTTATTCTTTAAACCCATCTCTCATTTCTTGCACGGAAACATCATTTGAAGACATTCGAGTCACGGACGGCGAGAGTTGTTGCACCTTTATGTTTATACTTTGCTAGTCTCAATACTAAATATAGAATCTTGCGTGTTATTGTCTTGACTTGAATTGCACATCTTATTTGCTTTACTTTGAAGATAAATGTTCACATGAATGTTGTCACTGTGTAACTGAATTTGCTTCAAATTTACTTCACATTTGTAGTCACACAGTTATTTGCATAACTGAATTTACTGTATAACTGATACTCAGTATAACTGAATTTACTGCATAACTGAATATATTTGCATAACTGAATTTACTTCACATTTGCAGTGCTGCACTTATTTGCATAACTGAATTTAATTCAAATTTTCTTCAAATTTACTTCAAGTAGTCACACACTTATTTGCATAAGTAAATTTACTGTATAACTGATTTCTTCGTTCTCCGTTCTCAGTACTCCATCTGGTAGCACATACGCTGCGAGCACACACACACTAGCTTTTCAGTCAAGCAGTGGTGAGATCTACTCCTCCACACAATTTGAAATAATGAAGCAGGTGGATCTAGGTAGCTTAGCTAGATTGGCTATGAGGCAATGTGGTCAAGTCAAAAGGGATGATGCAGATAGATGGATGAGGATTTCTGAATTTCATTGTATCATGATTCATGACTTCTAATGCTTTCTGAATTTCTAATGCAGATAGTAGTCACACACTTTCTGAATTTCATTGTAACTAAATTTTCTTACTGAATATTTAACTTATCTTTGAATTTTCTTATGTCTGAATTTTAGTGTAACTGAGTTTGCTTATTTCTGAATTTTTTTTTTAAACTGGGGCAAAAGCTTTGCCTTATGTATTACTGTAACTGAATTAGCTTATCTCTGAATTTCAACAGCAGCAGGCTCACAACCAGAGGCAAGCTCAGTCAGCAGATGTGGGGCCGGAAAAAAAGGAAGAAACATCAACAAAGGCTCGTGGAGAGCTTCACACATCATGGAGAGCTTCGGGCGCTTGGTTGTTGCTGGCAACCAGAGGATATCCAGTGGCGATGCAGGGCTCGAAGTAGCTTGCTTGGATGATGGCCAGCAGTGTCGTTTTGGTGAGCCAAAGTACCGCTCCCTGGGATCATATCGATCTTGAGCTTGTCCAAAGGAGCCAGCATCTGAACAGGAAGCCTCTTGAGGGTTTTGGGACTTTTTTCAGGGTTTTTGGACTTGCTTCTTTTCTAAAAAAAATTGTCTAACTCTAGTGCAAACTGCAAAGTACTTAAACCATAACTCAATGTAGCTAATAGACTGGATCGAGCTGCAACTTAATTACGATTCCATTCATTTATTCACCCAATCGATCGCAACAGCCACAAGCCCTCAGCGATCTCGATCGGCTTTTGCACATGATACATAAATTAGCCTGCCTTCTCTGGCACGCAGCTAAGTTAACCTCGCTCAGGATTGGAATCCACCTAAGTACGCAGTACTACCTGATATGCATGAACCGGCCGGCAGTGTCCCCCGCTTCACTAGCTCCATGCTGCTACTAGTAATACCAGTTTATTCTTCACTCCGGCGGGCCGTCGTGCGTCTAGCAGTCGCCGCCGAGGCGCGGGTTGTCGGCGAGGCTGCACCAAATGTGCAAAGGGACATGAACAAACTTATCGCAGTGTATCTAAATACTCGATCAAGGCAGATAATGTGCTAGGCGTTTTACCCGTTGGGTGGCTGGATGTTCTCGAACGGTCCGTCCATCGGAAACGGGCCGCAGAGATCGTTGCTCGAGAGATCCCTGCAAGTCAAAAAGGATGGAGGATAAGGAGATGATCACTGCAATGCTGAGAAAATCGTCGAGAGAAGAGCAACCGGAACGCTGAGAAAATCGTCCTACTTACACGCTCGTCTGCTAGGGCAGCCGAGCCAGCTCGCCTGGGATCGTGCCACTCAAGCGGTTCTTCTGAAGGTGCCTGTCATCATGCAGTCCGTCCGTGTATCATGAGAATTACCGTATTTATTACAAGCAACTCTATGCTTGAAAAAGGAAAAAACAAGACAGAAAACATCTGAAAATCATGGATGGACTCACAGCTGCTTCAGGGACTTGAGTTTCCCGAGCGATGCGGGTATCTGCCCTGAGAGGCCGTTGTTGTGCAGGTGCAGGGAGTTGAGGTTCTCCAGGTTGCCCAGCTCCTCAGGGATCGTTCCTTGGATGTTGGTCCACGAAATCCACCTGTTTGATCAGTAGATGCCATGAGATCGAGTCAGTCGACCACATTTTAATCCATTGGTCGAGCACAGAAAGAGATGGGGGTTAGAGAGGCTCACAGCTTGGTTAGCTGGTCCATCATGACGAGCTCCGGCGCCAGAGGTCCGGACAGGTTCGCATGGCCTATAACTCTGCCAAAACAAAGAAACACCGCACTTTAAGATCAACGATCAGGCGGCCAGATGATGATATCATGGAAGGAAGGGAGGAAGGATCGGTGCCACGGCATGGCCGATAACTCACATGCCGGTGACGCGGTTGGCGTTGCCGTCGCAGGTGACGTGCGACCAGTTGCAGGGGTTCTGGTTCCCCTGATACGGGCTCCAGGTACGCAGCGCGCCGTCAGGGTCCTGCAGGCCGCTCCTCATGATCATGAGCGCGAGACGGTCGACGTCCAGGTCAGCCGCCGCGGGCGCAGGCAGCATGGTCGCCGCGACCGCCGTCAGGACGGTCACCGCCACCAGGGGCAGTCGGGCTCCGGCCACCGTGGGCGCCATGGGGGATAGGGTCGGTGGCGCGGTGATCCAATGGAGGGGAGCGGCACGAGCTAGCACGGTGTTGTGACTTGTGAACTTGCGAGCTGTGCTCTGGATGGGCGCCATGCCGCCGGGGTTTTATAGAGAAGGAAGCTAGGTGGTGGGGGTGGTGCGCCGTGCCCGAGTGAACTCCTACTCTCCACCTTGTCAACACTGTAGCAGTTGAAATGAAATGCTATTTGGGTAAAGTTTGGACAATGGCAGCTGGCTAGCTACCTTTGAAATGCTACGTACGGTAAAAATGGTGAAATTTTGGACAATGGCAGTTGGCCACCTTTTCCTCCGGAAATGCCGGTTAAGTTTGGACATATCAACATTGCTAAAAGTCATATGCCCGGTCACATATAGATTTTGCCGTTTTGATCGCATCCATTATGTGCGTACTATAGTTTCTTGACGAATATTCTTAAGTAAAACTATACTATGTGTCATCATGCACCACAACAGATATGTACCAACTCTCATGGCATGTCCACCGTGGTGCATTATAGCATAGCTATAGTGAGATTTTTGCTTGGTTAGATATACATTCAGGCCATAAGCATAGTGATTTTACTTGTAGGGAATATAAAATTCTGGGACATATGCTAAAATCTTATGCCATGTAGTTGTGCATGGTGACATGTATGGAGCAAGAATGTGTGCTATTTAAATAGAATTGACGATTCAAACCAGTCAACAATACAAAATACTTATTTCCTCACAAAAGATCAAAAGAGAATGTGCTTGTAAATACTTTGTTGGTGGTAGTTTTTGTTCTTCCAAACTGCACATCTGTAATTATTATCTCACATGAATGCTCATACGCTTGTATAAAATCATCTCCCATCCACGATATATTTTAAAGGAAAAATATATATTTTTTCATCAATTTAATCTTTCAAAAGTATATAATTGGTTTATAAACTTTTAAATCAGCATACTTTTAAAACCGGATAAGTTTAGTCCCTTATGCCGCTTTTAGGTGGTTTTTCACCAACGTGGAGTAGTTAACATGAAAAAATAAGGAGCGGAGATAGGTTGTACGTTGCTGGCGGCCCTCGTCATGCTCTCCTTTGTCACTTATGACAGGCATATGGCGTAGCCAGCACGGACAAACATGCGGTACTGCCGCTCTTCTTGTGCGTCGGCGAGAAGCGTTGTAAGTCGCAAAGGATACTGCGGCGAGGTATGTAGGCAGTGCACAACCTTCCCTCACTCATCATTTTTTCATGTATACCACTCTATGTCAGCAAAAAAACATCAGAAGCACGAGGGACTAAATTGATCAGATTTTGAAAGTTGAGGGACTAAGTTTTGTTGGTTTTGAAGTTTAGGGTTCAATTATATACTTTCAAAAAAGTTAACGAATGAAAAGAAAAATTATGTTTTCCTTTTTAAAATAATGCTTGAGTAAATGAAAGGAAAACCAAAGCATCTGTGAGAGGTAGTTTCTTAGGGCCTGCTGGAAAATGTCAAAATGCTCGGAACTTGTGTACTACCTCCATCACAGTTTACATGGCGTACGCGTATCCATATGTCGTCAATTTGACAATCTAAAATAAGCTATATATTATGAAAAACATATTATCATAAACTTCAGATGTTATATTTTCAAATGATGTAGTATTTTTAAAATTCAAACCAATTAAACTACTAGCAGCTATGATTCTTTTCTGAATCAGGCTCTTTGATTTTTGAGACGCAGTAGCATTGAATGCTTGTGTTCTACCCAACTTGGCAATATTCTCAAAGGACCACACAAATACTACCGTGCATCATTATTAATCCTGGAGACCTAGACTGGAACGTTGTTCAGTGCTCCATGCCTCCATTCACAGCATGGTACTATTTCCCAATATGACAAATGATACAACCACCCTTGTGAATACAGATTACAGAGTTGCCCAGTAGCCAAGCTGATCGGTCAACAAAAATGGGGCTGCCAACATCCCAGATCTGTGGCACAAGGACCAGTATATATAAGGGCTACGCAGTAAGCTTATATGGCACAAGGGTAGATATATGGTTCAAGGGTCAAGATCAGGACATGCATCGCGGGGAGCTGCCGGCCTGCTGCTGCTCGAGAGTAACTTTACATGTGCTTTCGATTCGCTGTCCCGGGAGTATCTTGTGGAGGTGCTCCAAGACTTAGGCTTAGGTGTTCGCTCGCTATACTGAAACTCACGTTTTTTCCGAGCGTTTGAGACACTCGATGAAGCCCAGGAAATGCTCGGCAATGTCGTTATGGAGAATAGATCTCGGCCAAAGACATACGGCATACACTCTTCAGGCAAACAAAATTTTAGCGTGAACCTTTCATCGGGAACTCGGGAAACAAGTTACTATTGGGAATCAAAGAGAGGCACTCGACAAATAGTTACCCAACCTACCAGCAACAGTCATGTGACCTTATTTCCGAGAGCAAAGCTTGAAAAAAAGACCAACGCCGAGTGCCTCTCTAGTAAAAACACACTGCCAGCCTTTTTCCTAAACACAGTGTCAAATGAAAAATGTTTAGACGACAAAGTAATGCAACTAGACGACAAATTCTATACCACAAGCAATCTCAAAACAAAGTATGCTAGGCAAAAATCTACTAAGCAAGCCAACAATAATGGTTTCTTTTAGGGTACCTTTCACTAGTACCATACGGTGAGTAGTATGAATTCATGTTAACAGTTGAGATGAAGAAATGTAAATTAGGCCCAGCCAGCCCAGTAAACTGATACTAGTATGTTGTTTTTAATCTGAGCAGCCCGGATGATCTGGAACGCCCGGATTAAGCAAGTAGTGACATAACAGTCAGTCGGAAGTGGTGTAGCACGAGCTTCATCCTTGCGCAGCGCCGGGATGAACGTCGGGTCGAGCGCCAGCGCTCGACTGCAGTTAGCAATGGCATCGGCCGACCGCCCAGATGTGCGGAACGCCGCGGCGCGGCCCACTAGGAAGGCCATGGCGAAGGAGTGCGGGAGCACGCGCCACCATGGTGCGCGTCGAGCACCTTGTTGAAATGGCGCACAGCCTCGACGGGGAGACCGACATCCGGCGCGGCGACGAAGCAGGAGCTTCACGTGCGCTAGGAGCTGCGACACCGAGTCCGCCTCGCTCGCTGGCGGAGCTCCGGCTCCGGCTCCGGCGCGGCCGACGTGGCAGCCCTCTGGCTCGCCCCTCCGAGGCGGCCGACGAACGTGATAACGATGGCGGCGAGTGTCCGCGCGTGTGAGTGAGAGGGGAGTGGTAGCGAGGTCTGCGTGGGGTGCGTTGTAAATGTGACACTAGTCATGTTTTTGTCACTAGTATGAAATCTTTTGGGCCTTGGGATGAAAAAAAATGAAGGGCTCTTATTCATTTGAGGGTACCACAAAACACCTCACAATAATACATAGAGAGTAAAGGGTGTGAGAAAGGATAAACCACAAATGAGCTAGGGGCGCAATGTTGTATTCCGAAATTTCGATTCTTTTGAGGGAGTCCTAATATACATTTGACCGATGCCAAAGCCAAAGCTTCAGAGGGCTACCAAGTAGCTCATCGTAACATCCCTTACAAGTCACCCCAGAGGATGAGCCTCTAATCACCCAGGGTTGGTCTTGAAGCCAACCACCAAACTTTTTACAAACTATCACAGAGCACACCATAAGCAAGAAAGCTTTCAGAATGAACACCTACCCGCCTAGGAACTCAAACTCAATGGAACAAGTCTTAGTGTAGATTGAGCATTGGGGGGGGGGGGGGGTAAAACTTGTTTTGTGGAAATGTAGATCAGAAAGGTCTCTTCTCATGCTCAAGAAAGCATCAACTTTGGGTGGTGAGTGGAGTGGGGATTGAAGAAATTGGGATTAGAAACAATGGTGGAGCTTCAATGGAGACTTAGGGTGGGAGGGTGGAAGAAGGGGGGTATAACACAAACCCCCTCCCCTCCCCCACGCACTCCTTTGTGATCGTTGCAGTTGAAATACCCTAGGAACTCGGGCCAAAGTGGCCAAGAACCCGGGTATAACCGCAACACCCCCTCCCCCGCCCATACACACTCCTTAAGGCTCCGGGCACAGAAGGTGTTCAGTCAGTTTCTAGGTGTCCCGGGAACCTAGGAAGGTGCTAGAAATGGCGCCACACCGCGGGGAACCTAGAGGTTAAGGACCCCAGGCAATCGGCCCTATAGAGCCTTGTTAGCCCCACTTAGTGCAAATGGTGACCTACCAAGATATTCTTCGGAGTGGGTTTGAACCCTTACAAGAGATGAAAAACATGGGGTTTATGGGTTTTTTTAATGATTAGCATTCTCCAACTCTCTCGAACACCATGACACTTCTTGATAGTGCGATTTTCTTAAAATCAAAATTAATTCGTCAAGCTCTTCGGTCTTTGGGAAACAACACATTTTCACCTTTTTTAATAGAGGGGCATCGATGTCCACATCCCATCAACAATGACCCAATGACATGTGATATACTTACCATCGTTATTAGATCCACTATTCCTATTTCCATAAACACCAAAACATGTATTGGAGATAATGCACTTTCATATACACTCCGTCATCTCCATGAGGAAGACGATGACTCCACACTCTCCATCATTCTTTTGTGGGTTTGGAGCTCACCCAAAGAGCTATCCCGAGTGAGAGGAAACTTTAACATTTGTTGACTAAAATTCGCGAAGACCTAGATGGGACATTCGTTGCTCCCTAGCTCTTCAGTGCAGATTTGTACTTCCTCAAGAATGTGAATCTGAGATTACATCTTCATCTTCATCACTTTTGGCTGTCTCTAACTCTAGCTTTAGTTGTCGTTGTTGTTGATTGTTTGCTTGTCTTGTGCAGCTTGCTAACTCGTTTTAACTCGTTAATGCGATGTTTCACCTAGTTGCATATCTAAGGTACTTATATATATCCACCCGGATCTAAAAGCAACTATGAAAAAAATTGATAGTCACCTATTTAAATCCTCCCTCGCCTTATATAGTCGACACTTAGCACATCTTCATCCTTCAGAAACTAACCCAGAGAATGCCCTGCTCTTCCCTCAATCTTGCCCATGCACCCCGACACCCCGTAGACATCCAACCATATTCTGGTGAGAACCCGATGATATTCCGCTGAAGTTTTTTTTTAACGTTGAAGCTTTTCATTGTTCCGTCGTTCCGAGCCACTTCTGTGCTACTCCTATTCGATCATAGATGCACTCCTCTCATCCATCCTTGGACATGAGCGGAGCAACACAGAAAAAGCAACATGCACACATGAGCTCTCGGTCGCCATCTCTGGTTTAGATGAATCCTTGCATTTCAGACCACATCACTCATTGCTCCACTAAAAAAGGATGAGGGAATACGCCATTCAAGCGAACAATTGCCCAAACATTGAACTGTGAGGAATGAATTTTGCCAAGTTTTTCGACACCTTCCTCGCACGCATACGCGCTCGTTGCATCTCTATCAAATTGATTTTTCCAAGTCATGTACATTAGGCCCTAGCTAGCTCATGAACATCATCTACCTCGTACACTAGTAGACAGACCCCCCTTTCGTCCAGCCCAAAAGAGGCATCGCTCCCGGTTCATTACAGAACCGGGACCGATGCCGGGCAACGGTCCCGGTTCGTCTGGATATGGCATTGGTCCCGGTTCAACTAAGGCAACGGTCCCGGTTTTTGCCACCAACCGGGACCAGAGCATTGGTCCCGGTTGGTGGCAAAAACCGGGACTGTTGGTTTTACAACGGCCCCGGTTTTTGTCAACAACAGGGACCAATGCTCTGGCAAGGCATTGGTCCCGGTTTGTCGCAAAAACCGGGACAGTTGGTTTTACAATTTTTTTATTTTTTCTGAATTATTTTTGTAGATTTCAAAAAGTGGTCAAAACGGAGGGCATGACCGGTAATAGATAGGGGTGGAATCTTACAAAAGTCTTGGTGGATCCCTGATGAAATGACTAGTTTTGTATCTAGAAATGATTTTTTCAAAAAATAAAGAGCAAACTATCAAGCACATGTAGTTCAAATTTGACCCCGTTCAAGCCGAATCTGCGGAAATTTGTCTTTTTCAGAATAGGTATATAAAAACCATATTACATGGAAACTTTGGTCAATTGTAAATAACACATGGTCTAATATTTTACAAAAATAAAGTGGTTCAAGTTGACATGAAATATTTGGTAGATCCTTCACAAAAAACCCCTACTTTTGTCACTCGGAAAATGGAAAATGGATTTTTCGTGCAAAGAAAATAAAAACTTCCTTTGGCAAACTTGTTGGCTAGTATAATATACACATGTGCAAAATATGAGATCATTTGGGAAAACTATCCTTTCAAACTAGCTGTAACATCGGTCATTTGGCTTGAAAGTCATGAATCTTCATACTCGATAGCTCATTTTCAAAAGACTTTTATACGATATTTGCTTTATTCCAAGTTTGTTGTTTTGCATGGTTACTAAGACATAAATTAGGATGCAACGCGAAGGTTTTACAAATTTTTTTATTTTTTTTGAATTATTTTTGTCGATTTCAAAAAGTAGTCAAAACGGAGGGCATGGCCGGTAATAGATAGGGGTGGAATCTTACAAAAGTCTTGGTGGATCCCTGATGAAATGACTACTTGTGTATCTAGAAATGATTTTTTCAAAAAATAAAGAGCAAACTATCAAGCACATGTAGTTCAAATTTGACCCCGTTCCAACTGAATCTGCGGAAATTTGTCTTTTTCAGAATAGGTATATAAAAACCATATTACATGGAAACTTTGGTCAATTGTAAATAACACATGGTCTAATATTTTACAAAAATAAAGTGGTTCAAGTTGACATCAAATATTTGGTAGATCCTTCACAAAAAACCCCTACTTTTGTCACTCGGAAAATGGAAAATTGATTTTTCGTGCAAAGAAAATAAAAACTTCCTTTGGCAAACTTGTTGGCTAGTATAATATACACACATGTGCAAAATATGAGATCATTTGGGAAAACTATCCTTTCAAACTAGCTGTAACATCGGTCATTTGGCTTGAAAGTCATGAATCTTCATACTCGATAGCTCATTTTCAAAAGACTTTTATAAGATATTTGCTTTATTCCAAGTTTTTTGTTTTGCATGGTTACTAAGACATAAATTAGGATGCAACGCGAAGGTTTTACAAATTTTTTATTTTTTTTTGAATTATTTTTGTCGATTTCAAAAAGTAGTCAAAACGGAGGGCATGACCGGTAATAGATAGGGGTGGAATCTTACAAAAGTCTTGGTGTATCCCTGATGAAATGACTACTTGTGTATCTAGAAATGATTTTTTCAAAAAATAAAGAGCAAACTATCAAGCACATGTAGTTCAAATTTGACCCCGTTCCACCTGAATCTGCGGAGATTTGTCTTTTTCAGAAGAGGTATATAAAAACCATATTACATGGAAACTTTGGTCAATTGTAAATAAAACATGGTCTAATATTTTACAAAAATAAAGTGGTTCAAGTTGACATCAAATATTTGGTAGATCCTTCACAAAAACCCCCTACTTTTGTCACTCGGAAAATGGAAAATGGATTTTTCGTGCAAAGAAAATAAAAACTTCCTTTGGCAAACTTGTTGGCTAGTATAATATACACACATGTGCAAAATATGAGATCATTTGGGAAAACTATCCTTTCAAACTAGCTGTAACATCGGTCATTTGGCTTGAAAGTCATGAATCTTCATACTCGATAGCTCATTTTCAAAAGACTTTTATAAGATATTTGCTTTATTCCAAGTTTGTTGTTTTGCATGGTTACTAAGACATAAATTAGGATGCAACGCGAAGGTTTTACAAATTTTTTTATTTTTTTTGAATTATTTTTGTCGATTTCAAAAAGTAGTCAAAACGGAGGGCATGGCCGGTAATAGATAGGGGTGGAATCTTACAAAAGTCTTGGTGGATCCCTGATGAAATGACTACTTGTGTATCTAGAAATGATTTTTTCAAAAAATAAAGAGCAAACTATCAAGCACATGTAGTTCAAATTTGACCCCGTTCCAACAAGGTTTAATAGGATTGATATGATACATATATGAACAAGTGTCTGTTAAGCGAGTTGGGGTAGGTGTTGAATGGAACTGAGAAGTTAAGCGTGCTGGGACTGGAGGAGTGTGAGGATGGGTGACCCTTGAGGAAGTTTGACCACGAAGGTCAATTTGATTTGAGATTAACCATAATGATCTTAGATTAAAAATAATAAATAATAAATGGAAAAAAATCAGAAAATGGAGCCTCTTCGGTCCCGGTTCTTCTTATCAACCGGGACCGATGACCCCTCTTCGGTCCCGGTTCTTCCTATCAACCGGGACCGATGACCCCTCCCCTCTCGCTGCGCGCCTGGTCACGTGGAGCCTCTTCGGTCCCGGTTCGTGGCCAACCGGGACCATCATTAGTCCCGAGTTATTGGTCCCGGGTGTGAAACCGGGACCAAAGGCCCTTATGAACCGGAACAATATGGGGGTCTGTCCACTAGTGATAGAAGTTAATTGTTGGCGCGTCGAATGAAGAAAAAGAAAGAAGGAAGAAGATTAGGGAAATAGACTTTCATGCGAGTCTTTTGTTTGAGAAGTGAAGTTTGAAGGTTCAGTAGCTTCAGCCATATCTTTAATTCTTCATATTTGAAAAATTAAGGTTTAAGAAAATGTTATAGGAGTTCAGTTAGAGATGCACTTAATACAGAAAATAGTCTTGAATCCCTTGAGAAAAAGAAAAGATATATAGAGTTATAGACTCGAGCAGCAGCTAGCGATGGATCTTATTATCATGATTCGTGGGTAATCCGATGGCAACAGCCACATCAATCACAGCTTGTAAACAACACCAGTGAATTAACGTGTCTACACAGCTAAACTTCTCTCACTAATCCAGCTACCTACATTCATATATGAATCGGCGCGGTCCGCCCGCTTCGCTCGTTGCATGCCAGAATCCTGTTTATTTCACTCCGGCCCCCAGGCGCCATCTAGCAGCTGCCTCCCAGGCGCGTGTTGTTAGCGAATCTGCACCAAAACAACAACAGAGATGCATGCATGGTCAGCTCTTACAGAAACAATGGCGGACAAAAATACATTCATGACATCAACTTGATTATCAGAACAAACCGTGGTCGAGAAAGCGGATGTGCTACATGCGGGGTACTACGTACCTATTCGGAGGAATGTGCGCAAACGGTCCAGATGTCGGAATCGGGCCGCAGAGATCGTTGTTTGAGAAATCCCTGCAAGTGAAACGTAAGGTGGATGAAACGAGGAATACAGACCGATAAATTTGTACCAGTGAAACGAAGTGAGCAGAGAACAACTGAAATTCAGAGAATACATGAAGATGAGTGAGCTCTACTTACACATCTAGCAGATTGGGCAGCCCGGCCAACTCCGTCGGGATCGAACCGGTCAATCTGTTGTGACCAACTTCCCTGTTGATAGATGCCAAAAGAGAAAATCGGTCAATGCCTTTCGGGAAGCGTGCAACCCATTTTTTCGGTTAATAGTGTTAACCCTTAAATAGTCACCTCCTAAAAAAAATGGTCTCGGGCAAAAACATATGGGTCTGTCTAGAACTCAGTCGACTGAGACTTAACGAAATCTTAGTCGAGTGGCGGCAGCATAATTTTTATGCTGCAAGCGGTATGGATAAATGCTAGAACCGGCGATAAAAAATGTTACAATCGTTTTATTAGCAATAACAACTAATGTTGCAACCGGTGTGACTAAAATGCTACAACCGTTAATGATAGATGTTGCAACCGGTGTGACAACGTGCTACAAGCGATCAAGAATAACATGTTACAACCAACAAAATAAATGCTGCAACCGATAACAAAAAATGTTGCAAACAATGGAAAAAATGTTGCATAGTCGACTGAGACTTAGTTCAATCTCAGTCGACTGAGTTTTAGCAAAACCGAAAACATATAGGTTAGAGTGACTCACAAATATTTTAGCTTGTCTAATTTTCCGAGCTCCGATGAGAGAGGCCCGGACAGATTCTGATTGCCAAGGTCTCTGTTAAGACAAAACAAAAGTGTCAAAGTGAAAATTAGACGCATGAAGAAACAAAATGACAATGCTCTCTAAGCATAGAGAGAGACACTCAAGAGAGGCCATTTGGCCCGGCCCAGAGGCCTCAACCTTCTTCTTTCTGTCTGACCCTTTTTGTCCCAGGGTCTTTCTTTGGACAATCAGTTCCCACTATTGGCGACGTGATGGACAAGGGACGACGAAGAATGCATCCGGAGTTGCAGGTGAGGTCACCCAACCTAGAGGAACAAGAGGATATCCATGGCTACTTACATGCGGTAGACGCGATCGTTGCCGTCGCAGGTGAGGTGGTACCAGGTGCAGGGGTCCACCAGATTCGGGTCCCAGCTCTTCAGCGCGCCCTTGGGGTCCTGCAGGCCGCTCTTGAAAGCCGACAGTGCGTCCATGTCCTGGTTCGCCCCCACCGACGCCAGCAGGAACGCCGACGCCACGGCCGCCAGAACGGTCGCCGCCAGGGGGAGTCGGGCTCCCGCCGCCGCGGACGCCATTGGGGCAAAGCAAGGCAGGTGGTGCTGTGATGTGAGGGGGACGAGCGAGACGAGTGTGACGATGGATTGTTTTCGGTGTCGTGCTCTGATGGATGGGAGTCAGCTGGTGCGAGGGGTTTTATAGATGGTCGTGCCACCTTCGGTCACTACAGCTCCAACGGAAATCAGTGGCACCACCCCAAGGATGCTTCAGATACTAGTATACATCGTATCTGGAGATTATACTGTATCTTGACACTAAATGAATCTTTATATGTAATAACTCTATGAATGCACCGTACCTTATTGTAGTATGTACACTGAGGACTCAATCAGGATGATTTGGGAATATATTAGCGCCGTAACTTTGTAGCATACTTGAGATATTGTCCATCGATATAGAGTTATATTTGAGTGTATATATAGCTCTACCTATTATGCATGCATCATACCTTAAGATTGTACGATATCAGTGCACTCAAATATTAGAGATATTGTGCATTGATAGGGTCATATTTTGGAGGTAATTGCACTGGTGGTACTTAAACTTGCCACGAATGTTCACTTTGGTGCCTGAACTTGAAAAATACGTCGAACTGGTTATAAATGTTGGCACGAACGTGCAAATACAGTGTTAATCTCATTCGTATACGTAAAATGGGTCATGGTAGCGATGAGACAAGATTTAATTGGGTATTATGTGTCTTTATGATTAGTGGGTCCCGCATATCAATACTGTAGAAAAATTAGCAAAATTTATTTCTGAAATTTGACCTGAGACATGTACCTCGCTTACAACCTCAACCAATCATTCCACCACAGTAATTGAGTTGGCAAGTACATCCCCTCGTCCTGTGATACAACTGCACCTAATGGCCAACTTAAACGCGTATTTTGTAATGTAAAAATCCTTAAATTATAATCACAGTAATACAAGTATTATAATATCATACAATCAATTAAATAACTACATTTTCGAAAATTCATGTATTTTAAAAGTATTCATGTACTAGCTATATCAAAAAAAGATACAAATAATATATATGAATGATAACAATGTTTGTATATTATAAAATAATATGAATATCTTTAAAAATCTCGTAAATATTTTTAAAATTAAAGCTCATAAATATTAGTATGATATTTGATTAATTATACATACATGTTTTATAATTTATTAGTACGATGTTTAAGTAAATTTCTCTACAATTACAAAAAATCATATTTTTAATTTTAATTTTTATATTAATATTCACTCATGCATTATATTTATCTTATATAAAAATTATTAATATAATCCATGAGTGAAATTATACACTGGTGAATATTCATAAATATTTATTAAAGGTTGTTATCCATAATTTATATAATTTAAATATAAGCCATGCGTGTATAAAAATGTTTGTATTCATTGACATTTTACTTTTTATTAAATAAATATTATTAAGTAGAATCCTTAATCGTATAATTTCAAAAAATATGTGCACATGAATACACAATTAAATCTTGTCTCATGGCTACTGTGACCCGTTTTACATATACGAATGAGGTTAACACCGTATTTGCACGTTCGTGCCAAGTTTTAGAACTAATTCGACATATTTTTCAAGTTCAAGCACTAAAGTGAGTATTCGTGCCAAGTTCAAGCACCGCTGATGCAATTACCTCCATATTTTAGTATATATAAGTATATCTCAAATATACTCATTTAATGCATAAGATATAATCTTATTGTACGATGAATGTATTGGTAGAGTTACGTCCATTCATATACATTAGTGCTAACGATATTACTCACGGATTTGAGGTTTCGGGGCAATTTACATGTTTTGGGACCTCTGGCTCGTTTATGGGGAGGTTGTCAAAACTCGCAATGCTAAAGATATGCTCAACGATTTACAGACCCAATAAGCATTTTTATGTTTCGGAAAACCGTGGGTGCGCTTACAGTGAAGTCGGTAAACCCCTTTTTTAGACTATTGCTCGCTAAGTTGGGGTCGTGGGTGCTTTGAGAACACATGAGTGCGCATACCGGAAGGTCTCTAGAACCCATAGTTTTGGCTAGTTCGGACCAGTTTCGTAGGCTATTGCTAATATTTTTATTTGTTTCCAGGGCCATTTAAATGTTTTCGGAACCCCAAAATGCACGAACATAGATTTTCCAAAACTCGCAATCTTATTGCTGACCAATTTTGGGCCCCGAGACGATTTACATGTTTGGAGACCCCGGGGTGCGCTTACAAGGAGGTCACCAAAACTTGTTGTCTTGATTGGTTCACCCTGTCTCTTAGAGCATCTCCAGCGGCGCCGCCAACAGCCCCTCCCCCAGGGCGACTATAATAGCATCGGATTGGTCCGAAATTGGATCTGGCGATCCCAAGCCGCCTGGGGGCGTCGGATGAAGCGAAAACACACGTAGGTCCGCGATGTCGGCGAGACAAGCTGCGGCTCCCGCCGTTTTCTTGTTTTCCCCTCTCTTTTCCTCCCAACAAGTCCATTGGCCGCCTTAGCTCCCGTCATTTTCCTCCAGATCCGCCCGCCATGCCTCCGAAGAAGACGAAATATGTTCCCCCTCGCCACGCCACCGATCCACCAGTACCCAAGCCAAGGAAGGCGAGAGCGCCGCTGGCTAGGCCATCGGGCTTGATGAAAACGTCGAGTGGAAGGCCGACTGCGATCGCCGTGCAGCGTCAATAACCGACTGGCGGAACAGGCTCACCGCCCAGAAAGACAGGGACGCAGTTGAGGCGGCGACGAAGAAACTGGAGGATATCCGTGCGGCGGCGAGGGTGGCCACGCAGGAGCTGGAGAACGCCCGCTCGACGGTGGCGGCATCCATGTCGTCGTACAAGCAGCCTCGCCCGACCGTTCCGCCATAGTTCCGCCCTCCCAGCCAGCAGAGCGTCGCCTCGCCGGCCGGCAACTTATCGCCTTCGACGCCGATGTGGGGGTACACACACTTTCCGTACTACGCCAATATCACCGCTCATGGCGGCTTCGATCCCAACCTCGCCTTCCCACATGCTGCTCCACCGCCGCGCGTCTTGATACTTCTCAAACGTATCAACTTTTCAAACACTTTTGCTATTGTTTTGACCTCATTCTTGCATGATTTGAATGGAACTAACCCGAACTGACGTTGTTTTCAGTAAAGGTGCATGTATGATCTTTTTATGTGCAGGAAAAGGGAATTTTAAGCATCTCAAAAAATTCCAGGAAAATTCCCGGAAAATCCACGCAGTAGAAGAACCCCGGAGCCAGAAGATGGGCCAGACGGGGCCACCCCTGGCCCAGGCGGCCAGGTGGCGCGTCCTGGCCCTTGGCCGCGCCACCAACCCTCCTGGTGGGGTGGGGCCACCCCCTAGGCTCTCCTTCGGCTGGTATTTTTACCCCCGATGAGGAAACCCTGAAACAGAAGTCGGTACTCCAATTCTCGTCGTGGAGCCGCCGCCAACTCTATTCTTCTCCGGGAGAGCTAATTTGGAGCCTTCGGTGAGGGGAAATCGTTGCCATCGTCATCACCATCGCCACTCCATCACCCTTCCATGTCTCCCCCATCCATGTGTGAGTAATTCCCTGCTATAGGCGAAAGGGATGGTAGGGATTGGATGAGTTAGATCATGTAATAGTTCGTCAGATTGTTGGGGCATGTTGCCTATCATTTACTATGGTGTTTATCATCTTTGCTACTACTTGTTGCTCTTCATGCTTGTCACTTTGGGGTCGAGTGTCATGATTTCAGATCTGAACCCTTTATGTTTTCATGAATATATTTGTGTTATTGATCTTATATATGACTTGTATGCACCTATTATAGTCCAAAACCGGCGATCCCAATGGTGACAGCTTGGGACACTAAATGGATGGACTATAATTTGAGGATTCCATGTATCCATTGATTGTTAATGCTTTGTTACGGTGCTCTTTGATAGGATCATCTTAATCTCCATAAGTTCCTTTTGGCCTCGTTGGTAGCGGAATGGTAGTACAAAAGATGTTGTGCAAAGTTCTTATTGCAAGCACGCACAACTATCTTGGGATACATGCCTAATATTTGGTATTTGCCTAGATGATCATTACTATTCTATGTGCCTTGCCCCATGTTAATTACATGTTATCTCTCATCCATGCAGCGCCCAGCCATCCATTCCCCTAGTTTACAGTGTTTTAAATCCTACTTGTTACTAGTTGCTTTACTTTGTTGTTTTTTACTTTTGTTGCTTTGCCACCACTATTTCCGTTGCCACCATCACTTCCATACCACCTTTGCTACTAATACCTCGTGCCAAGCAAGTATCTTTCAGGTGCGGTTGATTTGACAACTCAACTGTCAAAACTTATAAATATTCTTTGGCTCCCCTTGTGTCGAATCAATATATTGGGTTATTCTTACCCGCGAAGACTATCGTGATCCCCTACACTTGTGGGTCACCGAGACTATTTTCTGGCGCCGTTGCCAGGGAGCATAGTTTTATTTACAGGTCTACTTGGAGTTATTTTTCTTGCTGCGATTTATCCGCTATGGGAAAGAAAGAAGACCCCAAGGTTCTGATCTTACCATCCACTACAGGAAAAGGTACTGTTCTTAACACTGCTACACTTGATTCACATTCCGTTATAAGTAAGTTTGTTTCACCACCACAAGCTACTTCTGCTGAGCCTGGTAATATGTCTAATACTTTTGATGATGCTGCTACTGCTTTTGATGAGACCGGTTCACTTGGTCAATTTGTTGAGTCTCATATTGCCAAGGCCGCAAAGCAATCTAGACCCTCTTATTTCCCTGATTTGAGTAGCCTCAAGGATAAAATTCTTGAGGATGATTATGTTGAACTTAATGATGAACTTTGCAGAGAACTTGCAGAGTGTAATGATTCTGCAGATCCCGATGATGTGAAGAAGTTGCTTAAAAATCATGATATGAAGAACAAGTTTGCTCGTTATCCTGAATTTGCTACATCTCCTATTTGCATTAAAGATGCTGATTTTGATTTCTCTGTTGAACTTTCACTTATATCTATGGTTGAAGCTGACCCCTTTTATGGCAGAGAAAGTGAAGACGTTATTGCACACCTTACTAAACTCACTTAGTTGGGTGGCTTATTTTCTAATGAAGAAAAGAAGATACATTATCATGTTACTAAGTTACTTCCTTTTTCTTTGAATGAGGGTGCTAAAGCATGGTATGATGCACTACCATGTGGTTCTATTAAAAGTCCTCAAGATTTAGCTCAATCTTTTGTTGCTAAATATTTTCCTTCTCATATGCAACATGCTGCTTTAAAAAGAATTTATAATTTTAAACAGTTGCAGGATGACAACCTCCCTAAAGCTTGGGAGGTATTGCACTTTACTCAAGGATATGTCGTGACATGGAGTCCCTAAGAATGAATTACTTGATATATTTTATAGTGGTCTAACCGATGAATCTAGATCCTATCTGGATACTTGTGCTGGTTGTGTTTTCAGGGAACGAACACCGGACAATGCTGAAGAAGTAATGGGCAAGATAGCCAAGAATCATGGTGATTGGTTCGTCCCTAAACCACCTCCACCACCAAAGAAGAGGGGAATGCTCATTCTACACCCCAAAGATATGCAAGAAGCCAAGAAGTCTATTAAAAAGAGAGGTATTAAAGCTGAAGATGTGAAGAATATACCTCCTATTGAGAAGCTGTGTGAGCCTACCACTCATCCTCCTATGGTAGAGGTACACTCTCTTTTAAATTTCAATGCAAGTGACATCCCTCATGGTAAGCCTCTTGATCAATGTTTACATGAGCTTGATAATTTTATTATTAAGCAATGTCATTTTAATGAGAGGATTCAAAGGCAGTTGCATGATAATTCCCTTGCTATCAAAATTTGCTTACTGTTCTAGGAAAAATTGTGAATGATGTTAAATGTCTTGTTAAGCATTTTCATATGGTTCAAACTCAGCTTGAATAAATTTCTAATGTGCAAAAATATTTGCTTGCTAACAATGCCAAACAAGATGATATACATGCCTATGGTAATAAAACCCGAAGTGGGACACACACTCAGGACCCTCACTATCCAGAGGGGCATCCAAAGAGAGTCGAGCAGGATTCTCAATTGCAGGAAGAAGACATTGTAAGCTCCACGAAGAAGAATAAGAAAAAGAAGAAACATAAAGAAGCTAACAACTCCAATGATCCCACAGCTAATGAAGAGCCCGTTGTTGATCCTAATAGTATATCTACTTTTGATGCTGAGACTGAAAATGGTGTTGAACCTGATAATGATAATGAGAAGAATAATCCACCTGAAGTACGAGAAGAAGAAGCACCTGACAAGCGCAAGAGATATACTAGAGAAGACTTTATTGCAAGAAAACAAGGAAAGGAAAAAGAACCTTGGGTGCAAAAGTCATTGCCCTTTCCAGGTAAGTATCTCAAAACTAAAGATGACGAGCATTATAATAAATTTTGTGAATTGATGAAACCTATTTTTCTTCAAATTCCTTTGACTGATGCTATTAAGTTGCCTGTGTACTCGCGGTATAAGAAAAATATTGTTACTAATAAAAGAAAAAATCCTAATGAGGCAATATCTACTATGCGTGCTAACTACTCTTTCTGGAAAAAGATAATTTAAGGAGGATAAGTCTGCCCCAGACGAGGTTGCATTACTAATCCATGACACACATCATTTAGCAATTTTATTATCTACATAATCCCAGCCCACGACTTGTAGAAAAAAATAGCTAACAGGACCCCCCAGGTATTTCAAAGGAAAGTGACCAATTTGACAGTGAAGGCAAGAATATCATCATCCCCGCCAACACATAATATCTCAGTTTCAAGAAGTTCATCTTGAGCCCAGACATGATTTCGAAGGCATATATTTTTCGATAAAGGGTGTTTTATTATCTTAAAATATAGCATCAGGCGGATACATAGCATAATAAGCAAAAACCCAGTTATGCATAACAAGGATTTACACAGCCAATATTTCAAAGGGATATAACAACAGTTTAAGGTTTAAGGCAGGATGAAGAGCATGTTCGACACAGATTACTGTATTGTCCGCCCCACGACCAATTACCCTCTCTGTGTGCATTGAATTTTTTATCCAACCAACCCAAGTTTCGTCAAAACCCTTCATATGATGGCATTTCAGCAAAAACCTTGGGATCCTCTAAAGCCCCGCTTGGAAGGCTTGATTAGTTTCACACTTGTATATATTTACACTTGAAATTTACAAGGCTCCAACAAAATACTACTCCAGCCGAACGAGAGCAGGAGCCGAGGAGGTGGGGAAAAACGACCGACCATGGTGTAAACGAGAAAACAGGTGTAAATTTTACAGGCGCAAAACAACATACAAAGCATCTATGTAATGCACATCTGTTTTTTTTTACGATGCGAGTATATTTCACAAGTGTTTTGGACCCTAAAATGACGAACCAAGCGGGGCCTAATGGCACAGACCTCAGGATGATACGTAATGTGGGGCTGTCGAGCCTCTCTACACTATTATAAGACTTTTTAGATAACTAAAGTAGTACTCTTATACAGTTAATTTACGGAGGAAGTATCTACCAATGAAGAGGAAGTAACATAACGCCAAAGAGATACTAGAGGGGTTTTGCACGCCGAAATAACGTAGGGACCCAAGTGATCACGGATGACAGCTCGGTGACACAATAGACGCCAGCGACGTCGCTGGCGATTTCATTACGGGAAGTACTAGTTGATCCCATGGCAACAGCCACATCGATCTCGGCTTGTACACATACACACGACATAAATTAGTACTTCCTCTGTTGCGAATTACTCGACATGGCTTTAATTTAAATTCGGTTTAAACTTGAACTAAAATCATGTCAAAGTAATTCGTAACGAAGAGAGTAGTAAACTTGTCTGCTAAACATCGCTCACGAATCCAGGTGGCCAGCTTCGCTAGCTGCACAGTAGTAGTAACAGTAACAGTAACAGCTTATTCATTCTTCACTCCGGCAGTCCGGCCGCCGGCCGGACGTCTAGCAGTTGCCTCCAAGGCGCGGGTTGTTGGCGAGGCTGCACAAAATCAGCAATGGACATGCACGACATGATGGTCAGCGCTTACGAGCAGTACTGATGGAAGCAGGTGAACAAGCAAGTTGATCATCTGAACAAACTGTACGCACCGGCTCGGGTGGATGCTCTGAAACGGTCCGGATGCCGGAATTGCGCCGCAGAGATCGTTGTCTGAGAGATCCCTGCAAGTGGAAAGTGGCGGGAACTATTCTGATCAGTACTTGCAGGAAGCTGATCGAGGGTGCATGAAGACGGGGCTCTGCTTACACAGTCTGTACGACGGATAGCCCGGCCAGTTCCCCTGGGATCGGCCCGGTTAAACGGTTGTGATCAATCCTCCTATCATCAAACGGCAAACACCAAACTAGTTCTGATCAGTAGTACTTGCATGGACGAGAACAACTGACGGTTTTTTATTTTTTTGAAAATCACGGACTCACAAGATTTTCAGAGACTTGAGCTTCCCAAGTGACGCAGGTATCTTCCCTGAGAGTTTGTTGCTGAACAATTCCAAGGTGACCAGGTTCTCCAGGTTGCCAAGCTCTTCCGGGATCGTTCCATGGATACTGTTCCCCGAAATCTCCCTGTTGATGATGATTAGACGCCAAGATAGTCGATCAGTAGGAACCGGGGCAACCCACATGTCCCATCGATCGCGTCAACCGAATCATCAGTTCAGTACATATAAGAACAACTATTTGATGAAGGCAGGTTAGAGTTAGAGAGGCTCACAATTTCTTTAGCTGGTCCAGTTTACCGAGCTCCGGCGCCAGAGTTCCCGACAGGTTCTCATGGGCGAGGTCTCTGCTCAAACAAACAGACGATAATCATAGCCTAAATTAGATGAAGAAGGCAGGATTTCAGAGGGCAATGTTCACAGCCGATTATGACAAGTCAGAGGCAGTCAGCATGAACCACTACTGAAGCATGCAGATAGAGCTGCAGTTGATCCAACCAACAACCAAGAACAAGTGAACAAGGGAAAAGGGAGGATCTGTCTGCTTAATTACATGCGGATGACGCGGTTGTTGCCGTCGCAGTTGACGTGGAACCAGGTGCAGGGGTACACCAGATCAGGGTCCCAGCTCGCCAGCACGTTGTTTGGGTCCTGCAGGCCGCTCTTCAGGGCCAAGAGCGCGTCGCTGTCGGGATTCGCGGCCACCGGCCCGAGCAGCAGCAGGGTAGCCGTAAGGACGGTCGCCGCCAGGGGCAGCAGGGCTCCGGCCGCCGTGGGCGCCATGGGAGCAGGGCAGGGCTGGTTCACTGGTTGTGTTGTGCGACCTAAGGGGAACGGGACGAGAGCAATGGCAAATTGATGATCGGGCGTCGTATGGTGGTGGTGGTGGGTTTTAAAGAGGAAGGAATGCGCGGGGTAATCGTGGGGTGATAGGGAGTACCTCACAACCTAACATTGAATTACTCCCTCCGATCCATATTAATAGACTTAAGTTTGTCTAGATACACATGCATTTAGCATAAATACTTAACTAGATACATACGAATTTAGTCAAAGTTGAGTCCATTAATATGGATCGAATTCAATATTATTTTACTGAATTTTCTACATGCGGCCCTATGTACACAGTACAGTATGTCTGAGTTTGAGGTTTCATAGCGTGCCGAAAATTGAGAGTTAAGTTGTCATCTTTGATGTTTTGTGAATAGTTAGCTATGTAACACCAGCTAAACCACAATCACCTGGAAAAAAAAACAGGTTCAGTTGATTTCATCGTTGAAGGGAAAGAAGAAGGAACCGCCGGGTCGTCCTCTGAGTATAACTAGGGTGACAAGCGACCTCATTATCTATCTTAGGGGTGTGGAGGGGTGCAGGTTCCTCGAAAAAATTGTTCCTGGCAGGGGTTAGAGGGTTGGACGGGGGCGGCGGTTGGGGGGAGGGCGGGGCGGCGCGGCTGACATGGGCAGTGGCCACGGGCGGCGATAACAGATAGTTAGGCCTTGTGGCGCGTGGGGCGGCGGTTGGATCGGGATGGTTGTCGATCTCATCGAAGCTAGGTTGAAGTTGAAGTCTAAGACGTCCAATTTTCATCCAACGGTTGGTAACAAAATCGATTGACTCGAAATTTCTTATATTAACTGGTCTTCTATGAGTTGTTCGTATAGTCATATACATGGTATCAAATATCGATCATGTTTTTGTTCGAAATAATAAGTTAAACATACATTTCTTCATACATGGTTGGTCAGCTTCCGACTTTAATGTTGGAACCGTCTGTTTTGATGTTGCTCGATCCTCCATGAGGAGTTTGAGTAGCTTTATACATTTTACAATTTATTCATTGGAGAAAATAACTCTATATGTGGTATCTGATAACCGGTCTGGTTTTCTATCGCTAATTGTTGGCTAAAGTTATATGCCATGTCATTATTCCTAGTATCACCTTTTGTATTGACAGCATGGACCTAGCGGTTCTGAAATTGATCGGTCTCTCTAAGTTATGCATGCAATAATATTGCTAATTTATGTATACTGATTTAAACATATATATCGCTAGTCTACCGAGATAGAAGCGTCATATAAGGAATTCTGGAAAGTGCCAATTCAAATTTTTAGGAGGACAACTCTTTTAGCCGAAACCCCTTGATCTCACATAATGGCTGGATAGCAGTAATTTTCGGTAAACATGTGTGCATGTTTTGCTATTATGAATACTCCTAGATTTCAATCGGGAAAAATTGCTCCATGGACCAAGAAAAGTTGCAAATAATTTATACTCCTATGTCACTGTTATTTCACCCACCTTTTGATATGTTTATGTTATGTAATTCTTGGTCCAACATAACATGGTTATATGCTCGCCAAAAACAAACATAACAAGGTTATCAGTTAGTTGTTTGCCTGGTTAGATATACATTTATCCATAAACATAGTGGTTTCCTTTTATGGAATCAGAAATTGGGGTCATTGAACTAACATCATATACCATGTTATCGAACCTGATAATACATACGAATCAAGGATATGTGTAGCTTGAAATAGAATTGACAAACAAGACTAGACAACAATAGAAAGTATGTATGAACATGGTAACCAAATGAAAGTGATACATTCATATCTCTTATAAAATTCAATGTTTAAACCAATTCCTCCCCCTATTAAAATCTCACATGAGTAATATGCAGCTGCCGTATTTTGCACCTGAATACGATTAAATTTCATAGGCATATTGTCATCATTTTTAACTCTTCATAATCCATAGAGCATTGGAACAAAATAAGTCACACAATTCTACATGGAAGGGGGTAGAAAAAAATTCATTGAAACTAAGCTAATATTATTTTTTCTTTGAAATATAAAGGATTGGTTCCTATCCTACATAAAAATAGGAATTCATTCATATAAACCGAAAGGCTCCAAAGAAATTTTATCTACAAAATTCTTGTAAACCAAAAGAGTCCTTAACCATTGATTTGTATAGTATGGTTGTGAGTGGGTTGGTTGGATGAAACAAGGGGTTGATTTATTGAAAATTGTGGGTTATAACTGTGTTACTATATGCTAATTTATATTGGTTGAGTGTACTGTTTGTGTCCATATGTGGATCACATTTTTATGTTTGGCGTGGAAGGTTGGTCCCCTTTCTGCGTGATGGATATGCATATATTTGGAAGATGTGGTGGTTTTTATATCTATACTATTGGACATCTAGGTTTTCAATAGTACTATTGGCTAAAATTTCTACGGCACGATATCACGCATGACTAGATAAGATGTGCATTATGCAAAACAGAATTAGCTAGCAGCAAATTGCATGTTGAATTGTGTGCATGCTTTTCCTTATAAATGCCCAGTGGTTTTGACTTAGCAAAATGTTTCTGCACTAAGAAAAGTCGATGCATATATTTTTATTCTTAGTCATTGATGGTTGGCCACCTATTTCTACTTGCTCTTTATGTTTTGTAACCGCTCATCAGCATGGTTATAAGTGAATTGCTTGTCTACTTAGATATACAATACAATCACATTGTGTGCATCGTGCTTTCTTTCTATGGGATCAAAATATTAGATCCATTTTTTTCAAAAAGGAGGACAACCTCAAGCCTCTGCATCGAGCGACTATTAAGAATGCAAAACCCAGCAGACAAACAACATCGATCCTGAAGAAAGCGAAAACAAAACCCGATGTCGCATACCTCACGACAGTAACTCCACAAGAATAGGCCCATGGGATAAATTATATGAGAAAAAAAAAGCACTTGAGCATGTGTCAACAAATGAAAGTGATGCACGTGTTTTACTTTTACATAATTGTTCTTTGAACCCCTCCCCCCCCCCCCCCCCCCCCACACACACACACACACAGAATATTAAAATTTCATGTGAATAGTATGGCACCATGGAATATGTGACATGGTTTGATACATGCTCAAGTGTTGTATCAAGGAGTATCTGACATGAACGGCCACAAATGCATCCACCTCCACAAAATGTTAAAAAAATGGTGTAAACAAAAGGAATACCCCTTGTTATGAATAGTTTCTTAGAACCTGCTGCAAAATCTCAAATAAAAACTCAGAACTTGTGTTTCTTTTTATGCATAGCTATTTAATCTTTTACCACCTATGGTTCTTTTCTCAACCCAAAGGTGGTTGATTCTGAGCACCACTACCATTGAAAGCTTGTGCTCTTCCGAACTTGCGAATCTTCTCAAAGTAAAAAAAAAATAACAAGATGCACTCCTTGAATGGAGCATTGTTCAGTGATGTATCCGTAGCACATGACTACTCCAAAATATGGCAAATAGTACAACCAACCTAGTAAATGCAGTGCTGTTCAGTAGTCAAGATGATTTCTAAATAAAAAAGGTGTTGCCAACGTCGTCCCAGATCTATGGCACAGGGGTCAATATAAGCTAAGCAGATTCTAGGACTGAACTGAACAGAACAGAAATGTACAGCTACCATATAGCTTCATCATAGCTTCAGGACCTTGGCATTGCGTGTAAGCGTTTCTGTTTCTTGCTACATGTTTCAGTTGTTGAGGATTTATCCTTCGAAATAAGGAAATGCTAACTGGGGACTTTAGAAACATCCTCATAATTACAAAGATCTGTATGGCGAAATACGACAATGACGACAGTAACACTTAGTCCTGGCTGAAGGGGTCGGGCAGATCCGAAGGTCCATATGGCGCTCAGTCTGTTGTTAAGGCGATATATATTCACATGTGGTCGGCCATCCAAGGAGGTTAATAACTCACAAGTGATTCCTTTAAGGAAGGCTTTGCTTTATCACTTGCTCAAACCAGGCTTTGCTTTGAACTCATCCACTTGGAATGCAGGATCGGATATGTTCTTCGGACAGAGTTCTTGATCCCATGGGCCGATCAGATGGGATTCAAACCCTGACTGTGTAACACCCCGAACAGCGTCTGGTGACAGATCATCCAACCTTGGTTTCTTGGGAGAAGGCTGCATGCTGTCAGGGTAGTCATCTAGGCTTGGTGGTGAATGTGAAAGCTTCCTCTCCTCGGAACCTTCAAGTGAGCCACCAAGCTTTTGCTGCTCCTCTATGATCATCTGCAGGTACTTCCCTTGTGCTTCGATTCTCAGCTGCAATTGCTTTTGAACCTGTAAATGTAACATGTGATCACTTAATATAATCTCAAAGGCTTGGAACAAAAAATTAGGTCCATTTTGAAAAATAAATCTCAGAGATGGCAAATTTACAAATAAATAGTGCAAGCAAAACAAAAGAACCGTTAATAAGAGGCAATCGAGGATAAAATCATTTACAAGGAACCCGCCCAGGTATAACTTTGGTAAATAATGGTTTAGTAGAAATAGAATGGGGTAAAATATCGGATTTTTGGAGTAATTCCCCAGCTAACAGCAAGAACAAGTACTGCATGGGTGTGGAAAATTAAATGATAGAAAAATAATAATATGATTCAATGAAGTTCACATGTTTCATCACAAACCTCAAGTTGTTCATGGAGCCGCTTCTGAACCTCCATTTGCATCTTCAATGCTTCATTGATTTGTGAACCCCTGAAAGATAAGTGAAGAATATTTCTGTAACTATGTGATTCATTATAAACAGTATACCAACCAGCATAAAAAGCCTGCGCTACCAGAGGATACAAATATCCACAGAGAATTGAGTAAAGATCACTTACGGTGCAGAATCTGCATTCGAGAGGGAATCACTAGAATCCTTCTTTTCGTCCTTGGAACCTACACGAGGTATCAATTGTAACACCGAAAGCTTGGTAAATTTCTCGGTATGACAGAAGGCGACAAGGGAAGTGTGCTAGGAAGGCACTGAAGCATAGAAGGGCGTTTACCTTCAGCTGGGGACTCTGGTATGTACTTTGCAAGGCGATACTTCTACACCAGCAACAAGGGAAACAGAGTATTAGTGACAAGACAAAAAAAAATTGTATTATATGTCTCCTCAAAGAGACATTCTTTACCTGCAAATGGCTCTTCACGTGATAAATTGTTATCCCTGGTACACCCATTACAGTGAGTACTCCTTTAGGCGTTGCTCCTGAAGATATGATGATACCAGTACATTAACAAATGCTTGATGCATCGTGCTTGGTGTACGTCACATAAATAAACAAATAGTATAGAAGGTTGTTTATGGTTTCCAATACATCAACAGTTTCCAACGCGATTGAGTTAGATAACATGGCAGACACACTTCCGAAGGGTCATATAACAACTTTTAGGAGCCTAGAATGAATCATTAAAACATGAGAAACTTGTGTGTTAACAGCTCATAATCAGAATATGCATTTCAGTTTGAATGGACAAACTTGTGCGTTAACATTCCATGGCCTATAGTCAAGAAACCACTCCATGACCTGAAATAGGCAATAATCTCATGGTAAAAAATGCATAAATCTGCTTCATAGATCCTTGGAATATCGAAATTAGTTTTAAACTTGAGTTTCCAACATGCATGATTCAAAATCGATTCGACATAAAACCACCAAATTGCAGGTTCTAGATATGCCCTGTTCCATACCATCTAAAGGTATTGACACTCAGAATTTATGCTGCTGACAAGGTTCATGAGAAGCCAAACAGAATTAACCAACAAAATAATACACTACACTGGATACATCATATCAAATCAAACCACACAAAAAAATACATAAGAGAGAATACCCACTATCTGGTCCACCAAGTTGGGCGATTGCATCCACAAAACGACTATGGAGATCAGAGGTCCATCTTAGACGTTGTTTCCCACTTCCTACAGGATTAGCAGGGTTGCTTATGTTGGATCCACCGAAAGCTCCAATATTAGTTACATGCTCACTACTCTGAGCCCTCTGTGGTGCAAAGGGCACAGAAAAGTTCTTAGCATGGTACATCATGCGAGTACTGCAACAATTGTAAGAAATTGTCATGCACATGAGCGAGGCCAAGAAATGTTATAATTTAGGATGAAACAAGTCTATATTCTGATGCCATGATGTATATCAAACACAATATATCAAGTTGAAGGTAAAATGTACTAAATACAGCATATTGAACATTTTCTGGTACGAGGAGATCTCATCATCAGTTCATGAGATCTCAATGAGCATATTTATACTGCGATCTCGAAATGTTGGTAAGTCTCCTACTCTTTCCAGAAAATATGTCCTTTATACTTAAAGGACTTATTTTACAAGTAAAAAAACAAAGAGGGCAGAAATTGAACATGAAAGACAATATTGACATAACAGAGCACTATAGCTAAAAGAACAATTCTTCACACCTAGTAGTAGAATGGATATATTCAAATAGCCAACACCAATAGAGCAACTTTAAACTCTCAAAATCACATGAACAACACAAGTTCACCCCAGGCTGCTAAGTGAATTCCAATTGGTAGAAAGACAAAAATTTGCGAGCAGCAGACTAGGGAAGGGCAGCTCAGCCTCCATTGAGTTCAACGCAGCAACTGAGATAAAAAAAAGTATTTTTAGATGTCTGCATCTTTTCGTTTGCGGGTTATTTTGAGATGTCTGCATCTTGTATGTTGGGCAGTAGAAATTGCAGCCCTAGTAGCAGTAATGGCAGCCATCCCAAAATGGCAATAGACGTCCCGAAGGCCATTAAATTCTGACGGAATGGAACCAAATGAATCTGAATGGCCAAAATTTCGCTAGGTCGAATTCGATCGAGATCAATCACAGGCCGTATGCAAATTCAAAGGCCAGCACCGGAATCCAGCCCGGACTTTCTGACATCAGAATCGCAACAACAGAAACGATGTACACACAAGCACATGAGCTGCCTGAAAACAAGGTCTTGAGCAAGGAAATCGCTGGAACACTTGCAGCAAAACAAGCTTCGCCTCTAAAACGTCAGAAGCTCCGCCACCACCCACCACCCCGAACGTGATCCATATGTCTATACTCTTTCGTTCCCTACCGCTCTTCGCCTACGGCCAATGGAAACTCGCGATAAAAATCACTCGGAGCCGAGGTCGTCAGTAAAATTCACACTGACTACGCTCGCCACTGGCAGGAGAAACCACCGAACAGTGGAAGAAGAACGCCACTATGCGGCCTCAGACGAGCAATTCCACCGTAATACACCGCAATCTCGACCTGACGGAGGACAAAACCTCTTGCTAAACACCCGGCCATTCTTCCTCCCACGCTAACAAACAATTTCAGTAAGAGACCGGCAGAAGAGCGCCGCCGTCAGCGCTAGTAGCAGGGGCTTACTTACCGGCACGGAAGAGCGCCGCCGCCGCCGCGAGCAGGACCCGGCGTCTCCTCCCCGCCGCTGTCGCCGGGGGAAAGAGAAGGACCGATGGATAGAGAGAGGGAGGGAATCAAATGCTGCGTGCGTGCGTGGTGGCGTCGGAAGCCAATCAGGAGCGGGATGCCCCAATCGGGCGGTGCTGGGGCGGGGTCGAGGATGAGAGTGGTGGTGGTGCGAATGAGAGGGGAAAGCGGCAGGTGGTGGTGTCCGGCGAAAGCGACGCCGCGAGACGAGCGCTTGGGAGGAATCCACACAGATCTTTTACACCACCTCGCCGTCGTGGTAGTAGAGGCTCTCCGGTGCGCCCCGTGGGCCGGGTCGGGTCTATGGCCCTGAACGAAAACAGCCGGGCCCCGCGTGCGAGTCGAGGCACGCGGGCCCGCGGTCCCTTCGGTCTTGTCAGTGACCACAGCGAGGGAGTGAGGATTGAGTGAGTGATGTGGCACTGTACGGGATCTTTGTGTGTTTGTTTGTTTGTCCGGGCGTGGCAGCGGCGAGCTCGGCTTTCCCCCTCTCGCTCGCCCGCCGGAGACACTGTTCATCAATGGCGGGGACGGGAGAATCTTCGCATTGATGGCAGATTCCCTCCCTCCCTCTCGCCTGCCATTCCGTCTAATCCATCCGTCCGTCCATCACGTGGCGCACAGTGACGTTTTTTTCTCACTCGCCGTTGATCGGACCCGGTGCACGTGCATTGTCCTCTGTGTTCTTGCTTGGACCAGTTTCTTTTTTTTTTACGTGGTTTCTACCGTCGGGGGAAATGAATGAGCGGTAGAAATGCAAAATGCAGCTGAATAAGAAACAAAACACAGCTGCAAAGCGATGGGGGCCGGACGGGATCCGATGAGAAGTGCGGGCGACGCAAGCGATCTGGTTACAATCATGGCCCCCTCCTGGCCCTGGGGAGGAGGATTCAAGACGAAGAAAGCGGGCCGGCCACCATGATGCCCCTATCTAACGGCAAAGGGAGAGAAAGCAAGACTACGTCGAACGGGAATATCATTGCGGTTTGCGATGCGAGAGCACAGGGGAGTCCATGGAAAAAGTACCTCAAAAGCAACGAGGATTTGGACGAAACACAAACGCAACGCAGCATGCAGAGCAGAGCAGATGTGAGAGCCCACCGGCGGGCCGCCCGTAAACAAACGATCCCGGGCCGGCCCGGCGACAGGTCACCTCGTCCCGTTCCATCTCGTATGCATTCGCGGAATTTTAAAGAAGAAAAACTTGCGTGGACTTGCGTTTTACGGCTTCGTCTTGTTCAACGCGGCGGCTGCTGGCTCTCTCTACCTCTCGGGTCCGGTCGGTCGGTCACCTGCCCCTGCCCGTCCTTCAGATAATTTGATAGTAGTAGATAGAAATTCCTTGGACTGTGGGAGGGGCCGGCCGGGGTCCGGGAGCGACGACAGCAAGGAGGAGGGCCCCGGCAGCAGGGGGGATCGATTCGACCGGACGGACGGCGACGCCATCGGGCTGCTGCGAAAGCGTCAGCGAGATAGATAAAGGAGCCGGCCGGCTTTGGCCTTGGATTGGAAGGATTCGGGGTCAAGGCACCGGATTCTCCCCTCCTCCTCGCTCAGCATCGTCAGCGCTTCCACCTTGCCACTTGCGTTTGTTTTTCGCCGTCCTATCGGCCGATGCCAACTTAAACCACGATTATGACACTTTCGCTTCGGTGCACCTCCCTAGAAAGAAAAACTGCTGAGATTGAAGGATACCTCTTCACTTATGAGGGGTAAGATAGTCAAAAAATTCAAACCGCGTCGCGCCGCCCCGTTCGCGTCGTCCACGTCGTCTTTCGCGTCGCCCACGTAGATAACAGCCCGTACATACGACGTGGCACGGGGCGACACGTCGTCCAGAGTCGCCGCGCGCCGTTTGACCGTCGTGGGGTGGGGACGCGGCCCGTCGGCTACCGGTGCGGGTTTAATGCCACCTACCGCCGCGGTTTAATGCAGCCGCCCCCGCCGCTCGCGATAAACACGCCCCCGCCCCGCATCCTTCCAAACCCCACCCACCCCACTCGCCCCTCCCCCCACCCCACCGACACCCCGCGCCCCAACCCCCACCCATCCCCTCAGACGACGATGCCGCGCGGCGGAGGCAGCGGCGGTTCCTGGTCGTCGCACATCAGGAAGGATCAAGCCGCGGATCTACACCGGCTGCGCATCCTTGTCCCACCGGCGTCCCGCCTCCCGGGTGGCAAAGACGGCTACCACATCGGCGACGACGGCTACGCCGTGCCAGGCCCCGCCCGCCCAGGCTCGCGCGGCGGCTCAAGCCGGTGGAACGCTAGCGGGCGTCACGCGTTCTGGGAGGGGCGCGACTTCGACGAGGTCCTAGCTGACGCCTGATACGTCCAAAACGTATCGATAATTTATGCTTGCTCCATGCATGTTTTGTGTGACATTGCTATGATATAGATACACTTTCATGCATTTTTGATCATATTTGGACTAACCTATTAACTCAGTGCACCCCAGTGTCAGTTCCTGTTTTCTGCTGTTTTTCTATTTCAGTTTTCCCCCATATAAAAAGTGCCAGAAAAATTCGGGAAAATTCAGATAAAAAATCAGCGTGGCGGAAGCTTCGAGAAAAGCCCGGAAGGGGCCAGAGGGGGGCCAGGGGGGCCCAGGCGTCCATCCGGCGTGGCCCTACCCCTGGCCGCGCCAGGGGGGCGCCTGGGCCCCCTGGTCCACCTCTGGCTGCCCCCCTTCGCCTATTTATCCCCCGTCACTGGAAAACTCCAGAACAAGAACCCTATTCCGTGAACTCGCCTCTGTTTCACCGCCGCCGCGCTTCCAAGATCGGGAGCACCAGAAGACCTCTTCCCAGCACCCTGCCGGAGGGAGGATTGACCTCCGGGAGTCTCCTTTCCACCATGGATGCTCCCTGGATGTCTCGTGAGTAGTTTTCCTTGGACCATGGGTCCGTGATCAGTAGCTATGTGATGTTCTCCTCCCCTCTTTGATCTTCATTGTTTAGACCTCGTGAGCTGCCCTACATGATCGAGGCACCTTTGTAATATTTCTGCTATTGCTATGTTGAGTTTGATCAGATCTGATGGATTATGAGATTATGTTTAGATCGTGATAGAGTAATATATTTGGTTTTTATCTCTTATATTTTTGTTCCTAATTAATTCTTTCATGCTCTCCGTTGCTGTTTATTGCTTTGGCAAGTAGTAGGTAGTGACTCCAAGAGGGAGCGTTTTGCTAGATTGTGGGTTCATGCCTCCCCGATGACATGCTTGAGTGACAGAAACATGAGTCTAGGGGATGTGATGTTGCCACAAGGGGGAAAACAACGGTGCTTGTAACCGCGGTTACAAGGATTGTTTACTTTACGCAAAGTTTTTTTTAATGCAGTTGTCTGTTGCTTTAGGTTTACACTTTGGTTGGGGCTCGCAACTTAATATCAGCGAGATGTTCTGGATAGATATCTCAAGGTGGATGATTAGTAGTAGATGCAGATGGATTTCGGTCTACTTACCTTGGCGTACTGCCTGTGCTTTTGAACCTCTTCCTTTCTTTTGTAGCATAGTTAGCATTGCGGTGTGTTCTTAATCCTGTCAATTGCCTTTCTGTAATTTGTTTACCTCGCATAGCATTTTTATCGTCTTTTGGGAGAGAGACATCACTAGCGAATATCACGTATCCCGGTCCATATCCTCATTATTATTTCCAAGCTATATTTATTTTTCTGCATTTACTTTCAAGTTGCTATCATTATCCCCTTGCGTTTTATCATTTGGGAAGAACAAGACCGGAGAGATTGACAACCTCTCTGAACTTCGTTGGGAGCAAAGTTATTTGTGTCTGTGTGCAGGTCCGCGTCAGTTGCGCCGCTGACACCTACTTATCATCTCTGGAGTCCTACTGGAGACAAACCTTGGTATCTTTACTGAGGGAAACTTGTTGCTGTACCGCATCACGCCTTCCACTTGGGGCCTACCAACGAAGGGCGAGAAGCCGTCATCAAGGGCAATTTCTGGCGCCGTTGCCGAGGACTCCGAGTGCTAAGATAGGGGAGTTGCACACTACCCTTTACCTTTGTTTTTTAGTCTTGTTAGTTTACCTTTCAGTTTTTATCTTAGTGTCCTTTATGAAAAACCACAAAAATAGTTGCTACCTTTTGCCTTTGTCTTGCTTTGCCTATTTATGCTATCTTCACCATGGCTGTGGAACCACCCAAATATGGTAGGATGGACATGTTTCACTTGGCTCGTCTTCGATCAATTTGTGCTCGCGCTAAAAACCCAACCGACTTGGTTGAGGAAAAATCATTGGATGAGCATGCTCATTATACGCGGCACCGCCTATCTGAGAAAGGGAAAAACTTATGGGACCAAATACAAACTTCTTATTGCCATGCTAAACTTTTGTGCCACATTTATGATTTTACTTGTTGTTCTAATATAGATCATAAACACCTTCCTTTCCAATGTGAGTTTAATGAAAATGAGATATTATCTTCTTATGCTAAAGGTGTTTATGATTACTTTGATGTTGAAAAGATTGAAGAGTTTGTTACTTTTAAAGGTGCCTATGAGATTGCTTCTTTAATTAAAAGTATCACGATACTATTTTCGAGTCTGAAAACTTTGCTGTTCTTGCTTATTGCTTTGAGAATTATACTTCCAATGCTTATATTGAGGATTTTAAAAATAGAATGCTTGCTGCCCAAGAAGAGGCTAATGATTGCTATGAAGAGGAATCTTATGATTCCGAGGACTCACTTGATACTTCCCTTTTTGATGATTTTGATACTTGCTTTGTTGATGGCCATGATGCCACTATGGATGATGCCTACAAAGATGAACTTGCTATAGTTCCTTATGTTAAGCATGAAATTATTGTTGTTGCAGCCACACTTGATTGCCCTATTATCCTTTTGAAATCTCTAACTATTCCGGAGAATTTTGCTCTTATCAATGCTCAACGTGATGGGTTGCATCTATCTTATCATCCTAAAAACCGTGTTGAAAATAATACACGTGTGCTTGTAGGTCATGAACAACATGATTTATGTGATAGTTATATTCTTGATGTTGTTCATGATACTACTGAAAATTATTTTGAGAGAGGGAAGTTTGGTTGTAGAAAATTCCATATTACTAAAACTCATCTCTTTATGTTGAAAGTTTTGAAGATGTTCATGTTCCACCTTTCTATGCATGTCACTTTGTGCTTCTTTGACTTATTTTCTTACAAGATGCCTATGCATAGGAAGTGGGTTAGGCTTAAATGTGTTTCATATTTGTTTCTTGATGCTCTCTTTTGCTTCAAATTCTTATTCTTATGAGAGCATCTTCTATAATTTTTAAGCCTAGCTAATGGCTTAAAAAAAGCGCTTTCGGGAGGCAGCCCGCAACGAATTTAGGTTTTCCTTTTTGCTTTTGTTGTGTCTTGATGATTGTTACTACTGTAGCAACATCATTGTATCTTTACTTTTCAGCTTTGTGCCAAGTTATAGCCTCTTACGACAAGTGAAGTAAAAGTTGTGACATGCTGTCCAGAAAACAGATTATGTCCTCGTGACCAGAAAAATTACAAAAAAATCCCAGTTCATCTTTTTGAGCTGAATTTTTTACACAGTATGATCTATACAATTACGAAACTTCCGTATGTTATGAGTTTTTTTATTTGAGTTGCAGAAGTGCCCCTAAAAAATTCTTTACTATCTGCTGTTCTGTTTTTCACAGATTCTGCCACGTTTTGTCTTTTCTTACTTTTGCAAACCTTAAGCTTGCTTTTTCTTTGAAAAAACTTTTTTGCACTCTTGAGAAACAGTAGCTCTTCAAGATTATCCTTATATGCAGTGGAGAAATTTTTTATTTATTAAGGGTACTAACCTCTCTAATCAGCTTATGATGAGTTATGTATGAAGGGAGTTTTCAAGTGTGCGTTGGAAGATGATGAAAGAAGATCCAGAAGTGTCAAGCGCTCAAGCTTGGGGATGCCCCCATGCATCCCCAATAAATATTCAAGGAGACTCAAGCGTCTAAGCTTGGGGATGCTCCCCGTGCATCCCCTTCTCCATCAACCATCATCAGTTCGTCCTTCGTCTCACTATATTTTTATCACTTCATGTGTTATGTGCTATGCTTGGAGCGTCTCGCTCTTAGGTTTTGTTTTTAGTTTTTTTTAGCTTTGCTTGCTGTTCATAACAAGTTAGATCCCGTCTTACTTTGTGTGGGAGAGAAACACGCTCCACTTTCAAAATCTAGAACATATCATAGGATTTTTCTGCTTATCTTTTTGCTGTTGTGTGTTCTTAATCTTTTCATAGCTACTGCCATGTTTAGTTTTAGTCTTAGTTTTTCTTTAGCAAGAGCTTTGGCTTTTGTTTAGTTTGTTGCGGAAACTCTTTTTAGTTTTCATGTTTATCTTGTTAAGAGAGTTGGTTGTTGCACTGAGTTGTGTTTTGTCTTGAAAGTAGGTAATTGAGGTTGCTATTTAATTTTAGTAGTAGCTTGCAATAGTTTTGAGGCATTGTTGTGAGTAATGTTTGGACTTTTGGTGTCAAGAGCTCTTGCCTATTAGTGATAGGTGTCGTATTTTGCGCAATCCGTGTTTATTTTCAAAACCTACAAAACTAGTTGAGAACTCTAGCTACTAGATAGATCACTACTCTTCTGAGGAGTCGAATATTAGAGTACACTCACGTACCATGAGTCGAGGATGCGCAAGGATAACCAAACCCCCATACACTCCTCCTCGGGGTACTTGACTCTTTGTGAACCTCCTCATTAGATTGAGAGTTACCGATAATAAGTGCATGAGTTCTTCGGACTAATGTAAGTATTGAGAGTTGACACTTCCACCTTCCCATATTTTGCTAGCCTTTCCCGTGCCGTGCATTGCCTTCTTCTCACTCCGAGAGTTGGTGTCCACCTTCGCCGGTACATCCAAACCCTTGGCATGATACGCTCTGTCATCATAAGCCTCCGTTTATCCTTTCTCGAAACAGCCACCATACCTACCTATCAAGGCATTTCCATAGCCTTTCCGAGTTACATTGTCATGCAACTTCCACCTCTTCATGACTTGATCTTCATGTCATACATGTTCCTGCTACACTGGCAGCGACATACATTGCATACATCATGATAGTTACATCTTCTTTATGATTTTGAGTACCTCGTAAAGTGTGAAATATCTCCTTTACCTTCTTGTAAAATAGAGTGTTGCCCTTAAGTGAGGAAAAGATCCCAAAGTGGACACATTAAAAGATCCCAAAGAGGACAAATGAGAGTTAAATAGAAAGAGCCATTGAGGCCACCAAAAAAATACAAAAAAATAGAAAAAAGAGAAAAAGAAATAAAAAGAGAGAAAGGGGCAACACTACTATCCTTTTGAGAGATCCACACTAGTACTCCCGCTATATCTTTGTACTCCATAGAGATGATCTTTATGCATATAGTTTGGAGAGCTTCTTAGCTCGTATGTGCGTCCATTGCATGGCAATCCCTACTCCTCACATCATATCTATCATTTCGCATCGCTTGCCTATGATTGTCCTCATTGATGTGAGTCTTTCTCATCCTTTTTGTCTTCCTCCTCCACCATATTTCTCTCTTGGCCATCCTAAGTGTCAACTCTCGTGCTTACGCTCATCCATTGCATGAGTGCTCAAAATATCGAAAAGGAGTGGATTAAATTGACTTGTACCTGGCTAGTGGTCTAGGGATGAGTCAAGATAAGATTCCAAAGAGGAACAAGTGTGAAACTTTAGTAGACTAAGTTCTCAACAAAAATACTTTTTTCTCGTATTCCCTATTCTCCTTTCTTGCACGCAAACACCATTTGGAGACATTCGAGTCACGGACAGCAAGAGCTCTTGCACCTTTTGTTCTTTTGTTACTTATTTCAATGCTAATATAGACTCTTGCATGTTATGACTTAAATTGAATCTCTGACCTTGATTGCTTTACTTTTTAAAGTTATTTTATGGTTGCTAGCATGTCACCACAGAAATTATGCTTGTTATCATTTACCTACTCGAGGACGAGCAGGAATTAAGCTTGGGGATGTTGATACGTCCAAAACGTATCGATAATTTCTGCTTGCTCCATGCATGTCTTGTGTGATATTGCTATGATCTAGATACACTTTCATACATTTTTTTATCATATTTGGACTAACCTATTAACTCAGTGCACCCCAGTGCCAGTTCCTGTTTTCTGCTGTTTTTCTATTTCAGTTTTCCCCCATATAAAAATTGCCAGAAAAATTCGGGAAAATTCAGATAGAAAATCAGCGTGACGGAAGCTTCGAGAAAAGCCCGGGAGGGGCCAGAGGGGGGCCAGGGGGCCCAGGCGGCCACCCGGCGCGGCCCCACCCCTGGTCGCGCCAGGGGGGCGCCTGGGGCCCCTGGTCCACCTCTGGCTGCCCCCTTCGCCTATTTATCCCCCGTCATGGGAAAACTCCAGAACAAGAACCCTATTCCACGAACTCGCCTCTATTCCGCCGCCGCCGTGCTTCCAAGATCGGGAGCACCAGAAGACCTCTTCCCGGCACCCTGCAGGAGGGAGGATTGACCTCCGGGAGTCTCCTCTCCACCATGGATGCTCCCTGATGTCTCGTGAGTAGTTTTCATTGTCGAAAAATGGAGGTGCTTCGAGACGGAGCCTTCCGGGCTAGTCTGGGAGCCCCGTTTTAGAGAAGTCGATTTTACGACCAACTCGGAACAAGCTAAAATTTTGTTGGGCACTTGGTGATTACATTTGAGGTGTGCATGCCAAGTTTTAACGATTTCAAACAAAGGTGGAAAGATTTGTCACGTGCGGGCGTTTTTCGGGCATTTTAGACGGAAAAATACAGAAAATGCATAACTCATTGGAACCGATTGAATTTTTGCGTGTGTGGTTTGCATGTAGTAGGTAGGCACTACAAAAAATTAGAGATCAGTCCGAGTCTCTGAATATCCAGTTGCTTCACAAAGTATTATGATTATAAAAAATTAAAAATATAATATTATTTTGTTTTAATTAAACCAAGGGTTTAAAGACGCGGGAAAATTAAGAAAACAGGACGACGTGGGCGTATCAACGGGGATAACGATGCAACCGACATGCATGGGCAGTTCCCCTTATCACGTCGCACGTGCCCTAGTTTCCATACCACGTCGCCCACGGCGCCGCCGCACCCCCACACGCATATAATCTCATCTCGCCCGACGCTAACCCCCAAGACACCCTGCCATAGACGGCCACGTAACGACGCCGCCGTCAGTGGTTCGAATCCCGCCGGCACCGTCGCCAGCAGGAGGAGGCCGACGAAGACGTTCACGGCGCGTGTGACAGCGTCGGCCGTCTGCGTCGCGCCGGGCGTGACGTGTTACGTCGACCCGGGGGCTTTGCGCAGGAGGCCGCGCCGTGATCAACACATCAACGAGGTAAATTTTTTGTTTCACTAATTTCATTTCTGTAATTATGGAATGAATTGTAAATTTATAATATATTCTTATTATTTTAGTATGGAGGAACACAATGCAATATATTGTTCTGTTGAGAAGTGGTGCACATTAGTAGATCAATTCAATCCGAAACAACGTTTGCGACTTGGTGGTACTGGTTTGAAAAACATGTTGCATATTCCTAGTGTGCTAATGAGGAAGAACCTTCTTCAAACTTTGATTACAACATATGATCTGATTAAAAAAAGGTTTGTTTTACAACCTAAAAAAGTTGAGTTGACTGTACGATCGGCTGATGTGTTTCACATTTACGGATTAAAAAATAAAGGAAAAGATGTGATGAAAATATTAGCATCAGTACAAGAGGAATCAAAAGAAATTGTACCATCTCGATTCTTGGATAAGAAAACTGGTGAACTAGTCATAGACGAGTTCATCGATCAAATTGTTTAGTCTGGATCATATGATGCTGATTTTGTGAGGAGGGTCGTACTAGTTCTTATTGGCACCGTCATAGCACCACACTCCACGAAGACTGTTCCTTGTCAGTTCTATAAATTGGTGGAGGATGTGGACGCCATCAAGTTATATAACTGGAATGCGTTCATGTTACACGTGTGTATGGATGGAATATCAAAGACAGTTAAAGATCAGCGCAAATTCAAATGACCGGTCGGCAACTTATCCCTCATTCAGGCATTTTGTTAATGCATGTTAAATAAAGTTTTATAAACTTGTAATAGTGCTAACCCTTTATTTCCATGCAGTACTCCTATTGGGAAAAAGTGCAGCCAACAGCTATAGACGAACCTTTCTCATGTGACTATCCACTAATGCTTAATTGGCCTGAACTTAAGGCCAAGAAGCGTGATGATTACTACTCAGTACACGGGCGTGTCCATGGCAATGTAATAATTTATGCTTTCTTGTCAATTGATTTCATGTTATTCAAATTATTAATTGATTGTCTTTCATTATGTAGTTCGATGATTTAATTGGAGAAGATCACAGACAAACTAAGTTAGCCAAAGAAGGAACACTTTCGGAGGTGGACACAGAGACAGAATCTTCAAAACGTAATGGAGGTGCAAGTGGAGTCATCAATATCATTAAACAAATTCAGAAGGACATTATTACCCTTCCAACTAAATGTGCCGAGGTAAAGATTGTATCATCCCCTTAGTAATTGCACGAGCTCATGTACTGGAAGTGTTCCATTTGTTGTTGCAGATCGTCATAGAGAGGCTAAAGAAGGAAGGTTTCGTATACAAACCTTGATATATTGCCATCAATCCTGAGGAGAATGGTGTGGATGAAAGTGAGGATTGGGCGAGGAGGAAAGTATGTTCCCAAATATTTTCAAGAAGTTCAGTCAACCCCGGCGCGTCATGGTGCGTCTTTCACGAACAAGCCTATTGATGACGAGCAAATTGATGGATCGGGGAAGGGTACCCCAAATGATCCTTTCATTGTTACGGGTAACATTTCACCTGTGAGATCTTCATCATCGTTACCAACAAATATCTTCCCTAAGGTTCACCGAACACCAGAGAATGGTGGCTATATATTATTGGATAATTTGAATAATAACGTATCTCCAACGGGCTCCCAGACTAGTATTCACAATTTGAATGAGGTTGCAAAAGATGGCAAGCGGGTGCGCAAAGCTTCCAAATATTTGTCGTTTCCTTACGAACAAATGGATGGCCCCAAACGTGCAAAGAAATATAAGTATTACTCAAAAGGTTGTACAATTGTTTTTATTTATTTTTGTCATACGTGATTGTAATTACATTGTTTTGCAGCTTTGTTTGGAAATTATGCGGTTGTAGTTAGTACGGAGTACCTCGATCCAGAGCACGTAGAAGCTGCAAATGTTTATATTAACACTCTCATAAAAATGATAAGCATAAGAGAGATACAGTGGTTAGGGTCCCCCCACCAGATACAGACATTTGTACCGCATAAATGCTTGCATACATCATACAAAAAAAGTATTTGTCTGGCGCTGTAAGTAGTAGTACTTATAATTATTTTTCTCATAAATCATTGCGTATGACCATGAAATTATAAGTTAATATTGGTATTTTTATTACAGGTTATAAATGCTTATTGCAAACAAATTCAAAAGCATTCTCCTCGTCCAGATCGTTATATATTATCGACATGGGTGCCGGCATGGCTTCTAGAACGAGCTGCTGGTCATGTGAAAGGCAGAAAGAAGAAGGCGGAACTTTTGGAAAATAGAACAAAAATGGTCTCTAGAGTGATGGACGAGTATTTCAGTACAGACAAGGTGTTGTTTTTGGAAAAAATTTAGTAGCTTATTTAGAAAGTTAATAAAAAAAATATGTAGGCTTATTTCCCAATGAACGTGAATGATAATCACTGGATAACTGTTGTCATGCACAACACTAAGAAAGAGTTTCAAGTTCTTTATTCCCTTGGTCCAGTTGACAACAGTATTCTTAAAACCATCCGTACTCTGGTATGTTTACATTCTTACTTACATACTTTCTACCTTGTTGGAACATGCATCATTAAAGCTAATTTATTTTTATTTTTTCAGAGAGCAGAAATTGCTAAAGAAATTACGGAGGCCAACAAATATGTAGAAACCAAATTTCCTGATATCTCTGCATGGCCCATTATGGAGTATGATAAGCCAAAACAATCTGATGGGTAAATCATGATTTCAAATATAATATGCCAAACAATTTATATCATTATCTAACCTAAGGCTTTTCTTTCAGAGTTTCGTGTGCACTGTTCGTAGTGAGATGCGTCAAACACTGGGATGGAGACAATTGGACATCTACATTTGACCAGCAAGAAATTAATGATTCAAGGGGTTATATTCTTGCGAAACTTATCTTTTCAGAGGCGAACACACTTCTCAAAGTGAAGCACAAAGTACTGAGACTTATTTCGCAACATTAAGTGCTAGGATACGGAAGGGTTTTCTCCCGTAGAAGGTTTCCCTGATGCGTTCTATGCTTATTCTCTTATTGTAATGATACTATATACGTTGAAATACATTTTCTCTTATAATTATTTTGGGTCCGCATTATATACATTTTGAGTACTGTCAATTTTCAAATTTCTAATGTCTCCATCGCCCCGCATGCAACGACGCACTGTAGCGTCACACCCCGCGCGAGTGGACCGCCACGTCTCGCCCCGCGCCCGGTATGCAACGACGCACTGTACCGTCTCGCCCCGCAGCCGGGATGCAAAAATGCAGCGTCTCGCCCCGCACACGCAAAAAAATTAAAAAAATTGCGACGCCTGGGATCAAACCCAGGACCTCCATCTTTGCTTTGTTAGTGTCATTCCATTACACCAGGACGCATTGCGACATTGCTTTACCTCTTCCTCTAATCAAATAGTATACCCTTCGTGCTGGCCCATGAACCGCGGCCCATGCCGTTCCACACGGCGTGTTGGCCCATTTCCTGCCGCCCCCCTGGTAGGCACTTGTTTAGTCCCACCTCGGGTTTCGACGGACGCCCCGACCGGCTTAAATAGCCGCGTCCCCGTCTCTTCCCAAACGCCGCGTTTGGTGGGGCAAAAATAAAAATTTGCACCATGTGTGGGGTGCACGCCGCGAGTTATGTGTAGTAGCGCGACGTGGATGTATGGGGGTGCACCCCGCCAGTTTGTATTGTAGTGCGACGCGGATGCGGGGAGGGACGCGCAGCGGCTTTTTTTTCCGCCAACGGCGTGACTACACAACGTCGTCCGCGTCGCTGTGGAATTAGCGTCGGCTACGTTGACAGGACATAATAATATACAGGACAGAACACTAACAAAACAACACAAAACTCACAACTTAAATAATAACATAAAATTTAACATCTGTCACATCACACAAGTTTTTTTTTTGAGTACAACGTAATTTATTTTGAAGTATCATATTGTCTTGTTTCAACAAATAACGCAGGACATGTCTACAGTTCATGCCTGCAAAATAAAAATAAATATTTGTTAGACAATAAAGTTGATAAAGCTACATCATTTGAAAAATCATGTCTACAGTTCACACCTTTTTTGCATGTTGCCTTGTTATGACCTGGAAGGCGACACCGGCTGCACAAAGGACCGCTTGCTATCTCGTCAAAAGCTTTCGGTCTATCATTTTTTGTAACTTCCGGACCCCCTTTCTTGCCTTTTTTAGGTGCACCCTTCGTCCTTATATTCGCAGGATCACCAATAGTAGATGCACTTTCTTCAGCTGCATTTGCCATCATCCTCTTATACCTTCTCTGCCCTATAAGTTCCTCCATTGTAATCTTTTTTTGTAATATTATATTATCCAGACACTTCATCAACTCATCGAACAGGAATGTATCATTTGATGCAATATGGAAAGTTTGTGCGCCTTTGATGCTTAGCCTACTGTACCGTGAACGCTTTTCTGCCCCTGCCCAACCCCATCCAAAAAAATCACTCTTCCGCTGGGCAGGCAATCCATGTCTCGCATGTTTGGTCAACCGACGGAGTACACAACAGTTTGGTATTTCAGACAACTTAAGAAAATTTGCCAACACAAACAAAATATGTTTGCAAGGCAACCCTTTTCGAACCATGCTTCCACAAGTACATGATATTGTATCATCTGAGTTACTGGGTTCATATATAACATCATACCTGAAATTGTGGTTATTCTGCCATGTCACAATATAGGTACGTCGCTCAACTCCCTTTAGCGTCTCAAATAACTCCAATTCTGCCAACTTCAAAAGATCTTTTTGCAGAATATAAAAATTAGGAGGAGTAAAAACAAGGGCGGCATGATCCTCAATAGCCTTATATGCAGTAATCGATGGTGGAAGTGATTGATTAGCATTGCAATCATCTTTCGCCTCGTTCTCACGTGGGCGATCTATGCAGTTCTCATAATGCACTACGAGATCAACAATTGTCATACCATAGTCCAGATGGAGATGCAGGGAGGAGTTCAGACTTTCACTCCTCTGATTACTGCGCATACCAAGGAAGAATCCACCTGAAAGATATGAAGTTGCCCACAGTGTCTTTTTCCTGTACATCCTGTTAAGCCACTCTGCAGTTTTAGTTGTCTGCCACCTCACAACAAAAGTGGTCCATCTCTTCTCAAAGTTGGCTGGCGAGGTCGCGTAGTAAATCAACGATTTGAGCTCAGTAAATGATTTGTGATAAAGGTGCCTCTGCATGTTTTTCTCCACATGCCATGAACAAACACGACGAAAGATATCTGGAAGGACAGTACGAATCGCTCGTATCATTGCAGCGTCTCCGTCTGTAATTACTGATTTCGGTTTCACCTGACAATTTGCTTTCATAAAGGTCTGTAGCAGCCACACATAGGTGTCTTCCGTCTCATCCGACACAATGGCACAAGCAAACACTGTGGTGCAACGATGGTTGTTAACACCGACAAATGGGATGAACGGCATACCGTATCTATTCATCTTATACGTGCTGTCAAAAACAAGCACGTCTCCATAATCCTGATAGTCCCGCCTAGACTGCGCATCACACCAGAACATACTCTTCAATCTCTCCTCTGCATCTAGTACATACTCAAAAAAGAAGTCCGGGTCTTTCTCCTTTCTACTCTTCATTATGCCGACCGCCGTCTGAGCATCACCTTTAGCAAGCAGCTTCCTTTTCTCTCTGCAGCAGAGATTGTACACATCACGCCTCACAAGTCCGCATTTATCATACGAACCATTCCTGCTGATAAAATTGTCAACAATGATATGCTTACGGATCCCCTTCCCCGATAGCGCTAAAATCTCTGCCTTCTAGAAGTCATCTATCCGCCTATGTGACCACAAAAACGGGACCTCATCGGGTCGAGCGAGGTCATGGTTGTGATCATCCACAAATGCCGCGACGAACCAGACACCACGAGATCTATCCATCTTCACCACCAAGTGTGCACAGCAACCGCAACGAGTCTCCCCCCTTAGCCTGCGGGTGCGCCCCTCCCTGGTTATGTATTTCCTCTGCCGTTTCCCCGCCCTGAAGCAAACAAACCGCCTGTACCTTATAATTCCCGAAGAACCTTTTCCTCTTTTCACCTTCTCTTTTCTGACGCCGAACCCACGCTCTTTGGCAAGATTGTTGTAGAACATGTACGCATCCCCTTCTGATTGAAATGTCATATCCATAACCTTAGAATGTGTCTCCAACATTTTTTCTAGTTTAGCAGTCTCCTCAATGTCAATCTCTACTTCACCGTCATAATCGATACGATCATCTATGCCCTCTTATAGAAATACACAATAAACCATGTGAGTTATGCTCTATCATAATCTAGTTCATTGTACTGGCAACCGTACAAAAATGATTTAACGTACCTGATTTAAGTTATCGGAAAATGATTCCTCATTAGAATTTTGCGCTTCCTCAACATCCACATCTTCCTGTATAATAAACACACACATTAAATCAAGATTTTATTTTGCAAACTTAAAGAAGCTCCTAAATATATGTCACTTACGTTTTCACTGCGTGCGCCATCTTCATCATTTTGAAAATCCTTCGAAGGTAAATTATCATATGAAGCCCATGATTCATTCGCACTTTCATAATCTTCATCATTAATAGAACTGTTATCAGTTGCATCGACGGTATCTATATCGTAATCATCCCTCGAATAAAGAATTTCCTCCATTCAAACAAACCTCCGTACGAAAACTGCACTACAATAATTAAAAAAAATCCATTAATATCATCGATAATAACAACAGTAAAATATATGGCTAATTGTCCAACTTTTTTTAGATGGTTTAGGTTTCAAACCTTCGATAAAGGCGACGTGCTAACTCCGACGATCGACGATGATGACGATGACGGCCACGATGACGACCACGATGAAGTCGGTTCGGCATCGCACGTCCACTGCAAGACGTCGCGGTGGGGTGATCGGGGACAAGGACGGCGACGTTATGGACGATCTAGGTCGGGGCGGCGGCGTCAGACTTGTCGGGGTCGTGGGCGGCGTCGTCAAGAGGGGTGGGGGAGGGGGGTGTGATCGTGGACGGGTGCGGCGGCGTCAGGGGGTGATCGGGGACGTGGGGCGGCGTCGGGGGTGATCGGGACGTGGGGCGGCGTCGGCGGCGTGTTTCACTTATCCGCGCAGGCGACGGCGTCGCGATCAAACCAACCGCGATCTGGACGTGCGGCGTCGAGAGACGAGTCAACTGGGGTCAGGGCGTAGATGGTGACGTTTCTCCAACTAAGCAGTGACGTGGCTGGGCGGGGGCGGGGGGGGGGGTGGCGACGTGGGCATGTATGTATACGGTTTCGAAATACGGTTCATGTGAAATGACCCCCGCTGCCCTTCTACGTTTCGTGAGGGGGGGGGGTGTACCGAAGCGGGTCTCCGATTATGATTAACGTTTGTGTGCCAAAACGAATTCGAATCTGCTAATTCATTATTGCGTCGACACGAAAAACCATCATTTGATTTATCGAGTTAAATATACTCTCTTTGTTCATAATTATAATATTTTTAAATAAATTAAATTAAATTATTACTATATATATATGTGTGTGTGTGTGTGTTTAATATGTTTGTTCACTCACTTTAGTCGGAAACTCTGAATAGTACGTATATTAAAATATGTAAACATAATATATTTGTGAATAGAAGCAGTAGTTGATATTTACATTAGGGCATTTCCAACACGAACTTTCAAATCTTCTGCAAACATATTCAACATCGACCTTCAAACCTTCAACAAATGTTCGGATAGGATGATCTAAACTTGTTTTGTCATCGAACACAAATATGTATTTGTTCACATACTGATTCACATGTCTATTTTTCGGCAAATCAAACACAAACTAGGGAGCTCTTTTGAAGTTCGATCGCCTTCGCATTGGACTCCGACACCCCGGTACACTCAAATGCGCGAAATCCGTTTGTTTCATCCCGCAACCTCCTCCTACTTGCTTTAAATCTGCACATGCACAATTGATGATTAATAAAATTCGGGCGTACAAAGTTGAGACACTTATTTCAAAACAGAGGGAGTGCAATTTAGTGAGAATAAAACGGTATCACACATATCAGTTAGTTCTATCTGAATCAGTCGATTTTAGGGTATGTGAATCGATATTGTACCAGCACAAATCAGGGAAACCAGAGGCTAACCGCACGATATCATGGCGTCATTGTGCGCATAATCGTTGGGCATAGCGTAATAGCGTTAAGGTGGATGGATTTGAACATTGATGATCTATGCCAGTTCTACCTTATCAAACTGCCCTAGGAGAAGGAACGACGCCGACAATACTGATGAAACAGTTGCTAAAGGATTTCTTAACTTGCCGAGCTAAGACATTAATATTTTTATTAGTGGGTTGGAGATCTTCAGCCACAATCGATTGATGGATGTGCTCAAGGAAGATATCGTGTGGAATCTACTGTCAAAAAAACAGATATCGTGTGGAATTCCCTTCCGAGTGGAACCTACTTTGTCCAATGCATCACTGGCCTCATCCTCAACTTTTGAGATGTGAATAAGTTGAAACTTGGTAAAATATTTAAAACTTGTTGAAATATAATTAAAAGTGATCTTGTTTTAAAACCCTCATTACAAGGAACACAAAAATAAAAGAAAATATAAAATGAACTTTCGATTCAAAAGAACTAATAGATTTAAATTTAAAAGTGAAAATAGAAAAACAGGAGAGATGGTATGAGTGAACCTGCCAAATGTTGCACACATTACCCATCTAATGTAAATAAGGGCTGAAGTATATGCAAAAAACAAACTTTCCGAATCACGAGGCAACCCAGACCATAAATTTGTATGCCATGCAACAAGCGTGCCAAAAACTGCCTGTCAGCCATTTTGATGAATTGGAATAGTTGGTTCATAAATGGGAGACTAATTTGCGTCTGAGCTCATCATCGAATTACAATACTTCTTTGATATTTCTTGTGAATGATATGTATTTTTTTGGAATTATCATATGTTTTCGATGATGTTTATTGAAAATAATAAGTATTGATAAAGAAAATTAGGTTTCAAAAAATTCTAAAAAAATACACACATACCCATAGATGTACTCCACATATAAGAAAGTAGGCTCTCGCCCCGCTTTATGGATAAAGCACCGACCACGAATTCGAGTTACAACTGAGTACATCATCCGCTGTGGGCACGGCATAACAAGCCCAGAAAAACATAAAAGGGGTGAAGACACACCACAGCAAGTAGGCTAAGGGTAACCACCACATCATAGCCGACAGAGGGGGGGAGATACTACATCGGGTCGCCAGAAGCGGGGGTGGGGGGGGGGACGACGCTAGCGCACGCCCCGAAGCAACCAATGCATCCATCATGCGAAGGAGGTACTCTCTATCCCTGCGTCTGGATAGAGGGTGTTGTAACACCCTCAGAATCTGTAACAGTAATCACTACAGTGATTCCACTGTTTAAGGCTCATTACTGTTGATGATCAAGCCATGATCACCTTGATCATGGCTCTGTCAGATTTTCACCCTGATAAAATTTGTAGATTATAAGTTTGCTCCAAGAATGGTGGATGCATGTCCATCACCCTGATCATGGTTAAGCCAAATCCCCCTAGTCATTTGAATGATCCCAATGCCATGATGATTATGGAACCAATGTTGGGTTATCAAAATTTCTATTGATTTAAAAATGGAAATGAAAGTTATAGTAAACCCTAAGTAACGCAACCACTTTTAATAGTTGCAAATAATCACTAGGTCACCTTAAGTGTTTAGGGTTTTATTAAAATGGTATAGGAATAATATTTAAAATAAAAATAATAGTTGGGAATTGTTAGATTGACATGGAATAAAATAAACAAGTGGGAATTTTAAATGAACTAAAAATTATGGAAACAATTTTATAAAATGCCTAAATAACATTAGGCTATATTAAAGTGAAATGGGATTTTATTACCATGATTAAAAATGATAAAGAAATAATAACAACGGTCAAACAGTGATATTGAATGCCTTTTAAATAAAACAAAATACTAAAAGATTTTTATTAATGCCCAAACTTTTGTGGCACTTAACTATGATGCAACCATAATTTTGGAACAAATTTTATGTTGTAAAAAAATATAAAAGACATTAAACTAATTACAAGCAGAACAAACAGAAAACAAAAATAACAAAAAAATAAGAGAAGACACTATCCTACGCTACTGGGCGTGGCCCACCCAGCCCACCACCCCGGCCAGCCCACCCCCTCTCCCCTCTTTCTCCCCCCACCAACTCCCCTGCCTCACCTCGCCACTGTCGCCATGGACGGGGGGCAGAGAGCACGCCATGCCGGACCCCCTCCAACTGCCCTCGTACCTTCTCCCCCCCCCTCCATGAGGATAAGGAGGAGGCCGAGGCCATTTTCTCTGCCCCCCCCTCTACCCACTCCTCTTCCCCCTCCTTGTGCCCTCCCCTCCTCTCCCGTGCAGCTTCTGGCGCAGCCGTGGCCGGGCCACCATGGCCGCCGCGGCCACCTTCCTCCCCGAGCTCCAAGGTGATGTCCAGGAGGAGCGCCATCCTCGGCTTCTTCGATCTGCGCGAGGAATCGAACGGAGACGCCCCACGGACGCCGCCCCCTTCCTCCTCCTCGCCACGGTCGCCGACGAGCTTCGCCGCGATTCGCCGTCGTCGATGCCTCTCCGAGCCCACTGCCTTCCCCGTCGCGCTCACTGTGAGCTCTCCCACCGTTCCCCTCCTCTATTTTGCTCGCACGCGCCCTCTGGCGCCATGCCCGAGCAGCGTCGCCCGTTGCTGCCACGGGTCGCCGCCGTACCCTTGCTCCCGGCCACGATAGCCCGTGCTCGTGCGACCAGTGGGTGCGCATCGATGCCCCCGTCCGATCCCCACCCTCCGCCGCTCCTATGGCCGCCGGAGACGCCCAGTTGGCCGTCGCCGGCGTGCGTGCAGTTGCCGTGGGCTAAGCCCCCACACCCACTGACCGGTGGCCCCTTTGGATTAGCCCCTAAACAAAATAAAGTTAAAATAAATTAACCCCCCTGTGAGAATGACTAGTGGGCCTCAGGCCATTTGTTAATTTAGGATAATTATTAAACTGCCACTGTTAGACTGGCTAGTGGGACCCCCCCTGTTAATTAGACCTTTTGATTAAATTAAAACCCTGTTAAAATAAATGTGACTATGACTAGTGGGCCCATGGGCTAATTTTAATTAATAAAATGATTTATAATTCTTCTGTGTATGACATGTAGGTCCCACCTGTCAGTGGCACTGTTGTGGATAATGTTGTGGATAATGTTAGGTTTATTAATAAAAGAAATTCTAATAAATATTTTAAATTGAATAAAACTTTGAAATTCAATATCTTTTAAACCGTAGGTAAGATTCAAAAACTTTATACATCAAAATTGATCACAAAAATATAACGAATACGAATACGCTATCCGTATGTCTATCACACCCCTCTAACACAACGAACATCGAACCGTCCCCCTCCGGACCGGCAGTCCGATAAATTGTCCGGTACTGCTAGAGTACCCGGATAAATTTATTTAGAACACAAAAGTTGTTCGGAATGGTTCAACTAACCCGGATACACCACCCACACATGTGTCGGATGTCCACGACACCTCCGGCTTGATCCTTCCCCCTCCGGACACTCTGTCCGGTAATCACCCGGAGCCGGTAGTTCATCCTCAGATGAATTTCCGTTCCGAGCAACGTGCATTGCACTGCGTTAGAACACCGTTAACATTTCATCTGTCATTTCATGCATCTGTTTGTATATGCTTGCTGTGTATTTACTGTTTCTTCCCCCCCTTAATCTCCGGTAGACCCCGCTGCTGCCGTCGACTACACCGCTGCTGAGTACGACTACTTCGTCGACGACCCTACCCCTACCTTCGAGCTTCCAGGCAAGCAGAGCCATTATCTTCCCCAGATATCGCCTATCTTTCCGTACATTTCTTGCACTAGGCATTGTTACTGCTGCTGCTACGTTACAATCCTATTCAATTGCATAGCTTGTTTTTGTCGCCCATTGATGTACCTCACTTTAATCCTATGTTGCCTATTATTACTTATGCATTATTCCGCAGTAAACCCTGCGCATTGTTAGCTAGGTTTAGAATAGAGGGTCGTAATCACTTTGGGAGTGATCGCGGAAACGATATATTACGACTGCAACAGGTACGGATCAATGCAGACGCCCTAGGGAACCTACAACGGCGAGACTCTACCGAGTCGCTTCGAGTTTGGCTTACGAGTGGAATGGACTCGTATTTCACTCTCGTCGGCTCAGTAGCGTAGCATCACCGGGATGATACGAGGTTTACCTCTTTAGTTCACCCCGCTGATGTCTCAGTCGAGCCAGCTCAAGTGTACCATCGAGGGTGATTCCTCCTGGTTTCACTTAATGGTAGGAACTCGAACCAACTGGTGTCCTTAAAGGTACGAAGTCGGGCGACCCAACGGTGCCCGCGAGTGGTATTGCGACGGGACGACAGGGAGGGTACGACCAATGTACCGGTGTGCTTGGCCCCTGGTCGTTGGCCGCGAGAGTTACCAAACTACGAAAGTCGAGCTCCTCCAGGAGCACATGCGAGACAAGGTAAGGAGACGGTTCACCTTGTTGGTAACCGCAGTGACTTGGTGGGACGACGGGGCAGGCACCGATGTACTGGTGGTCCTGGCTGCTGTCGTTGTCCGCGGGTCAGTTAAGTCGAGGCAACGATAACGGTTGTCACGCAGGTTAATAAAATGCTAAATGGTTCAGTGAATGTCTTGAGTTGGCTATATGCCATGTACGCACTACCTACCCGTGGGAATTACGAGTTATGGGCTCCTCTGCTTCGTAGTGTCGTCCGAGGACTCTTCAGACGTCAGCAGTACCGCGGCCTGCGCCGGGAAGTGGTGTTGTCTTATTTGCTTGTGCGGTGGTGTCTTATTTGGATTTGCTTTAACTTCACCGGCCAGCCACGCACCATGCAGGAGTACGTTCGGGTTGGGGTCCAAGGCTCGGCGTACTTAGGATTTAGACCGGCGGATGGCCTCTCTGTTGAGTTTGAAAGATGGGCTATGAAGTTTCGGATAGCCTCGGTGGAGCGTTCCCTAACAAGGTTCCCGCCACCCTGGAGATCCGTGCGTGTAGCGTAACACAAGTGCACCCCTGCAGGGAAGATTAATCTATTCGAATAGCCGTGTCCACGGTAACAGGACGCTTTATGCCGAAGCTGGATCTTACCACTACAAACTATTAATATTAAACTGTATGGTTCCGGGTTTTCTTCCTCGCGGGGATGCCGAGGAGGTGAACTCGGAGGCATTGTTAATTATTACAACTTATTATTATACAATGCTGCACCAACTTCTGCTGCATTGTTACTTTATGCTTTATATAAACTGTTGGCTGATTCTTACCTCATGCCGCAAGACATCATCGGAAGGTGCTAGTCTTCGTTAGGCCTAGCTTATTACCCTTATTCTGATTTCTATCTTGCAGTCCACTATATACAGCCTCTTCTTTTCGTTGATACAATGCATAATGCTTAGTAGCGGACGTAAGACTCGCGGGTATGCTAGATACTCACCTGCTTTATTTTCCCCTTTTATTGTTTTGCCTGATCGGCCGCTGCAGTCGACGTTGGAGCCCAGGAGCAGGAGATCCCCGATGCCGACCACCGCAACATGAAGATCCCCGATGCCTTCTACGACGTCGAGTTCCCCTTTGACCAGGAGTAGTTTGGAGGTTCCCAGGTAGGAGGCCTCGCCTTTTCGATCGTTGTTGATATTTGTGCTAGCCTTCTTAAGGCAACCTTGTACCCTTGTGTCTGTACTCAGATACTATTGCTTCCGCTGACTTTGTGCTCTCGAGCTGTTGTATTCGAGCCCTCGTGGCCCCTGGCTTGTATTAAACAACTTGTATTATTTTATTTGTAGAGTTGTGTTGTGATATCTCACCGTGAGTCCCTGATCTCGATCGTGTACCTTGCGTGTATGATTACTGTACACGGCTTGATTTTGGGGGCGTCACAAGTTAGTATCAGAGTCGACTGCCCGTAGGAAGCCCCTAACCACTCCTCGGTCGAAGTCGAGTCTAGTATTTTCAAAACTACTTTGCTAACTTAATGTTTGGCTTACGGGCCCACATTGTTATCACCCCGTGTGATATCTTTGGTATTAGGATCTTTTTCTCCGTACCTATGCTCTGGGACTCTGATCTCTTATCCTTGCTGGTAAGTTTTATTAACGCTGACTTTAGGTTCTCGTACCTCCTTCCTTCCGGAGAGCACTGCCTTCCCGATGATCGCCTGATTCACCTAAAGATCCCGACGATTACTCTCTAATAAATACCCGAGAACCTGCGTGTTCATCGCCTTTGCAATCCCCTGCCATCGATAAGTCTGTATGGATGATTGCATCCACCTCCCGATCGGGAAAACACGATTCCTTTGTACTTAAGCATCAAATTATTCCGATGCTTCCATCACCCGATGCCTTTGCAATATTTCTCCTTCTGGTTGAGTGTCGATACTCACATCAGATTCTTTGCGAACCACCCGATCTTTGGTGGATTATTATCTGACTAATCTTACATGGCTTCTTCCATGTGTCGAGTGGATTCATCGTGTGAAATACCATCCTTGTCATTCGATGATTTGTGTTATCATCGACAACCTCCCTTGGCTCCGTGCCAGTACAACTTGGTCGTGTATATCGTGCTCTGCTTTCCCTTGGGAAAGATATACACCTGATACTTGTGTATCATCACATTTTCCTTTCCATTGGTCTGTTTAATATTTCTTGTGATATAAATTACCTGAGTAGCGATGATTCCCTGCTTATGTAAACACCTTGGTGTACTACCTCGTCAGTAACCCTTGTTGCCATTGTTGATGACATCTCGGTAACCACCGGGACGAGAACTTTGCCAATTGGTCCGCCTCGTATTAACGAGCAGGAAATGGTTCTCAATGTCCACTGCCCCTGGTACCGACATTGTTGCTGACATAGCTGACAAATTATTCTCTGATAACCTTGTATCGTGATCGCGTAATATGCCACCACTCTTAGCCACAGTTCCACAGGACCGAAACCTGACTCTTGTCCTCTACCTTGTGATATTCCGTCCGATATCAGACTCGGTGCTTGTGTCTGATGATCGGGGCCCTTTCCCATCTTCCGTCATCGGCATCGAATACGTGCCTATCCGCTTAAAACTTCTCACGATGTACTTCCCTGAGGTTAAACTCGGAAGGACTTTGTACCCCATAACCTTGAGCAACCCCATTTGATTGATCTTGTATCGATCCGACCCCCTTAAGCTTTACCTCTTAACCTGTTCGTGAGTGCGATGAAGACCCCGAGGAGAGGATGAAAACTCATCGAGATGCACCGATGCAAAGAGATGAAGACCTCAAAATGCAGGATTAAATTCTTCGAGTAGGACAACAAGAACCAGAAGATGTGTTAGAAGGCGAAACCGGAACCTTGCCCCTTACACTACTTTTAATTCTCGGGACGAGAATTCTTTGTAGTGGTGGAGAATTGTAACACCCTCAGAATCAGTAACAGTAATCACTACAGTGATTCCACTGTTTAAGGCTCATTACTGTTGATGATCAAGCCATGATCACCTTGATCATGGCTCTGTTAGATTTTCACCCTGATAAAATTTGTAGATTATAAGTTTGCTCCAAGAATGGTGGATGCATGTCCATCACCCTGATCATGGTTAAGCCAAATCCCCCTAGTCATTTGAATGATCCCAAGGCCATGATGATTATGGAACCAATGTTGGGTTATCAAAATTTCTATTGATTTAAAAATGAAAATGAAAGTTATAGTAAACCCTAAGTAATGCAACCACTTTTAATAGTTGCAAATAATCAATAGGTCACCTTAAGTGTTTAGGGTTTTATTAAAATGGTATAGGAATAATATTTAAAATAAAAACAATAGTTGAGAATTGTTAGATTGACATGGAATAAAATAAACAAGTGGGAATTTGAAATGAACTAAAAATTATGGAAACAATTTTATAAAATGCCTAAATAACAGTAGGCTATATTAAAGTGAAATGGGATTTTATTACCATGATTAAAAATGATAAATAAATAATAACAACGGTCAAACAGTGATATTGAATGCCTTTTAAATAAAAAAATACTAAAAGATTTGTATTAATGCCCAAACTTTTGTGGCACTTAACTATGATGCAACCATAATTTTGGAACAAATTTTATGTTGTAAAAAAAATATAAAAGATATTAAACTAATTACAAGCAGAACAAACAGAAAACAAAAATAACAAAAAAAAATAAGAGAAGACACTATCCTACGCTACTGGGCGTGGCCCACCCAGCCCACCACCCCGGCCAGCACACCCCCTCTCCCCTCTTTCTCCCCCCACCAACTCCCCTGCCCCACCTCGCCACTGTCGCCATGGACAGGGGGCAGAGAGCACGCCATGCCGGACCCCCTCCAACTGCCCTCGTACCTTCTTCCCCCCCCTCCATGAGGATAAGGAGGAGGCCGAGGCCATTTTCTCTGCGCCCCCCTCTACCCACTCCTCTTCCCCCTCCTTGTGCCCTCCCCTCCTCTCCCGTGCAGCTTCTGGCGCAGCCGTGGCCGGGCCACCATGGCCGCCGCGGCCACCTTCCTCCCCGAGCTCCAAGGTGATGTCCAGGAGGAGCGCCATCCTCGGCTTCTTCGATCTGCGCGAGGAATCAAACGGAGACGCCCCACGGACGCCACCCCCTTCCTCCTCCTCGCCACGGTCGCCGACGAGGTTCGCCGCGATTCGCCGTCGTCGATGCCGCTCCGAGCCCACTGCCTTCCCCGTCGCGCTCACTGTGAGCTCTCCCACCGTTCCCCTCCTCTATTTTGCTCGCACGCGCCCTCTGGCGCCATGCCCGAGCAGCGCCGCCCGTTGCTGCCACGGTTCGCCGCCGTACCCTTGCTCCCGGCCACGATAGCCAGTGCCCGTGCGACCAGTGGGTGCGCATCGATGCCCCCGTCCGATCCCCACCCTCCGCCGCTCCTATGGCCGCCGGAGACGCCCAGTTGGCCGTCGTCGCCGTGCCTCGGCCTACCGCCGGCGTGCGTGCAGTTGCCGTGGGCTAAGCCCCCACACCCACTGACCGGTGGCCCCTTTGGATTAGCCCCTAAACAAAATAAAGTTAAAAGAGATTAAACCCCCCTGTGAGAATGACTAGTGGGCCTCATGCCATTTGTTAATTTAGGATAATTATTAAACTGCCACTTTTAGACTGGCCAGTGGGACCCCTCTGTTAATTAGACCTTTTGATTAAATTAAAACCTTGTTAAAATAAATGTGACTATGACTAGTGGGCCCATGGGCTAATTTTAATTAATAAAATGATTTATAATTCTTCTGTGTATGACATGTAGGTCCCACCTGTCAGTGGCACTGTTGTGGATACTGTTGTGGATAATGCTAGGTTTATTAATAAAAGAAATTCTAATAAATGTTTTAAATTGAATAAAACTTTGAAATTCAATATATTTTAAACCGTAGGTCAGATTCAAAAACTTTATACATCAAAATTGATCACAAAAATATAACGAATACGAATACGCTATCCGTATGTCTATCACACCCCTCTAACACAACGAACATCGAACCGTCCCCCTCCGGACCGGCAGTCCGATAAATTGTCCGGTACTGCTAGAGTACCCGGATGAATTTATTTAGAACACGAAAGTTGTTCGGAATGGTTCAACTAACCCGGATACACCACCCACACATGTGTCGGATGTCCACGACACCTCCGGCTTGATCCTTCCCCCTCCGGACACCCTGTCCGGTAATCACCCGGAGCCGGTAGTTCATCCTCAGATGAATTTCCGTTCCGAGCAACGTGCATTGCACTGCGTTAGAACACCGTTAACATTTCATCTGTCATGTCATGCATCTGTTTGTATATGCTTGCTGTGTATTTACTGTTTCTTCCCCCCCTTAATCTCCGGTAGACCCCGCTGCTGTCGTCGACTACACCGCTGCTGAGTACGACTACTTCGTCGACGACCCTACCCCTACCGTCGAGCTTCCAGGCAAGCAGAGCCATTATCTTCCCCAGATATCGCCTATCTTTCCGTACATTTCTTGCACTAGGCATTGTTACTGCTGCTGCTACGTTACAATCCTATTCAATTGCATAGCCTGTTTTTGTCGCCCATTGATGTATCTCCCTTTAATCCTATGCTGCCTATTATTACTTATGCATTATTCTGCAGTAAACCCTGCGCATTTTTAGCTAGGTTTAGAATAGAGGGTCGTGATCACTTTGGGAGTGATCGCGGAAACGATATATTACGACTGCAACAGGTACGGATCAATGCAGACGCCCTAGGGAACCTACAACGGCGAGACTCTGCCGAGTCGCTTCGAGTTTGGCTTACGAGTGGAATGGACTCGTATTTCACTCTCGTCGGCTCAGTAGCGTAGCATCACCGGGATGATACGAGGTTTACCTCTTTAGTTCACCCCGCTGATGTCTCAGTCGAGCCAGCTCAAGTGTACCATCGAGGGTGATTCCTCCTGGTTTCACTTAATGGTAGGAACTCGAACCAACTGGTGTCCTTAAAGGTAAGAAGTCGGGCGACCCAACGGTGCCCGCGAGTGGTATTGCGACGGGACGGCAGGGAGGGTACGACCAGTGTACCGGTGTGCTTGGCCCCTGGTCGTTGGCCGCGAGAGTTACCAAACTACGAAAGTCGAGCTCCTCCAGGAGCACACACGAGACAAGGTAAGGAGACGGTTCACCTTGTTGGTAACCGCAGTGACTTGGTGGGACGACGGGGCAGGCACCGATGTACTGGTGGTCCTGGCTGCTGTCGTTGTCCGCGGGTCAGTTAAGTCGAGGCAACGATAACGGTTGTCACGCAGGTTAATAAAATGCTAAATGGTTCAGTGAATGTCTTGAGTTGGCTATATGCCATGTACGCACTACCTACCCGTGGGAATTACGAGTTATGGGCTCCTCTGCTTCGTAGTGTCGTCCGAGGACTCTTCGGACGTCAGCAGTACCGCGGCCTGCGCCGGGAAGTGGTGTTGTCTTATTTGCTTGTGCGGTGGTGTCTTATTTGGATTTGCTTTAACTTCACCGGCCAGCCACGCACCGTGCAGGAGTACGTTCGGGTTGGGGTCCAAGGCTCGGCGTACTTAGGATTTAGACCGGCGGATGGCCTTTCTGTTGAGTTTGAAAGATGGGCTATGAAGTGTCGGATAGCCTCGGTGGAGCGTTCCCTAACAAGGTTCCCTCCACCCTGGAGATCCGTGCGTGTAGCGTAACACAAGTGCACCCCTGCAGGGAAGATTAATCTATTCGAATAGCCGTGTCCACGGTAACAGGACGCTTTATGCTGAAGCTGGATCTTACCACTACAAACTATTAATATTAAACTGTATGGTTCTGGGTTTTCTTCCTCGCGGGGATGTCGAGAAGGTGAACTCGGAGGCATTGTTAATTATTACAACTTATTATTATACAATGTTGCAGCAACTTCTGCTGCATTGTTACTTTATGCTTTATATAAACTGTTGGCTGATTCTTACCTCATGCTGCAAGACATCGTCGGAAGGTGCTAGTCTTCGTTAGGCCTAGCTTCTTACCCTTATTCTGATTTCTATCTTGCAGTCCACTATATACAGCCTCTTCTTTCCGTTGATACAATGCATAATGCTTAGTAGCGGACGTAAGACTCGCGGGTATGCTAGATACTCACCTGCTTTATTTTCCCCTTTTATTGTTTTTCCTGATCGGCCGCTGCAGTCGACGTTGGAGCCCAGGAGCAGGAGATCCCCGATGCCGACCACCGCAACATGAAGATCCCCGATGCCTTCTACGACGTCGAGTTCCCCTTTGACCAGGAGTAGTTTGGAGGTTCCCAGGCAGGAGGCCTCGCCTTTTCGATCGTTGTTGATATTTGTGCTAGCCTTCTTAAGGCAACCTTGTACCCTTGTGTCTGTACTCAGATACTATTGCTTCCGCTGACTTTGTGCTCTCGAGTTGTTGTATTCGAGCCCTCGTGGCCCCTGGCTTGTATTAAACAACTTGTATTATTTTATTTGTAGAGTTGTGTTGTGATATATCACCGTGAGTCCCTGATCTCGATCGTGTACCTTGCGTGTATGATTACTGTACACGGCTTGATTTTGGGGGCGTCACAGGTGTCAATGCTTTAAGAAGGCGAGGAAAACTCAATTAATTTGTACTTCATATATCACTTTTCTGTAAAGTTTTATGGAGAAATAAATTTGTATGTGAGCTAGACAAAAATAACAAAACCATGCATTTGAGTATTTCTAGCACATGGACTATTCAATATAAATGTACATGATATTTTTGCACAGTTGACATAAAAATGTACTCCGTAATGCATAGTGAAACCTTGCACACGTAATACATCTATAAGTACTTATGTATCTTTTTATAGACTTTTTGAAACTTTAAAAGTTGATTTTTGAATGTTTAAAATATCAAGCTCCATGGAGCCCGAGAGCCGAACTCGATTAATTTGTACTCCCTTCGTTCCAAAATAACTGTCTCAACTTTGTACTAGAGCTAGTACAAAGTTGTACTAAGGCCATGACAGTTATTTTGGAACGGAGGGAGTAGTTTGTACGTATGTGTATGTATAACCGTTGATGTTTGTATTGTGCTTACAAAGATGAAGCCGCTAAATGAAAACCAGAATTAGAAATGAACACATCCCTGTCTCTCGCATTGTTTGTTTGGGTACCAGGTCGTTTGGCGGGACTGACGAAGAAGACAAAGAAATGGAAGCATGCATGTCGGCATCCCTTGTCTTGAACCGTGTCGCTGGCTGCTTGGCTCCCATTTCCCTTCCTATGAGCAAGGATCCAACGGATGCGTCTTCTTGCCTTGGGCCGAATCACCAACAAAAACGACGGTTACTGGCAGATTATTGCGTCGAGCGTCGACGTCGATGGAATATGATTGCGGTTATTAGCAGTTGATTAATCGTTCGAGAGCGACGGTGTGCCGAGAGTATATAACTTGGCTGGAAGTGGAAGTGGAACCCTAAACCAAGCTGGCCAGACAGGCACACATGGACATGGGACAGAATGCAAAGCCTCCTACGTTTTGTCTGCGTTAGGAGGAAGATGCGGCCCTAGTTGCTGTTGTTCCATGGAAAAATAGGAAGAAAAAAAACGAGAGTACGTATTTTTAACTGAGATGAGAGAAGAAGGGGAGGAGATGCATTCGGAAATGCCGGACGCCGGCCGGGGGTCCGTCCTAGTACGTAGCTAGGGGGTGGCCAGGGTGTCCATGGAACGGTGGCGTCAAGTCGGAATGGACGCGGAACGGTCAGAAGTGACGTGATGGTACCACGCCACACCGCGTGCGTCCAAATGCTGCAAGGCTGTCGCGGTGATCTCATGCGTGCGTGGTGGTCTCGCTCGCTCACGGATGGACCATGGATATGCTGGACACTGTCGCGCGCCTATGACCCTATCGTGCCGTGCGTGCGTGCGTGCGTGGAGTGGACGGCGACCGGACCAGCCACCCCAATGGATTTGTTTGACGATCCAAAGTGTCAAAAGCTGGACCCAAAGGCCAGGCGTGCGTGGCACTGGCACCCAAGGATTGATCACCATCGTCTATCGGCGCCGAGAGTGTCGATGCGGGAGTCAGGTGCAAAGGCATACCTGCACGTTGAACCACCACCACCACGCCTTCGTCAGTCAACTCCCACGACGTAACTTCACCGCTTTTTTTTTTTTACTTTTGGCTGGGCTTAGCTATTTTTCTTCTCAACAACATATTTTTTTAATTTTTTTGAGGGGAAACAACAACAACATATTATTTGAGAACAACATATTCTAACGACCCTCCCCCCCCCTTGAAAGCATGTCTCGCGTCCTGGTGTCTCTCTTGGATTTTTATTTTTTGTACGCATTTTCGGTATTTAAAAATAGTTTTTTCGGCTCACTCGGTTTTCGCGCGTTTTTTTATATATTTTGGTGGAAAAAAATCGAAATCTTATTTCAAAAATACATGTTTTTTAAGTTAAAAAAAAGACACGATTGTGCATCTCGCGGAGGCACGAATTTGCTTCCGCCCTCCATTGGGGTCCTATTCGACACACATGTGCGTTTGAATCAAACTGTCGCTTAAAGCCGTGTTACAATGGAAAGAGTTGGACAGAGTGATATTTTCTTTCCTATGTAACATGCATTTGTATGGAAAAAGATAAATGATGTGATTTAATTTCCTTTACGGATGTTATTATGGAAGGAGTTGGAAGGTGTGAGAATTAAAATGTGCTGAGTTGTGCTCATCGTCAAAATAATCCGGGTTATTGATCGAAAGCAATTGAACGCGTAAGATTAAATGTATCCCAACATGTCTGCTCTTATAGAAGTAGTGAAGATGGAGATGGAGATAATGTTTATGATTGTATACATATCATGATTGTATATAATCATTATGTTTTCATATCCATAGACCGTTATCCAATTGTATTTATATCTAGTACTTCACCCGAGATCGATATACATCATGCAACTCTAAGTATCAAGGAAAAATCAGAACATTGCAATAAGCAAAATGATATAATATAGATACTGTATTCTCTTTACCTCTAGTTCATCACCGAGACATAATGTAGATAGTGCATTCAGAAAACACCGTTCTGTTAGTTTGTCGAGTGTGCGACGAGCTTCACTATAAGAGCAGCGTATGCACCCTTTCCTATTCATCACTAATCACGTTGCTAATTAAGGGTATGCCTATGTAAATATGTAAAGTTGTTTTCATAACAAGAAAAACACATATATTTTTCTAAAAATCATATTTACGATTTACACATAATTAGTTCATGTTTGCTCACTATATGTTATGTGTTCTTCAAAATAGATGACTCCCCCCCCCCACCCACCCACCCAAAAAAACAGTATATACCTCCGCCTATTCATCACTAATCACATTGCTAAGGGTATCCCTATGTAAAGTTGTTTCCATAACGACAATGGTACATATTTTGTCTAAAGCTCTTATGTGAGTTTTACGCATAATTAATTAGCATTTGCTCACCATGTTTATGCTATGAACTTCAAAATAGATGATTTTCCAAAACACGTGTACAATAATCTGTATGTTTGTTTAGTAATAAATATTTAAAAATTGAATTAGTCATGTAGAAACTGTGTACTGTAGGACAACTTCTCTCATAATTAATTAGCATTTGCTCATGAGAGAAGTTATTTTTAAGCATCGGTGAAAGCCCATATGCCAACAGTAATTGCAGTATTATCTCACTTAGTTTTATTAGAACCCTCAGTGTTGCATGTTGACAAAAATGGTAAAAGTATTGAATGGTTTTAGAAGCCAGTGGTGGAGTAAACTAATAAAAAGTAGTGTACAAACGTTCCAGAAGCCTAAACTAACAAAAGTAGTGTAAAACATACAAAATGCATGAGTTTAGCAAGTTAGAAATATTATTTGAAATTTAATCACTTAACTAATCTGAACACCACCACCAGCATTATGCATCCCAAAAATAGAGGGGGAAAGTCTGAATGATCGGACAATTGAAATTGAGATCGGAACCAGGAATCACCGATGGGCGTTACTGTGCGACCCCACTCAGTCCGAGTGAGCTGCGTCCATGACCACCAACAGCCGGGAACCTGACAACGGAAGACGACTGGAACGGTATTGCGAGCTCGAGCAACGGCCCGCGCTTCGATGGCAGGAGAAGCCCTCTTCCGCCCCTCATCATTCTCCCCCGCAACGCAACGAAGTTGCTCTCTAGAAATTGGATATTTATAAGAGGATCTAGAAATACAGAGTAAGGGCGCCGATCCGCATGCTCCAGCAATTCCGTCGTCCATTTGCGATATATCCAAATCCAACGACGCACAAACGAACAGCTTATCGATCCGCGGATACGCTCTCTCGCGTGTAGTTGTGCTTTATCTGTGAGAGAAAAACGCATTTTCCCAATTTAATCTACTTCAATATAAAAACATAATCGAAATATTATTCAACACGTAGTTTTTTTTTGTCATCATGTCACTTTGAATGATCTACGACGTTCAAGCCAGTTCTGAAGAAAATCGACACACAATCTTGCCATCCATTAGAGCACCCACAGTGTTGCATATTTGTGCCTCTAAGGTTGCCTCTAACGCCTTAGAGACGAGCGCTATACATTGCAGCCGGCCGCCTCCAACAAAATTTTCTTGGCATTGCTTCTATTCTTGGAGGCAGCCTCTAAGCACTTAAAAAATTCAATGGCCCCACATATTTGCATGCTTTGTTTGTCCAGTGCGTATGAGCAGTTTTTAAACAGGGAGAAAATGACTTCTTTACTTCTTTTCTAACTCATAGTGGGGTCCATCTTAGAGGTGGTGTGCGATGCTATACATTGCAGCATTTTCAGCTCAGCTAAGAAATTTTGGGTGGGTCCCAACTTAGAGGCAACCTCGCCTCTACACACTGCTGATGCTCTTAAGGACTCGCGCAAATATACTTTATACTAATTGTTAATACTTTGTATGTCATGTTTTTTCTATCTTACATCATTTTTAGAAAGTACATTTTTTGTTAATGAAGTAACATACTTAGCCATGTCATAATGTTTTCAAATGTGAATTATAACATTATTTATTATAAAATTGCAATATATATCCTTTTTGAGTTGTGTAATATATATGATGGTAAATTACCCTTGCACTGTGCTCAATTTAGAACATAATTTGTTAACAAAAGGCCCTCCTTATTTATGCTTGTTGAATTAATTTTTGACAATGGCATATATTATATTATGCACAAATATATATTTGTGTGCAGGGGTGTGCGTTTGTTTGTGTATATTCAAATATCCTACCAAGTTTGAGATATGTAAATCATATGGTTTACATATAGTGACTTCTAGTGTATGAATGGTAAGCATATTTTAAATATTTAGATTAATAAAAAATGAACCAAAATTTGAAAAACACATACAACTTACTATATTTAATTATGTATATTTTTAAATTATTTTTTGAATATAAGTATAGTATGGGAATGGAAAATATGTTTCCATCCATGCATGGTTGCATGTGGTGGTGGGTCTTCTCTCATGCATGGTTGCATGTTGAGGTGGACCTTATTAATTTTTAAATATTTAGATTAATAACAAATGAACCAAAAAATTAAAAACACATACAATTTATTATATTTGATTATGTTTAGTTATTGATTTGTTTTGAATATAAGTATAATAAGAGAATGAAAAATATTTTTCCATGCATACTCGTATGTTGAGGTGGGTCTTATCCCATTCGTAATTGTGTGGTGATGCGGCATGATTGTATGTTGAGACAAATAAGTTAATGGGGATCACGGGAATCGGTCGTCTTATATTTCAACAAAATTTAATTACGTGAATTTTAAATATTTAGATTAATAAAAATGAACCAAAATTTTTAAAACACATACATCTTACTATATTTGGTTGTGTATATTTTTAAATTATTTTTTGAATATGAGTATAGTAAGGGAATGAAAAATATGTTTCCATGCATGCATGGTTGCATGTGGTGGTGGGTCTTCTCTCATGCATGGTTGCATGTTGAGGTGGATCTTATCCCAATCATAACTGTGTGGTGATGTGACATGCTTGCATGTTGAGATAGATAAGATAGTGGGGATGATCTATTATAATATTATAGATTTGTTACCAAACCGAAATCTCTTTTGAGTTTTCACCTTGCGAACAATCTTGAAAAATGGTAGCTGAACTCACATGTGCGGCGTACAGTTCATAGTGGACTAACTAGGTCTCTACTGGTGTGTTTAATTAGTTCCCAACATTAGCTCATACATGGTCCATGAATGCAAAATTAGTCTGTTAGCAGGTTCCATGGGTTGCATTGAAATCATGAAGCACAAACTTCTTATAACAACGCATGGGGTGGCTTAGGAGGAACCATCTATTCAACAGTTTCATTAGAGGCAAACTCCAGTGGGCACAACATGACATGCGGTTGCACATGTTGAGAAGCACGAGAGATAAGACTTTTCGCTGTAAGCCCTGATGGGTGTAGATAACACCTCCTTGTTGATTACCCCAAGTGGAAGGTTATGATGCAGACAACGGCAAATTTCCCTCGATGGATATATCAAGGTTTGTCTTCAGTAGGATTCCGAGATCACAAGAAGGTGGAAACGGCGCCAGAGATTTGCTTGGGGACAAGTTGGCGAGTTGACGTGGACTTGCACACAAGAACGCAATAATCCAGCAAAGAGGCTCAATCGCATGGACACTACGCCAAGATGAGTATACCGTTTATTCACCAGCATCTACTCACTAATCATCCACCTTGAGATATCTATCCAGAACATCTCGCTCGTATTAAGTTGCGAACCAAACCAAATTGTAAGTTCAAAGAAATAGACAACTGCCTTAACACTGTATGCATAAAGCAATCCTTATGACACGTGAGAACCTATCTGATGCACCCGCCCTCCGTTGCACATTAAAAAATGTTCGAAAAATTCTACAAAAACTATTCTAGTTAGATTTGTCTTTTTTTGTTTCTCAAAATTTGTTAGGACTTTAGAGCTGAACTTTTGGGAAGTTGTACAAACATACATTGAGAACATCCACTAGTTTTTGTAGATTTTTTTGAAACTTTTAAAATTGTTTTTTTAGTGGGTGCATCGGTAGCACCAATTCCCCCGGTGCACCAGATACGTCCTTTATGACATGCAGTCATTAGCATCGTTGTTTTACCCCTAATGGAAACAACACATTCCCTAGTCCATGTTTCTGTCACTCAAGCCGGACATCGAGAGCCGTGAACCAATTATCTAGCATAACGCTCCCTCTTATAGTTGTAATCTACTAGTTGGCCAAAGCAATAAAACACAACGAAGAACATGCAAGTCTACTCAAGAACTAAAATAAAAAGGTAAACCAAATATATTACTCATCACAATGTAAATGCAATCTCATAATCCATCGGATCCCAGCAAACACAACATAGCAAAGCAGGAATAAATACATGGGTGCCTTGATCATGATAGACAGCTCACAAGGGCTAAACAATGAAGCACAAGATTGGAGAGAAGACATCATGTAGCTACTGATCATGGCCCATGGTCCAAGAAAAACTACTCACGACGCATCATAGAGGCAAGCATGGTGATGGAGAGGCCTCCGGAGGTCAATCCACCCTCCGACAGGGTGCCGGGACAGGTTCTTCAAGCGATCGTGAGATCGAAATCACAACGGTGGCGAAAAAGTAGGGTTTTTTCACGTGGAAGAGTTCTCTCTCGGGATTTCTCGGACGAGATATAAATATAGGCCAAAGGGGGGGCCTGGGAGGTGGCCCGCCTGGCACAGGCGGCCAGAGGGCGCGGCCACCCCCTAGCCGCGTCAGGCAGTCGCCTGGGCGGGGGGAGGGGGATGGTCCCTCTCCAGTCCTCCTTCGGGCTCTAGGAGTCTTCTGATTTGAATATTTTTTAAGGATTTTTTCTGGATTTTTTCGAGCACTTTTATTTTTCACCTTTTTCTGCGAAGCACGAACAAAAAAAAGACTGAAACTGGCACTAGGCACTGATTCAGTAGGTTACTCCAAATAAGTTGTAAATGGTATGAAAGTGCATCAAACACTACTAGGGAAATAGCTATACATGGAAAGCTTATTAGTGGCGCATTTTATATGTAATGCGCCACTATGTTGTAAGGGGTGGCGCACTAGTAAAAAATGCGCCACCTATAAGCCCTTATAGGTGGCGCATTTTCCAAAATGCGCCACCCCTAAGAGTGGGCCAGCCCTGGATCCCCTTATACATGGCGCATTTGGAGAAATGCGCCACCCCTAAGAACCTTATAGGTAGCGCATTTTGGAAATGCGCCACCCCTAAGAGCTTAGGGGTGGCGCATTCTGGAAATGCGCCACCCCTAAGAAATTATTACTGACGCATCCAGAATGCGCCACCCATAAGCTCTTAGGGGTGGCGCATTTCCCATTGCGCCACTAATAAGAAAAAACTGGGCGAGAAAATTCCCAAATACACCCCCCCCACGTGGACCGCCTTTTCAATTTGAAAAAAAATAAAAGAAAATGATAGAAATGTCAAAAAAATAAAAGAAAATAAGTTTTCCAAATGATATGTGGTCTAGTTGTTAGGAAAATTTACAAATATGAATTTCGACTTTTTTTGCAAAATCTCCCGAGAATTACGTAAAATGGGCTTAACTTTTGCATACGACCTCCGATGAAAAAGTTTTTTATATAAAAAATCATTTACTCGATAAGTTATATCCAAATTCAACGGGGTGTAACCCGTTGAACATTTTTAGAATCCTCAAAAATCTAACAGAAAAAAAGTTACGGGCGTTTGAAGATCTGGAGGCCCAAAAAAAGAGAAAAAATTGAAAAAAAAATTGAATAGTGGCGCATTTTGTATGAAATGCGCCACTACTAACAAAAAAAAGTTTTGAATTTTTTTAAAAATTCAAAAATAGGCTAGAGGACAAATCGGAAGTTAAAAAAAGTTGAAAATTTTAGATAGCAACATTAAAAAAAAATTAAATTTATTTTTTTTAAACAAATCAAATTTTTTTAAAGTTCAAAATATGCTAATGGTCCCATCGAGAAAGTTTCAAAAAAATGTTGAAAATTTTAGCACATCCATAAACATTAACAAGGTCCTACACATCAACATGGTTTAATAGGATTTATATGTTAGATATATCAACAAGTGCCTGCTAGGTGAGCTGGAGTGAGAGTTGAATAGAACCGAGAAGTTAAGCGTGCTGGGGCTGGAGTAGTGTTAGGATGGGTGACCCTCGGGGAAGTTTGACCACGGAGGTTAGTTTGACCTGAGATTAAGCATAGTGATCGGGCATTAAGCATACTAACCTGAGATTAAGAAAAAATAAAAAAAATTGTTTTCCAGGTCCAGATCCAGATTCAAAATTCAAAATTTCACAAAATTTAATAGTGGCGCATTCTCAGAATGCGCCACCCCTAAGACTCTTATGGGTGACGCATTTGGGCTTATAGGTGGCGCATTTCGAAATGCGCCACGCATAAGATTCTTAGGGGTGGCGCATTTGAAATGCGCCACTATTAAGGCCTTATTAGTGGCTTGTCGTTAGTGGCGCATTTGAAATGCGCCACTAAACGCAAAAAAAGGATGCCACTAAAAGGCTATTCCCTAGTAGTGAAAACATATAGCGTTAACACCAAAACAAGCATGGAACGATAAAAAATTATAGATACGTTTGAGACGTATCAAAACCCCTAAGCTCAATTCCTGCTGGTCCTCGAGTAGGTAAATGACAACCAAGATAATTTTCGTGGTGACATGCTACCAAAAAATATTTGAAATTTAAAGTACAACAAGCAAGAGATGCAATTCAAGTCAAGATAATAACAAGCAAGAGTTTATATCTAGTATTGAAACTAGTAAAGTAAGAACATAAAGGTGCAAGAGCTCTCGCTGTCTGTGACTCGAATCTCTCTAGTGTTCCCGTGCAGAAAGTGGGAGATAATTTTAGAGCATAAAAACACTTAATAGTTGTTGAGAACTCAATCTACTAACTTTCCCACTTGGTCTCTTTTGAAATCTTATTATGACTCATCCCCATACCGTCGGCCAGGTACAAGTCAATTCAATCCTCTCCCTTTCGATTTCGAGCACTCATGCAATGAATGAGAGCGAGCAAGATTAGTTGACACTTAGGATGTCAAAGAGAATAAATGATGGGGAAAGAAGTCAAAAAAATATGAAAGTCTCACACCAATGAGGACAACCTTAGGCTAGGTTAGGCCTAATGGTATGGATATGGTGTGAGGAGTAGGGATTTCCATGAAACGGATGCACAATGAGCTATGAGTATATGAAAACTCTCCAACGGAACTAGTGAGGGACGGGGGTGCATCCAACTTGCTTGCTCGTGAAGACCTAAAGTTATTTTGAGGAAGCTCATCATTGAAATATACAAGCCAAGTACTATAGTGCAAAGGTCCCCACTTAGTTATGCATGAATGAAGTGAAATCTCTCTATGAAGTACAAGTGCTACTTTAAAGCACAAGTGTGGATCTTTTAAAAAGGTATAGTAGTGTTGCCTCCTTCTCTCTTTTTTTTATTTTTTTTTATTTTTGTGTTCTCTTTAGCTCTTTCTATTTATCTCTTATTTGTTATCTTAAGGATATTTTCATGTTTCCTCTTTTGGAATCATTTAGTTGTGTTCTTTTTGGACCTTTTCCTCAATTTAAGGGCAACAATCTGTATATTATAAGGATGAAGAAGATCAACACACTTTTACAAGGTACTCATATAAAAGCCAAAACCCTATCATGATGTATACAAATGTATGCCTCTGCTATTGTAGCAGGATACACAATGATACTAACGCGTCATGTAGCAATTTTCAGGGCAAAGTCCAACTATCACGCGGCTCTACGACCAAGAAAAAGCATGTATGACAATGAAAAATCAAGTCATGAGAAGATGAATGTTGCATGACAATGTATCTCAGAAAGGCTATGGAAGATATAATGAGTCTTATGATGACAGAGCGTATTATGCCAATGTTTTTATCTTTCTTTTTATGTACGCATTTTCGGTATTTAAAAATAGTTTTTTCGGCTCACTCGGTTTTCGCGCGTTTTTTTATATTTTGGTGGAAAAAAATCGAAATCTTATTTCAAAATATATGTTTTTAAAGTTAAAAAAAAGACACGATTATGCATCTCGCGGAGGCACGAATTTGCTTCCGCCCTCCATTGGGCTCCTATTCGACACACATGTGCGCCTGAATCAAACTGTCGCTTAAAGCCGTGTTACAATGGAAAGAGTTGGACAGAGTGATATTTTCTTTCCTATGTAACATGCATTTGTATGGAAAAAGATAAATGATGTGATTTAATTTCCTTTACGGATGTTATTATGGAAGGAGTTGGAAGGTGTGAGATTTAAATTGTGCTGAGTTGTGCTCATCGTCAAAATAATCCGGGTTATTGATCGAAAGCAATTGAACGCGTAAGATTAAATGTATCCCAACATGTCTGCTCTTATAGAAGTAGTGAAGATGGAGATGGAGATAATGTTTATGATTGTATACATATCATGATTGTATATAATCATTATGTTTTCATATCCATAGATCGTTATCCAATTGTATTTATATCTAGTACTTCACCCGAGATCGATATACATCATGCAACTCTAAGTATCAAGTAAAAATCAGAACATTGCAATAAGCAAAATGATATAGATACTGTATTCTCTTTACCTCTAGTTCATCACCGAGACATAATGTAGATAGTGCATTCAGAAAACACCGTTGTGTTAGTTTGTCGAGTGTGCGACGAGCTTCACTATAAGAGCAGCGTATGCACCCTTGCCTATTCATCACTAATCATGTTGCTAATTAAGGGTATGCCTATGTAAAGATGTAAAGTTGTTTTCATAACAAGAAAAACACATATATTTTTCTAAAAATCATATTTACGATTTACACATAATTAGTTCATGTTTGCTCACTATATGTTATGTGTTCTTCAAAATAGATGGCTCCCCCCCCACCCATCCCCCCACCCAAAAAAACAATATATACCTCCGCCTATTCATCACTAATCACATTGCTAAGGGTATCCCTATGTCAAGTTGTTTCCATAACAACAATGGTACATATTTTGTCTAAAGCTCTTATGTGAGTTTTACGCATAATTAATTAGCATTTGCTCACCATGTTTATGCTATGAACTTCAAAATAGATGATTTTCCAAAACATGTGCATAATAATCTGTATGTTTGTTTAGTAATAAATATTTAAAAATTGAATTAGTCATGTAGAAACGTGTACTGTAGGAAAACTTCTCTCATAATTAATTAGCATTTGCTCATGAGAGAAGTTGTTTTTAAGCATCAGTGAAAGCCCATATGCCAACAGTAATTGCAGTATTATCTCACTTAGTTTTATTAGAACCCTCAATGTTGCATGTTGACAAAAATGGTAAAAGTATTGAATGGTTTTAGAAGCCAGTGGTGGAGTAAACTAATAAAAAGTAGTGTACAAACGTTCCAGAAGCCTAAACTAACAAAAAGTAGTGTAAAACATACAAAATGCATGAGTTAGGCAAGTTAGAAATATTATTTGAAATTTAATCACTTAACTAATCTAAACACCACCACCATTATTATGCATCCCAAAAATAGAGGGGGAAAGTCTGGATGATCGGACAATTGAAATTGAGATCGGAACCGGGAATCACCGATGGGTGTTACTGTGCGACCCCACTCAGTCCGGGTGAGCTGCGTCCATGACCACCAACAGCCGGGAACCTGACAACGGAAGACGACTGGAACGGTATTGCGAGCTCGAGCAACGACCCGCGCTTCGATGGCAGGAGAAGCCCTCTGCCGCCCCTCATCATTCTCCCCCGCAACGCAACGAAGTTGCTCTCTAGAAATTGGATATTTATAAGAGGATCTAGAAATACAGAGTAAGGGCGCCGATCCGCATGCTCCAGCAATTCCGTCGTTCATTTGCGATATATCCAAATCCAACGACGCACAAACGAACATCTTATCGATCCGTGGATGCGCTCTCTCGCGTGTAGTTGTGATTTCTCTGTGAGAGAAAAACGTATTTGCCCAATTTAATCTAGTTCAATATAAAAACATAATCGAAATATTATTCAACACGTAGTTTTTTTTTTGTCATCATGTCACTTTGAATGATCTACGACGTTCAAGCCAGTTCTTAAGAAAATCGACACATAATCTTGCCATCCATGAAGGAATCGCGCAAATATACTTTATACTAATTGTTTATACTTTGTATGTCATGTTTTTTCTATCTTACATCATTCTTAGAAAGTACATTTTTTGTTAATGAAGTAACATACTTAGCCATGTCATAATGTTTTCAAATGTTAATTATAACATTATTTATTATACAATTGCAATATATATCCTTTTTGAGTTGTGTAATATATATGATGGTAAATTACCCTTGCACTGTGCTCAATTTAGAACATAATTTGTTAACAAAAGGCCCTCCTTATTTACGCTCGTTGAATTAATTTTTGACAATGGCATATATTATATTATGCACAAATATATATTTGTGTGTGGGGGTGTGCGTTTGTTTGTGTATATTCAAATATCCTACCAAGTTAGAGATATGTAAATCATATGGTTTACATATAGTGACTTCTAGTGTATGAATGGTAAGCATATTTTAAATATTTAGATTAATAAAAAATGAACCAAAATTTGAAAAACACATACAACTTACTATATTTAATTGTGTATATTTTTATTTTATTTCCTTTGGTGTTGCAAAAACATTTTTTAATGAAAAATATGATTATGCTTCAGGGTGGAGCACACTAGAAAAACAGAATTGTGATTCATGATGAGGCACAACTATATTTTCGTGCAAAGCTTTTGTGCAAGGATTTGATTACCATCGGTGCCGTTGACGACTCAGAGAGTCGAAAGTGAGACTCAAAGGCAAAGGTGCAACGTGCACCACCACCACCACGCCTTTGTCAGCCACCATCGACACGAACAAACACGCATTCTTTTCTGTTGAGTTTTCTTTTCGTTTGGTAACGTTATTGGGGCTCTGCATTCGGCTCCGATATCAGGCTAAAGCCCGGTTGTTACCTAGGCAGTCGGTCGGTCCACATTTTAGCTTGTTAACTCTGGACGGACGGACCAAGCCAGCTGTCTCATAACGCTTCCCCAATTGGTCCAACTAATTTACCATCAATGTAATTTAATTTCGTTTTTTCATCTGGGTTATTGGTTTTTGTTGTTCTCTTTTTTTTTCTGATTTTTAGTCGTCTATATATGAAAAAGTGTAAACTGTGTAATGAAATAGTTCATCATATGAATTTCAAAATATTCAACATATATTCAATAACGTTCATTTCATATTAAAAATTATTTGATGCGTATTATAGAAATATTCATCGTATAAAATGGAAAATAGTACTATATATCAAAAAATCATTATATATTAAAACTGTTTAACTAATATAATAAAAACGTTCAATATATACTTTAAAAAGGTTCAACACGTTTACTTTTCTAAAGTATTCAATGTAGATAAAAAAGGTTCACTGTATGTTATGATTTTTTTAAATATAAAATGAATAAAATGGAACAGAATATGGAACCAAAAAAGTGAAGAAATGAAAAACAAAACAAAAAATGTATTGAGCCGGCCCATCTGAAGTGCCTTTCGGTGAAATGTCGCAATTTGAATGCACACATGCCTCGAATAGGATTCTCAGTCTCACTTGATGGTATTGACTACTCTGCGGGTACCCCTTGCGACGATTTCTAGCGTGTTTGCATGGTGCGTTTAGCCGCCATTATATATTACAAGTGCATCGTGTTATGTATCGAATATTTTTTTATGTGTATTTTGTCTGATTTCCTTTCGTATTGCAAAAAAAACATTTTTAATGAAAAATATGATTATGCTTCAGAGTGGAGCACACTAAAAAAACAGAATTGTAATCATGACGAGGCACAACTATATTTTCGTGCAAAGCTTAAATATGCTTAAAAAAATGAAAAACATAGTGGTGCTTCGGGGTGAAGCACAATTTTACTTCGTCAGAAGTTAAAAATACATTTATGTCTCTCGCGGCTTTTCAAAAAGGTAAAACACAGTTATGCTTCACAACAAAGTAGAGCTGGGATCCCGAGAAGTGAAAAACACAAACTATATATTTTTTGTTTCCCTTTTCATCTTTTTTTACTGATTTTTCTTTTTTTCTAAAAAGAAGTTCCTTCAAACTCATCAACATGGGATTTACTTTAGAAGTCGCGAGAAATGCAATGACAAAAAATAGTTCATTATTTGGACGCACAAGTTAGATAAAGTAGTTTCTAATATGTCCTACATGATGTTAGAATATTGGGCCCATTAGTGGGAAGCCCATATAAGCAAGCCTGAGAAATCTTAAATTGGCCCATGTGCAATGGCAGATTTTGGAGGTGCATGGGGTGCTAAAGTTTAGTACCACCCCGCTAGTTTCCGGAGAGAAACACCTCTTTATAAGGTGGAGTGCATACACACTTGGTGTGCAAGTAAAAAGAGAAGGCTCTCTCTCGCGCACTCCTCCTCCGCCGTCGGTATTGTGGGCTACTGAACCGACTCAAACGTTTTGTGCGATGTGGACGGCCCGCTGCTCTATATATTGCCGTCCGTTGCGTTGCACCAAAACACCGAACCAATCTAGTTTGCCACACCTCGTACCTTGCGCCGCCATCGTAGTCTACTTCATTCCAAGCACCGGCGTTTGGGAGAGCAGGTCTCCGGAACCAGTCGCCTTTGTGATCCTGTACGGGAGAGGGCGAATTAGGTTTTTGGGAAGCGCTTTGCGCGACTGCTTGCCGCTTCCACCACGGTTCGTCTTCCAGCCGGAGCTGCGGATCGTCTCCGCAGGCGTCGTCTTCTTCGACCTTTCTTCAACAACGTCATCGTCAACAACCTCACCGCCGATCTCGCCGCGGCGAACCTGTCTGCCTCCTCTGCAAACGTTCGGTATGTGCAGCGTATTCCGAACTATATGTTTACTATGAATATGTTCGCGTATGTGTTGATACTGTTCATGTTGATCAATGCTTCTAGTATTTTTGTGTTTCACATGTTAGTAGCTACTATAGCCATGTTTAATATTCTGGAATTAATCATTAAATTGTTGCCTAATTCTCCAACAATCCAAAAACCTAATTGTAGGCAATTTCGTTATTCAACTATGGCTGGTTATACCGATGCAATGAAACATGATCGCTTCACCGATGGTATGGGCTTTAAGAGATGGCAGATTAAGTGCCAGCTCTGCCTCGAGGCCATGGGTGTGTGGGAAGTTAGTAATGGTCCTTCTGGAGGAACTCAATCTGAGGAAGCTCAGAATAAGTTCAAGAAAGACACTACTATCTTCCGTGGCTGTGTTCTGAGTGTTCTTGATGCTCGTCTGTGTGATGTGTATATGCACATAGAAGACGACAAAGAGCTTTGGGATGCACTGAAAGCAAAATTCGGTGCAACCGATGTAGGCAGTGAGCTGTACATCATGGAGAGCTTTCACGACTACAAGATGGTGAATAACCGTGGAGTAGTCGAGCAGGCTCATGAGATACAGTGCATTGCGAGAGAGCTTGAGCTTCTCAAGCGTGCCTTACCTGACAAGTTTGTGGCTGGGTGCATTATTGCAAAGTTGCCTCAATCTGAGGAAGCTCAGAATAAGTTCAAGAAAGACACTACTATCTTCCGTGGCTGTGTTCTGAGTGTTCTTGATGCTCGTCTGTGTGATGTGTATATGCACATAGAAGACGACAAAGAGCTTTGGGATGCACTGAAAGCAAAATTCGGTGCAACTGATGCAGGCAGTGAGCTGTACATCATGGAGAGCTTTCACGACTAAAAGATGGTGAATAACCGTGGAGTAGTCGAGTAGGCTCACGAGATACAGTGCATTGTGAGAGAGCTTGAGCTTCTCAAGTGTGCCTTACCTGACAAGTTTGTGGCTGGGTGCATTATTGCAAAGTTGCCTCCGTCATGGGGGAACTTCGCCACAACCCTTAAACACAAGAGAACGGAGATATCGGTCGAAAGTCTGATAGCGTCTCTTGATGTTGAGGAGAAAGATTGGGCTAAGGACACTGCTGAGAAAGGTGGTGAAGGTCAGTCTATGGCCAATATGGTGCAAAGAAACCCTCACCACGGCAAGAGCAAGGCCAAGTGCAAACCTGCTTTCAACATGCCAAACAAGACTACTTCCTTCAAGAAGAAGAAGAAGAAGAAGATGCTGAACAAATCTGAGCTAGAGTGCTACACTTGTGGAGAGCTCGGCCACTTCTCCGTGGACTGCCCAAATCGAGCAGACAAGAAAGGGAAGAAGGCCAGGAACGTCAACGTTGTGACCGCTAGCAACACTGATGGGTATGATAATTTACCATATGTGCTTTCAGTATTTCAATCTCCATGTTGGTGGATTGATACGGGTGCTAATGTTCACATGTGTGCTGACATCTCTATGTTCACTTCTTACCAGTTCAAGCGGGATTCCACCGTCCTAATGGGGAATGGGTCGCATGCTTCTGTTCGTGGTGTTGGCACGGTAGATCTGAAGTTTACTTCAGGGAAGATCGTGCAGCTGAGGAACGTGCAGCATGTCCCTACTATGAACAAGAATCTCGTTAGTGGTTCTCTTCTTTGCCGAGATGGGTTTAAGTTAGTCTTCGAGTCCAATAAAGTTATAGTGTCAAAGTTTGGACAATTTATTGGTAAAGGTTATGAGTGCGGAGGTTTGTTCCGCTTTTCTTTATCGGATTTCTGTAATAAATCAGTAAACCATATTTGTGGCAGTGTGGATTGGGATGCTAATGTTTGGCACTCTCGTTTATGTCATGTTAATTTTGGTTTAATGAGTAGACTTTCCAGCATGAGTTTAATTTCTACTTTCACCATTGCCAAAGGTTCTAAGTGCCATAGTTGTGTGCAATCTAAGCAACCTCGGAAGCCTCATACGGTCGCCGAGGAGAGAAACCTGGCACCTCTAGAACTCGTACATTCTGATATGTGCGAGATGAATGGCGTGTTGACAAAAGGTGAAAAGAGATATTTCATGAATTTAATTGATGATGCTACTAGGTTCTGCTATGTTTATTTGTTGCAAACTAAAGATGAAGCTTTAGACTACTTTAAGATCTATAAAGCGGAGGTAGAAAATCAATTAGAGAGAAAGATCAAACGTCTTAGGTCGGATCGTGGTGGCGAGTATTTCTCCAATGTGTTTGATGAATTCTGTAAGGAACACGGTATTATTCACGAGAGGATGCCTCCCTATTCGCCCCAATCAAACGGGGTTGCTGAGAGGAAAAACCGCACGCTTACCGACTTGGTGAACGCCATGTTGGACACTGCTGGTCTATCTAAGGCATGGTGGGGGGAGGCTTTATTGACTTTGTGTCATGTCCTAAATAGAGTTCCTAACAAGAATAAAGATAAGACACCTTATGAGGAGTGGTCTGGGAGAAAACCATCACTTTATTATTTCCGCACTTGGGGTTGCTTAGCAAAAGTCAACGTTCCAATTTCTAAGAAACGTAAACTTGGACCAAAGACAGTGGATTGTATAATTCTAGGCTATGCACAGCGTAGCATCTGCTATAGATTTTTAGTGGTTAAATCTGAGGTTCCTGACATGCATGTTGATACTATTCTAGAATCTCGTGATGCAACATTTTTTGAGAACATGTTTCCTATGAAGGATATGCATAGCATTGGTAGAGTTTCTTCTGAAATATTTACTGAATCTAGTACACCTATTGATATTTCTGAACAACCCCATATTGAGGAAGTCTTTGAGAAGGATGACAATGAAGCTCCTAAGAGGAGCAAGAGACAGAGGGTTGAAAAATCCTTTGGTGATGATTTCATTGTGTACCTTGTGGACAATACTCCTACGACCATTGCAGAGGCATTTGCATCTCCTGATGCGGATGACTGGAAAGAAGCTGTCCATAATGAGATGGACTCGATTCTTTATAATGGAACGTGGGAATTATGTGAATGACCCTACGGCTGTAAACCTGTGGGTTGTAAGTGGGTGTTCAAGAAGAAGCTAAAGTGTGATGGTACGATTGAAAAGTACAAGGGCTACACCCAGCGTGAAGGCGAAGATTATTTTGACACCTATTCACCTGTTGCTAGACTTACCACCATTCGAGTACTACTATCCCTGGCTGCCTCCTATGGTCTGATCGTTCATCAAATGGACGTAAAGACAGCTTTCCTTAACGGAGAGTTGGAAGAGGAAATTTATATGGATCATCCTGATGGGTTTGTGGTAAAAGGTGAAGAAAGAAAGGTGTGCAAATTGTTGAAATCTTTGTATGGGCTGAAGCAAGCACCTAAGAAATGGCATGAGAAGTTTGACAGAACTCTAACTTCTGCGGGCTCTGTCATTAATGAGGCTGATAGGTGTGTTTATTATCACCATGATGGGGGCGATAGTGTTATATTATGCTTGTATGTTGACGATATACTAATTTTCGGAACAAGCATGATAGTGATAAATGAGGTCAAGTCTTTTCTATCAAAGATCTTTGATATGAAGGATCTGGGACAAGCTGATGTGATCCTGAACATTAAGCTGATTAGGGATGAGAGTGGGATTACGTTGACGCAATCACACTATGTTGAGAAGGTCTTGAACCGCTTTGGTTTTATAGACAGCAAGCCTTCTCCAACACCCTATAACCCCAGTGTGACACTCAGAAAAAATAAGAAAGAATCGAGAGATCAACTAAGATATTCTCAAGTGATCGGTTCACTCATGTACCTTGCGAGCGTGACGAGACCTGACATCTCTTTTGCTGTGAGCAAATTGAGCAGGTTCATGTCTAACTCGGGTATTGATCATTGGCATGCACTTGAAAGGGTCATGCGCTATCTGAATGGTACAATGAGTTATGGGATTCACTATTCAGGGCACCCTGCTGTGCTTGAGGGATATTGTGATGCGAACTGGATCTCAGATGTTGATGAGATCTATGCCACAAGTGGATATGCGTTTCTTCTTGGTGGTGGCATAGTATCATGGAGGTCTTGCAAACAGACCATATTGACGAGGTCAACCATGGAAGCAGAACTTGCTGCTTTAGATACAGCTTCTGTTGAGGCAGATTGGCTGCGTGAGCTCTTGATAGACTTGCCGGTGGTTGAGAAACCATTACCGCCCATCCTTATGAACTGTGACAACCAAACGGTTATTACAAAAGTGAACAGTGCTAAGGATAATGCAAAGTCATTGTAAGTGCATCAAGTGCCTTCCCCTTGAGGTTTTGGAGTTTGATGACAAAACGGTTAAGGGACTGATGTGTTTGTGAGTATACACAGGAGAACAGTCCCTGATGAGGTGTTTAACCACCAATGTCGACCCCCCAAAATGTTGAGGAACATTGGAGAAATCGGTGTGTTTCCTGAAGAATGAAGTTGCGCGAAATCCTGAGGAAGTAGGATCCTGAAGCGTTCGGTTGAAGCTGAAGCTGAAGACGATCCTGAGGAAGTTCGCGCTGAAGACGAAGTTGAAGCGTAGTCTTCGCTAAGACCTTTTATACTTCTTAAGTCATAGGAAACCACCGCACTTTTGGAGGGGTTGAAGAAAACGAGTTCCTAAGGTCTGAGGAAGTGCTCAGTTAGGAATCCTGAAGAAAAACCCTGAGGAAATCTCCTGCAGTAGAAGTTCAGTTCCTCGGGTGTCTGAGACGTTGTTCTTCAGGACACTGAGGAATCTGTCTTCGGTTGAGGAGTCTGGAGACTGCGAGTGCAGTTCTCCTGAAGAGAGTTATCTCCTGCAGTAGAAGTTCAGTCCTCATGTGTCTGAGACGTTGTTCTTCAGGACACTGAGGTAACTAACTTCGGTTGAGGAGTCTGGAGAGAGAATACTTTGACTGTGCCACGTGTTGCGTGGTGAGAGGCTAGAATCTGTCTAGCAACGGTCATTTCCGAGGGCATGAGAGTAATTGCATGCATGGGCATTTATGTCCTTTCACCTCGAGTTGCTCCGCGGCTATAAATAGCCACCCCCAGCCCCATTTGTGGGTTGTCTGCTCTGAGAGAAAAACTGACACTTGTCATTTGAGAGCAACCCACCTCTGAGGAAACTGAAGAACCTTTGTGAGGAAAACCACCAGCCTGAGTAGTTGAGCATTTCTGAGGAAGTCGGTTCGAGTGATCCGAAGCTTTTTACTCTTGAAGACTGTGATCTTCCAGCCGGTGTAGATGTCTTCAGTCTGAGGAAGTCAAGATGCAATTGTGACTTCCCGGAGTGACTGAGTCTGTGAAGGTTTCGGGAGTCTACCTTGAAGACTCACCTGAGTTATTGGACGGAGTCTGAGGACTTTAGTTCAAGGAGAACAAGGTGAAGACTATGTCTTCTGAGTTGAATCTCAGCCTCTCCAACCAGACGTAGAGTTGTCACAGCAACTTGAACTGGTCTACCAAACCAATGTCTTCAATCTCTTAAGCTTCAGTATTTGATATGATATGCTTCAGCTCTCCCTCTGCTCTTTGTCTTCATACTATGCATCTGAAGCACTTCTGCTTATTTGAATTGATTTATTTCTGTTGCATTATGATGAGCTGCCCTAATGATTACATTCTGTGAAGTTTTATTTCTTCATGATTTTGGTTACTTCTTCAGCTTCATGATTTTCTTCAGCTTCATGATTGCTTTAGTCCTGAAGAAAACCAAAATCTGGTAGTAAAATTGAAAATCTCCCATTCACCCCCCTCTGGTCGATATATTGCACTTTCAATTGGTATCAGAGCAAGGTACTCCCTTGTTCTGTGTGATTCGGTTTAACCACCTGGAGTTTTAGTTATGTCGACCTCAGGTACAATGAGCGTTGCCTCAAACTGTCCCATCTTTGACGGGACAGACTATCCATATTGGAAGAATAAGATGAGGATGCATCTTGAAGCCATTGACAAGGATCTGTGGGATATTGTTGATCAAGGCATTTCTGAAGCAAATCTGATGACTGCTCCTGAAGTTGTCAAGAGGAACTGGCAGCTTGATGCAAAAGCTCGAAGCATCATTGGTGGTCATCTCAACAAGGCTCAGTTCAACCGTATCAGTGGTCTGGATACTGCAAAGAAGATATGGACAAGACTATCTAAAGTCAATGAAGGAGTCTCTGCTCAACGAGACTCTCGGGTTGATACACTCCGCAGTCTCTTCAACAGGTTCAAGAGGCTGGACAATGAGCACGTGCAACAAACCTTTGACAGACTCACTGACATATCCAATGAACTTCAAGCACTGGGTGCCGCTGATATCACAGATCATGAAGTTGTGAAGAAACTACTGAGGTCACTGGATGACTCATTTGAGTTCCTATCACTGATGATTCAAGAAAGGCCTGACTTCAAGACTCTGGATCCAGCGGACATTCTCGAGCGCCTCAATGCTCATGAACTGAAGCTCTCTGAAAAACGAGATTTGTACAGCTCCACGCCTAAGGTCCGCGCGCTAAAAGCTAGAGCACGAAGAGTGTCCTCTGATAAAGAGTCTGAGGCTGATACTGATGATCCTGAAACCCTCAGCCGTGAACTTGCTCTTCTCACCAGAAAGTTTCAAAGATTCACGAAGAAGAATCGCTTCGGAAATTCCTCAAGATCGTCCTCAAGAAAAAGCAAAGATGATGACTCTGTCGAAGCAAGAAAGAGAGTCTGCCACAAGTGCAAGAAACTTGGGCATTACATCGCTGAGTGTCCTCTGTGGGAAAAGGAAGCTAGACTGAAGAAGAAGAAGAAAGGGAAAGATGACAGTTCTGATGAAACGACTAAGAAGAAATCCTCAAGATCCTCAAAGCCTGTTGGATACAGGAATAGCAGTTCCCATAAGGCTCGCGCATATCTCGGAAAAGAATTTGACTCAGAAGAATCTGGTTCCAACCCTGATGCTGAGGAAGAAGAATCTGAAGAATCTGAGGGTGTGGCCGGTCTGGCTCTTGCCATGACGCTTGTCTCAAAGTCAATCTTCAGCACTGAGGAATCTGGTCTATCACATGTTGATGATGAAGCTGAAGACACAGCCCCTTCCTTCTGCTTCATGGCCAAGTCCTCCAAGGTATCTTCTTACTCATCATCAGATGATCCCTCTGATGAAGAACCTGATGAAAACTATGCTAAACTTGCTAAACTTGCATCTAAGCAACAACATGCACTTGAAAAGATTCAGATCTCACTAAACAAGAGTGATGATATGTTGGTTGAGGAAATGACGAAGACTCAAAAGTTGACTGATGAATCAAAAATTCTTCAGTCAAAGTTTGATGACTTGTTCAATCTTCATGAGGCACTCCTTATCGATCATGAAAAGCTGGCTCATGAGTTACTCATGAGGAAACAAGAACTTGAACGCGTAAGGATGTCTCATGACGATCTGAGGAAAGAAAATGATTCACTCCTCTCCCAACAGATCATCATGCCACAAGAAGGATTTAATCCTCCCTGTTTAAAATGCATTGAACATGATCGTATCATCTCTGTGCCTAGTTCCTCAATGTCTACAGACTCTGTTATTTCTATTGCTTATGTGGTATCTAACCCCTCATCTGAGGATACCATAGACATTGCTGAAGAAAATGCTAGGTTGAAGAGTCTACTGGAAACCGGTATGTTCAAGAGTCTGAAAGGACATCAGACCCTTTGTGACATCCTCAAGAAATAGATCCTCAACAGGAACCCGAGGAAAGAAGTTGTGATGAATGAGTCTTTTGACTCAAACTATAAACTGTTTAAGAATGGTAATGGTGAGGTATTCGCCAGATACATCGGAACTAACTGCAGGAACGGTCCTCCAGTCAAGCAGATCTGGGTTCAGAAGGACCTCATCACTAACCTTCTTGTGAATGCAGATGCAAATGAGTTGAGGATGTCCTCAATGGACAATTCTTCAAAAAGTCATGAATATGAGCATGTTTCATCTAATCACTTTGTTCACAGGGAAGCTCAGAACAAGAATGCTTACTCCTATGATTATCCTGATACCTCACCCGTGAGGCAATACTCTCCTCGTCGTTCCTCAAATGCTTCAAAACCACCCGTGCGAATGTGGGTGGTTAAGAAGAACTAATCTCTTCTATAGGAACGCGTCCTGAGGCAAACTAACCATATTGCAGATCCTATGCCCAGGACGAAAATTATGTGTCAGCTGAAGAATATTGTTATACTGAAATCCTGAGGCTTAAAATCCTGAGGAATACATTCCTGAAGAATACACGAATTCTTCAAACTGATGCTGGCTCATAACTTGTTGTGTGAGATACTAACTCTTCTGTAGGAAAATTCTTCGGGAAGAACTGAATGGATTATGGATAGTGGATGCACGAATCATATGACTGGTGACATAAATCTTCTCTGAGTCCTTCATCGAAGAAAACAATTGCATTCGCTAACCATCATAATCACAAGCTATATCAAATGGATGTAAAAAGTGCATTCCTCAATGGTAATGTCGAGGAAGAAGTATATGTTGCTCAACCTCCAGGTTTTGAAGACGCAAAGAAGCCTGATATGGTGTACAGATTGAAGAAAGCTCTGTATGGACTGAAGCAAACCCCATGGGCTTGGTATGACACATTGCGTGACTTCCTCATCAGCAAGGGCTTCAAATTCGTCAGCAACGCAATGGCACCTTCATCTCTCAAGAGAAGTACCTCAAGAAATGCCTCAGGAAACTCGGGGTGCAAGACTGCAAAGGTATCAAGACCCCGATGCCTACAAACGGATGCCTCGGTCCTGATGAAAATGGCAAGGAGTACGATCAGAAGGTATACCACTCCATGATTGGTTCTTATGTGCTTCAAGACCTGACTCCTGAAGCACAACACACGATGCGTCGTACTCCTCAAATCATGAGGAACTACCTTGCTAAGTGTGAAGAAATTAACGTGGAATTGACTCAAGATCCATACGAAAATTGTATGGTATCAAGTGTCACATTCCCTACAAGGTGGGTAGTGCCACCGCCCAAACACCTCAGGATTTGTTGTTCCTCAACTTCCTCAGGATTTGATGTTACTCAGCTTCCTCATGATTCGAAGTCTTCATTACTGATGATTACCGTGTTTGTCCTCAACAGCGTTCACCTATAGTTATTGATCTTCAGCTTTTGCTTCTTCATCTAGGTGAACGTGATCGGACCCGTCCCTCTGTGCTCACTTATCTAATCTGTCTATCTCATATGCGTTCAGCCGGAAATCATGTATTCCTCAGCCTGAGATCATTTATCTTCATCCTCAACCTTTGTCCTCAAGTTCCTCAAATCACAGATTTTCTGTTACAACTGTCTTCAATTTGTTGCGATTTTACCGCACGTCATGCTTATCCACCATTAAGATATCCACTGAGGATCCCAACAATACGGGGCAATCTGGTCCACAAACTTCGCAACCCCTCAGCTTTCACCCCTCTATAAATAGCCATCTACCCCCTCCTCCGGTCATTTACCCCCGACGCTTCTCTCACTCACGCGCCGCCGCCCTTGAGCTCCTCAAGCTCGAGCGCTAACGTCGCCTGAGTTCGCCGTCGCCGGAGACGAAGACTTGTTGTTCCTCAGCATTCGCCTTAAGTCTGGTATGCTTATTCCTCAGTGGATTATTCCTCAGTGTATTATTCCTCAGTACTGTTGTGTCCTCAAGCCAGTTAAATCCTCAACTGTACTGCTAGCTTTCTGAGACCTATACCTATGCCTCACTCCTTTGTTTTCCTCAGCCTATTCCTCATGAACGCATATAACCGTACCCCACTTCCCTCGCAACTTAATTCTGTCACAGGTACATGTCAGCTGAGGAATCGTATGGTTCTCATAGTCTCACTTCATTTGCAGCTCAGCTCGAACGTACAATTCCTCAGTCTCCTCAGCTAAAGAAAATGGCTCCTCGGCGCAAGCACACTGATACTGCTAGAGACCTACCTCCTGATCTCTATGAGAAACTGAAGACTCCAGAACGTGAAACTGCTGATGATCGTAAGAAAAGAGTCCAGAAGATCACAAGAGAATGGGCCAAGCGTTGGGTTGCCTATCAATGGCTTAATCCTCAACATGAGGAGATGTTTGCAGTTAATCCGCCACTGAAGACCTTGGGTATCAAGGCTCGACCTCCACCTGCACCAGGCGTCATTCCTGATCCCACAACAATGCACACTCCTGAAGACTTTCCTGATGCATATGCTCAATATCTCAAGCGCAGTCGGAGCCGTGTCAGGGATCTGGTTCGTGACATGACTGCATCAATACAGATTCCGCCTCAGGATCAGTCTCAACCCAAACAACAACCTCCGCCTCAGCACCGCAAAAAGGCTCCCGGCATGAAACCCTCCCAGAAGACCTCAGCTCAGCCTCAAGTTATTGGCTCCTCATGTCAACGCACGGATGGGGCTGCCCCCTCCTCAAGGATACGCACTGATGAATCTGGTGCTCCTGAGGCCTCAACCACAATGCCTCAGTCTCAGCTGAAGACCAAAACTGTTCTTCAACGCGGCCCTCGCCCCTCACCGAAGAAAACTGCTATGCGGGGCGCCATTCATCATACTCCTTCATCCTCTGATGATGAAGATGAATTTGAGGATTTGGCCGGCTTCGTCGCCACTGAAGCTGATAAGATTGAATATGTGCGTGCTGCGGCCAGACGCAAAGCTGAAGCAACGGGTTCAGAAATCCCGCTTCTCCTAGATCCCAAGAAGATCTTGGAGTACATTGAAATTTGGTCTGTTAAGCCTGACACTCCGCTTGATGATTTGGACATCCCGAAAGACATCAAATTCTATGTTCAACAATTCCTCATAAATGAGATTCATCAACGAGATCTTCAGAAACAGTTGAAGGCCAAACTGAAGAAAGTCCTCAGTGACTTCAAGAAGAGACCTATCACTGATGTTACTCCTCAGGAGTTTATTGAGCATCAATGTGAAGTTCAACGACTCAACATTGAGTTCGCTTCCAACCGGACTTATATCGGAAAATCCAAGGAACGGATCTCACAATAGATGGCAAAGTTGATGAAGCTTCGACAGCCTGCTTCCTCAGTACCCACCGATGCTTCTGCCAAAAGCCTCAAGCGCACGCCTGAAGCCCAACCCTCAACTCCACCTGCTGCGAAGAAGCCTACTGTTGAAGAACCCATTGATGCTACACCACTTTCATCAGCTCCTCCGACAAATCAGGCAGCCGATACCACCGCTCATGTTACTGCTGCCTCAACTCCACCTCAGAATCCTCAGCGCAGTTTAATCGTCTTCACTCCACCCCCTGCTGCAACACCAATTGTTCCAACTCTACCGTCCCCACCGCCACCAGTTATCACTGAGATTGAAAACATGGACGTCGACATTATGGATGATGGAACTCCTCGTGTTCATGATGAGGATTACGGGCTGACCAACTCGCCCACTCATACGGTCTTCTCACCTGATCCTCACTCCAACACCGTGACCGAGGTGCTTCCTGATACTTCTCTACAGTCTGAAGAATCAGTTGGTGCCTCGTCCTCAGCGTCTGAAGCTGATGACCCTGAAGCCACAAGTGCTCCCACAAATTCTGCTGCTGATAATGATGCTGCAGCAACCACTACAACTGATACTGATGCTGCTGAACCTACCACTGCTGATCCTCAGCCTGACCCACCAGCCGCTGAAACTGAAGCTGAAGCCGAGCAAAGCACAAATGCCCCTCCTGAAGCAGAAAACAGTACAAATGTTGATGCTGAAGCCTCAAAGGATGGCTCTGAAGACAAACAGGCTACATCACCTCGTCTTCCCAAGGACCTCACCACATCTGTGCCTGAAGCATCTGCAGCAGCTCCGCCTCAACCTCAAGCCCCTCTTCAGATTGAAGTGCCTCAAACGCCTTCACCACCTCAAGGCCCAGTTCAAGCTCGGTCCTTGTGTCCAAAGCAGAAGCAACCATTCTTCCGTGATCTTGAAGCTGATGACACTCCAAGCTTTGATGCTACTGACTTCTTCAACGCCATGAGTTTCTTTCAAGAAGGGATTCAAAATCCGTATCACTCTGCTCCACCTCGAAAGCTGCTGAGGTTCTAGACTGCCACTCAGAAGAACTACTATGCTTCAGTGCTCTACAAGCAAAACAAACTGTTTCCTCACAAGCACATCCCTCTGATGGATATGGAAGCCCTTCCTTGCTTCAACAATGTGCTTCAGGATCTGCATCATGCCAAGCTGCTTCAGTTCTGCTCTGAATGCATACACTGGAATGAAGAGCTTGTGCTTCAGTTTTATGCCACGTTGTATGTTTCAGGAAATCCTCTGGATATCAACACCTGGGTCCTCGAGTGGATGACTGAGCATCATCATTACACCATCACTGTTCCTAAAGCAATTGACATTCTTGAGTTGCCTCAGTGCACATCCCCTGCTGCCTGCTCCTATGGGTCTCAAATACTTCGAAATGACCTGATGAACATGCTCATGAAGCCTCAGGCCCCTGAAGCCCCAGCTCGCACAAAGTTTCCAGTCTCTGAGCTTCAGTATCTGCCGAGCACAATGTATCGGATTCTGGCGAAGACCTTCTGCCCCATCAAAGGCTATGAATCCTCTGCTGAAGAAGTCATTGGTGTCATGAAGAACATACTTCGCAACCTCTGTATGTCTGGGCCAATCAATATTCCTGACTTCTTCTTCAGAACTATGGTTGATGCTGCACAGAATCCGCATATCCTGAAGCCATACGCGCCTTGGATCATGAAGCTAATTCGTGCAGTGACTAGAATTGATTTCCAACCTGATCACCCGAATCACAGGACTTATCTGCCACCTGTCGAACTGCTTCAGCATACTATTGCTTCAAATGACAAAGGCAAAGGCATCTTCTATGAAGAAGTTCTCCCGACCAATTCCCTCGGTGGAAATATTCGTCATCCTCAGTCTCGCACAACTGATGAAACAAGAACTCATGCCTCAACTGAGGAAACAACTCAGGCTCGAGTGATGACAGATCGAGAGCTTCTGATTAGTCTTCATCAGAAAGTTGATAGAAATCATGATTGGGTAAAGCGTCAGTTTTCTGAGATTCTCAGCTATATGGCCCACACGCATTCTTTTGTGAAGAAAGTGCATCAGTATGCTCATCATACATATCAACATCTTGATGCACTGATGCGAGAAGTAATCACCCCTGAAGATCTTGCCAAGTTGGAGCTTCAACAGCCTCCAATTCCTACCATCAGACCCCCAAGACAATTCAGACGCTGCACAACTCCTCCTCCGGCAATGGATTCTTATTCTTCAAACCAGGAGATGACTGCTGAAGAAGCTGAAGACACTGCTGGATGTCCTCACACTGCAACAGATTGCCTCAGGCGTGACTCATCTCAGCCTTGAAGCAACTTAAAAAGGGGCGTTAGCTTCAGTTTTTCCCTTTTTGTTCATTTTATGACAAAGGGGGAGAAATCTGTTAGTCTTCAAGCGAGTTTTAGTTATGGGGTTCTTCAGTTACAACTCTCGTTCTTCAGATTTTTTTTTGTAACGAGTTGTAAACTGTAATTTTGGTGTTTGCCTGATACTATTCCTCAGTTACCACATGATATTTATCATATATGCATGTGATTGTCTCTGCAAATACCTCTCAGTGCGTTGTTTAAATTCCTCAAACACTTCATAACATGCACTGCTTCAGAAATGCCTGAATATAGGGGGAGCTTCTCATATACCTCAAAATGCTAAACATTCTTCAACTTTTATGCATATCCTCAGGGGGAGCTTCACTATATTCAGCTTAAATGTTAAAAATGTTCTTCAAAGTTTATTTTCTTCAAACTCATAATTTTATCCCCGTTGAAGCTTAACATGCTTGTCATCAAATCACCAAAAAGGGGGAGATTGTAAGTGCATCAAGTGCCTTCCCCTTGAGGTTTTGGAGTTTGATGACAAAACGGTTAAGGGACTGATGTGTTTGTGAGTATACACAGGAGAACAGTTCCTGATGAGGTGTTTAACCACCAATGTCGACCCCCCAAAATGTTGAGGAACATTGGAGAAATCGGTGTGTTTCCTGAAGAATGAAGTTGCGCGAAATCCTGAGGAAGTAGGATCCTGAAGCGTTCGGTTGAAGCTGAAGCTGAAGACGATCCTGAGGAAGTTCGCGCTGAAGACGAAGTTGAAGCGTAGTCTTCGCTAAGACCTTTTATACTTCTTAAGTCATAGGAAACCACCGCACTGTTGGAGGGGTTGAAGAAAACGAGTTCCGAAGGTCTGAGGAAGTGCTCAGTTAGGAATCCTGAAGAAAAACCCTGAGGAAATCTCCTGCAGTAGAAGTTCAGTTCCTCGGGTGTCTGAGACGTTGTTCTTCAGGACACTGAGGAATCTGTCTTCGGTTGAGGAGTCTGGAGACTGCGAGTGCAGTTCTCCTGAAGAGAGTTATCTCCTGTAGTAGAAGTTCAGTCCTCATGTGTCTGAGACGTTGTTCTTCAGGACACTGAGGTAACTAACTTCGGTTGAGGAGTCTGGAGAGAGAATACTTTGACCGTGCCACGTGTTGCGTGGTGAGAGGCTAGAATCTGTCTAGCAACGGTCATTTCCGAGGGCATGAGAGTAATTGCATGCATGGGCATTTATGTCCTTTCACCTCGAGTTGCTCCGCGGCTATAAATAGCCACCCCCAGCCCCATTTGTGGGTTGGCTGCTCTGAGAGAAAAACTGACACTTGTCATTTGAGAGCAACCCACCTCTGAGGAAACTGAAGAACCTTTGTGAGGAGAACCACCAGCCTGAGTAGTTGAGCATTTCTGAGGAAGTCGGTTCGAGTGATCCGAAGATTTTTACTCTTGAAGACTGTGATCTTCCAGCCGGTGTAGATGTCTTCAGTCTGAGGAAGTCAAGATGCAATTGTGACTTCCCGGAGTGACTGAGTCTGTGAAGGTTTCGGGAGTCTACCTTGAAGACTCACCTGAGTTATTGGACGGAGTCTGAGGACTTTAGTTCAAGGGGAACAAGCTGAAGACTATGTCTTCTGAGTTGAATCTCAGCCTCTCCAACCAGACGTAGAGTTGTCACAGCAACTTGAACTGGTCTACCAAACCAATGTCTTCAATCTCTGGTGCTATCTCTTCAACCTCTTAAGCTTCCGTATTTGATATGATATGCTTCAGCTCTCCCTCTGCTCTTTGTCTTCATACTATGCATCTGAAGCACTTCTGCTTATCTGAATTGATTTATTTCTGTTGCATTATGATGAGCTGCCCTAATGATTACATTATGTGAAGTTTTATTTCTTCATGATTTTGGTTACTTCTTCAGCTTCATGATTTTCTTCAGCTTCATGATTGCTTCAGTCCTGAAGAAAACCAAAATCTGGTAGTAAAATTGAAAATCTCCCATTCACCCCCCCTCTGGTCGATATATTGCACTTTCAGTCATCAAGACACGTTAAAAGACGACTGAAGTCTGTCAGGAAAATGAGAAACTCCGGAGTAATAACTATCTCGTATATACAAACAGACAAAAACCTGGCAGATCCCTTTACAAAGGGACTATCACGAAATGTGATAGATAGTGCATCGAAGGAGATGGGGTTGAGACCCATGAGCGTTACACCATAGTGGTAACCCAACCTATGTGATCGGAGATCCCGTGAATTAGGACCTGGAAAAAACAAGCTAGTGGTGTAACTGGGGAGAGTTTTATTTAACCCTCTCTATGTGAGATGCATAACTCTCAAATTCTGTAAGAAAGGTTGTCAATATGCCTTAATGTGCTTTTGTTGGCTACTCGTAGCAAAGGTGCTGCCCTACAGAGCGACCTTGAAAGAACACACCTATATGAGTCTGACTGTTAAACGTCGCAGTCTATGAGATTTGGGTGATCTCTAGAAAACTCATGAAGAGACCAGGGAGTATGACACATATGCTCCACCCGCGGGGTAGGCTACTGGCAGCCACGTACTGGTTAAGACTTTGAGTGAAGTCTATTGGCACCAAACTTGCAATTCAAGGTTCGTCTATTGTTCAAGTTGTTGATAGATGTAGCTTGAAGTTCTAGGCGGAAGTTCAACTTAACAGTCTCTGCTGAAACACTGGTATATAAAACAAGAATCGAGGTTTGGCAAAATCTCTAAATGGGAATTTGAGATCTAGTGGGGGATGGTTAGAATATTGGGCCCATTAGTGGGCAGCCCATATAAGCAAGCCTGAGAAATGTCAAATTGGCCCATGTGCAATGGCAGATTTTGGAGGTGCATGGGGTGCTAAAGTTTAGTACCACCCCGCTAGTTTCCGGAGAGAAACACCTCTTTATAAGGTGGAGCGCATACACACTTGGTGTGCAAGTAAAAAGAGAAGGCTCTCTCGCGCGCACTCCTCCTCCTCCTCCGCCGCTGTCCGTCTCGTCACGACGCGCCGCGGGTTGCGGGAATGAGCCGATGGCTATATTTTTGCTTCTTGGGAAAAATGAGTTTTTCGCGTACGCGTACAGTTTTGCCTATCCGGGTCGCTACCGGATTGTGGGCTACTGAACCGACTCAAACGAAACGTGTGCCACGTGGACGGCCCACGTTCGTACGCGTTAGGGTTTCCCAAGCTGCTCTATATATTGCCATCCGCTGCGTTGCACCAAAACACCGAACCAATCTAGTTTGCCACACCTCGTGCCTTGCGCCGCCATCGTAGTCTACTTCATCCTGAGCGCCGGCGTGCACCGACGTTTGGGAGAGCAGGTCTCCGGAACCAGTCGCCTTTGTGATCCTGTACGGGAGAGGGCGAATTAGGTTTTTGGGAAGCGCTCTGTGCGACTGCTCGCCGCTTCCACCACGGGTCGTCTTCTAGCCGGAGCTGCGGATCGTCTCCGCAGGCGTCGTCTTCTTCGACCTGTCTTCAACAGCGTCATCGTCAACAACCTCACCACCGATCTCGCCGCGCTGAACTTGTCTGCCTCCTCTGCAAACTTTTGGTACGTGCGGCGTATTCCGAACTATATGTTTACTATGAATATGTTCGCGTATGTGTTGCTACTGTTCATGTTGATCAATGCTTCTAGTATGTTTGTGTTTCACATATTAGTAGCTACTGTAGCCATGTTTAATATTCTAGAATTAATCATGAAATTATTGCCTAATATTTCCAACACATGAATGCTTACTTTTAGGTTCGGATTCCTAATCCTCTTTATATATATATGGATAAGCCAAGTACACATACATACATACATACATACATACATACATACATACATACATACATACATGAGATAAAACCCATCTTAACATGCCACTATGAAACAAAAACCCACCCTAACATGCAACATGCATGTATGGAAATTTTCATTCTATTATGATATTTATATTAATCATTCAACATGCATGAGAAAATACACACCTCAACATGCATGCATAGAAATTTCCATTTTATTATGATATTTATATCAAATTCATATATTAAATGAGGACTTATTATTTCAAATATTCACGTTTTATTTAACCAAACATTTTATTTAAATATATTTCAAAAAAAATCAACAACAACGTGCGCGACATCATCTATTTTGATCTGTATGTGATTAGTATGCTGAGTTTTGTGCACTTTCAATCATGAAAGACTTATGTAGAGTTTATTTTTCTCGCCCCGAAAAATGGTTGAGATGGAACACACATGAGGAGAAATAAAGGGCGAGAAGTGGTGTATACAGTAAAAAAACAAAGACGGGACGACCAGGTCGACTGATCAAGCATACGCATGAGCCGTGATAGATTCATGTACTCCCTCCGACCCATAATGTAGTAACTTTAAGCTAGTCTAGTTTAAAAAACGATACTATATTATGAGATAGAGGTAGTACCGATTAATGCGTTTGGTTATTTGCAATATTTGATTTTTTATTATTATGCTAATTGTTATATTGGATGTACGGTGTACCTTTATGCTTAATAGATAAAAGATGGTGTTAAAGCTGCCTAGAAGGCATTATTTGCATTATCTATCAACCATCATCTACACATGCCCATCGAAAGAAACCATTATCTCTCCCTCCAAGCATTGTACATCCTTCGGGAATTAAAATGCCATCTCAATCTATTATATACTAAAATCAAAATACGTAAGAAAATAAAAAAAATTGCTAGAAAATCCGACATTAATCAGAAACATCTGGCCGTTGGTTAGATAGATTAGAATTTTGTAGCCATTGGATTTAACTGAAAGAATATTACCCACTATTGTCATTACCCACTATTGCCATTGTAAAACATGTCAACGAATTACAACCAAGGGATCTTCCTAATCTAATTTCCCCCAACGGACTGTTTCAAAGAAAAAGAAAAAAAAATCCAAATGGACGTCCTAGTCCAACCTCAAATTACAACCAGGAGATCGTCATAATCCTATCTCCCCAATCTGAACGTCCTATTCCACCGCACCACTCTAATCCAGGTCGTCTCCTACACGTCGATGTACCGTCCAACCTCTCCTATCTCTCTCCAGGTCGCGACCTATCACTTCAATGGTTGGGTGATCTAGGGAAAGGTTTCAAACTACAACTGCAGTTCATAATCGATACGCGGAGCAAACTACGGTACATGTTTGCTCCATGGAGGCCTTCCTCTTCTGCTACGTTTTTGAACCACAGGTGGTTCGGGCATGGAGTACATAAATTGAAAAGTCGTAATTTTTTGGGATAGTTGAGCAGTCATATTGTCAGCGGAGCAGCAAAAAATTTGCATGGAGAAGGTCTGGTCCGGACTGCTGCCGGCAGACTGTAAAACTTAATTGTGACTTTGTGAGTAACATCGAAGGATATTCCATCATTAATCTACAAATTTTGTTGGAGATACTAGGTGGCCAATTCCCTTCTTGTGTTTATTCTCTCCTCGGTGGACTTTTTGATTTTCAGGTGGAAGGCTCGAAACTTTCATTTGGAAGGCTGAATACGTACATGTTAGCAGATTCACATATTACACCTTCAGTTTAAGTCCCCTTGGGTTAGTTCCTTCTATATCATCCAATATATGCATATGTCAGACCTAACTGATGCATTTTATAGGAGCAAAAGGTTTAATATTTTTGCATGCGCCGCTCCCACTTAGCTTGAGTTCTCCCAATGGTATCTATAAAATTGAATGATTTATATGATTGTATCATTAGCAGTCTGATGAAGTTTTCTATAGTTTGTCGCCGAGAGTAGATGATGTGCTCGAGACCTATTTCATTAGCACCTCCATATTTCTTGAAGAAAGTACATATTCAAAGTTTCAGACCTGAAGATATTGGAACAAGATTATCATGTCTTCTTTTCAAAGAAGGGTTGTGTAAGCTTTTAAAGAGTTTTTCATATTATCTATGTGATTGTTAAGAGTTGGATTCAGATTTTTTAATATTATCTGAGTAGTTAGTGCAAAGCTTCCATTTACATTATTTGATTAAATGATCTATTTTTGTGATTGATTTTAAAAGAGGATACAAATAGATATATATACTTCCTCCGATCCATATTAATGGACTTAAGTTTGTCTAGATACACATGCATCTAGTCTAAATACTTAACTAGATACATACGAATCTAAACAAAGTTGAGTCCATTAATATAGATCGGAGGTAATAGTTAAAACTTCATTCTACATAACAATTATTTATCACCATACCAATTTTCTTGAGTGTATTGGAGAATAATGCAGGCTTTCTGGTCCATCACGTAGGCCATTTGCAGTTTAGGACTAGACTTCTACATTGTGTAATTGCAGCTTGCATAGAATGTTCTGGTGGAAAACATTATATGTCTTGTGTGGTTTACAAACGGTTACTCTCTTTTTTAAGTAGTATCCGAAGGATATGGGCGAATATTTATTACTTTTAAGTCATCTTTGTTAACGAAATAAAATAGGGCACTGCATCAATAGACGTATGAAATTACATTGTACTTTCTGTAATACTAGATGATACCTCGCGCGTTGCTGCGAAAATTGTTAGGAAATAATTTGATGTTTTAAAACATGTGAAAAATTATGAAACATAGTTTAATTTGATTATATTTTTTTTGAAAGAAATATTATTTAACATAAAAATCTAAGTAAATTTGATGAAAATCCAAAAATGAGTTTGATTTTCTTAGTTAATTTAGTTACTTTACAATATACAGAGAAATAAAATGTGATGTAACTCATAATTTATTTTTTAAAAGCGCTTACAAATTATGAAGTTAGTGCATAATTTTTTTATTGTTTATTTGTAATAGGTTGCATGCACATGCATTGTTAATGGAAGCATGTGCATTAAGAGTTAGTTGAAGAGTTTTTATATGGTAGACCTACTTGATGATGTGGATAGCTTGCATGTCAAGATAAATAGGTTAGTGGGGATGAACTATTTAGATATTATAGATTAGTTTCGAAACTAATATCAATAGACGGGGAACTGAACGGTGATGTCCACTTTTCATCTTTTCATCGATGGCTTGATGCACTGGATCGTGTGTAAATCGTGTGGAATGTGTTGTGTGTGTAGCAGCGCTCTATTAGTTTCTATGAGACACAAAATTTCATTCCTTCAACACACTAGATGTTGCCCTCGCATTTGCGAGGGCCACTTTGCTAGTTATACATTATAATGATACAGTATAGAAGAAGGAATGAACCAGGTAATTTTGTTCGACCTGTTTTACACACTGCTAGTACCACCCAATTCGACTAGTACCACTACAATTTACATGTTTTACTACTAAGCAATGAACCACTTCACAAGGTATACACGCATAAATTTAAGAGAATAATTAAACAATAAGACACGGATAATAAATCTTGTATTTTGTCGCCCCTTTTTTCTACAATAATAATTAAACAATAAGACACGGATAATAATTTAAGAGAATAATTAAACTATAAGACGTTGCTAATAGGATTTTTTTGTTCAGCAGTTCATAATCTCACATGGCAATGAATCTCCGTGTGCTTCCTTCGTCCTTCCGCATTTATTCATGCATTATGATACTGGATGTGTGCTACTTTTCCTCTCGACTTCCATCTTCTTTCTAAGTAAAATTATATAGCCCTATATCAGTTTTTTTGCTTCATTCGTGTTGCCTTCACTGTTTGGTTCCTACAGCAGCCTTCTTTTGCATAGGGTTGGGGATTATTTTTTTTCATATTTCTTCCCTCCTGTGTTTTTCGTGTCGAAGAAAAGCATTGCACCACACCACTGCTGATTATTGGTGCATTGTTTCTAGACCCGCAAGAGATTGAATCAAGAAAGAAACGCCGTGTCCCGTGCCCAATAAGTCTTTTTCGGAAGTGTCACTTTCTCTTTATGTTGTATATTGTTCTTTAGCGGAAGGTAGAATTTATCACATCAGTTTATTTTGTGGTTTCACAGGGTAGAGCCCGAGCGTCACGTACAGTACAGTTTACTTTGCAAATACGTACAGTGTTCGGGTAGCCAGCACGTGGACAGACTGAAAACAACTTTTCAGTCCACGGAGCATGGACAGCTTCTGGTTTCAGCAAAATTAACATGATTTATTCACCCTGAACGGTGATAATGAGAGAGTAATGGAGCTAAATGGTGATAATGTGAAGGGGCCGGGGGGGGGGGGGGGGGGGGGCTAATTGAATCTGTCGTCGTCATGAAGATTTGGCTGTCCTTCTCTCATGAAAACAAAGGGCTCAGCCAAGGTACCACTGCAGATTGGCAATTTTAAAGGACGCATCTTCCAATATGCAAACTTCGCAGTGTCATCATCAATCTATGTCCCAAGGGACCAAATCCGACTCATACTTGAAAACTTCTTGTATGCATTTGTGTTTCACGGGCACTTCTGCAATCTTGCCCCTGCAAAAATCGTACCTGTAAAAATATGCAAAATTAGTGCAATTCTCGCGAATCAAATTGTAATTAACGAAGATGTGAAAGAGAATTTACCAAACCACCCTGTACACACCGTAGAAGAATGCGAGCTCGGAGGAGCAGAGATCACTGAGTATAAGCTCTCTCCCTTCTTCCACCCGTAGATTCTTCAAACTCAACACCATCTTCTTCTCCCACCTCTCGTGTTCCCTGCCGTAGCCGGCGATCACCCACACCTCGGCCTCCTCGTCCACGATCACCACCAGGCACAGCTTCCCCTCCACCGACACCAGCTTCTTGCGCGCCCACCTGTCCGCTTTCTCCTCCACCTCCGGCGGGAGGGCAATGAGCCTCCACGCTTCAGTCCTCATGTCGAACGCGAAGATGTCCTCGGTGCCGCTGGCCCTGTCCGGCCACCGGAGCCAGTGCATGGCGCCGTGGGCCCTCACCGCCGGGCTGGCGGCCATGAGCGACTCCGGCCACACCATCACGTCGGCCGAGCGCCGCCACGCGCGCCTCCGCGAGTCGAAGGTCTCGCAGCGCAGGTGTTCACGCAGCGTCGGGACCGAGAACCGGACGATCTTGAAGTCCGCCGCGCCGCCGGGGCGCGCCACCATTGCGGTGGCCGTCGTGGGGAAGCGCAGCCTCGGGTTGGGGAGCGCCATCCACTGCCGCGTGGCGGGCTTGCACACGTAGTAGCATCGCGCCGACGAGGCCTTCCCGCCCATGCGTGCGCCGGAGTCAGCGTCGGCGTCGACGCAGCAGGCGAGGCCGCCGTGCGCGGAGACGGCGTCGACGCGGACGCTCGCGTAGGGCAGGAAGTCAAGGGAGACGGGCGGGTCGGCCGGGGAGGGGTGCATGGAGACGAAGGTGGCGGAGTAGCGGTTGCGCGCCAGGCCCTGGACGAGGTAGCCCGAGACGACGGCGTCGGCGCGGCGGCGGCAGTGCAGCGGCGAGAACGCCGGCTCGTACGTGAGCCGGCGCCACTGGGAAGAGACCTGGCGGCACGCGGCGAGGTCGTCGAGGGAGACGCGGGTGAGCAGCTCGAACATCTGGTCCTCAGGCAGGCCGCCGCCATCTTCTTCGTCATGGCCTTGCTCCGGCTCGCTTGACATGGTTGGCCGATCGATCAGCACGTCCTCGTGACCAGGGTGCTCGCTCGGTAATACGAATCTGAGCTCGAGGCAGAAGAAGCCGAGTAGGAGTAAGTTAAAAAAAAAAAAAGGAAGCCGAGTAGGAGTAGGTTGGCTGCGCCAATTGACCAAGGCCGAAATAACTGCGAGCGTTAGAGGAGGCTTGAGAACCAAGAAACCCGAACCCTCTAAACCACTTGGTAACCAAGGAACCTAGGATCAGATTGCTTCAGTGGAAGGCAACATTGTGTTTTTATTTCAAAGATAAGATAGGGGCAAGATTTGCTTAGCCGTTGGATGAAGATCAAAGGCTCCTGCTCAGTCAGTCAACTGGGCTCAGTATATTCCCCTCAAAAAGTTGAAGAACGAGTGGCCTTTGGAAACGAAAATTTTGGCAACACTACCACCTGCCCGTAGATCTATCGCCATTGGTCTCTGAGTTAAGGGTGTGTTCGATTCCAGGATTAAGTGGAATCGGACGGGTTGGTTCCGTCCTAGACCGAGGTTCGTGTGAAACGGAATAAAGTGATCCTAAAAGAAGAATATTATACCTATATGCTTCATCTAGCGGTTCCGAAAATCAGCTGGTTATTCATCTTTTTTTCATGAAAACAAGAAAATTAACCCCCTTGTCATATGAAAGATGTGTAGGATCACCTAATTCCACTTCGTACACCAACGGAACACCAGGATTTCGTTTGGGGATGAAAACAACCCATGCCATTCCATCATATCCTCGATCTGAACACACACATTGACAGAACCAACCCATGCCATTATTTTTAGCTCCAACTAAACACAAGGATGAAACCAACCCGTGCCTTCGAATGGAACCATGGCATGCCATGCAGTTTGATCCTCAAACCAAACACACCCTAAGATTCAGGGATTGATCCACTGCAATAAAATATTGATGCAGTGACATGTGTTATAAAAGTATTTTTTTCTAGAGTATATATTGTAGTATTCATTGATACAGGGATTGACCATGTTAATTGAAAGGAATGTGTGAATGAATGAAAAAATGTTAATTAAAGAGCTGGATCGAAAGAGATTTGGTTATACTGGAGTTGGGGTGGGGGTAAAAACAACATGAAGGGGTGATGGTGCAAGGTAACGGCAAAAATAAACCGTGTATTCTGAACTACCACCCCCTTTATTACTAGAGATATGGATCCACAACCACTTTTTTCCAGATGAGAGAGGAGAGAAGAACGACTACCGCATTGAAAGTTCTAGAGGGAGGGGCATTAAGGTGAGGGAAGGAATTTTGTTGAGGTGGTGAGGACGGAGGTGGTGCTCATGGCGATGGTAGTGGTGGCGGTGCTACTGCTCTTGGGGGTCATGAGATGCATGTGCTTGCTGCATGTGGAGGAGGAAATTGGGATGGAAGAAGGGCGAGGGGCATTGCATGCATATAATATTCTCTCTCTCTCTCTAACGTGATTTTACTTCTCTTATGATCTTTTATACGATTCTTTACTTTTGAACCACATCTTCCTATCTGAAATTTTTACATAGTTAAATTCAAAGAGATGATACCTTTAAAGCAAGATCGATCTTGAATATATCTTAAACAAGTTAAAAAAACAATTTCACTCTTATAAAAAATGATTTCACTCATTTAGAGCAAATGATTTCCAAGTACAGATTTTTCTCAATTCAACAATATTCCATTCATTTCAAAAGAGCATATTTCATTCATTTCTAAAAATCAAAGAGTATGGAACATATAAAAATAATAATTTCTCTCATTTCAACATGTTGCTTTAAATAAGTCCAAAAAATATTTGTTGCTAATTTCAAAATAATAGTTTCATTAAATAAAAAGTAAATAAAAGTAAATTTCACATAATTATTCATATATTTAAGTAATTAATTTCACACATTTCAAAAAATAATTTCATTCATTTTACAAATTTATGTAAGATCATTCAAACACCACATTTCAACTCTTTCAAGAGACAATTTTGATTCATTTCAAGAAATTGATTTCAGTCATTTTAATTAAGTGAGTTCACTTAAATAAAAAAATGTGTTCACTCATTTAAGAAATTTATTTTACTCATTTAAATTTTTTAGTTTCACTTATCTTATAAAATATATTTCCCTCCTTTCAAACAAATAATTCACTAATTTCAATGAACATATTCCACTCAATTCAAAAAATATTTCACTCATTTAAAAATATTGATTTCATTCATTTCTAGAAAAACTAAGTGTATGTTACTGAAAACACTAATTTCACTCATTTCATAATGCTTACGTTTCTCATTTAAAAAACATGTTTCATTCGTTTCAATATAATAATTTCACTAAAATCATAAAATAAAAACAACCAGATTCTCAAATGTTTTAAATTTTTTCTGGTTACTAATTTTACTATTTCTAAACAAATATTTCACTTATTCTAAAAAAAAGATTTCATTTTGTAAACAGCTTACTTAACCCTTATAACAAATATATATCACTCTTTTATGAAACTGATTTTGCACATTTCAATCAACTGGGTTTTCTTGTTTCAATTTATTATACATACGGAAAATTATATTTACAAGTTTAACATTTTTTAGAGATTTCTTTTGATTTTATTTTTTCATACACATTGTATATCTTTCATGTCCGCCTGAAACAATTTTTCGTACACATTTAGTATTTCAAAATACGGATTAAACATTTTTTATATGCGTGAGGGTTGCCTCTTCGCCTTTATCCTCCACAATCATGTTATGTAACATTTCACAGTATTATCATCAACTGCCATAATGTCTCATGTTCCCACATCATTGCAACATTTTTGTCGTTCGAATCCAAGAAATCGATGAACTCGTTGTATATGAATATCTTAAGATCCTTATTATCATAGTCATTATCTCCGACGAATCTATCAGAAAGGGTGTGGGACAGGTGGTGATGGCGCTCTAGGTTGGGACGGCGTCGAAGCTAGGGAAAGGGTGGCACAGAGAAGTGTTGGAAATGTGCCCTAGAGGCAAATAAAATATGTTTTATCGAGCATATTCCATTAGTTCATAATACGTTTGATACTATGCTAGAACTGTATTAAGCGGAAACATTAATACAGGTGTGGTATACAAACAACCAGGTCCCTAGTAAACCCTAGTATACTAGTCCATTGGGCGATTGATGATCAAGGTTTCCTGATCATGAGACAATGGCGTCTGTTGACAATGGAGTCGTATCATTGGATAATGATATGATGGACATACACCCACCAGAAGTGTTGCGATGTGATCAAGTCACATAGTTCGACATCGCGATAACTATAACGTAGTGACCAGATCCTTTGACCGTAATGATCATACGTAATTACGATCTATTAGGATGCTTTGATTTGTATCCCACCGCCTGACTGAAATATGCTGGCTATAACGGTGCACTTTGGGTATTCCGAAATAGATGGTTGATGAGTATGAAAATAGATCAAAGCGGGATTTGTCCATCCGTGTGACGGATAGGTACTCTGGGCCCACTCGGTGATGTTACATCATAAAGTTTGCAAACATGTGACTAGGTCATGGAGTTGTAATATCACGGGAACGAGTAAACTTGTTTGTTGAGAACGAGGACGGACTAGGTATATTGGATACCGATGATCAAACCTCGGACAAGCAAAGTACCATGGGACAAAGGGAACAAGCACACGGTTAACGGATCCAACAGCGATTGAAGTTCATTCGATGGAAGCGCAGGGGCTATCAAGGATTGTAACCAGGTCCAATTGATTAGTCATTGATCAATGAGAATTGTCTCGATCATGTCTGCTGTTTCCCGGACCGTAGGGTGTTACACTTAAGGGTACTCGACGCAGTAAGGATTGATTCGGGATCACCGGAGAAATTGGAGAGAACACCGGAATTGTTCCGGTGATGACCGGAATTGTTCCGATGAAGGCCGGAAGCTGTTCTGGGTATTTTGAAAGGTTCAAAATATATTTAATAATGTTTAATATATGTTTTATTATTTAATTATCTGAATTAAATATTAAAATGTATTTAAATATAATTAAAAATGAATTAAAAGGCATATGAGCCTCATAGGGCCCATTAGGGGGAGAGGGAGTCCTCCCCCATGGGCCATGGCGCCACGAGGGGGCCCACCCCCCTTATTGGTGCGGCCAAACCCCCCCCCTTGGGATTAGTCCCACCCCGGAAGGGGAAGGGGGGGTGTCACCCCTCCTTGGCCTATATAAGGAGGGGTAGGGGTGCCCTTTTAATCATGAATTTTTGAGAAAAGTTTCTCATCTCTCTCCCGTCTTTCTCCTTCCTTTGTGCGGACTCCCCTTGTTTGGAGGCTGCTCTGGGTTGGGGATTTCTCCACTATACGCACGCCGTCGTGCTGCTGGAATCGGGATCCGAATCCATCTTCTTTCCGCTGCTCTACTGGTTCGGAGCCCGGAGGGACGTCGGGTATACTGTATGTGTATAATCCCGCGAGGCACTACACTTGTGGTGCTACTTCATCATCGTGGCCGGATCGCGAGGTCTTCATCAGCAACGTTCCGACGGGGACGTAATCCCGTCATCGGTCTGCAAGGATCGGGTGGCTACAGGAGTCATCGTGGATCTGCGCGGCATCGGGGATTGCCGGTACGACTACACCAACCACGTTCATGCGGGAACGTTTCCCGCTTAACGGACTACATACTGGTATGTGATCTATTTCTGTCCGTTACTTGCATCAGCATAGCATAGGTCTTGGGATTGGGTATCGTAGGTCAAGGAAAAATTTGTGTTTTCTGCCCCGAACCCCAACAGTGGTATCATGAGCAAGGCTATGCGTAGATGTATTGTACAGATAGAACACATCTAGTATGTGGGCATAAATTCTCAATTGTTACCCTCTCACGTGTACTCATTTAGCGTTGCGGCAATGTTTGATGAAGCGGCCCCCGACCGACCTTACGCGTTTACGCGAGACTGGTTCCACGCTTGACATATGGCTTGTACCATATAAAGTGGCTGGGGGGTGTCTGTCTCTCTGCATTAGCGATGCGAAGATGTTTGCAACGGAGGGCCCCGACAGGGGCGTAATAGAGACAATTGCGGGATTGGTGTTGTGGCTTGTTTTCGCAGGATAGAAAGCGGTTCTTTTCTCGAAACCCCTAGCAGCCACGTAAAACTTGCAAAAGATAAAGTAGAAAGGCGTTTTCAACTTTAATTTGCATGTCGGGGGGAATCATAGCATGTATGATTTATGTTGCATCCTGTTTTTGCTAATATGTTAGATATACGACGGTAGAATAATAGGATGATCCCTCACTAATCCAACAAAGTGTCCTTCCTTAGTGAAGCACCATCTGGAAAGCTCTTCATTATGGAGGCATCACGTGTCAGACGGGTGTCAAACATTTTTACGTTCACAAGAGATGGGTGGAGCAAGCCTAGCATGTCCAGAAACATGGCCTTGCATACGCAGCATATACTCACTAAGGTTACTGTGGCGAGCCTGGCATGTGCAGACATGGCCTCGGGACACAAGAGACCGAAAGGTCGAGCATGAGTCACATAGATGATGTGATTGGCATGATGGCCTACCTTGAACAACATACTGATGGTCGTGTCACACGGGGGAGGTATGTTCTTCAAGGATCGTGTAATCACTGAGAACAAACTATGAGGGATGTTTGTCTGAGTGGGAGTTCCAGAATTGTTTTTGAAACATGAACTCCATATTATGAACTTAATCTTCATGTCTTTGCAAATATCATTGTAGATAATGTCATACCAATGTTTAGAACTATGGCTCTTTTAGTATGATAGAACTTAAGGTAAATGGGTCTTACTTCATTGATGTGTACCAACACCATTAGAGACATACTCATTAGTAATGACTTGCTAAACATAATACGAAGAACTGCTAGGAGATACACCTGTTAATTCCGTATTCAAGGAAGATGATGATGAGTATCGTACTCACCGTCACTTATGAATGACTGTCCAATACACCATACTTCATTCTATGAGTCTGAATTGTGAATGCATGTTAACCAACACGTATGACGTGCTAGGTGAACTTGAAAGCACTTGGTCACAAATCAGAGTAATGGAATATGAGTATATGGACGGGGTTTCTTTCAACTATGGTGGAAGGAACAACCTGCTGAGAAAGTCACTTGGAAAATGTATAAGATACATGGAACACCTTGTGTATAACTTGGACTACTGAATGACTGGTTACTTTGCGATAACTAGGGAGTTACATCCGCTTCCTCCTAGTTACAAAGACCATGTCTGGACTATGTCATGAAGGAGAATCGTTCACCTGTCATGAGGTCATGGTTAAAGTTAAGAACTTTAAGAGTAGAACCAATGCAGGAATGGTCATTGACGGAGAAAGTATATTTGATATACAAGTTATAAATGTCTTTCCCCACGAAACACTAATTGCGGTTGATTAAGTATTCGATGCTTGAACTTACTGCTTGAGAGTGGCTTGGAAGGGATGAGGTGACAATGTGTGCTGACGGCAATCAAGATAGTTGATGGTCGACAACACTCTCCCTCTACATCTATCAATTGATTAATATATGAATAAATTTTATGATCGTTTGAATGAGGACTTTATTAGTGTGTCTTGCATCTCGCGAAGACAATTATTCATATTAGTGAGAAACAAGTCAGTTGTTCTCCTTTTATGAATGATATCTATTATGGTCACATTACGATTATGAATGAGCTATTCTTATATTGATGATAGTTGTTTGATCATTTATAAGAAATATTGTAATGCCAAGAAATATCCAGGCTTAATAATGACACTACAGTTTAAGTCATGAATGGTATGATGATGTCTTAAGATACTTGATCTCTTGACATATACAAACCATGCCTTTGAGGTGAGATGACTAAAACCTCGCATTCTGGTAAAACAGATTGTGTACTGATTGTTGAGTATCATACATCGTGATGTATAGTATGTCAGCATGTGGTGAATTTCATTATTTCGTGAACTTCGTATGTGGACTTAGATGAATATTTGTATTCACTAATGAAACATGAGTCTGAAATAATTTGATATGATCAAAAGGGATTTCAGAGTAAAGATGGATATTAAATTAACAAGAAAGACAAGTCTCTACGATTTGATCAAAGTGACAAATGTTTTGAGTTAGTCTTGGGCATAAAGACTTGTGTGAAAGTTGTTCCACAAATTGCAATGTTTTGAGACATTTTCAATATTGATTGATGTGCATGAACATTGTGATCATATTCTATGAAAAAGTGTATGGTCTAAGTTATCTCTTACCAAGTTACTTTATTATTGTTTAGAGTTATTAATTTAATATGCAAACACTCACTTCAGCATAGGGAACCATCTGAGTTCGTGGAAACCAACACTATATATGTCATGGTGTATTGTGGTTTCTAGGAAGCTTGATTTATGTAAGATAAATTATCTTTGTAGTGTATCCTTAGACAACTATGGATGCATCTTCCACAACTAGAACCAAAAGGAGCAAAACTTGTATTGCTATGTTTGGTGTTTGTCAAGAATTGTTCTTGATAAATGTGGTAATGGAAGAAAAGTGAAAGTTCAACCAAGGTAATTGACCTTGCCTCCAAATGTCAGAGTAGTGCAACGGAATATGTTATGGAAGCAAAGCTCTACAATAAGAGGAGAAACTAATGATAATGATCATGATTTTTCTGATGGGAGATTTTACTGAGAAAGGTAGGATTCAAGAATATATATTTGCCCTTGATGCAAAATGATATTCATGATTCACTTGTCATGTTAATGGAACAAGACATTCCTACGAACTACAAAGAAGCGATGGTGGACCTAAGTACGAGATATGACTATGAGTCATAAAATCCTATGTTGAGTTACATTTAAGATTGCTTGAAACTTATCAAGTAAGGAGGTTACTTGATATTCACAATAACTTCAGAGTTATGAGGAATAAATGTGAACATCAAAGGGACGTCAAGATTGGTTTGTCACAAAGATTGTTTCTGACAAATTCAATGGGTTGACTACAATGTGTAGCAATGCTTGAGTCAAAGGGATATTCACTACGATTGATCCAGGATTGTTATCAATACCGTGACTTCCTCAAATCCTGTATTTGAAGAAGTGCTGTAATTGGTACAACCAGAAGGTTTTGGAAAAACATATGGATACTAGTGTCTCGTAAACTGAATTCTCGATTTGATGAATGATCAAAGGATTTTGGACTTAGCCAAAATATCGAGGAAACATGCATTTGCATGAAACTGAGTGGGAGCTGAATAGTTTCCTGAAACTTGATATATGTAGACGACATATTTTGAGTGGGAGCTATGGGAGTATTATCCTAGCCTTATATGTAAATGACATATTTGAGTAGGAGCCATGTGGTTAGTATCCTGAACTTAATATGTGTCTGACATATCTAAGTGGGAGCCATGTGGATGTTATCCTTGTCTTATATGTGGCTGACATATTTGAGTGGGAGCAATATGAGTGTTATCCTATAACTTAATATGTGCATGACATATTTGAGTGGGAGCATGATAACATTCTCATATATGGATAACATATTATGAATGGTGCAGTTGGTGTTAATGATTATTTGAATCTTTCATAAATGAAGATGAATAAAGTATTAAGCATTGAAGATCTATTAAGATAGATATGTGTTTAATAACATTGAGTCGTAATACTTTCCTGGATAAGATTCTGAAGGAGTTCAGAATGGGACAAGTCAAGAAGTGGTCCTTACTTGTATATCCAAGAGAAGTATTGAGTTAATCTCAGTACAAGAACAATGGTTAATGGTTAATGAAAGAAATGGATGTGTTGGATCCTCTATGCCTTTGTCATAGGTTCTTTCATATAAAACCAGAGTTTTGTACTCGACGTAATGTGACCCAAGTTCTTAGTAGTAAGAACATGTTGTGATATGATTTATGAGTAAATCATTGAACAAAGAGTTAAGTTTATCCTTCAGTGTCTGAAGAGAACTGAGGATACATCTCAAATTTGTAAAGGATAGTGGACTTGACCATAAATGTTATGTTGGTTCAAGTTTTGACACTAACCTAGAAAATTGAGATATCATACTAATGAATGCCTAAGTTGAAAGAAACATGGTTAGACATCAAAGTTGCATACAATGCACTGAGGATTGAATCTACATTGATGTGGCTGCTTTAGAAGTAGCAGGAGTTATATTATGGCTTAAGAAGTTAGACTTCTGATTGAGTGAGTTTCAAGTGTGCATGACTATGGGAAAGTCCGCGTGACCCACCGGATGTCATTGCTATGACACAGCAAACGAAGTCTCACTTCACCGCCAAATATATATACCTCATCATTATAGTGGGTAATGAAGAAATGTCAAATTAGGTGACATTATGATTTGCAAAAGGACATACGGTTCTGAATGGTACCCAGACCGTTGATACAACCTCTTCCACGGGCAAGCATGATCAATAAGGAGTTATGATCCAGAGAAAATGCAACTAGATTATTTGTACTCTAGTGCAAGTGGGAGACTGTTGGGAATGTGCCCTAGAGGCAAAAAAAATAAGTTTTATCGAGCACATTCCATTAGTTCATAATACGTTTGATACTATGCTAGAACTGTATTAAGCGGAAACATTAATACAGGTGTGGTATACAAACAACCAGGTCCCTAGTAAACCCTAGTATACTAGTCCATTGGGCGATTGATGATCAAGGTTTCCTGATCATGAGACAATGGCGTCTGTTGACAATGGAGTCGTATCATTGGATAATGATATGATGGACATACACCCACCAGAAGTGTTGCGATGTGATCAAGTCACATAGTTCGACATCGCGATAACTATAACGTAGTGACCAGATCCTTTGACCGTAATGATCATACGTAATTACGATCTATTAGGATGCTTTGATTTGTATCCCACCGCCTGACTGAAATATGCTGGCTATAACGGTGCACTTTGGGTATTCCGAAATAGATGGTTGATGAGTATGAAAATAGATCAAAGCGGGATTTGTCCATCCGTGTGACGGATAGGTACTCTGGGCCCACTCGGTGATGTTACATCATAAAGTTTGCAAACATGTGACTAGGTCACGGAGTTGTAATATCACGGGAACGAGTAAACTTGTTTGTTGAGAACGAGGACGGACTAGGTATATTGGATACCGATGATCAAACCTCGGACAAGCAAAGTACCATGGGACAAAGGGAACAGGCACACGGTTAACGGATCCAACAGCGATTGAAGTTCATTCGATGGAAGCGCAGGGGCTATCAAGGATTGTAACCAGGTCCAATTGATTAGTCATTGATCAATGAGAATTGTCTCGATCATGTCTGCTGTTTCCCGGACCGTAGGGTGTTACACTTAAGGGTACTCGACGCAGTAAGGATTGATTCGGGATCACCGGAGAAATTGGAGAGAACACCGGAATTGTTCCGGTGATGACCGGAATTGTTCCGATGAAGGCCGGAAGCTGTTCTGGGTATTTTGAAAGGTTCAAAATATATTTAATAATGTTTAATATATGTTTTATTATTTAATTATCTGAATTAAATATTAAAATGTATTTAAATATAATTAAAAATGAATTAAAAGGCATATGGGCCTCATAGGGCCCATTAGGGGGAGAGGGAGTCCTCCACCATGGGCCATGGCGCCATGAGGGGGCCCACCCCCCTTATTGGTGCGGCCAACCCCCCCCCCTTGGGATTAGTCCCACCCCGGAAGGGGAAGGGGGGGTGTCACCCCTCCTTGGCCTATATAAGGAGGGGTAGGGGTGCCCTTTTAATCATGAATTTTTGAGAAAAGTTTCTCATCTCTCTCCCTTCTTTCTCCTTCCTTTGAGCGGACTCCCCTTGTTTGGAGGCTGCTCTGGGTTGGGGATTTCTCCACTATACGCACGCCGTCGTGCTGCTGGAATCGGGATCCGAATCCATCTTCTTTCCGCTGCTCTACTGGTTCAGAGCCCGGAGGGACGTCGGGTATACTGTATGTGTATAATCCCGCGAGGCACTACACTTGTGGTGCTACTTCATCGTCGTGGCCGGATCGCGAGGTCTTCATCAGCAACGTTCCGACGGGGACGTAATCCCGTCATCGGTCTGCAAGGATCGGGTGGCTACAGGAGTCATCGTGGATCTGCGCGACATCGGGGATTGCCGGTACGACTACACCAACCACGTTCATGCGGGAACGTTTCCCGCTTAACGGACTACATACTGGTATGTGATCTATTTCTGTCCGTTACTTGCATCAGCATAGCATAGGTCTTGGGATTGGGTATCGTAGGTCAAGGAAAAATTTGTGTTTTCTGCCCCGAACCCCAACAAGAAGCAGTGGAGAGGATAGAAAAAATGGCATGTCGGGCTAGGTGAAGGCGATATGGAGGTGATTACGACGGGTCTGGCCTGACAAATTTGACATGGGAGAAGCATCTGGATGTTCTCATATCCGCTACACATATATGCTAGGTTTGAGGGGTGTCGGATAACCTGAACGTCTGAGCTGGCTTTGAGGGATTCAATTGGATGATGTTTTTCAATTTGAACCGTGATCGGGCTATCCACTCAAAAGTTTGGGGGGCGTTTTGAAGGTTCCAATTGTAGATGCTCTAAAAGCAGTCCAAGCGTTGTTTATAACATATGTGCACATTTTCGATCATAGAATTACACACAATTGGAACCCTCATTACTTTATAAACTTGTTCATGTGCTTAAAACGCTGTTTAAACAATCACAAAATTACAGAATATTTTTCACATTATTTGATAAAAATGTTCACATACTTCAACTAAAATGTTCATATTTCCAAAAAGATATTCACTCTTTTTAAAAAAAAACTCACACTGTGTATTCTAAATAAAGATTAAATTAATGTGTAAAATGAAGAAGAAGCAACATCACAAGAAGAAATATTAAAATATAAAAGGGAAGTGAAAAGAAATATATGAAAAAAAAACAGAGAGAGAAGATATAAAGAGAAAATTAAAGAGAAAGAACCAAAGGAAACATTAAAAACCAGCTACCTTCAGAAAAGACTTTCAACAGCTAAATTAAACATACAGGCGACAAAGACTCCCCCCTGTCCCGCGACCTAGCTGCCCCTGCCGCTCCCGCGAGCGGCGACGGCGGCTCCCTCCTCCCCTTCACCCAGCTCCCCCTCCGTCCTCCTCCTCCCCCCTGCCGCCGCCGAAGCGCGCCGCCGGGCAAAGCCCGGTCGGCGGCGGCGGCGGCAGGGCCTCTTCTCCTTCGCGCGTGGTCGAGCGGCGCGGGACGGCTCCATCGGGCGGCGACGCTGGCCTGCGGGGGGCGCGGCGACGCGGCGGCGGCGGATGGCGGCGGTGGCTACCTGACGCTCGCGGCGGCGTGGAGGGCTCCTGGCGGCTGGTGGCCTGCTGCGGCGGATCTGGCCATCGACGGCGCTCCGGCGGCGGGCCTGGTCAGGGGGGTGGATTGGTGGTGTCCTTCCCCCCTCCGACGTGCTCTTGGGATCCGGGGTGGCATGGGCCTCCTCCGGCTGGTTCTGGCCTGGCCGGATCTGGCCATGGGGCGGCCCTCTGCTCCTGCTGCGCGGCACGGTGCCGTGGCGGTTCCGGTGAGCCCTTTCGGAGGGGTGTGCGCTGGGTTTGCGGCAGTGTGGTGGCGGTGGTGTGTGCTGATGGGGCGGCGACGGATCTCGACGCGGCCGCCTATGGCGGTGGTGGCCTGTCGGTCTGTCCTTTGAGGCGACGCGGGCCGAGGCGGCTTCGGCGGGAGTTGCGGCGGCTCAGGATGGTGGCGGCGCGGGTGGCGCAGGGTGGTGGCGGTGGCTTGCCTTCTCCTGGATTTGTTCCAACGGCGCGCGGGGCTGGGCGATCGCCGCCACACGCGCTCCGGGGAGGGGCCAGATCTAGGGTTCGCGCTCGGCCGGGCCAGTTCGAGGGCTGGGGAGGATCGGAGCCACGCTTCGAGGAGGTGAGTTTGGGTTTGGCCCGGGAGGTGCCTGCGGGCGGTGGTCGTGCTCGTCTCGCAGGTATGGTGCTTGGTGGTGGTGGTCGTGGTAGTAGTACGTCTGTCCACGGAGCGATGCCGGTCACCCCGGGCTTGGCGTCGTGTGAGCTCGCAGGGCTATGGGCTTTGGCTGGCTCGCAGACGGCCGTCGGTAGGCTCGATGGTGTGTCCCCCCCAGTCCACATGGATTGGCTGGGGATACGGGTGTGGGTGCCTCCGACGATGGAGCCACCTGCTGATACGTCCAAAACGTATCTATAATTTCTGCTTGCTCCATGCATGTTTTATGTGACTTTGTCATGTTTTGCTTGAACTTTCCTACACTTTTGAGCATATTTGGACTAATATATTAACCCAGTGCACCCAGTTGCCAGTTCCTGTTTTCTGCTGTTTTTGTATTTCAGGTTTTCCAATAATTAAATTGCCCAATAAATCCCGGAAAAATTATATAAAAAATCAGCGTTTCGGAAGCTTCCCCGAGTCCAAAGGGGGCCACAGGGCAGCCAGGGGGCAGCCAGGAGGGTGCCTGGCGCGGCCCAGCCCCTGGCCGCGCCACCTGCCCTCCTGGCTGGGTCCCACATCCCCTGGTGCCCTACTTTGGCTCCTATTTATTCTCCCGTCGCGGAAACCCTGATTCCAGACCCCTTTTCTCCAGAAGCAATTCCGATCTCCGCCGCCATCGCCGAGAAGCTTCGGGGGACCAGAACTCCTGTGTCGGCACCCTGCCGAGACGGGGAAGTGCCCCCGGATTCATCTCCATCGCCGTTGCTTCCCTCCTCCATGAAGCGGGAGTACTTCTCCCTCGGGGCTGAGGTTTCTACCAGTAGCTATGTGTTCTTCTCTCTCTCCCATGAAGTGATCTTCGTTGTGATCATAGGCTATGTTAATCTAGGGTGATCCCATGATATTTCCCCTTCCTCTATGTATTGGATTGATGTACTCAATTGATCTTATCTAGTATAATCCCCGAGACCAAGGTGACAACGGTGTATTGGACATGGGTTAGAAGAATATTATCATGAGTGATTTCCTCTTTTGTGTGTGGATTGAAGATTGATAGTCTCTTGGTTCTTGTCATTGACTATCCTTGAGATATGTTGTGGTGATTGTGGTACTCTCTTTGGATGGCCGCGGTGACATTGGGAAATCCATAGATTGAGAACTACGAACTTTGAGGTGTGCTTTTGTAGCCCTACATAATTCTCATCCTCTCTTGACCACATAGGAATGACCTCCGAGTGCGTCTCCATAGCATGTTTTATGGGAAATATCATGTGATTAGACTATGTTAATGTTGTTGAGAGTTGCCACTAGTAAAAGTACGAAGCCTAGGCCTTGTTTCCACCATTGTTACACCGTTTGTGCTCACTTTTGTCACATGTTTGCTTGTTGCACTTTTTATTACAGATTTATATTACTTTGTTTTGCCACTCCTATTACCCATATTTTACCATCTCTTCGCCGAACTAGTGCACCTATACAACTCCTAGTTGTATTAGGTGTGTTGGGGACACAAGAGACTTCTTGTATCTTAATTGCAGGGTTGCTTGAGAGAGAACATCTTCAACCTCTACTTCCCTGAGTTCGATAAACCTTAGGTCATCCACTTGAGGGAAATTGCTGCTGTCCGACAAACCTCTGCGCTTGGAGGCCCAACATAGTCTACAAGAATAGAAGCGTGCGTAGACATCAAGCTATTTCTGGCGCTGTTGCCGGGGAGGTAAGTGTTGAAGGTATATCTTTAGATTCTGCAATTAAATCTTTTAGTTTCTTGTTTTTATTTTCACTAGTTCGCTGCTTCGGGGAGGCCGCTTTACCACACCCGTGGTAGAGAAGTATCCTCCACCTAATGAATGTATCCCATTCAAAATACCACTTGGGATAATTGAAAAGGTTATGAATGATCAGTATGCAGGGGATGGAACAGTCCATCCTAGTGTTCATCTGTTGAAACTTACAGAACTTTGTGAGTTATTTAAGATTTCAGGTTTGACAAGAGGTGAAGTCATGAGGAAATAGTTTGCCTTGTCACTGAAAAGAAAAGCATTGGAATGGTATAGGCTACTAGATGATTCTCACCTACGAGATTGGGAACAGATCCAGTCTCTCTTTTACTCCAAGTTTTATCCTCTTCATGAAGTTCATGAGAATAGGAATTATATTTATAATTTCTATCCTCACGACGGAGACAGCATAGCTCAAGCTTGGGGGAGACTGAAAACTTTAATGCTAAAATGTCCTAACCATGGGCTCCCCAAAGATATAATTATTACTAATTTTTATGCGAGGCTCTCTCGACAGGATAAAGACTTGCTCAATGCTTCCTCTATGGGTTCTTTCACAAACGAAAAGATTGATGCTAAATGGGAACTCCTTGAAAGAATCCAACACAATACTGAAGATTGGGAGATCGACAAAGGTAAAGAGTCAGGTATAATTTATGAGTATGATTGCATTAAGTCCTTTGTTGAAACTGCAAGTTTTAATAAGTTTAGTGCTAAATTTGGGCTTGATTCTCAACTCCTTGTTGATTTCCTCAAATCTTTTGCTTCACATCTTAATATGCCTAAGGATAATTGGATCAAGCATCATGAACCTTTTAAAGAGATTTGCAAAGAAAATGAGATTGTTCATGATGATTGCAACATGCACGATCCAATTCCTGAAAATGAAGTTTTATATAAGCATGTTAATTTTTGTGGAGTGGATAGACCTTGTGAAAGGCCTATGATTGAAGAAGAGAAGTATTGTAAGCAACATAAGCATGAAAGAACAATCACTTGGGTCAAATATTTAAATGAAATTGCTAAAGAATTGTGTGCCCTTTATCCTTTTACTTGTGAACTTTGCTCTATAGAGGGACACTTTAATTTTCAATGCATGAACTTTCAAAGCATAACTATTAATCAGTTGTGTGATAACATGATCACTTCTGATCTTTATGATGAACTTATGTTATTTTTGATGTGTGAAGAGTTATCAGAAAAGACTTCTTGGCTAGATGTTAGTGCCTTAGGAATTAGCAACACTTTGCAAAATTGTCATCTCTATTGTGTTGTTAATTGCCGTGAAAATGATTACATAAGTAAGATTAGAAAGGAGGGAACTTTACCAAAGTATAAAAATGTCTCTTATATCTCTACTAATAAAAAGGAGAGTTTGTCCCAAGTTTCCCCTATTGTTTTTAACGATAAACCAGGATATGTGGAGAAGCTTTCTCTCCAACCACTCCTTCCTAAGGTGAAGAAGAAAAAGAAGAGGAGGAGCAAGAGGAGCAAGAAGGAAGAAGAATGGGTAACAACCTGGCCTGATCATATTCCTCGCATCGATTTTTATCCTAACGGACAGAAATTTATGGAGGATGGTGAGCTTGATTGCATTCACTATTATCTTGAAGATAAGTCTGTAGGTACTATTGAAGATGATTTTGATTATGATATGCATGTTACTTTTTGTGATTGGGAAAATGATGATAATGCTACTTATGACCTTGAAAATCTTTTTGGTACCAACTCTGAGAGTGATGATATGGAAATCTCCAAGCTTGGGGATGATAGGATTGCAAGTCCTTTAACCATTAGTGATGTGGTAATTGATAATTCTTTTGCTAGTAAGAATAAAGACATCATGTTTACAAATATAGTTGCTAGCAATGATAATGCTCTTCTCTACTATGATGATGTCATAACTCCTATCTATAGTGATTTTAAAGGTACCTATGACATAAGGAGAAATTATCCTTATGAAACTTGTCATAATCATGGAGGTAATTACTCCCTTGTTGAACACCATCTTCCTAATACACAATTAATCTATAGTGTTCAAGTTGTTTATGATAGTCCTACTCCCACTATTACCAATGAGAAAGATTATGCTTATGTGGAGAGTAAGAGTACCCTTTTGCATGTGGATCATGGTAACAATGCTTTATGTGATACTTATATTGTTGAGTTTATTCATGATCCCACTAAAAATTATTATGAGAGGGGAACATATGCTTATAGATATTTCAATAATATCAAGTTCCCTCTCTTTATATTGAAGGTTTTGAAGTTGCACTTATTTTGTCTTCCTATGCTAATATCTTTATGCTTCCATGAGTTATTTCTTTGCATATGAAGCATGTTAGACTTAAATGTGTTTGTTATTTGCTTCTTGATGCTCTCTTTTGTTCTTCAACTCTTATTCCTTATTCCTATGAGAGCATCATTAAAATCTTAAGCCTATCTTTATGGCTATAAAGAAAGAGCTCTAGGGAGACAACCCTTGTTATATTTACTTTGAGTTTTTACCTTCTGTTTTTAGTGGTCTTGATGATTGTTACTACTGTAGAAACATCATTGTATCTTTATTTTTCAATCTTTGTGCCAAGTATAGCCTCATATGACAAGGGAAGTGAAAGTTGTGACATACTGTCCAAAAAACAGATTCTGTCCTCGTGACTAGAAAAAACACAGAAAAATCCCAGATCATCTTTTTGAGCTGAATTTTTTACGCAGCGTGCTCTATACAATCACAGAACTTTCGTATGTTCTGAGTTTTTTGATTTGAGTTGAAGAAGTACCCCTAAAAAATTCTTTACTACCTGTTGTTCTGTTTTTCACAGATTCTGCCACGTTTTGTCTCTCCTAACTTTTGCAAACCATAAGCTTGCTTTTTCTTTGCAAGAACCTTTTGGCAATCTTGAGAAACAGTATCTCTTCAAGAATATCTTTATATCTAGTGGGGAAAATTTATTTTATTAAGGGTACTAACCTCTCTAATCAGCTTATGATGAGTTATGTATGAAGGGAGTTTTCAAGTGTGCGATGGAAGATGATGAAAGAAGATCCGGGAGTGTCAAGCGCTCAAGCTTGGGTATGCCCCCATGCATCCCCAATAAATATTCAAGGAGACTCAAGCATATAATCTTGGGGATGCCCCCGTGCATCCCCTTCTCCATCAACAATCATCAGTTCGTCCTTCGTCTCACTATATTTTTATCACTTCATGCGTTATGTGCTATGCTTGGAGCGTCTCGCTCTTAGGTTTTATTTTTAGTTTTCTTTAGCTTTGCTTTCTGTTCATAACAAGTTAGATCCCGTCTTACTTTGTATGGGAGAGAAACACGCTCCACTTTCAAAATCTAGAACACATCATAGGATTCTTCATGCCTATCTTTTTGCTGTTGTGTGTTCTTTATCTTTTCGTAGCTACTGCCATGTTTAGTTCGAGTCTTAGTTTGTCTTTAACAAGAGCCTTGGCTTTTTTTTAGTTTGTTTCTGGAACTCTCTTTAGTTTTCATGTTTATCTTGTTAAGAGAGTTGGTTGTTGCACTAAGTTATGTCTTGTCTTGAGAGTAGGTGATTGAGGTTGCTATTTAATTTTAGTAGTAACTTGCAATAGTTTTGAGGTATTGTTTTGAGTAATGTTTGGACTTTTGGTGTCAAGAGCTTTAGTCTATTAGTGATAGATGTCGTATTTTGGTCAATCCGTGTTTATTTTCAAAACCTACAAGACTAGTTGAGAACTCTAGCTACTAGATGGATCACTACTCTTCTGAGGGGTCGGATATTAGAGTACACTCACGTACCATGAGTCGAGGATGCGCAAGGATAACCAAACCCCCATACACTCCTCCTCGGGGTACTTGTCTCTTTGTGAACCTCCTTACTAGATTGAGAGTTACCGATAATAAGTGCATGAGTTCTTCAGACTAATGTAAGTATTGAAAGTTGACACTTCCACCTCCTCATATTTGCTAGCCTCTCCTGTTCCGTGCATTGCTTTCTTCTCACTCCGAGAGTTGGCGTCCACCTTCGCCAGTACATCCAAACCCTTGGCATGATACGCTCTGTCATCATAAACCTCCTTATATTCTTCCTCAAAACAGCCACCATACCTACCTATCAAGGCATTTCCATAGCCTTTCCGAGATATATTCCCATGCAACATCCACCTCTTCATGACTTGATCTTCATGTCATACATGTTCCTTCTACATTGGAAGCGACATACATTGCATACATCATGATAGCTACATCTTCTTTATGATTTGAGTACCTTGTAAAGTGTGAAAGATCTTCTATACCTTCTTGTAAAATATAGAGTGTTGCCCCTAAAGTGAGGAAAAGATCCCAAAGAGGACAAAATCAAAAGATCCCAAAGAGGACAAATGAGAGTTAAATAGAAAGAGCCATTGAGGCCACCAAAAAAATACAAAAAAAGAGAAAAAAGAGAAAAAGAAAAATAAAAAGAGAGAACGGGGCACACTACTATTCCTTTTGAGAGATCCACACTAGTACGTCATCCTCTATCCCCTGTACTCCATAGAGATCATCATCATGCATATAGCTATGTGTGAACCTTCACACTATAGAACTTGGCTTGCATATTCCAAGGATGAGCCTCCTCAAACGAGCTCTAGGTCTTCATGAGCGAGCAAGTTGGATGCACCCCCACTAGTTCCATTGGAGAGATTTTCTTAGCTCATATGTGCATCCGTTGCATGGAAATCCCTACTCCTCACATCATATCTATCATTTGGCTTTCTCTCGCCTATGATTGTCCTCATTGATGTGAGCCTTTCACACCTTTTTTTGTCTTCCTCCTCCATCATTATTCTCTCTTTGCCATCCAAAGTGTCAACTCTCGTGCTTACGCTCATCCATTGCATGAGTGCTCAAAATATCGAAAATGAGTGGATCAAATTGACTTGTACCTGGCTAGTGGTCTAGGGACGAGTCAAGATAAGATTCCAAAGAAGACGGAGTGTGAAACTTTAGTACATTGAGTTCTCAACAAAAATACTTTTTCATATCGTATTCCATATCCCCTTTCTTGCACGCAAACACCATTTGGAGACATTCGAGTCACGGACAGCGAGAGCTCTTGCACCCTTTGTTCTTTTGTTGCTTATGTCAATGCTAATAAAGACTCTTGCTTGTTAAGACTTGAATTGAATTGCATGATTTAATTGCTTTACTTAAAAGTCCTTATATGGTTGTGTGGCATGTCACCACAGAAATTATGCTTGTTATCATTTACCTACTCGAGGACGAGCAGGAATTAAGCTTTGGGATGTTGATACGTCCAAAACGTATCTATAATTTATCCTTGCTCCATGCATGTTTTGTGTGACTTTGTCATGTTTTGCTTGAACTTTCATACACTTTTGAGCATATTTGGACTAATATATTAACCCAGTGCATCCAGTTGCCAGTTCCTGTTTTCTGCTGTTTTTGTATTTCAGGTTTTTCCAATAATTAAATTGCCCAATAAATCCCAGAAAAATTATATAAAAAATCAGCGTTCCGGAAGCTTCCGCGAGTCCAAAGGGGGGCCACAGGGCAGCCAGTGGGTAGCCAGGAGGGTGCCTGGCGCGGCCCAGCCCCTGGCCGCGCCACCTGCCCTCCTGGATGGGTCCCACACCCCCTGGTGCCCTACTTTGGCTCCTATTTATTATCCCGTCGCGGAAACCCTGATTCCAGACCCCTTTTCTCCAGAAGCAATTCCGATCTCCGCCGCCATCGCCGACAAGCTTCGGGGGACCAGAATTCCTGTGCCGGCACCCTGCCGGGACGGGGAAGTGCCCCCGGATTCATCTCTATCGCCGTTGCTTCCCTCCTCCATGAAGCGGGAGTAGTTCTCCCTCGGGGCTGAGGTTTCTACCAGTAGCTATGTGTTCTTCTCTCTCTCCCATGATGTGATCTTCGTTGTGATCATAGGCTATGTTAATCTAGGGTGATCCCATGATATTTCCCCTTCCTCTATGTATTGGATTGATGTACTCAATTGATCTTATCTAGTATAATCCCCGAGACCAAGGTGACATCAGTCTATTGGACATGGGTTAGAAGAATATTATCATGAGTGATTTCCTCTTTTGTGTGTGGATTGAAGATTGAGAGTCTCTTGGTGCTTGTCATTGACTATCCTTGAGATATGTTGTGGTGATTGTGGTATTCTCTTTGGATGGCCGCGGTGACATTGGGAAATCCATAGATTGAGAAGTATGAACTTTGAGGTGTGCTTTTCTAGCCCTACATAATTCTCATCATCTCTTGACCACAAAGGAATAACCTCCGAGTGCGTCTCCATAGCATATTTTATGGGAAATATCATGTGATTAGACTATGTTAATGTTGTTGAGAGTTGCCACTAGTGATAGTATGAAGCCTAGGCCTTGTTTCCACCATTGTTACACCGTTTGTGCTCACTTTTGTCACATGTTTGCTTGCTGCACTTTTTATTACAGATTTATATTACTTACTTTGTTTTGCCACTCCTATTACCCATATTTTACCATCTCTTCGTCGAATTAGTGCACCTATACAACTCCTAGTTGTATTAGGTGTGTTGGGGACACAAGAGACTTCTTGTATCTTAATTGCAGGGTTGCTTGAGAGAGAACATCTTCAACCTCTACTTCCCTGAGTTCGATAAACCTTAGGTCATCCACTTGAGGGAAATTGCTGCTGTCCTACAAACCTCTGCGCTTGGATGCCCAACATAGTCTACAAGAATAGAAGCGTGCGTAGACATCACCTGCCCAGCCTCGGGTCTGATGCCGGGCGGAGAGCGGATGTTGTGTCATCGCTCTTCCTGCCGGGGTCGAGTGCTCTGTGATGTGGGTGGCGTTCGCTATCTAGCGGCATGGATGCCGGGGCGGCGGCCCCGGATGGTGGGTCACATGATTGCTCTCCGGCGGGCGTCATCGTGGCGGTGGTGGCTCCCCCCCCCCCCCCGGGTTGTGTGGGAAACAGGTGGTGAAGCGATGGGTTGTCCGGATGCCCCCCGGCCAGGGGTGTTGTCCTGATCCAGATCTGGAGACTCGACCTCTTCGCTTTCCTCCTCGCGGCATCGTTGGTACGAGCGGGGTGCCGAGCGAAAGCTTCGTGTGTCGGCGCCGGCGACGGCGACACCTGTGGGTGCCGCGGTCTTCTTGAAGACGTCGCCGTGGCTCCTCTCTTCGTACCAAGGCTCCGGGTGAAGACCTTTGTCCGGTGGGCTCGACCGCAACGTCGCGCTGCGTCGTCCTCCCTCTTGAGGGCGTTGTCGTGGAGTCTAGATGTGCTAGGGTGTTGAGTGGGTTGTGTCTAGCTCTTCCGGTGTTCCCTGTTGGTTGCGCTGCGCACATCTTATATCTTAGGATCAACTTTGTAAGATGACTACCTCAACACTTTGTATCGTTCTGCCGTGTACTTTGGTCGTTTCCTTTATATATAAAGGGGGGCGAAAGCCTATTGTCTGGAAAACCAAATGAAAAACGAAGAAAATATACTAAAACCAGGCTGAATCAGAGATAAAACGGAAACCTAAAAATTCACAAAAACAGGAGCAAGAAAAAACCAATGCCCAGAAAAAAAAAGAAGGAAAGGTACTCCATCTGCTACTGGGCGGCGACCCAAGTCGAGAGCACCAGAAGCGGGAGGAATCGTTATAGCTTGCAGTAAGCGAGGTATGGATTTTGTGTCACATAGGCGGGATGCCGTACGTATGCGACAGGCCGATCTACATGTATTCCTTGGGTTTTTCAAGTTTCTCGCCTTTATCTTTTTATGGTTGGTTATGATTTATTTTTCAGACTTTTAATTTGCGTTTTATTTTTCCTTTGTATCTCTTAATTTGTTTTACTCGCATTTGTTTCGGATGAAACATTTTATAAAAATACTTGATTTATAATTCATGAGATTCTTCTAATAACATGACTATTTTCTTTATTCATGATTTTCATAATTAAAAATATAAAACACGCAAGAAAACAAGAAATCAAACAAACTAAAATAAACGAAGGACAAAAATATTTTTAAGGAGTCAAGGAATAGTTCATTCCTCAATTTCCAATTTACAGGGATGCAAACCAATCATGCATACTAAGTGGCCACAGATGTCAGCCTTGATCAAGCGAATTAGCTAATTTTACTAGACTATAGGCCACCCTATTGGTTACTCTTCCTTTCAAAACTAGAATTACTCCTTCCGATCCACATTACTTGTCTTAAAATTGATGTATCTAGATGCATTTTAGTGATAGATACATCAATTTCAGGACAAGTAATATGGATCGGAGGAAGTATAAAATTTAAAAAACTCTAGCTCCACTAGTTCCATACTTGATATCCTCCACCACTCCATGTGACACAAAATATAACAAAATAGTTGAAAATCGCAAGAGGCGGTAACACACGTAGGGGTGGAAGCATAGCTGGACCATTTCATGAGGACGTGTTCTTGTGCATCATCTGAAAGCAACTAATTAACGAGTACTTCTTCGGAACGCTCCTCAAGGATCACTTTGTCTGCGTTGAGAACGCGTCACGTGTCGCGTGCTGAGCGTTTTCTTCGGAATTTTGTATTTTTTGTGTACGCATTTTTGATATTTAAATAGGTTTTATTTTGGTTTTTTGGCTTTTCGCGTGATTTTTCTTGCATTTTGGTGAAACCTAAATTCAATTTTTTTCAAAGAAAAGAGGCACGTCTCGTGCCTCTAAAAATGAAAAAAATAGAGGCATGTTCGTGCGTCTCGTTGAAACACATGTTTACTTTCGCGAGAGGCACGTCCCATGTCTAAAAAAAGGCACAATTGTGCCTCCACGGAAGGTACATATTTACTTCTTGGAGAGGCATGCCTCATGCCTTAAAAAAGAGGTACATCTCCTGCCTCTAAAATAAAAGGCATGATTATGACTTTCGTCGAGGCACAAAGTTTCTTCCCCGAGATGGACACCTGGCGCTTTTATTAAAGGGGAAAATGGAAGCTCCAGATCGCGCGATAAGTGGCCCACGTGCAGTGCGCCACTTGTCAACCCCGGAAGAGGTGGGAGTGTTCACTGCAACGAGTACTCGTCAATTAATGATTCCGGCGTCATCCTGACAATATATGATACAAAGAGTATCACATAGGATACTCATCTCATTCTCAATTCTTCATGCACCAAAATCACAGTCCAAGGGACTTGTGTCTGAATTATACCATGGAGCTTGTTTTTCATGTTTCAAAAAACCGAAGCAGAGGTGGATGTCGTTCATGTACTCCTCGTCGGTGCGCCACCCCTCAATTCGCTAGGAGTCGATGGGAAGGAGTGAAGCCACCGTCGCTTGTTACGTCGACAAGGAGTCAAGCCACCGCGGCTCGTGCGTCTCCCAATCGGTGATTTCTGCCACGCACATCCCCACGCCCGTTGTCGCACACCGAGGTACCTCCTCTGCGACAGCGGTGGTGACAATGACGATGAGAGGTCAAGGTACCGAGAGTCACGATCGTCGGTCCGGGAGGAAGACAACGCTCCACGACGCCGCGAATCGATAGCAAGGACATCCAATCACCCGATCTGGACATTTCGATGGTGGGGCGATATGTCGGAGTAAAGAGAGAGAGAAGTGGCGGCAGAGTGGGTAAGGACACATGGCGCCGAGAGGGGGAGGGGGGGGGTTACTCCGCAGCTGAGCGATCAAGTATATTTTAGGGTCACGAGCATCGCAAAATATATATTTTACTCCACTAACCACTTTAGGGGTGTGGCTTAGAAGAGAAAACATAACTTTCTTTTGATCTAAAGCTTTTTTGAGATCGGTTACAGTTGTCCTAAGTAAATAGCTTACCATATGAACTGAATTGTGTTTATTTTTGTAGGAAAAGACGATCTAGAATGTTTGTAAATCTGATTGATCGTTCCATACACGCCTTTGGCATCTAGGGGTCACATATCGATCATATTCCAGTCGTGTACTCTCTGGATGGGCGGGTGGTAAGGGTCGTAGAAGGTCAACCACTCGTTTTTAAAACCAGCATTTATATGTTTAAGATCAATGAATCGAGTGAAAAAAGACTCACAAGAAAAATATTGTACAAGGAAAATGTGTTTGCACTTTGCATACATGTTCATTGTAACCGGTGCTTGAAAAACAAGGTGTGAGAAGATGGCTGGAGGCAACTCTAGACTCTATACACCAGACAAACAAATGAATTTTCACAACGATGAAATATTCACATTACGGGATAGTAAGAGATATCGATAGCAAATTATTGAGTGCTTGGCCGGGTGGGTGTCCGCGACAAAGCCCTGAATCGCAGCGGCACGGACCTGGCTGCAGGCTCCTACAAGTAGCTGCCAAGGCAGAGGGGGACCGAGACAAGCATGCGCGCGCGTGAGTGTAAACCGTGCGCTGGATCAAACCTTTGGAACATCTGGCCTGGCTGGGATCAAATCAACGCTGCGCCGAGCTCTATGCTCTTGTATGCTTTGCAAGCGTACTATGTCAATAGAAGTAAGTATATACAAGCTCCTATGGCGATAGACGAAAGTCTATGAGATAATATGGAGTAGGTTACTTCCTCCGTCTCACAACGTAAGATCGTTTTACAAGTTAATATAGCTTGCAAAATGATCGGTTATTCAAAGATGAACCCAGTCACATCTAAACATCCGCAAAAGATCATTGAAAATACATTAAAAAAAGTTTATTTTTAAAAAAATTTATTATGGTGAAAAATGCTTACTAGGTAGATGTTCGCATAAAGTTTAAGCTTTTTGGGACACCCAGAAAGCTCGAGTCAAAAAAGACAGATTTAGTCTTAAATAGTGCGTGAACAGTGTCTTTCTGAGAAGCGGCGGATTTTTCTTTTTTGTCAGGTCTTTCTCCAGATGTCCGAACTTCTTAAAAATTGTATAAACATCTTTACCAAAAGCATCTTTCATCACACAAAAATTTGAAGATTTTTGTATTTTTTTTATTTTCTCTAGTTTCTTCGAACGCAGATGCACCCGGGCACCGAATTGCTGCATCCGCAAAGTGATGTTACATTGTGCGACGGAGGGAGCGCCTAGCTAGCTCGATGAGCAGTTGAGCACAGAACGTGCAAGCTAGCGGGTGAGAGAAGGGTTGGGAAGACGACGAGAAGCTGAATCCATCCAGGCCCAGAGCCAGAGGCCAGAGCAGCCGGTCGATCGATACGGCGGCCAATTAGGTTTAGGGATGGAAGAAAACGATGGGCAGGTCGCGGTCGCGTCGTCGTACGTTGGCATCCATGGATCACTGTTTGGTGAGCTGGACCACGTAGGTAGGATTGCTGGTAGCGGGGCGTCCGTCCACAGGAACACGGACAAGCTTGGCAGGGGCAGGGCAGCTGTGTTTTCCGCGGCCGAGAGTGCGATGTGAAGTGAACCTACTTTCGGCCGTCTCTCGGCCCTCGGGGCAGGAGATGAGAGCAGATGGTTTCCGCACGCGCGAGGCCGGCCGTCGGTGTCAGGTCGGTAACTAGTCGACACTGCCGGCTCTGTTCTGTTCATTTGACTCTTGCCCAGTGTGCCAGCCCGCGACAGGACCTGAATCGCAGCGGCACAGGCACGGACCTACAGCGGCTTGCTAGCCATGCCAAGCCAGTGCGCCAGAGCGCGCGAGGGGACCGGGACAGGCTACCAATTCCGCATGCAGCGTGCAAAAGCCAGCCGGAGCGCGCGCAGCGCACGGTGAGCGCGACCGGTGACGCGCTCTGGAATCGGGCGGTCGGCCCGGATCGGACCACCGCGGTGCGGCCGTCGACGACCGCCACGTACACCGTAACGGCTTTCTGGCGCCAAGGTCAGTGACGCGTGGACGAATTGAACATCATCCTTCGGACGGTTTGGGGTGCCGAAGCGGCTTGCTTTGCTTGTATCGACGACGAAGGCTGGTGCTCAAGGCAGGGTCGGCGTGAGTGAGTGAAGAGTGCCAGCGAAGAAGAAGGAACCCGTACGCAATGGATCTGGCAAGGCCGTGCAGCCGTAAGCTGACAGTGACGACTCACGACCTCGAGGCGCCCACCATGATCCCCCATCTGGAGCGGCGGAACGGAATACAGGCAAAACGCCGGCTTTTCACGTCCGCCAGGTCACCAACGGCCGAACCACACCACGGTGGTTTTTTCTTTTGTCTGATCAAGAAATAAAAATGGTTCGATTTCACTATCAAAAAATACAGGAAAGCATGCCGATGCAAAGCAACTAAGAGCATCTCCGATGCTGATCCATGAAAGCCTTCTTGTCTACCACCCTGAAGCTATGTCGAGACGACGCTGCTCTTTGACGCGGTCGGTTCTGCAGCGATAACCAGGCGCACATTGATGCCTGGCTCCAGGCACACAAAAACGGCCCGAGCAGATATCCTATATCGATTGATAAAGCCGGCAAACCCCACACCGCGGACGCCATATCTAGCGTTTTCCCGAACCATTTTGCGGGAAGTGTTATATCCTTCTGTGGCTTGGCAGGACCGAAGTTTCAGTGCCTGCCAGACTTTTCGCCGCCGCCCTAACCTAAAATCTCAGGCGATTCGACCCTTCCCTGGCCAACCCCACCATCTAGCGCACCGTCCAGACTTCCCGCTGCTCGCCTACAACTTCTCGACCAGCATATCTTGTGGATACCCTAATTTTCGGTAGGCGGCGGTGTGGCGGAGCAGAAGTAGATCCGATCAGTGGCGGTGAAGAAGAAGGATGACGGTCCACCGACTTTGATCCCCTCTAGAAGGTAACTTTTCACCCTCTTTTGCCCAAATTTCTTCCATTCCACGTGGATTGTTGACGAAATCGGAACGCCCAATTCATAGATGGATATATGGAGTTCTTCATCCTAGTCGGATTTCGATGGTTCCGACATGGAAGAGATACTCCTCCACGAAGATGCGGAGCACCTTCTCCTTCTTCATCCGTTGGACCGGTTCGAGTAGGGCAATAGATAACGGTGCAGGTCGGCGGTGTGGTGCCTCTGCATACCCCGCAAACGAGCTCGCGGCCACAAGATGCTCATGAAAGATTACTTCGCCGAGGTAACCTATCCGGCTCATCTCTTTCATAGGCGGTATAGAATGCGACGCTTTATTTTTGTTCTTATTGTGGAAGCTTGTGAGCAAGATTGTCGATTTTTCACTCACCGGAGGAACGCCGCCGGGTTGCTAGGATCAGTGCATACTAGAAAATATCAACAACAATGTGTGTGATTACATATCGAATTCCCGCCAATTACACTGATGAGTATCTTCTTATTGGTAAAGATAACACGCGAAAATGCGTGCGAGTTTTTGCAAAAAATGTCATCCGTGTCTTTGGGCCTGAATACCTCCGAGCACCCAACGAGGAGGATACAAAAAGATTAATGACGATGACTGAAGCTAGAGGATGGTCAGGAAGGCTTTGGCAGCGCGGACTGCATGCACTGGAACTGCAAGAACTGCCCAAAGGCTTGGGTACGGTTGTACACTGGACATCAGCACAAACCCAAAATAATTCTTGAAGCAGTTGCTTCTCATGGCTTAGGATTTGACATTGTTTATTTGGATTGTCAGGGTATCTCAATCACATCAATGTGTTGCATAGATCACATCTATTTGCTTAGCTAGCTTGTGGTGAAGCTCCTGCTTGCAACTATACCGTCAATGGGCATGATTACACCATGGATTACTATGTTGGCGATGGTATATATCCTTAATGGGAAACATTTGTGAAGAAAATTAGCAACCTAGTAGGTACAAAACAAACCATTTTTGCTCAAGCACAAGAATCATGCAGAAAATATATTAAGGAGGATTTGGTTTAACCAGTTGAGCAGATGAGTTTCTAATCAGTAATCTTTGCCCATCTGAATTTTGATGATTTGTCAGTCGAAAATATAAATGGGCGTGGAGTTCGATGATTGGTATATTATGAGTATGTATTAGTAAGTTTTAGTTCAACGAATGAAATATCATCCATTTATATAAATCATATTGAAATTAAATGATTTTTTGTTATGTTTGCATAAAATTAATTAGAATTCAATTATATTGCAGACATACTTTTTACGATAAAGGTTGAATGGTCGGTTCTTGGATCAGTATTAATGAAAAAAATTCAGATAAAAAATGGCTAAGGGCCAGTTCTTTTACAGCTTATTTCCAGCGATGGAAATAAACTTCCCCTCCCTCAGCTTATTTTAAAAGCTCAACTTAAATTTTTATTTTAGAAGCCTATTAGTTAACCTTTGACTAGTAGGCTTCTAAAATAAAAATTAAGTTGGGCTTTTAGAATAAGCTGGGGGAGGGGCAGCTTATTTCCACCGCTGGAAATAAGCTACAAAAGAACTGGCCCTAAGAGAGCAACTCTAGCTGATGCGCCATCCCGCCATCGTCCTGTGTATAAATACGGGTTTTTTTGGCGGACGAAAGTTATTTTAGGACAGATCAAAACCGTCAAAACTCACCTCGTCCGTAAAAATTAGGCGGGCGGGCCGTAAAATCCCCCCTCCGCCGTTATATCTAAGGCTCAGCCGACGCTTTAGGGTTCCCGCATCTCACCCACCCTCCTCGTCCCTGCCACAATTTTTTTTCTCCGTTGCGTAGAGTAGCGAACTCCAACAAGCAATTATATGGTGTCTGATGCGAGAGGCGGTCCTGCCCGTGAAAGAAACGACACTGCCCGCGGTGGTCGTGAAACAAGCAATTATATCGTTACCTCACGTCGTACACCATCGCGCTTCGCATCACCGATGATGTTGGTCGCGTCGCCATCGACGCCGTGATCCTCCGAGAAGATGTTGCAGTCCAACGCCTCACCGAGGCCCAGAGGGCATACGACTACACCATATCGGAGTACACGGCGGTGTGCGCCCGCTTCCAGCCAATCTATTACCCTGACAAACATGCCCCACGCATCTGCTAGAGTTGCCCCATGCTGTCCATTGCCACACCAGTTTTGCCCGCTACTTTAATGTGTAGAGCGTACAACAGTTGGTGGTTCTCTTGTTGGACATGTACGTAGTATCACCCAGCTCAGTACCCTGCCCCATATAGGCCATAGCTCAACACTGTAGGTGCACTGTAGTGCCCTAATTTTTGAGGTCGCGGAACGGAAGGAGGGTTCCACGTTTGTTCCCTTCCGGGCCGATCGATCACGCCTCGCTCCAGACCTCGGCCCCGGGGCCCACACAACAATTGCCACAATTTCTTACAGTATATTTTTATAATCACGAAAGAGTTCACAGCGTATTGCCTTTTGCGGCCGAACACGCGCCTGGGGTCCTGTCCCCTTGGCCGGCCCCACCGCCCATTCTGGGGCCCGCGCATCAGCGGGCGCCCAGCAGGCGTACGGACGGCGGGTAAGCGGTGGCGGGCGGTGAGAAAAGGGCGGGGCGCACGGTTGCCAATTGGTTGCACCTTTGGCGTCAGCGGGGGGCCCCCACGCTGACCCATGCAAGCGCGGCACGTCACGGATTATTTATTATCTCCCCGCATTGATCCATGCTTTTGTTCCCCAATCGCATTAACCCAATCCCCCCCCCCCCCGCCCTGCCGCCCTCTCGTTTATTACCTGTCCCGCCTGGCATCCGATTCCCCTCCGTCGGCCGCTAGCCTCACCCCGGCGAGTGCACACAGCTTTTAAGCGACCCCTCAGGTGCAAAATCACATGTGCATAGTACCCTGGATGGCGATCTTGCTTCATTTAGTTAGTCGGAGTACATCTGGATTAGACCTTTGTTTTGGCCTCATTACCAAGGTACGATTAGTTAAGTACTTTAGCAGCTCCATCACAAGGACAAAAGTACGATTGCTTAAGCATATGTTAATGTATGCCCAATGAGAACCAAGAAGCATCTAACAGAAAAATAACTGTCTTAGAGCCGTATGCCACAGCAGTAGCTTCTTATTTTAAAACCCTAGATCCTTATTTTCAACTCTTGTATTTATACAAAAAAAGATCTTCCATGGGTCATATATAAGAACTAAGTAAAAAATGTATGCTATATTTTCTTTTGAGTTAAAGGACAACCACCTTTTAAAAGATTAGACCCAAATAAAATGGACAAGATTACTTAAGCTCCGTACATTTAGTTGTCGTCGAGGAGGTAGGATGGAGGATATATAGGCCGAAATTGATCTACAACTAGTCCATTGACCTTAATTAAACATCAAATAGTTGTGATATCAACTGTTCCGATTGGCACCAATAGTAATTAGCTGTAAAGATATTTTGAAATGTAAAAGAAGTGGAAAAATGCCTTCAAGCAATTGGTATATATAACAATGATAACCCGCAACATTCCATTCAACAATCATATTTTCATATAAATTTTGAAAGCATAATTGACATATGATCAGAATTTAGCTGCTACATTTTCTTACAAAATAGATGGTTCATGTTGTTAAACTTCTTTAACTTTGACTTAGAATCTACTTCAAATTATCTTGGTGAAACAATATCGTTAGATTGGCCTTAAAAATCATACTTCCAATATTAAAAGTTTGAGCGCTTCTTCGGTGATTGACGAGTACTTCTCAGTACTTTCGAGTGCTCGCGCAAAGAATTATTTCTATCCGTTGATTAGCACAGCTAAATCAAGTAAATTAATATATTTTAACTGGTAAATCATTATTTTTAGTACTTTCTTTAGTACTCTCTAGTACTTCTATTATTTCCTCCTAAAATCCTCAACCATGATAAAAATTGTACTCCCTCCGATTCATATTAATTGACGCACACTTAGTATAACTTTAGTGTAAAATTATACGAGTACTAAGTGTGCATCAATTAATTTGGATCGGAGGGAGTATAAAAGTTTACGTTCTTTTACTAATATTCTTGTAAGGAAAAGCTAGTCAGAATATAATCTCTGATTGTGTGCCCCATACTTGAAGCATTTTAATTGTCTATTTAGGCAGAATGACGATTATCTGCTAGCCACATGAACATAACCACACACACTAGCACATTTGCTGAATTTCGGCGATCACCATCGCCGGGTGGACGTAGCGAATTACACCCCCACCTGTCGATGCATCATCCAATCCAAGACGCCTCTCCACCCACATTGCACACCGCTCCCTTTCTCACTGCGTATGTGAGGAGAGGAGCTTGAGTAACCTCTCATCCATAGAACACTGTTCATATCGAATCCACTGGTTTTACTACCACTTCTATCCAGTGTCCTTTCATGGCTTCTAAAAGTAGAAACCACCCCCCATTACAAATGCGCGAGAGCTCAACCAAATCAATCAGTACGCTCCCCCCTCTCCTTTCCCTCTCATCTCCTGTGTGACCATCAACCACCACAGGAAGAAGAAGTCGCCTCTTCCGCAGCCCATTCTTTGCTAGATCGATAGCTTGGTCTCATGGAGAAGCCGCAGCAGTGCGGTCCCAAGGGCAATGCCCGCCGCGGTGCGGCGGCCAGCGGCTCCGGCAAGCACAAGCGGAAGGGCGGCGGCGGCAGCGGTAAGCCGATCAAGGTGGTGTACATCTCCAACCCGGTGCGGGTGTCCACCAGCGCGGACGGCTTCCGCGCGCTCGTGCAGGAGCTCACCGGCCGCCACGCCGATCCGTCCAAGTACACCGGCAGCGGCGCCGTCGACGTCGGAGAGAGCAGCGCCGGCAGCCCGGCCGGGCCGCAGATGTGCCCCGCGCCCAGCCCCGGCAGCACGGCGGAGTCGTCGGAAGGCGCCGCCGCTTGCAGCCAAGACGTCCCGGCCACAACAGCGCCGCCGGGGTACGAGTACGACGAGGAGGAGGACAGCTTCGTGCCGCAGCTGATCGACAACAGGTACTCCGTCTTCTCGCCGCCGACGTTCCTCTACGGCTCGCACAACGAGTGGTGATCGATCTGGGATCCATCCAAGTTCGCCGAGCCCCCGCAGCACTCTCAAACATGTATGTATTGCGCTTAATTGCATGAGGGCTACTCGTATCATATGTCATATGTGCATGTTCCTTCGATTCTATTAGTAGCTACTGTAGCTAGGTGTAACTTATTAGTAATAACTAAAATTTAAATTGTGTATTACTGCTGCTCCAGATTGGCATATACTCCACTGAGGCAAAATTGTACTACTACCAGCACTAGCTTTTTCCTGCTAGGGAGAAGTGTATTTTGTGGGTGCCAGCCGATACTTAATCGGTTGGGTGCTGTTAATTAGTTGATGATGATTCGCAATGTGGATGCAAATAATGAAGTGTTTGAAACCAGGAGAATCGGATTCTCTTTTCTTTTCTATCAATTTCAACACCGGCTTAATGGTTTTTGATTTCATGCGCGTTGGAGCGACACATGTACACAAAAAGGACCGGCTAGAAAGATTTTCCTTTGATGCAAAGCTCGCTTTTGGCATGTATAGCTAGCAGCGTGCCAGTGATATGTCGCCACCACAATGGTCTCCATGGCAAAGGCCTATTTCGAGCTATCATCTCTCGGGGGATAGCAGAACCAGCATGCATACGTGTTCCTCACTCCCACACTCTACAGGGAGTAAGTGGCAGATCTAGGTCGTAGAACTACGGAAGTTTATACATGTATAAAGTATGAACAATATAATTTCAGCATAAATGTTCAAAATTTGTGAAAATAATAATGGAACTACTATAATTTGGTCTTCATATCATCAGGATTCCAAGAAATGGACACAAAATAGGCATTAATATGTAGTATAAATAATCTTTTGCATTTTTCTTAGGTGGTGCAATGGCAGCCATGGAACCCACATTAGATCCACCCCCTGGGAGTAATGTATATGCCTCATGGCAAGATGCACATGGTTTAGTTTTCAGGATGCTAATAACATCATTGTAATATTGGAGTAGTATATATAAATTGCTCATATTTTGGAACAATCCGGAAATATAAAAATATGTTGACTTTTAGTCCAACTTCCAAATGAAATGGGTACGTGCTGTGCAGCATGATGCAAAGAAAGATGATCATTTTGTACGTTTAATTGACCATTAGTCCACTCAGTTGTGCAACATGATCTAATCGGCGTTGCTGATTAGTGGTAATGAGGACCCACCCAATTAGTGGGCAATGTTGTTTTCCTGCTAAAATTTGATTCTGGCATGTCTTTTTCTTCTGAAGACATTTAACCCAGAAACAGTCATTGTCAATGTACAATACACTACCAAACCGGAATGAGGGTGGTTTACTTAGTTTTTTCTTTCGGGATTCACTATGGGGAAAAGTTATGCTAATGAGCATTAGTTAACCTTATCTTCTAGCTTTCAGGACAAGTGAGATGTAATCGTTCGGAGTATAGTTTACTTGGTGACTAATAATCTTCAGACATCCAGCTAAGGGTATGTAGTATTTATAAAGCTGGACCTGCTTATATATGCTTCATTCTTGAAAATTACAGAGCACAATGACCCGCAATAAGAAATAAGTCAATTTATAGTTATAAAGAAACATGTCAAATTATAGTCATACCATAATAATTCATATTATATATTTGCATCTAGTTAGCGTTTTGAGTGTGCATGCACAGATTTGTATAGCATGATAACACTATTCATGTCCCGGACTGGAAGTCATATAGTGGATATATTTTCTTCAATCACCAAGGACTAGCTTCTGGCTTAAAAGGGATACAATTAGCATTATTTTACAAAATATAATTATGGAAAAGTCGAGTTAGAGGGATCTCTAGTTTGGCAGTTTTATGACATGTCTGTAAGCTAGTACATTCGCCTATACTAGTAACCTTGCACGTGCAAATCATGTTTGAGTAGCTATCATTGAAAAATAAAAGATTATTCTCTTGACATTTAAAAGTAAACATTCTTACCATTTTAATTTCCTCTATTATCTCAAATATTATTGACTTGTAAAGAAACAATATAAGACATGTCACTGTGCACACATTTTCAGAAATAATAGTGATAACTTACTGAAAGAAGGAAAAACAATCTTGAGTTTGTAAAATGGATCATCTTCGAATTTCAAGCTAAATTCACAGTACCATCATTTTAAAGATAAGAAAAGACGCACTTAGAAGGCATGGCTAGTAGAGTTGCAAAGAAGCACTCCCTCCGTTTCAAAAAGTAGTGCATTAACCATGAATGTTCTTGCATGCATTGGCTCATCGATCTTGTCTCACTTTCTAAATACACACATCATAATGTGAAAATAAGTACTCCCTCCGACCTATATTAATGGGCACACACTTAGTACAACTCTAATACAAAGTTGTACTAAGTGTGTGCCCATTAATATGGATCGGAGGTAGTAAAACAAATTGAGACATGCTCTATCATAAAAGGATGGAGTATCATGTAAGAACAAACTATGACACCCCCTCCCCCCTCCATCCCTAACCATTGAATGTATGATCATGAAATTGTATTGAGAACTAGGCGGCTTAGATCGAAACGTTTCTGTCCTTAATTGTGTTCTCTTATTGGTATAATAATGAAAAATACACATAGGTATTGCATGGTTGGGGGTCCAAACATTTTTTAATATGTACCATGTAACTAACAAGTTATGGAAGCACACAAATAATAAGTGCTCATGTAAGCAAAACAAGTTAGAAAATAATTATGAGGTAATAAGTACAATAAAAAAGATATGGTATTAAATATGTTGAAAACCATTGGATGTATATAATTTTGGACAACTCGGAATATTTTATCCTATCAATTGATTTTATACCAGTAACATATTATGCTTATTTGGTTGGAAAGAGATCATAGTGGTACATATTATAGCTACTGTGTCAGGACTGGGCACTAAATGTAACTAGTCCTTTTTTGAACGTAAAAGGACTAGTTACATAGTCCTAAATGTAACTAGTCCTAGCAATGGGTGAAATGGAACTTTATCAGACTTAGTGCCTTGCAGATTTTAGTCCCTGCAATTTCTCAAATCTATCTAGGGGTTGCTATTCTTGTTTGAGCACATTACTTTCAATGCAATGAGCTCGTGAAATCAATATACTTGATTTATCAATCTAAAGCAGTATGGTAATTAAGTATGTGTTTAATTTGGAACTTTTGCTGCAACTTTGGTGGTCAAGATCCTAATCATTGATGTTGTATCCAAAAAGAATGGTTAGAAATATAACCAGCTAATATTTAAATAGTGTTGCCATGCCATTCTGAGCTATCAATAGTAACCAACCATATAATGAGTCGGCTACAAGGGTTGGCTTTTTTCTCCACCTTTTCTCTTTCGATTTCCTCTGCATTTGTTCTATATTATCTGGAGCATGTGTAGAGGTGGGCAGATTCATGAGTCTGTTCCTCACATTTATCCTAATATCTCTCTCCTCTTATAGGCAAAAATGTCATGTTAAGCCTCTTATTATAGTTACTATAATACGTAGAGTTTAAAAGTATGATTTCTAAGTTTTCCAAATTGTATTTGTAGCAGATTTAGGCCACTCATCAGGGTAAAGGATCATCGGTAGGAGCGTGACATCCTAGGTGGGGTTTGAAACTCACCTAGGATATTTGTGGCACACAGACGATAACAACTTACATCCTATATAGGACGCATGTGTGTGCAACACCGGCTATTGGATCTGGAGTCTGAGAGAGGCGGGGTAAGACACATTGTCAAGAGAGACGAGGTGGCACTGGTCGTGGGTGGCTAGACGACACCATATAGGACGCATAAGTGGAAAAATCTCTGAAGGGGTCATGTTTGGTGACCTTGCAACATCATCCTACCATATCTGAATAGGCGATAGCGATAGATCAATGTCTTCTTACTCTACATTTGAATAGCGTAGTTTCGGATGAAAGAGATATGAGTGTTTTCGGTGAAGCCTTGGAATTAACTCTCGGCTCGAAGTGTGAACCTTAGCGGGAGCCCCATAACATTTTATATACTATTCTTTTCGTAGTATATAATTTTTAATTTTCTAATACCACTCCCTATGCTGTCTCTTATTAGCACAATTATATAGGTTAAATGTTGAGATGATACAATAATTGAAGAAGGAAGAAAGGAGAGTTGTATGTTACTCGAGATATGACTTTTATCTCATTTTTCTATTGAGTGAAATTAATGCTCTGATCTGATATGACCTTTCTCTCTATTTTTTTCACTTATTTCCATCTTTGCACAACTAGGACAAGATGTTGACATGCAAATATCATCCTAACAAAAATTAAATGCAACATCACTTAGATACAACAGCTACACGACATTTGGAGGGTTATCTATACAAAAATCATCACCTAGGATGACGCGTTAAAAGCCAAACGACACAATTCATATATAGTGAAATATCTACCATTAAAATTTTCCAATATTATAATTTATTTGAATAGTGTATTTTCTAATGATCTAACTTTTGTGACATATAATTTATGTTATACTGCTCAAATTGTCGATCTAAGGGCTTTCAAACAGAAAAGGAAGGAAACCAAGTAGGCTACCCTCTTTTGAATTAATTTGAGAGACATATGTAGATCATAACATGCATAAATAACTAGGACCATACAGATTGAGAAAAGACATCTTCATGGTACTCCCTTTGATCTTTTTTAATTCACATATAAGAAATATCTGAAGTCAAACTTCATAAATTTAACCATATTTATATTTGAAATATTATCATTTACAATACTAAAATTATTTAATGCAAAAATAAATTCATGATGCATCTAATGATATTTGTTTCATTTTATAGGTGTTTATTTTCTTATAAAATTGGTTAAATTTTATAAAATTTTGACTCTAGGTTATAGATATTATATGCGAGTACAAAGAACCCAAGGGGTGAGTGCGGATTATCTGCTCCCGGGAGCATGTGCTCTCTCCTAAATAGTTTTTTTTTATAGAAAATACGATATTTATTTATGATAAACATTGACAAATGTTCTGATTTTTTGTAAATTTCATCTTGAAACAACATTTGTGCAAGCCATGTCAAAAAAAAAGATGATAAAAAATACCATTTTTGAAAGCATTTTGAAGTTGTGATTTTGTTTTTTTGCCACGACTTGCCCAAATGTTTTGTTTCATTATGGAATTTTGCAAGCATTTTTCAATGTTTATTACAAAAAAGTTTTAGATTTTTTTCATGTTTTTCTGATTTTATTGCTCATGAGAGAACAAATACTCCCAGGAACATAACAATGCTTCCGCGAAGGGGCACCTTTTTACGAAAGAAAGGGGAATAGGGGATAAGTTGTTTCATAAAGGTCGTTTCATGAGGACCTGAAAAGTTAGTCAATTTGCCAATCAATACACCATGCATGAGTCTACGAGAAGCTACAATTCCATGCTACATGGATATCAGCTGAAAGTCAGGTAGGCTATATCTTCTATTTATCTATAATACTTAAATAGTTTATCACCATTAACTTATTTATCTTGACATACAATCTATTCACATCATAAAGTAGTTTCATCATGTAAAAGCTCTTCCACTATTTTTTCATGCACATGCCGTCGTTAACTTTGCATGTGCATGCAACCTATCACAAATAAAAAAATAAAAATTATGCACTTAACCTCATAATTTATAAGTAACTTTTTTTATAGAAAATCAAATTATGTGTTACATGATTGTATCACATTTTATACTTCTATGTGATATTTTTTTATAAATACACATCCATAATTTACTATCATTATTTTAGGTTGAGCCAAGGGTGGACACGTCTTCACTGTCTCTATCAATGTTGTTTTTGTCTCATGTCATCTCGGTGATATGTTGTCAAGTAACTAAATAACAAAGCAAAAAATTCAAACTCATTTTTGGATTTTTCATCAAATTTTCATAGAGTTTTTACTTCAAACAATATTTCTTTCAAAAAATTTATAATCAAATTATACTATATTTAATATTTTTACACATGTTTTAAAACATCAAATTCTTTCTTAATAGTTCCTACAACAAAGGGCGGAGTATCATCTAGTAACTCTTATAAAGCAAAATCCCACTATAGGATCATTTAAGTTGTCTATCTTCACATGCAAGTTATCCACATCATTCATTCTCTTAGTCAACCAATTGTCAATTTCACCCACTATAGGGCCATTTAAGTTGTCTATCTTCACATGCAAGTTTTCCACGTCATCCATTCTCTTAGCCAATCAATTATCCATGTCATCTTTACTAATATATTTATTAATCTCTATATGAAAATCCACATCAACCATATTTTAACCATTTTATTGTCCAGGCTTGTAATTTTTAATACACATATGCTTTGTATCGAATAAATTTAGTATCTCGACTAGGAAAAAATGAATTTTGCATGTTTACTTACACAACTTAATGTATCATACTTTTATATTTTTATACCTTTTCATTTGTGTAATATAGTTTTAAAAGGAATTCCGCTGCAACGCGCGGGATATATTTATAGTTTTTAAACAATTGCAATCCACTAATTATTTTTCCTAAGCATGCAATGCTTTTACATCAGCAAATCATGCATGTCCATTATGTTATTAATCTACCATCCTATTAACTATTTTTTTCATGCAACATTAATAAATCTTACATGATTGGTAAATAATTTGCAATCACATTGTGATAAATTCTCGTAATTATTTACCTCATCAACATGATTATTCTGTGGCAACACATGAGTTATTTCTAGTTTTAAGAGAAAAGTGGCTTTTTAGTTCCTCAACTTATATTGTGGTGTAGTTATTTTTTTGTTTTAAGAGTAGACATGCACGAACGACACATAGTCATCATAGACCACACACAACAGTTGATCTAGCAGGCATTTTGTTTAGCAAAGAATGTATTTTGTTGAGCAAAAATTAAGCATGAAGAAAATATCAAAACATCGAGCACGACCCAACTTTTGCATTACTATGATGCAACAATCAATACACGTATCATCTGGTATAGGTGGTAAGCTATCTTAAAAACAATGAACAAAGAAAAAAACAATCAATACACATACACACACAAACATAGAATCATGCATACAATAAGCAAACTCATTCAAAATCAATGCTATGCTTGAACGAATGAAGAACAAAAATTCTAAAACAACAGGAACGATGCTCGATAAACTATATCAACGAGTAGCCGCATTAATTATCTCATGACATCACAAACGCACCCCGAAGAGTTCTCCTGTAGAAACGCCTCTAGGGACGAAAAGATGGACAAGCACTACCATGGCCAAATCCATCATCGAAGTCTAGATCCTTAGTTTTCATCTTGAAGATCAAGTCGAAGTAAATCTGAGCAATGCCTTCAACAAGCAAAAAATGCAAAAAACAATGTCATTGCCAAGTATGAGGCCAACTAGGATCAAACCTAGGGTTTTCATCTCAAAGCTCGAGACCAGCTAACCAAGAAGCACCGCCAAATCAAAGCCATCTTATGTTGTGTGCACCACTTTTCGCGGTCACATCAGCTACGTGTGTATCGTGATCTTGGCATGAGATATTACACAGTGATAACTATGCTATACCCCGCACAAGATTGCGGTCGAGTCACGACAAGAGTGGCTTGCAAATATGAACAAAAACATTATGTATATGATAAAAAGTAAAACGCTTTACATTTTGCGTACACTAAAGATATAGCCCCCTCTCACTTGTTGTAATAAGGGCAAGCGCACTCTAGCTAATTCAAAAAGACAGTATTATGAGACGATATATATACAGCGCTCCTCACTGATCTGCACATCCTAGTTTCCTTCTCCAAACCATGCCGTATACATACATACATACGTTGGCATCCATTGTGACTGTCCTGCAAATAAAATCTCGTGGACGTCCGTCCGTCCGTCCCTCCCTCCCTCCTTTGCGCCTGCTGCGTGCCTGCCTACCTAACCACGACATTTGCAGGCCGGATCGACCGGGGCGCTGGGCTACAGCACGACGTCGCGGCGCTTCTTGGGGTTGGCCGCCTCCGGGGCCCCTTTCCTCATCATCGCCACGAACTCCGTGTAGTTGATCCGCCCGTCCTGCACGCACAGCACGCGATCATCAAACCATGCATCTTCAGCGGCGCAACGTGATGAACAGAGCAGCAGCAGCAGGTGAGAAAAGAATAGCTTACGTGGTCGGCGTCGACCTCCGATATGATGTCCTTGATGTCCCGGCCGTCCATGAGCCCCTTCTCCCTCAGGGCCTGCTCCAGCTCCTCGATGGTGATGTAGCCGCTGTTGTCCTTGTCGAAGTACTGGAAGGCGGTGTAGAGGTGCTCCTCCCTGTCCATCCTGTTCATGTGCATCGTCGCCGTGATGAACTCGTCGTAGTCGATCATCCCGTTCCCGTCTGCGTCCGCCTGCAACCAACCAACCAATCAACATTTTTTCTCCAAAAATCCAAGGTCATTTGGATTCCAACGGATTCATGATGGATTTGGGTCTGCTTACAGCGTCCATGAGCTGCTGGACTTCGACCTCGGTGAGCTTGGTGCCCTTCTTGGCCAGCCCTTTCCGCAGCTCGTCCACGGTGATGGTGCCGCTGTTGTCCGAGTCCATGCTCTTGAACATCTCCTTCAGCCCCCTGATCTCCTCCTCCGACAAGCATCCCGCGATCACCTGCATGTATGCGTATTGCAAAATGAACTTCTTCTTGAGCCTGAATCGCTTGACTGAAACGGCAGCACAAAGTAAAATAAAGTACCCTCAGCGCCGCCTTCTTGAACTGGTTCATGGCTCTGAACTGCTTGAGCCTGCCGAGCACAGCGTTGTCGATCAGCGTGTCCGGCGCCTCGCCGTCCTCTTTGATCCACGGATGGTCTGTGCAGCAAAAAGGAAAATACAATCGCAAATCTGTATGGAGGTGCAGAGCAAGCTGAAATTCAGACATGGACGACACGCTTACTGAGGACGTCGTGTGCAGAAATCCTCTTCTTCGGGTCGGAGGTGAGCATCTTCCTGACGAGGTCCTTGGCGCCGCCGGAGATGCGCGGCCACGGGTCGCTGTTGAAGTCCACGTGCCCTCTCAGGATGGAGTTGAAGATGCCGTGCTCCGACTGCGCCCAGAAGGGCGGGACGCCGCAGAGCAGGATGTAGAGCATGACGCCGACGCTCCAGATGTCGGCCTGGTGGCCGTAGTTCCGCTTCAGCACCTCCGGCGCGATGTAGTAGGCGCTGCCGACGATGTCCCGGAACACCTCCCCTTCCTTGAAGAATACGGAGAGGCCGAAGTCGGTGGCCTTGAGCGGCGCGTCCTCCTCCTTGCTGAGGAGGAGGAAGTTCTCGGGCTTGAGGTCGCGGTGGATGACGCCCATGGAGTGGCAGGTGTGGATGATCCCCATGATGGTGCGGACCAGCGACGCGGCGGCGCGCTCCGTGTAGTGGCCCTTGGCGATGATCCGGTCGAAGAGCTCGCCGCCGGCGCAGAGCTCCATGACCAGGTGCACCGCGTGCTTGTCCTCGTACGCGCCCTTGAGCTCCACCACCCCGGGCTGCCCCGCAAGGTGGTACATGATCTGCACCTCCCGCCGGACGTCCTCCACGTCCTCCTTGGTGGACAGCTTCCGCTTGCTGATGGTCTTGCACGCCAGCTTCTGCCCCGTCGCCTTCTGCGTGCACAGCGACGTGACGCCGAACTGCCCGCGCCCGAGCTCCTTGCCCACGTTGTAGATGCTCTTGACGTCCTCCATGGGCCGGCCGAGGACGGGGCCGATCGCGCCGGGGGGCTTGACGTGCTGCGGCGCGTCGGTGGGCGACGCTGAGGCGGACCCGCCGGAGCTCCCGTCGGCGGGGCGGGATGAGCCAGAGGCCGCGGGATTGGTCTTCCGGAACCACCGGCAGCACATGGCCATTGCCGGCGCAGGGGGTGCTCGCCGGCGAGCCCGGAACCTGGGGATGATTCCCAGCCGGTAGGCATTGGGGTGCGCGTGGAGGAATTCGGGGGTCGCCGCTAAAAGGGAGGCGGGGAGGGAATGGCGGGAAGGCAACGGCTTCGTACTCGTGCGTCGGCTTCCGTTTGGGCCTTTTTGCTCAGGAGAGAAAAAAAACGGACGCTTCCGTATGCATTTTTTTGGCTACATGGGAATCAATCCATGTCAGCTTTGGAGGAGCTGGGAGATTGTTGGAACTTTTGCAATGCATACTTCGGTATTCCTAACAAATTATGACAAAGCCATTTGGGTAGGCAATTATCAAATAGATGTCCCAAAATATTGGAAGGTGATTCTATTCAACTGAATTTAGCCAGTCCCGCGGTGACCATGTCTTCCCCCTTCTGATTTTGCATGATCCTTCAACGCTAAGAGGGGACTGATTTTTTTTCAAGCCCAGGTGTTTCGGAGATCCGATCACATCGATTCAGGGTCAGGCTCCAGGTGTCGCGACCACCCCGACTAAGAGTCCCTAGGTGCTGCGACGGGTGAGCCCCTTCCTCGCAGTCACACATAAAGATGAGGGAGGGATGAAATTCTCAAATCATCGTTGCGACGGTGAAGGCGGGGGCTCGAGCGTCGGTAAGGCTCATCGACGATGGAGTAAAGCGGCGTGAACCCGGGGCTACATCAAATGGTAGTACCGGTTGCTCCCTTCGCAACAATCCTTCATAGTACCCAAAGGGGACCATTTTACCTTCCATTTCTTCTTCAAATCGACATATCTGATTGAAATGTTATAGACCAAAGGTGAAATCCTAGGTTTCCACGTTTGATTTGATCTCATTTCTAGCTTCAGCCATTCCCCCCAATTGGATTGCAGTAACAGTCAGCTAGGGTTATTCGTTTATTCCAATTTTTCATCTTGGGATTGCAACAGCCGGCTAGGTTTCCCCATATTTCCTCAATTTTTCACTAGATTAAGACCATATTTGTTCAAATTATTCAACTTGGGGTTGCAATTTTCCACTATCAGTCAATTTGTTGCTAGTAGATATGAGATGTAGTTTGTCAATTTGTTTCTAGTATACATGAGATTCAATTTGTTAGTTGTTATTAGCATTTTTTTTTCATGTTACGATTCCATTGTGTGTAACAATTTCACGAAAACCTTGCATACACCAATGTTTTGGGATTTGTAATGCCATTGTTGCATTGTGATTGTAGATTTTTTTTAATATTTTTTTCTCGTGGCCGTGCTCATGCAATGCTCTCACAATTTTCTTAGTGCATCAATCACATATTTGATTAGGTCAACCAGGCCAGATCATAAGAGAATTAGTTTGATCGGGTCGACCAGGTCAAGCCAAATCGTAAGTAAATAGAAAATTCAAAACGTACATAGTTGTTATAAATCATTTTTTGTAGCAACAAATATTTTGAGAAATGCATTTGAACAGGAGAATCGACACGTACACATTTTTTTTATTTTTTATTTAAATATAGGAGCACTTTCATATAGGATTTTTGCTTTATTTACATGACTACACTTTTGTGCCACTGCCCCAAATGTTTTCCGACGATAGGCTTGTGATTGATCTGTTTTTATCACATAATCACACAAGCTTTTTTTAGGTTTTTTTGGGTTAAACCTCTAAATAATTTTTATTTGATGCGACAATTCTTACGAAGAAGAAATGGAATCGGATGCACTATTCATGCAGCAGTTCACAACAAAATGTTGCGCGATGTGGGGAATAACAAGTTGAATTCCACCAAAAAGGGCATTACAAATGAAAGTGACTTTGGTTATCTCATGAGGATTTCACCTTTCACAGTTCCACATGAGTTTATGGAGTGGATAGTCATGAACAACGACTCAGAGAAACGTGAGTTGAGAGTGTTTTTTTCTTCTAAATATCACACTTTTTGTAGTTTTATTTGACAAGTTGTCCTTTTATCCACCGCAACTTTCCGGACCTCCGCGATAAAATTTGAGTGTCCGTTCTGGAGCTCTACCGAAGTAGGGAGAACTTTGTAGTGACATCTTCATCATCTTGAAGGTCACCATACCCGCTTGTGAGTAGTTTTCTTTGGACTTAGTGTCCATGGAAGTTTCTCGCTCTCTCTTTCAATGTTCGATACAATGATTACATAAGCTGCTATTTATGATTGTGATCTATCTAATGTAATCTTCTGACGTGTTTGTGGTGTTGTGATGATTTTTTTAAACATCAGAAAGTTGGTGAATCTGAAGCCAAATGGGATGATAAACCATACTAATGTCACCAGGTGGACTAAAACCATCATAAGGGCTGGGTAATACCGCCCAATTCTTGGCCCTTGATGAGTGATCCTCTCCCAATCGTCAAGGTAAGAGTCTTGCACAATGAACATCTTGAGTGGGATTCCACGTTACTCGCATCTCTATGAAGAAGGCACTTTGGCTAAATTTTTGCCAGTATGAACCCTCGCCAGGGATAGCCATGGCACACTGTCTTACAGGATGAGATCATCTTCATGTACCATGGAGTCCTCCAAAGATTCCTCGTGAAGGTCCAGTTGATGAAAGAATTGATCAAGATCCTCTTTGGCAGCAGTTCGACCACTGTCGCTTGTAGATAAGTGAACGTTCGATGGGGACTGCTAGATGGGAGAGCCTTTGTACCCGCACAGCCATGACCCATGAGCGAGAGAGTCGGAGAGGTGGCGTAGGTCGGTGGTGATTGGGGTATAAACTCAATGGCGGCGAGTCGCAAGAGAGAAGAGGTAAGAGCTCAATTGCACTGATTCTATAATAAAATGTAAAACGTTTTATGTCATATGCAAAATAAAAAAACGTCTAACATTTTGATAGGGAGGTAGTGTCTTTTAATTATTTAATGCTTTGAATATTAAAAATAAGACCTAACATTTGATAACATGTCTGAAAACATTTGTTGGGTTTTAATGCATGGCGTTGAAGGGGTTGTATGTAGTACCGGAGCTTCCGATCAGGTGATCGCCGGTGGTTAGCTTCGAGCTGCTACCAGACTTTTGGTGGCGCAGATTTTCTCTACCTTGCCATTTTGGCACAGGATCAAGAGTGAAACGCTGAGATCATGGTAAGCACTGTTCACATCGAACCAATATCTGTGAGCACTGTGCAAGTAAGTAGCTCTTTTTTTTTTGCGATAACTACTGTTTACAGCTCTTGCAGCATCCTATCTGGGTCGTTGGTTCTCAATCTGACGGACGATACTGAGAAACAGCAGAGCTAACAGAGCGTGGGCGGTGGACGGTTCGCCGTGGAAGCGCGCAGCTCCATGCGGCAGAGGATCGGCCGCGTCATGCATGCTGGCCGCGGACCGCTCTCGCCTCCGGCCTACTCGGCACACACACCCCCGACAGTAGCACGTTGGCACTCACTCATGCAGCATGAGATATCCTCCTTTGCCTCGACACCGCTGTAGTCTGTAGATATCCTTGGCTGCAGATTTCTCTAGATGTTCAGTCCAAGAGATTTCTGTTGCTGATTTTATGTAATATGTGATACTGGTGACTGTTGGAGGCTTTCATGCCTGTTGGTTGTTAGGTCTAGTTGTGGCAGTCGTGTTGGGTTTTTGGTTTATGGCCGGGTGTCAATAACGACTCTTTAGGTTGTGGGTTTTTCAATGCGGCTGATCACGCTTTTCCTTTTCCTGTTCTCCTCTTCTGGGTCGGACGGTTGAACTCGTTTATTTTTCGTTACCTGTTAATGAAAAGGGATGTTCCAAAAAAAAAAAGTCCACCCTCCAGCGACTAGGCAGGCAAAAGGCATGAGCTGCGTTTGTTCTCCGCGTCGCTGCTGTACGCACGGCCACAAATGAGCATGCCGCGTGTCTGCTTCATATCTCTGATAAGCCGCGCGCATCGGTTCTGTATCCGTGCTAAATCGTGGTCTGTATCTGCTGCTATACATAGCGCAGCTAGATAGACGCCTAGACATACTACATTAGGGATGCCACCCGTCCTACCTTGGCTTGATTGCAAGGAGATACCACCAGATATCTCACTTCCAAGAAGAACCAAGATACCGCAAGATATTTGCTTTGCTGCGCCCACATGCTCGTCGCCGGCATGTGGTGTCGTTCTGGTCTCCTGATCGCAGCTGCACATATAACTGCCTCTCAGTTCTCTGTTGTTGTCCGTCCCTGCAAGTATTTCCTCTAAGTAAGTAGTAAGCACAGGCGCGATTGGTGGTTTCAGCATGGATTACGCTAGCCCTGGCGGGACGGATACATCCACGGATCCAGACGTCGACAAGAACCAAGCGGTACTGATTGCTAGCAAGCACGTTGGTTAACTCTCTTGTACAGTTTATTTACTCAACTTTTCTGTACTGTACTGATCAGTTTGAAGAACAAGGGTATGCTGCTGTTGCGCTCACACCTTTGGGTTCCAGGGACAGACCGAATGGCAAACTTGGTCCAAAGGTTTCGATATGACTGATCTCTACGCCTACAGTATATGGATCATGCTTCCGTTCAGCTGCTACAGATTCTCAGTTGATTTCTTCTCATTCCTTGTTAATTCATTGACAGACACTTCGTCGTCTTGCCCAAAATCGTGAAGCTGCTAGGAGAAGCCGTCTAAGGAAAAAGGTACTGTAGTATGCTGTTCTTGTGGAGTTGTGGTGCGTGCCTCTTGCGATCGGCATGGATCAATTCTTCTTCTGGGCTGGCAAACCTTCACTTATCCATCTTTTTCAGGCATACGTTCAGCAACTTGAGAGCAGCAGCCTGAAACTTTCTCAGCTGGAGCAGGAGCTCCAGCGCGCTCGCCGACAGGTACGCTAGCTGCTTTTCGTCTCTCATTTTCGGATTCCACATCTATTCGAGTGTTCTTGATTTGTTTGCCAAATTATCCAGGGCTTTCTCATTTCTACTTTCGAGGCGAATGGACATGGTAATAAAATAAACCAACCACAGTTACTACCTCGCTGTTCCTTTTGGTAATCTGGTTAAAATTTCCCATTTCTCGATCTCCAGCGGCTCCTTCGTTCTACGTAGAGTACGCGCGGTGGCTGGAGGAGCACCACGAGCAGGTGGACGGGCTCAGAGCCGCCGTCAGCGCGCACGCCGCCGACGGCGATCTCCAGGCCATCGTTGACGCCATCATGGCACGCTGGGATGAAGTCGTCAGGCTGAAGGGCACAGCGGCCAAGGCCGATGCCTTCCGTGTCCTGGCGGGGACGTGGACAACCCCCGTCGAGAGGTGCTTCCTCTGGCTCGGCGGCTTCCGGCCATCGGAGCTTCTCAAGGTCCCGACCATCATCGATCGCTTGCCGGAGCTTGTTAACAGCTTGTGCTTGAGAGGCTTCCCTTCACTTGGTTCTTTCTTACGCGCGTCGACGACCTTGACATTCTGCAGTTACTGGCGTGCCGGCTGGAGCCCCTCACCGAGAAGCAGCTCGACAGTATCTCCGGCCTGCGGCATTCCTCCCTGCAAGCGGAAGAAGTTCTCGTGAAAGAGATGGAGGCGCTGCGGCAGTCAGTGGCGGAAACGGTCGCCGCGTCGGCAGGATCGCCGTCCCCGAGCTTCCCTGAAGGATGCTCCGACGATTACACGGGCCAAATGGCGGAGGCGGTGGCAAGACTCGGCGCTCTGGAAGGCCTCCTGCGGCAGGTAAACTTGCGGAGGCCATGAATGTACAGTTTAAGCGGTCGTGTGTGCTTCTGCTTCAGAAGTTCAGATGCAGGGAATCCTGAACTGTTCTCCGGTGATCTGCCGTTTCGCAGGCCGATGATCTTCGACGGCGAGTTCTTCAGGAAACGCGGCCGGTGCTGACCACCCGTCAGTGTGCACGCGCGGTGATTGTGGTCAGCGACTACTTCTCCCGGATGCGCGCTCTGAGTTCGCTCTGGGTTGCGCGTCCGGCGGCCACCGGAGTGGAATGAGTTTCGCCACTCGGTTATATTCTCCCAGAAAAGACAAAGATGCTCGGAAATCCAGTTCGGCTCTTGGAAGCACACGCTTCTGCGCGTTATAACTATATTTTTGTGATTACAAGTTTTACGATGATTGGCTATTTTAGGAGTCGTTCATTCATCCTAATTCAACGATGATAAAATAGGAGTTACTAGATTGAAATTACTAGAAAGTACAAATAATTGTGGGCCCAGTATAAAAATTATATGGGACAAGGAATTATAATAATTTTCGTAAAGGGTATACTGGTCACATAATTAACATCTCGGACCGCCTAGTGTAAATAAAAGAAAAAAAATCTCCACTCTCGATCTGTGTTAGCTTCGCCGTCGTGTACAGAGAGGATGGCGCACAAGCCTCGCCGGCGCCGCCCCTTCCCCCGTCCTCTGCGCCATCCTCCTCGTGCGCGGCTGAATCTGCACATCTCCGGCATCCTCTGCTCCTTCCCCGTCCTCCTCCCCTTCCTCGTCCGCTGCTCGGCGTCCTCCGCCGATTCTCCGTCCGCTAATTCCCAGACGCTTGTGCCGCCCCCCGCCACCGCACGTCGTCCTCCGCCGCCTTCCCCGTCCGTTGCGGCGTTGGTCGGCCTCCTCCACGTCCTAGACGCATTAGCGGAACTGACCTCGCCGGCCACCGCTGCCGCCCTTGCCATGTTCTACTGGATTGATGCAACCAGCGGCATGAAGCACTTAATCGTCCGGGCCTCCAACGGCTGCATGACAGTGTGGTGAGGTAATCCATTCGTATTATAATATGGCCAACATACTACTATTGCTGATTGATCTACGAAACTGAACTTTCTAGACAAGACATCACGTAAGCAAACATATTCAGATGCGCGCGGGTCTGTTCCACGGACTGGTGGCCGGCCTTGCTGGGCGTCACTGCCTGCTCGACGGTGCAGGGGGCGTTGTGGCAGACGAGGCTTCAGCGGGCACACGGCAGGCTTTGCTGAGCGTCACAGGCTGCTCGACGGAGGGGGACGCTGCAGGGGACGGTGGGGCAGGGGAGGCTTCAGCGGGCTCGGCGGTCGGCCTTGCTGGGCGTCACCGTTGCTCGACGGAGTGAAATAACTTTACAATTCTGCTCTTTCTATATAAAAAAATCTTTAAATAATTTTCCGGATCCGACGGTCAGAGAAAAAAATCAGAGGTGGAGTTACGTGGAATTACAAATCGCAACTCGCCAATCACCGTAAAAGAGCCTTTTGTGATATCCATTTTTTATTTATAAAAATACTACGTGCAAATCTTCAGAAAGAAAACTTAAGCATTTTGAGTTGTAAAATAAATAAACACAAAATGGTACCTCTAAATGTTAGTCTTAATTTTGTTTTCTTTTTCACCAAGGAAGCATTGTCATCCTGTTTCGGATAGAAATTGTCAAACACGCTTGTTACACTAACGAAAACATGTAAAAAATCAAAATTTAAATAACGTGCCTTTTTGAATCATAGGTGCATTTGCTCCCATTAGTAATAGAAACATCATTTCAAATAGTGAACAAAACTAAAAATTTCGGATGTTTTGTATGATGCAGGATGGTCATGTGTGCGAAGTCCATGCCTTTCATGAAGTTTGAACATTTGAGTAGTCCTTGGCAAAAATGATAAATTTTGGGACTGTGAGAACCTTTTGAAAACTGCACTATTCATATAAAAATTCGTGTTTTTTGCCATGAAATCATTGAATGTCCAAACACTCTGAAATTTTGCACGGATGTCACATGCATGAGCGTATTGCATTTCACAAAAAAATAGATTTTTTTTAATTTGTTTGCATTTTTTTCCTTTTACTAGTTAGTGGGTGCGTACGCTCCCATGAGCCATTTGAGATTTCTAAAATTTAAAAAATCTACACTATTTATTGCCCTTTAAAAAAATATGCTTCTCTCAGCCGAAACAGCCACGCATGACTAGTTTCCCAGCACATTGTAACTTGATGTGTCCGCTTGCTCGTTTTCTCTGCAATCAGACATAAAATAGGAAAGGTTTACAAGTGTCCGTTCACCACGTACGCATTTCACACCCCGGTTCCGCTTAAAATCCTCTTCGCGCGGAAAATCCTCTTCATGTGTAGATGTTGTCGTGCATTCATGCCGATCAACCTGTATAAGAGCAGACATGACTCTGCGACATCGATGCGGACCTAGAGCAGACACGAGCAATCACTAACGCCGATATTGAAGCGGCACTCTGGATGAGAGCACCAATCTTCATGCATGTTCAATGTCGAAGAAAGGTGATTGGATGTGATGGTCCAGCTATCTACCATATTCAAACCGGTTGCACGTTCGTCCGCCTACCGATATTAGACATGCACGATGGTTGAGAGACACAGTCCACCACTCATGAAAAAAAATCGCTAATCGGGTCGGTTGCCGCTCGCTATTTACGTGGACGCACTTGGCACTATCTGCATCACACCACGTCCATTTTGGGTGTGTTTGGCATGGTGTATGGAGGATGCATGAGGGCAAAAGTTCCGAATCCGATCCACTTTTGCTTGTTTGGTAGGGTGCATGAGCTCACTTGGGCTATGCTCGTCTGATGCAAAAAAGGCCCATCAGCTATGCTCATCTCATGCACCCCAGCCATGCTTGCCCATCTCATGCACCCCGGCCATGCATGCCCATCTCATGCAGCCCAGCAATGCTCGCCCGACCCTCGGTTGATGCAAAATATTCAGAATTTCAAAATATGTTTAAATTTTCAAAAAATGTTTAGAATTTCAAATTTTGTTTAAATTTTCAAAAAATGTTTAGAATTAGAAATTTTGTTTAAATTTTCAAAAAATGTTCAAAATTTATTTAAAATTTCAAAAAAAAATTAGGATTTCAAAATTTGATTAAATATTCAAAAAATGTTTAGAAATTCATTTTTTCTTTAAAATTTCAAAAATAGTTTAGAATTTTAAAATATGTTTAAATTTCCAATCACATTTAAAAAAATCACCATTCAAAACAAATATTCAAAATTCAAAATTGTTCAGCATGCCTAAACACATGCATGCTACCAAACAAAGTCTCAGGTCAGCATGTCTCAACACATACACCGGTAACAAACAGCCGCAAATGCATGGACTTAACATGTCTACACTCATCATGTATCAGAGGAGAACAGTCAGGCTAGGTCCATACATGTTACCAAACACGCCCTTTGGTTCTTCCTCCGCGCACCGTTCGACATGACGGTGAGATCTAGAGAGTTATGGGAGAACTTCTCGGTTGAGTAGAAGCATAAATTTGCCAGCAACTGACAGGCCAGTCATGCGTGACACCAGCATGTCAGCGGGCTTACCAATGGTTAGCGAGGACAAGTAGACGGTGAAGGACGCATTCGACGACAAGTCGGCGCCCACGCTGGTCCATGCCGACAAGAAGACACAAGTGCACTTCAATGTCTTCACGATGAAGGAGCAGCCGTCATTGTCACCAGTGCCAGCGTTCCGCTTGGAGAAGGAGGACCATTGGTACAACCTCCCCGCCTCGCGTTACGATTATCGCAGGAGGACCAAATGTAAAATCTCGCCCTCTTTGCACACTACTAACCGAGGCGAAAATCTATGATTGCTTGCTTCTCTCACTTTTTTTGTTTCCATTGTGTATACTGAGCATATTAGATTATTTTTGTTGTTAACTTCAAAATTTGTGTGGTAACAAAAATCTATCTGATAACGTAAATCATCCAAAATTGTGCTAAATGTTTGAAATTTAGAAAAAATACATTTAAAACCAAACTCTTATTCCATTATTGAAATTGGCAAGACAACACAACACTATGCAATCTTGGCAACCTGGTTTTGATCAATATGATCTTGTGGTTTTATTGGTAGCAGCTGCTAATTGCATAGAAGCTGACATGCTCCCGCGCCATTCGAACAACTTGGCGTGAAGCCTTTCAGGACATTGTGCCCCATTTTGTCACAAAGGTAACCATTGTCGCCAACCTGATGAGATTGGACAACACGTACTTGTAGTTTCTGAACCTGTTGTGCAGTATGGAGCTCACTACACAGCTTGTTGCCTTTAAATTTGGTGTTACAACGACTTCAATAAAATCTGATGACCCCACTTTATCCTTAATTGTTTCACGACTGCTCTTGAGACCCTTCTTGGCCAATTTCAGATCACAATTAAGTGATGGTGGAGCAACATTTACCTGAGCATCACCGTCGCATGCATCGACAACGACGATGAAACCTGCAATGCCCAAGTAAATGTTGCTGCACCATCACCTAACTGTGATCTCAAATCGTCCAAGACCATAAGGGTCTCAAGAGAAAATGTGAAACAGCTGAGGATAAAAGTGAGGTCATTAGACTTACTAGACTAAGGTTATTGAAGCCTTTGTAACACCAGATTTCAAAAACTACAAATGTAATGTCGTCTAATCCCATGAGCGACAATAGTTATGTTTATGTCAAAATACGGCACAATGACCAGTTGTTCGAATGGAGCGAGGAGCATGTTTGCTTCTGTACTAACAATAAAACTACAAGATCTCATGGATGAAAACCAGGTTGCCAAGATTGCATAAGTGTTGTGTCATCTCACCAATTTCAATAATTGAATAAGAGTTTAGTTAACAATATTTTTTCTTCAAAAGTTTGAACATTTAGCACAAATTTACCATTTTCATGTTGCCAAAAACGTTGAGATATTTGTGTTACCAACCATTTTTAAAGTTTAACAATAAGAAATTTTTGATACGCTTAGCATACACAATGTAAACAAAGATAAGGAGAGAGAAACAAACTCACGATTGCATAAAAAATATAACATAAATTAATCACCTTGATAAAGATCCACTTGAGAACAACTCACGACAATTGTTAATCGTTCTTCAATTCTTCTGCGAATGCTTTTTAAAAGAAAATCAGATCGATTTAAAGGTTTTGTTCTGCGCAACACTTCAATTCGGTGGATAATTATATCGTCGCCTTTCTCCAACATTGAAAACGCACAGAGACCGAAGCCCTCGGTCAGCTCGTTTCTCCGAAACTGAACAGGCTTGGAGACCATAGCTACGGCTTCTGTGAACCATCACGGCGTTCTGGGTTGGCAACAATGCGAACTCCAGTGATTGGACGCGACTGCTCAACTGGCATGAAAGTGAGATTTTTTGCATGAAGGGCGTTTGGATGGGATCAGATGAGGACGTCTTAACTATCCAAAATTTCGCAAAGAACCCCTCGATTTGAGTGATTTACATATAAAAAATGAGAAGATAAACCAACCCTCGAACGGATACATAATCATCGTTGCATATCAAAACTGATCTGAACAATTTAATCGGAAATACAAAGTTCAAGATGTCTTCAGATCACGGATAAACTGCTATTGTGTGATGGGAAGTTGGAGACAGGAGGCATGCATCCAGTACACATCACTCTGATTCGTCAGACGACATGGAGATCAAAAGCATCAGTCCGGTGAAGAAATATTGCGCTTACATTATCGAAAAAGTGTCGGAGACTTGCTGTGCTCTACCCTTTCCTCGCCTCCGGTGCAGAGAAGACGGGGGCGCTGCGATGATGCGACGGGTGTGAGCTAGGAAAACGGGAATGGAGTCGCGGTGAAGGCAAAGGCGCAGAGCCACCGACGAGCGGCGAGATGGCACGGGCAGGTTGCATCCACCCTAAATTACTTTCTTTATAATTGTCCCATACCGCTAGCTTAGAGAAGGACGTGCCAGTTTATTAGGGAGCCTTTGGGTACGGGCCTAAACTCGTTCTATGTGTACACTGTTTAGTGTTATGTATATAGTGTTGTACAATAGTTGTTATATAATGTAGTATATTGTGCAGTGTTATACAATAATTGTATAGTGTTTGTACAAACAGTATTGTACAATGTATATAAAAATACATATGTAAATACAAATTATGAAAATATTTTTTCTATTTTTACTTTTTGCCACTAATTTTTTTCATTTTTTTCTTAAATTAGTTGTCATATTATTGCAAAATAATGAGATTTACATCATTCAAAACATGCGGCAACAAGAAATTTAAGGGTTCATCCTCTTAATAGAACGGCAAATTTCAAATATATGAATGCAGGCCAGGTCCAATGGCTTTTTGGGTCCAGAGCGAGCCAAAATAACTACATTTTTTTACTAAATTTTTATATTTATTTAGATCTTATTTTTAGAATGTTATAGTTTTATAAGCATGATTTTCTTTTGTTGGTACTATAATTTAACCGCATTGTAATATTAATAAATATTAGTTGATATGTTTTGTGTTTGTTGTAATATTATTGAAAAATAGTCAAATGTATTTTGTAACAAAATTTTGAGCTAAACTATTTTCTATATAATACATAATTTATATTATTTATGATAAATATCCCAATAGTGGTTTCTAGTATATCATAAAAGCGGTTTATAGTATATATAAACTGAGCTGATAACATCTTTTTTTATCATTTTTTGTGATCAAATTTCTCTAGAAAAATACAAATTTTAATAAAAATGTGCATACTTCGTACTTTCTATTGAAACAACAATTAATGCTTAGAGTAACAATAAATAAATATAAAATTATGTGCATTTTAATCAGTTTCAAGTTATTCAGCATATTGTGGTGTTATTTCCCAACGTGCGAAAACTACTCCATCTCTCGCAGTCGCAAACTTAACCACAAGCTTGGTCCTAATCTGATCCATCATAGTCACTATGGGCTTCTCCCTTTCTTCAAGGATGTAGCATAACGAGCGAGCCCAATGCTACATATTGACAATCATATATGTCTTGCATGTACTACTAAAAAAAAGATTTGTCTTGCATGTTGTATCCATAGCATAGCGAGCCCAATGCTTAGTAGGAATTTTGCTAAGCCAAGTCCATGCATCTAAGTTTAATGCTTTTAGCATAATCATTGCATGTAAGTGAGAACTATGTCTGAAGGCATATGCCGCTACATCTACTAACTTTTTTAGGTCATCTCCCCGAAATCTAACTATTTTAAAATTAGCATATATGTGCCTAAGACAAAAGTGATGCTCGCAATCTAGAAAGATTTGCTTTACAACATTTAACAACCCTTTTTGGCGGTGATACATGATAGTGAAGGGGCCATACTTACTTGTGCACCACCTAGAGCATACTTTAGATGGGTTAGAAACCAAACACCAAGTTGAAGTCTCCTATTTTCCCATGACTCCAAAAGCTAGAGGGAACATGTTATTGTTGTCGTCCCTAGCGGTGGCAGCAAGGATTTGAAATCCAGAGCGTACCTTCAACAAACATCCATCTAAACCTACAAGTTAAGATCAATGCATGCTGTAAGAAACAATGCACATCAAGGCATTAATGAAAATGGAGAATAATAATGTACAACAAGGCATTAATCTTACCAATAAAAGGTCTGCACCCTTCCAGAAATCCTTGCACTTGTGCATTAAGGCAGTAGAATAATCCATGAAATCTAGGATTCTTCAGTGGGTCTTGATTGACAATAGTGTTCACAATACACCTACTACCAAACTTTGTCTTTAGCACAGTCTGGAGGTAATCTCTTATCCTCAAATATTGAATCTCGTGGTGTCCATCAACCACCTCTAGTGCTTTGTTTTTTGCCCTATAGGCCATGTGTGTGGAAATAGTAACTCCATGGTCCCTCTTAACCATGTCAATGAGTGCTCCAATCTTCATAGTAGGATCATTTCTAATGTTATCTTCATATCTCTGTCTCACCCAAACGCTATTAATTCTTGAACTATCATTTGTCTTCCCACATGTGTGAGGAAACACAATCGCTCGAATTACATGGGTTGTTTCTCCTTTGATTGTTGATGACATAATTGCAAAGGGGAACATCCATGCGGTCTTACAGCAAACAGTGATCCTATCATGATCATTTCTCAAATATTCAAAGTCTCTTTCATTCACAATGTGGTAGTTTGTTAGAGCCCTTTTGTATTGGTGGACATCTACAAAGCACAACTTTCCTTGCAAATTCTCATGGGCATTGGTGTTTGATTCATCATAATATGTTCTCTTGGCCCGCTTCTTCGATCTGCTCTTCCTCTTTGTTATGGATACTCTCTCTTCATCTACAACCCCATCATCATCGCTGGAATCAGTTAACTCCCTGCAATCATCACTCGGTTCATCACTAAATTCCATGTAATTTTCCTCTAAAGTTCCTTCTATTTCTCTTCTCTTTGCTGCCCTTGACAACTCTGCCGTTTCCTTGGCATTTTTTCTTCTACCTTCCATGAATCTGTATCTCTCTTCCTCAACTACAACCTCCTTTGTGATTTGTGTCGGGAAACAGTCATCAACATCCGTATCACCTTCACAACGAACCACAAAATCATCATAATGGTCGGAGTCAGATTCATCATCAACAATTCCTTCATCTTGGCCATCTTCCTCCATGTGTGTTACCAATTGTGCAGATTCTGAATCATGAAATTCCCAACCCATGTTGCTTCCCATTTGACTCTGCACATTAGCATCTGTAGGTTGATTCATACTAAATTGAGTACCCACAATGTCAAATGGTTCAAACTGACCTGAATAACCCTCCAGCCTATACAAAGACAGAATAGAGAATTTTTAGATGAATCAAAAATGCAAATTTTAGAGTTCTTCCTGTCCAAAACAGTACCAAATACATGATTTTTAGATGCAAAACAGTACCAAATACAGAGGTATTACTCAGTGAAGCAAAAGGGGTCGCCAGAATTAATGGCCGAGGTCCTCGCCTCCGGCGCACGGCCGCGTCCGCCGTCGTCGCTGGTTCCCATGGTGCCCGCCTTTGCTGCCAGCCCATGGTGGAACGCCGGCGGGCCGTCGCCACGACTGCTGTTGTGCCCCATGACGCCCATCATCCACACTGGACATTCCCCACCCCCTTCGTTGTCATCGGCTCCGTCGGTAGGGCGCATGGCTGGCTGCCTGTAACAGCCTGGGATTTTCACCCAAATTAAAAAAAAAATTGTTGCGTTATTTTGTTGATTGCTTGTATTGTTTGCAGTGTTTTCTTCGTCGAATTATTATTTGGTGAATATTCCCCCTCTTTCTCGTATCGGATGCGGGACCGAACCTTTTTCCCAACGACACAGGACCTTGTGACACCGGGGTTCACCCGAGCACTGTCACAACTGCCACAAGAGGAGCCATCGCCATCGGAACAAAAAACCTATTTAATAATTAAATGGATTATTTTATTGGGCGCCAGGAAAATGTTGTCGGAACGTCATCAAACTGAGGTACGACTGACGGGCTCGCCGCGCTGGGCGCCTGGTTCGAGATTTCTCCCGAATCGGAGGTCGTATGGACTCCCGGCGGTCAAAAACGTGGAGTATCAGACACGAGGGAGAAAACTCAAGGGCTTTTGCGTAAACATGCCATCCAGGTCAGCCTATATAAAGACCACCACTCTCCCCTAGCCCTTCTAGGGTTTCCCACTTGTAAAAATTGCAGCCATCCCCCTCCAATTTCCCAATTCTGCCCCAAAACACCCTCAGATCCGAAACCCTAATCCCCAAGCGTTCCCGGCCGTCAGATCGCGAGATCTGCGGCTCAGGAGGCCTCGACGTTGCCCATGGAGACAGCCAACCCCCTCCTGCCGCAATCGGGCCCCGCAGGGCCCGAGCCGTCGTTGCTAGGGCCCGCCAAGCCCATCTGGGCGCCGCCGCACCCGAGGTCGCCGGCGAGCCACCGCTCTACCGCCCGTCGGCCAGCCGGAGCTGCCGCCCTGTAGGTCTCCACCTCCTCCTCCCGCGCCCCTCTCTCCCTTATCACCCAACCTCCCCTCTCATCCATGCAGGCCGCCAAAGCCCGCGTCGCCAGGGACGCCGCCGCGCCATGGATGGCCTCAAGGCCGAGCTCGCGCTGCCGCTAGTCGGATCCAAGCCGACGACCACCCAAGCCGCCGCCTCTTGCCCGGATCCGGTCGGCCTCGCCGCCTCCCGCCTCCCCGCGCTCCCTTTGATTCCGCCTCGCTCCGGTGGCCGGCGTGGTTGCGCCGCCGTGCGAGCCAGCCGTGGCCGGCACCGAGCCGCTCCACCGCCGCCGGCTGGGCTGCCATGGCCAGGTGGGCCAAGGCCCAGCAGCGCCCCGACCCCGGCCCGCGACGTCTCCTCGCCCAGGGGCGCACCTGGCTATCCGCCGCCCCCAGTCGCTAGTTGGGCTGAGCCCACTAAGGGTGAGGCCCTTTTCTTTTTATTTTATTTTTCCTTCTTTGTTTTTTTTTCAAAGTTTGAATTTCTGCTAAGTCTTTTCTGTTTATATGCTGTTGTATCTGTTTTGCGAGTAGATTTGCGAGTAATCCGTAGCCCGTATGAAGTTGCGCCCAAAATGAAAATTGTTGCTGGTTATGTGCTCTAACTTTTTTGCTTTAGTGAGTTAATTGATTTGAGGCCATTTAGTTGTTGTAAATCATTGTTGAAGTGTGCACCACAATGTTTACTGTTGCTGTTGTTATTTTATTCAAAGTTTGGTTGATGCTTGTGTCACATCCATGATGCCTATGCTATTGATTCTTTCTTGTATTTGTTAAGCATCATGTGTACTCCAATTAGATGCATCCCTTTGCCATGTTTACCTGTTGTAGCTATTTTATTTCTTGCTCCAAAGTGGTGACCCTGATAACATGTGCTGCTGTTTATACAAAGTTGCTACTTTGATGCCTTATAGTTAGTGATATATGCTTCATATGCGGTAGCTTCAATGTAATTATTGGCTCCTTGTTATGTGTACTTTTATGCCATGCTTTGTTTTGCCATTATATGGTTGTTGTTCATATAGTTATCGAGCTTGCAAAGTGCAACCTTGTTGTTTCTGTCACATACCCTGAGATTCTAGTAAGTCTGGAATATAATATAGCTGTCTTGCATGCTTAATACTTATTCATCCATGGGTCCTTTGACCACAAGTGCTATGTATGAACTCATGAGCATCATGTAGGCTTGTTGTAGATGTATTGCATGTTTATTTTGGAGCTTGTTTGATATTGCTTTTCCTACTGTTTATATAGCATGTTTATAACAGTTTCTCATGCCTCTGTTTTTCATTAAGTTCCTAGACCAGTAGTATTATTTAGCTTTTTTGCATGGGTTACAATTACTTGTTTCTGATGCTCATATACACGAAACTTTGTTGCTATGCCTTCCTTGTCATGTCTACTGTTGATCCATGTCATTTTGGTGCATGTTTGCATTCAGTAACTAATTGTTTCATTGCTCTAAAAGTATGCTCCCTGATGTTAACAGCATGTACCCGGAACTTGTGATGCATGTATCTTTTTAACCGTAACTCCGTTTGGAGTGTTCTTTACATGTAAATTGACTAGAATTTCATGTACTTTGTGTTTATGCCATTGTTTGTTGTTGTTAACCAACCTAAAATAAGGTTTAGGAAAAAACAGTACCAAATGCTTTAATTGTTGTGGGGTACTTAGTGTTATGTCATGTCTAGGATTTTACCTCACTTAATTGACTAGCATAGATAGTTTACTTTGTGCTTCACCTCTTGCCATGATTTTCTGATATGCCATGCTTGAGTGAGATGTCATGTTAACAACATTTGCTCATGTTGTGTAGCTAAACAACTTGAACCGATTCTAAATGTGCTGTGTTAATCCATGAGTTCAGAGAGGTTGTCAATCTCCTGGACCTGCACACGACACAAATAACTTTGCTCCCAACGAAGTTCAGAGAGGTTGTCAATCTCTCCGGTCTTGTTGTTTACAAAGGATCAAAACACAAGGGATAATGCTAATGCTGGCAACTAAAGTAAAAGAAAGAAAGTAAATAGGCTTGAAAACAATGATGAAAATATGGACCGGGGTCCCGTGATGTTCACTAGTGATGTCTCTCTCCCAAAAGACGATAAAACTGCTATGCGAGGTAAACAAATTACAGATGGGCAATTAACAGGATTATAAACGCACCGCAATGCTAACTATGCTACAAAAAAAAGATGCTCATAAGCATGGGCAGTACGCCAAAATAAGTAGACCGAAATCCAACTGCATCTACTACTAATCATCCACCTTGAGATATCTATCCAGAACATCTCGCTGGTATTAAGTTGCGAGCCCCACCCAAAGTGTAAACCCAAAGCAAGAGACAACTGCATTAAAAAATGACTTTGCGTAAAGTAAATAATCCTTGCAACCGCGGTTACAAGCACCATTGTTTTCCCCCTTGTGGCCACAACACATCCCGACTCATGTTTCTGTCACTCAAGCATGTCATCAGGGGGCATGTACCCACAATCGAGCATAAAGTTCCCTCTTGGAGTTACTAACTACTACTTGGCCAAAGCAATAAACAGCAACGAAGAACATGCAAAATTACTTAGGAACAAAAATATAAAAGATAAGAACCAATTATATAAATCTATCACAATCTGAACATAATCTCATAATCCATCAGATCCCATCAAACTCAGCATAGCAACAGCAGAAATATTACATATGTGCCTCGATCATGTAGGGAAGCTCACGAGGTCTAAACCATGAAGAACAAAGAGGGGAGGAGAACATCACATAGCTACTGATCACGGACCATGGTCCAAAGGAAACTACTCACGGCACATCCGGGAAGCGTCCATGGTGCAGGAGAAGCTCCCGGAGGTTGATCCTCCCTCCGACAGGGTGCCGGGAAGGGTCCTGCGGATGCTCCCAATCTTGGAAGCGCGGCGGCGGCGGAACAGAGGCGAGATCGCGAAAAAGGGTTCTCTCTTCGGAAGTTTCCCGTGACGGAGAATAAATAGGCGAAGGGGGGCAGCCAGGGGGCCACCAGGGGTCCAGGCGCCCCCTAGCGGCCAAGCCCTAGGCCGCTCCAGCTAGGCGCCTGGGGCCCTGGTGGGTCCCACCTTGTCCCCCTTCGAGACTTCGGAAGGTTCCTTCACGCTGATTTTTTATCTGATTTTTCTCGAATTTTTGGAGCACTTTTTATACGGAGGAACACTGAAATAGAAAAACAGTAGAAAACAGAAACTGGCACTGGGGTGCACTGAGTTAATAGGTTAGTCCAAATATGATCAAAAGTGTATGAAAATGTATCTAGATCATAGCAATATCACACAAAACATGCATGGAGAAAGCAGAAATTATCGATACGTATGGGACGTATCAGGCTCATCATTGCGCATGCCAAGATGTTGATGGTCCTTGCGTCCTCCTTGCACACAGTGTGGGGAAGGATGTAATCAAGCTTACAGTCGACGACAATGACGTGGCGGACCATCTCAGTGTTCCATGCGTGCAACGGGACGCCCTCCAGGCTCATCAGCACATGGGGCTTCATCTCTTAGTGTTCAACATGTGCTTCCAAGATCCAAGGCTTCGGTTGGAGCTCAAGGTGGCCGTGGAGGAAGCTTCCACAAGCGGCTACGGTATCGCAATGATGAGGGTGGATGAACGTGGCAAGGAAGTCTTTCGGGAAGTGTATGACGACGGTCACCATGAGAAGCAGGATGTTGAATTCCGTGTGCAACATGTCAGCGACATATGATGTCAATGTTGGGCGCTGATCCTCCCCTAGGCATCTCTCGCATTCGTGTTCGCGACTGCGACACACATCATCCTCATCGTCATCTTCGTTTCGCCATCCACGACCTTAGTAACCATGTAGCTCATCTTAGCTCTATGTGGGGATGCAGTCACCATTAACCACTCCACGAGATATCCGAGTTCAATGATGTGTGGGATGCATCTCGGGCTCATTGCTCATGCGCAAATGACGATGGTCCTTGAGTCCTTGCGCACAGTGTGTGGGGCATAATGTAATCGAGCTCGTAGTCGACACCAATGATGTGGCCAGTCATCTCAGTATTCCACACGTGCAACAGGACACCCTCCATGCTCAGCTGCACACGGGGCTTCATTTCTTCGTGTTCAACATGTCCTTCCATTTTCCAAGGCTTCATGTGGAGCTCGAGGTGGCTGCGGTGGAAGCTTCCACATGCGGCCACAACATCACAATGATGAGGGTGGATGAACGTGGCAAGGAAGTCTTTCGGGGAGTGCCTGATGACGATCACCATGACAAGCAGGACGTTGGGTTGTGATCCCCCCATCCAAGGAGATGAACATGAAGTTGGTGGAGATGGCATCAACCTAGACGTCCATGTCGATCATGGATTGTGCAACCGCCCTTCCGATCCCAGGCCTGTTCCTCGGCTCGCAGAGGTGCGACATGACGATGTCCTGATAGGAACGAGCTCCCGATAGTGGCAGCGTTGATGGCAAGGTGGAGCAATCGGTGGTTGATAGTGCAGCAGGACGGGTCGGAGCAGGGAACAATGGGTGAGCAGGGCGCGAACGGTTCATGAACTCCTTCACGCGGTGGTCATACGGGAAACAAACGTTGCAACACACCTTCTCAATCGCATTTTATGCAACCCGGATGGTCTTTATAACTACACCTACGAGGTTGGGAGATGCATGGTGGGCGATAGCTTCAGGGACTGAAGTTCCTTCAGTGCTTCTCTCGGAATTGCCACTCAAACACGATGACTGGGCACGGAGCAGGCCCACCGCGTTCTACTCTCCCTCCGAGATGGCATCCGCCGTCTTGTTGTCACCGATGGAAGTGAGGTCCACGATCGATGTGAACATGCCTTCATTGAAGATGTCCAGCGCGGGCGGCGTCAAGAAGGCCGAGTTGCCTACGTTGTAGTCAACGATCGCTTGGGATGCCTCCGAGTTCGCCTTCGCAAGGGTCGTGTTGTAGCTGGCACGTTTGCGGTGAGTGTCCTCGTAGAACACCCGTTGTTGCTCGAAGAAGTTCGTGGTCGACGCCGCCATGGACACCCCCTCACCTTATAGCTGTAAATTTAGTTCTCCGCCAGTTGGTACTCCATGTTGTACCTTTGGTCCTCCATCGCCTGCCGGAAAGCTGAAAGCGGTGGGAGCGCCAGCTGGTCATCTACAATGATGACATTGAAGTGGGCCCGCGCCTGATCCTTGGTGATGCCGGCACATACCGACGCAGGTAAAGGCTCGATCTCGGCGACTGACACCTCCTCCATCGTCGTGCTCTCCTTCTCACTCAACTCTGGCGAGCTCGCCCAAAAACTGGGCTTTACGTGTCCCGCATGCTGGGCTTGCGCCAGCCGCCCGCCAAACGGGGCAACTCACGCTTATCTCCGTTGATAGGCTCTTCCACATGGATCTAGAGCTCGCGGTCACGACGGAAGTGTAGAATGGGAAGATGTGGATAGTGCAGTGTGTGGCGGCGTTTAAATAGTGGAACAACGATTAAATGTTGGCTTGAATTCAGGACGCCTAGTGGGTTTCTCAATCGCCGCACCTGTTTAATGCCGGCAGATGGTCGAACGGGGAGCTGGTTTCAATTCAGCGGATAACCGTACCGTCGCCCTTCTCCAACATTGAACAAGCACAGAGATCAAAGCTCTCGGTCGGCGAGTGTCTGCGGCATTGAATAGGCAACCGGAGGTACGGCTCCTGTGAACGATCGCATCGTTCTGGGTTGGCATCAATGTCGGCTCCCTTGATTGATCGCGACCGCTCAACTGGCATGAATGTGCGTCCACCGCTTCACACGGGGTGGGTGGGGGTGGGGGTTGCGTGGAAGGCTTTTGGGTGGGATTAGGTGTCGTATGAAAACGTTTCGGCTATCCGGACCCCCGCAAAGGATCCCCTCGATTTGAGTGATTTGCGGAAAAAATGAGCCTGTAGGAGTTTTTAAGATTGGATACCGCACCAAGATCGAACACCACGTTAGGGGCCATTGTGACCGGGTTGAAGCACCGTGATAGGCGAGGTCGCTGTGGTGGGAGCTGAAGAGGACGAAGAGAAAGCGTGGAGAGGGTGGCCGACGAGGCCCTCGCCGGTCTGGTCTGGGGAAGGAGCTCTCTCCCATGGCTAGTACTGCCGTTCTAAACCTTTTGGAATGTGTTGTTGACAGTCATTGGTAAGGGTTACTGTGCGATGGCAAGACAGAGCTACGAGATCGATGACATGCATCCAATACAAAATACGTAGACCAAAAGTATCAATCTGAAATAATTGGTGAATAAATCTTGAGCTTACAGGTCATTGGAGACTTGATCTGCTCTATTTTTACTTGCCTCCCTCGCCGCCGTTGGTCTGTGGTGCGAACAGGCCGGAGGCGCGCGGCGGCGGTGGAACCATGCAACAAGTGTAAGCCGGGCCAAAGGAAGCGAAGCCGTGATGCAGGCAGCGCCGCCGGCGAGCAATACTTGCGTCCATCCCAAGTATTGGTTTGGTCAGGCCCGTACTCACGTTTTGCTACTTTGCACATCGGTCGATGGTTTCGCTACAAGGTAGGCTAGTTTCTCTGTAATTGTACCGTACCGCTAATCTATCGCAATACGTGACAGTTTATAAGGCGGGCATTGGGACGTCCCTTTGCCCCCGCATGATTAGGTGGGGGTACGGGCCCTAAGCCCGTTCTGTACAGCGGAAATAGTGTATGTATGTACATCGATGTATATACAGTAGTGTTGTACAATAAATGTATAGGATGATGTACAGTGTTGTACAATATGTATGTACAAAAATACAGATGTAAATCTAAATTATAAAAATATTTTTTTATTTTGATGCTTTTTCCCACTAAACTTTTCATGCTTGCATGCAAATACACCGCACTACACTATCATCCTCGTGGAATAATAACACAGAATAACAGGCTGAATTTAACAAAAAGTTCGCCATTAAAAGAAGGTACTCCTACTAACTAATAACAAACTCAATGGTGCACGTACGTACCTTCATCCATTACATACACTACACGTGACAAGGAAGGGAACTGGGACCAGTGTGCGTGCATCTGATAGATGATCACTCAGCCTCAGCTTCCCCTTCAAGAAATCATACTGCTATTAAGTTCCAAAAAACATCCTTGGTGGCTTTCATCCAAAATTTCCATCAATATCAGCCAGGTATTGTTGACTAATTGATAACGACACAAAAAAAAAGGATGTGCTGCACCTCCACAGTGTCACACAACAAATAACCGTACGTGTTCCCTTCATCAGTCTTTACAGGAAATTACCAGGCTCCGATTCCTTGCGACGGCGGGGTTCTCCCCTCCTCTCCAGGCTCTTGGAGGTGTTGGACGGCCAGACCTGTGGCGGAGGTCTTCTCGGTGTTGTTGGCGTCGGGTGCCGGCGGCAGGAAGCGTGGTCCTAGTGGCGTGGCGTGGCTCGGCTTCGAGTGGCACCGGACGTGCCGGCGGCGATGCCCCTGCACCGGGCGGCCCGGGGCATCACTGGCACTCGGCTGGGCGCGGGTGCTGCACCTCGTCCATGCTTGTGGTGGCGCCCATGACCAGCGACAGGACGGCCGGCTAGCGGCGCCCCTTGCGAGGAGTAGCGTCGGCCCGGATCTGGCGCATCGTAACGACGTCCTGCTGGGTGCAGCGGGTGGATGGCGCACGAGTCACGACGAGGAGCATTGCGGCGGTCCTCTGGATCTACACGAGGGGTGCAGCGGGATGGTGGATGCGGGAGGTGCGCTGGATTCGACGATGGCGACGGCGCGTGCGCAACCATAAAGGCGGTGGCGCTGCGACGCTAGGCTAGGAAAGGCCCTGGCGAGAAGTGGGCGCCCGAACACCTCCGTGTGAGGTGCCGACGGCGATGCCTCTGTGAAGTTGGCATCGAGTGTGGTCAAAGGTGTGGGTTGGATCCGTCTGGGTGGCAGTCCCTAGGTGCGGGTGAACGTCGTCGCGACGGATCTGGTCCTCACATTGCTTGGTGGTTGTTGCGGTCCCGAGTGTGTTGAAGGTGGTGGCTTGAGGCGTGCTCCCTCGGAAGTGAGGTGCGGCTCTAACGTCAAGTGGATGCGGTGTCGGCGGTGCGAGGCATCTTTCGGGGCTGGTTGGGATCTTGAAGGCGTGGAGATGTGCAATGCTACGGATGAAAATTATGTTCAACCTTGATCGTTCCGGCGTCGATGGCACCTGTGGGTGTCATTCCCCTCCTGGACGTGTCGCCGTGTGTAGCGCCATTTACCACGTTGCCTCGTATCGGTAGACATCTCCGGGGCGAAAGCCTTGATTCGCAGGATCGGCATGATGGTGACATCTTCTAACGTTGTTCCTCTGTTGGGAGCATCGTGCTGGGAGATAAGAGGCCCTATGTTGCGCTCCTTCGGTGTGAGCCACTGCCTGAATCGTTCTTCTCTGGCGCTATATACGGTCGTCGCTGGTTCATCAAAGAAAGTTGGAGTTGCTGTTCTTTGGAGGTCACCAGTGTCGGTCAAGACGCGGCGAGGCTATCGATTTCGGATAGGCTCTTATGTGTGGTAGTTGTTTGGTCGTGTGTGGTCGTCCTTATCCGGGTAGGTGTGGAGTTGTACTATGCTCGTTGTTCGCAGCGAAAGATAGATGTTATTGTATGATTGTATTTCTCTTATTCTAAGATACGTAATTTACGTACTCTCTGAAAAAAATTGGTGAAAAAATCTTGAGCTTATAGACCGTTGGATACTCGATCTTCTCTATGTTTTTCCTTGTCTCGCTCACCGCCGGTCTATGGCGGTGCGAACAGACCGGAGGCGCGTGGCGACGGTGAAACCATGCGACAGGTGTGAGTCAGGCCAACGGAAGCGGAGCCGCGATGCAGGCAGCGCCGCCGGCGAGCGACGCGGGAGGGAGGTTGCGTCCAGCCCAAGTACTAATTTAGTCAGGCCCGTCCTCTCGTTTTTTTTTAGTTTCCACATCGCTTTCGCTACAAAAAAAAAGTAGACTAGTTTCTGTGTCTAATTGTACCGTACCGCTAATCGAGCGCAGGAAGTGCCGGTTTATTAGGCTGATATTGGGACGTCCTTTGCCCCCGCATTAGGTTTTTTTTTTTTGAAAGGTGTGCCCCCGCATTAGGTTGGGGTACGGGCGCATAGGGGTACGGGCGCATAAGCCCGTTCTGTACAGCGGAAATAGTGTATGTATGTACATCGATGTATGTATATACAGCTGTATGTTGTACAATGAATGTATAGGATGTTGTACAATGTGTATGTACAAAAATACAGATGTAAATATAAATTATAAAAAAACATTTTTCATTTTGATATTTTTTCCGACTAAACTTTTCATGCTTACATGCAAATGCACACCATCATCCCATCATTCTCGTGGAATAATAACAGAGAATAACAGGCTGAATTAAGTAACAAGAAGCTCTCTTTACAAACAAGCTCAAAGGTGCACGTACCTTCATCCATCACATGCACTGATGCACTACACGTGCCAAGGAACTGAACTGGGACCTGTGTGCCTGCACCTGATAGATGACTCAGCCCCAGCTTCGCCTTAAAAAAAAACATAGTGCTATTAAGTTATCTTTGGTGGCTTTCATCCAAAATTTCCATCGATATCAGCAAAGTATTGTTGACCAATGACAGAAAAAGAAAAGGACGTGCTGCACGTACAGTCTCACACAATGACACAACAACCAACCGTGTTCACATCATCAGTCTTTCCAGGAAATTACCAGCCCCCAATTACTTTCTTTGGTTCATACTCTATCCGTTCTAATATAACGGTCTTAGCCTTAATACAACTTTGGACTAGAGTTAGTACAAAGTTGAGTCAGTTATTTTAAAACGAAGGGATACAAGGAAGCAGCAAAATTGTGTGCGTAACTGCGAGGGATAAACAACATGTTCACTCTGTTGTCTTTGGCTGCACAAGAGGTGGAATTGCCACAGTCAATATAATCTTCACAAAAAGAAAAAACAGGTCAAGTTATAGAAAGCTACGGGTCAAGTAGATAGTTTTTTAACACGACATAACTAGTGCCGAGACGCTGTGATCGAATGAAGTATCACATGTTCAACATCCATGATCCATTGAGTACACCGTGGATGGCACATCACAAACAAGCCAACTCGGGAGACCCCATGCGAACTACTCCCAAAATAAAATGCACCGAAGAAGGAAGCAAATAGCGGCGACTAAAATCTTGCAGGCTGTCCCTCATGGCGGCAATCACCTACCGGTTGACATTCTTGATCTTCTTCGCATTGGAAGATTTGGAATGCTAGGAATGCTCTAGTTTTCAGAGGGAGGTGCTCCAAGCTAGAGTAACTGTTAGGAGCATAGTGGATGAGTTCTCCCTCTGGCTATTTCGTTTTAGAAATTCTTCTTCTAGGGCTAGTGCACAAATGTGGGCAATGTATCTTAATTCTTCTCTGCAAGCTTTGGCTTGATGTAATGCAGGCTGCCTCCCCAAACTCGTTTGAAAGGTGCAATATATCCAGGTGGGGAATCTTTCCCCCGGTGACCGTTCAAAAAACGAAAGGTGATACAAGCCCTCAGTAATCAAAGATTCAAAGGCACGTCAATGAGGCCTTTGATCAGCCTGGTGAAGCCACACAAAGTATCATCGAATTCAATGAGGCCTTAGATCAGCCCGGTGAAGCCACGCAAAGTGTCATCGTATTCAGTCATGAAAGTGCATCCATTAGCAATAGTCGATACTTCACCAGAGGTAGAGCTAGCTAGGCCGAAATCAATAGACATCTTGCCACTGGTGACCATAGCATGGACCGACCCAAGCTGTCCAACAGACTGCACCGGGGCAACTAACCCCAAAGGCAACAACTAAACATTATCGTCAATGTCTGGAACACCTTGGTCCCATGATTTGTCAGCCGCATCGTCTACACTGGCGACATCGACCCCTACACACCATCGGATGCCTCTTCCCCACTCTAATAAGTTGTTTGCACGTTCCAACCACAGACACAAAGAGTCCTCAAGCCTACACAATGGGTGGAGCGCCGACTCCATGATTTGAAGCTCAACACAAGTCGAGGCAAGCAGAGAGTAGGTAGGCTTTGCCTTAGCATCATGTCCAACACAAGATTTAGAAAACCTCGTAGACTTGGGAACTTTGGCGTGCAATGCGGAGCAACATATGAAGCCCAAGAGAGCCCACCTGAGAACGGATAGGGCGGAGCCGGAGGTGCATGCGCACAACTACGCAAAGCTCTGACGAAGGAGAGGTGTAGACAACAATCTCTCTAGCGGTGCCAAGAGCGGACACATGTGAGGCATTAAACAAGGTCACGACAGGAGGAGGCCTTGTAGTTTGAAGCCAAACAACGGAAGCATCAACCATGAGTTCTTCATATGAAGGCAGTGTCTTGCTCCAGTCTCGGACTATGCAAGGCCGAGGATTGGGGAGTTTGGCTGCAAGTCGCATTGACAGAGGGGTGACGCCTTCGTCCCACCAAAATCCTAGGACCTTCCTGTGACGCCCCCAAAATCAGACCGTGTACAGTAATCATACACGCAAGGTACACGATCGAGATCAGGGACTCACGGTGAGATATCACAACACAACTCTACAAATAAAATAATACAAGCTGTTTAATACAAGCCAGGGGCCACGAGGGCTCGAATACAACAGCTCGAGAGCACAAAGTCAGCGGAACCAATAGTATCTGAGTACAGACACAAAGATACAAGGTTGCCTTAAGAAGGCTAGCACAAATAACAACAGATCGAAAAGGCGAGGCCTCCTGCCTGGGAACCTCCAAGCTACTCCTGGTCAACGGGGAACTCGACGTCGTAGAAGGCATCGGGGATCTTCGCGTTGCGGTGGTCGACATCGGGGATCTCCTACTCCTGGACTCCAACGTCGACTGCAGCGGCCGATCAGGCAAAACAGTAAAGGAAATAAAGCAGGTGAGTATCTAGTATACCCGCGAGTCTTACGTCCGCTACTAAGAAATATGCATTGTATCAACGGAAAGAAGAGGCTGTATATAGTGGACTGAAAGACAGAAATCCAGAGCAAGGATAAGAAGCTAGGCCTAACGAAGACTAGCATCTTCCGACGATGTCTTGTAGCATGAGGAAAGAATCGGCCAATAGTTTATATAAAGCATAAAGTAACAATGCAGCAGAAGTTGCTGCAGCATCGTATAATAATAAGTTGTAATAATTAACAATGCCTCCAAGTTCACCTCCTCGACATCCCCGCGAGGAAGAAAGCCCGGAACCATACAGTTTAATAATAATAGTTTCTAGTGGTAAGATCCAGCTTCAGCATAAAGCGTCCTGTTACCGTGGACACGGCTATTCGAATAGATTAATCTTCCCTGCAGGGGTGCACTTGTGTTACACTACACGCACGGATCTCCAGGGTGGCGGGAACCTTGTTAGGGAACGCTCCACCGAGGCTATCCGACACTTCATAGCCCATCTTTCAAACTCAACAGAGAGGTCATCCGCCGGACTATATCCTATGTACGCGGGGCTTTGGACCCTAACCCCGACGTACTCCTGCACGGTGCGAGGCTGGCCGGTGAAGTTAAATCAAATCCAAATAAGACACCACCGCGCGAGCAAATAAGACAACACCACTTCCCGGCGCAGGCCGCGGTACTGCTGACGTCTGAAGAGTCCTCGAACGACACTACAAAGCAGAGGAGCCCATAACTCGTAATTCCCACGGGTAGGTAGTGCATACATGGCATATAGCAAACTCAAGACATTCACTGAACCATTTAGCATTTTAATTACCTGCGTGACAACCGTTATCGTTGCCTCGACTTAACCGACCCGCGGACAACGACAGCAGCCAGGACCACCAGTACATCGGTGCCTGCCCTGTCGTCCCACCAAGTCACTGCGGTTACCAACAAGGTCAACCGTCTCCTTACCTTGTCTCGCGTGTGCTCCTAGAGGAGCTCGACTTTCATAGTTTGGTAACTCTCGCGGCCAACGATTAAGGACCAAGCACACCGGTACACTGGTCGTACCCTCCCTGTCGTCCCGTCGCAATACCTCTCGCGGGCACCGTTGGGTCGCCCGACTTCTTACCTTTAAGGACACCAGTTGGTTCGAGTTCCTACCATTAAGTGAAACCAGGAGGAATCACCCTCGATGGTACACTTGAGCTGGCCCGACTGAGACATCAGCGGAATGAACTAAAGAGGTAAACTTCATATCATCCCGGTGATGCTACGCTACTGAGCCGACGAGAGTGAAATACGAGTCCATTCCACTCGTAAGCCAAACTCGAAGCGACTCGGCAGAGTCTCGCCATTGTAGGTTCCCTAGGGTGTCTGCATTGATCCGTACCTGTTGCAGTTGTAATATATCGTTCCCGCGTCACTCCCCTGAGTGGTCACGACCCGCTATCTAATCCTAGCTAACAATGCGCAGGGTTTACTGCTGAATAATGCATAAGTAATAATAGGCAGCATAGGATTAAAGGAAGGCACATCAAGGGGCGACAAAAACATGCTATGCAATTGAATAGGATTGTAATCGTAGCAGCAGCAGTAACAATGCCTAGTGCAAGAAATGTACGGAAAGATAGGTGATATCTGGGGAAGAGAATGGCTCTGCTTGCCTGGTAGCTCGACAGTAGCGGTACGGTCGTCGACGAAGTAGTCGTACTCAGCATCGGTGTAGTCGACGGCAGCAGCGGGGTCTACCGGAGATTAAGCGGGGAAGAAACAGTAAATACACAGCAAGCATATACGAACAGATGCATGTCATGACAAATGAAATGTTATCGGTGTTCTAACACAGTGCAATGCAATATGCTCGGAGCGGGAATTCATCCGGGGATGAAATACCGGCTCCGGGTGATTATCGGACAAGGTGTCCGGAGGGGGGGGGAGATATCATGCCGGAGGTGTCGTGGATATCCGACACATGTGTGGGTGGTGTATCCAGGTTAGGTGATCTATTCCGAACAACTTTCGTGTTCAGAATAAATTCATCCGGAGAGTTTATCGGTAACGGGCAATTATCGGACTGCCGGTCCGGAGGGGGATGGTTCGATGTTCGTTGTGTTAGAGGGGTGTGATAGACATACGGATAGCGTATTCGTATTCGTTATATTTTTTTGATCAACTTTCATGTATAAAGTTTTTCGATCCGATATACGGATTAAAAGATATTGATTTTATAAGTTTAATCAATTTTAAAATATTAAAAATCCTTTTTAATAATTTCTTTTATTATTTTACTAACATTATCCAGAACAGTGTTGACTGGTCAAACCTGACCAGTGGGACCCACTTGTCAGCCTCACATTTCTAATAAATTATTTAATTACATTAAAATAGAGCCAGGGCCCACATGTCATCCAAACAGGGGGGGTAAACTTGTTTCAATTTAGCCTAATTAAGGGGATTAGGGAGGTGGGGCCCCCCGGTCAGCGGGTCAACCCACCGTGCCACACGGAGGCACGCCGGCGACGGCCAACAGGGGCACGCCGGAGACGCGCTCCGACGAGGGGTGGGGCGCGGTGGAGGGGGGGTAGGTGAGGCGTTGGGGGGGTGCCGGCGCGGCGCGGCGCGAGGAGGGGCGCACATAGGGGGCGCGGCGGCACGGCCGGAGCACCACGACGGCGACCACGGGAGCCGAGCGGGCTGCAGTTGGGGGCGTGGTCACGGGGCGCAACTAGGGGAGCCAGGGCACGAACCGGGCGCGACTAGGGGTGCCTGGCCACGGCCAGGGCGCGCAGGCGTGGGTGTGTGCAGCGAGCGCACGCGCGAAGCCATGGTGGCCAAGGCGGCGGCCAGAGCTCGAGCACAGAGCGGCCACGGGAACAATTCGTGATGGGAGGAACACGGGAGGGGGCGGCGCTCACTGGGATTGCAGGGTAGGTTCTCGGGAGGTCGGAGGGGCTCGTGGCAGCGCCAATTTGACGCCGGCAGCCGACGGCCGTGGCGGGGATGCAGGCCCGATTCCGGTGAGGCGATGCATCCAAGCCCGATTCGATGCACGGAGAGGACGTGGACGACCACGGTGCAGCTTCTAGACACCTTGATGCGGACTGGGAGGCTCGTTGGCCGCGACAACGGCGGTTGCACGGCGACGGTCGTGAGGCGGCGAGCGGGGCGAGCCACTGGGAGGAGGAGAGGGAGGCGAGGGGGAAGAGTGGGCACGGGGTGGCCATGGGACAGAGAGGGGGCGAGCTTATCCCCAGGGGGCAGGTAGGGCGGGGGCAGGTGAGGGTGGGGGCGGCTCGGCGAGCTGCCCATGGCGGCACTGTGCCGTCGACGTGGTGGGGAGAGGGGAACAGGGGAGGAACAGGGGAGGGGGAGGGTTGGGCCCGGGGTGGGCCAGGCTAGGGGGAAGGGGAGTGGGCCTCGCCCAGTGGCGGGGTTCGGGGTTTTCCTTTTTTTTCTTTTATTTATTCTTTTCTATTTACATTTTATTTAAGTGCCATGTGAATTTTGTTATCTGTGAAAACATTTTTACTGTTTGTGGTAAACAGTATAGAGAGGCCACAAAAAGTTTGGCACAAAAATAAAATCCTTTAGACCTTTAAATTATTTAATATGAGGTAAAAGCTATTATTTTGCTACTGTTTTTATTTATCTACATTATTAAAACATTACAATAAAACCCTAATTCACTTTTATTATGGCCTACTGATTATTAGGCATTTTATAAAATTGTTTTCACAATTTTTATTTCATTTAAAGTTCCCACTTGTTTATTTAATTTACCATAGCCATTTAATAATTCCCAAACATTTATTTTTATTTCATATTACTATACCATTTTAATAAGACAACCACTGCTATATTATCATCACCTAACATTGCTAGGCATTTTAATTAATATGTTTCATTATTTTGGTTCAACTAAGATTCCCATTTTTATATGAACTTTCAAAATAATTTTGATGACACCACAAGATTGGTTTCACAATCAACATAGACTTGTGATTATTCTAATGACTAAGGGTGACTTGGTTTAAGTTTTTGCATGATGGTTATCAATCACCCATAAATTCTTGGAGCAATTCAATAGTCCACACAAATTTGAAAATTTTATCAGGGTTGGAATTTGACTGAGCTATGATCAAAGGTGATCATGGCTTGATCATCAACAGTAATGATCACTAACAGTGGAATCACTGTAGTGATTACTGTTACTGATTCTGAGGGTGTTACACTTCCCCAAAGCCTCCGTCAAATCACAAAGGAAACCTCAGGGAAACGAGCACCATGAAGGCGAGTCTCCTCAGCACGAATCTCAGAAAGCGTATGCATAAGAGAAATGCGACCATGAGCGAGCAGCTGAGCGCATCGGAGCTCAAACTCCTTAGGAGCCGAAACAAGAACTCGTAGATGCGGCGAAACTCCAAATCTGACTGCATAGCCTGACAACACTGGCAAGTAAGACAACCAACAACGAAAAGAGAATCAAGTTGGCGCCAAATAGCAGAACTCTGTGCGTAGAAATCATCAACGATGGAGTCGCCCCGCTGAAGAGCATATGCTCCTGGCGAACCACATATAGGTATAATGCATCACCAGAGGGTTGATAGCGCTTCCAAGATAGATCCACATCTCAAAGGTGGTAGGAAGGCCTATAAACTCCGACAAACCGAGGCAGAACACTGGAAGAAAGAACAATCGCAGCCCGAGCATCATCATCAAACTACTGGGCGTAAGCACACTGAGCATCACGAAAACTTGGAAGAGCCTTCTCATAGGCTAAGATCTCCTGGTCATAAGCATCAAGTTCAACATCCTCAGCAACCTTAGCAACACCCTTATCATCCTGAGAGGCGTCCGCGGGAAGAACCGGTAGTGTCGGGAACGACACATAGGGAAACCGGGGACGACACATAAGGGGTCTCGCCAGAAAGAACGCTCCATCGTTGAATGTTGAAGCAACGTGCACCGGACCGGGAACGGCACATAGGGGGTCTCGCCAGAAAGAACGCTCCATAGTTGAATGTTGAAGCAACATGCATCGGACCGCCCTAGAGCGTAGGTGGCGTCTCCAACAACTTCCCCTCCTTATGTGCCTCCAGGATTCGCTCACAGCGAGGCTGGCGAGGGCGGCATCGAGCTAGATCCAATCGGCGATTTCTCCAGATTGGGTGTTGCGTCATAGGTGATTGTGGCTGGGGTGAAGCAGGAAAGAACGAAGAGAGAGCGCACAGAGGGTGGCCGGTGAGGCCGGGATGGCCCTCGCCGGTAGGGGCTGGTGGGTGGTGGTCGCTCCTGAGGAAGGAGCTCTCTCTCCCATGGCTAGTACTGCCGATCCAAACCCTTTGGAATATGTTGCTGGCAGTCATTGGCATGGGTTATTGTGCGATGGCAAGACAGAGCTACGAAGTCGGCGCCATGCATCCAGTACACATTACTCTGATCGCCAGAGCGTATGGAGACCAGAAGCATCAATCTGAAATAATTGGTGAAGAAATCTTAAGCTTATAGGCCATTGGAGACTTGATCTACTTACCTTTTCCTTGTCTCCCTCGCGGCCTCGCCTCGCGGCCGGTCTGCGGCGGTGCGAACAGACTGAAGGCGCGCGCCGGCGGAAGAACCATGTGATCAGGACCAACGGAAGCGATGCCAAGATGCAGGCAGCGCCGTCGCCGGCGAGCGACAGGGTGCCACCGGGAGGTTGCGTCCAGCCCAAGTATTGGTTTGGTCAGGCAGGCTTGTGTCCTCACGTTTTTTATTTTACACACGGTAGATGGTTTCGCTGAAAAAACGGTAGACTCGTTTCTCTGTAATTGTACCGTACCGCTAATCGAGGGTAGGAAGTGCCGGTTTATTAGGCTGACATTGGGACGTCCCTTTGCCCCCGCATTAGGTTGGGGTACGGGCATAAGCCCGTTCTGTACAGCGGAAATAGTGTATGTATGTACATCGATGTATATACAGCTGTATGTTGTACAATAAATGTATATAGGATGTTGTACAGTGTTGTACAATGTGTATGTACAAAAATACAGATGTAAATTACCTTCAGAAAAAGTACAGATGTAAATATAAATTATAAAAACATTTTTTTATTTTAATACTTTTTCCCACTAAACTTTTCATGCTTGCATGCAAATACACCCCAACATTGCACGTACGTACCTTCATCCATCACATGCACTACACGTGCCAAGGAACTGAACTGGGATCAGTGTGCGTGCACCTGATAGATGACTCAGCCTCAGCTTCCCCTTCAAGAAATCATACTGCTATTAAGTTAAAATAAAATGAACCGAAGAAGGGAACAAATGGTGGCTACTAACACCTTGCATTGCCAATTACTTACCCGTTGACATTCTTGATCTTCTTCGCATCCACAAGGTGATACAAGCCTTGGGTGATCAAAGGCACGTCAATGAGGCCTTTCATCAGCCCGGTGAAAGTGTCATCATATTCTGTCGTGAAAGCGCATCCATTTGCAGCAGTCAATACTTCATCAGAGGTAGTGACCATAGCATGGACCGAGCCAAGCTGCCTAGCATGGACCGACCCAAGCTGCCCAACAGACTGCACCGGGGCAACTAACCCCAAAGGGAAACCCTGAACATTATCGTCAATATGCTGAACACCTTGGTCGAGGGCTGACTCCCATCATGATTTGAAGCTCAACACGAGTCGAGGCAAGCATAGAATAGGTAGGCTTTGCCTTAGCATCATGTCCAACACAACCTTTAGTAAACCTCGTAGATTTTGAAAGTTTGGTGTGCAATGTTGGAGCAACATACGAAGCCCAAGAGCGGCCACCTGAGAACGGATAGGGCGGAGCCGAAGGGGCATGCGCACAGCTGCGGGAAGCTCTGGAGCCAGAGAGGTGTGGACAACAATGCCTCTAGCGGTGCCTAGAGTGGACACATGTGAGGCATTAAACCGGGTCACGACAGGAGGAGGCCTTGTGGTCTGAAGCCAAGCAGCAGAAGCATCAACCATGAGTTCTTCATCTTAAGACGGCGTCTTGTTCCAGTCTCGCACTATGCAAGGCCGAGGATTGGGGAGTTTGGCTGTAAGTCGCATTAGCAGAGGGGTGAAGCCTTCCTCCCACAAAAATCCAAGGATCTTTCCCAGGCAGAGCATCTAAAGCCTCCGTCAAATCAAAAAGGGAACCTCAAGTAAACCGGCACGACGAAGGTGAGTCTCCTCATCACGAATCTCAGAAAGCGTCTCCATAAGAGAAATGCGACCACGAGCGAGCAACTGAGCGAGGCGGAGCTCAAACTCCTTAGGAGCCGAGACAAGAACTCGTAGATGCGGCGAAACTCCAAATCTAACAACACTGGCAAGTAAAACAACCAACCATGCGAAGAGAATCAAGCTGATGCCAAATAGCAGAACTCTGTGCATAGAAATCATCAACGGTGGAGCCATCCTGCTGAAGAGCATATGCTCCTACCGAACCACATATAGGTATAATGCATGACCCAAGAGCAAGGGCAGCATCAAGCCAGATTCGATCGGCGATTTCTCCGGATCAGGTGTTGCCTCATGGGTGATTGTGACCGGGGTGAAGCCTAAAAGGCCAAAGAGAGATCCTGAAGAGGGTGGTCGGCGAGGCCGGGATGCTCCTCGCGTTTAGGGGCTGGTGGGTGGCAGTCGGTCCTGGGGAAGGAGCTCTCTCTCCCATGGCTATTACTGTCTTTCTAAACCCTTTTTTTAAGATCCAACAAATTACTGGCTTGATTCAGATTTAGCAGAAAGCGGCGGAAGAACAACATGATGAATATCCAAGGAGCAAAGAAAAAAAAGAAAATACAACTGTATTAGCTGCAAGCTACACCCCAACCACATGCAATACAACTACATAACAGAAGCGCCTATCCTAAGCTAAGCATCACCATCGCGTCTCAACCAACGCCGATCACCTCCGAAGACAGCTGCAAGTAATGTTGGGGATATCGCTTATTGGGAATTTATCGGCCGACCCAAGATAAGAGGTAAATCAGACGATTTATCGGTATATCGGGCCATTAATCGGCATATCGGGCCATTAATCGACCAATTTATCTTATCGGTGAGACACCGAAAAGGGATAAATCGGACGATTTATTGAAATATCGAAAGATATCTGGAACAATGGCTGCAACTCCATCAGAACTTTCCTTGTGTGTGTAACAACCACCCTTGATGCCTAAGGAGAGGGCAAGTAGATGGCGAAACTCAGTTGGTTCCAAGAAAAGCTTCGTCTGGAACTCATCGACAATGGCGTACATTGCGCCTAGAGCTTTACCTACAAAAGCGGCGAGCATCGGAGAATCGCCACATAGAAACTCCAAGTAGAATCTCCAAACGCGATGCTCCCAACGGAGGAACAACGTCGAAGAAGTCGCCATCGCGCCGATCGAACTTCGAATCTCGACTTTTGCCCGAAGACACTCTACCAATCGAGCACAAGGAAAATACCGATACACATCGATGACGCCTCCAAGGAGGAAAACGGCACCCACGGGCGCCACCGTCACCGACCTCAGCGGTGCAGGACTTTCGTCTGTATCATCGTACATCTTCACTCATGCTCATAGAAGCTCGATCAAGTTGGCTTGCACCGCCACTGCTGCAAGACCTCACCGTTGTAGCCGTGAAGCCCTGGACCACCATTGGGAGAACGCCACCACCAGCGCCGCCCCTCCACAGGCGCCTCCCGCAACCGAGGAGCACCTTAAGTCGGCCGCTAACCACAGTGAAGGAGCAGTGGCCTCTGCGCAGACCCCTACCGCACGTCATCTCCGTTGTACCGCTGCACGCGCAGCCAGTACAACCGCATCAGCCACGAACGCCTCCCGTGTCCACCGCGCGTAAGATCCAGACCGAGCAGCCCCGGATCCACGCCCTGAAATGACGCCCGCCGCCTGCGCTCGCCCTGGACATCTCGACCACCCGTTGCAGGAGGGCAACTCCGCCCCAAGCCGCCTCCGGCCGCGCGCGCTCACCACGCGCTGGACCCATACCTAGCAGCCCCGGATCCGCGCCCTGGACGCCTCCAATCGGTCTTGGATGCCACCGGACCGAACGAGAAGAGGGCGCCCAGATCCGCTCGTCGAGGACGCGTCGCGCCCCGTTGCTGGAGCGAGCCGCCAGCCCTAGCCGCTACCGGCCGAGAATAGCCACCCCTAGCCGCGTTTGACCCTGACATGCACCGACATCTAGTCGCGCATGCACCACCACGAAGCCGGCCCTCCCGCGCCACCCGCGTCCCGTGTGAGGGGAAGGGCCCGCCGCCGCCGTCGCACGGGATTTGCCCGGCACCGTCCATTGGCGGCGGCAGGCTAGGTCTCGCCCGAGCCGCTCGCGGGAGCGACACAAGCGTCCTCCCTCTTGTCAGTCATTGGCATGGGTTATTGTGCGATGGCAAGACAGAGCTACGAGGTCGGTGGCAAGCATCCAGAACACATTACTCTGATCACCAAAGCGTACGGAGACCAAAAGTATCGATCTAAAATAATTGGTGAAGAAATCTTGAACTTACAGGTCGTAATTGGCGAAGAAATCTTGAACTTACAGGTCGTTGGAGACTCGGTCTGTTCTATCTTTTACTTGCCTCCCTCGCCGGTGGTCTGTGATGGTGCGAATGCGCGTGTCGGCGACGGAACCATGCGACAAGTGTGAGCCGGGCCAACGGAAGCGGAGCCGCGATGCAGGCAGCGCCGCCGCCGGCGAGCGACAGGGTGCCACGAGGGAGGTTGCGTCCAGCCCAAGTATTGGTTTGGTCAGGCTCTCGTTTTCTTAGTTTCCACATCGGTTGATGGTTTCGCTACAGAAAACGGTAGACTAATTGTACCGTACCGCTAATCGAGGGCAGGAGGTGCCGGTTTATTAGGCTGAGATTGGGATGTCCCTTTGCCCCCGCATTAGGTTGGGGTACGGGCATAAGCCCGTTCTGTACAGCGGAAATAGTGTATGTATGTACATCGATGTATATACAGCTGTATGTTGTACAATAAATGTGTAGGATGTTTGTACAATGTGTATGTACAAAAATACAGATGTAAATATAAATTATAAAAATATTTTTTTATTTTAATACTTTTCCCAACTAAACTTTTCATGCTTGCATGAAAATATACCCCATCATCCCATCACAGGCTGAATTAAGTAACACAAGAAGCTCTCCTTACAAAAAAAAAGGATCTAACAACAAGCTCAATGGTACACGTACCTTCAGGAAGAAAATCCTATGCGAGCCCTTCTCGGCGGAGGACACTTGGCGAAAGTTTTTTTAATCCATGGCAAATCATTTAATTCTCTAATTAATTTTAATAACCCCAATTCCCCTTTCCTTCTTTCGCTCGCATCGGCAGCCGGCACCGCCCCTGTCATATTCGCCCCAGCCGCCTCGGCTGCTCTCCCCGGCGCTTCCTCGGCGCCCCAGCAGCTCTCTATTGAGGCGCTTCTTCGGCTTGTTCGCCGCAGCCGCGGTTATGGCCGTCGTCCCGCTGCTCTTTCCTTCCGTCCATATTCACCTTCCTCGACACCCCGGCAGCTCGAACTTCAGGCACAGCTCGTCTGCTTACCCATCGGTCCACGGCCACCATCCAAAGGATAAAACTTTGTAGTTTATACATATGCCAATTGGCGGCGGCGACGCGGAGAGGCGAGAGGCGGTCCGTCGGGTGAGGAACACGTCGGCGGTGAGGAGCACACCCAGCCAGGACGTCGAGGCCCTAAGATGCGCTACGCAGAAGAAGCCGTGTTCGTTGCCGGTGCGCGCGCAGCTCACTCTGTGCCCCATGGCCGCGTCTCCGTATCTTCCTTGTCCTCCCTTCGACGGCGATTCAGATGCGGTGCCAGGGGTGGCTCCGACGAAAGCTCTTCCCACCGTCGTTGATGGACCTCCGAGATGTGAAGAAGAGAATGAGCCCGCATATTGTCACTCTTAAACTAGAAGAATGATGCGTAGGCGGGGACGGAGATGACCATGCCTGCCTGATGGATTCTACATACTAGACTTGAAGACAGGGAAGAATTAAACGCAGAAGAAGATGCTTTGAGATAGGTGCTAACACGTTGCGTCTTATGGGCTGGGTCTCTCGCGATGGAAGAAACGACCAGGTCGTATAAGATTTTCTTCCGTACCTTCATCCATCACATGCACTACACGTGCCAAGGAACTCAAGTGCGACCAGTGTGCGTGCACCTGATAGATGACTCAGAGCATCTCCAACCTTCCGGTCCCCCAAGCCATTTTTCGACGCTATTTTAGCGCCGCTTGGGGGCACTCGGACGGCGAAAGGCTTTAGAGCGACGGGCCATCCAGCCGCGGCCCCAAGGTGCCCCCCCCCCCCCCCCCGACGCATAACATGCAGTACAAATACATAGTTCGATACAAAATACTAAAAACAGTACAAATCAAACTAGGCATTGCCTTTGCGCATTCATAGATGATCCACTAGATCTTCTTGCAGTTGACGATGCACTTGCGGGTCTCAGATCTCCTAACGCATGTTGAGATAGGTTGTCCAATCTCGCGGTATCTCATGATCAACAACTGCAAGAGGCCCCTGGTTGAGGTATGGTTCAAAGTCATACACTGGATCCTCTTTCTCGCTCTCAATGATCATGTTGTGCAAGATGACACAACAATTCATCACCTCCCACATTTGATCTTTCGACCAAGTCTGAGCGGGGTACCGGACAACGGCAAATCGAGATTGGAGCACCCCAAACGCCCGCTCGACATCCATCCTGCAAGACTCCTGTCACTTGGCAAAGTGGGCGTACTTCCTTTCTGGCACAAGGTTTGAGATAGTCTTCACAAATACTGGCCATCTTGGATATATGCCATCAGCTAGGTAGTATCCCTTGTTGTGCTGGTGCCCATTGACCTCGAAGTTCACAGGAGGAGCATGACCTTCGACAAGCCTGGCAAAGACATTTGAGCACTGCAGAACGTTGTTGTCATTGTGTGTTCATGCCAAAGAAGGAGTGCCAAATCCAGAGGTCATGTGTAGCAACTGCCTCAAGTATCACACTGCAGTGACCTTTTGCACCCTTATACATCCCCTGCCAAGAAAATGGACAGTTCTTCCATTCCCAATGCATGCAGTCGATGCTTCCAAGCATCCTAGGAAATCCTCTTGCTTCATTCTCTGCTAGGATCCGTGCAGTGTCTTCAGCATTGGGTTGTTGCAAGTATTGTCCTCCAAAGCAGCCCACCACTGCTCTGCAAAACTTGTACATACAATCAAGGACGGTGGACTCGATCATGCGTGCATAATCATCATGTTGATCACCAGGAGCTCCGTATGCAAGCATCCTCATGGCCGTTGTGCACTTCTGAAGTGAGGAGAACGCAACTGTGCCGGTGCAATCTTTCTTGCAAACAAATTAGTTGTCGTACTCTCGGAGTGAATTGACAATGCGAAGAAAGAGCTTTCGACCAATACGATACCGACGCCGGAATACCTTCTCGCCGTGCAGGGGAACATCGACAAAGTAGTCGGAGTAGAGCAAGCAGTAGCCCTCCGAACGTCGCCTCTCTTTTGCCTTCCGGCGGTCAATCTTGGAGTCGCCTCGCTGCGGCGCCGTTTTGGCGGCCAACAGGTCGCCCAGGGCGGCGAGCATCAGGAGGTGCTCCTCGTCCTAGGCGCCGGCGGCGGCCTCTTCCTCCATCATCACGACGAACAGAGCCTCGTCATCGGAGTCCATCACGGCGAGTGGTTCAGGAAATTCGCCGAACACTTGGGGCGCGGGGTGGGCACGACCAAGCGCCGGTGTGCTCGGCTGGGCGCCGCCAGCCGGAAAGCCGCCGATGTGCTAGTTTTGGAAAGGACAGCGGGGCGATCAACGACCCTTTGCGGCGTGTTTGGCGGCGGGGCAGCGGCTGCCTTGCGATGGCGCGGCGTCGGCGGCGGCAAGGGTGGTGGGGAGAGAGGTGGCCGATTTTGGACGGTTTGACCTAACAGTGGGTCACATGGCGCTTTTAGCTTCGTCCGGCGCCCCCAAGTGACCCCAGCGCGTCGGGTAGGCTTGGGATCGCCGGACTCAATTTTGGCCCAATCCGACGCTATTTAGGCCCTTGGGGGCGCGGCTGGGCAAAATTCGTTCGTCCGACGCAAATAGCGTCGGCTTGGGGGTCTCTTGGGGGCGCGGCTGGAGATGGTCTCAGCCTCAGCTTTCCCTGCAAAAAAATATTGCTATTAAGTTAAAATAAAATGAACCGAAGAAGGAAACAAATAGTGGCTACTAACACCTTGCATTGCCAATTACCTACCGGTTGACATTCTTGATCTTCTTCGCATTCACAAGGTGATACAAGCCTTGGATGATCAAAGGCACGTCAATGAGGCCTTTGATCAGCCCGGTGAAAGTGTCATCATATTTAGTCGGGAAAGTGCATCCATTTGCAGCAGTCGATACTTCATCAAAGGTGGTGACCATAGCATGGACCGACCCAATCTGCCCAACAGACTGCACCGGGGCAACTAACCCCAAAGGGAACAACTGGACATTATCGTCAATATGCTGAACACCTTGGTCGAGGGCTGACTCCCATCATGATTTGAAGCTCAACACGAGTCGAGGCAAGCATAGAATAGGTAGGCTTTGCCTTAGCATCATGTCCAACACAACCTTTAGTAAACCTCATAGACTTTGAAAGTTTGGTGTGCAATGTTGGAGCAACATACGAAGCCCAATAGCGTCCACCTGAGAACGGATAGGGCGGAGCCGAAGGGGCATGCGCATAACTGCGGGAAGCTCTAATGAAAGAGAGGTGTGGACAACAATCCCTCTAGCGGTGCCCAGAGCGGACACATGTGAGGCATTAAACCAGGTCACGACAGGAGGAGGCCTTGTGGTCTGAAGCTAAGCCGCAGAAGCATCGACCATGAGTTCTTCATCTAAAGACGGTGTCTTGTTCCAGCCTTGCACTATGCAAGGCCGAGGATTGGGGAGTTTGGCTTCAAGTCGCATTAGCAGAGGGGTGAAGCCTTCCTCCCACAAAAATCCAAGGACCTTCCCCAGGCAGAGCATCCAAAGCCTTCGTCAAATCAAAAAGGGAACCTAAAGTAAACCAACACGACGAAGGTAAGTCTCCTCAGCACAAATCTCAGAAAGCGTCTCCATAAGAGAAATGCGACCACGAGCAAGCAACTGAGCGAGGCGGAGCTCAAACTCCTTAGGAGCCGAGACAAGAACTCGTAGATGCGGCGAAACTCCAAATCTGACAACACTGGCAAGTAAAATGTAACGCCCTCAGATCTTGTAACAGTAATCACTGTTGTTGGAACCGTAATCCTTTTGCTACAGTCAAATCACTGTTGCTAATTTCACTTTGATCACCTTTTGCATTCTTCCTTTCAATGATCATGTTGGGTGATATTTCAAAAGCAATGTGATCTTGGACCTTGTTCATCGTGGATCAAAACAACCAGCATCTTGTCATTTTGTCATCCTCGTGGAATATTTTTTTACATTTTGATTTTTTTATCGCAAAACTTTTCGTACTTGCATGCAAATACAACCAGCATCTTGTCATCCTCGTGGAATATGAGCATCCTCAACAGATCCTTATCCTACCCGCAAAAAAAACAGATCCTTATCCGTAAAATGACTATTGTTTAGGAGTATTTGGACCCAAAAATATATATTCAACAGATCTCTAAATCCAAATAGAATTAGAGGATCCTCTAAACTTGGCCCAGCTTCCGTCGGGTTTACGGGAAGTTGTCCTTTACTTTTTTGTGGTAAAAAAATCCTCCCGTGAAAAACTTCCAACCATAGTGCTGCCACTACCGAAATGCCGTTGCGCCGCTGCAGTCAGAATGCAGCCGTTCCACCACCACACAGTCGCCGGCGACACCCGCCCTGCCATGCCACGCCGTCGGGACGCAGAGCCGTACAGCTTCCCTGCATCTCGCCGGCCACCGTGGCAAGTGTCACTGACTTCCGGGCCTTATGCCATTAGTCAGGATTCTTTTATTAGAAAAAGGTTTTAGAGGAAAAAGTTTGCATGATCTGACAAAAGTTGCTTTTGAAAAACTTCCCCTAAAATCTACAGCATTCCCATAAAATTGTTTTTACAAGAAGTTTTTTAGAGGAACTGTTGAAGATGCTCTAATTAACAGAGAATAACAGGCTGAATTAACTAACAAAAAGCTCGCCGTCAAAACAAAAGAAGGCTGAATTAACTAACAAAAAGCCCGCCTTCAAAACAGAAAAACACTAACAAAAAGCTCAATGATGCACGTACCTTCATCCATTACATACACTACACGTGCCAAGGAACTGAACTGGGACCTGTGTGCCTTGCACCTGATAACTCAGTCTCAGCTTCCCCTTCAAAAAATCATACAACTACTATTAAGTTGAAGTGGTCATCCTTGGTGGCTATCATCCAAATTTTCCATCCAATGTCGGCCAACTATTGTTGACTAAATGACACAAAAAGAAAAGGACGTGCTGCACCTACAGTGTCACACAACAACCAGCCGTGTTCCCATCATCAGTCTTTCCAGGAAATTTCCAGGCTCCGATTCCTTCCCTTGGTTCATAGAAGGAAGAAAAATTATGCGAATAACTGTGAAGAATAGACAGCATGTTACAGTGAATAAAATCAAAGTGAAAAATAAAAACAAGTCAAGTTACAGAAAGCTACGTCGAGTAGATAATTTTTTAGTACGAAATAAGCGGTGCCTAGACGCTGCGATCAAATTAAGTATCACATGTGCAGATCCCACCATTCTAGTGATAATTGTTTGGAAACTGCAAGGGTGGACCGCGTGCTTCGATTCAACAGGTCAGTGGAAAAAAACAAGACCCCTTTTTTCAGAAAAATATATCATCGGCTTCAGCTGCCAGCTGGTATCTAGACTAGAGCAACGACTTTGGAGTCAATGGTAGAGCAATAACAAAGTCTGCCTCCCAGCCCACCCACACATACAATCCTCCTCACTTTATCGTTCCAGACTTCCAGTTTGCATCTCTAGGAGATTGCAAACAACCAAAAACCATGCCGCTCGGAGAAGCTGTTCTGTCTGCCTTCATGCAGGCACTCTTCGAGAAGGTGATTGCCGCTGCCTTTGGTGAGCTGAAGTTACCTCAAGATGTGGCCGAGGAGCTGGAGAAGCTATCCAGCAGTCTGTCGACCATTCAAGCTCACGTTGAAGATGCCGAGGAGCGGCAGCTGACGGATAAGGCGGCACAGAGCTGGCTTGGTAAGCTCAAGGATGTTGCACATGAGATGGATGACTTGCTCGATGATTATACAGCTGAGGCCCTTCGATCCAAACTAGAAGGCCCATCCAACGGCAACCATTTGAGCAAGGTTAGGAGCTGTTTCTGCTGCTTTTGGTTCAACACTTGTTTATTTAACCATAAGATACTGCAAAACATAAGGAAGGTGGAGGAGAGGCTCAATAGGCTTGTAAAGGAAAGACAGATTATTGGTCCAAACATGATCAGTGCAACAGACAGGAAAGAGATCAAAGAGAGACCTGAGACCAGTTCGATAATCGATGACTCAAGTGTGTTTGGAAGAGAAGAAGATAAGGAGATTATTGTGAAGATGTTGCTTGATCAGAAATACTCTAACCATGCGAACCTTTCTATTCTTCCCATAGTGGGTATGGGTGGACTAGGGAAGACGACTCTAACACAGCTTGTCTACAATGACACGAGAATAAAGGAAAATTTCCAGTTAAGGGTCTGGCTGTGTGTTTCTGAAAATTTTGATCAGATGAAACTTACCAAGGAAACCATTGAATCAGTTGACAGTGAGATTGAATCAGTCATCAGTGGGGTTTCATCGGTCACGACTAACATGAACTTGCTCCAAGAAGACCTCTCAAAAAAGCTAACAGGGAAAAGGTTTCTTCTAGTACTTGATGATGTATGGAACGAGGACCCTGAAAAGTGGGAGACATATCGTCGTGCTCTACTTACTGGAGGAAAGGGGAGCAGAATAGTAGTAACCACAAGGAACAAAAATGTGGGGAAACTAATGGGCGCGATGACTCCATACTATCTAAATCAGTTATCCGACAATGATTGCTGGTATTTGTTCAGGAGCTATGCATTTGTGGATGGTAACTCCAGTGCACACCCAAATTTGGAAATGATAGGCATGGAAATTGTGAAGAAGTTGAAAGGCTTGCCACTGGCTGCAAAAGCAATAGGCAGCTTATTATGTTCCCAGGACACTGAGGATGACTGGAAAAATGTATTAAGGAGTGAAGTATGGGAACTGCCATCAGATAAGAACAATATATTACCAGCTCTGAGATTGAGTTACAATCATTTGCCTGCCATACTGAAGAGATGTTTTGCATTTTGCTCAGTCTTTCACAAAGATTATGTGTTTGAGAAAGACAGGTTGGTCCAGATATGGATGGCCCTTGGGTTTATTCAGCCTCAGCGGAGGAGAAGGATGGAAGAGATTGGAAGTACCTATTTTGATGAATTGCTAAGCAGATCCTTCTTCCAAAATCACAAAGGTGGATATGTGATGCATGATGCTATGCATGACCTAGCACAGTCGGTCTCAAATCATGAATGTCTCAGACTAGATGACCTTCCAAATAGCAGCAGCTCTGCAAGAAGTGCCAGGCACCTTTCATTCTCTTGTGACAATAGAAGCCAGACTTCATTTGAAGCCTTTATTGGATTTAAGAGAGCACGGACACTTCTACTGCTAAGGGGATATAAATCAAGGACAAAGTCTATCCCCAGTGATCTGTTTCTCAAGTTAAGGTACATCCATGTGCTCGATTTGAACCGGCGAGACATTACTGAGTTGCCGGATGCCATTGGAAGTTTAAAAATGCTTCGTTATTTGAATCTCTCGGGCACTGGTATAGCAAAGTTGCCTTCGTCAATTGGTAGGCTCTTCAGCTTGCAAATACTGAAGTTGAAAAACTGCCATGAATTGGATTATCTCCCACAAAGCATAACCAATCTTGTAAATCTCCGATCGCTAGAAGCAAGAACAGAGTTGGTCACAGGCATAGCCAGAATAGGCAACTTGACCTGTCTTCAGCAGTTGGATGAATTTGTGGTCCGTACAGATAAAGGATACAAGATCAGTGAATTGAAGGCAATGAAGGAAATTAGAGGGCATATTTGTATTAAGAATATCGAATGTGTGGCTAGCACAGAGGAAGCAGTTGAAGCTTTTCTAAGCGAGAAAGCATACATCAACATCCTAGACCTTATCTGGTCTGATAACAAGAACATAACATCTGAAGAAGCAAATCAAGAAAAAGAGATACTTGAAGTTCTCCGGCCACATCATGAACTGAATGAGCTAACTATCAAGGCATTTGCAGGCTCCTCCTTCCCAAATTGGTTTAGTAGTCTTTCCCACTTGCAAACCATCCACCTGTCTGATTGCATGAAATGTTCGATTCTACCAGCACTGGGAGAGCTGCCTCAACTCAAGTATTTAGATATTGGTGGTTTTCCGGCCATTATTCAAATCAGCCAAGATTTTTCAGGCACCAGTGAAGTTAAGGGGTTTCCAGCACTGAAAGAGCTCGTATTTGAAGACATGAGTAATTTCAAAAGGTGGGATTCTGTACAAGACGGTGAATTTCTTCCGTCCCTCACAGAACTTGCAGTGATAGACTGCCCGCAAATAACAGAGTTCCCACCCCTCCCATCAACGCTAGTGAAGCTCAAAATTTCTGAAACGGGGTTCGCTATTCTTCCAGAAGTCCATATTCCAAACTCCCAGTTTCCATCGTCGTTAGAATGCTTACAGATTCATCAGTGCCCAAATCTCACATCCTTAAAGGAAGGACTGCTTAGCCAGCAATTATTGGCTCTCCAACAGTTAACCATCACTCACTGTTTAGACCTAATTGACCTGCCAGTTGAAGGATTCGCGTCCCTAACTGCTCTTAAGAGTCTTCACATCTATGACTGTCCACGGCTGGCACCATCAGGACAGCATAGCTTGCTGCCCTCCAAGCTTGAAGACTTGCGCATCAGCTCATGCTCTGACCTTCTTAATCCTCTTCTTCAAGTGCTTAATGAGCTTTCCTCGCTGACACATCTCACCACTGCTGATTGTGCTAGCCTTCAGGCTTTTCCAGTAAAGCTCCCTGCCACTCTGCAAAAGCTGGAGATCCTCAATTGCAGTAATCTGATCTACTTGCCTGCTGGTCTAGAAGATGCATCATGTCTAACAGCTATAACCATCTTGAAATGTCCTCTCATACCAAGCTTGCCAGGGCGTCTCACAAAGTCATTGAAAGAACTGTACATTAAAGAATGCCCATTTCTATTGGAGAGTTGCCAGGAAAACAAGGGAAGAGATTGGCATAAAATTGCTCATGTACCAATCATTGAGATTGATGATCATACCAACATAACCCTCAAGAGCATACGAAGAAGATTATCATGAAAGCCTCACAGCAGTGCTACATAAATGGTATGAACTGGATATATTTTTCTGCTTGTATCGCACAAACATGTTTTGTCTACTAATTTTGAACTGCATAGTAGAACCAACCCTCTATATGTGAGTTTGCATTCATTGTTGCACCAATTTTGCATGTTAGAACATACTTAGGTTCAAATGTCTTGTAACACCAAATCGCAAGCAATAATCATATACTAGGAAACTACTGTAAACATCAGGTGCAACACTGTATAGTCAAGCCTTGCATTCAAAGAAAGGTGAACATATTTTAATTGAAAAGTCAAACCAATGGGATTGCCAATTTTAGGCTGAGTAATAATAATGCAACAAAAATAAACAATCAAAAGATACATTATCTACCTCATGTATCCTAGAAACATCTAGGTCTTTGATGTGTTCAAAAAGTTCCATATCCACAAGTGCGCCACAGATCATCGACCATGGTCAGGTCATATAGCTATTCTGTTCAGAAAAAAATAAACCTTAAATCATCGATCATACTATTCATGTGCAGTGCGAGCATGCATAGTAGCAAACTTATCTGGTCAACATTTACAAAATATGGTTGCATTAGCTTCTATAAGTAGCAAATTCCATATTAATAATTCTATACTGCCAGTGACAGTTTTCACAAAATAGACATAATAATGTCCCAACTAATTGTTATTAAAAGTTGGTGTGGCTCTCTGTTGCATATGCATTGGCTGTCTAGTGTCTACAGAATGCAGCTCAAAGCAAAATCTAAAAGAAGAGCGTGTACTCACTTGTGCACTTTCTTTTATCTATTTTCAGATTATCATCTGGATTCTGGAAATAATTTTTGGATGATGGTGATATTTCAAGATCACCTTGCAGTTTAGACCCACCTGCTCAGAAGACTAATCTAATGTGAAAAACTCAAACGACCAGAAAACACAATAATATTTCGATTAAACAGATCTAGTAGTTTCAGCAGAGGAAGTTGCCAAGACATTACTGTATTTATTATATCTGTCTTTTAATTTTAGAAAAATAGATGCTGCTCTTTGTGATTCAGTAATTGTGCGCTCTCTACTCTTGAGTACATTCCATTCTATGACTCTGAGACACCTTCAATTTTTTTCTTCCTCTGTATGAACCTCTCATTCAATAGTTAAGGCTATTTCTTCAAGATCATATACTACAATGGAGTACAATAAGAAATGGAGTGCCATCAAGAGTATACATATACATGCCTTGTTTGTTGTGTGAAATCCTAAATGAAATATAATTAGTAAAGGAGGGAGTTTAAAACGCCGGGAACCTGGCCTTCACTTCTGTCAGTAAACACCATCATATCAAAGTCTGGTACCTCCACCAAGCATTGATTCACTTCTTTCTCCACTCCTTTTTTGATTTTCTACCTGGACCATCCAGCTCTTATAAATATGCTAAATCCTGGCACTAGTTTCAAGACAATCCAACGAGTATATGTTTTATATAAGTGATCCCCAGTTCCCCACTATCAGCAATAACGGTTCTTTCGCTGATATGTGTTCTATGACTTCTATCCGCATCATCAATAAATCAACTCACAGCTTCCTTCTCGTCGTGTTTATTTTTCCATATACCTACCAGCTGGTACAATCAAATCCTGAAAATTGATTGAGATAATTAGCACAACACCTGACAAAAGTACATCAGTAGAGGCTGAGGAACTATATAGTAAACAACACAAAATTAAGCCCAACGAAGGAAACTGGAAAAGAACACTGCCAAATTCATATGCATCAGCATCAATCCGTGTATGTTGTGGTGTAAGAGCGTGTGTAGGACTGAGAGGCATCAGTAATCCTTTTGCGGTATATATCTCCTAGCACAATAGCTAGATACATTACTTGTGTAGTTTCAAAATCCTCTAGTGTAGCACCGACTAGCGAAACAGCAGTGCCCTGATGGCTCCTGGTAGTTTATGTCTATGAGCATGGACCAGAACAGAATCCCATGGTATTCAGTTGGTCAATAGTGTAAACTGCAATTTGTCTTAAGCGACTAGTTTGCAATGGTGCTAAAGCAACTAGAGCTATGAAACGGCCGCATGCATCTAGTACATATCATTGGGTAAATCTTGGGAACAAATGAAGATCAGAAGCATCGATCCGAACAATTCGTCGAGATCCAATGACTTACAGTATCAAAAAGGATGGCCGCGTTGCGAGTTAGCTCACTTTTCTCCCCCCACCCCCCCCCCCCCCCCCTGCGCCATTAGGTTGAGGCGGTGGGTGCGGGCGGGCGGCACGCGGCGGGAGGACGGCTGCGTGATAGGTGTGGGCAAGGGCAGCCGGATCTTAGTCGCAAGGCGGCGCCGCCGGTGAGGGTCAGGCGTCAGGAGGGTGGTGGCACCGGATGGTTGCGTCCAGCCCAGCAAAATTTTCAGAAACGGCGAGATGAGCCCAAGTATTTTTTTTCACAGAGCTGAGGCCCAAGTTAGCAGTTTTTTTTTAATCAAGTTTGCGTTAACTGGCCGCGATGCAAAAAAAAAACTGTTATTAGAGGTATTTTGGAATGAAAAAAGTGATGCTACGCTACTGATAGATAATAAAAAAAGTTCCGTTGCCTTGCTGGTCATTGGATGGACATGCTAATAGTTGTTCGATTTACCATGTAAACAGACATTCTTTGCAGTAAGATTTTTTTAAATAAATATAGGAGAGCTGCGATTTTTCTTAAGGAAAACCGGCTAACAAGCGAACTGTAGAACGATCAAAAGGAAAAAAATTGTCAAAAAAGAGGTCATAAAGCCTACTCTCACATAACAAGGTGGCGAGCACCCGCCATCACCCAGCAGTCAACTTCTTCCACGAGAAGCTCGAAAACCTGTTAGACGGGAAGCTTAGCGCTTTTGAAAATGCGAGCATTGCGTTCACGCCAGATGGACCATAGAACAAGGAGCGCTATCGAACTCGCTCACTTAATGTTGGTCGTCCGCATCGACAAAGCTTGAAACCAATCCGATAGTACATCGACAATTTCCCACCTCGCTAGTAGAAAGCACGGCATGTCGTACTTAGCGACGGCCATAGTCCAAAGACTTAGTGACCAGGGGCAGGAAATCATCAGGTGTGTCGTCGTCTCCAGGTTCCGCCAATAGAGAGGATGGAAAAAAGGAGTTTGACCATTGGCGCGCAAGCAACCGGTCAGCCGTGAGAAGGCGGTTTTGAGCAAAGAGTCGCGCAAAAAGCCGGCATTTAGCCGTTACCCAAACCTTCCAGACAGTGGATCCGAGGTCTGAAGAAATAGAGGCCGTTAATTGCAAGCGGTAGGCCGAGTTCACCAAAAATATAGTAGAATCCAGAGGCCACCAGGTGAACGCATCAGGGGTGTCCGAAGTCAGACACACCCCCTGCACCGCAGACCATAGTGTGACGAAGTCTAGGAGCACGTTCATCGTAAATGCGCCCTCGCAGATCCATAATCCAGCGTCGGTTGGCAATAGCCTCGTGGATGGACCGGCCCTCGTGTTTTGCAATAAGATTGGTGTTGCAGAAGGTTCTCCGCAACAGGATGCTTGTTGCAAATCCTTTGATCCATTTTTTTTTCTAGAACACGATATGTATTGCAAATATGTTTTTGCAACTGAAGTACATCTTGTTGTACACTTTTTTTACTTAACAACTGTTTGATCTTCTCGTTGAACTTTTGCAACAAAGTTCATGTTGTGTTTAACGTTTTGCAACATGAGTCTTGTTGCAATCTTTTGAAAGGTTTTTTCTTCGTGTTTGATTTGCTCGTTGAGCTTTGCAATAAGTCTCATATTTCGCTCAACGCTTTGTAATATAAGCCTTGTTGAAAATATTTTGAAACATGTGTTTATTCGTTTTCTTGTGCGTGTCTGATCTGTTCCCTGAGTCTTTGTAACAAGTCTCATGTTACCCTTAACGCTTTGCAACATGAGCCTTATTGCAATCTCAATAGGATTTTTTATTTGTGTGTCCTATATCATAATGTGTACTGCGCATATGTATCTTGCAACAAAGGTCATGTTACATATGACTTGGTTAAGGGTATGTGGCCAAGCAAGGGCACGTGGCACATGTACGATGCGGCGGACACTTCTCGTCTAATCCGTCGGAAAATGTCACCATTAAAAAACCAACTTTAACACCACACCCTATCTTTATCTAGTGTCCAAAACAATTTGCATTTAACCTTGCTACAAAGGCTGCAAATAAATAAATAAAGGAGATGCATGTGTTCCATGGCGCACCGGTACGCAAACAAACATTGCATATATTGTGTTGTCGTTGACCAATGACTAGTACACGCCAACAAGCAACTTTTATGCGGGGGTTAGAGGAGCGAGTACACCACGCCTCCTTAAGAGCACCCGAGAGGCGATCGTGTAGGAAGGAGCGATGATGATCTCCATCCGATCGGCTGGCCAAGGTTTGGCTCTCTCTTGAGTCACTCATGGCATGAAAGAAGGGGAGCGGGGAGCGACTTTGAAAAATACGTCTCCAATGAAGGAAGGGCTGATAGATCTTTCAACCGGCCAGCGAGCAAGTCACCGGTAGATGGCAAGTCATCGAAGTAGGCTATGGTGCTCTAAGCATAGCTGGGAGGGCTAGTGTTGACGGAAAAGGAAGTAGTCGGGCTAATCTTTGAAGATCATGTACCGGCGGCGCAAACAATGATGAAGTGGGTTGTGGTGGGTAAAGTGTTTTCATTAAGACAGTTGAATTTGGCTGCTTTCGAGCGCGCAATGTAGAGGGCTTGGAGACTTCATAGAGATACTCTATTCAAGGAGATTGGTGTGAATATGTTTGTAATACACTTTGGTGGAGAAGGAGACTAGAAACATGATTGTAATTACCAAGTAACTTGAACCCCACATAAATATGGGAACAAAAATGTACCCATACAAGGCTAAAAAAATATAACTAGACAAAAATGGAAAATGTAAGAATAATCTGCGGGTTGGTGGCTTCTGAGCCCGCCACAACTAGCTTGTTAGTTGTGGTAGGCCTTTTACCTTGCCCACCAAATGAATAAATATGTTACGTATGGAGTGCCTATTCAATTCATATACGCAAGCGATGCCTTTCTTTAATATTGCGTTGATATAGTCATAAAGTTAAGCATCAAAATTCGTGCAAACATCAATCCACAATCCTAAAGCATGACATGCTTGCCACTAGGAATATGTAGATACAATGACAATATGGCAGAGCTAGTTATTAATAAGTTCTGCGTGAGTAAATTTTCAGCCTTACAAGTAAATTAACAAGTACACATGTCTGTTTCAAAAACCATATATGGGTTATTACCATGTTGTTGTAATAGTTTGGTAAACTAAGCCTCACGAGTTAGTTTTCATCAAAATCATTGCAACACTATTTGCTAGTTCCAGTGCATAATAGTATATCATTACTACACAATAACCCAATGATATGCTACTCGTAATATTGCCCCGAATCTAATAGTGACTCCCTGGTGAATCCGTTTGGCTCCATTAAAACATAACTAATAAACACATGATTTGTTTCATATACTATTGGGCTATGACAGTATACCATGTTTGTTGCTACTTTTTTAATAATCAAAGCATAATGTTAGGTCACCAAATTAGTGCAATAGGGCATCCGCACTACTTAGATGTTACTTTGTCCTCTGAATTAATCCCTCGGTCCCACAATAATAGAGTGTATTATTTCAAAGTTGCATACCAGTGGGAGTTATGAGATGTCATTAAGTCTTATTGCATTGGCTCATGGTGTTCTTGGTCATAAGTTCTACTACACGTATTGGATTATCGCGCTTCGATTTCCTAATACATGTTACACCATGGGAAAATGTATAAAACTAATAAGTTCTATATTTTGAGATAGAGGGAGTAATTAACAAGGAAAAAATGGTGGTGCAGAGTAGCATAGAAAATCAAGCTTGAATAATATAGGCGTACACGTACACGATGACATGAAAGCAAATGCATTTCAATTTTAACGAAACTAGACAACTTATTCACTAAAGATCCCATACTTCTCCAAACTTTTCTTCTTGAGGCCCCTTAAGGGACTCGTTGGATACCAGGGTCAAAAACACAATAATATTTGCAAGTGTCAAACAGGGGAAAATTGTAGAAATAATCATCTAGATGGATCACAAGAAAAACAAGTAAAAAGAGTCTCAATCCTACGCATATGAGTGAAAAAAGTATATTGGACGGGATATGTCCACTACATGGAAATAATATCCATGTTTGGTCCAATTTTGAGTTAGTACGCGAAGAGGAGTGTAGCGGACCTCGCGACCCTAGTAATCGATCGGCTCGATACATGGCCGACTCATCTTATCATTTTTTTTCTTTTGGATCTCATTACAACTAAGAAACAAGGGATGCCCTTCAATGATATTGTTTGTAATCACAAATGCTTAATCACTCACGGTGCAAAATACTTTTGTAGATAGGTTTAGGTGCATGTCTAGTGTGTGTTTACCACATTTTATTGAGCAGATGCATAGGAACCAATCCATAAGAATTTGGGTGGCACCATTCCTTTGATCCAAAAGGACGTGTATAGAAAGAAGTTTCCAAAGGGTTGAAAATAGTAAAAATAAACATAAAATACGAAATCCCTAAAATCCAAAGGTGGCACTAATAGGTGATCTTATACCAAATTCACATGAAATGCATACATGAGTGTTAAAGTGAGCGTAAACTTTTCGATAACTAATATCTTCAGAGTCACGTTATAAGATGATTTACTTGCCTGTTATTAAACACACTATTTAATTTAATTTATATAAATAAACTCGGAAATGCTCTTTGGAGCTCGGGCTCCATGAAGCCCTCCAACTTCAAACTTAAAAATAATAAAAACTCATATTTTTTACATTTCAAAAATTTCTGAAAAAAATATAGATACACATGGAGGCATAACGCACAAATGTGTAAATTTTTAGGATGAAATACGTTGAAATGAGGGCTGTGTAAAAAGTACAGAACCGGTGCTTGTTAACACATGATACGATTTATCCTTTCATGACATGAATTTGTCTTTTTTGTACAGGCCGCAATTCAAGGTGTTTCATCGTGAATTTTTACACACATGTACATTACATACTTGCAAATATTTTTCAGATTTTTTTGCAATCAAGAAATTTGAATTTTGATTTTTTTTCAAAATATCAGGATCCATGGATCCAGAGCTCCAAAACGCCTCACTCAAATAAACTTGATTATTGGGGTTCTTTTGTTCCAACACATAGATTGTTAAAATGCATGAATAGAAAAGACACAAAAATATAGGCATGCGATCTTGTATACCAGGGATCAAATTATGTTTGATTGCGCTCAAGAAAAGCGTAGTGTTCTTTTAATGTAGAATTCTCCAAAATTCTTAAAATCAAAGAGAGCATATCTAGCGACGGCAATATATTTAGGTAATCTTTGATTAATAGAATTCTCGAAACACATGTACAACAAAAAGGAAATGATAGTGTTATGTCCTACTCAATCCTATAGAATTGGAGAACGGTAGGAATTTGCTTCAAAGGCTATCTGAGACTGCGTGAAAGTAATGGAATTTTGGTAACAAGTTTGAGTGGATAGAAATTTATTTTAACGTAGAGTGCAAAAGATACATTTGGAAATTTTCTAAAAAGACATTTGGAAATTTTCTAAGGATTCCAAGTTGCAAACCAAACAATCAATACAGAAAGAATTCCTAAGAATCGAATCCTCCAAGAATACTATGTAATTTCTTTGAATCAAAGAAGTCACATTTTAAGAGTAAAGTATATGATCCAAATGAAGTATAGGACAAAGAGTGTGGATTATGTACCAACACTAGCGGGTACAGGTCATATCATCACTGTCCGTTGCCCGCATCAAGATTCGTGCATACAAACCGAGTGCTGCCGCTGGGAACCACTGGATCCAGTTTTCTTAATAAAAAATGCCTAATCAACTATCCCTTCCCCCGTTTGACGCAGGAATCTGCGCCGGTGCTTTCGGGTTGTGAGTGCCTGTTGAAGAGGAGAGAATATGCTAGTGGCTGGACGCAAGGAGTAGGAGGAGACGATTAACCTCACTTCCCACCGCTAGACAGTCTCTAACCGAAGCTTATCCCCAGACTGTAAGATCAATCGTTCACACCTTCATTCATTTGGGAATCAATAAAACTGAAAGAAAGGTCAGCGAATCACAGTGCAGTTGAATCAGCAATCCGATTGCTCCAGATTATACGCCTCAAAATCCATCGGAGCTACTATGCGGAGGATGGCCGGGGTGGTCGTTAGGTAGAAATTGCAGAGCAGCAGCAACATGGAGGACCAAAGCTCGACAGAAACAGAATTCACCACCGCGACCACACAGCTTAACAAAAAAAAATCCGGCGGATCCTTGTCCGTGCCAGAAACGAATTCGGCGCCACACATGACGATAGGTGGGCGGATGCTGGATTGGAATCAATATATCCCTAGGCCTGCGGCCGTGCGCGCAAGCGCAACGGATTGGAGGGCAAAGGAAACGCAAAACGGGGAGGACAAGACAGGACAAGAGAGCTCATGGTGCGTTCGATCTACGGGGCGCCGGCGCCGAGGAGGGAGGGTGAGGTGAAGGAGAGAGAGGCGGCAATGGCGGATGCTCCTTTCGGAGAGAAACGGTGCACGCGCGGGGCTGTCATGGTTGAGGAAGAAGATGAGGGAGGGGGAGAAGGCTGCCGTTCAAGAAGAAGCTGAGGGGGGTGAGCTGCTGCCGTTGAGGAAGAAGATGGATGAGTTGTTGCTGGTTGAGATCGACTGGAACAGGGGGTGGAGACAATGGGGATCGATGGTGGTGCTCTGTTTTTTTCTTCACGTGAGGGGTGGGCTAGCAGCGTGAAATGGGGAAGCTATGCAGTAGCGGACTGGCCTGACAGCATAGAAACGGGGCATCTTTTTAGCTTTATGTCGCGTCTATGTGCTTTGCTATTCCTAATTTCTGCACACAAAAAAATGCTTAACACAACAACTTGCAGATGCATGATGCACAGATCTCAAAGCAAAGATTCCACACGGACGGCATAGATATGACATGTACCCGCTAGTGATGGTACATATGCATTTCCAATAGGACAAACTAGTTTTCTGTATAGTTAGTCCCCCGATTTCGAATTGGCGTAATAAAGATCAATATAATACATGTACCTAAGGGATACCTGCCTAACCTTGTTCATGTAAGATACGAAGATTTGTGCTTGTTTCTTATTTAGCATCTCATATAGTTCAGTATAATCTAATATAGCTAGACAAACACAAAGAGATTATTTTTTTGCATGATCGATGCCATGTTTTCAATTAACTTGTAGCGGCAAAAGGCCTACCTAGTATATACGATACTTGATCCCCTTCTTTGTTTGGTTGGTCTCGTGCAATGACAACATGGTACAAGTTTCACATCTTCTTTTCCCCTTCCATCATCGGATGTGCTTTTGGACATGGATTCGGATGTGTATCTATGTGTACCTATTAGCTAGCCAGTGCAACGTGTCCATGGAGACCTTGGTTGTGTTGTGTGTCGTATAAACGTGGGAAACCAAACATGGGTGGTGTTTGATGCTAGGGAAGAGGAGTTGAACAAGGATACATAAAGTCACTTCTCAGATTCGAAACCCTCGTACGGAGATCCTTTGTTTTAAACAGTAGCGACCAATTAACACACGTCATAAAGAAACTAAACATCGTGTAAGCACAAACCCCAATACAAGTACCCTCTTTGTTTTTATTTATTCTACATATTCTCTTTGTGTCAAGTAAAACTATGTAAAAATTTACCATGTTTATATAAAAAGTTATTAACACTCAAACTAATAAATCGATAGCATGGATAGCAAAAACAAATAAATATCTCATGCGATCTTGTATACCTAGGATCAAAATTATGTTTGGTTGCGCTCAAGAAAAGCACATCGTTCTTTCAAAGATGTTGGATAGCATGGATACTTTCCTATGAATTCAAGTGAAATTAAATCATATGAAATAAAAAAAATTTACAATACGTAATCCTACAAATCAAACAACCCATGAAGGAAAAATCACAAATGTAGAATTCTTCAAAACTCCTTTAAATCAAAGATGGCATATCTAGGGACCATAATATATTTAGGGCCTCTTTCATTAATAGATTCTCGAAACACATGAGCAAGAAATAGGAATTTATAGTGTTATGTCTTATTCAATCCTATAAAACTGGAGAACGGTAGGAATTTTCTTCAAAGACTATCTGAGATCGCATGAAAATAATGGAATTGTGACAAAAAGTTTGAGTGGATTGAATTTTCTTTTAATATATAATGCAAGCGATTCATTTGAAAAAAATCTAAGTGTTCCAATTTGCAAACCAAACAACCTATACAGAAAGAATTCCTAAGAATCGAATCCTCAAAAAATACTATGAAATTTCTTTGAATAAAAGAAGTACCGTGTTAAGAGTAAAGTATATGATCCAATGAAGTATAGGACAAACTAGTTTATTTTGCATAGTTAGTCCTTCGATTTTGAATTGGCCAAATAAAGATCTATAGAATACCTCTACCTAAGGGGTAGCTTCCCCTAAACTTATTGCTATAAGATACGAAGATTTGGATTGTTGCTTATTTGGTATCTCATATAGTTCAGTATAATCTAATATGGCTAGACAAACACAAAGAGCATATTTTTGCATGGTTGATGACATGTTTTCTATTCACTCGTAACACCAATGGGCCAATCTAGTGTATATGATACTTGATCCCCTTCTATGTTTGGTCTCGTGCAATGAGAACATTGCACAAGCTTCACATCTTCTCTTCCCCTTCCATCATCACATGTGCTTTTGGCAACGGGTTCGAATGCATATCTATGTGTACATATTAGCTAGCTAGTGCAACGTGTCCATGGTGACCTTGGTTGTGCTGTGTGTCGTATAAACGTGGGAAACCAGACATGGGTGGTGTTTGATTCTAGGGAAGAGAGGTTGAACAAGGATAGATAGTGAGTGTTGGATCTATGACATAAAGTCACTTCTCATTCAAAACCCTTGCACTGAGATCCTTTGTTTTAAGCAGTAGCGACCAATTAACACATGTCATAAAGAAAGTAAACATCATGTAAATACAAACCCCAATACAAGTACCCTCTTCGTGTCTATATAGTCTGCATATTCGCTTTGTGTCAATAAGTAAAGTTTTGTAATTTTTTACCAAGTTTAAATGAAAATTTATTAACACTCACACTACCAAATCGATAACATTACTTCGAAGTAATGAGCAACGACTAAAAATCTTATCATGAAAGTTTAAGCTTGATATCCACTAAAAATACTTTACTGGATAGGTTTAGGTGCATGTCACTCGTGTGTGTTTACCACATTTTATTGGTGTGTGTGTTTACCACATTTTATGGAGCAGAGGCATAGGAACCAAACCATAATATTTAGGGTGGCATCGTTCTTTTAATCCAAAATGACAATGCACTGTTTGCTAGCTAGTAGCACATGGCAACGAACGAGAATGAAACAACATCAGCTATTGTAAAATAAACTTGAGCAATTCAATTATAGCAAAGACTAGAAAACTTAACAAACAGGAGCAAATGAGCAACGACTAAAAACTTTATCATCAAAGTTTAGGCTTGATATCAACACACCAGGCCACAACACATACATGAAAATATAAATATTTTTAAGAAGATACAGCAGTATTTCAGAGGTTATTGTTGCAGTTACAGATGATTTTGAAAACACACACCCTATCTCACCGCGAGATCAGCATTCCTTCTTCTTCCCGTTCCAACGCACATAAGATACCAGATCGTCTATAAAGCCGCCCCCAGCTTCAGCTTCAGTCATGGGCTTGGTTGTTCCATCAGAAACACCACGGACTAAAAGTCTTTCATGCAGTTCGTGCTGGAAATAGATGGCGTTGGGGACGATGGTATCTTTGGAGGACAGGACCAACGCGCCGGAGGAATCGCCGACGAACATAGCACGCCCGCCGAGGTCCTTCACCGGGATCAGCACTCCGGCGTCTGCATCCAGCCGGAATAAGTCGAACTCGACGGTGTAATCGTCGCCCACCAGGTAATTAACCGTGTTGGTCAGTACCAGAAGCACCCCGGAGCTGTCGGCCATGTACAGGACCTTGGACTTGATATCCGCGGACGGCCATCCTGCGGCTAGCACCAGGGTCGGCCGTGTAGCGTCGGCGTTGTCCACGACCATGAGCCCTTCTGGTTCGGCGACGTAGACCTTGCCGCGGAACGGGAAGATGGAGCAGAACAAATTGACTTGGCGGATAATCTCCCAGTAGTCGCCGCCGAGCTTGGCGGAGACGAGTATGCCGTCATGCCCGAAATGGAGCACCACCGTGGAGTCGCCGGCGAACCCGGCTCCTGTGACTTTGCTGCTGCGCAAGAAATCCTTGTCGCGGTCGCGGCGTCCCATGGGTTTTTTGCTCAGCAAGGGAGCGACGGAAGGGAGGTCGATGTGCTGCCCAGTGAGCGGGTTCAGAAGCCGCACGACGAGGCTGTCCGCTTGCACCAGGACGAGGACGCCGCCGGGGGAGCCGCCGCACCCGATGGCGAGGGTGTGGCCCAGGACGTGAGGCAGGTCGACGGTGATCTTGGTCTGGCGGGACAAGCTCACCATGTGGTGCCGACTGCGGCTCTCGTCCGTGGCTTCATAGGTGCTGGTCCCATTGGGCAGCAGGATCCAGCGGCTCGGGTGGAAGCGCTGGTCGAGGACGCTGAGCTTCTTGGGGTCGTCGGTGTGCTTCCTCCACGTCGCGCACGCCGCGCGGAACTGCAGGTAGTCCGCGACGTCCTTGTCCAGCGCGTGCCCGGCGATCCGCTTCGCCATGTCCTTGGAGATGTCTGCCCAGTCCCTCCTAAGAAAGATACACACACACACGCACGCCCACAGAAGTATTCTTCATTACCGCAAGCTAGAAAATAAGCCAGAGAGAGAGAGAGAGAGAGAGTGACGAGACGACAGAGACGGGAGAGACATACCAGTCGGGAGCGCGGGTGCGCGGTGCAGGGACCGACGACGGTCGGCGGCGGAGGTTGTAGGACATGGAGGCCATCGGTGCAGCAGCGGGAGAGCTAAACGGCCGGGGAGGGGGCGTGGGTGGCGGCGCGCGGCTGCTGTTGTTAGGAGGTAGGAAGTAGGAGCTACTGTACTAGCTAGGGTTTGGACTTTGGATCGAGGCACGGAGGAGTCGTGGTATTTGTAGGACGTGCTGTGCGGCGTTGCTCTCTCTGGGCGAGCTGGACGACGGCAATGCGCAGCGCGGAAGAGGAAAGAAATTACGTACGCGGTGACGCGGCGTTGCTATCTCTTGGCGGAGCTGGAGCTGGAGCTGGAGCTGGACGATGGCGCCAGATATGGGAGGTGTTTATTCCCTTCTATTTTTTAGTACCTGCGTTCCATGTATTGTGTTTGTGTTCGCTGAACCTGAACACCTCGGCGGATGTTCATAAGACGGCAAGCAAACGCTCGCCTCCTCCTTGCTCGTCTTTTTTTTTTGCCTCACCTCTCACCATCTTTTTTGAGATTTTTTCTTTAAAAAAAATTAAACCCCACTAAAAACAATACGCCCATAAAAGGAAATCGATTTGATTTTTCTTGCAAAAATATTAACGCTTTGATTTGTTTCTTAGAAAAGAAAAGCGCGTTGATTTGCCTTTCAAATACAAAGATGCACCTTAATTGGCTTCAAAAACAATAAATACCCCTTTATTTATCTCTTAAGTTAGAGAACCACCTTAATTTAGTTTCTAAAAAAACATATGATTTTTTTTGCCTCACCTTCTACCATTCTTTTTTCGCCTCAATTACCACCAACATTTTCCACTCGGTTTTGTCTTACTATTAAAAGATCAAACCCCCACTAAAAACCGTATACCCATAAAAGAAAGTCGCCTTGAATTTTCTTTTAAAAATATTGACGCCTTGATTTGTTTCTCAGAAAAGGAAAGCGCGTTGATTTGTCTTTAAAAAACAAAGATGCACCTTGATTTGACATTGAAAAACAACAAATACACCTTTAATTATCTCCTAAAATAGAAAATTGCCTTAACTTAATATCTAAAAGGATCGTGCGGTTTTTTTGCCAGACCTCTCACTAGTTTTTTTTGCCTCACCTACCACCATCGCACCCCACTCGATTTTTTCTTACTCAATTTGAAAGATCAAACCCCACTAAAAATCATATACCCAAAAAAGAAAGTCGCCTTGAATTTTCTTTCAAAAACATTGACGCCTTGGTTTGTTTCTCAGAAAAGTAAAGCGCGATGATTTGTCTTCCAAAAAAAAAGATGCACCTTGTTTTGGCTTAAAAATAATAAGTACACGTTTATTTATCTTCCAAAATAGAGAACCGCCTTAACTTAATTTCTAAAACGACGGTACGGTTTTTTTGCCTCAGCTCCCACGGGTTTTTTTGCCTCACCTTCCACCACCACTCTCCACTCGATTTTATCTTCCTCATTTTACAAAAATTAAACCCCACTAATAACCGAATGCGAATAAAAGGAAGTCGCCTTGAATTTTCTTTCAAAAGCATTGATGCCTTGATTTGTTTCTTAGAAAAGGAAAACACGTTGATTTGCCTTCCAAAAACAAAGATGCAACTTGATTTGACTTCAAAAATAATAAATACACATTTATTTATCTATTAAAATATAGAATCACCTTAATTTAGTTTCTAAAAATACCGTACAGTTTTTTCGCCTCACCTCCTACCAATATTTTTTCATCTGACCACCACACCACGTCTCACTCGGTTTTTTCTTTCTTCCTTTAACAAAGTCAAACCCAACTAAAAACCGTACGCCCATAAAAGCAAGTCACCATGAATTTTCTTTTTAAAACATTGACGCCTTGATTTATTTTTCAGAAAAGGAAAGCGCGTTGATTTGCCTTACGAGGGATTGTTGTCCCCAAGGTATCCACCATTCATACTCCTTTCGTGTAATCGTGTTTATGTACTTTGCATATTAATTAGTTTAAACTTTACAAAGTTTGATCAAGTTTATAAAAACCAATAAAAAAACACAATAACAAATTTATATGATTTGAAAATATATCCAATGATGATTCTAATGCTGTCGATTTGGTAGTGTGAGTGTTAATAACTTTTCATTTAAACTTGGTCAAAATATACAAAGTTTTACTTGAAATAAAGCTAATATGCAGACTAAATAACAATGAAGCGAGTGCTTGTATTGGGGGTTTGTGCTTACATGATGTTTACTTTTCTTATGACAAGTGTTAATTGGTCGCTACTGCTTAAAACAAAAGATCTTTGTGCGGGGGTTTTGAATCTGAGAAGTAACTTTATGTCCTAGATCCAACACTAGTTATGTATCCTTGTTCAACTTCTCTTCCCTAGCATAAAACACCACTCATGTCTGGTTTCCCGCGTTTATACGACACACAACACAAACCAAGGTCACCATGAACACGTTGCACTAGCTAGCTAATAGGTACACATAGATACGCATTAGAATCCGTGGCCGAAAGCACATGCGATGATGGAAGGGGAAGAGAAGATGTGAAGCTTATTATACAATGTTGTAATTGCACGAGACCAAAGAAAAAAGAAGGGGAACAAGTATCATATATACTAGGTAGACCCATTGGTGCTAAGAGTGAATAGAGAACATGGCATCAATCATGCAAAAAATGCTCTTTGTGTTTGTCTAGCCATATTATTATATTGAATTATATGAGATACCAAATAAGCAAGAAGGACAAATCTTCGAATCTTACAACAACAAGGTTAGGGGCAGCTACCCCTTAGGTAGAGGTACTGTATTGATCTTTATTAGGCCAATTCAAAATCGGGGACTAAATATGCAAACTAAACTAGTTTGTCGTATACTTCATTGGATCATATACTTTACTCTTAACATGCGACTTCTTTTATTCAAAGAGATTTCATAGTATTTTTGGAGAATTCGATTCTTAGGAATTCTTTCTGTGTAGGTTGTTTGGTTTGCAACTTGGAATACTTACAAAATTTCCAAATGAATCTCTTGCACTCTATTTTAAAATATAATCCATCCACTCAAACTTGTTGTGACAATTCTATTATTTTCATGTGGTCTCAGATAGTCTTTGAAGCAAATTCCTACCGTTCTCCAACCCTACATAACACTATAATTTCCTTTTTCTTGCTCGTGTGTATTGAGATTTCTATTAATCAAACAGGCCCTAAATATATTATGGTCGCTAGATATGCGCTCTTTGATTTTAAGGATTTTTGGAGGATCCTACATTAGTGATTTTTCCTGCATGGGTTGTTTGATTCATAGGATTACATATTGTAAGATTTTTCTTTCATAAGATTTATTTTCACTTGATTTCATATGAAAGTATCCTGCTATCCAGCATCTTTGAAAGAACGTTGCGCTTTCTCGTGCGCGATGAAACATAATTTGGATCCCTGGTGTACAAGATTGCATGACTATTTATTTGTTTTCGCTATTCATGCATTTTAGCAATCCATGTGATATGAACGAAAGAATCCCAATAATTAAGCAAGTTTATTTATATAAAGTAAAGTAACTATTAATTTTAATAACAGGCGAGTAAATCAGTTTATAGCATGACTTTAAAGATATTAGTTATAAAAAAAATCACGCTCACTTTAACACTCATGTATGCATTTCATGTGAATTTTGTATACATGTATAGTACATTATAAATTATGAAATCACCTATTACTGCCACCTGTGGATTGTAGGGATTTCTTATTTTATGTCTTTTTACTATTTCAACCCTTTAAAAACTTCTTTCTATACGTGTCATTTTGGATTAAAGGAACGGTGCTACCCTAATTATTATGGTTTGGTTACTATGCATGTGCTCCATAAAATGTGGTAAACACACACCAATAAAATGTGGTAAATACACACCAATAAGAATGTGGTAAACACACACCAGTGGCATGCACCTAAACCTATCCACTAAAGTATTTTTCACCCGTGATTGATTAAGTGTCGATGATAATAAACAATATCATTGAATGACCTCCATTGTTCATTAGTTGTAATGACATCCGAAAGCAAAAAAAAGATACAATGAGTCAGCCATGTATCAAGTCGATTACCAAGGTTGCGAGGTCTGCCACTCTCCTCTTCGCGTACTAAGTACTCCCTCCGTTTTTATTTACTCTGCCTATTAGAGTTGACTGAAGTCAAACTTCATAAAGTTCGACCAAATTTATAGAAAAAAGTATACATATTTACTATGACAAATCTTTGTGATGTGAAAATACAATTAATAATAAATCTAATGATATTAATTTGTTATTGTATATGTTAATATTTTTGTTTATAAATTTTGTCAATGTTTACAAAGCTTGACTTTGACTAAATATAATACGCGAACTAAATAAAAACTGAGGGAGTACTAACTCACCATTGGACCAACCATGGATATCATTTCCAGGTAGTGTACACTCAACATCTTCTGTCGTGCGGCGAGCCTAGCTCGTCGTGGGGCTTCTGAACCCACTCACTGGGCAGCACATCGACCTCCCTTCCGTCGCTCCCTCACTGAGCAAAACACACATGGGACACCGCGACAAGGATTTCTTGTGCAGTAGCCAAGCTCAGCGGCGACTACTGGGAGAATATCCGCCAAGGCAATTTGTTCTGCTCGGTCTTCCCATTCTGCGGCAAGGTCTACACATCGCCGAGCAAGAAGGGCTTATGGTCGTGGACGACGCCGACGCTACACCGCCAACGCAGGTGCTAGCCGCGGGATGGTCGTCCGCGGATATCAAGTCCAAGGTCATGTACATGGCCGACAGCTTCGGTGTGCTTCTACCTTCTAGTGCTGACCAACAGGGTTAATTACTTAGGGACACAGGAACCAGTGACGATTACACCGTGGAGTTCGACTTACTCCGGCTGGATGCAAACGCCGGAGTGTTGATCCCGGTGAAGGACCTCGGTGGGCGTGCTATGTTCGTAAGCTATTCCTCCGGCGCGTTGTTCCTGTCCTGCAAAGATACCATCGTCCCCAACACCATCTATTTCCAGCACGACCGGACAAATATACGTATATATAGTGTGTGTGTGGAACAACCAGGCCCATGACTGAAGCTGACGGCGGCTTCATTGATGATCAGGTATCTTATGTGCGTTGGAAGTTGGAACAGGAAGAAGAAGGAGTGTTGAACTGTTGATCGGTGGTGATATAGGGGATTTTTCATCAGCTGCAACTGCAATAATTATCTCTTCAGTGATGGTGTATCTTCTTAAATCAAGTTATAAGTTCATGTACGTATTGTGTTCTGGCCTAAAATTATGATACGTTTTGTAGTTGTCGTTGCTCATTGCTTCGGAAAATCTTAACTATGTTTTTGGCAATGTGTTACTCCTATTTGTTAAGTTTTCTAGTCATTGTTATAATTGAATGGCTAAAGTTTATTTTATGATTGATGATGTTGCTTAGTTCTCGTGTGTTGCCATTCGAAACGTTTTTTAATAATACATTTATTTAAATAAATTATAAAAATAATGCACGTTTTCTATAATTTATAGAAATAATACACCATTGGTCACGGCCTGGCCGACTGGACACCCAGTTGGCCACGGCCTGGCCGATAGGATCCCAGTTGGCCATGGCCTGGCCGATAGGATCCCAGTTGGCCACAGCCTGGCCGACTAGAGCCAGACGGGCCAACTAGGGTAGTTGTCGGCCAATCAGCCATGCAATTGGCCACGTCCAGGTCGATAGAGGCCAGTCGGCTACAACCAGGCCTACAGGACATGGTTTAAGTATTAAAGTAAAATATATTTTTTTAATAACAACATTAGTATTAGCACATGATTTAAAATTATTTCAAAATCAGTACACCATTTAAGTATTGAAGTAAAGATACATTGCAATACTAAAATTAAGATACATTTAACTATTGAAATAAAGATACATTACAGTACTAAAATGAAGATACATTTATCTATTGAAATAAATATACATTGCAGTACTAAAATTAAGATACAACCACTTGCGAAATTAAAGATACTACCACACGAATCTACTGAGTGCAACGTGGATATTTTCCTTGCACGCAGTGTATTTATTTCCTTGCAATGAGAAGCACACCGAAGTAAGCCATTCGTACTCCTTTCGTGTTTATGTACTTTGCATATTAATTAGTTTTGACCTAAGTTAAAATTTATAAAGGTTGATCAAGTATCATATAAAAATTCAATGATGATTCTAATGCTATATATTTAATAGATTGAGTGCTAATAAGTTTTCATTTAAACTTGGTCAAAATTTACAAAGATTTACTTGACACAAAGCTAATATGCAGGCTAAAAAACGAAGAGAGTACTTGTATTTGGGTTTGTGCTTACGCGATGTTTACTTTCTTTATGACATGTGTTAATTGGTCGCTACTGCTTAAAAACAAAGGATCTCAGTGCGAGGGTTTTGAATCTGAGAACTCATAGTCAACCTTCACATATCGCACAAAAGTTCAACATTACTCAAATAATCTAGATTACCTAATCAAAGCAAGATACAACAAGCAGTGCAACAGAAGCAAACTCTCACAAATACTATCTTTGTACCTAAATATATGGTGTTTTGGGAGGCTAAACTAACTAACCAAAACATCATATATTTAGGTACAGAGGGAGTGTAACTGTATAAGTGAAGTAAAAGACTTCTAAAACTTTCTTCAAAAGAACACTAATAAGCTCTTAACAAGATAAAAGTGAAAAAAAGAGCTAAACAAGCAAAGCAACAACTAGAAACTGAAACTGAACACTCAAGAAGTATAAGTGAAGCACATGAGTATTCTAGGCAAGGGTGGGGTGTATCTCTCTCCCAAAACAAGAATGCTAGGGTCCAACTAGTTATGACCAGCAAAAAAACTAAAAACTAAAACTGAAAAGGAAAACCAAAAGCAAGACGCTCCAAGCATAACACTTAACATGTGAAGCAATAAAAAATATAACACTAGGAGAGACGACCTGATAATTGTTGATGAAAAAGGGGATACCTCGGTGCTTCCCCAAGGTTAGACGATTGAGTCTCCTTAAATATTTCTTAGGGGTGCCATGGGGCATCCCCAAGATTAAGCTTTTGTCACTCCTTGATCTTCTTTCGTCAACTTCTCTCGTTAAACTTGAAAACTTCCTTCACACGAAACTTCTTATAAACTTCATTAGAGCGGTTAGTGCAAATAAATAAAATCTCACTTATGTACTGTAGAAACATATTCAATCTCTCAAATTAAACATTATATATTGTTACTTAACTTTTTTTAGGTTCTCTCTCCAAGGAACCGAGAATAAAGCTTGCAAAAGAGCAAATGCAATTACAAGGCAGAAATCTGGGAAAACAAAACAGTCTATAGAGATTGAATTTTCAGAAGTACTTATTAGCTCAAATCAGAAAACGCAAAACTAATGAAAGGTGTAGAAAAGTATAATTCTTGTTTTGCAAAAAAATCAGATCAAAAATATGATTTGCTAATTTTTAAGAATTTATTTACTGGACATACAGAATATGTTTCTAGACAGCAAGTCATTTTGGGTCTCCTCCAAATAAACGCTTTCTTTAATGCGTTTTAACTAGTCATGATGCAAAAGATCAAGTCTTATCAATTATACAAGCATAGCTAACCCTTATAGAGGACTTAGGGGAAATTGGAATCTTATAATCCCTTCTTTCATATCAATGATAGGACTATGGTGCAAAGAAAAGGTCTTCTCACAATCATTTATTATAAATTTAATAGTATGATCCCAACCATTTTCTAATTTTCTAGGGATAGAAACCTCGAGCATAAGCTTTTATTCTCTAGACTTAATGAGAGCATTGGTAATATGCTCAGTAAAATCCATATTAAGCTTGATAGTGTGGGGATCTTTGGGCATCCTTTGTACGAACTTAATCACTTCGGAGAGGTTGAAATTGTCAAATTTGAGGTCACTACCTTCAAATAAAGTGGGAGGACTATTATTTAAAGCCATCTTATTATCTAGCCCACTTTCTACACCATTTTATATATTGACTTTGACACTCTCCAAAATGTGAGGATGCTTTTTTCCTAAAGTTGAGGCATCATCCTTCCCATTGGTAGGGAATTCATGTGTGCTAAAAGTTTTGAAGTCCTCAATAACATGGATGGTAGCAAGGGTAATACTCATGGATAGGTTTTTAGCTATTTCTTCTTCTTCCTCCTCTCTAGTCCATCTAACACGTAATTGAGCTAGCATCCTAATGTTTGGACTTGTATGAAGTTCAAAAACTTGACCTTCTAATCCTCAAGGGGTGAGGTTCTAATCATTAACATCTCAACATCATGAGTAATGTTGTCAACCTTTAAACAAGGCTATCTAACTTCTCTAATTTTTCCTCCATGATTTTGTTAAAAACCTTTTGTGAGGTGATAAAATCCTTTAGCATGCTCTCAAGTCCACGGGTAGAACTTTTGTTACTAGCATAAGCATTACCTAACGAATTTCATAGGAGTTGCTAGTGTTGGAAGGAATAATATTGATTCTTGGAGTAAGTGTAAGGATGTTGAAGCCACTCTTACATTGAGAAACCCCAAGTGAAAGGTGATGATGTAGTAAGCATCAAATTTTCCTCAGTAATAAAACCAAGGTTACTAGTCTAGTAGGACTTCAGATTCTTCAAAGAGGTGTTTGTCAGCAACGGCGCCACAAATCTGCTTGCCAAACTTGGACCTACACACGAGAGCATAAGTACTTTCGCCCCCGACGAGCCAGGAAGGTTGTCAATCTTCTCGTGTTGTTGTTTACGAAATGTTAAAAGTATGGTGTGGTCGGAGAAAAAAAGTAAAAAAAGTGCAGCAAAAGAAAGGAAAACGTAAATGCAGCAGTTGTAAACAATGGTGAAATATGGACCGGGGCCACGGTTTTCCTAGTGATGTCTCTCTCCAGAAGACGATAAACATGTTGGGTGAACAAATTACAGTTAGGCGGTCGACAGAATTATAAACGCACTACAATGCTAATTATGCAACAGAGAACACAAGATTCAAAACATGTAGGCATTACACCAAAACAAGTAGACCTCAATCCAAAGCATCTGCTACTAAATATCTAACTTGAGATAATTAATCCAAAACATCTCGCTGGTATTAAGTTGCGAGCAACCACCCAAGGCTATAATACTCAAAGCAACAAAAAATGTTGTAAACTCAATGCATAATGTACGCAACACTTGTAAGCAAAGTAGCCACAAGTACTAAAAATGTTCCTGTCTTCCATGTTTTTGTCACTCAAGCGCAAACGCAAGGAGGCATGAACCTACTATCTAGCACAACGCTCCCTCTTGGAGTTATAAAATACTACTTGGCCGAAGCAACAAAGTATAAAAGAGAGCATGAAAAAACACCCAAGAACATATATAAATGAGATCAAATATATATCATGCACCATCTGAACATAATCTCATAATCCATTGGATCCCAGTAAACACAGCATAGCAACACAACAATTACATAGTAGATATGCCTTGATCAACAAAGATGAATCAAAAGGACAAATTAGTGAAGCACAAGATTGGAGAGACATCATGTAGTTGTTGCCATGGACCCTAGGTCCAAGGTGGAACTACTCACACATCATTCGAAAGGCAGGCAAGGTTGATGAAGAAGCCTTCGGGGATGATTGCTCCCTTCGGCAAGGTGCATGGACACAACGGTAGGGGCTACAGATCTGGAAATCGTGATGGCAGCGTAACGAAGAAAGGTACTGGAACAAAAACTCCACCCCGAGGGTTTTCAGAAGACGGGGGATATATAGGCGAAAGAGGGGCACTAGGGTGGCCCCACCTCCTAGTGGGCCACGGGGCGCGGTCCACTCCTAGCCGCGTCCTCAGGGCGCCTAGCCAAGGGGTGACCCCCTCTGGCTCTCCTTCGGGCTTTTGGCGTCTTTTGGAATAAAAGAATTTCTAGAATTTTTTGAACATATTGATTTTTTTTACCTTTTTCTGCGATGCACAGACAGAAACTGGCACTTGACACTGGATTAATAGGTTAGTTCCCAAAAATGTTGTAAAATGTATGAAAGTATAGCAAAAACATATAGCATTGTCATGAAAAAAGCATGGAAAAGGCAAAAATTATACATACATTTGGGACGTATCATGAACAAGCACGGAGCACAACGGGTTGACCGACATGGTAGCGGTGTTCGGCCGCGTTTTAGCCTCCCCATATGTCATGTGTATGTATTGGGTATGAAGAGTGTCAGACTGTCCCCACGCTTAGGCTACGTTTGAAGTGTCTAGTTGGATGTTGTATTTTGGTTCGGGCCTTGATTGGACAAACCATATGAATATTTGTGATGGGTATAAAGGCTTCGATTTTAGATGCTCTTAGAAACCTTCATTCTAAAAAATGAGGGGATAATCCGTTCTGATGGGATACAAGGAAATGAAGGGGTGAGTTTGGGATACTTCGGATGAAGGAATGAGGGTATGCTCCTCCCCTGTCTGTAGTGGTACCTCGGGATGGGAATGGGCCAGCCCACTCCGACTCAAACCTAGTCTCTGTTGGCCCCTATGTTTTGTTCAAGGACATAGGGCCGGCCCATCGGTCCAATACCGACTGGCCTCATGTCCCATTGGTTAACATGGCTCGATACATTTTGATACTAGATGGCATATGAACAAGGAATATTCACACAATAATACTATACTAATAACTAGCATCATTTAGCTGTACAGAATTTTAATGAGGTTTAATATATATAATTTGTTTACTAAATGTAAAAAAGGGAGCATAGGTAACTCACTCCAAATTTATAGAATGAATTGTTTGCATGACAAGGTACCATATTTGTAACTTTGAAATAAAAAAAATTATGTGTCAATAGTTTGAAATTTTCATGTAAACACAAGGATAAAAACCTTACAAAGGCATATGCAATGTAATAGTCGACTACAAGATTGAACAACTAAATTTATATCGACCTGCTTGTTTCGATGGACTGATGATGACCAGCTCTCCTGACACAATTTTCTTAGAGTATCTCTAGCAGATCCTGTAAAAACTCGTACCGCAAAATCGTTTTAGGGTATAATGTAAAACATTTTTACGGGACGAAATGAACTTCGGCAGAACAGGTACCCTAAAGTTGCATTGTAGAAAAAAAATTGTCCAATCTTCTTCCTTCCCGCATGACCCTATGCAAACACGGGCCGATGTGATGCCGACGACGCTCCAGTGATGATTCTGGGATGGTGCGGCGATGATCCGGGACGCTTCGGCCTATCGTGGCCGAGCTCTTTCGCCTGCTAGCTGCTCGTGTGCGGTTATTGACACCGATGTTGACCAATTTAGGTTTCCCTCGAAAACGACTCAAAAACTGCACATTTAAAGGATATAGAGGAACGGCAATTTTAAGGGGTCTATTATGTGTGCGTTTTTACAACATATACTTCAAATATATAGGTTTGATTGTTTTTACATGATCTTAGAGATGAACTTATGAAGCCAATCCAAAATACCCATCGACCTAGAAACTATGGACCGGGCCAGTGTTTCGTTGATATATCGTCAGTCCGTCCATTCCCTCTCTTTGATGGACGGTACGTGCCTGATCCGACGATTTAGTCGCCGCTGCCGTTGTCTAGAATCAATCCCTGTGCCGCGTGCGTGCGTCAGACTCTTTCATTGAATCCACCTGAAAATTGAAGTTGGCGGGTGATGGATCGGCATCCGTGCAGTGAGTGCTCCGATGATCCCCCGTGTCCGCGAAAACGCGTGTACGTGCACCGCGAGAAACTGGACTCCCGTACGCTCCGACCGTGACTCCCATGGCCGAACGGCGACGGCAGCGGTTGCGTTCAACGTACGGGGCGGTTTTACAGTTGAGACTCGCTCAAATAAAATACTGGAATCCAGACACACGATGTGTGATTCTTTTTTTACTTTTTACATGCATGTTTTTTTCTTTTCTTGCGAGGGTTTTACATTTTTTTTAACACAGTACAACGCAGACGCTCAAATACACGAGCATACATTCACACATATGAACGCACATACGTATATTCTATCCCTATGAGCATTTGTGCAATACTGAACCAATATATCATATTGAGATCGACGAAGTCACCTTAGAGAAACTATAGCAGATTCGCCAAAAACACGACCCGCAAATTGCGGGCCCCTACTGCGGGTGGTCCGATAAAACAGATACCGCATCTCGTACCGTAAATAAAAATATGCCCCTTGGATGACACGGCTGCCCTGCCACTTCTATTTCATGGCGAAAGAGGTCGCACACACAGAGCTGGGTGGATGGTATGTTGTACGATCCATGGTAACGCATGTGCAGTTCAGCGATGAGAGAACGAAAGCGGGTCGGTCAGAATTGGGTCGCCGGTGGTGGGCAGGATGGGCGGAAAAGCTGAACTTTCACTCCCGCCAAGTCGCGGATAGACGTGTGGGGATCGAGAAATAGGGAAAGGAAAACGTTAGATATGCCGCTTGCGGAGGGCTTTTTACCGCTCCCCGTAAAAAAAATGGCGTTTTGGTCCATATGCGGTACCTGATACTGATAAGGCCCTCTTTTTTTGTCCCGTATCGCATATCGGCGGTTATTTTATGGGCCGGCCATTTTTTACGGATCTGCTAGAGTTGCTCTTAAGTACATCGTAATCGATGAAAACGTCTTCCACTAAAAACACATCGTTGAAAGCACTGAAATAAATTCACGAAAATGCAACCATCAATATCAAATCTGAGATTTAAACTCTGATGGACTAAAGATATCAGAGGTTGATTTGCATGTAGTACCTCTGTCCCATAATGCAGTGTTGTTTTTTGAGCTAAACTAGCTTGAAAAACGATACTACATTATGGGAGGAGCGGAGGGAGTATCACCATACTCCGTGTTACTTTTTTTTTGTTGAACATGAATCTTCTATTACTTGTAAGAAAAGAATGGAAAAAGGGGTGACCGCAACTCAACAGAAAATAATCCCACACCTACAGAATAAATGAATCCTGGCCTTCTAGATCGACCGACCGAGCGTGCTCGTCTGGTCCGTGAATCTTGACCCGAACTGAACTGAAGAAAAAAAGGAGCTTCACAAAAGACGACCCCAAGAAAAGCGGCACCGAGCAAAAGCTCTCTTTACTACATAAGCAACGCGGTAGCACGAGACCTTTGTCCTGGAACTGGAAGCGAGGAGAGCATCGATCATCAAACTAGAGCGGCACGATGGAGGCGCTCGCTCTCGCCGGTGGCAAGCCGTTGTCGGCGGCGCGGGAGCGGCGGGCCGCCAGGAGCCGGGAGGAGAAGCTGGGCCTGCTCGCCGGCTTCGACGGCGAGCTCTCCCTCTCCGACCTCGTCGACGCCGTCAGGCCTCCGCCCGACCCCGGCCACGTCTGGACGTCGCCGGCGCAACCGGCGCTGGTGCACAAGGATCCCCACGGCCACGGGGGAGGGGAGACGGCCGAGCAGAGGCGGGAGGAGCCGGCCGCGCCGTCGAAGCAGCAGCAGAAGCAGCAAGCGGCGGCGGTGGCGGGGAAGGAGAGGAGGCAGCGGAGGCGGCGGAGCGACAACAGGGGCAGCTGCGTGGGAGGCCAGGGCGCGGACGGCAACGGCGTGCTGCTCAACTTCTACGTGCCGGGCCTGCTCACCAGGAGCATGACGGCGCCGCGCCACGGCCGGGGCATGATGATGGTGCCGCCCGCAGGGACACGGCATAGCCCGCCGGCGACGACTGCTGCCGGCAAATCCAGGTGAGCTTCACAGCCTTTCGCTTCTCAAAATTCGCACCATGGATCGATTGCAATGATCAACCTCTGGATTCAAACAGGAGTAATTAGTCATGCAGTCAAACAGTCAATGAACCTGCCAAGGAAAAAGGAGTATTACTATTACTGGTCGCTAATCATGCCGAAATCATTTCCATTGATGAGAGTTAAGAGTAGCTGTAGACTTTTAGCAAGCAGGTGATGAAGTACCCGTTGTAGAGAGGGATATAGCTAGCTGACGACATTTGAGCTAAGTAGCTACTGAAGTCTCCCGCAACTGCATCAGATTTTCTTCTGTTTAATAGACATGATAGTAACGTACTCCTATTTCGCAGCCATTATAAATGCCCATTAGGCATTAGTGATGATCTCAGTGATGAGTGATGACATTATTTCCAACCCCACACCAAAAGCGGTTTTTAGAAGGACCAAAACCCCACTCCTGTAGTACTATCAATATGCAAATTTCTCAGGATCTTGGTTTCTTTGACAATTCCAATCCGAGTGATCCCCACCTTGAGAGACCAAATGGTTCGACCTTTTGACTTTGGTAAGGTTCCGATTCAAAGAAAATGACGAGGAATAAATTTAGCATGAAAAAAGGAACAGTGAAGACGACAGTCTAACCAAACTGCACAGAAATGCGCAAATAATGTTCTTGAACGCTTTGCTTCTTTCAGAAACTTGTACTAAGCCTGCAAAACCGTACTCACACATTAGATATCGATCACTGCTGCTAATTTATTTGAGATTTTCAAATCGTCCAGGATACAGGCGTCTCTGGACATCGGCTGCTGGCCGGCGCTTTGGGGCAGAGGCAGCGACCACAACCGCAACAAGCCAGTATGATGAGTCCTCCAACCATCCATCCATGCACATACAGATACAGCGGATGTACTACACTATTACTACTGCTACCCTACTCGTACATCCCATGTCTTCCCTTTTTTGTGCAGCTAATTTGAGCCTTTTTAAGTGTTCACACCTGTAAATTATGACATGTTTTTCCAAACGCGGTTTGTGCTGGTGTCTTTTTTAAACTTCGATGTTGGTGGTGTGTGATCTTTCTCCAAAGGCAGAACATGGACATGTCAACTGCACGTTTTGGCCATCTCCAACACGGATATTTAAACATCCGCATCCGTTCTTGCTTGGTTGTTCGAATCTGTTTTACCATTCAACATGGTCCTCCTATATCTATCTGTAGACTGGTTCACATATCCGTTTTTTTGCAAATCTGACCCAAACCAAGGGGATTTTACGTAAGTCCAGACACTACAAACGTCAGTTTCCGACAACCTGCCCCCACACACAATGCCCTCGCGCAGAAATCCTCTCCACGCGCGTAGAGGTCGTCGCGCAATCATGGAGATCGCTGGAATTGGATGCTAGTCGGGCAAATGCGCGATCGATTACTGCGGCCGGCATTGATGCTCAGCAAGTGCCGACGTGCCGTTCCACTGCAGGGATGCATGGCTCGCCGTTCGAGCGCACCGTCTCTTCGCCTTTTCAAGCCGGAGAGACGCGACGGAAAGGCTAACCGCCTGTCTCCTTGCCAGCATTAAACCAGCGCGGCGGCTAAGAATCCCACTCCAGTGTCCCATATTTACACCGGCTCCTCCGCTCCCCTTCATGGCGTCGGTTATTTAAACGGATCCACGCAGGATCGTAAAACACACTACACACACATTTGCTCCCCTTCTTCTTACTCCACCTCCATTGCTCTTGCACTCCCCTAGCCATGACGTCGAACTCTAGGCTCTTGTGGAATAGAGGTCGGTTTCCGGCTCAACAACATCGATTGCGGATATCATCTCCCCTCAAGAAGCCGATCGTAGTGGCTACCCATGCGGTGATCACCGGTAGCAACTCTCCTCATCAGAGGGCTACACGTCGGCTTTGGTCCCCAGAAGGCCACCACTTCTCTCCCCCGTGGATGCCAATCGATTAGTCGCTTGGCCGGGAAGGCGGACGCTGATATTATCTTCCCGCTGAAGCATCACTGACGGGCGCTACGGTAAGCCTCCTCCATCAGATAAGTAGGAGGACCGAGTGGCGCGCCGGTCAAGAGGATGAAGGCTATTGATGCAGATGATCGAGGTGTCTCGTTGGCTATCAATTGCGTTGCAGCTTCTTCGATGTCGGGAGCACTGGAGCCAGCGAAAAGCAAGGAAGGAACATCTGCTCGTCCGAGTAAATTTAGACTAGGTTAAACTTACGTGTTTAATCGGGTTTGCATAAAATATGTATGGTTTATAAATTATATCCGGATCTAAATTAAAAATACGTATTAAATTACTGGTGGACGAATATGATTATGGTTGGACGATTGCCTCCTGCACTTAGAAGATAGGAGATAACGTTGGAGATACCCGAGATCTTATGATGCCGTTAAGAGAGAGCACGGTATGCTCTACTTTTCGGCAGGCCTTCCTCACGTTACCCGTGGCGTGTCGCTGAAGCGATGCAAAGCAGCACAAAAAGCTCACAGGAAAGGCAGAAATTGACCTCTCCAACCAACCGAAATCTCAGCGTCGTGTGACCTCGCTTTCACATAAATGGATCGAGGCTCGGCTGGGTGGTGTGACCCGGGACATGAAAACGACTGCTCAGTTGTCTCACAAAAAACTGAAAACGACTACTCTGAATGAATTGAATCTGCTAGCTAGTAGAGTTATAGAGTATGGTAGCTAGTAGTAGTACGAGCGGTCGTGGCGTGGCTGATTCCCTGGCCGACGGGCGGAGGCACACGTCCAACTCCAACCAGATACCACTACCCGCCCGCTCAAGTCAAGACAAGAGACAACAACAAGATCGTGTCAAACGATGGCGACACCACGTAACACATCGCCCTCGAGGCACAAACACAGCTCGTGTTAGAGCAGGAACCATCTACATAGATCAGTCGAGGTGGAGCACGTACTTGACAATCCACAAACTATGTGAAACAGCAAACGTTGCATTAAGATTCAGAGCCATATTACAAACCTGCTAAACCTCAAGTTCACCTTCAACAAACTGACTAATGAATTTAACTCGACACAGACAGACTACACAAGGCACAAGCACAGTCCACAGGCTCCCCCATCCAAAGATGGGGGCAGCCAACATCCAAACCGCAAACACACACTACTAGTAGCGGCAGCGGCAGCAGGGAGCCATCAGAAATAGCCCCTGCCCCACGCACGGACCAGACCCTCATCACTCGTCGCGCTCCTCCTCGAGGTCCTCCTCCTCGTCCTCGTACTCCTCGTCGGCCGTGGCGTCCTGGTACTGCTGGTACTCGGCGACCAGGTCGTTCATGTTGCTCTCGGCCTCGGTGAACTCCATCTCGTCCATGCCCTCGCCAGTGTACCAGTGAAGGAAAGCCTTCCTCCTGAACATGGCCGTGAACTGCTCGCTCACCCGCCTGAACATCTCCTGGATGGACGTGGAGTTGCCGATGAAGGTGGACGCCATCGACAGGCCCCTGGGCGCGATGTCGCACACGCTCGACTTCACGTTGTTGGGGATCCACTCCACGAAGTAGGACGAGTTCTTGTTCTGCACGTTGATCATCTGCTCGTCCACCTCCTTGGTGCTCATCTTACCACGGAACATGGCCGAGGCTGTCAGGTAGCGGCCGTGGCGGGGGTCGGCGGCGCACATCATGTTCTTGGAGTCCCACATCTGCTGGGTGAGCTCCGGGACGGTGAGGGAGCGGTACATCTGCGAGCCACGCGAGGTCAAGGGCGCGAACCCGACCATGAAGAAGTGGAGACGTGGGAAGGGGATTAGGTTCACTGCCAACTTCCGAAGGTCGGAGTTCAGCTGTCCAGGGAACCTCAGACAGCAGGTCACTCCACTCATGGTGGCGGAGATCAAATGGTTCAAATCTCCAACTGCAGAGAATAGCACGTCATGAGAAAAATGTTTAGACACAGCAAGCAACATAATTCACAAAGCAGTCTTTGTAGCTGCACTGACATGTGTATGGTTTTTCATGGCATTCAACCAATGATAAAACAGAATCCAGGATGAAACGATAATACCATATTAGCATGACAATTAACAGTCATTCTAACAGATCCAACTTAAGCAATATCTCAACTAAGACAGATCAGAATCATAACAACGTATAATTCTGCAGAACTGCAGATAAATGAAAGCCCTGAGCAAATAAGATTGGAGATACATTCAACTACTTTTGTGTTTCAATTTTCCAGTTGTGCATTAATATCTGTGTTAAGCATTCTATCATATGTAGTTTAAAATACTGAGAATCAGGAAGATCCACTTGACATCATGCTCATGGTAATCTGTAGAAAGTAACAATACAAATTTCACTTACAGCTGGGAGTGGTCAGCTTGAGAGTCCTGAAGCAGATGTCATAAAGAGCCTCATTGTCAAGAACCATGCACTCATCAGCATTCTCTACCAACTGATGGACCGAAAGAGTGGCATTGTAAGGCTCAACCACGGTGTCAGATACTTTCGGTGAGGGGAAAACAGAGAATGTGAGCATCATGCGGTCAGGGTACTCCTCCCTGATCTTTGATATCAAAAGTGTACCCATGCCTGATCCAGTACCACCACCTAGAGAGTGGCATACTTGGAAACCTGAAAACATAAATAGGATACTTCTAAATAATGATTCCAAGTGGATAGTCATAATGCTGAAATACACTGCTTACAAACAAAATTCCTAAATATGCTCAATGAAGAAACACAGGTGCATAATGATTAGTCATGCTAGATGGCATCATTCAAACTTTTTATACAGATACAAAAGCAATGATTGCACTGACAACAATTCAACAATGTAAGCATTAACAAAGTAATAACTCTGAATCATACACAAAGTTATCCCAGTATGTGGGTCTCAAACTCAAGCTACTATTCATAAACAAGTATCATGGATATTCATCACATAGCATTCGTGGCATAATATTGTAACCTGAAATGTATTATTACATGGCAACATGACAGAAATATGTGTATTAAGAAATAATGTGTTCTGATATGCAAGCTAAATTTAACAGAAGTAATACTGCTATAATGATACTAAACTCTGGCCAATTTAATGCAGTTTTAATTACCTTGAAGGCAGTCGCAGTTCTCAGCCTCCTTCCTGACAACATCAAGAACAGAATCAATGAGCTCAGCACCCTCGGTGTAATGACCCTTGGCCCAGTTGTTACCAGCACCAGACTGCCCAAAAACAAAGTTGTCAGGGCGGAAGATCTGCCCGTACGGTCCAGTGCGAACACTGTCCATAGTGCCAGGCTCAAGATCCATAAGGACAGCTCGGGGTACAAAGCGACCGCAAGAGGCCTCATTGTAGTAGACATTGACACGCTCCAGCTGCAGGTCCGAGGTGCCGACATATCGCCCAGTGGGGTCGATGCCATGCTCATCACACACCACCTCCCAGAACTTGGAACCGATCTGGTTTCCACATTGCCCACCCTGGATGTGGAGGATCTCCCTCATCTTCTCTCTGAAATCACAAATACATAGGGTAAGCAAGATTCACATACTGCAGTAGAAAACCAAAGAAAATGATTGATCACAGCAAGATTTACACACACAGAAAAAGGCAAGATCTGGCTTGTTTAGCTTTCAGGTTCAAACAAAAGTATTATGTTTCCAAATTGCAAAGCATTTGGGGTTACTTCGAAGGAACCAATCCCCTTGACTATACAGGCAACATAGTCCGAAGGTTCAGGAGCAATGCATCCACTAAATTCAAATTTAAAACGGAGCAACCAAACCAATAACTAGTACCAACCACTTAACACCAGATTAATGCTCCCAAAAATCACATCTAAACAGGAGAACTGGAAGTAAGTTGCAGAGAAATAGGTCTTCAGATTCTCTAATATGGGAGATGAACTAGTACTAAATCTGCTACCAACCTAGATGGGTCAGTTCCGCCAGATCCCTAAAAGCGCGCCTCAGATCTACTCCCCTAGCAACCAAATCTGACGGGAAATCCCCTCAAAACAGATCCAATCTACTTGGTACACACTGGAGCACCAAACCGAACTACCAGATCGACGAACACCACGGCCAAAAACACCGCCAGATCCACGCACATTCCGTACTTCGTGGCCGAAAACGACCCCGAAATTTCAAATAAATTTGAAAAAACACACACGGAAAAGCACCGGACTCATCCCACGCAGCAGCATACCACCAGATCTGCGACGCATTAGCGGAAGGAAAATCGAGGAAGCGGCTCGAGACTTACGATTGGCGAGCAGCCGACTCGACGAAGCGCAGTGGGGGGGTGGGAGGGACTGTGGCGGCGAGGTAGAGTGGAGGGAGGAGGTTGGGGGTGGGAGAAGGATGAGGGGGGAAATATATTTATAGCCGTAGGAGGGCCACCGCGGGGCAGGGGCTAAATCCGACGGCCTGCGGGCGTCGGTTTAAACGGCCGGCCGGATCGAACGGCGCAAGGTTTCACTTTTTGAAATTCACCGTGACGGGCGGACGGCGCTGCCCCTGGGATATTTTCGCATCGCTGGCCGCCCGCTGTCGGTGTTACTGCTGCTCCTTTTTCGCGGTCGGTTTCCGGATGCGGGTACTGACAGGTGGGGTACGGGGGCAGATGGGCCCGCGAGTCGGTGGGCGTGGGCGGGAGGGGAGGGGGATGGTGGAAGTGGTTGGGGGTGGGAAGTGTAGGTGGGAGCTCGCTGCTGCTGCTGCGCTGGGCAGTGGCGAGTGGTGGTTGCTGAGCACGGGGCGAGGGGCGAGGGGCGCAGGACGAGCGTCGGCCGGGGTTCACACTGCGAGCTGGCGGAGGTTCGTGTACGCTTGGAGAATAAATTTTAAGCATTTTTTGATCTGAGGAATTTTTTTTAAATACTCCCTCCGACCCATATTAATGTTCACACACTTAGTACAACTCTAATATAAAATTGTACTAAGAGTGTGTCCATTAATATGGATCGGAGGTAGTACTACTTTCTCTGTTCAAATTAAATAATTTTTATTTATGTACATGTCTAGATATACATGTGAACAAATGAAAGTCATCTAATTTAAAACGATATTTTGTATGAAATTCAAATATATAATTTTAAAATTTATAAGATGGTATGCTTGTTGCCTCTCCCCTCTTACTCCCGCTCGAAGAGAGGCTCTTTGGCCTTGCCCGAAACAAAGTGCCTCGCGAGGGCAACGTGGCACGCTCCAAGGGGGTTTTCGACATCCGCTAAGTCGAAGAGGGCCAACTTCAACCTCGACCAAGTCGAAGAGATGCCTTTCAGCCTTTGCCATGTCGAAAAGAAAACTTTCTTTTTGAATATTTTTTCCTTTTGCCTGCTATTTTTATTTCTCATCATTTTGGTTTTCTCCCTTTCCTTTTCTCATTATTTCTTTTTCCCGCCATTCCGATTCCCGCCCTTTCTTCTTTCCATTTGTTTGTTTTCAGCTAAGTCTTGTCTCACTCACTCTATAAAACTCGCAATCCGTACGTTGTCGTCATCACTTAGTTATTTCTTCATCAGTTAGCCATTTTTCATCAGTTTGTCATTTCTTCAATCATGTTTGATAATCCCTCTCACCTATTTTTCCCATTTATGACGTTTTATGTTTTGAGAAGTGACGCTAAAATGAACTTGGGTTTTAGGAGAGCTCTTGGGGTCCCTTTCGATGATTAAGTTAGCAATGAGATTCGCACATATAAATTGGCCAAGGATGCTTGTCCTGATAGGAACCCTAAGGAAATAAAACAAAAACTTTTACGGTTGAATGGAATGTAGGAAAGACTTTGCGAACACAAATATATGCAATCCGGAAAGTTAGGTATATTTGTTGATTTAAACACTTCTCTCATTGCATTTCCGTGGGAAGAATATGAGGACATCGTTAAGGTAAATTATATTACAGAGTTCAACTTACTTATTACATATGTTTCTCGTTTTAATTTTATCTTGTTGTTATTTGTGAAATGCAAAGGTAACCAGAGGAGATGGAATTTTAAACACGGAAACTTTCAACTACAGATGGTTCCAAAACTTATGGGGTCTTATTCATGTTGTTAACGAAAGAGCGTAATCGAATGGTGCATCAGCTCACGATGGCACAAGCTTAAACAACAGGTCCAAGCATCATGTTGCATCGTCAAAGGATGGCTCAAGCTCAAAGTGCAGGTAACTCAAAGAGCATTAGATCATGTAAGAGTGTTGAATCATCGAAGCTCGACGATGAAGGTTACTCTTCCAGTGAAGAGTTCATGCCAAGCAAGTTAGTTCAAGTCACATTTAGACGTGATCGTCAAGATCTTTGCAAGAACAATATTAACAAGAATAGTGATGATGACTTCATATGTTGAACTTAGAAAAAAAAACATGTCCAAATGACGAAGATGCATCAACTATCTCTCAAATTTTCAGTGGTTCCCTCTTGAAACCATCATACTTCGTCGGAGATGGCTCGATTTGTGAAGAGTCTACATGTCCACAATCTCCAAACCATCTCAAATTTTTACCGCTGCATTATGGGGTCCATTCATGTTACCATGCCCAAGTTTCAAAAAAAATGACCTCTTTTACATTTTCAATATTTTAGAAAACAAAATAGTCTTTTTTTGAAAGAAAAACATGTACAGTGGTCAACCCTAATAAATACCCACTCGATCCTATCCCCTCCTTCCCCCAAATCCATGTTCTTCCATCTCTCCTCGCAACCATAGCCTCTGAATTGCGCTCACCAAGTGATCTACCCTCACAACCCACAACCTCTCAATCGCAAACCACCCTATTGGAGGCGTAGAAGAACACTAACGCAACCCTACTCATGGGGGCAATCTCGACCTTACGATTGCATACTGCCACAGCCAAGACGGATGTTTGGGATGAGCCCACCAAGAAAGCGGCAGCAAAATCGGTTCGCTTGATTGAAGCCACCAACAAAGCGGTGGATCACTCCTGTTAGACCGCGAAAAATGCGGCAAAGGCCTCAGTGTCTGCCCGCCATGCAGGGAAGCACAAAGCTAAGGCCATGTAAGTTTATGATTCCGCGGCAAATTTCTCCAAATCTCTAAGGCTTAAGGAGGTCATAGAACAAGAGAAGTCGGATGTGGCCCAACGTGACACCGATCACGCGGATCTAGCCACTGCCATTTCCCGGCTCACCACCAACAAGCAAAAATATGGTGACTATCTGATGTTCAAGGAAATGGTCGACAAAAATGCGGATCTGAACCTTCCATGCGAGACATGATGTTCAAGAAGTCCACGTTTTTTTTGTCGAGACAGTTCATGTAGCAGATGAGTAGCTCACTTCAGTTATTTTATTATGCTTTCTAGTTAATTCTCAGTTTTTAGCTACTATTTTCTAACTTGATGAACAATGTAATAACTTGGACCTTGTTCGGTTAGACCTCTCCTAGAGAGGATTGGAGTGGTTTTGAAGGAGCTTGAGGGGGAATTTGAACTGTATTGTATACCCCCCTTTGAAAGAAAGTGGATGTTGCTTAGAGGGGGTGAATATGTGTTTTAAAACAATTACGGTTTAGACTTGAACAAATGCTGAATAAAACCAGCGTTTAATTTGTCAAGCACAAAACCTAAATATACTAGGTTCAACTATGTGCACCACCAACTTATATTAAGCAAGATAAACAACTAGTGATAGCAGTATATATAAAATTAAGCACTATGACAATCACAAAGTAAGTGCATAAGTGAAGGGATCGGGTAAGAGATAACCGAAGCATGCAGAGACAATGATGTATCCCGAAGTTCACAACATTGCAGATGCTAATCTCCGTTGGAGCGGTGTGGAGGTACAACGCTCCCCTAAAATTCCACTAGGGCCACCATATTCTCCTCACGCCTTCACACAATGCAAGATGTCATGATTACACTAGGGAGTTCATCGAACCCATACAATTGGCAACCCTTGGGGGTGCTCACCGAACTACGAATATCGCTCATTGCAATCTCAACAAATTAATTGGAGACCCCAATGCTTTCCTGGAGCTTTACACCACAATGACAGAGCTCTGCATCATCACCAACCTCTAGGGTGTCGTTGGAATAAACGTTTTGATGAAGTTATAAAATGTTTCGGGTTCATCAAGAACGAAGAAGGATCTTTTGTATACAAGAAAGTAAGTGGGAGCCCAACAGCGTTTCTAGTACTATATGTCAATGATATATTGTCGGTTGCAAATGATAAGAACTTTCTTAATGAAGTGAAAGAGTCACTGAAGAACGGTTTTGAATGAAGGACTTGGATGAAGTTGCATACATATTGGGCATCCAGATCTATAGATAGATCAAGACGCTTGCTAGCGCTGAGCTAAGCACATATATTGACAAGGTTTTGAAAATGTTCAAAATGGAGAATACAAAGAAAGGTAATCTCCCAATGTCACGTGTTGTGGTACTTCGTAGAAATCAGTCGCCTAGACGAATGCAGAACGAGTAGAGATGAGAACGATATTGTATGCCTAGGCTATTGGATCGATCATTTACGCCATGGTACGCACAAGACCAGATGTTTTCATTTGCAATTCATACTTATAGAAGATAGCAAAGCAACTCAGCTTTGGTTATTAGGATGTAGTCTAGAACATACTTAAGTACATTAGAAGAACAAAAGAGTTGTTCCTTGTATATGGAGGGGATGAACAAATCCTTGCAAAAGCTTAAACGACGCTAGCTTCAGGGCTGACCATGATGATTTCAAATCCCAATCAGGTTTTGTATTTACATTAAATTGAAGAGCAATGAGTTGGAAAAGTTTGAAGTAGAACACAATTGCGGATTCTACAACGGAGGCGGAAGACATCGTGACTTCAGAAGTAGCTAAGGAGGGCATTTTGATTAGGAATTTTATCATCGAGCTTGGTGTCATTCTGAGTGCGAGGGATCCACTGGAGCTATATTGTGATAATACTGGCACGGTGGCTCAAGCAAAGGATCCCAGTGATCATCAGAAATTCAAACATGCCAACCGCAAGTCTCCTACTAGTTTAAAGGGGGCTGGCTAGGTGCTCGTTGAGGCCCTCTGCTGCTCAAGCGTCACTAGCCTGTGGGTCCATGCTGGTATTAAATAAATTACAGTTTGGTTGCCTGGCTATGCTGTTGCAGTAGATCGGAAGTGATTTCATACTACTATTTTAATTGGTAGGATGCAGGAAACGAAGACCATAGAGAGCAAACAACAACATATTAGAAATTTAGAATGCACCAGAGAAATTAGGCTTTCGTCCCCCCTTTATAGATAAAGGAATCGAATCAAGGTACACGGCCGAACGATACAAGGTGGTGAGGTAACCCTCTTACACAGTCGATCCTGAGAAAAGCGGTGCAGCTACGCGACCAGCAGAAGGCATCGACAAAACTACACACAAACCCACGCTACACCCTAGCACACCTAGGCTCCACGGCAACGCCCTCAAGAGGGACAACGGCGCAGAGCGTCGCTGCTGCCGAGTCCAGTTGGACAAAGGTCTTCACCCAGAGCCTTGACACGAGGAGAAGATCCACGACGATGTCTTCACGAAGAGAGCGGCACCCACGGATGTCGCCGCCGCCGATGCCGAGGCACAGAGCTTTCGCTCGGCAACTCATCCGTGTCTCCGATGCCGCCAGGGAGAGCGTGACGCGGTCTAGTCCCCAGATCCGGATCAGGGCATCACCCCTACTAGAGGGGAATGCCTGGGTTACCCGCCACTCAGCCACCCGTTGCCCACACAACCGGGAGGAGCCACCACCACCACCATGGTGCCTGCCGGAAAGCAACCATGTGGTCCACCATCCAGGGCCACCACCCCGGCATCCCTACCCCAGACATCGCCACTCTCCACCTCACGACGCTTCAACCCCGGACGGACGAGTAGGCCTCAGATGTCCACTCAGTGCCCGGCATCAGTCCCCGGATCTGGGTTGACCCTCCACTATAGGAGGTGTCGACGCCTGCATCCCCATCAAGCCCTCCTGGAGCTAGGGGATACGATCCTAGGACTGCCAACGGCCGTCGTCGAGCCCACCTGGAGCTCGCACGATGCCAAATCCAAGGTCAATGCACCGATCAATAGGGCAGGTAGCATTGTCAGGCCACCGTCATCGCACACTGCCTCCGTGACGGCCCGTCCACGGAGGCACCCCACGCCAAGACCAGCCACTCCTACCAGGGGAGCGGCCCCGATCTGCCCCGGGCCCAGATCCGGCCCGCCCGAACACAAACCCTAGGACCAGGCACTCGGCCTAGTCCCGGGAGAAGGAGGTTGTCGCACCACCGCCCCACGCTTCCAGCCGGACCGCAGCCGCCACGCCGCCGCAGCCAGCACCAGCCCGCACCACCAACGCCGCCTTCGAACCGCGCCACCGAAGCCCGCGTCCCTTGCCGGCCAAGCAGGCCGTCGCAGCACAGGCATGCACCACCCCTGAAGCCGACCTCATCCCGCGCCTGAAAGTGCAATCTTGCCCTCAAGCATATTTTTTTGTTGACGATAATATACATATAGGGGACTAACTACGTTTGCTAAGTGATACACAGGGATTGTTAGTCGTCTTGCTGTCATCATGTAGGGATCATGTGAGATCATCCAGGTTAATCTCAAGAAGCATACACAAGAACAGAAGATGACGTTAAGTCCTCTTTATCATTTGTTTCTTGAGTCATAGGGATCCCCGCACTATTAAGAGGGGATCATAAGGATGGGTTCAAGTCTTGCTCAGACCATAAACTACTGAAACACATTAAAATCCATTTATCTCCAACCTATGAAAATCTGTTAGCATTGTAGGGAATTGACACACACAAAGTTCTGTGCCTTTTATGTGTATGTCGGACCGTCAGGTATGTGGGTCGGACCGTCCGGGCACAGCCCGGACCGTCCGACGTACTATGCACAAAGGTCAGTACCAATTTCCTTATTTGTCAGACCGTCCGGAGCGCATCCCGGACCGTCCGACATGTGAGTACTATGGTGTCCTAGGGCTGACCTCATCGGTCGACCAGACTACAGGTCGGACCATCCGGGCTTGGCCTGGACCGTCCGACATATAGCCCGGACCGTCCGACACCCTTATTACTGCATCAAAACGGCTAGTTCTTAGGCATCTATAAATACCCCCTGCCCACTTCGGATTAGGGTTGACCACTTCACTTATTTCACTCAAGAACACAAAGTGCTCCCTCTCTCTTATCTCTTACACCCAAACCAAAATCCCGGAGAGATTTGTGAGAGTTCTTGTCAGATCTTTCACCAAGTGATAGATCCGTCCCTTCCCCATCTTCCGACCAAAGCAAATCGTGATTTGAGCAAGCATTGAGCCCTTCCCCATTGATCTTGTTACTCTTGGAGGTTGGAGACTCCTAGGTGGATATGAGTTCTTCGGAGAGGAATCGACCATTGTGATTACCCCGTTGATTTTGTGAGGGTTTGGTGACCACCTTTAAGGTCAACCGGTAGTGGTTGGGAATCGCCTTCGTGGTGATATCTCAAGGGGAATAGAGTGAGCCTTCGTGGCGTTGGTGTGCCATCGTGGTTTCACCCACTCTCTCCGAACGGTGAGTAGCTTCCCTCCAAGGAAGTGAACATCGGGATACATCGTTGTCTCCGCGTCATTCGGTTATCCCTACTCTTTCCCCTTATTACTTGTGCTACCGTATTATTCGCCCCTCGCTTGCTTTTGTTTATTGTGCTTATTGTTTATCTTGTCTTTGCTAAATAGACCTTGCAATTGTTAGGCACACCTTTATTTTCCGCACTATTGCCTAAAAATTGCTAAGTAGTGATAAAATTTGTAATAAGACCTATTCACCCCCCCCCTCTAGGTCTATCTCGATCCTTTCAATTGGTATCAGAGCCTCGTGCTCTATTCTTGTGGCTTAACCGCCCTAGAGAGAGATGACCAAGAACGGCATCCCCGAAAGTTTGGGTGCCAATGTGGAGGAGGTCGCAATTGCTGCGGATGTCGCGAGTTCAGAAGCCGAGAGATTGGCTGCCGAACAAAGGGCCGCCGCACAAGCTGCGTTGCCTCCTTCCACGGGGCATGTTAGTTATGAGATTGAGGATCCCAAGTTGTTCACCTCCAGAGATATGGAAAAAGCCTTGCAAAAGGCTTTGGACAATCAAAGGAAGGAGATGGAAGCCTCCTTTGCTAGATTGAAGGCTTCGGCGTCGGAGTCACAAATGTCAAGTGGTGCGGCCCCTAGGTCCCCACAAGCGACCTGTGTGCACCCCGGTTCCGAGGCTCCCGTGCAAAGAGGTGGTCCCTACCAATGGGACATCAGAGATACATATCGAAAAGGCAAGGCCTCCTGCCTGGGAGCCTCCGAAACTACTCCTGGTCCTGGCCAGCGGGGGTCTCGACGTAGTAGTATCCACCTCCGGGATACTCCTGCTCCTGGGCTCCAACGTCGACTACAGCGGCCGATCAGGCAAAGCGAAAAAGGGGAAATAAAGCAAAGGTGAGTATCTAGCATACCCGCGAGTCTTACGTCCGCTACTAAGCATTATGCATTTGTATCAAATGGAAAGGGGAGGCTGTATATAGTGGACTGCAAGGTAGAAATCAGAATAAGGGTAAGAAGCTAGGCCTATCGAAGACTAGCATCTTCTGACGTGTCTTGCAGCATGAGAAGAGAAACATCCAACAGTTCATATAAAGCATAAAGTAACAACGAAGCAAAAGTTGCTGCAACATTGTATAATATAATTTGTAATGATTAATAATAATAATGCCTCCGAGTTCCCTTCCTCGACTCCCTGCGAGGAAGAAGACCCGGAACCATACAGTTTAATAGTAATAGTTTCTAGTGGTAAGATCCAGCTTCAGCATAAAGCGTCCTGTTACCGTGGACACGGCTATTCGAATAGATTAAACTCCCTGCAGGGGTGCACTACTGTTCAGCCTGCACGCTCGGATCTCCAGGGTGGCGTGAACCTTGTTAGGGAACGCCCCACCGAGGCTATCTGACACGACGCAGCCCATCCTAGGCTCAACAGAGAGGCCATCCGCCGGACTATATCCTATGCGCCAAGGGGTCTAGGACCCTCACCCTTGCACGCTCATGCACGGTGCGTGGCTGGCCGGTGAAGCGAAAGCAAATCCAAAAACACACCGTCCGGACGAAGAAGACACCACTTCCCGGCGCAGGCCGCGGTACTGCTGACGTCTGAAGAGCTTTCGGGCAAACTACGACGCAGGGGAGCCCATAACTCCTTATCCCACGTGAAGGTAGTGCGTACAGACCAACGGGCCTCTCAAGTCATGCGCCGAACCATTTAGCATTTTAATTAGCCTGCGCGACAACCGTTATCATTGCCTCGACTTAACCGACCCGCGGTCAACGACAGCAGTCAGGACCACCAGTACATCGGTGCATGCCCTGTCGTCCCACCAAGTCACTGCGGTTACCAACAAGGTGAACCGTCTCCTTACCTTGTCTCGCGTGTGCTCTTGGTAGAGCTCGACTTTCGTGGTTTGGTAACTCTCGCGAGATACGAGCAGGGGCCAAGCACGCCAGTAACGTCGGTCGTACCCTCCCTGTCGTTCCCGACGATATACTGCTCGCGGACACCGTTGGGTCGCCCGACTTCTTACCTTTAAGGACAACCGTTGTTCAGGACCCTATGGCGGCAAGACAAAGTCAGCCTCGAGTGGAGTACAAGGATTACTCCTTGATAGCTCACACTTGAGGTGACTAGGCATAACCCAGATAGGGGCCTTTGGCGGTGTCTGCTTTGTTCCGTACCTGCAACAGTTATAATTAAAGTATCCGCGATCGCTCCCAGAGTGATCACGGCCCGCTATCTAATCCTAGCTAACAATGCGCAGGGCTCACTGCTGAATAATGCATAAGTAATAATAGGCAGCATAGGATAAAGGAAAGGTACATCAAGGGGCGACAATATCAGGCTATGCAATTGAATAGGATTGTAATCGTAGCAGCAGCAGTAACAATGCCTAGTGCAATAAAGTACGGAAAAGGTAGGCGATATCTGGGGAAGAGAATGGCTCTGCTTGCCTGGAAGCTCGCGGGTAGGGGCAGGGTCGTCGACGAAGTAGTCGTACCCGACAGCAGTGTAGTCGACGGCGGCAGTGGGGTCTACCGGAGAACAAAGGGGGAATAAACATAGTAAATACAAAGCAATCATAACAAACAAATGCACGGCACGACGGATGAATTGTTAACGGTGTTCTAACGCAGTGCGATGCACTTAGCTCGGAGCGGAAATTCATCCGGGGATGAAATACCGGCTGCGGGTGATTACCGGACAAGGTGTCCGGAGGGGGGAAGGATCAAGCCGGAGGTGTCGTGGACATCCGACAAAGATAAGGGGGTGTATCCGTGATAGTTGATCCACTCCAGACAACTTTCGTGTTCGGAATAAATTCATCCGGATACTTTAACGGTACCGGGCAAATCATCGGACAAACGGTCCGGAGGGGGGACGGTTCGATGTTCGGTATGTTAGAGGGGTGTGGTGAAGGTATGGGTATAGTATTTTTAATCGGTGATCCGTTCTGAGCAACTTTCGTATACAAAGTATTTTGATCCGGGCAAATTTTATCGGTACCGGAAATTTACCGACAGACAGCCCGGGAGGGGGGGTGTCGATGTTCGATGCGTTAGTGGGTGTGGTAGACATACGGATAGCGTATTCTTACTCATTATATTTTTCTGATCAATTTTCATGTATAAACTTTTTTGATCTGAGCTACGGTTTAAAAGATATTCAATTTCTAAGTTTTAAACATTTTAAATCATTTAAATCCTTTTTAATAATTTCTTTTATTATTTTTAATAACATTATCCAGAACAGTGCCGACATGTGGGACCCACGTGTCAGCCTCTGTTTATTAATAATTCATTCTATTTAATTTTAATTAACAGGTGGGTGGGGCCCACCTGTCATAGACACAGGGTTAAACTAATTAGCTAGTTAACTTAATCATCTAACTTAAGGGGGTTGGCCCCACCTGTAAGTCACACATGGGGGGGTTATTTTTTTTCTAATCTCTCTGATTATCTTTTAACAGGCAATTAAGGGGGGGTCCCTGGCCCACCTGTAAGTGGGACACAGGGGAGGGGGGTTAGCTTAGTTGTTAATTCGGGGCTAGCCCGACCTCGCCGGCGACGGCTCCCACGGCGAGCTCGTCGGGGCGGTCCGCCCAGGCCACGGGAGGGGGTGTTCTAGGGGGCGCTCGAACGAGCAGAGGCCCGGGCTTCGTTCTGCTGCGGTTGCGGGGCGGGGGTCGCCGGAATCGAGCTCCACGGCGCCCATGGCGGAGGTGGGGGTCGGCCGGAGCAACTCTATGCGGGGGCGTCGGTCCGTGTGCATACGCAAGCGATAAAGGGGGTGACGAGCGCGGCTCACCGGTGGAGCGAAGGGGAGAGGTCTCGGGTCGGGGGGGGGCATGAGGCGCGGCGAATTTGACGAAGAAGCCGACGGTCTGGAGGTAGAAGACGGTGCCGGTCGCGCGCGTACAGGGCGGCGGGGTAGATTCCTTGCGCGGGGGGATGAACACGACGACGACGAACCCACTGGACACAGTGGCGTGGCCCCTAGTGGTGGCTCGCCACGGCTACGACTAACGGCGGCGACGGCAGTTCCACGGGCGGCTCGGCCCGAGCAACAATGGCGAGGGGGCGAGCTCGATCTAGGGGACGGGGGCGAATGGGGGCTAGGGTTAGGGCAGGGGAGGCTCGGCCTCCTTATCTCCGGCGGCGGACTCCCGATGGTCGCCACGGCATCGTCGTCCATGGCGATGGCGCCACGGTACCCCCTGTGAACAGGGGTTGAAGACAGGGGGCGCCCGGGTGGGCTGGGTGGGTTGGCGGCCCAGTGGAGGGGAGGGGAGTTGGGCTTGGGCAGTAGATTAGGTTTGTTTCCTTTTATTTTGTTTTGTTTTTCTCTTTCTTTTCTTTTTATTTCCTTTGTATTTATTTTACTAGTTTTGCATTTTAGTAAAATGTGTTAGATGACCCACAAATAACTTTACACTATAAGGCAGTGCCACAAAAAGTTTGGGTAGCAACAAAAGTCATTTAATATTTTATTTAAATATTAAATGGTTTATATGAGGTTTTTGGCTACTGTTTATAATTGTTTGATTTATTTGATAGCACAATAAATACCCATGACCACATTGCCATGGTCCCATGATTATTTGGGATTTTATAAAAGTGGTTCCAAGATTTTTGGAAAAGATTTTATTGTCACCATATTTTTAATATTCATCAAAAGGTAATTTGAGTATGTTTGGAATCAAAGATGAACAAGGCATGATCAAGGTGATTAGAGACTTGATAATCACAAAGGTTTAATCATTAACAAAAGTTTTACTGATGCCTGACACTGAGGGTGTTACAAATCTCCCCCACTACAAGAATTATCGTCTCGAGAATTTAAGCGGTAGAGGGGAAAAGATCGGGGTATTCCTCACGAAGACGATCTTCGCGTTCCCAAGTATCTTCATCTTTAGAATGTTTCGACCACTGAACTTTGAGGAACTTGGTTGTCTTGTTGCGGGTTTTGCGTTCAGACTGATCAAGAATGCGGCTCGGATGTTCTTGATAAGTCAGGTCCTGTTGCAGCTCAATCATATCATGTTCCACTTCGCGAATAGTGTCCTTGAAGCAGCGTCGGAGTTGCGACACGTGGAATACATCGTGGACTTGAGAGAGGTTTGACGGCAATTCCAATCGGTACGCTACCGGTCCACTTTTGGAAATAATACAGAATGGGCCAATGTAGCGAGGAGCTAACTTGCCTTTGATCCCGAAGCGGTGAGTGCCCCTCATGGGAGTGACACGGAGGTACGCGTATTCGCCAGGCTGATAGACCATTTCCTTGTGCTTGCGGTCATAGTTGCTCTTCTGACGAGACTGAGCAGCTTTCAAGTGTTCACGAATAACGCGAACCTGATCTTCAGCATGTTGTATGATGTCCGGACCAATGAGAGTTCGTTCTCCAGTTTCGGACCAATTCAGAGGGGTTCGGCACTTACGTCCATAGAGAACTTCGAAGGGAGCCATCTGCAGACTAGCTTGATAGCTATTGTTGTACGAGAATTCAGCAAATGGAAGAGGTTCCTCCCATTTCTTACCGAACGAAATGACACAAGCTCGAAGCATATCTTCAAGCACTTGGTTGACTCGTTCGACTTGGCCTTGCGACTGGGGGTGATAAGCGATGCTGAAATTTAGGTGAGTGCCCATAGCTTCTTGGAAACTATCCCAGAACTTCGAGGTGAAAATGCAGCCTCGGTCGGAACTGATCTCCAACGGAATACCGTGGAGCGACACGATTCTGGAAACATACAAGTCTGCCAACTGACTAGCAGAGATCGTCTCCTTGACTGGCAGAAAGTGGGCAACCTTGGAGAATCGGTCGATGACGACAAAGATGGCATCATGACCTTTCTGTGATCGGGGAAATCCGGTGACGAAGTCCATTTCAATCTTGTCCCATTTCCATTCAGGAATAGAGAGTGGTTGCAGAGTTCCAGAAGGTCTTTGATGTTCCTCTTTGACGCGACAGCAAACGTCACACTCGTCAACATATCGAGCGATGTCTTGCTTCATGTTAGACCACCAGTACCGCTGACGAAGGTCTTGGTACATCTTGGTACTACCAGGGTGAATCGACAAAGGAGTATCATGAGCTTCTTTCATGACGCGCGGGGTCAAGTTTAGATTGGGCTTACTCCTAGGGACCACTAAACGATTCTTGAAATACAACGTACCATCATCAGCAACAGTGAAGCATGATGGCTTCCCACTAGCGATATACTTCTTGATCTTCTCGACATCAGAGTCACATTTTTGTATCCACTTGATGGTGCTGTCGAGGTCTGGCTCAACAACAAGGTTATTCACATGTCCCTGCGGAGCAATTTCAAGGTTCAACTTGCGGAGCTCTTCATACAGGAGTGGCTGCTCTATCTGGACTTCAAGTTCAGAACAGTAGGCTTTGCGGCTTAAGGCATCGGCCACCACATTAGCTTTGCCACGGGTGTAAGAAATTCCCATGTTGTAGTCGGCTATTGTCTCGAGCCATCTCTGTTGGTGGAGATTCAGGTCTGGTTGAGTAAATAGGTACTTCAGGCTTTGGTGGTCGGTATAGATCTCACAACGATTACCAACGAGGTAATGTCGCCACAGCTTCAATGCATAAATGACCGCTGCCAATTCGAGATCATGTGTTGGATAGTTTTCTTCGTGAGAACGCAACTGGCGAGAGCCATAAGCAATCACTTTGCGCTCTTGCATTAGGACACAGCCTAATCCTTGACGAGATGCGTCACAATATATCACGAAGTCCTTTTGAGTATCAGGAGGAGCAAGCACTGGGGGAGAAGTGAGCTTCTCCTTGAGAGCTTGAAAACTTTCTTGACATTTATCTTTCCACTCAAACTTGACGCCTTTGTGAAGCAGGTTAGTCAGAGGCCTGACAATCTTGGAGAAGTTCTCGACAAAACGGCGGCAATAGCTGGCGAGTCCGAGGAAACTTCTGACTTGCTTGACAGTCCTGGGCGGAGTCCAGTCAAGAATAGCCTGGATACGTTCGGGGTTGACGGCAACGCCATCCTTGGAAATCACATGACCAAGGTAAGTTACTTCAGGAAGCCAGAACTCACACTTTGAGTACTTAGCATACAGTTTGTGTTCTCGAAGCTTTTCCAGTATCAGACGAAGATGTTCAGTATGTTCTTCTTCATTCTTGGAGTATATCAATATATCATCCAGATAAACCACGACAAACTTGTCGAGATATTCCATGAATATATAGTTCATCAATCGGGAAAATGTGGCTGGGGCATTCGTCAAGCCAAAGGACATGACAGTGTACTCGTATGAACCATAGCGAGTAATGAATGCGGTCTTCGGGATGTCCTCATCACGGACTCGGATTTGATGGTAACCCAACCTTAAGTCAAGTTTTGAAAACACCATGGATCCAGCAAGTTGATCATAAAGATCATTGATCCGAGGGAGAGGGTACTTGTTCTGTATTGTGGCCTGGTTGATAGGTCGGTAATCTTGGACCAAACGGTTCGTGCCATCACTCTTCTTGACAAAGAGCGAAGGTGCTCCCCAAGCAGAGGAACTAGGACGGATGAAGCCTTTCTCGAGGGCCGTGTCGATCTCCTTAAATTCAAGGAGGTGGTGAGGTGGCATCTTATATGGGCGCTTGGCAATAGGGACGGTGCCAGGCTTCAAGTCGATGACGAACTCAACCTCTCTAATCGGGGGTATTCCCGGCAGTTCTTCTAGGAAGACGTCGGGAAAATCACAAACGACTGGAACTTGCTCAATTCCTTCAAGAGGCGAGACGTTCAAAGCATTCATCATATAGATATGCGTTTCAGCATCACGGGTAATCCGGGTGGTGTGGTTAACAATCTCACCGGAGGGGTGAAAAAGTTGGACAGACTTGGTACCACAATACAGTGCGGCATCATGGACTTTCAACCAATCCATTCCCAGGATGAGGTCTATGGTGGAAGACTTCAGAATGATGGGGGACACGTGGAATACAACTCCTTCGATTTCAACGGCGGTATTGGGCACCAGCATGGTGGTTCGGCATTGGCCTATCGGGGTGCGAACAACCATCGGTGTGTCCATCTTCCCAAGCGTAAAGTTATGCGATAATGCAAATTCTTCCGACATGAATGAATGCGATGCTCCTGTATCAAATAAAACAGTAGCATGTATTGAGTTAACGAGGAGAGTACCCATTACTGTAGCGGGTTGTGCCTGAGCTTCTTCAACGTTAATGTTGTAAGCATGTCCGCGAGTGTGAGCAGAAGACGCAGTGTTATAGTTGGGGGTCCTGCTGTTGCCACGGCCAGCAGGGTGAACTACCAGTTGATTCTGTCGCTGAGGGCAGTCTCTGGAAAAGTGACCTGGCTGATGGCACTTGAAGCACAAGCCATCTTGAGGACGGAGGGGTGCTGTCTCAGTCTTCGGCTGTCTCGGCGGAGGCGGAGGCAGACGAGGTGCAACATACAACGGCCTTGGTGCAGGGGCATGTGGACGATACACACTGTGTGGAAGCCAAACGCGTTGCTTCTGTGCTGTGCTCGAAGATGAGCCAGCATCACGGGGGCGCTTCGGCGAACCACCGAACTTAAGCTGAGCAGTCTCAAGAGTGATAGTCTGGTTCACCATGGTGGCGAAGTCGGGGAAGACGTGCAAAGCTAGTGCAAGCTGGAGATCTACGTTGAGCCCATCACAGAACTTCTCTTGCCTACTTGCATCATTGGGGAGGTCACTTGCAGCATAGCGGGAGAGGCGGAGGAATTCCCTCTGATATGCCTCGACAGTTTTGTTGCCCTGAACAAGGTTGCGGAACTCGGCCTTCATACGGTTCATAATCGCCTGGGGGACATAAAGAGCACGGAAGGTAGTCTTGAAGTCATTCCAGGTGACGACAGTCCCTTCAGCTAGCGAGCCCTTGTAAGTGTCCCACCACTCAGCAGCGGGGCCACGCAGGAAATAGGACGCGAAGTTGACGTAATCAGCAGCGCTCACATTAGCGAACTCCAACTGACGGTTGATGTCACGGAGTGTCAGAACCCCAACTTAGGTATGTGCTAGGGTAAGCTTAGGCCTTTGCATCATGATAAAATTTTCAAAAGAAATCTTTTAAATCAAAATCAAAAGCAAAATGGGAGAAGGAACCCCCCCAGATGAATTAATTCAAAAGGCCAGATAAAAATCTTCTCCAAAAATTCATGTTAGATTTTTGAAAAGTCTTATAAATGAGTGTGATCACATATCAAGTGATGTGGGACCCACCCCATGCTCATGGATTTTTCAAATATTCAAACAGTGCCTTGAAATTAATTAAAAACCCCTATTTGAGTTAAGATTCAAATTATTTAAATTTTAAAAATGTTGAAACTTTATAAGTGGCTAGTATATATTATTATGAGGCCATATAAAAATTTTCAGCATTTAATAAAATGCCTAGCTATTTATTTAGCACAGCAAAACAAAAAGGCAGAAAAGAAAAACAGAAAAGAAAACCAGAAGCTTACCTGGGCGGCCCAGCCCACCTGGAGTGCCCCTATCGTCTTCCTCGGGCACGAGCACACAGCTGCGTGCCCGGCATGCCGCAGCTGTCGCCGTGGCCTCTCCCCAGCCCTCCCCTGCCTCCTTCTCGACGCCACGCACGCCAGGAGACGCCCCACGTCTCACTTTCCCCCTCCTCGCCCTCTGGTTCGTCCTCCCCGCGAAGAACAGCGAAGCACCGAAGCCCTAGCCGGCCATGGCTCTGCTCCGGCGTGGCCACTGAGCAAGCCGACGAGCCCCACCTTGTCCGTTCGACGCGCAACCGTCGACTCCGTCGAATCCCCCATTCAATCGAAGACGAAGATCAACGCCAGCTTCAACCACCTCATCGCCGGAACCGCAAGTCGCCGTCGACGAATTCGCCGGCCACACAGCCTCTCCGACCACGCCACCACCTCAGTTCGACTCACGGTGAGTTTCTGCTTCACCCAAGCTATCGCACGGCCGCCCCCTTCCTTCCTATCGTGTTCCTCCATGTGAGCAGGAGTCCGTCGCCGCCATGGCTGGTGGAGCTCTAGCCCCCGTGCGCTAGCGTCTCTACCGACTTGCCCATCACCCTCCTGGTGCTCCCAGCAACCTGTTCCATGAGGCCACGGTCAAAACAGCGCTCCAGAGCGCGAGTTCGACGATGCCCGAGCCACTGCCTCCGCCGTCTTCGACGCCGGCGACGCTCCGGTGATCCCCGTGACCCCCTGGTGCCACCACTCGACGCGGATGACCTCCAGGAGCATGCCCATGCCCTCCGTCCCCCTTCCTGTGGCCCGTAGCCGATTCCGGCGAGGCGCCGCCGTGGCCAGTGCCACCGGCGTCAAGCCGCCGGGCACTTAGCCCTAATCACGTGCTAATCCACCTCCTAATTGACCCCATGGGTCAATGACAAGTGGGCCCAGAGCCTTAATCCCCCCGGTTAGTTTAAACTAACCGGGTTAATTAACCCAGACCCACTGACAAGGTTGGCCCACACGTCAGACCCCCCCCCCACGTCAGCCTTGCCCAAGCATGACGCGGTAAATGAATTTCCAGAATAAATTGTTTTAAAGAAATTCCAGAAAATAGCCCAAACTTTGGAAATTCATAGAAAATTCATATCAACTCCAAATTGGACAAATAATATATGAAAAATGATCAGGAGAAAATAACCTATCCAAATATCCAACTTTCAACTTTGTTTGAGTTGAATTTAAAATGTGATCAGTAGCATTTGCTATTTGATTTAAATGGAATTAAATCAAATTCAATTCAAAAGTTTTTGCAACTTGAACCATGGCAACATGCTACATTTCACTTACACATCAGAGGCATATCATACACATTTCCAAATGATTCAAATTGATCAATCAATGTCACATGTAACTTGGCTAGGTTTGAATTCAAATTGGAGTTTGAATTTGCAATTCAATTTGCAATATACTCCATTTAAATGGAATTGCCCAAACACATCAGAAACATATACATCAAGTTTCAACCTTCAACCATGTGTTTGTGCATTGTAATTATATTGCTTCCTTGTTTGTTGTTTGTCGGGTAGAGGTGGAACCAGAACAGGAGGCTGCCCCCTTCGTTGAAGACACCGTTATCGAAACCTCGTCAGCAAGGCAAGCAAACCCCCATTGATCATGTCGATAAAATCCCAATTCCCTCTCATGTATCGCTTATGCATTGTTTAGGATGATCACCATGATAACGTTTCTACCGCATAGTTGAACCCATATCCTTTGCATGACCTATCATCTTGTCACAGTAGTAAGCAAACCACAATCCTAGCAGATGTAGGAGTTGGTTGATATCATGCGGCCCCTGCAACTGTTACTGCTTATTGCATGCTTAGTGATACAACGAGGTTGCTTTTGATGTGAGTCGGGATGATGATAAACATGGTGTTGATGAAAGTGAAATGTGTTGGTGAATCTACCCTAATACAAGGTGAACGATGAGAGGCTGTGTAGGAGTACACAGTGGGTTGTCTCATTGAACACCGCCCTAAGCCCGAGTTCTTGTGTGGTGATCCAAGACGAAGAGTACTACCACATGTTGGGCACATGGACCCCCGCTCAACCTACTAACTCACCCCTTCTCGGTTCAATGAGTCGCATTAGTTCGGAGTTCTGGTAGGTCTGTGGCACGGTCTGCGAAGTGGAAGAACGGCTATTCAGACCGGCTTGGGACCCTGCACACATCTTCTGGGACCATATCGGTAAACCGGCCGGGTTCATGATGTGGATTCCAGCCCAGATAGGTGTCTCCATTGAATTTGAGTTGGCTGTGAGGTAAAAGTTGTGGGAATTATCCTCGCCGGCACCTCTTGAACGGTGCCGAGTACAAAGGCGGTAACTGATAGTTTCATGTGTGTAGCAGTACACCCCTGCAGGTTTAACAAAACTATTCGAATAGCCGCGTCCGCGGTAAGGGACTACTTGGAGAGCTGTGCTCGATTATTAGACAACTTGAACCGGATACTTCTAAAACTCGCAAGATAAGCGTGAGTGCTATGGTGTGATTCTCGTGGGGAATTCGAGGAAGTAACCATAGTGGTGTAATTGGTTGAAGAGATGTAGTGGACTCGTGTACGCTTCTTACCTCAAGTCTAGTACTCGTAGTTCAGGACTAGCCAAGTCAAAGCTGGCACTTCTGCAAGTGAAACCCCACCTCCCTTTACCTTGATACATGTGCATGAGTAGTATAGCTCCTATGTAAGTCTTGTTGAGTACGATTTTGTACTCACGTTTGCTTAATCTATGTTTTTGATGAACCCACCGACCCCGATGGTGGCTTCTACCCGAAGCTCGAAGAATGAAGACTCAGACCAAGGCCAAGCTAGTGTAGTCCCAGTCAGACGACTGGTTCCCTCGTGGAGGGCTTGTTTTTAGATAAGGCTTCTCTAAGCCATTTGTTAAATTTGTCTGTACTCAGACCTACTTTGCTTCCGCTTGTCTGTTGTAATGTTGGATCACATGCTTGTGATCTCTGTGTGCACTCTGTAAGAGTTATTAATAAAGATGTATACATTGTAGAGAATTGCAATGATACCTACTGTTCATACTAGACATGTGTGTTGCGTGTATGTTTATAACATGCATGTCTTAGTATGGGTTTTCAAGACCTTAGTTGTGATCTGGCTGGCGGTCTTTTATACACCAAGTGGCCCTTAGATGTGCGCAGCTTGGGGCATCGCGATGCGATTGCTCGAGACTCCGTCTCGTGCACACTTTGATGTATGATCGAGCCCGCCCTAGACCCCGACTAAGTGATCGGGCTGGAGTAAGTCTATGTAAGGGTTATAATACAATCGATAGTATGGTTGAGGCGACTTGTCTATGAGTATGGGAGTTCATCACCCATATCATTTAGACTTGTGTGCGGACGATGAGGACCCATTTCAGTTGATCTTTCGGCCTGGATGGGATAACCCTCACGTTCGATGCTTTCCGAGAACGTTCTGTGCTTGGCCTTGTCTGCTTAGACAAGTGGGTACGGTTCTCGGCTCTCCATATGATTGTGTTGTAGCGAGGCTTGCATACGCTAACCCCGGGCATCCAGCGGTTGTTCAGGTTGGTGGAAGAGAGGGGCATTGAGACGCATAAAATCCCGTAGAGTAACCACAGGCGGTTGGTTCTGGTGCTGGTTCTGGTTCTGATTCTGGTTCTGGAGCTGATCTATGACTCCTTGCATAAACACCTGGTTCATCTGAAATTGCTGCATCCTCGCGGCCATGTTGTCCGGCAGCGGAGGTGGATCGTTGGCACCACGACCATGACCACGACCACCACGACCAGCCATCCCGCTAGAATTTAACAGGGGTATTTCAGCGATGAGAAATTTTAACGAGATGCTGGAAACGAGTAAGAGGTAAAGCGACAACAAAGAGGAGGCGCGGATATATAGGAGTAGTCATATAAGACAATACACATCCACACGTAGAATCAATCGAAAATCGGGCAGCGTAACGTCGTAGAAATTAAGGAAAAAAGACACACTAGGCGGCGCGCGGACCGCGGTAAGGATTACACGACGCGACATAGATTCCACTATGTTAATCACGCCGCAAGAAAACTGTTGGCCACATGAGTTAATGCCAGAGGACGCGCGGCCTGTCCAGAATGAGAATGAGATCCGCGGACCTGGGGTAGAACTCCTGCGACACAACTCAATCAATGGGGAACGCACCAAAACGCCGGATGGAATCAAGAGAACGTGATCCTAATGTCAGAGTTTGTTAAACTTACCAGCAAGGATAAGAGAGCAGATTCCCAGAGCATAGGTAAGGAGAAAAGGATCCTAATACCATAGATATCACACGTAGTGACATCGATGTGGGCCCGTAAGCGAAATATTAAGTTAGCAAAATAGTTTTTCAAAGTCTAGACTCAACTTCGACCAGGTAGTGGTTGGGTGGCTTCCTACAGGCAGTCGGCTCTGATACCAACTTGTGACGCCCCCAAAATCAATCTGTGTACAGTAATCATACACGCAGGGTACACGGTTGAGATTAGGGTGTCACGGTGAGAATATCATAGCACAACACTAAACACAAAAGAATAAACCAATATGTTACAATAAAGGGGGTCGCGCGAACCCGAATACATAAGTTATACAAGCCATAATATCTGAGTACAGACATAGTTAGTCAAGTTTTTCCTTAAGAAGGCTAGCACAAATAACATCAGAGATACAGATCGAAAAGGCAAGGCCTCCTGCCTGGGAGCCTCCGAAACTACTCCTGGTCCTAGTCAGCGGGGGTCTCGACGTAGTAGTATCCACCTCCGGGGTACTCCTGCTCCTGGGCTCCAACGTCGACTGCAGCGGCCGATCAGGCAAAGCGAAAAAGGGGAAATAAAGCAAAGGTGAGTATCTAGCATACCCGCGAGTCTTACGTCCGCTACTAAGCATTATGCATTTGTATCAAATGGAAAGGGGAGGCTGTATATAGTGGACTGCAAGGTAGAAATCAGAATAAGGGTAAGAAGCTAGGCCTATCGAAGACTAGCATCTTCTGACGTGTCTTGCAGCATGAGAAGAGAAACAGCCAACAGTTCATATAAAGCATAAAGTAACAACGAAGCAGAAGTTGCTGCAACATTGTATAATATAATTTGTAATGATTAATAATAATAATGCCTCTGAGTTCCCTTTCTCGACTCCCTGCGAGGAAGAAGACCCGGAACCATACAGTTTAATAGTAATAGTTTCTAGTGGTAAGATCCAGCTTCAGCATAAAGCGTCCTGTTACCGTGGACACGGCTATTCGAATAGATTAAACTCCCTGCAGGGGTGCACTACTGTTCAGCCTGCACGCTCGGATCTCCAGGGTGGCGTGAACCTTGTTAGGGAACGCCCCACCGAGGCTATCCGACACGACGCAGCCCATCTTAGGCTCAACAGAGAAGCCATCCGCCGGACTATATCCTATGCGCCAAGGGGTCTAGGACCCTCACCCTTGCACGCTCCTGCACGGTGCGTGGCTGGCCGGTGAAGCGAAAGCAAATCCAAAAACACACCGTCCGGACGAAGAAGACACCACTTCTCGGCGCAGGCCGCGGTACTGCTGACGTCTGAAGAGCTTTCGGGCAAACTACGACGCAGGGGAGCCCATAACTCCTTATCCCACGTGAAGGTAGTGCGTACAGACCAACGGGCCTCTCAAGTCATGCGTCGAACCATTTAGCATTTTAATTAGCCTGCGCGACAACCGTTATCATTGCCTCGACTTAACCGACCCGCGGTCAACGACAGCAGTCAGGACCACCAGTACATCGGTGCATGCCCTGTCGTCCCACCAAGTCACTGCGGTTACCAACAAGGTGAACCGTCTCCTTACCTTGTCTCGCGTGTGCTCTTGGTAGAGCTCGACTTTCGTGGTTTGGTAACTCTCGCGAGATACGAGCAGGGGCCAAGCACGCCAGTAACGTCGGTCGTACCCTCCTTGTCGTTCCCGACGATATACTGCTCGCGGACACCGTTGGGTCGCCCGACTTCTTACCTTTAAGGACAACCGCTGTTCAGGACCCTATGGCGGCAAGACAAAGTCAGCCTCGAGTGGAGTACAAGGATTACTCCTTGATAGCTCACACTTGAGGTGACTAGGCATAACCCAGATAGGGGCCTTTGGCGGTGTCTGCTTTGTTCCGTACCTGCAACAGTTATAATTAAAGTATCCGCGATCGCTCCCAGAGTGATCACGGCCCGCTATCTAATCCTAGCTAACAATGCGCAGGGCTCACTGCTGAATAATGCATAAGTAATAATAGGCAGCATAGGATAAAGGAAAGGTACATCAAGGGGCGACAATATCAGGCTATGCAATTGAATAGGATTGTAATCGTAGCAGCAGCAGTAACAATGCCTAGTGCAAGAAAGTACGGAAAAGGTAGGCGATATCTGGGGAAGAGAATGGCTCTGCTTGCCTGGAAGATCGCGGGTAGGGGCAGGGTCGTCGACAAGTAGTCGTACCCGGCAGCAGTGTAGTCGACGGCGGCAGTGGGGTCTACCGGAGAACAAAGGGGGAATAAACATAGTAAATACAAAGCAATCATAACAAACAAATGCACGGCACGACGGATGAATTGTTAACGGTGTTCTAACGAAGTGCGATGCACTTAGCTCGGAGCGGAAATTCATCCGGGGATGAAATACCGGCTCCGGGTGATTACCGGACAAGGTGTCCGGAGGGGGGAAGGATCAAGCCGGAGGTGTCGTGGACATCCGACAAAGATAAGGGGGTGTATCCGTGATAGTTGATCCACTCCGGACAACTTTCGTGTTCGGAATAAATTCATCCAGATACTTTAACGGTACCGGGCAAATCATCGGACAGACGGTCCGGAGGGGGGACGGTTCGATGTTCGGTATGTTAGAGGGTGTGGTGAAGGTATGGGTATAGTATTTTTAATCGGTGATCCGTTCTGAGAAACTTTCGTATACAAAGTATTTTGATCCGGGCAAATTTTATCGGTACCGGAAATTTACCGACAAACAGCCCAGGAGGGGGGGTGTCGATGTTCGATGCGTTAGGGGGTGTGGTAGACAAACGGATAGCGTATTCTTACTCGTTATATTTTTCTGATCAATTTTCATGTATAAACTTTTTTGATCTGAGCTACGGTTTAAAAGATATTGAATTTCTAAGTTTTAAACATTTTAAATCATTTAAATCCTTTTTAATAATTTCTTTTATTATTTTTAATAACATTATCCAGAACAGTGCTGACATGTGTGACCCACATGTCAGCCTCTGTTTATTAATAATTCATTCTATTTAATTTTAATTAACAGGTGGGTGGGGGCTACCTGTCATAGACACAGGGTTAAACTAATTAGCTAGTTAACTTAATCATCTAACTTAAGGGGGTTGGCCCCACCTGTAAGTCACACATGGGGGGTTATTTTTTTTTCTAATCTCTCTGATTATCTTTTAACAGGCAATTAAGGGGGGGGTGCCCTGGCCCAACTGTAAGTGGGACACAGGGGGGGGTTAGCTTAGTTGTTAATTCGGGGCTAGCCCGACCTCGCCGGCGACGGCTCCCACGGCGAGCTCGTCGGGGCGGTCCGCCCAGGCCATGGGAGGGGTGTTCTAGGGGGCGCTCGAACGAGCAAAGGCCCGGGCTTCGTTCTGTTGCGGTTGCGGGGGCGGGGGTCGCCGGAATCGAGCTCAACGGCGCCCATGTCGGAGGTGGGGGTCGGCCGGAGCAGCTCTATGCGGGGGCGTCGGTCCGGTGTGCATACGCAAGCGATAAAGGGGGTGACGAGCGTGGCTCACCGGTGGAGCGAAGGGGAGAGGTCTGGGGTCGGGGGGGGGGGGGGCTTGAGGCGCGGCGAATTTGACGAAGACGCCGGCGGTCTGGAGGTAAAAGACGGTGCCGGTCGCGCGCGTACAGGGCGGCGGGGTAGATTCCTTGCGCGGGGGGATGAACACGACGACGACGAACCCACCGGACACAGTGGCATGGCCCCTAGTGGTGGCTCGCCGCGGCTACGACTAACGGCGGCGACGGCAGTTCCACGGGCGGCTCGGCCCGAGCAACAATGGCGAGGGGGCGAGCTCGATTTAGGGGACGGGGGCGAATGGGGGCTAGGGTTAGGGCAGGGGAGGCTCGGCCTCCTTATCTCCGGCGGCGGACTCCCGATGGTCGCCACGGCATCGTCGTCCATGGCGATGGCGCCACGGTACCCCCTATGAACAGGGGTTGAAGACAGGGGGCGCCCGGGTGGGCTGGGTGGGTTGGCGGCCCAGTGGAGGGGAGGGGAGTTGGGCTTGGGCAGTAGATTAGGTTTGTTTCCTTTTATTTTGTTTTGTTTTTCTCTTTCTTTTCTTTTTATTTCCTTTGTATTTATTTTACTAGTTTTGCATTTTAGTAAAATGTGTTAGATGACCCACAAATAACTTTACACTATAAGGCAGTGCCACAAAAAGTTTGGGTAGCAACAAAAGTCATTTAATATTTTATTTAAATATTAAATGGTTTATATGAGGTTTTTGGCTACTGTTTATAATTGTTTGATTTATTTGATAGCACAATAAATACCCATGACCACATTGCCATGGTCCCATGATTATTTGGGATTTTATAAAAGTGGTTCCAAGATTTTTGGAAAAGATTTTATTGTCACCATATTTTTAATATTCATCAAAAGGTAATTTGAGTATGTTTGGAATCAAAGATGAACAAGGCATGATCAAGGTGATTAGAGACTTGATAATCACAAAGGTTTAATCATTAACAAAAGTTTTACTGATGCCTGACACTGAGGGTGTTACAAACCTCATCGACTCCGGGAAAGGCTATTATCCCGTTGATCCGAACAACCTTACTCCAAGTGAAGTGTTTCATCGACATCTCAACCTTGCGGCTATTGGGTTCTTGAAGAGAGGAATGGATGAGCTGACACGTGCACCATTTCTTCATATCACCAATGCCAAGGAAATGTGGGATACTCTTCTCATTGCCAAGTCCGGCACCGGGTCGCTTCAAATGATAAGATATGAGACTGCAAAGAATGCATTGCACAACCTTCACATGAAGAAAGATGAGACGCCCAACAACTTCATATGCGTCTCAAAGTTCTCTCTGCTCACGTCCAGTCCTTCACATGTGAAAAATCTTTGGATGGATATCAAATCACCAACCGTTACCTTGTGGAAAAAATGTTGAATTCTCTCATGGTGTATTCTCATCAAATGGTGTGGGAATTGAGGCGTATGCCCGACTTCTTCAAGATGACACCGGATGATGTGATTGCCACCTTCTTGCAATATGAAGAGCACCTAAAGGAGTCCAAGAGACTACTTGCCACATATGGCGGCCCTTCCTCAAATCTTGCTCTTAAGGCTAGGCTCGAGGAGTTTGATGATGAGGAGGAAGAAGATGAGTATGAAGATGATGATAACTCCGATGATACTCCCTCATATGATGATATTGCTCTCTTTGTAAAGAAGTTCACCAAAGGGGACTTCAAGGGAAGATTCCAAAAGAAGAAGACGAGAAACTGCTACAACTGTGAGAGACCGGGACATTTTGCGGAGGATTGTCCATATGAGAAAAGAGAGGACAAACCTCGATTTCCTCGGAAGGATGTTGCCAAGAAGCTCCCAAACCCTCTCAACAACGAGTTCAAGAAGAAAGCATTGTTGGCACTTGAAGGGTACGATCCCGAGGATGTTGGTGGTGTGGCCGGAGTTGCTCAAGATACACAAAAGACCTTGAAGCTTCTCAACAAGGAAGGTGAAGTTGTGAACTACAACTACATGAGTGACTACACCGGCAATGCACACAAGTGCCTAATGGCCAAGCTGGTTGATGATGACACTCCCTCATCCTCGGCTAAGATCAAGGTAACCCCTATTGATGAGTCCTTCATGTTCTCTTCCGAACCTCATGATGAATTTCATGATGCGGAAAGTGATGATACTCATGCCATGTGTGAAGATTTGTTGTTTGCTAAAGTGAGAAAAATGATGAGCTCCCTCAAAGGCAACAAGCTCAAGATGTTTCAATTGCTTATAGATGTGGTGGGTAAGCACTCCACAACCATTAAGGACCTTGAAATCCTCCTCACCGAGGAAAAGGAGAACTATACTCTCCTTGAGCGAAAAATTGACTTTGAGGAAGCTCGAAATGATAACTTGTGCAAAGTTGTTCACGCATCAAATGACTTAAATGACAAGCATGTTGCCTTCTTGAAAAAGGCTAATGAAATATGCAAGGAACTTGCTAATGAAATGAGCAAGCTTGTGGAGCTAAACACCTCTCTTTCTAAGGATGTTGAGGTACTCACCGTGTCTCTCAAGACAAAAGATGAGGAACTCATCACCCTCAAGAAAAACCTTGAGGCTCACAAACTTGCTCATATAAAAACACTTACTAAGATCTATCCTCCCACTATTGTACATATTGATGCTTGTGCTACTAACTCTTCCCTTGATCAAGCATCTCTCATTGAGGAGAACTTAGCTCTTCATGCTCAACTAAAGAAGGGCCTCTTGACTTGTGCCCAAGGCGAGAAAAACCTAAATGATGTATTAAGTCATCACAAGGAGTCCTTTGCTAAGGAAGGACTTGGGTTTGATCCAAGTACAAGTGTGACAAAGGATGTCACCCTTAGCAAGGAATCAACTCCCAAAAAGGTGATCTTTGTTCGTGAAGGGCACAAGGACAAAGGTAAGAAAATTGTTGATGAGGTTGGTGTTGGGAATGGGAAGGCCATTAGGGGCAAGCCCGCTCCTCACAAGAAGAAGGAGAAAATGCCTCCATCCTATGTGCTCCGTAAGGCAAAGGATGGAGAGGTGTTTGCAAAATTCATTGGGCCCCGTAATGCTTTCCGTTTCTATACCATTTGGGTTCCAAAGACCCTTGTTACTAACCTTAGAGGCCCCATTGCAAAATAGGCACCTCTAACCAAAGCTTAAACCTATGTGTAGGATGCTATCTCTGGTGGAGTCAAATGGGTGATTGATAGTGGATGCATAAATCATATGGCCGGAGAAAGCCGTTTGCTCAAGGACTTCATGGATGCAATTCAACCATACATGAGCAGTGTCTTTGGTGGTGGTTCCAAGGGAAAGGTACTTGGGTTGGGCAAGGTGGCCATTACTAATGACATGTCTCTTGCAAATGTCATCTTGTCCAATCTATTCAATACAATTTTCTTTCCGTTCGTCAATTAGCTTCCGTTGGTTATGATACACTATTTGGTCTAACAAGTGTGAAAGTCTTTAGGAGAGATACTCTCAAAGTGGCCTTTGTTGGAGAGTTGGATGGAAACCTTTATACAGTTGATTTCTCGAAAGAGAGTACTTACCATGCAACTTGTCTAATGGCCAAGGCCGACAAGGGGTGGCTATGGCATCGCCGGCTAGCCCATGTCGGTATGAGAAATCTAAAAGATCTCCTAAAGGGTGAACACATCCTCGGACTAACAAACGTGTCTTTTGAGAAAGATCGTGTGTGTAGTGCATGCATAGCCGGGAAGCAACATCAAGCAAAGCATACCCCCAAGAATATCGTGTCAACTTCAAGGCCTTTGGAGCTCCTTCATGTGGATCTCTTTGGTCCTCCATCATGGGATAGTCTTGGTGGGAAGAAATATGGTCTTGTCATTGTTGATGATTACTCAAGATACACATGGGTGTTCTTTCTCAAGTCCAAGGACGAGACGAAGGCCACCTTCATTGATTTTGCCAAGCAAGCACAAAGGAATACAACATGGCTATCTTAGCAATACGAAGTGACAATGGCTCTGAATTCAAGAACTACACCTTGGAAGAATTCTTGAGTGATGAAGGGATAGAACATCAATATTCCGCACCGTACACCCCTCAACAAAATGGTGTAGCTGAGAGGAAGAACCGTACTCTTATGGAGATGGCCCCGTCCATGTTCGATGAATACAAGTCACCATATAGTTTTTGGGCCGAAGCCATCAACACCGCATGTCATGCATCAAACCGGCTCTTCCTTCGCAAGATCTTGATAAAGACCCCCTATAAGCTTCTAACCGGTCACAAGCCAAACGTCAAATACTTCCGAGTATTCGGTCGAAAGTGTTTCTTTCTCAATAAAAAGGACCGGTTAGCTAAGTTTCAATCCAAAACAATTGAGGGTATATTTGTTGGGTATGCATCCAACTCCCACGCCTATAGGGTCTACAACAAATCTACCGGATGTGTTGTGGAAACTTGTGACGTGGAGTTTGATGAATTTAATGGCTCCCATGGGGAGCAAGTTGATCTAAGTGATGTAGGAAATAATGAAGATTCCTCTCAAGACATCTTGGCTATGGGCACTGGAGATCTTGTGCCCATTGCCCAAGTTCCTAAAGATGATGAGGTGTGTGATGGGCCAAGTGTTCCACCACCACAAGCACCTCCTCCTACCACTCAAGATCCGATTGCTCATGATGAGCCCACTATCCAAGAACAAGAACAAGACCCTCCACAATTCGATGTTGTTGCTCAACCACAATTTGAGGTTGCGGTTGATCCACGAGACCGACTTGACCGCATTTGCTTTGGAGAAAATGATGAAATTGATGATGGCTCCACCCTTGATGATGAACCAAATGTTGTTCATGAGACCGAATGGGTGGAGCCTATTGAAACTCCAACTTCCATCATGCCATTGGTGGCTAGGTGTGTTGTTGACAAGATCCTCACGGGATTGGGGCAATGTATAGTTACTCGTCGTTAGCTTATGAACTTTTGCGCTCACTTCTCGTTTGTGTCTTGCATTGAACCACTTAGGGTTGAACATGCACTTGAGGATGCGAATTGGCTCATTTCAATGCAAGATGAGCTCACTAGTTTCACCCGGAATGAAGTTTGGTCTCTCGTGGAGAGGCCTTCCGGTCATGATCATAACATCATTGGAACCAAGTGGATCTTCAAAAACAAGCAAGATGAATATGGTAATATCATTCGAAACAAGGCAAGGCTAGTGGCTCAAGGGTACTCCCAAGTTGAACGCTTGGATTTTGATGATACCTTTGCTCCCGTTGCCTGCCTTGAATCCATACGCATGTTTATTGCTTATGCCGCCTTCAATGGATTTCCATTATTTCAAATGGATGTCAAAAGTGTTTCCTTAATGGTCCTCTACAAGAGGATGTATATGTAGCACAACCACCCGGCTTTTGTGACCCTCATCACAAGGACCACGTCTACAAATTTCATAAGGCATTATATGGTCTTAAGCAAGCCCCTAGGGCTTGGTATGACCATCTTAGGAAGTTTTTACTAGCGGAAGGATTTGTGAGGGGTGTCATTGATGCCACTTTTTTCACCAAGAGAACCAATGGTGCATTGCTCATATGCCAAATCTATGTAGATGACATAATATTTGGTTCTCCTAATCCATCTTTGTGCAAGTGGTTCTCGGAAACTATGACCAAGAACTTTGAGATGTCCATGATGGGGAGCTTGAAGTACTTCCTTGGGTTTCAAATCGAACAATTTGCCGAAGGAACCTTCATCTCCCAAACAAAGTACATTCAAGACATGCTCGTGAAGTTTGGCATGAAGGATGCCAAGCCATGCAAGACACCCATACCAACCAAGGGATATCTAGATCAAGATCTTTCCGGTATTCCGTTTGATGCTACTCTTTATCGTTCTATGATTGGGTCATTGCTTTACCTTTGTGCATCTAGACTGGATATTATGCTTAGCGTAGGAATGTGTGCAAGATATCAAGCCTCTCCTATGAAGAGTCACCATTTGGCGGTTAAGCGCATTCTTAGATACCTTGTTCATACTCGTTTGTTGGGCCTTTGGTACCCCAAGGAAGCCAAGTTTGATCTCTTGGGGTACACCGATGCGGATTGGGCCGGAGACAAGGTGGATCGGAAGTCAACATCCGGTTCATGCCAATTTCTTGGGCGTTCACTGGTAAGTTGGCATTCCAAGAAGCAAAATTGTGTCTCCCTCTCCACCGCCGAAGCCGAGTATGTGGCCGCCGCAAGTTGTGCTACTCAAGTTCTATGGATGAGGCCAACGTTGAAGGACTATGGCCTCACCTATAAGAAGGTACCCATCTTATGTGACAATGAAAGTGCTATCTAGATTGCCAACAACCCATGTCAACATCCGCACACCAAGCATATTTACATTCGTCATCACTTCATACGAGATCATATTCAAAAGGGTGATATTGTTCTTGCACATGTGGGCATTGACAAGCAACTTGCGGATATCTTCACCAAGTCGTTGGATGAAGCAAGGTTTTGCCAACTAAGGGGTGAACTAGGTATCTTGGAACGTTATAGCTTTTCGGCCTAGGGGTATCTTGCTCTCATTCGTGCCTTAGGGTATATCTTATCTAGATGTAGGCATGTATGTAGGGGGAGAAACTCAATCCATGAGTTCTCAACTCTCTACGTGATGCGTAAAAAGAATCAACCATCAACAATCCGCACGCTCACTATGGTGAGACCATGTGTAGCGGTTAAAGATGGAGTTGTGATTGGTTGGACCCAAGGTATATCTTCGCGGTGTCAACTTCACATATACTCAAACATGGTGGCTTCCGCCACCACCTCACCCGTCATAGCCATATGTTGTTTTTATCAAACCATGGGCTACCACTGGTATGCTCTAGGTATTTGCTTTCACCCTTGACTCATGTTGTAATACATCCCAACCTATGCGTGATCATCACCCATTAGTGACCCACGACTCTGGCCAAACGGGCAAAAGTTCATCGTGTCGGACGGTCCGAGCCTAGTCTCGGACGGTCCGACCTGGCCATATATTCAGCAAAAATGCCACTGATGTCTGTCCTCACGCCTCGTACGGTCCGGGCCTAGCCCGGACGGTCCGTTCTTCTTCTCGGTCGTCCGACCTACTGAGGTAGGCTGCTCGCTATCCAGCCGTCTCGGACGTCCGATTTCCTGTCCGGATCGTCCAACCATCTGTCGTACCGTCCGGGATCTATGTCGGTCGTCCGACCTGCCCGCGAGTACTTAAGTCCGCCCGCCCGCTCCATAACCCTAACCTCCGGAGGCCCTTTAGATCGGGATCCCGTTTCTGCTTAGGTCGCCGCCGCCACCTCGTCTGGTCTCCTCCGGCCGCGCCCCTCTCAGCCTTGCCCTCCGGTTTGTTCCCTCTCCTCCCTCTGGTTTCCTTTCCCTCTGCTCCATCGATTGATCCAAATCCCTTTGGTCTTGGCCCAGATTTGTGAGGGATTCGTGACCTCATGCCTCCGAAGGGAACGACTCGTGGTCCGGCTCGCCGACAGGGCTCTGATGACTCACAAGATGCTGCCCGTCCTCGTCGCCGTCTTCGTGGTGGTAGTGGTGACGGTGCCGGAAGCAGCCATGCCCGCCTTGAGTCTGATTATGAGGAGGACGATATGGAAGAGGAGGAGCCGATTCGCCCATCTGCCCCAAGCCCAATACCCGCAAGAATTCACTCCCGAACCGTCAGCAGGAACCTATCTCGCCGGCTGTGAGGCGTCTGGTCCCTCCCCCGCGGAGGGAACCTCTTCCGGGTGTGACTATCGCCGTGGCTCCTCCAAACAAGCGTGGTCGGGTTCCGGTGGACTACTATCGCATGGATGCCAAGTTGTACTCAAAGATGCGATCGGAAGACAATGAGTTCAATCTACCCGGTACTGCCACGGATGTCCGTTTTCACACGCTTGTTCAACAAGACATTTATGAGACCATCTGCCTCGAGATCAATGCCACCACACCCCAGAAGTTCATCAACTTGGAGTACTTTGAGCAGCATCCGGGAAAATTTGGCACTATGATCCGTCTGGTGGATGCCATGGGACTGCGTCATGCTTTGACGCTCAAATGTGATTGGAGTCATGGAGCGATTCTTCAATTCTATGCCACGTGCACTTTTGGCATCGATGAATTTCTTTCATGGAGGACTCACCAGCAGACCATCTCCATCTCCTATGACCAGTGGTGTGAGGATCTGGGTATGCCTACCAGATCTGATGCTCTCTACCGGATTCACAGTCGCTCCAGTGAGTTTGAGTCCATGTCCATTGAGGCGTGTATGGGCTGTATGATGTGCCCAGCTGATATTCCTCCTGGGAGCAATATGGCCATGAACAATTCCACAAACTTTCAGCCCCATTTTCTGCAACTGTATCAGTGTTTTCTGCGCACCTTGGTGCCCAAGCATGGTGACAATGCGATGGTCCGCTCCTTTACTATTGATCTTATGACATGTGCCAAGGGGGCCTTTGACCAAATGGAGTTGTGTCATACGTCCCGTCCCATTGATGTGGCTGACTTCCTCTGGCATGAGGTGTGGCTCTTCTCCCTCACGAAGCGCGGCCACTTCCCGCTGGCACCCTACATTCAGCGGGTGATTGACCACTTCTCCAATGTTCCGATTCAGAAGCCCGTGGTTCAACAAGAATGAGTGCCCAAGAAAGTGTCTTCTCTCTATGCCGGGGCCACCCGTCCCTCTGCTACTACTGCCTCCGCCCCTCGTGGGTCTCGCCGTGCCAAGCCCATGGTGGAACCCCTTCCTCGCATTGCTAGATTTCTAGGCAAGTCTCAGCAGGCGATCTTCAAGGCCTGCACTACCCAAGCCACTGCTACTCATGAGCTTGAGGCTCGCCGTATCACTCAGGCTAATGCGCTTCGTGCCCGTCTTCGTGCCCGCCCGGGGAGCCCTGTGAGTGTTGATGAGGATCCCCCTTCCGCTCCTCGGGCTGCTGACTACGGTTTCCCGACGGCTACGGACTTCCCCGAGTTCTTCACTGACGAGCTCGACGATCATGATGACGAGGAGTAGCTGTCCGTGCCGTGTTCGTGGCTCCTCCCCTTTTTGGTACTTGTTGCCAAAGGGGGAGAAATCTCCTATCGTAGTCATTTGTTACCTTGGTGGTGATCTATGCTAGTTAAAACCTATGTATTAAGACTTTATATTGTGGTAGGGATCATATGGTATCTTGTGTGGCTATATGTCTACAATCATGATTATATGCATGACCGTGCAATGTGATATTGGTGCGTATGCTATATTGTGTGAAGATAACCTTGACTAGTACTTCCTCCCACCATGCTCCGAATTGTCTTAATCCACTATGTCACATAATTTAAATTCATGTGTTGAAGAAATCCCCTCACATGTGCCTTGCTTAAATACCAAGATCCTATGCACATGTTGAGGGGGAGCCCTCAAACAAATGATCATTGCTCTCCAAATCTGAAATGTGCATATTATTTTGAGAGCTATATGTGTATTGTCATCAACTACCAAAAAGGGGGAGATTGAAAGTGCAATCTTGCTCTCAAGCATATTTTGTTGTTGACGACAATATACATATAGGGGACTAACTACGTTTGCTAAGTGATACACAGGGATTGTTAGTCGTCTTGCTGTCATCATGTAGGGATCATGTGAGATCATCCAGGTTATTCTCAAGAAGCATACACAAGAACAGAAGATGACATTAAGTCCTCTTTATCATTTATTTCTTGAGTCATAGGGATCCCCGCACTATTAAGAGGGGATCATAAGGATGGGTTCAAGTCTTGCTCAGACCATAAACTATTGAAACACATTAAAATCCATTTATCTGCAACCTATGAAAATCTGTTAGAATTGTAGGGAATTGACACACACAAAGTTCTGTGCCTTTTATGTGTATGTCGGACCGTCCGGTATGTGGGTCGGACCGTCCGGCTCTATCCCGGACCGTCCGACGTACTATGCACAAAGGTCAGTACCAATTTCCTTATTTTTTGGACCGTCCGGAGCGCAACCCGGACCGTCCGGGCTCAGCCCGGGCCGTCCGACATGTGAGTACTATGGTGTCCTGGTGCTGACCTCATCGGTCGACCGGACTACAGGTCGGACTGTCCGGGCTTGGCCCGGACCGTCCGACATATAGCCCGGACCGTCCGGCACCCTTATGACTGCATCAAAACGGCTAGTTCTTGGGCATCTATAAATACCCCCTACCCACTTCGGATTAGGGTTGACCACTTCACTTATTTCACTCAAGAACACAAAGTGCTCCCTCTCTCTTATCTCTTACACCCAAACCAAGATCCCGGAGAGATTTGTGAGAGTTCTTGTCAGATCTTTCACCAAGTGATAGATCCGTCCCTTCCCCATCTTCCGACCAAAGCAAATCGTGATTTGAGCAAGCATTGAGCCCTTCCCCATTGATCTTGTTACTCTTGGAGGTTGGAGACTCCTAGGCGGATAGGAGTTCTTCGGGGAGGAATCGACCATTGTGATTACCCCCGTTGAGTTTGTGAGGGTTTGGTGACCACCTTTAAGGTCAACCGGTAGTGGTTGGGAATCGCCTTCGTGGTGATATCTCAAGGGGAATAGAGTGAGCCTTCGTGGCGTTGGTGTGCCTTCGTGGTTTCATCCACTCTCTCCGAACGGTGAGTAGCTTCCCTCCAAGGAAGTGAACATCGGGATACATCGTTGTCTCCGCGTCATTCGGTTATCCCTACTATTTCCACTTATTACTTGTGCTACCGTATTATTCGCCCCTCACTTGTTTTTGTTTATTGTGCTTATTGTTTATCTTGTCTTTGCTAAATAGACCTTGCAATTGTTAGGCACACCTTTATTTTCCGCACTATTGCCTAAAAATTGCTAAGTAGTGATAAAATTTGTAATAAGACCTATTCACCCCCCTCTAGGTCTATCTCGATCCTTTCAGCGCCGCCCCGCAGGTTGGTCCGGCAAGACCGCTATCGACAAGCCGACCGCCGTCCAGACCCGTCGCCGCGCCACCGGGCACGCACCACCATCCACCGCCGGAAGGGACCAGGCCCGAGCCCGGGCAGCACCACTGCCACCCCGGGCACACACCACCGACGCCGTCGGGGAGCCAGCACCGGTCAGATCATCCTCGGGGGAGCCCAACGGAACAACCCGTGCCAGCAGCAACCGCCGCACCGGCCGCGCAGGAGGCGCCGCCACCGGGACCAGCCGCGGGCGTGCCGCCGCAGCCACGCCGCGTCACCGCAGCCATGCCGCGCCGCCAAGCCCCCTGAGTAGCCAGCGGCCGCCGCATGCCCATCCAGGCCCAGATCGGGCCCAGCCGCCACCAGACGAGCCGCCGCGCCGCCACTGGCCAACCCCGCCCTTTCACCGTCGCCAGCCCGTCGCAGCCCTCCATGCCTCGCCGGAATCTGCAGCGCCACCACGCCCCACGTAGCGCAGCACCTCCGCCCGGCGCCGACAATCCGCGCAAAATTCATCAGCCGACGCAAACAGACTAAATTCGGACAAATCGCGCGTCCGTTTGCGTCGGCGCGTTGGAGTTGCCCTAACGGCGGTTGCATCCATGTCGGGCTCCTCAAGTCGCGTCGTCATCCCCGTCATCAACAACGAACGTCATGTCCCGTCACCCTATGCCATAAGCTGGGCCGTCGAGGATTCAACTCCATCTGGGCGCCTTGCCAATAGTTTAGACTTGTTTCTAAGGTCAATGTGTGAGACAGTGTGCCCGGTTGAGCCTTGGCTCAAATTGGATGGCTTTAGAGCTAGCAGATGGGGGTGGCGCCACACCGTGAGATCCTCCCCATCACACTCAAGGCACAACATGTGCATAGAAACATTGCATGCCTCATCATCGTGCAAATTCGATGACACGGGACGCGACTGTTGAAGGCTTCTGATTAGCCCGCTGAAACTAAATCTTTCCCTAAAATCAATCATGCATTCATGGTGTTTTTTATTTATGATATCAATTTACAACACATGTTCTGACTATTTTCTTGGTCGTTTCTCAGAATTATTTCTATAAATTTTAATTCAAATTTTGAAGTACCAATTCATTTTTCATGATGAGATCAATTTTATTTCTATCAAAATGAAAGATAAAATAATTTAAACCTTATGACTGTAGTCAATTCCAAAGCTATAAACTAAACTACAATTTTAATCATGGTTGGAGATTCTAGGAGCCGTTGAATCATGTCAATCTAACGGTGGAAATAAAAAAGTATCAGGGGATACTAAAAAAAGTTCTGGAAATAATAATTTACGAGTAAAAATATATTAATTTATTTGATTTAGTTTTTCTTGATCAACGGATAGAAATAATTCTAGCGGAAGTACTCGAAAGTACTCAGAATTACTCGCCAGTCACTGGAGAAGCGCTCAAACTAAATATATATCTCTAAAAAAATTTAGAAGCATACTCAGAGCTTTTATTTCCTACACACTTAAAGCTACAAAATTGATCATCGTACTACCGCTAAATAGGAGAGAGATTTCCCAAAAAAGTAGGAGATAGATTTATTATGCAAACACACCAAGATACATGATTATCTATACTAGATGATGCTCCGCAAATTGTTGCGGAATGTTTTTGCAAAATATTTTAGTTAAATGTTTGATTAAATGAAATATGAATATTCTAAAAAATACTAATATATAAATTTAATATAAATATCATAATGCAATGAAAAAAATCTCATGCATGCATGTTGCATGTGGGTTTTATTATGCATAGTGGCATATTAAGGTGAACTTTTTTCATGCATGTTGAATGCTAAGGTGGCATGCTTACATGTTAAGAGAAGTATGCTACTGGGCTAGCTATTTAGATACAGAAGATTACATACTTGCCCAAAATGTATGCATCTTGATTACTAAAATTCATCCTAAACCCAAGAGGGAACAAGCATAATCGTTGGAGCTTTGTTGAGCAATTTTTTGAGTGAGAATCAAGTTCAAAAGACGTCAAATAATTAATTTGAAAGAGAAGCCACTTTTTTTATTTGGTTATCAATCTTATCTTTTATGCATCACTGATGCTCAACGCAACTATTATGGGCGCAGCGGAGCACACTATACCTTCTAGTACAACCTTATTCATCACTTCATTGAATAAGGGTACATAAAGATACGCAAGATTGATACAACTCTGAATGTGTCAAACCCGTTGACAAAGCCTCACACTAGCGAAGCATGAAGAACACCGTAGTGCTATTGGTGTTAAATAACTCATGTGACTAGATTATCGTCTGTAGTACAAGTGGAAGACTGTTGAAACTAGTAAGTTACACGCGCCTTGCACGTGAGAGTGAAGTGTGACCAGATATCAACAAACCACATTATAATAGGTAAACATATACATTTAGATCACACTTTTTTTAAGATAATCACCCATCTCATTCAAAATCAAAATATATAACAACATAATGTTTGATGAAAACTTATGTGAAATACACAAAAACACTTGAGTATTCCATTTGCAAAGAAAGTTGGACTTTGGAAAGATGTTGTATTAGCTTTGAATCAAAATATAATATAATATAATATAATAAAAATAGATATCGATTTATTTGAAATAAAAACATATGGGGGAACTGAAGTATGGAAGTGTCTAGAACAAATGAGAAGTGTATGTGTTATGTGCATATTGTAAAACATAAAAATAAACATGAATGATTATTCTTTAACAAAGAAACACTTGAATAACTAGTCTTAAAATTGGTCATCTTGTTTTAAATGCTTTTAGAAAATGCATTTCTAGTCTTAAAATTGGTCATCTTGTTTTCATGAAGTTTATGTGATCGGCAAAATATTTTATTTTGAATAAAAATGAATTGGAAACGGTGTGTGCAAAAATAATTAATATCCAGACATGTACCCAGTTGGGTTGTCGGCCACGGCTGGGCTGACTGGGCTGTCGGCCAGAGCCTGACTGACTGCATGGCGGGCGAGACACCAGTCAGCTTCGTCTAGGCAAAGGGAAAATAAACACAAACTTGGAAGAAACAATGAGAAAAGCAGCAATTGGGCATATAATTGGGCAAAAATATGACTATTTTATAAAATAACTATATACAATATAAAAAATACACTCTGTCAACTTTTTCAATAGTTGTGATTTAAAAATACAACGAGGACGTGTTCTTGATCCTAAATGAAAACACATAAAATTTTCTTAAATTTCTATAGTAATCCATATAAATTTTAGAAAACAATTCTTGATTACCTCTTAAAGGTACAAAACAATAAAAATAGAAACATGATTTAAAATGCACAATAATTGTATTTTTTATATAAAAAATAAAAACAAACCTGGTAAAATAAATTTAAAATAAAACTAGGATATGCATGAGGAAATCTGTTGAAGATAAAAAAAAGAGGTACGCTACGTTGTTGCGCCAGCCCAATTGTATGTTCGTCTGAACAACGCACGAGACAATACTGTACAGAAAACCTGTGTTGTGAGATGGCCTTTGATTTGATGTTCGAACCCTGATCGATAAGGAATAGATATTAGGATGAACTATGAGGAGTAGGGCTACCGGGCAAGTGAACAAACTCTGTCTTAGGTACTTCCAATTTTGTGAAGTGAGGGAAAAGCCTTTAAAAAAAAAGGGAAAATACACTCCAAATGATATTCCACCGTTCCCAGTTTAGTTTCCCGTTTATTTCTCTCTCGTGTATTGATATCATCCACAATTCTATTGTATACTGATTTGGCGTCAGTTCGAGTGCAAAAGATGTAGCCAATACCGTATTAGACCGTATCCTCGTATTTGACATTCCGCAAATTCCAACACCATCATGTTACGCATCGACGAGTACAAGAACCGTAACTGTAATTATCTTCAACATATCACAACGCTCAATGCACCCCGCGTCCTGTCCTAGAGCTGCACAACACGAGATATATATCAATTTTTCTTTAGGATTTTTATTTACAAAAACGTTTCCTTCCGGAGGTTACTATTTTTTTTACCGCGTCCACACAAAGAGAAAACAGCCACGCACAGAGAGTAGGAGGCAAAATTACAGCCACGCGCCCCTCTCACACACGCGGAAACTTTCCTTCCGTGAAACGGTAATAACCCCCCAACGGCTAGTTCTCGAGACCAAATCTCCCCGCCGCCGCGACCATAGCCGTCCGATCGCTTGATCTGCGGATCCTGACCGTTGGCTCACCCGACGCCCCGACCGTTGGAGCCGGCCGCTCCGCAATAAAGCTCCATCCCTTCCCCCTCCGCCTCTCTCCACCAGCCCCCTCCTCCCCCTCCTCCAATCCGCCCCCCCACCCGACGAGAGCAGCAGTAGCAGAGAGGAAGGAATCGGAGGAGAGGCCCGCCCCGCTCCCGCTCCGCCCCTGTTCTCTCGCCGGAGGCACCTCGGGACCTTTCAACGGAGGCGGATCCCATGGCAACCAGGCACCACCAGCACGCGGCTGCCGCTCCGCAGCCGGCCAACAGAGGTGAGCCAGCCTCCGCCGCCGCCGCCGCATCTCTCTTTCTCCCTCTCTCGCCCTTTCTTTCTGGCCGCGCCCCTTGGGGATTCGATTGTTCTCCTCTGGGTTCTTGATTTGGTCCTGCGCCGTCGGGTTTCTTGCGGAGGGAAGGATCTTGCATCTTGGGGGGCGTGGTGGGGATCGTTGTTTCGTTCGAGTTATTGATCCGAATCCTTCGCCAAGAACGGATTTTTTGTGCCCCCGGGAGGGACCCTTCTGATTCGAGTTTCGTTCCCGATCCGTGCGTTAACAAGCCTTTTCTTGATCGTTACTGATGTTTTCTCTCTCTTTCGTATTGATTCGCCAGGTGCCGCAGTCCAGGCGGGGAAGCAGAAGGCCGCCGCCGCTGCCGCCGGACGTCCTCGCGCGGTAGCAAACCGGCGGCCGCTCGGGGACATCGGCAACGTCGTCCTCGACGGGTAAGAAACCCAGCGCAAGAACCGAATCCCGTCCTGTATTTTCCGTATTCCGATCTTTGTCCTGAATTGAACCCCGCCCTGTTCGCCTCAACAGCAAGATCCAGCTTCCGGCGGGAATCAATCGCCCGATCACGAGGAGCTTCGGCGCGCAGCTCTTGAAGAAGGCGCAGGCCGATCCAAAGGTACGGACGCGAGCCCCCTTTCTTGCGCATGAATTCAGAAGCAAAATTCATTTCCTGATCCGAATCGCTGTGGTTGTCTGCAGAATGGCATAGCTCTTCCTGGAGCAGCGCAAGCCGCCGCCAAGAAGGTAGCTGTCAAACCCGCCGCCGCACCTCGTCCTCAGCCGGCGGCCGCCAAGATCGTCACCGCCCCCGACGACAACAAGAAGACGTCAGAGGGCGCCGCTGGCTGCTCTGCCCCCAAGGTCGCCGCCAGGAAGAAGGTCGTGCACACCATCACGGCCGTGCTCACCCATCGCTCGAAGGTGAGCAGCCCCCGGTCCATCCACCCCCACGACTCTGTCCTTAGTCCAAACTGCTCGTCCTTAACTCTGCCTTCGTGTTCTTGTGAATGGCAGGACGCCGGCATCGATGACATCGACAAACTGGACGGCGACAATGAGCTCGCCGTCGTGGACTACATCGAGGACATCTACAAGTATTACAAGGCGGCGCAGGTAACCACAAACCTCCTCCCCCCTCTTCAGCATGGCCTGTTCGAGTGACACATTTAAGTAACTGTTCTGAAAATGTGCACCAAATATGTGTTGCAGCACGAGTGGAGGCCGATCGATTACATGGGAAGCCAGCACGAGATAAACCCGAAGATGAGGGCCATCCTCACCGACTGGATCGTGGAAGTCACGCACAAGTTCGAGCTAATGCCTGAAAGCCTATACCTGAGCATCTACATCATCGACAGGTTCCTCTCCTTGCAGGCGGTGCCTCGGCGAGAGCTTCAGCTCGTCGGCATCGCCGCAATGCTCATCAGCTGCAAATACGAAGAAATCTGGGCTCCCGAGGTATGGATGGACAAGCATCCCTTTCTCTCATCCCCTAAATCTGAATCTGATCCATGTCTGTAAACGAACGAACGAACTCTGAATCTGAATTGGCGGCTTGCTTTTTTGTCTCTGCAGGTCAGCGATTTCATCTCCATTGCTGACAACTCATACTCGAGGCAGCAGATCCTGGGCATGGAGAAGAACATCCTCAACACCATGGCCTGGAACCTCACCGTTCCCACCCCGTACGTCTTCCTTGTGAGGTTCGCCAAGGCCGCCGGAAGCGACAAGGAGGTACGAAGAGCTGGGATTTTGATTTCTGATCTCTGAAGTTGCATTTCAGATAGAATTTGCGTCGTGCGTGGTGCTGAATTTCGTTTCCTCTCGTTCTTGTGAATGACCGCAGCTTGAGCATATGATCTTCTTCTTCGCCGAGATGGCGCTCATGGAGTACGGGCTGGCCACGGTGAGCCCCTCGCTGGTGGCAGCCTGTGCTGTGTACGCCGCTCGCTGCACTCTCAAGAGGGTGCCCATCTGGACAGAAACGCTGAAGCACCACACCGGTTTCAAGGAATCGCAGCTGATGTAAGTCATTCACTCCTTGAACAATCACCTGGATGTGTACATAGATGAACTTGGCTGAACCTTTGTTGGTTTCAGGGAGCCAGCCAAGGTGCTTGTCATGGCGCACGCCGCTGCTCCGGGGAACAAGCTCAAGGCGATATACAAGAAGTACTCCGGCGAGCACTATGGAACTGTGGCGCTGCGCTCTCCGGCAGTTGCTGCTCCTCAGCGCCTGGCCTAGTGGCTTTCGCTGCGCGCTTGGCTTTCGATCCAGAAAGCTTGGTTTACCTTACTCTCTGTTCTGCTACTATCTGATACACCAGGGTGTAACAGCAACTACATTCATTCATGTGTCTGATGAATCGACCTGAAAGCACTCTGTTCTTAGGATTTGCTTGGCTTTCCAATCAAGAGAGCCGGGTTTTAGTTACTCTGTATGTTCTTCTATTTGATGCGGATACACCAGAGTGTAACAACAACAATTCATACTAGTTTGAATCGAATTCAAAGTAATCTTTTTTACTACATACATGTGTCCTGTTCTCACAAGTGACTTTAATTTCAGTTTGTGTTTTTGTTGAGGTGGTGTTTGTGTATTCAGTTCTTTCGTTTTTCCGAATCAGGTCTTTCTTCATTTTGTTTTTTCAAATCATATTTGCCTCTCAGTCGAGCTAGGAGTAGAATTTTTTGCACACATGTGGGATTGAAAAGTTAAATTTACTGAATCATCTCTCAGCCGAGCTAGGAGTCATACTAGCCGAAGCACACATGCGGGCAGCTGATATGTGCTCAAACTTAAATAGAAAAAACCAACTGCCTAAGATAGCAGAGCCAGTAAGGGAGCTGTTGTACTTCAGATAGAACAAGCCATCTGAACATATATGTGCAAAAAATGCTGAACAGAAAAAATAGTACTTGCAACCGTCTGGGCGAGAACAAGGAAACTGTTGTAGTAATTCAGAGAAAAGGAGAAGCAAAAATAAGGAAGCTCCGAAAAAGAGACTCAAATGTAATTGAAGAAATACAGCTCAAACGAAGTTTATTCGCAGTCTCTAACGACATTTTCAGTTATCGAACTATGAAATGTAATTGAAGAAAGACGTGATGTTACGGTCCTATGAACCATCATCCATCTCAACCGCGGGAGAGAAATCAGCGAAGCTTGCCTTCTCGTGCTCTCACCGTCATCACGATTCTTGAGCCTCTTAAGTCTCCACCTTCAACAATTTCCTCTATTCGGATGATGCCATTGTTTCGGATCTTCTCTTTGAACCCACTCCACACATTGATGATAAACCGGCTATTGATCGGCAGGCCGACGCACAACGCCTGGTGTGTCCTATTCATGCCACGGTGGGTGAAGAACCCACCAACAGAAGGATGCCACAAGACCTTTATCCCATCGACCAAATCTTGGGGGCATGTGTCTTGCAACTATAGAAGAAATATATGAATATCGAATAAATTTTGAATGAGGTTTCCAAAAGAAAATCCTGTAGAATTAAGAGCACTTAGTTAGTTTGAGTCCGTTAGAAAATATAGTTTGAGAAAAAAAAACAGAGGACTTAATTCAAAGATAAACGAATCCACCGCAGGCCTCCTCCGCTGGGTTCTTTCAGGCCCATGAGAGAGACCATGGCCCAGTTACTTGCCACGAGGAGGTACCATGCCCTAGCGAGCGGTTATATATTGAGCGGTGCTGCCAAACCTCCGGCGCCGCCCAACTCGCCTCCTCCTCCCCTACACCACCTGCAAACTGGCCGCCGCAATCCCGCCTTCATGCTCTGATCTGGAGAAATGTTTTTCCCGATCATGTCGTCTTCACTTCATGTGTTTTTTTTTTCTTTTCGTTTCCATCTCCGTCGGTGATGGAGATTGGTTTTTGGTTGGGAACTTGTGATGATTCCGCATGTGGAAAGAAGCTTCTCCTCGTGATCAGATTGATCCGATTGGTCGCGGGGGTGAACGCTGCAGAAGCCTTGGGCTCTTTCCGGAGAGGAAATGCGCAGGATATAATGCTGGGCGGCCGATCTTGGTGGCTCTCCAGTTTGGCTTTTCTGTGACATTTTCATCTTCCGCATCGAATGCTTTTCTTTGAAATTTTTGGCTTTGGATGTTGCCCAATGTCGTCATCTACGTCTTGAAAGTCCCTATTATTTACCGGATTAATTAATAATTAACAACGCAAACACCCTGACGATTCGATGCTAAATTGTTTCGAGAACGTCCTGCGCCGCTTACAAGTTTTTTTTTTTGAGACAAATGCGCCGCTTACAGGTGCTGTGGCCTTGTGTACAACCTTGGGCATATCACCAGGTGCAAGGACTTATCTACACAAACTTGGGCCGCACCAGGGAGTTCTCTCATGGGCTGTATAGCTTTCTTCTTAGGCCCAATTAAAATGAAATCCTACCATACCTTGGCAGTGTGTGCACGTTGCAAAAACACATATTGTCAGTTTCTTAATATGATAATAATCGTAAATGTATAGTATTGGATATTTAAAAAAAAAGTCATCTTTAAAAATTTAATTGTTATGAACTGTACAAAAAACCCGCATTATAACTCTAGAATAATCGTCCATGTCTTCTGTTGCTGATAATAACAGCTTTGTTTTATTTCTTTTGCACTGATTTTACTAATTGTTCGTATCACAAAAAGGAGCTATCTTCAAAAATTTGAAAGCTAAGATATGGGAATGCTTTGGCCAAACCAGCTGAAGTAGAGAAAACAAAGCAACATTGGAGAACCTCTGATGAAAGGAACAAAGCAGTGCATTGTCAAACCAAATATGAACGTGACGAAATTGAAAAAAGGAACACGGGTACCACTTCCTCTTCCATGCAGGAGCAAAAGATTAGCAAGACAGCCAGAGTACCAGATGATATTAAGATAGAATCCATGGCCTAGGAATTAAGATAGAATCCATTTTGATGAGAATCCACCAATTCGCTCCCGATGAGATTCGAACCGTGGTCTATCCACCCAACCACTAAATAACTTCCTAGTTCTTCCATCCACGCCAAGATCATATGGAACTCAAGGGTTACCATAATTTTGGATGCCTCCTCTTCAAGGACAGACTAAACTTGAAGGCCATCCTCTTCCGCAACCGCAAGCATATAGTCACGGACATTGTCTGCGCGTGTTGAACCGCTCCTTGCAAGGATGCGGCTCACATCTTCCTTCGCAAATCACGTCAGTAGCCAATGAGCGAGAGCGCTCTGAGAATTCATCTGCCCGGTTGGCATCACCACCTCAACTCCCTTTTCTAGCACTAAACTTTCCAGAACAACTGGGAGTGTAGAGAATACCAAAACCGATGGTAGATGGTATGTTCCTTGCCGCAAGCGATGCAAAATACACTCGCCTTAATGCTTCTTTTGGATAACTCGCTCCCTACTTCAAGTACTTCAAGTACCTTCCTGATTGATCTCCACATATGGATCTTTGCCTTATTTGGTGCACTAGTTCCCCACAAGGATCACTATCTTTTATTCCGCCGTGTCGAAGACGAGGACTCCGACCGTCCGCTCTTCACCTTATACATTGTCATTCTCAAGTGATAGACTAGGTTTACAGAAAACATGCATGACTTTGTATAGTTCCACGCTATATGGTCATGTGTGCCTGCACCTCCCACCACTATGCTTTTAGTGTAAGCAACATAGGTTTGAGAATACATTTGATGCAGCTTTGTATATCCCGACGATCCCTTTTCATTCAACAAACTAGCAACTTCAGTGATTCCATTCACGAACACCCCAGTGGTTTCATACTTCCATTCCTTGGTATCCAGTTATCATAGTGTATATTTATCGATGATCCATCCCCAACTCTCCGTAAGGTGCCCTCCTTCAGCAAGTCCCTGTCGTGCAAGATACTTTTAAAAGTAAAAGACCTTGCCACTCGGCATGTGACAATCATGATAGTACTATCCTATAAATTGTGTGCTTTGCAAACCAAAGCACAAAGGGAGTCGGGAAATTGGAGAATACGCCACGCTTGTTAAGCCAAAAGAGCCTGGTTGGAAGTCTCTGGATCTCTGAAGCCGAGGGCCTCTTCCTTCTTGGCCGCACACATTGTGCCCCATGCTATCCAGTGGACCTTCCTTCCACCTTTTGTTGCACTCCACTAGAATTTCGAGAGATTGATGTCAGGTTTCGACACAGTTTCTTTGTGAGGTAAAAACAACTCATAGTGTAGGTTGGTGTGGTTTGAAGCATTGACTTAACAAGAACACCCCTCACAACCTTTGTCATGCCTTGACTTTTCCATTCCGAGACTTTACCTTTGGAGCACTTTGTTACATGTTTAAAGGTAACCTCTTTCTATCTACCCACCATTGTTGGGAGGCCAAGGTACCATTCACTAAGTGTCTCAGAGTCAATACCAATAATATGTTGCAATTCAACCTTATTCTTAGTATTACAACCTTTACCAAGAAATATGGAGGTCTTTTGTAAGTTTACCATTTGACCCGAGGCCTCCTTACTACAGTAAAATATCCTTGCGAGCCTCCAGATTGCCCCTCCTACTATCATCCGCAAAGAGGTGGTGTGTGACATGGGGGCTAGTGCGCCCAAAAGACACCCTTTTGATTGTATTATCCTCTTGCGCTTTTTTCGGTGAAGCCAAGAAGCCTTCAACACAATAGAGAAATAAATATGTTGGCAGCGGGTCACCCTGTCTAAGGCCTCTGGAAGAGACAAAATTCTTAGAGCATACCCACATTAAGTTTCACACAAACCCTTTGCCCAAGTGACACACCTCATAACCATTTTCATATATATCTATGTGGGAAACCCAGCTTTGTCATCATTTGCTTCAGAGACATAGACTCAACTCGATCATACGCTATTGCCATATCCAGCTTCACCGCACAGAAGGGTTTCTTCTCTTATGCTTCACCGCACATTCATAAGCAGATAGAACATTGTTTGCAATGAGGCTACCCGGTACAAAATCACTCTACTCATCAGACATAATTGTGTTTGACATGGTGTTGTTAATCAATTTTCTTTTGTTACAACAACTATTTCTTATTTTTGCTGTTGGGCACTTGGCAGACTCATTTGGTATGGTATCCAACTATCCATGCAAGATAGATGCACGCATCCATCGTTGCGCGCTTCAGGGCATCCATGCCGTCCCGGACAAGAGGAAATGAAGTCGGGAACACTGCACAATCGCGCTGTTGCCGAATCTCGTCGTCTTCCCAATGCATCAAGTACATCACATCATAATCCCTATCATGGATCAGTATTACACTATTGCTACGTACACTGTTGGATCGTTGAAGGATGTCCCGCACAAAAAATAAGTAGTGATGAAGGATGGAGGGACGCAACACAAAATAATAATGCTCCTAGTACTAAAATGTTAAGATGAGAGGAGAATAAACATTTCAATGAGAAGGAAAATTTATGGCTTGTAGTACTAGTATATTTCATTTCAGTGCCTAAGAATGGCACGCAGGAAAATCATGCAAAGATGCCGAGGCTCCTGGGGAAGCTGAGCCGCCTGCCTGCGCCACCGCCTCCGGTAGGTCCATGGCGCCGGTGCCGCAGTGCCACACCACGTCCACGCTAGCTCCTCCAGTGCACAGACACGCAGGCCGGCCCTGCCCCGGTAGCCCACCACGTGCATCCATCCATGACTCCGGCACTACCCATGTCTGTCACTCACTGTCACTGCCATACATGTACACTGACGGTGCGCGCGCGCGCGCCCCTGTACGAACGGCGCAGCACGTACGTATGCCGGCGGCCGGCCCGGGCGGCGGACGCTAGCTTCTTCTTGCCGCCGGACGTTCGGCCGAGAGCCGCCGAGGCTGCGGTCAGGGCATGTAGAAGCGGTCGCGGCACTTGCAACGCCATGCCACGGGGTAGTACTCGGTGGTGAGCAGGACGCCGGGCGGGACGGAGACGTGCACGGGCACGCACGGGCTGCAGCTGCCGCACTTGGACGTGCACCGCGGCGGGTGCGACCCGGGGCCTGGGCCACCGGCGAGCAGCCGCCGCCTGCCTCCGCCCCCGCGCTCACCCTCCTCCTGCATCTGCTCCTGCATGCGCCAATGAGAAACAACCGCTCGTTAGTTCGCGCAATCAATCAATCAAACACGTACGTGCGCGGCTGCGCGCGTACGTGTGGTCCGGCCGTCCGAGCGCCCGGCCGGCCGTGCGAGCGCCGTTAATGTGATGCTGCTGTCTAGTACTACTACCATGTAAAAGTTGTACGGGCAGCGAGCGGCGACGTATGGTCGGGTCGCCACCTCGGTCCTCGGCGGTGCAGCATGGGCCACGGGACGGGTCCCCGCCGTGGAAGCCCTGTCGGAAGCTACCAGGTACGCCGCCGCGCGTGAGGTGGCTGGCTGGCCGTCGCTGTTCGCGGTGGGTCATGCTAGGACCAGGCCAGCGACGCCGACGAGACGGCGGCGCTGTCCCGGCCGGCCCTAGCTAGCCAAGGTTGCCATCCTTAGTTTTGACGCCATCCAGATGGATTATCGATCATTGCGGAAGATCACAATCGTGCCGTGTTATTTGGCTGTGTGCCTTTGTCAGATGCATGGGCCGAAGCCAAACACTTAAAACTTGCGATATGTTCATCTAGCTAGGATGGCATCCTTGTCTGCTCTCCTCTCCACTCCACAAATTTGGTGTGAGACGCTGTGGTGATTTTCTTACATGAACGAGAGAAGCTAATTAAGCTAGCAGCGATGGAAACACTCTAGCTAGCTAGGGGTAATTAATACACTCTCAACGCAAGAAGAGGTTGGATGTGCAAACTCACCAGATCACCGTCGACATAGAACACTGCTCCTGCCATCCTCCCGGAATCTGTTCAGTGAGAGGATCATCTATCAGAATATGTACGCTTAAGAACGTAGAGTGCAGACAGTCGCGCTCTCTTTTCTCAGATCTGTAAACTGGGCCAGCAAGTCGCGGCAGGAAGCAAGAAAGAAAGAAAGAAAGAGAAGGACAAGAAGCCAAGAACAAGCACTACAAACGCGGGAAAGAAGATGAGCAAGACAAGGGAACGAAACGAACACGTCGTCCCCTAGCTCAGCTCATGCATTGCTTACCCGGCCGGAGCCCGGCGCTGCCCCAGCGCGCGGCGGCGACGAAGCAACCGCAGGCGAGGAAGGCGGCGAGGAGCAGGAGCAGCCCTAGCATAGATCCGCCGTTGCACCCGGCCGGCCGGCTCCCCCTGGGCGCAGGCGGCGGCATTCCCAGAACCGCAGCCAATCCGGCCACCTCCAACCTCCTGGTCCTTGCCTCCTTGGAGAGCAAACCGTCCAATGAAGGAAGGGAGGAGCTCAGCTCAGTTCAGCTCAGCTGGCCAAGGCCACAGCTAGCGCGAGGAAGACGAAACCAGGCGAGGCGAGAGGAAGAAGACACGGGGAGGAGCTGGTGGTGGGGGACACTGTAGAAGCTGAGCCGCATCTCCGAGCCCAGCCCCTCCAAGCGGCCGCTATATATACCGGGCTGGGGCTCCATCAGTCGCCGGCCGGCCACCCCTGGATGGCTGGCTACGTGTTGCAACTTTAAATATGGGGCGCGCACAAAGTACGGCGTAGGCTCTGTGCGCTCACCTACACGGTATACCTACATGTACGGCGTTCAATCTTTGGCTCCGTTTACCTACAATGATTCTACTAGCTACTGACTGCTGCGGAATACGGCGTCCAGGCCTTCTGGATTACCCGGTAAAAAGATGTGGATGGACTTCAGTTGAGGCGAGGCCATCGTTCATGCTCTTTTCACGGGAGGGTGTGAGTGAAACGGTAAAACTAGGGAGTGCTGGGCAATCCTATTTTTCTTTTGGTCGTCGTGGCTTGTAGTACGGCTTGTTACTCCACTGATTAACATGGGCAGCAAGTGAGCAGAGGGAGAGAGGAGAGGACCACCAAAAGATGTTGCAATGCGTGCGTGCGTGCAGAAACACTGGCACTCCACTGCCCAGAGTTTTGTGCCGTGCTTAATTACTCTGTTCTTACTTTGGGGGTCCAGCCAGAAACATCTCGATCGGTTTACGAATACGGAGGATTGTCCAACCATAATCGCATCCATTCGCTAATAGTTTAATAAAAATATGTACAAAAGTAAAATTAGCATAAGCTTAAACGAATTTTAATCAGATTTAGATATAATTTACATAAATAAAGCGTATATCATGCAAATAGAATTATTTTCATAAAGAAAATATTTTAATCTAGTCTAAAATAATAACGGCGTCCGTCCACGGCGCCCGTGAAGAGCTATATGATATGCAACAGAGTTGCTCGTCCATCGTCCATGGCGGTGGTCGCCTTCATGCAAACCGAACGGTTCCGGGCATTTCATGTCATCAGAATAGACATCGGCCAAGAGATGAAGAAGCTCGAGGTAGACAACAAATAATTAAGGACCGATGGAAAGGTCTTCTGTACCAAGTTGCTTCATCTCCGAGATCGTCGGCGGCAAAGATGGGGGATGCCAACCCAAGGAGAAGGGCATCCCGACAGGTGACCGTGTGTCGGCCACTTCCAGAGTGCGGCTGAAGTATGAAGTGATAGTTGATGTCCCTTTTAGCCACCACACTCTACCGGAGCAGGACTCTTGCACGTAAAAGTTAGCCGGAGCGCAGCCCCTCCGATGAGAAGAGATGCTGCCCGTAATGGAGGACCATACCACCTTGCATCGGGCTTCTTGAGGAGGGCTATTGTTCGTAATCGATGTTGCTAGGATGGCGATCCGACCTCTATCCCACAAAAGCCTACAACTTGGAGTCATGGCGGAGGTGCAGGAAGAAGAAAGGGGAACGATTATGTGTGGTGTGTTCCACGGTCCCGCGAGGAACCGTTTAAATAGCCGACGCCAGGGTAGGGGAGCAGAGGAGCTGATTCGAATGCGGAGCGCTGGAGTGGGTTTCTCGATCACCATGCTGGTTTAATGCGACATGGCGACGGATTTAGTTTTAATTTATATTTAATTTAGGATAGTTTGCATAAATTCGTTAAATTTTATTACTATGTAATATGCAAACTGAATAATATTCATCTAAATTTTGTGTTAAAATATTTAAATTGATAAACATTTCAATGTATTTCCTTCGGTCATTTTTACTTTATATATAATATTTGTTTGAAGTCAAACTACATAGAATATTACCATCTTTATATGAAAAATATCAACATCTACAATACTAAAGTTTCATAACATAAAAATTAACTTTATGATGCATCTAATGATACCCCTCCGGTCCATTGTATTGGGCTCGCTATGAAGAGCTATGCGAAAAAGGCGTGAGGGAGTGGCAAGGAAGGTTAGTCTCTTCGAGGGTTTTCAACCAATTAGGGCACTCCCAATGCTTGTATCTTAGCACGTAATCATAGGCATTTTGCTATGTGACATTATTGCTCTTTTTTTTCATTAAATACTATACCATATAAGTAAAATGCCTATGATTATATGCTAAGATACAAGCATTGGGAATGCCCTTATATCACTGCTTATCGTCTCCTTAAAAGTTATTAAAACGACCATGCAAAACGGTTTCACACTAAACAATTTGTAAATGTATGCATCAAATTTGAGGAGGAATGCATGCGAAGAGGAGTATTTTAAGGGACATGACTGCCAAAGGCATTTCCCAATGTTTCACCTTGTATGGGTACTAAAACTGCTAACTAGACAATTTTTTTGATGTGACGAGGTAACTAAGAGGAGATAGATATTTGTTTACCCAAAAAGAAATGAGGCTAGTCGCGCAGACCTATACAAAGTACTAAAATGAAGAAGACTAATCTATGCATTTAAAACTTTAGTTGCTAAACAATTAAAAAAACTAGCAACAAAAAGCTAAGAACATATACATTAAATAATTTATTGCCTAACTAATTTAATGCATTTAGCTTCTCGTCTAGCATCTGTGCATTGGAAGAGGTCTAAGAAAAAGAATATTGAAGCAGAGTGGAGTAATTATAAGGAGCAAGTTAAATCAGATTTAATGCTAATTGAGCCTTAGAGTAAAACAGAACAAGGTGAAGGGAGTATTTATTTTGTACCGTGAATGTGTTACTATCTTTTGCTATAAAATTGATCAAATTTTAGTAAGTTTGACTTCAGATAAATCTAATGTACAGAGTAAAAGGGACTGAAGGGAGCATTGCTTTTGATGGCCGGCGCTCGGCCAGATGTCTATGAACACATCCAAATCTGTATACAAACATTAAAGTCACCGAGAAATCAATTTGTGGTTGAATGGTTAAGAGGACATTTCTATCCTCAGCCCACCAAAGGGCATGCCCCAGGTTTAATACTTTTGTGTCTTATAAAGAAAGATGAATATTATTTTTGTGTAAGGAAACTTTTCCGTTACATCGAAGCGCATGTGGTAACTTCGTTAAATTTTAAGACTGGCCAAATCAAGACTAGTTTTTTGAAGATGCTCATAAAGATAAGACCACGCGTATATAATCATAGGGATAAATGTATATACATATTTATGATCATCTGCATATCTATACTATATGTTAAAAATCATCAAGGAGGTCCGTTAAATGATTGCCATTGGAAATGCCTTAAGTTCTGATTTATACTAGACAATACTCCGCGCGTTGCTGCGGGATGTTAGGTGATAAAAAGTTTAAATGAGAAAGGCATTTTAAGGAAAAAAGGAAGTTAAAAAAATAAAGATGCGCATATAATGTAACTCTGTAATCAACTTTCTTAGTATGACCAATTTGTGGCAAAAAAAATGGAATCTTAATATTTTATTTGATAATTAAAAGAATTTTGTTCTTTTCTATGGTAAGGAAAATAATGCAACCCATATCCTGCTAATACAAAATTATTACGTAGCAAATGTTTTATTTAAATATGTATATTAGTGGGGACATGAAGAATCATATTTTGCATGAAGGATGTGGAATCCTATATGTTGCACGTCTCATGATTGCATGCAGAATGCATGACGTAGTAAAAATTTATGATGTGTCATCATGCTATATGCACAATGTACATGTTGAGAGAATTTATAGTAGTGAGAATCAACTTCTTAAAAATAGTAGATTTACGGGGTCAAGCCTTCTACAGCTCTTTGATTAGTCTAAGATTTCAGAGTTCTACATTTCCCGGGCCAAGACCTCCGGAGCCTCCTCTTTGTTTCGTCTAAGATTTTCAGAGGAAATTGATGCCATGCATGTGCATCAGCGCATGCGTGCATGCACTGGCTCACGTCTTAATCGTCGCCAGGAATCACGTTTTTTTTTAGGGGTGTCGCCAGGAATCAGGTGGTTCATCGGATTATTTTGAGGAGGCCTTGGCGACTTCTCGGCCAGCTCACCCCTGTTTCAAAGACGAGACATTGTGGAGTACGTGGGCGGTTCCCTCGCTTTTTGGTGCTATGCTAATGTTAGTCAAAGCGACGTGTTTGCTCGTAGGAAGGAACTCGTTCTCAATCTCAGGTGGGCTCTCTTTTGTCTGGTAATCAGATGTGGTGCAGACCTCGATGGGTTTGGATTTTGTTGACGTCGTCCATATGACTATTTTAACAAGAATGAAGCATTTTTAATCTTGTTATTTTTTTAAGAAGGAAAAAAAGCTTGCTTCATGCATTATTTCAAAAGGGAAAACGTTCAAGTTCCATTACAACACCCATGTTACAAATGTTGTTAATCTCCTGGTATATATGATTTCATCCAAATGCTTCGCGCCAGCTTTGATCCAATTTTTGATAGCGGCAAGAAGTGCAAACCGCGGAGCACCCTTGTTACGGATGACCCGTATTTTAAATTGTTCACGAAGCAAGCATGATGGAAAGGGACAAAGGTTTCTTATTCGGGGTGTGTATGCCCACTAAGTCAATCCATCAATCTCGGATGGAGCGTGAAAGATACCCCATGGATGTATCAATACTCACAATTTGCAACCAATCTTCGAGCGTGCCCCAAAGGCGAAGAAAGAACCATTATTTGTAGAAAAGTGATCCACGAATTCTTGTTCACATTTGCATAGTTGGCAAAGGCCACGATTTAGCTAGTCCCTCTTTGCCAACCTCTCGGTGGTCCATATCCTATACTGGGAGGTAAGCCAAGCAAAATACTTGACGTTGGGCGGAGCCCAAGCCTTCCAAAACGTGAGCTCCAAAGGAAAAGGTTTGTCCTTGTTCCTTGTTGATGGACTCCGTCGTGTATAACCATTGAAAGTGTGCTTCCAAATAACGCCATCCACCTTGTTGGGGTCACGATGGAAATCACAAAGTGTTGCCCAAAGCTCAATTACTTAGTAGAGGTGGCAAAAGAGAAGTTGGCTGAGATCTCGATCCCGAAGACCCCAAGCATCATTGTTGAGAGCTTCACGCACCCTCTAATTTTTGTGTGTGTGGATGCGTCGTAGATTAAAGGAGCAATGTCCCTCGGCTTACGATCATTCACCTACGGTGACTTCCAAAAGGGTGTCTTCACATCGTTTCCCACCTGGATGACAAAGGAGGTGTAAAATATGCCACAATCTAAGTCACCGCAAAGGATGTCCATGCCAACCCGCATCTTGGAAGGCTCTTTTAATTCGAACCACAACCATCTAAGACGAAGAGCGCGGGCAAACTTTTCCAAGTTTAGTACACCTAGATTCACACGGTCATGCGGACGGCAAACAATGTCCAAAGCCCGTCCGTGCCCGTCCAAAGAAAGCCTCATTCAACCTTGTAGAGGTTATGAAGTGTGAAGGAGGAGACAATAAGGGGCGCGATGAGTGGACCGTTATAGCACGGATTTTAATAATTGAAATGTAATGTCTATTGTCTGTGTTTAACTTATCATGTGAGACCCGGTTATCATTTTTGCTGTCAAAGTTGATTAGTGATTATTTAATCTGGGTTGCAACAAATTAGACATATACCTGATGGAAAGTGCAAAAAAATACGTAAACCTGTGGTTTGTGCAACAATGTGAGCTGAGCATGGTTGCAATTCCCTCGCAGGCTTGTGTGGTTCGACCTAAACTTCTAGCCAGCTAATTGGACGATATCATTGCCAGGTGTTGATTGATTATCAGGTTTATGTGAGATCTCCCGTACGTCGATGAACAACTAAATCAGACACATGTAGCGTAGCACGCACTGCACACGCTAGCAAATCCCTAGCACCACATCCTAGCATTTGTAGCTATCACATCGTGGTCGTGTAAGGTGTGTGTGTGTGACATGCCATTTCATCAACAACCAGTACTAGTAACTGTTAGTGGTGGCTGGGCATTCCGAACCGACCGGGAGGACCTGCAACCCCATGCATGCACGCACGGCAAGCAGGAGCAGCTCAACGGCCAAATAATTGGATGGCTCCCTCCAAGGCTCCAAGAGGAGGAATCACTGGGCAGCTCCTAAAAAGCAAATGAAAAACAAACCAAACCCGGGGGTGCATCGACGGGAAAGAGCTTCTCAGAGAGAGGAACTGGAGAAGAGGGCGGCACGGCACGCGTTTGGCAGCAGCAGCTATGTAGCTGGACGGTGCTGCATCGTCAGCTCCAGAGGAATCCTCCAGCTCGGGCAGACACACTGTCTTGTCCCTTCACCTTGGCCCGGCCATGCCCTGCCTCTGCCTTCCTGCACCCGCCTACGCACGTACTGGCCGACGACTGGCCGGCCTTCTTCTACCACGCCACCGCTCGTCCGTCTTTCAACTCCCAGAGAACACCCAGCTGAGACATGCAACGCATGCAATCACCCACGCTTGAGGACATTATTGCATGCTCGATCGCGTACATACTGGAGTACATACTTGCGTCGCGGTTAGGGTTCGGGCACTGAGCCCTCGTACGTTATCTGGAACCCTGGGCTCCGAAGACACATTTTCGTGCATCATCCATCCATGCATGCACTGCCTCCGTGCCGGCGCGCTCCCCGGCTCCGGCTCCGAGTCCGGCCGGCCGGCAGGTCTCATCTCCGTGCAAGGCAGCAGTAATGCCCCTCCCTGCTGCACCCGCGCCGCGCGGCCATGCCCTGTACTGCACGTACCACCGAGCTACTGGCTTCATCTACCAGACTACCACCACGAGTACACCCAGCGAAGACGATAGAAAGCTTCAGTGACTTCACCATCGTCGAAGCGGATAGATGCCCCGGTTCGTGTTCCGGCACCTCGTTATCTGAAATGCATCGTGCATGCTGTGGGAGTCTGATGAGTGCGAGCTCGCGTGCCCTCCGCCACCGAGTCCGGCCGGGCCGGTCCCGGCATGGTGCAATGCAAGAAGCAGTAAAATTCCGGTGCGAGCCAGAAGCGGCAAGCATTCTACATTCTGGTCTAGTGGTGGTGGTGGGTGTGAGCGAGCGAGGAATTAAAGGCACACCACGGACCGGACGGGCAAAGGTTGAGTCACATCACATCATCGAATCCATCCATCGGCCGCGACTGGACGGACTCGGGATCCATCCATCGCCCGTCCGGCCGTGTCTCAGGACTCAGAGATGAGATTGGAAACCGGAAAGGCATCTCTGTCTGCCCGCCCGCCCGTCTCTCTCTTTCTTTCCAGCTGCTCCCCTCGCCTCCATGGCTCCATGGCTCCATGAGCTGAGGTCATGTGCTTCAACAGTGCCACATGCCGCTGTTTCCTCTCCCTCCCTGCTCACTGCTCACTGCAGGCTTCACTATGCGTGCGATGCTAGCGACACACCACTGTTTCCACGCTGCCACCCTAGCTATTGATCCATCTCCACTAGCACCAGTGCCTTGCTTTGTCTCTATGACTCGTGTGTTTGTGTGTTGAGAATGTCCTACAGACTCCAACATTCAAAAAAAGGTCCTACAAATTCTCCAATCACTAAACCAAAATCATTTCTTATATATATTTTTTTGAAAAGAAGAATAACCCCCGGCCTCTGCATCAGGGTGACGGGTGCGGTCATTTTATTAATTATTCAATAACACCTTACAAAGTAATACTCCCTCCGTTTCTTTTTACTCCGCATATAAGATTTGGTCAAAGTCAAATTTGATAAAATTTGATCACTTTTATAGAAAAATCTATTAACATCCACACTATGAAACCAATATCACTAGAAGCCTTATGACATTAGTTTTCATATGATGTAACTTTGATGTTGTAGATGTCGATACTTTTTAGTACTCCCTCAGTTCCTAGATATAAGGTGTATAGTTTTTGCCACGGAAATTAAAGAACACACGTTGAGGAAAAACTACACCAGGTTTGGACGGGATTACATCTAGCTAATTGACATGAGAAAATAGAGGGGTTTGCAAGAGATAAGGAAACTTGATCAAATATTTTAAAAAAAATTGTCTAGATGAGTGTTGCAATGCAATACACCCTATATTTTTTACTTTTTCTTAAAAACTTATACACCTTACATCTAGGAACAGAGAGAGTATAAATTTGGTTAAACTTTATCAAGTTTGACTTTGACCAAATTTTATATGCAAAGTAAAAAGAAACGGAGGGAGTACATCAATAAGTCTGAAGCCACCATCTCGACAACAAATGTCGCTACCCCTATTCTTTGGATGAAGAAATTGAGATAGTCAGGGCCGCATGCTCAGACCTCACACCAAAGACCAACATCTAAAGCCGGATGCCCCAACCAAGCTGCTGTCGGATCTGGGTCACAATCCGGTCCGGCACACTCGTAACGAGCACCGCATGCGCATGCTGCAAATGCCGTCACCATCGTCCTCCACCGGTCCATCTTCAGAGCAGAGCTGATACATCAACCTTGCCAGGCCAGCTGTCGACGCCACCACCCTTCGCGCGTCCATCATCACGCATTGTCGTCGAGCCCCTGGCGCGCCACGCCGCCGAGGCTCCACTTCATCGATGCGTGTAATGAAGCACCGCTCCACCGCTGAAACCGTTCCCTGGTCCCTTGATCCAATGCACACCGACTAACATCCCCAAGAGGAGAACAACACAAGAGCGCCGCCATCGCCGAATCAAATAATCCAGGGTTTCCCCCGGAGGGAGTGGATAATGGTGTGTAGCATCTCCACGACGATTTCTTCAAAGAAGCGAACAACGTAGATGAACGCCATCATCGCCGGCCTTGGCACCTGATCTAGGATAGAATTTTCACCCGGATTTGCTCGAAACCGCCATCCAGCTTCATGTGCACGGAGCCGCCACCGATCTCCGCCGCGACGCAGCGAGCATGCCGCTCCGGCCAGATCTGACCGGAGGCCATATTTCACATGCAAATCCGTGGCGATATCCTCGTGACCATCAGGAGCACGCCGCCACACGTCGCCAGCCGGGCTGCCACGACGCCGGCCGTTGGTGGCCGTCGCGCGTCCTGGCCGCCGTGCGCCATCACGGTCGGTGGCCGCCGCACACCACCACGCATCGGTGGCCGCCGCGCCGCCACACCTCTGACCTCTGTGGGCCGTCGTCGCACCACGCCAATGCCACCAACCGCGCCGCCACGCGCTATGGGAGGAAGAGGCCGGCCGCCTAAGGATCTAACTAATATACAAAATACCCATACCTGACGATCTAACTATGAACCCCATACAATACTACTGTCATGTTCCCAAGCCTATGTTTTTTTTTTTTGAACGTTCCCAAACCTATGTCATCCAGGGAAACTCAGAAATGGACGCACTTGCTTGCACAGTACAAGGATAAGGTGCATGTGGGTGGCTAGCTTCATCCTTCATGCTGCATTGCGAGATGGTGTGCGACGTTCCAGCAGACAGATTTTCCAAAGGGGTCCCAACCCCATGATCGACTCTCCTACTCTACTAGTTAATCTCATCAGCTTTTCTTCTCTGCCATCACGCGATTAAGGCAGCTACACAACATCATCTGTCCGTCTATGGCCTACTCACCAGCACATCACTGCACTGCATGGCATGGCAAACTATCACAGGATTGACCGTTCCCGATTCTTCTAGATTTCGTGTTCCCAGCACAGGCCTAGGTCAAACTAAAAACAGTGCGGTCTTCTCGCTCCTCGCTCCGCTGCTAAAAACTTTTTGAGCTCGTCTTACAGGAATAACATGAGCGAAATGAGCAGCTACAGGATGTATGTGTCTGTCCCTGAAGAAAAAAAGCTACGTACAGTATGTGAAGTTATGAGTCGAGAGGAGGAAAGCCTGCATTTGCCATGGCCGGCAGGCTTGATCCATCGCACCGCCGTCGTTCCAGGCGACCAGACAGCGGCGGTCCAAAGACACGGCGCCGCGGCCGCCGCTGCAGAAAGCCACCTTCCTTTGTTGAAACGGAGAGAATGTCCGGCAACATCCAGGAACTGTTCAGTTCTGAATCTTGGAGGCGACAGCAATGGACCGTCTTCATCTCTCGTCACATGGTGCACCTGCCGATGGCGATATGGGTTCACGTGTCACACTCTTGTTTAACCAACTATATGAAATTGCGGCATATTGGTACTCCTGGAGACTAGATCAATCAAAATCAAATGGGATTTAGGCTTACTGCAAACAAATCAGTCAATGCATCCCAAATCATGAATACTGCAATGCTGAATGCAGTAGTATCACATCCTTTTCCAAACTTCAAAACAGAGCAAAGATAACAAGAGAATTAGCCCGTGACTCTTCAAACTTCAAACAGGGCAAAGATAACATATCAAAACAATAAGAAAACACAACAAAAGTATTCCGGTTCAGTACACAGCGAAATGTTTTCTTGGATTAGTTTTTTTTTTTTGAAACTTTTTCTTGGATTAGTAGAAAAGGGGATGTTGGACATCTACACTGCTATTCAGGTTAACTATCAGAGTGCCCTGTGTAACAACTTTCAAGCTTATCAGATCATATGCTCATGCTGCACAGCTATCAACGTATCCAAAAACTGTAGGTGAAAGGCAACATCAAATAGTTATATAGCTATGCTAAACTATGTTCACAGTTTCCAGCACAAATTGCCAATGTGTTTCAACAAATAATTTGGTACAGGCGACTATGTTCACAGTTTCCTGCACAAACTATATATATATATATATATATATATATATATATATATATAGATGGTTCAGAGAATTAGAACTTCATGCTGGTGTAGCCAAAGGCCCACATTAGTCTTAAATCTAGCTTTATTTATTGCAACAGAAAGGTCAAAACAATAATAAAAATGAACAGTGAAGTATGGACATGCATGTGCAGCACAGCCGTTCGCGCCTAATGATAGCAACCCACTGTAGTGTTCACAGATTGTTTTTTACATGACTTGGGAGGATTCGGCTAGAATCTATAAATGGTGAAATGCTCAAGAAAAAGCTAATCAAAATGATCCCTGAATCTTACAGGAATTCAAACTATGCATGAAATTTCAGAAAAACAATCAAGCAAGGACAAGTGCTATGCAGCTAATGCTTTATCCTCTAATTAAGAATTGAAAGACAGCTAAGATTACAATCTAGAAATGTAATTTAACACTTACTAATAAACAGCATAATTTTAAATTGTCACACACCATGTCTTAATTACAAGAAAATGTGTGCTTCTACTCGCCAAATGCTAATTTCTGTGTAAGTTCTAGATACAGGCCAAAACTGTCTAGGTAATCATGTACGTACTTATGACACGCCGGAGGCCACATTGTGTACACGGATGGTGACAACTTACTCGGTTAAGTCAACTAACGAATAGGATTATCAAACAAAGAAAAGGAAAACAAAAAAAGGAAAGGGATTGTGTTTTTGTCTTTCATGTATCAATAGATGTGAACAGTGTACAGCGAATAGGATAAGTTTAAAATAAATCCAGTGAGACAATTCTTTATATATATCGACAATACAGCTATTGGACCTGCGAAAACAAGATCAGCTACTGTTCCAACACAACAGCTTACAATAGGACTAGGAGCAACACCCAAATACCATCATACAAATATGCGATAATGACAGTTCGAATTTGCCAGGTCAATATGTAAGATATGCAAACATTTACGAAAACTATCTTTAAGATAACTACTCCCTCCGATCCTAAAAAAGTGTCTTGAAAAAACAACTAAGATAGTTATAATTTGTAGTGTAACTTACAACACTTTTTTAGGATCAGAGGTAGTATGAAATATGTCACTGCAATTTGGACCAGAAAACTGCCAATGTGTTTCAACAAATTATTAGATGGTACAGGGCAGCATGTTAACTGTTTTCTGCACAAAATGTGAATATGCTTCAACATATAATTCGACGGTTCAGGGAATTAGAACTTTAGGCTGTTGTAGCACAGGCCCACATTAGTCTTAAATCTAGCTTTATTTATTGCAACAGAAAGGTCAAACAAAAAATTGAAAAGGAACAGTGAAGTATGGAAATACATGCGCAGCACAACGTTCTAACATTGGCTAATGATAGCAACCCTACTGTTCACAGATTGTTTTTCACAAGACTTAAATGATTCAGTTACAATCTAAAAATGGAGATATGATCTAGAAGAACAATCTAATCTAAATGGACCTGAATCTTACAGGGTCTCAAACAATGCATGGAAGTTCAAAATAAAATCAGGTAAGGACAGGTACTATGCAGACAATACGTTAGTCTTTAAGCATTGAAACACAGACAAGGTTACAACCCAGCAGTGCTGTTTAACACTTTATAATAAACAGTACAATTTTAAATTGTCAAGACAGTGTCATAAATTATGCAATAGAAAATTTGTGCTTCTACTCGCCAAATGCTAATTTTTGTACGAGTTCTACAGTACATGCCAAAATTGTCTAGGTAATCATGGACTTATGACATGCGGCAGGCCACATTGTGTATTATCCAGATTATGGCAAAACTCTGATTCTACCTACTGGGTCAAGTCAACTATGAAATGTTTGGATCATCATACAAAGAAACGGAAAACAAGAAAAGGGAAGGGATTGTGTTTTTTATCTTTCATGTATCAATACACGTAAACAGTGTAGAGCGAATACCTAAGTTTTAAAATAAAATTCGGTAAAACAATTCTCTTATATCTATATCAACAATACAGCTACTGTGCCCTGCAAAAGAAAAACTCTCCAAATACCATATGCTTATGTGATAATGACAGTCCAAATTTACTAGGGCAACACAACCTGCATACAATGTTCAAGATATCGGTAACTGGTACCATATCGGTGAGGTGCTGAGTAGCGATAAATAGGTGAATTTTCCAGCTAATCGTCTGATAAATCAATTAATCGGCCATCTGGTGAACCACCAAGTAGCGATTCCCAAATACCACCATACGAATATGTGACAATGACAGTTCAAATTTTCCAGGGTAATATGCAAGATATGCAAACATTTACGAAAACTATCCTCACATAAATGATACCTGAATCTGAACAAAGATAACTATGAAATACCTCACTGCAATTTTCACCAGAAAACAACACTTTCAATAGCTTTCCTAAATTCCTAAGATGTCAGTGTCATTGAGTCCACCAGTTGTAACCTTTCCAAACAACAGTATGCAACGTATAGCTTGTACGATGCTAAGAATCCAGAAAGCATTACCATCACATATACATCAGAACTAGCAGTGGATAGAGGACCACTACATATGGATAAGAAAGTTCTTTGCAAGCCTACCTTGTATTGTATGTCTAGCGGCAACTGTAAAATGCAGTATTCATAGTATCCACGGTGTTTATTGACGAGGTTTGATTTAGTGGTGACTTCAGTACAACTGCCGGCTTCTTATCTGGCACCAGGGTCATGGGTGCAGTACCATCAAGCATCCTGACTACCCTTCGCATACCAGGCCGCTTCCGACAGTCCGGATGCACACAGCAGAGGCCCACAAGCAGCACCTGCCGCATCTCCTCCGCGACAAACCGGCCCTGAAGCTGCTGGTCTGCTGCATCAACCAGTCTCCGACGACCCCAGAGACTCCACACCCAGTCAACAACTGAGGTTCCCTTCTCGGTTGGCCTCCGGCCAGTGGCCACCTCCAAAGCAAGCACCCCGAAGCTGTAGACATCAGACCGCTCTGATGCCACACCTGAATGCACATACTCTGGTGCGAGGTATCCCAGTGTGCCTGCTGGCTGCGTTGCCAAAGGCTTCCCGCCGTGGCTCACCACACGAGCAAGACCAAAATCTCCTAACCGGGCTTTGAACTCTGCATCGAGCAGCACATTTGATGACTTGACATCACGATGAAGAATGCGGTGCTCACATTCATCATGCAGAAATGTAAGTGCTGACGCAACACCAAGCACCACCCCAAACCGTGCCTCCCAGGGAAGTGTTGCTCCACCCTTTGTGTGCAGCGCACTGTCAAGATTGCCATTGGGCATGAACTCGTAAACAAGCACCAGTTCATGCTCACTGGAACACCATCCAAGAAGTGGCACAAGATTTGGGTGATGTGGGCAATCAAGCATGGCACGAAGCTCACTCGCAAACGCCTTTGAGCACGGCCACATAGCTTGGAACCGTTTGACAGCAACCTTTGACCCAGAAGGGAGAACCCCCTCAAACACAATGGCGCCAGAGCCACCAATGCCGATCACATTTTCACTGCCGAAGTCCTTTGTTGCTGCGCGTACCACCTCCATGGACAACATCCCGCGGAAATTCTTGTCCTCGAACGGCACATCAGGTTCTTCACTTGTGAAGCGCTTTGGATGGCGAAACCATAGAATAGAGCTGAAGGCCACAAGAACCAGCAAGAGCACGCCACCGAGAACTCCGCCCAGCACCTTGTAGATCAGGTGATGGTGGTGGTGAATTTTTGGAAGCGGCAGTGGGCTGTTGAGCGACGCCTGGTCCTTGGGCGGTGGCGAAGGAATTGGGGAAGCCGAGGCGTGCGAGGTGTTGGGGAAGCCGAAGGTGCGGAAGGTCCAGCTCTCGACGACGTGAAGCGCGGTCCCTTCGCCATTGGACGCGGAGAAGCCGGCGTACATGTAGGTGAGGAGGAGGCCGGAGAGGTCGACGTCGACGGAGAGCGCGGCCTTGTCGGGTCGGCGGGACGAGGAGTAGGAGAGCCAGGCGCGGAGGCGGCGGCGCGGCGCGCGGTACTCGATCCAGGCGGTGATGGGCACGCCGGCCTTGAGGTCGACCCCTGGGCTCGCGGACGCGACGGAGAAGATGGAGCCCGCGTCGAGCGCGACGTGGTTGGCGTCGGGGTCGCGCAGCGCCACGTCGCGGTGCGTGTCGAGCTCGACGGCGACGGTGTACCCGTCGGCGTGCTCGCGGTCGTCGTCGGAGGAGGACGGGAAGAGGCCGAGGAAGCCGTTGGAGGCCCCGAGGAAGGTTCGCGAGGAGGTGAGGATGAAGGCGAGCCCGTCGCCGTAGGAGGGCGAGGGCGCGATGCGGAAGGTGAAGCGGGTGGAGAAGGAGGCCTGCGCCGGGGCGGCGCCCGGGTCGGGCGGCGGGAGGAGGAGGCGCACGGGCTCCGCGAAGAGGGCGCGGCCGGCGCCGATGCCGTCGCTGGAGTTGGTGGTCAGCGCGACGGCGAACGCGCCCGGGAGGACCGAGGCGGAGCCCAGGAGCGTGAGGTTGCTCGCCCACGAGATGCGGCGGTAGGAGGGGATGGCGGTGGTCGACAAGCGGCGGTGGTCGGCGGCCGCGGTGGATGGGAGGTGGACGTCGAGGAGGAGGAGGATGAGGAGGAACAAGGTGGAGGGGTAGGGGTAGGGCGGCGGCATGGCGATGCGCGCCTAGGTTCTCCGTGGCCGCATTGGCTGCGTCGGCGGTGGGATTTGGGGAGAGTTCCCCTGGAAAGGAAGGGAAGGGAGAAGCGGAGCGGAGGGGGAATGGGGTTTTGGGCGTAGAGCGTATGACATGTGGGCCCGAGAATACAACGGAAGATGGCCGCGGTGGGGGGAACCGAAACTATGTGTGGGCCTCCAAGGCCCTACTTGGAGCTAGACCTCCTGGACATTTTTTAGGCCGGGCCTCAAGAAGCCCGGTGCAGAAAACCCTAGGGCCAAACCCGGCCCAGCCCGACCATCTGTTTGTAGAAATCAGGCCTAAGCCCAGCAAAGCCTGACACGGCTCGACTCCTTGTTATTTCGCATTTTTTGAAAACCCGAGCCCGATCTGACTAGTGCATTTAGCCCGATTTTAAGGCCCGAGCCCGGCCAGCGGGCCGGGTCCCGTCGGGCCGTTCGGTCTGCCCATGGCCAGGTCTACTTGGAGCCAACGATGAAATATCATTATTATTACTTTTATTTTTGAGAATAAAATATCTAATTCAGAACACTAAATATGGGCTTCTTTGGGCACCGGGTTGTGTAGCTAAATGCAATGGCCTAGTCCACTAGAATGAATTGTGTAGCTCCTTTCACTGTTTTCGCAGGTCCGCGCAAAGATCACTTTGGTGAACTGATATCTTCGGCAACGGCGTCATAAATTAGTTTGATGGATACAAATAATACCTCTTTGTTGGTTACCCAAGTGGAAGTTTATGATATAGACAGTAGCAAATTTCTTTCGGTGAAGATATCAAGGTTTATGTCTTCCGTAGGATTTCGGCGACGATAATAAGTTGGCAATGACGACATAGATCAGCTGGTGCGTGAGTTGATCTGGATCTGCATACAAGACACAACTAACTTTGCTTCCAATGAGTTAGAGAGTTTGTCAATCCTTCGACCTTGCTGTTACAAAGGTAATAAAAGTGCAATTAAAAATAAAGGAAAACAGTAATTTGCAGCAGTGTAAATATATGGTGGTGATATGGACCAGAGCGTCATGATGCTCACTACTGATGTCTCTCTCCAAAAGACGATATAAAATTATGTTGGGTGAACAAATTACAGTTAAACAATTGAAAGAATTATAAACACACCGTAATGCTAATTATGCTAGTAGAGAGTGCAAGGTTCAATTCTATGGGCATTACACCACGACATGTAGATCGTTAATTCATTAGCATGTACTTACTGATCATTCATGTTGAGATATCTAATTTAGAACATCTCGCTGATATTAAGTTGTGAGCCACAACTATGTGTTGCAAACTCAAAGCAACGGGCGATTGCATTAACACTCTATGTGTAATGTAAGCAACCTTTGTGACACGTAGTCACAAGAGCCGTTGTTTTATCCCTAATGGTTACAACATATTTCTCAGTTCCATGTTTCTGTCACTCAAGCTGGACATCACGGGCAATGAACCCACTATCTAGCATAACGGTACCTCTTGAAGCCACAACCATTGCTTGGCCAAAGCAATAAATTACAACGGAAAACATGAAAGACACTAAAAAACATAATATAAAAGATATCTAAATGTATTACTTCCACAATCTGAACATCTTTCCTACTTATAAAGGTTTGATTTGATGGTGAGTTCACATGTGGGACCATACAAATAAAGAAATGCACTTCAACCTACACTCATTTGTGGGGCCATATAATAAACAAATGCACTTCTACTCACATGTGGGACTAACAATCTTCAATAAAATTTTCCTACTTATAAATGTTTTTGTTGATGGTGAGTACACATGTGGCACCATACAAATAAACAAATGCACTTCAACCCACACTCACATGTGGGGCCATATAATAAACAAATGCACTTCTACTCACATGTGGAACTAACAATCTTCAATTATTTTTTCCTACTTATAAAGGTTTGAGTTGGTGGTGAGTTCACATGTGGCACCATACAAATAAACAAATGGACTTCAACCACACTCATATGTGGGCCCATCAGTTCTACTCATATGTGGGACTACCAATCTTCAATAAAACAAATGTTATTTTAACTTTGTGTGATATCTATACCAAATAAACAAACACACTTCTATCCTATTGTGAGAATAACACTTTTATAAACACACAAATTGTAAATATAAGTATTCTACCTAACTCACAAGTTATAATCATGATCCTAATTTTAATTTTGTCTTCTCAGTGATACTTCCAAATCTATAGCATAGCAGAAGAGAGCAAACAAATTGCAATTTTCAGGATCTTGTGCATCAACTTACTCATGCCCATTCTTCTATGTTTTAAAATTCAAAATGCCATCTCTCTATAAATCTTGCAAATGACCTACTATGGTTGCTTAAGATTTTTCAACAACTGTTACATTGATTTTTCATTATATTTTTGCTTTCTTTTTAACCGCAAATCATGAAACAATTGCAAGACACCATCATCTTTTGATAATCCGCTAAGCCAATAATAACTTCTCATATTTTTATACATTCGTAGCAACGCACGGGCAATCGTGTTAGTAATCTCATAATCCATCAGATCCCTGCAAACAAAGCATAACAGCATAGAAACTATAATATATATGCCTTGATAATGATAGACAACTCAAAAGAACTAAACATTGAAGCGCAAGATTGTAGAGAATACATCAACTAGCTTGCTGCCATGAACCTGTTGGATATGTGCCCTAGAGACAAATTAATAAAGATATTTGTCACATATCCGTTTTGTTCATAATACGTTTTATACTGTGCTATCACTGTATTACTTGGAAATACTAATACAGGTGTAGTATAAAACATGGTCCGTAGTTTAACTCGGGTAAACTATCTCATTGGGCAATTGATTGATCAAGCTTTCCTGATCATGGCGACATTTAAGTCCATTGACAATGAGGTCATATCGTTAAGGGGAATGATGTGATGGACGTACACCCACCTAAAGTATTGCAATGTGATCGAGTCACATAGTTCAGCGTTGCTATGACTTTGTAACATATGGCTTAGTCCTTAGACCGTAATGATCATACGTAATTGTCATCTATGAGGAGACTTTGATTTGTATCCCACCGCCTGACTGAAATATGCTAGCTATAATGGTGCACTTTGGGTATTCCGAAATAGATGGTTGATGAGTATGTTAATAGATCAGAGCGGGATTTGTCAGTCCTTGTGACAGGACAGGTACTCTGGGCCCACTCGATGATATTGCATCAACACCTTGCAAGGACGTGACTAGGTCACAAGAGATGCAATGATCATGGACGAGAGAAGTTGTTTGTTGTGAACGAGATGTGAACACGGTATGTAGGATACCGACGATCAAACCTCAGACAAACAAAGTACCGCAGCACAAAGGGATTACGTCGTATCATTAACGGTTTCCAAAAGCGATCGAAGTTCATTCGATGGAAGCGCAGGGGCTGTCAAGGATTGTAACCAGGTCCAACTGACTAGTGATTGGTCAATGAGAAGAGTCTCGACCATGTCTGCTGTTTCCCGGACCGTTAGGGTGTTACACTTAAGGGCAATCGATGCATAGGACAGTTACGGGATCAATCGGTGAAATAGGAGGAATCACCGGAATAGTTCCGGAGGAGGACGGAATGGTTTCCGGACATTTAGAATAGTTCAAAGTAAAGTTTAATTGTTTTAATAATGTTTTATTATTTAATTATCTGAATTAAATATTTAAAACATATTAAATAAATTAAAAAATGGGAAAAAGGCTAAATGGGCCCATGGGGCCCATTAAGGGAGGAGGGGGTCTCCCCCCTTGGGCTTGGCGCCAAGGGTGGGGCCCACCACCCCCTTGGCCGGCGCACTCCCCCCCCTTGGGAGTTTAGTCCCACATGGGGGAGGGGAGGAGGATGGCACCCCCCCTTGGCCTATATAAGGAGGGGTAGAGCCCCCTTTTTCCAACACACCAATATCTCCTTCTTCCTCCTTCTCCTTCCCGGAAGTGGACTCCCCTTGTTTGGAGTCTGCACCTGGATTGGAGTTCTCCACCATAAGGCAGGCCGTCGTTCTGCTGGAGTCGGGATCCGTAGCCGCCTTTCTTCCGCTGCTCGCCTGGTTCGGGGCCCTGGAGGAACATCGATTGTACCGTACGTGTATAATCTCTTCGAGGCACTACACCTGTGGTGCTACTTCGTTGCTGGAGGTTTACCGGGAGTCATCCTCGCCGGTGGTGGTCTTCTACACGACAGGGAGGTCGTAGTTCCGAGTCTACGCCAGCCACGTTCGCAAGAACGTTTCCCTCTTTCGGTCTTCAAAGATATGAACACCGATTCCCTCCATTACTTTACATCGCCATAGCATAGATCTTGGGTTCGGGTACCGTAGGTATGAAAAAATTTGTGTTTTCTGCCCCGTATCCCAACAGAACCCTAGGTCAAAGGAGGAACTACTCACGAAGCATCTCGGAGCCAAGCCTGATGATGGAGGAGCCTTTGGAGATCAATACTTCCTCCGGCAGGATGCTAGGACAGGAACTTTAGCTGATCCTGATCTCGGGATAGCAATGGTGGCGGAAAAGTGACAAAAACATGGAAATGGAGTCTTCTCTTGGGATTTCCTCGACGGAAGGAATAAATAGGCGCAAAGTAGGGCATCAGAGGTGGGGCCACCTGCTCAGACGACCATGGGACACGACTAGGTCGTGGCTGCGACAGGTGGCCGCCATGCCAGGGGATGGCTCCCCCTGGCCCTCCTTCGGGCTTCTAGAGTCTTCCTTCATGTAGGTAAATAGGTTAGTCCCAAATATGTAGTAAAAAGATATGAAAGTGCATCAAAACGTATAGCAAAGTCACCAAAACGAACATGAAACAAGCAAAAAATATAGATACATTTGGGACGTATCAAGCCGTCGGCGTCGCCTGCCCGCGCCCGCGGCACACTCTTCACCCACGATGCACTTCTGCCACCGCCACCACCCTAGTACACGTCCCAGCCATAGTTCCAGTCACCGATGCGTCCCGACCGAGCCGCACGGAGGACGGCGCGCGAGGTCGAGCATGCGATCACGGTGGCGCTCTACCATGCGAACTTTCCGTGGGCGCCGGCGCCGCCACCCTTCATCAACCTTAGACAGCGATGACATCTATGAGGACATGAGCGACGATGGTGACGACGCTAGACAGCGGGCATGGAGGGTCACGCGGCGAGCGCCTCGACAGGCACGAAGGGCGCGCGGTGACTGCATTTCTTTCTAGTTTAGATGTTATTTTTAGGGTCATTTACATTTCCCTCCTAAACTTGCCCCAGTCTCAGCTTTACCCTTAAAAAAACATGAGCTCAACTTTGTCCCTCTTCCGTTAGTGGCAGTCACCGAAATGTCCCTCCGTACCGTTTCCGTCCGGTCAAAGGGCTTTGACCGTCTACGAAACATTTTTTGGAAGATTTGCACCTGCCTCTATATACACTTACATGTAGGACCCACTAATAAAAAAACTCTCTTATCCTCTCTATCTCTCTCTCTCCCCTTCCTCCCTCATCTCTCTCTCTCTCAGCGGCCACGACCGGAGAGCCGTCGGCGCTGGCCTCCCTCTTCCGCTGGCGTCGCATGGTCGGCGCAGTGGGCGCCGCCGGCACATCACGGTGCGATCGGCCTGCACGGCGCGGCCTGGACCCCTCGTGCTCGGTGAGCTCCCCCACCGAACCTCCTCCGCCGTCGCCCCCCTTGGACCCCCGTGCTCCGGCGAGATCCCGTGCCGCCGCCCCTTGGATCCCCCGCGCTGGGCGAGCTCCCCCGACGCCCCTGGACTCCCCGCCGCCCCTGGACTCCTCATCGACGAGCTCATCCCCTGGACTCCCCGCCATCTCCCTCCCTCCCCTGGACTCCGCGCTCGGTGGGATCCGCCGCCGCGCCTGGCCTCCCGCGCCTGGCATCCCCGTCGGCGAGCTCCCTCCCCTTGGACCGAGGCGGCGTCGGTCCTCCTCTAGCTCGCCTCGCCGGCGTCACTGCCACTTTTTTAACTTTTTAGCTAATCTGTATTTAGTTAGCCTATTCTATTTTTGTTTATTTTTTAGTTAGTATAATATGTATCTAAGTTAATCTTGTATATAACCTAAGCCACTGATATGTGGGGTCTTTTGCTTAATATAGCAGTAAAGAGGTGAGAGAGAGCATAAGGGCAAATTTGTCCAGAAAATGTCCCAAACTTGGTCAAACCCATTTGATTGGACGGAAACGGCGCGGAGGGGTATTTTTGAAACGGCACCAGACGGAAGAGGGGTATAATTGAGCACATGTTTTTTTAAGGGTAAAAATGAGACTAGAGCAAGATTAGGAGGAAAAATGGAATTGACCCTTATTTTTAATAAGTTTTTTTTCTGGAGTATCACGCAATCCAGAATATTCTCTTTTTCTTTTCTTTTTTACGGGATACAGAATACTCTCTTTAGTAGTAATAGCTAGGCTAGATTTATAGTACTAGTAATACTTCTCGAGCAAGATATTTAAATATACTAAAATGAACACAACCACATATGAATGAAAACACTATATAATGCGTTGAAGTCACACAAATTCATTAGTAGAGAACATTTGTCTATTTTCTTTGTTAGACTTGGAAGCAAACTATTTTATTTTTTCGATGGGAGCAACCAAACTAGATCAAGATAAAGATATTTCTAGTCCCAAATAATCTTCTAACAATCCCAGTGACAAAATGCCAGAGAAACTGGAAGTATACATGTGTTTTGTTATTCACTAACATACTTACATGGTTAATCTTGCAATGCATGAAAATGAAAATAAATTGTCGAAATATTTATGAGTTTTACTAATGAATATACATATGTATTTTTTAGTACGATTAGTTTTAAAAGGAAAAATATTTAGTAAAAACAACAAATTGCTGCCTCAACCAGTTTGTCCAAATAATATTCGTCGAAATAATCAATACGAATATACAATATTTTCAGTAGAAGGGGAAATCTCCCCTCTCTTATTTCACTTATGGAAACAATCTGGTTCATTGTTTCATACACCAAAACAAAATCTGGTAGACAAACTCCATCAAATATATACATCACTCGAGACGCAAAGATCAGAGTACAACAACATCAGATCACATAAGCTTCTCTTCATTGGGCTAACAAACACCTATAAAGACAGAATCATAAAACGGGCCGAAGCATGAAAAGCAGCCCATTGGCAGCAACACGCGATAATCAGGCACAGAATGTAGCTGATCAGCCACAATTCTCTGATCTCCTGGTTGCCACCTTTGTTAAGCTCAATAAACTTCATTTGGTACTTACTTGATGAGCCTTGTTCACATCTTTAGCACACTTTGATCTACCTCCTATATTTTCAAAATATAAGGACTAATGATCTAGTAATACATAATTTAAATCATTGTCATAGGGTCACTTGTAATTTTAATTTGAAAGATTATATCATTCATGCATCTTGAAATAGTCCAAAACAATGCATCAATGCCATCAAAGACCAGTTTCTTAGTATTTTTTGAGAAACCTCTAATTTAGTTTCCAAGACATTTGGATATATCTAGGAATTGAATTCAGATCAAAAGCACATTTTAAGAAACTCCAAATAAGCCCAGCAACCGAGCATTTAAAGAACAAATTATCAGTATCCCGACCACAAAAAGATACATCATATGTTACTCTTCCATCTTGTCTATAAAATATCATCCTTAGTAAGAATTCAATTTTAACCAATGAAAAAAATAGCACGCTATAGAGTCGCTAATAGCACGTTATAGCGTTTTGAGCAATGTCTCGCTAATACCACGCTATAACACGAAATAGCACGCTAATAGCGTATTTTAAGGATCACGCTATTTTGTCATAGCACGCTATTTTTTTCATTGATTTTAACCATCATCCATAAAAAAATTAGGGCATCAAAACAGAATAAAAATAATAGAAAAAACAAACATAAAAAAACAATTAGAAAACTATTGGTACCAATAGAGAAAACACTCAACAAAAATAATTAATACGTCCTCTGTTTAAATGGATGTATCTAGGGGTAAATATATTTTAGTGATAGATATATCCACTTTTACAACAGTTCTTAGAGAATGAAGAAAGTACCTTATAGGCAATTTTTAAAATCAAAAATTTTGATCTAGGTATTATGGCTATGCATGTATGCGTTGCTCTCAATCAATGAGCACCCACACGTAAAAAGTGGACCCATTGTTTCTAATGGGATTAGAAGCTGTAATTCTTTTTTTTTCATAGAAACATATGCTCTAGCGTGTTGGCCCTAAACCTAGCCGCCTCCCTCCCGGGCGGCTCCGAAGGCGACCCCTCCCGCAGCACCCAAGCCTCTCCCGATCTCCTTCTCCTGCCGCCGCTGCTGCCGACGCCGGCGGCGGCGGCGGCTCCCCTCCCGTCGAAGGCGGTGGGTGGGCAGGGGAGGTGTCCCTCGGCGGCGCATCACGGGAGGAGGTGGGGCGTGGCCTGAGGCATAGGGCGGCGCGACCTTCTCAGCCGGGGCCTGAGGATCTCCGGCGGCGAATGGTGCTGAGGAGAAGGTGGTGCGCCGCCAGCGAGAGCCATGGCGTGCAATCTGGTCGCCGATGCTCAGATTTGGGTTGTGGCCCGATCTGGGCTGTTGGGGGCCGGTCAGGACTGCCGCGGGAGGTTCTGGTCGTGGCTTAGATCAAGCCAGAGACGTCCTACAGCTGCGTACTGTACTGCCTTCTCTTCTACTGCCGTTCATGCTGGGAGATGACTCGCGGCGAGGGGGCTTGCGAGGATTCAGAATAATGGCGGTGGTCCTAGGGTTCCAACTAGCGTCAAGACGATGATCTGCTGACGCAGGTCCTCTTTGATCTCGCTGGAGTGTCAGGTTCCGAAAGGCTCTGCCGGCGATCTCCCATGGGTGTTAAGGCCTGGAGATTGCTGGATCGGTTGGGATTCGGTCGCAACGCAAGGAGTGGCGCGAAGCTCTGCTTTTGTTGCCATCATGGGCAAATCCATGGTGAAGTCAGAGGTGAGAATGTCATGAAGGCTGAGATTGGAGGACTTGCAATGGTGATCGGAGCCTTTGCGTCGATGAGGAACTGGCTTGGAGTTTCAGGAATTGTGGCAGTGGTATGTAAGCGGGGGCGGCAACACATGTGAAGTTCAAAGCCTTGTCTCTCAGGGTGAAAATCCAAGGTCTGGCCTTAATTGGTTGTGGCTGGCAATGGTCTTGCTGAAGACATTGTTTTGAGAGCGGGGACTATCTTCAGGGTGAAAACTCAAGGTCTGGCCTTAACTGGTTGTGCCTGGCACTGTTTCCTTCTTGAAGGCGTTGCTTTTGAAGAAATTGGACATCATGTGTTGGCTTGGTGGTGGTTGTGCTGCTGCTGCAATGATTTTAACTCTGTAGCGAAACTTTTCTTTTTTACTTCTTCTCTCTTTTTTTGGTTGGCTAAGTGCATCCGTACTGCTTTTTGGGCATTGCGTAGTTGCAGAGGCCGGGTGTAATAGATATCTTTTCGATATTAATATATTCTCCTTTTCTTGTGTGTTTAGTACCCCGCAGATTTCATTTAGTTTTTTTTGTTTCTTTCGTTCGCCGCTATTTTCTACTTTAATTTATTTATCTTTGTTATTTTAAATTTTACTTATAGTTTAGTATTAGAAACATATTTTTAAATTTTTTAATTTTTTAAATTTGTGAATATTTTTTAAAAAATAACTTGTAAATTTTTTATGATTGTTTATAGATTTATGAACATTTTCAATTTCACAAACCTTTGTATATTATTAAATTTGTTTTGCAATTTTAATTTTTGTACAAATTTGTTAACATTTTTCAATTCATAAACATTTTTAAGATTCAAAAAATAATCTGATAAATTAATAAGTAATTTTCAAATTAGTGAACAAATTTTGAAATTCATGAATAAGTTTCAAGTTAATGAACTCACCAATTGTAAAAGTTGTAATAAATCATGGACTTCTTCAAATATAACATTTTTTACATATATGAAATTATTGTCTATAAAAAAAAATGAATACTGAACCAACACTCATTTTTTTGCTGGAGAGCGAAACACAACAATCGAGAATCACCGAGCGAGGTAATCGAGTCGTTTGCTCGCTATTGGCTCGCGACCCAATCAAGTAACATATGAGTGCCAGTAGATGAGTTTGTCGCCTATAGGCGCTCTCTTAAGCTCCCCATCTTCTTGGAGCGACACTAGATGGGCCGTCCCACCTAATCCCCAATTAGCCATTGCCATCTCATCATTTACGTAAGTTTACCTAGGAATTCTACGTAGGTGTAGCATTTCTCAAAAAAAAAAAAACCAGATAGAGAGCATGGCTTCATCCTCAGCAGTTTCCCTTAGCCTTCATTCTGGATGGACTTTTCCGTTTACTTTCTTGTCTTTGGTTTTGGGAAGCTTCTATTGAGTTTTGAGGAAGATATTTGGTTGTGGTTTACGTTTTCTTCCTTTTCTTCTTCTTCTTTGTGTTTCTTTTTCTTTGTTTTCTATCTTTTGTTCTTATTTTCATGGGTTTATATCTTTCATTTTCACCTTTCTTTCTTTTCAAAATTCATGAAGTTTTTTAATTCGCCTAGTTTTAGTGTAGGATATTTCTTATATGCCATAAAAATTTCTTCAAATGTTCAACACTATTTTATATTTCATGTATGAAGATTTTTAAATGTATATGTCAAAATTTATTTAAATACACATTGATCACCTTTTGCACACTAATGTTTTGTGTATACACATTGTTTTTGTCAATTATAGTTTAATATTTTTGAAGGCACACTAGACATGCTCATATTTCTTCATGAGGTCTGATCCATGGGCTGCGGAGTGGGAGTCGTGTAGACGAAGTAATCTATCAAGCGTCAATATGCATAAAGTAAAATTGACACAAAAAGTTAGATCTTTTTCTTTATTATTTACTTATCAACTGCATGTATAATAATATGTTCATTTATCTATATAACAAAGGGTGAGAAATAAATGCTTCATATTGGACTGATAAGTACTGCACAAAAGATCTAAGTTTTCCAGCCCTCAAAGAAATAGATAAATAATTCTGTAAAGGAGCCTGCCTCTCGTGGAAGCCCAAATGCCGAAACAAAATATCAATGGACGCGTAAACTCAGACCGATTGTAGTGAGCAGTGGTGTACCACTCTATTTTAGTGTGTACTATACTTTTTAGGAGTATTTTTATTTCAAGATATGGTTAAATTAGATGATGTTGTAATAAAACCAGTATTGGTTTCTAATGTAATTGTGATTATCATTGAGAACTCTGATTGACTACTACGACAATATTTGTTCGGCTCCGGCATGAAAGGGGCGATGACGACAATGCGCCTTCGAATCACTCACGTTCTTGTAGTCATCGTTAGATGAACCATGGAGCTAATTGTATTTTCTTGTTATTTTTTATACTCAATGTACTGGCGGTACAACCATAACAAATGATGAATAAGTTGGAGGTTTCTCTCTAAAAAAGAGTCAAACTCAACACACAAAGTGATGCCATCTGAATCATACAGTAGAAATACTTTCATTGAGTGTAGGCTAATTTTTTTTAACGTGGAGGATTGATTTCTATCCTTAGTAGGGTTATGAATCCATTTCTACAAAGTACGACTCAAAGGGTTTCAAAGAAAATTTTCCTATAGAATTTCTATCCTTTAAAATTCCTGTAAACCAAGGGAGGCCTAGATGATTAACGTATCAATTTCAGGCCTACTTTGTTTATAGAGAATTTTTAAAGATAAGAATTATGTAGGAAAAATTCCTTTGAAGCTATTTGGTTTTGTAGGATTTTATTCCTTTTAATGATAAGAATTAATCTTTCACATTTCAAAAGAAAAAAACGTTAACATAAACACAATGAAAATTTTATATCATATGAATCAAATGGCATCTAGTTTTCTACAAAAAAATAATATGAAATGCATGTCCTCTTATTTTCTACTTCCTCCGATCCATATTAATGGACTTAAGTTTGTCTAGATACACATGCATATAATCTAAATACTTAACTAGATACATACAAATATAGACAAAGTTGAGTCCATTAATATGAATCGAAGGTAATATAATTTTTTATTCCTATGATATTCTTATTTTATAAACAAAAAATCTCAATAACAGTCCATTTCCACTAGGCTGCCAGGTGCCACGAGTGAAATAATTCGCTGTCACACTGATTGGCCGCGTCCCCCGCTGGAGGTGTGCGTGTCGGTGCCATCCCGGGCACACGGGAACGACAAATCTGCGTGCCAACTACGGGAGGCAGGCAGCCAGGCTTGCCAACTTGCTGCCTGACACTTTTCCTTCCGGCAACGTGCGGGGTGCGGCCAGCTCCCAAACGGAAATGCAGCAACAATGCAGCACAATGCCACTGCCGGTGCGGCTAGGAGTCATAGCTGTTGCCTTTTTTCCCGATCATTATGTAATGATGATGGAAGAGAGTAGTACTTGTAAGAGTAAAGTCTGTTTTAAACCTTATATTCATAGGTTCATCGAAATTAAACCCTAACCTTTCAATCCTTGAAATCCATACCCTATACTCAATGATCTCGGTCAATCTTAACCCTAAACATGTTTGGCATGCCGGGAAAATCCCAATCCTGGTGGATATCACAATCTATTCACACTGTCTGCACTGGCCCACATGTCAGATGTATCTTCATCCTCTTTCCCCCAATCCGCTTTGCTCTCTCTCTCTCTCTCTCGTGAACTTAATGTCGGATCCATAGCCGCCGCCTCTGCCTTACGCACCTCCTCCTCGACTCGACTGCGCCACAACTGCAACAGCCGTGCGCCTCGACGCCAGCGATGCGGCTCCAACACATCACGTGTGGCCCAGCCTGTGCAGACTGCAGAGCGATGCTCTTGTCACGCGTGGCCGACACCGCCCAAGTTCGCCGTCGTGCATAGACGCCCGCCCAGCTTAGAACATAGAGCGCGTGCTAGAGCTAGCGCCTGCTCAATAGTAAGTGTGCCACTGCAAAGCTCCTGCACATGCCGGTGCTTTCAGGCTCGCCGCCCGCATCACGCGCGAAGACTAAATTGCTACAGCTAGATTTTGAGTTCTCTTGTTCAGTGTGCATCTCTGCCTGTACTAGCTAGCTCACAAGCTAGTACACACTTGTTTTGTTTGCTATATTTTTGGGCGAGAAGAGATCTGGCGGCCACAGGATGGGCAATGGCGTCGCTTGGAGAGGGCGTTGGATGTCGGACGGAGCATGGGATGCCGACGCTCACGGCTGGTTGCGGCCGACGTGTCCCTGATGCCGTCGTCCTAGCATGGAGGGCCGCGACATGATGTGTGCAGCAGTCCCCGGACCGCTCTTGTGGCTGCGCACGCCACCTAATTCCGAGCGTTGCTGCATATGGCCGACACTCCTGCCTAGATCGCGCACGAGCACCACGCTGACTCGCTTCCCAGTGAGGATTTGCAGCAAGGAGATCAAGAGTAGGCGCGCGAGGCAGGGGCTTCTTGACACTGATAGGCCCGTGCCAAAGAGAGGAGAGACGAAGAAGATGGATATGACATGTAGGGCCGTGCTGTTAGTGAGAGAAACGGGTGACCTTGAATAGGATTGTGCTTACAAACAGGCTTAAGATGGGTTTGTGGTTGGTATTGACAGGGATTAATGAGTTTAGGGTGCCAATTTCAGGGATTCATAGATTGAGGTTCAATTCCGACACACTCTACAAGTCTAAGGTTTAAAATAGACTTCACTCTACTTGTAATAAGGCAGAAAACGCACGCGAAAGTAGCGGCGGAGAGCATTTTGGGTTTGGCATGCGTTGCCTGGTCAATTTTGACAGTGCTGGAGCTCGACTGCTCATTGTGATGTGATTTTTTGGGAATGGTCGTGGATTATCATCAAGATCGGGTGGGGGTTGCGCACTTTGAATCGAGGTGGACGTGGTCGCCAGTTTGCGCTTCAAGAAGGCTGGCCGTGTGCACCGTAGGCACCCTAGCCCATTCCAGTGCGCCTACCCTGAATCTCTCTTGATCTGGAGGAATGGATATGATGAGGCACCGCACCGTTTGCATAGTGCAACAGGGCTCGGATGCCATTGCCACGGCTCTCATTGACGCGTTCATAAATAATTCTACTACTCCAGCGATGGAGGCATAGTGTATGCGTGCACACCAGCTAGCTGGGGTAATGTCATCTTGTGGGCCGTGAGCAAGGAGCAAGGAATGCTTACCAAGGGATTTAGGTGAAACTTGCATGCGATGTGCCCAGGCCAGGTATCCAATGCTGATGAGGTTTCGTCGGGTGTGTCGATCGCTTAGTAAGACAAGCACGGACCAATATCAACAAGCAACCTTCCAAGTGGCTCGATCGAATGGACCATATGGTGCATCGGCACCACCACTTGCCCACTAGCTAGGTGACTGGTTACCTGGAGCATTTGGGATGGTCCGTCCAAAGCGACGCCACCATGCATGTGTCATTAGCGGCGCCTCGGCGTCGACACCCGCGCTCGCAGATGCCTCGTTCAACTCTCGCTGGTCGACATCCGGCCGTCGCTTTCACTACGCGAGCAGTGACTATATTTCACTTACCAGCTACGACTTGTCAACGTACCTTAACGCCGACATCCAGCACCATCGGCCGCCACCTTCCTTCGGAAGCAACGGACCAGCCCGCCGGCGCGCACTAGACGCCACGCGCATGTCACGCCGCCCGCCGTATTTCCTCTCTCTCTCTCTCTCTGACTCCCAACTCCCAAGGTCGTGCTACGGCGGCGACGTTCGGCGATCTGGGCGGCGGCGTTTCCACGTCGGCTATTAGCCTATTACGTCCATCATCCAATCTGATCGGAGTGAGACGCGCATGCGCTTCGATCGTTCTTTTTTTGTCGAAATCATTACGGAGTAGTTTAGAAGTATTTCTTGCAAAAGACATTTTCATCTTTCCAACTATTAGATCTCCCGCAATGGTAGTATCATAAAGTTAATATCATGCACATGATACTAGTGTATGATACTACATTCACAATGCATAGTATCATAAGTAGTACATCAGTATTTATTGTCATGCAAGACACATACTAGCTTAGCATTGATTTTGATACGGTATCATAAGAGCAAGTACAATAGAGCTGACTGGGCGGGCTATAAGGAATAAAATAGTATATTGTTGCTTAGTTGGAAGAGAAAGAAGAGGAGAGAGAAGAGAAGCGGGCTACTAATTAGTAGCCAGCTGCAACACGTGCTCCTAGACACTTTGTGAGATAGACATGTGAGCCATATATTGCTAAAGTAGTATTCCTTATAGCCTTCATATTATACTTGCTGACTATAAGGTTAGCTATAGATGACATGAAATCTCTTTATAGCCGGCAGCTGGCTATACTGTTAACCATGCTCTAATAGGATACTCAACATTCTCTTTCTTCATTTAATTCTATGCCACGTCATCAAATTTGCCTAGTTGCCACGCATGATACTAGCTATGATACTCCCATTGCGGGAGGTCTTAATAAACACAGTAGCGTATTATATGCATATCATTTGTCGTAACTTGATTTTTTTAGTACTTTCTTAGTAATATTTTATCATTTGAATAGTGCATTTAAATTCAAAACTGTTTTCACCCTTTTTGCTTCAAGATCTTCTAAAATAGATCCAAGGTTTATCTTGTGAACATTGCGTTAAAAGTTACTCCGATGAGAACCGTGCATGAAAAATCTCTACATTATGTGGAGCATCGCGATTTGTTTAAGGAGATCTATACAGGGTTGAAGGACATAACGATGGATATATATATATATATATATATAGTATTCCAACGTGGATGACGACCTAATCTACCGATTGCCCCTCCACCATCAACGGCGATCAACAACTCTAGCTAGTCCTTGTTTTTCTTTATTTTTTACCTTTCTCTCTTGTGTTCAGATTTTGAGTATCTGTGTGCATTGTAATTATGCAAAGACCAGGGTGTAGTGGTTAAATATTAATTAATTAAACGTTCTTTATCAAAAACTAACTAACTATACACCAAAACATGGGCCTCTCCGACTCACTCACCGCCCATCCCTCTTATAGTATGCAGCCCCCTCGTGTCTCCTTTGCCGGTGTCGCTGGCTAGAGTGGGATAGGAGGGGTGTACGCCTGTAGTTATAGGTAGTATTTTCTCTTTCTCTTTGTTTGGGTTGAGGGCTTGTTTGATTCATAGGATAGGAAAATCATAGGAATAGAAAAAGCATAGGATTGCAATGTCATGTCCACTTCAATCCTATACCAAAGTTTGTTTGATTCCATCAAAGAAATTGTAGAAATTCCTATAGAAAGTAGTACAAAAATTCCTAAGGAAAAAATTCCTATAGAAACAATTCCTATGAATCAAACGAGTAACGTAGGAAAAAATCCTATATGATAAAATCCTACAAGAATCCTATGAAATTCCTATGAATCAAATGAGCCCTGAAGCTGCAGGAGCGGCGAGCGACTCCTGTTGGCTGATGGTGGGGATTTTGCTGGCCATGGCGCTTCAAAGGTTGGATCCAAAGATGCGCAACAACATCTCCAGCGACCTCCTTCTGAATAAGCTCTTCAAGACCCAAGATTTGGGGGCTGCTGTCGTTAATGGGTTGTTCTTTCCATTCCAGAGGTTTGGGAAAGGGGAGATGCCCACGGTGTGTGCAGAAGCCCTCTGATATGCTTCTTCAGTTCGATCCCGGTGCTCAAACGTGGTGGAGTTTCTACTGCTGCGACCACACGCTGCTCCTCCACCGGATTTTCTAGTCGAAGTGCGACCTTGGGGCTTCGATGTATGTGCACGTCGCCCCTGTTCTTTCCTCCCAGCCTGCGTGCAATTAATAAGGGAGGCAATATGGTTTTATGCGAGACGCTTGCGACTTCTTACGGCATGCTGCTGATGAGGGAGTCAGCATTTCAAGAAACAGAAAAGAATTAGCTAGTTTATAAAGAAAATTAGCCGAAAACCGATACATATGCGACAAGCGCACACATCGACCCCGAAATCGCAAACCCATCGAGTTAACGACTCCGTCATCCTAGCAACCAGAGTTAACACTCAACCACACGATTCGAAGTCGTCACTCCGACATATAACCCACAGCACACCGACCCCGAGGTGACGCACCACACGAGCCGACAACTCTGTCGCATATATGTTGAGTTGTAGTTTGAACACTACATGTATTCTGATTCATTTTCGACTCTCTCCGTTTCAAATTAGACGACTTCTATTTGATTATATATGTAGTTAATTGGAAGTCATATGAAAGTTATCTAATTTAGAATGGAGGAAGTACTAGATTCCTGCCATGAAGCAGCAATGATGTATTTACCTTACAACTTTGCCCCTTTGAACACTACATGTGTTCTGCACTGATTCATTTTCGACTCTCTCCGTTCCAAATTAGATGACTTCTATTTGATTACACATGTAGTTAAATGGAAGTCATATGAAAGTTACTTCCTCCGTTCCGGTGTATAGGGCTCCTCTCTAAAATCTATTTGTTTTATTTTATCCTTCAACTAAGGCCTATAAGCATTAAATGGATTTTAATTAGTACACAACATGCATGGCTTTCCTTTTTCTCTCTCCTTTCTCCACACTATTTTCACACACGCATGCAGTATGAAATGGGTTAGCTTCTGGTATGCAACTAGTACTAATTAATATGGATGAAAGCTGATTGGAGGAAAGGGATAAATTATGCAGCCAATAGGTATTCACCTTGGTCTTGATGCAATACATAAGAGGCCTAACACACCGGAACGGAGGGAGTATCTAATTTAGAACGGAGGAAGCACTAGATTCCTACCATGAAGCAGCAATGATGTATTTACCTTACAACTTTGTCCCTTTGAACACTACATGTGTTCTGCACTGATTCATTTTCGACTCTCTCCGTTCCAAATTAGATGACTTCTATTTTATTACACATGTAGTTAAATGGAAGTCATATGAAAGTTACTCCCTCCGTTCCGGTGTATAGGGCTCCTCTCTAAAATCTATTTGTTTTATTTTATCCTTCAACTAAGGCCTATAAGCATTAAAAGGATTTTAACATGCATGGCTTTTCTTCTTCTCTCTCCTTTCTCCATGCTATTTTCACACACGCATGCAGTATGAAATGGGTTAGCTTCTGGTATGCAACTAGTACTAATTAATATGGATGAAAGCTGATTGGAGGAAAGGGATAAATTATGCAGCCAATAGGTATTCACCTTGGTCCTGATGCAATACATAAGAGGCCTAACACACCGGAATCAAAGGGAGTATCTAATTTAGAACGGAGGAAGCACTAGATTCCTACCATGAAGCAGCAATGATGTATTTACCTTACAACTTTGCCCCTTTGGACACGCTTTCAACTTGCGAGCCTTTCAAATATGCAAGTGCATGACGCCATAAGCTACTACGAAAGCTGTGAAGGCTATGTAGTTTGCAGTTCTACTTGTGTTCAGAAATTAAGTATTTCGGGTGGAGCTTCTAAGTATTACATTTTGTATGTATAGTGCGATCAATTTATTTGTTCTAGGTCCATTCTTTAACATGCCAATGGGGCGAGATCGTCGACATGTATACAGTCATATCGATTATGCATACAGTTGATATTTTTTGAGAAGTGATATCATTTTTATCTATTGACAACATATTATTTGTGCAACAAAGTGGATGATGGCGGATGCAAGCAATGCAGAAGGGAAATTATGCATTGTACAGTTACAATCCTAACAAAAAAAATCTTACACATAAACATTTTTTTACACAGTGATCCTCTGGAAGCAGAGTTGAATGCTGTTATGCAAGGCATGACTCTAGCTCTACAACACACGAGTCTTCTAGTGGTTTTACAATCCGATTCTAAGCCTTGTCCGCCTTCTCCACTGATGCTATGGTTCCGTTCGCCTATGGACAACTTGTGCTTGAAATCCACCATCTCAAGACCGAAGGGAAGTTTATTTCGTTGAAGCTTAATAGACTACAAAATAGGATAGCAGATAGTCTGACAAATTACAGACGTACCAATCATTGTACTTAGGTATGGCTGGGCCGAGGACCTTCGAGTGTGGAGGCTCTTCTATCAAAAGATTCTAACCCTATATCTTAAAGAATAAAACTCCCTTACCCTGTGTAAAAAATTGTTTTTCTGTAGCATGTGGCAACAGATCAACGGCGATTAAAGTGACGACACGTCAAAGATGAAGTTGTGGCAAAATTCAGGGACACACAAGCGCAAGTACAGAAGAAAGAATACACCTTTCTTACAGGACGGATATAGACATGTACTTAGTATTGTGGGTATTTAGCTACTCGTTGTAAAATAAAGAGTAGACTTAACTCATAAACGAAGAACGGCGCGTAAAACTCTATTGTGATGTTACAGTATCAAATTGCTAAATACACAAGCTCAAGCTCGTCTTCCACACCAAACTTATGCTCCGATTTCCGCCACACACTCGCTGAGCATAGCAGCAGCTCACGACGACGGCTGCTCCACCTCCACGTTTGCCGGAGATTCCGCCTCCAAGGTCGGCGAATCAGAAGGCGTCTCCTCGGGCGCGGCCGCTTCGACGACAGGGGGGCTTGGCTGGACCGAGAATGCCGCGGCGGCGGCCGGCTGGAACTTGGCGACGTAGTAGCTGAGAGGCGGGCCGGAGTACTCCGTGGTGAGCACCGGCGGCTGGTTCTTGCTCACCTGGATGAGGATGGACGCCGCGCCGGCGACGAAGATGAGTGCCAGCCCCGCCGTGAGCGCCGCGGTGTTCTCGGACCCTTCGGACGACGTCCCCGCCGTGCCGGAGCTGATGGCGCTCTCCGCCACGTACACCACCGGCTGCATGCGCGCGCGATTACATTGCACCGTCAGTTTGAGACGCCGGTCGAGAAGAAGGGGGGACAAGGGCGAGAAGAGCCTTCTTCACGTACCTCGACGGAGTAGATGTTGGTCTGGCCGGCGGTGTCCTTCTCGATGAGTCCGGTCCATCCTTTCTTCTTGGGAGGGAAAGTCCCCACGACCTGGGTCCTCTCCTCGGCCAGCCACTCCGCGCTCAGGCTCCCGATCTAACGGTAGCTGGCAAGTTCAGACAACGGCAAGAACAACAATAAGACGTGATTAGAGATAGATCCTGTGTATACCTCCTTCTCCGGGGCGCACTCCTCGTCGTTGCAGTCGGATTCGTCCTGGGAAGAAGAAGCATTGCAGGACACACTCAAGAACCTGTGGCCGTTGATGCCACCTCGCGGGAGCGTGGCCTGCCGGAGCTTGCTGCTCCTCAGGAGCACGCAGCTGCTTGCGGAGAGCATGGATTGGGCAGGGCAAGCCATCGTCTCTCAATTCTCTCTCAGTCTCGCTCGCTCAAGCCTTACACGCACCAGAAAACTGAGTGAGAGGATATGGCTGTGGAGTAGCGAGCACCACAGAATCGCAAGGTACTCGAGGCCTCGGGGCTTCTGTGGCGATAGTTGTTTTTATATTTTATCTATTTTCCTTTTGGATTTTCCTCTCCGGCTAGCTGCTTGTGGAGGACCAGGCTTCCACGTTCTCCTGCTGGTTGCCACCATCTTCTTCTTCTTTCAAAATAGCAGTTATCCTGCATTGTTAAGAACAAAATGTTGATCAGTTAATTCAGAAAAATCAAGCGAAATCAAATTACCCAGTTAATTATGAAAAACTGAGCGAGAATCTTCACAAGGGCTGTGCAATAAACAAAAACAAAATCACACACATCACTTCAAACTGGGACTCGTCTTAAGGGGCGAGTGGTTATTGTGGTCTTCAAGATCTTCCATAGCAAGGGCGTTTGCAGGTGTTGTTGTTCTTTGTTGTTCGTTCAATCTAATATTTTTGTCCGACGAATAGCGTACAATCAAAGAAAAAAGGATATTAGTATACTTTTCAGTTGTCTATCCATTGTACCGACCTTTGTTTTTTTCGATATTAATCAGATCTAAGATGTCTTTGGGTGTCTTTACTTCAGAAAAAAAAAACTGCTTGTAGAGGCAGCACGTAAGCGTCATCGTCATTACTTTTCCTCTAGAGGCGTCCTTGTCATTCCTAAAACTCCGAGTAAACGAATGCAGGTACCTAGCCAATGCACGCAACTAAACAACATATCACAACCGACGAACTAGTACACACGAAGGTCGATGTGGACAACCAAACAAGGGAGTTTTCAACATGCATACCCTCAACTAGGCCCAACTTAGCAGCGTATGCAATGTAGTCTCATGTCCTAATGACAATCAAACGCATCCCAAATATTTCCGGCAAGCAGGTATCTAAACAAATAACCTTCGACTCTCCTTCACCTGAGATGTCGTGGTGAGTTGTGTCGTCTTCGGCTATGACACGTTCTCAACCAAGACCTCGCCGGCCTCTTTGCACTGGCCCCCAGCGCCCATGAATCGAATGAACCAAATTCAAAACTCAAGGAACTTATATATAATTTTTGCGATTTACAAAAGCGACAATCAAATCCAAAGGGCCTACTCTCATGACATTATACGGTAAAGGTTTTTCAAACTGGCACGTTCCCAGGAGGCCACATCACTCGAGCAACCGTTTAGGTATACATGATATATTTCGAAAGATGAGAGCATTTCGCTTATCCAATTGCTCCCAAGAACACGCACCAATACACTAAAAATAACACTCCCCTTGTTATAAATTAGATGACTTCTATTTATATACATGTGTATCTAGATATGTATATAAATGAAAATCATCTAATTTAAAACGAAAGAAGTATTACTGTAAAAATATGTTTCCATTGTACTCCACGAACGAATCATGAACAATGGATCCTTGAAGTGGATCAAATGGACCACACGGTCATACAAAGAGTATCTTCAGCCGGTTTTTTAATCCTTCTTTGTACGATTCAAATGGATGGCACGGCAATAGAACGGTAAAATAATTAATTTACAAAAATGCCTTACATCGATCCTAAATGTTTGGATTGATTGACATCTTTTATATTCAATCCAAATCTAGGGTGGACGAGGAGGCCCGGACGTTCATCTTGTTGGATCTGATTAAACTGGTCTAGTCAGATCTTACATATATTCGTCCACATCCGTTCTTCAGATCATACCGTAGTTGTTCCATTTTACTCCACTCCGCTTCGCTCCCAAGCTCGCGCCAGGCATCGGCGAGGCTGAGTCGCAAGCCGTGGCACCATTAGGGGTGGCTGGAAACCCCAAGTACGGCATCCGTGTCGTGGCGGAGCTGTCGGGCTCGGACGATGATGAATCCGTCGTTGAGCCCACATAGACCGGCGACGTGCAGTCCATGGCCTCCAATAAGGAAAAGTCGAGCATGGAGACGACGAAGTCTTGATTATTTTCGTGAGCCGGTAGGTGTTTCATGTCCTACTCTACCTCGCCTATGACCGGACTTCACTTCTGGGGTTTCGGCCGACCATCATACATAAACACGGTGATGGAGTCGAAGAGCGCCGCCCGTTGCATTCAATGGTGTGGATTTGAGGTTTTATAATTGTATTCGGTTATGGAAACCTAAAATACTCCTATAAAACTAGATCGTCACTATCCGCGAACGCGGTCGAGCGTGTCCACGCACTACCGGATGGAGAAGTTGTATGAGCTGCACGCCCTTGAGTTTGTGCTATCCCACTGAGTTACATGGAACGCTCGACTGGTGCATTCCGCTGGCGACCCGCATTATCCCCGATCCTCGTATCACGACGCGGTGCTCACACTCACTCTCGGGCCTCCACGCGCATTCTTCCTTCCGCTTGGCCATCACCACACACACGCCCGGAGCCCCCGTCGCTCTCGCCGTTCCCGACCTAGGACTCGTCCCTTCACCTTCTTCCAGAAGAAAAGTACCCGCACCCGCACCCGCGACGCTGTTTTAAACTTATTACCCTCCTTTTCTGCCGCTGTCGGCGACGTTCGGCAGCTGGGCGGCGGCGTGACTTCCACGTCGGCCGTTACGCAGGGTCGTCGACGTGCCGCTGCGACGGGGACGCGCTCCTCCGCCGGCCGTCCACGCCAGCGAACGAACGAACGTATATCTCGCTGGATCGCTTCGTGGATTAGCTGTAGATTTAGTAGCCAGCGGTGACCGGGAGTGGCGAACGTGTCCGGCCGGGGTCAAACGACGCCGCTGCTGCCGCCACGAGGCCCATTCTCCTCCACAGCCAGCCTCGCGTCAGTCAGGATCGGATCGAGTCCAAATAACATTATAATTTAGCCTCCATTTCTTTTACTGCCCAGGCCGGTGTGCGCGGCTGATGCTTAATCAAACCTCGTAATTAACAATATGAAGCTTTACGCCATGTGTTGGATGACCGACCGGCCCGGCAGCGAACTTTTGGGAGGGTAATTTATGATGGTATTGTATTGCCGATTCCTCCGTGGAAAATTGACTGCCGATGTTCGTACGTACGTGCAGGTGGTTTAGTTTGGCCGGAGAGCTAGCCAGCGCTATCTGCCGTGCGCCATGGGTTCATGCAGTACGGAATCCGGCTCCGGCGACTGTCATTAATCCCGGCCAGCTACCTCTGACGTACGTGAATGTGCCCGGCCCGGCCGTTGTCCGTCGCCTTCTTTCGTTGCTATCGGTCTCGGCTTGCCACTTCCGATCAGGCAAGTATAGCGGATGCCAATCTGAGAATGAGATACCACTACCCATTTCTGTGCATGGGCAGGCGCTCACGCGATTCTTGTTGGCCATCCGGTCATATGCCGTCGGAACCATATTTGCAAGTGCGTACAAATGGTGATATTTGCCTGAACGCGAGCTTCGTGAGCGAACCAACTCGCTAGATGTTAGGTTTCCTTCCCATGTAGCCACCGCCTTCCAAACAGCCTAGATCTGTCTCTCGTCGGCACCGTCACCGTCACCGATCCACCTCGGTTTCGATGGCTTTAGGATCACGGTGACACAATGGATGGCGATCCTTGCCAACGGGAGCGCTCCGCTTGTTGATGTTCTTTCGAATTTTGTTAGGGTTTATGTTTTTTTTTCGGAAAACGAGAAGGCGACAACTTCCTGGAGATGGAATAAGGTTCTTTTCATCTAACCCCCATTTTGATGGTGTGTGTACAATCTTCAATGGGCGTGTGAAGATGTGTTTTTGGTGGATCTATCCTTGACAAATTTGTTCGAATTTGGTCCTAGTACATTTACGTTTGTGTGTTTCAGGTTGGATCCTTTCAATCAGTGGTGGAGCCACTCATTGGCTGTGTAGTCAACAGACTACACAATTTTTTGACAAAAACTTTTTATTTAGGATAAAAATCAAATAAAAAATACAAAATTTGTCTAGATCTGTCTCTCGTCGGCACCGTCACCGATCCACCTCGGTTTCGATGGCTTTAGGATCATGGTGACACAGTGGATGGCGATCTTTGCCAACGGGAGCGCTCCGCTTGTTGATGTTCTTTCGAATTTTGTTAGGGCTTATGTTTTTTTTTCTGGAAAGCAAGAAGGCGACAACTTTTTGAAGATGGAATAAATTTCTTTTCATCTAACCCCCATTTTGAAGATGTGTACCATCTTTAATGGGTGTGTGAACGCGTGTTTTTGATGGATCTATATTTGACGGATTTGTTCAGATTTGGTCGTAGTACATTTACGTTTGTGTGTTTTAGATTGGGTCATTTCGATCTACTTCAACGGCGGCGGTTGTTGTTCTGGTGCGCTGGAACTATGATATCTTACCATGACGAGTTTTCGACTGTCTACTACAATAAATTTTGCTCGGCTCCGGCAAGAGAGGAACGATGATTGCGATGCACATCCGGCTTGCTTGAGTGCTTGTAGTCGGCGCTAAGTGGTATACGGATTTTGATATGATTTTTATTTTTTTCTGATATATGTTGTACTATCATCATTGAAGATTAATAGATTGAAAATTTTCAAAAAAAAAAAACCCAAACTCGATAGCTAGTGGACGATTGACGATGCGAAAAATGTGATATCACGATCGGCCCAGCTATCTGCAGAAAGAAGATAACCGAATTGTCTATGCCGTTAGTCTTGTAGACAAGTCTAATTATAGGCAGAGTTGGATTTTCTTCTAACAGAAAGATACACACATAATACACATGTTATAACTTGCAACAGGAATTAACACTAGGGTGTGTGAATAGTATGCCGTTGGTGTCCTTTATCATGCAAACGTCGCAAAATTGTCAAAAATGTGCACCAACCGTCTGGAAGATTCTAGTAAACCATAAACTTTACCAGACTATGAACTACTCTACCCGCAAAGAAAAAACTATGAACTACTCCATTTTTATACGTACTAGTGTCATTTAGGAGGAGTAGTAATTATGATTTATCAGCAATAGTAATGTGATTACCTCTGCTTCCAAAGTTGTTACGGAGTACAGTCGTGCATTAAAAGAAGAAGCTGATACTCCTACTCCGCTTGCCGCTTTTATCAGGCAAGTGTACAACGACTGCCAATCTGATACTCCTATATAGGAGTATATTGCTATCCGTTTTGGTGTGTGCATCTTTGCTCACATCAATTTTATTGGCTATCCTGTCATGCCTTTGGAACCACATTTAGGAGTCGTTTGTAGCCGAGGACATGAAAATGTGTGTACAAAAATGCTGTCAGTAACGTGAACCGTCCTGATCAAACCAACTCGCTAGAAGACGATGCAAGAACCTGATATCACCATCGACCTAGCTGGCTCCAAAAAGAAAGTAAGAAATTTGTCATGACGTTAAGACATCTCTAGCCGGTCTAAAAAACACTTTTAAAAAGGAAGAAGAAAAAAACAGTTTTCTTCCACTAAATGGCATCTAATTGAACCCTTGAAATGATTAGTGAAGTATATAACTTTTACTTTGATGATCGCAACCATTAAATATACTCGATCAATCGACTGTGAAATAAAATTCTTTTTTCACTCCTCACCCGGCAGCAACCTTCACACCGGCACGACATCCACTCTATTGGCCATCACGCGCCTAGGTTGCCCTCCCCCAGCCCATCGACCGGGCTCAGCTCTCGCCTAACAACTCATCGATGAGCCGTTGTCGGTTATCAAGTGTGATAGTTGTCCGCAACTCGTGGTCCGACTCGTCTCGACCACTCTGGATCATCCCGAATGGATGTTTTACAAATGCGAAATGAACAAAGTGAGTGCTATTTCATATAGTTCTCATTCAAATCATGGAAATTGAAAACTCATTTTGTGCTTTCTAAATTTTTGTGTACTCCCTCCGATCCATATTAATGTACTTAAGTTTGTCTAGATACACATGCATCTAGTCTAAATACTTAACTAGATACATATGAATCTATACAAAGTTGAGTACATTAATATGGGTCGGAGGTAATAGAATGGATGTCAATTTTGATATTGGGAAGAAGAATACATTGATCTATTGATATCGAGATTTCTTTTAAACTTTGATGCACTAGTAGTTAGAGATGAGACTGGAGAGGATGCATCATTCAAGTTTAACGATGTCAAGAAAAAAAGTGTACAAGCTTAAAAAAACCAATAGAGAAATACAACAATGTAAGCAATGAAGAGATGATTAAAGCAGTGATCGAATTAGTAGGAGCACTTAAAATGATGTTTTTATTAAAACTAGATGATAACCCGCACGATTGCTACGAAAATCGGTTGCCGTATATTTAATGAAATTTGATTATGTGACTTCTAAATATCTATTACATACTGAAAGCAAAATACGTAAGAAAATAAAAAAAATGCTAGAAAATCCGACGTTAATCAGAAACATCTGGCCGTTGGTTAGATAGATTAGAATTTTGTAGCCATTGGATTTAACTGAAAGAATATTACCCACTATTGCCATTGTAAAACATGTCAACGAATTACAACCAAGGGATCTTCCTAATCTAATTTCCCCCAACGGACTGTTTCAAAGAAAAAGAAAAAAATCCGAATGGACGTCCTAGTCCAACCTCAAATTACAACCAGGAGATCGCCATAATCCTATCTCCCCAATCTGAGCGTCCTATTCCACCGCACCACTCTAATCCAGGTCGTCTCCTACACGTTGATGTACCGTCCAACTCTCCTATCTCTCTCCAGGTCGCGACCTATCACTTCAATGGCTGGGCGATCTAGGGAAAGGTTTCAAACTACAACTCCAGTTCATAATCGATACGCGGAGCAAACTACGGTACATGTTTGCTCCATGGAGGCCTTCCGCTTCTGCTACGTTTTTGAACCACAGGTGGTTCGGGCATGGAGTACATAAACTGAAAAGTCGTCAATTTTTGGGATAATTGAGCAGTTATATTGTCAGCGGAGCAGCAAAAAATTTGCATGGAGAAGGTCTGGTCCGGACTGCTGCCGGCAGACTGTAAAACTTACTAATTGTGAGTAATATCGAAGGATATTCCATCATTAATCTACAAATTTTGGTGGAGAGAGATACTAGGTGGCCAATTCCCTTCTTCTGTTTATTCTCTCCTCAGTGGACTTTTTGATTTTGAGGTGGAAGGCTCGAAACTTTCAGTTGAAAGGCTGAATACGTACATGTTAGCAGATTCACATATTACACCTTCAGTTTAAGTCCCCTTGGGTTAGTTCCTTCTATATCATCCAATATATGCATGTCAGACCTAACTGATGCATTTTATAGGAGCAAAAGGTTTCAATTTTTGCATGCGCCGCTCCCACTTAGCTTTAGTTCTCCCAATGGTATCTATAAAATTGAATGATTTATATGATTGTATCATTATCAGTCTGATGAAGTTTTCTATAGTTTGTCGCCGAGAGTAGATGATGTGCTCGAGACCTATTTCATTAGCACCTCCATATCTCTTGAAGAAAGTACATATTCAAAGTTTCAGACCTGAAGATATTGGAACAAAATTATCATGTCTTCTTTTAAACGAAGGGTTGTGTAAGCTTTTAAAGAGTTTTTCATATTATCTATGTGATTGTTAAGAGTTGGATTCAGATTTTTTAATATTATCTGAGTAGTTAGTGCAAAGCTTCCGTTTACATTATTTGATTAAATGATCTATTTTTGTGATTGATTTTAAAAGAGGATACAAATAGATATATATAGTTAAAACTTCATTCTACATAAAAAATATTTATCACCATACCAATTTTCTTGAGTGTATTGGAGAATAATGCAGGCTTTTTGGTCCATCACGTAGGCCATTTGCAGTTTAGGACTAGACTTCTACATTGTGTAATTGCAGCTTGCATAGAATGTTCTGGTGGAAAACATTATATGTCTTGTGTGGTTTACAAACGGTTACTCTCTTTTTCAAGTAGTACCCAAAGGATATGGGAGAATATTTATTACTTTTAAGTCATCTTTGTTAACGAAATAAAATAGGGCACTACATCAATAGACGTAAGAAATTACATTGTACTTTCTGTAATACTAGATGATACCTACCGCGTTGCTGCGGAAACTGTTAGGAATTTGATGTTTTAAAACATGTGAAAAATTATGAAACATAGTTTAATTTGATTATATTTTTTTGAAAGAAATATTATTTAACATAAAAATCTAAGTAAATTTGATGAAAATCCAAAAATGAGTTTGATTTTTTTAGTTAATTTAGTTACTTTACAATATACAGAGAAATAAAATGTGATGTAACTCATAATTTGTTTTTTTTAAAGTGCTTATAAATTATGAAGTTGGTGCATAATTATTTTATTGTTTATTTATAATAGGTTGCATGCACCTGCATTGTTAATAGAAGCATGTGCATGAAGAGTTAGTGGAAGAGTTTTTATATGGTAGACCTACTTGATGATGTGGATAGCTTGCATGTCAAGATAAATAGGTTAGTGAGGATGAACTATTTAGATATTATAGATTAGTTTCGAAACTAATATCAATAGACGGGGAACTGAACGGTGATGTCCACTTTTCATCTTTTCATCGACGGCTTGATGCACTGGATCGTGTGTAAATCGTGTGGAATGTGTTCCGTGTGTAGCAGCGCTCTATTAGTTTCTATGAGACACAAAATTTCATTCCTTCAACACACTAGATGTTGCCCTCGCATTTGCGAGGGCCACTTTGCTAGTTTAGATTAATAACACATGAACCAAAATTTTGAAATACATGCAACTTAGTATAGATTTTGTATAGTTATAACATATTTATTGAATATAAGTATGGTAATAGAATCAAAAATATTTTTCCATGCATGGTTGCATGCGGTGGTGGGTCTTGTGTCATGCATAGTTGCATGTTGAGATGGGTCTTATCCCACCCATAATTATGCGATGATTCGGTATGCTTGCATGTCAGAAAAAATAAGATAGTGACTCATGCATAGTTGCATGTTGAGGTGGGTCTTAACCCATCCACAATAGTGTGATGATATGACATGCTTGCATGTGAAGCGAAACAAGATAATGACTCATGCATAGTTGCATGTTGAGGTGGGTGTTATCTCATTCATAATAGTGTGATGATATGACATGCTTGCATGTGAAGCCAAATAAGATAGTAGAGATAAATTATTTAGGTATTCTAGATGTGTATTTTTTTTGTGACATTCTTTGAATCAACTTTCGTAGCGAAGAAGTGATATAGATATGTAATTAAGGGGAGTTCAAATTAATAATTTAGTTATGAAGTTTAATGTTCCAAAAACAAGTGAAATTGGGTAAAAAAATAGAGTTAATTATAAAAGTTTGGTTAAAGACTGTTTTTTGAGAAGCAAATATGCTTCAAGTATAAAGGATACTCCATCATATGCACATCTAAATTATTGAAGATCGATTAGAAAAGCCTTTAGGTTTATGGTTTGAGAAGCATGGCATTAGACGGAGTCCTTTTGTCTAGCAAAGGAAAACATACACACACATGTTAAATGCTACAAAAGGAATCAACACTTGGGTGTGTGTGCGAGAATAGTATGCAGTTCGTGTCCTTTATCAAGCAACGTCACCAAAGTTGTCAAAAATGTACACGAACCATCTGGGATATCGATCCTAGTGCTGTTAGCTAGTACGTATAACATACTATGAACTAACTTTTCAATGCCATTTAGGACTATTCGTTATTATTTGCCTGTACTTTCTTCCTTTGGGTTTATATAGGGCTCAACTCATAATCTTCAGATTCTGGTTTTAAAAGGCTTGTTTTGAGATCCTCTTTGTCGATCGAAGCGCTGAGGTCTTTTCGATTGCTATAAGTAATGTGATTATGTCAACTTGTATGATTTACAGTTAATAATGTAACTTCCGAAGCTGATAAAGTCGTGCATTAAAAAAAGAAGAAGTTGATATAGTCGTGACACTGATGAAATCGATGAGAAATCCACGGACCTGATCTGCAGGCGCTAGCTTGGTTAGACAATTTCCAACCCCATAACCATAACCCGGCCTGCAGCAGACGCATTGATCGGGCAAGCCAATGGACACGATCCGATCAACGATGATCCGTCCATCTAGCACGACGTTTTCCTTTCCTTCAAACAATCTCCCCCATAAAATACCCTCAAAATAATACAGCAGATGAATGAGATGAGACGGACGGGTAAGCCTGGCGTCACGGTCCACCAAAGTCTGGAGGATTCCCTCCAAGCTTCTTCCAATCCCTTGGAAATACTAATATATTCCTATCTCACAACTCAACGCGCCAAACACGTCCCGCTCGTATATATACCTGCCGAATTCCCATTTCCATTTCTCCAACTCATCATCTCCATCTCCGCACTCCACCCTCCATCCATCCACCTCAACTCCATTCGTAGAATTCAACTCCAGCCAGCCTTCACGCATCCTTTGCCTTCCTTCTGGTTGCCGCAAATGGCCAACGCCGACTCGCCGCCCGCCCTGCCCGACGCCGAGGTCCTCCGCTCGCTCCACCGCCTGGCGCGGGACCTGGCCGCCGCCGAGCCCCCCGCCCCCTTCCTCAGAGCCGTCTTCGCCTCCGTGTCCCGCCGCGCGCGCCTCCTCGTCGCCGTCTTCGACGACCTGCTCCTCCTCCAAAGCGCCGACGCCTGGATGCCGCGGTCGGCCTCGCTCTGCCTCCGCGAGGTCCTCCTCGTGCTCCAGCGCTTCAAGGCCGTCGTCGCCGACTGCTCTGCCCGCAGCCGCATGCGCCTCCTGCTCCAGTCCGACGAGGTCGCCGCCCGCGTCCGCGAGCTGCAGCACGACCTCGCCACGCTCCTCGATATTCTGCCCGTCGCGGAGCTCGGCCTCGCCGACGACGTGGCGGACCTGCTGACCCTCGCGTCCAGCCAGTGCCGCCGCCCCGCGCCCGAGGTCGCCGCCGAGCGCCAGCTCAAGGCCGGCGTGCTCGCGCTCATCCACGAGGTGGAGCGCGAGATCGTGCCCGAGCGGGAGCGCCTCGAGGCCATCCTCGAGGACGTGGCCATTAACGACCCCGCCGGCTGCAGCCAGGAGATCGAGATCTTGGAGCGCGAGATCGGGGAGCGGGTCGCGGAGCGCTGGACTTCCGCCATGATCGCGCTCGTTGGCCTGCTCCGGTACGCCAAGTGCGTCCTCTTCAGCGCCGCCACGCCCCGGCCGCTGGACTCCAAGGCGGATGCCGACGACGATGACGCCGAAGCCGAGCCTCCGGCGCCGCCGCCGGACTTCCGCTGCCCCATCTCTCTTGACCTGATGCGGGACCCAGTTGTGTCCTCCAGCGGCCAGACGTACGACCGCGAGTCTATTACCAGGTGGTTTGGCGCCGGCAAGTCGACGTGCCCCAAGACCGGCCAGGTGCTCACTAATCTGGAGCTCGTGCCCAACAAGGCGCTCAAGAACTTGATCTCGCGGTGGTGCCGGGAGAACGGCGTCGCCATGGAAGGCTGCGAGCCTAGCAAGCCCGAGCCGGCGCCGCCGGTGGCCGCAAACAAGGCCGCCGTGGAGGCGGCGCGCATGACCGCGTCGTTCCTGGTGAAGAAGCTCTCGGCGTCCTTCTCCCCTGGGTCGGACAACCGCGTGGTCCACGAGATCCGGCTGCTCGCCAAGTCCGGCTCCGAGAGCCGCGCCTTCATCGGGGAGGCCGGCGCCGTCCCGCTCCTGGTGCCGCTGCTCAACTCCGAGGACGCCGCGCTGCAGCTCAACGCCGTGACGGCGCTGCTCAACCTGTCCATCCTGGACGCCAACAAGAAGCGCATCATGCACGCCGAGGGCGCCGTGGCGGCGCTCTGCAGCGTCATGGGCTCCGGCGCGACGTGGCGGGCGAAGGAGAACGCGGCGGCCACCGTGCTCAGCCTGTCGGCCGTCCACACCTACCGCCGGAGGCTCGGCCGGAACGCTCTCGTGGTGGAGAAGGTGGTGCTCCTGGTGCGCACGGGGCCGCCGAGCACCAAGAAGGACGCGCTGGCGGCGCTGCTGTGCCTGTCCGCGGAGAGGGAGAACGTGGGGAAGCTGGTTGGAGCAGGCGCCGCGGAGGCGGCGCTGTCGGCGGTGGGCGAGGAGGAGACGGCCGCGGCGGTGGTGGCGTCGCTGGCGAAGCGCGGCGGGGCGGAGGCGATCGTGGGCATCGAGGGCGCCGTGGCGAAGCTGGTGGCGGAGATGCGGCGCGGCACGGATTGGTCGAGGGAGTGCGCGGCGGCGGCGCTAGTGCTGCTGTGCCGGCGCGCGGGTGCGGCGGCGGCGTCGCAGGTGCTGGCCATCTCCGGCGTGGAGTGGGCGATATGGGAGCTCATGGGCAGCGGGTCGGAGCGGGCGCGCCGCAAGGCGGCGTCCCTCGGCCGGACGTGCCGGCGCTGGGCGGCCGCCAACGCGGCGCAGAACGCGGAATTGTCCACCGCCGTCTCGCCGACGACCGTGGCGGCGTCGTGAAGTCTTCTTTCAAATTGATTGATCCGTAGGAACAGCTGAAAAAACTCAGCAAAAAAGAAGAAGTTAGAAAATTGTTGTACTGTACAAAATCAAAATTGATTTGTTTGTTGATTGCCTTGTAATTCTAGGCTGTAGTAGTAGTAGTGCGATTGTTTAGTCCCCTTAATTAATTTGGGACGCAGATAGACACAAGAGTAATTGAATCAACTGTGCATAGTACATACAGAGACATTCGTTGCTTCTTCTATCTTTGTTGCTTGTTGTTAAACACTTGTTGAATACTCCCTCCGTAAACTAATATAAGATGTTTTAGATCACTAGTTTTGTTATCTAAAACATCTTATATTAATTTACAGAGGGAGTAAGTACGTATAAAATGAAAGAAAATATTAGTAGTAGTAATTTGAATCTTGCTCATTCAAAATGTTTTCTTCCCCATTGAACAAGTAGTCGAGTTGCAATTATCTGGTAGTAGTTGATGATGGGAGGGAGCAACAAACTAGTGGACGCGGCATCACGGCGCCCGTGATTAGTGGTTGCCGCCGGGGACCGGAGGGAATGGCCAGCCTTTCGTTGCTTCACAGCCGTCCGTCTGTTGGTCCGTCGGCAAGCAACGAATAAGTCGCGCGGCTGGCAATGGAAATGCTCAGCAAAGCCGATCAATAATCCAGCTATGCCTTCACCGGCTTTCCGGCAGAAAGGGCGGCGCTGCCAGCCGGCGTCCAGGCCAGGCCACATGGTTGAGCATTGACAATCTGCTGGGTTCCTTTCTTCTATTCTAGTGGAGATGCATTCCAGCTCCAGGGTGGTCACATGGGATTAATGAATTTGACAAGTATGCTCTACTGCCTGCCTGATGCTTCTTCAGTGCACACTGGACAGTGGTTCCTAATCGGCGGCCTCACGTTGCTTCCTCTGGAACGGCGAAGCGTACGCATCTGGAGGTGCCGCCGGTAGGCCTTGTTTTTCCGCCGCCTACTTCTTCCTCTTCTTCCGTGCCCTGGACCAGTTCTTGAGTGAATTTAAAATGTGCCCGATGGTAGTACGTATTACTAAAATAGTAAACGGAGCTCTTGAAAAGTCAAGGATGTACCGTCAGCACCATATGAAGCAATCTAAGCACGCCACTTGGCTGATTAATCTGCTGCCATGGCCGGCGAGCTTTGCATGCAGCGCCTGCAATGCATCCCGTCGACAAGGACTGCCCCTACGACGATCCGGCGACTTGGCAGAGGAGGGGTGGGTAACAGTCGCTAATTGCATGCGTGGACCAGAGGGCACCACATTACATGTTTTGTTTTTGTTTTTTTAACAAACACAATTGTGAATTGTCAGCTCATGCTGCTTTGCTTTGCTATAGATTAATTGACCAACCGAAGGAGATGAAGATGCTGGCTTCTACACAACGGAAGAAAGGAAGGATGGTAGAGTAATAAATAGGAAATAATTACCACAATTGGGGCTAGATTACGGAATAAACTACTACTACCACATTTCAAAGTTGAATCTTTGTAGTAACACGGTTTGCAAAAAAACCTAGTGATTCTCTGATCGGTTTTTAACCATGTTTACGACAGCTGGAGCCCACTCGTCAGTTTTGATATTTTTCATCCAAGTCCCTGCTATTAAAAAATATACACAATCAGGGTTAATAATAATAAAGCAGTCTTCATTGGTATGGAGGCAACTTGCACAGCCGATAAGGAAGTGGATCCCCCCAGTGAAAAAAAAAATCAAAATAAATGTGGATGCCACTGTATCTCGGAACAGAAGGCGGGGTGCAATCACAACAATTTCCAGGGATCAGCAGGGTGCATATATCAGAGCTTCAGCGCATGTTTTTCATGATCTAACAAATCCTGAAACTCCGGAAGTTCTGGTCTGTGCAGAGAAGCATTTGCTTTTGTGGATGACCTTTATATTACTTCGTTTAGGATTTCACATCGGAGAAGAGTACCTGGGAGCCAATAATGTTACCATTGAAGATATCAAGCACAAGATGCAAGCAAGAAGAGAAGCTAGAATGAAGTATGAGGCAAGGATCTCCAATTCTGAAGCACATAAAATTGCCAGGACTGCACTTACTCTTGAAGCAGAATTGCACATGTGGCTAATTAATCCCCCTGTTTTTGCTTGTATCCTTATATAATTGAACATGAGTGAGTAATAAAGCTGGCACAACCCCCTCAAAAAAAGAAGATCAAAACGTTCGTTGAGACCCCCTTCCCTGGTTGATGATGATGGTGAGATATTGGCGTCCATGGATATCGAGTCATGGCCATTACACGATGCAGAGGTTGAAAATTAGAAAGTTCTTGAACTAAGTTCAAGTAGTATTCTTCTCTAAAAAAAGGGTACTGTACTAGCGTAGTACATTATGAAGATACATCTGAAGCCAGGTTAGATCTCGCCGGAACAAGATCCATAAGTCTACACCATCGCTTCCTTCATCGCCAACAAATAAGCTACTGTATGTACTTATCACAGAAAATAAGTCAAAGAATAGCCCACAGTGGAAAAAAACATAACCATGCGAACTAAAATATCTTCATCGTCAAGTTTTCGTACTGGTTCCGAAAACCACGACGTCGTCCGGCACGACGGGCAGGTGCGGCTCCTCTTCTTCCACTCGTCGAGGCAGCCGGCGTGGAAGACGTGGCCGCAGCTCATCAGCCGCCGCAACTCCTCTTCCTCCTGTGTCGTCTCCTCCATGCAGATGGCCACTCGCAGCGACCGCCACATGTCGCCGTCGGCGTCCGGCATCTGCTCCAGGCAGATGCAGCATCTGTCGCCTCCGGTGGCCGTGCCGTCGCCTTCTTCCTCGCTGATGAGGCCCTGTTCCTCGTCGTTGCGGCTAGAGCCTTCTCCGTCGTCGTTGGAGGGGGAGGGGTCCGAGCTTTTGTTTCTGCATCTTTTGATGATGATGTAGAGGAGGCGGCAGGCGAAGGCGACGGACAGGAGTGAGCTTGTAGAGGATATGATCACGACCATCGGCGGCAGATCCATCTTGCTCGTACACCCCACAAAAAAACACAAGGGAAAGTCGACGGAATTGTAAAAATCTTCTTGTGCTTTTATTATTATTATTATTATTATTATTATTATTATTATTATTATTTCGAATCTATCAAACGCAGATACGCTGTTTGTTGTGTTTTGGAAGTGTTTATTGTAGAAACCTAATCGGCTTAGCTCTCTTGATCGGATAGAACTCTCGTTGAAAGAATTGAGCATGTCGTGAAGTAGAAGGACTGTGTCCTCGCGAAACATGAAACATACCATACCCGCCCCACCAGTTTTAGTTTCTTATTCCTTCACTTCGCCACGATGATAAGCTTTAGACGTCCTTTGTTGATAGGATAGGATTATCATAGGTATAGGAAATTTGTAGAAAATGAGATGACATGTATTTCCAATCCTATGAGTAAGGATAAGAAAAAAAGATGTCATTTCATTCACACCAAAAGAATTTTTTCATTGAGTCTAGGCTCATTTTTATTTTTCTTTGAAATGTGAAGGATATGAACCAATCCTATGTAGGAATAGGAATCCATTCCTATGAACCAAAGGGCTCTAAAGGAAAAAAATCCTATAAGAATCCTATCCTACAAAATTCCTATGATATTCCCCCAAACTAAGGGCTTGTTTGATTCATAGGAATTTCATAGGATTTTTGTAGGATTTTATCCTATAGGATTTTTTTCCTATTTTACTCATTTGATTCATAGGAATTGTTCCTATAGGAATTTTTCCCATAGGAATTTTTGTACTACTTCCTATAGTAATCCTAACATTCACTCCAACCTCTTTCTACAATTCCTTTGATGGAATCAAACAAACTTTGGTGCAAGCAAAATCCTATAGGATTGGAGTGGGCATGCCATTGCAATCCTATGATTTTTTTATTCCTATGATTTTCCTACCCTATGAGGCCTCCTTTGGTTCATAGGATAGGATTATCATAGGAATAGGAAATTTGTAGGATTGAGATGACATGTATCTCCAATCCTATGAGTAGGGATAGGAAAAAGATGTCATTTGGTTCACACCAAAGGAAATTTTCCATTGAGTCTAGACTCATTTTTATTTTCCTTTGAAATGTGAAGGATAGGAACCAATCCTATGTAAGAATAGGATCCATTCCTAAGAACCAAAGGGCTCTAAAGGAAAAATTCCTATAAGAATCCTATCCTACAAAATTCCTGTGATATTCCTCCAAACCAAAGGAAGCCTGAATCAAACAAGCCCTAAAGGGAGCCTTAAGTTTCTGTTGAATAGAGGCTGGTTCACATGCCAAGCAACAATGGGCGCGAATACGGCGTATGCAATTGCGGACAACAACTTTTCTCGATAGGTCACGCGTAGCGACAGCGTAACCGGCCATTACGAATAGCAACTCTTCTCATGGAGGGTTGCGCGTTGGTTGACTACGATTTGCAAACTTTATGCTACGACAAAAGGCTCAAGCGGGTCACCTACGTGGGCAATCCCTTCATGCTTCTATCTTGTGGTGGAAGAGGGATGCCCACAAAACGGCGGTCATGCATGAACGGCTGCTGGTTTGTCGGGATGCCCGTGCGTTGCAACGGGAGAAAAAAACATTTTTCTAATAAAATACCTATGATATACACGTAAAATTAATTTTGTAAATTTTTAAAAGAAGCAAACGCATTTAAAATAACATAAAAAATCAAAACGTAAGAACATTTTTCGTGAGTTAACTACATGTATGGTTCTGAAATGAATGACACAGAAAATTAAATTCTTGTGAACATTTTAATCAAAATATAGATTGCATATAACAACAAGAGAAAATTTTAATTTTGATAAAATACCTATGATGTACACGTAAAATTAACTTTATATATTTAAAAGAGGCGCAAACGCATTTAAAATAAAATTTAAAACTTGTGAACACTTTTCATGAGTTTTATTTTGTTACACTTTTTCATTAATTAGCTACATGTAGGATTTTGGAATGAATGACACAAAAAATTAAAATTGTGTGAACATTTTATTTGTGATATATCGAGCAATATTATTTAATAAAAATAAGTCTTGCTTAAAACAATGGGAGAAAAATGTAAGCTTATGATAAAATACCTATGATGTACACGTAAAATTAACTTAATACTTTAAAAAGGCGCAAACTCATTTAAAACTTGTGAAATAAATTCATGATTTTTTTGTGGGTACACTTTTTCATTAGTGAGGTACATGTAGGATTTTGAAATGCATAAAACAAAAAATTAAAATTGTGTGCACATTTATTTTGTGATATTTGGAAAAATATTATTTAATAAAAGTAAATATTGCTTAAAACAACGGGGGAAAATTTTAAGCTTATGATAAAATATCTATGATCTACGTAAAATTAACTTTATATATTTTGAAAAGGCGCAGACGCATTTACAACAAAAATTTAAAATGTGTGAACACTTTTCGTGATTTTTTTGTGGGTACACTTTTTCATTAGTTAGCTACATGTAGGATTTTGAAATGAATGACACAACAAAATTAAATTTTATGAACATTTGTTTTTGTGATATTTTGAGAAATTTTATTTAATAAATATAAGATTGCTTAAAACAATCGGATAAAAATTTAAACTGATGATAAAATACTTATGATGTACGTAAAATTAACTTTAAATATTTTTAAAAGGCACAAATGCATTTAAAACAAAAATTTAAAACTTGCGAATACTTTTGTCATTTTTTTCTGGGTACACTTTTCATTAGTGAGCTGCATGTAGGATTTCGAAAGGAATGACACCAAATTTTTTTTGTGTGAACATTTGTTTTGTGATATTTGGAGAAATATTATTTAATAAAAATTAAGATTGCTTAAAACAACGGGATAACATTTAAACTTATGATAAAATACCTATGATGTACGTCAAATTAACTTTATCTATTTTAAAAAGGCGCAAACGCATTTGAAACAAAAACTTAAAATGTGTGAACACTTTTTGGATTTTTTATGTGGGTACACTTTTTCATTAGTTAGCTACATGTAGAATTCTGGAATGAATGACATAAATTTTTTAAATTCTGTGAACATTTGTTTTGTGATATTTGGAGAAATATTATTTACTAAAAATAAAGATTTCATAGCTACATGTAGGATTTTAAAATGAATGACACAACAAAATTAAATTCTATGAACATTTGTTTTTGTGATATTTTGAGAAATATTACATAATAAATATAAGATTGCTTAAAACAACGGGATAAAAATTTAAACTGATGATAAAGTACCTATGATGTACGTAAAATTAACTTTAAATATTTTTAAAAGGCGCAAATGCATTTAAAACAAAAATTTAAAACTTGCGAAAACTTTTCGTCATTTTTTTTCTTGGTACACTTTTCATTACTGAGCTGCATGTAGGATTTCGAAAGGAATGACACCAAAATTTTTGTGTGAACATTTGTTTTGTGATATTTGGAGAAATATTATTTAGTAAAAATTAAGATTGCTTAAAACAACGGGATAAAATTTAAGCTTATGATAAAATACCCATGATGTATGTAAAATTAACTTTATCTATTTTAAAAAGGCGCAGACGCATTTGAAACAAAAAATTAAAATGTGTGAACACTTTTTGGGATTTTTTTTGTGGGTGCACTTTTTCATTAGTTAGCTACATGTAGAATTCTGGGAGGAATGACATATTTTTTTTAATTCTATGAATATTTGTTTTGTGATATTTGGAGAAATATTATTTAATAAAAATAAAGATTTCAGCGCTGCGTCCTAAGCAAAAGAGGCACAACAAAGCCGAACTAACATGTAGCGGAAAGTGTGGTTTATTTGCCTCTGTGCGATTTTTTGGCCCAGCAAAACAGGCCCAACAAGCCTAACGAGCAGCGAATTGCTTTCTTTTTTTTCTGGAATTTCTGGACTGCGGGTTGATTCGTTAAAAAGGGAGGGGCTTTTTTGAAAAATTATAAAAACGGACTAATAAAAGCCACCTCCTTTATTATTAGGTATAGACTAGGAAATATGCCCGTGCGTTGCAACGGGAGAAAAATAATATGAAGTGACGTTTGGGATCTATAATATTAGACGTGTCGGGGCCATCAAATGAGATGCATGATGATTGACCTTTCCGTGGTTCACCAACGAATTGTTTGTCGTCGTCGCTCCTTCTATACTCCATAAGTGCCCATATCAGGATGTCTTGAGCTTTGCCTCTGAGGAATAAAATATGAAGCACAACCCTTTTATTGTATAATGTCGCTACGAAAGAGTTACAACATACTCATGATGTCTCAGAGCGGAGTGGTGATGGAGTTATCATCATTGGTAGCCTCGTGAACCATCGATCGGTTCTACACTAAGAAAAACATGTAACATGTCCATGATGTCTCGAGTAGAGTGGTGACAGAGTTATCGTCATGGGTAGCCTTGTCGACCATTGATCGGTCTGGCGGTTCGCCGGCAAGAAAGAGTTGCAGAATGTCCATGGTGTCCAAGTGCAAAGTGATGATCGATTTGTCATCATTGATGATCTGATCAAGTACCAACCACTTTGAAGATTTGTTAATCTTGAGTCGTCATACAATAGCGCTTCTTTCGCTCGGACGTCCTGCGCCATTCAGAATAAATGCACGCAAAAGTGTTTTGCAAGTGGTATGTAGTGTAATATTCCTAATGAATTCATCATGGAGTACTTCTTTCTATTTATCACCACCAATTCTTACAAGGATAATAGTAGAATGATCATGGACAAAACTTAAAAGAATAGCAATGGAGGAGAGAACTTAATTTTTTTATCGAGAATGCTATTGAACTCACCGAAGGGGATAGGAAATCAAACATATTTATAGGAACTTATATTATTGACATGTGGTATATATATCATATGTGCTCCTTTTTATTTACCACCACCATTCTTACGAGAGAACTTAAATTTTTTAATCGGTAATGCTATTCAACTGATATTCAACCGAAGGGGAATGAAAAATAAATATATTTCATGGCAATTATTTTGTCACAATGATGATAAATTTAGTTAGCAAACATGAAAAATCTTCACAAAAAAAAATCTTTTCTTATTTGCCCTCACCTCTCGGATTGATATAGTAATAAAAGAACAAAAAAGTGAAGATCAGATTTAGACTTGAAATCATAGTCATCGGACTCCACAGCGACGTTCGTAGAGTCCAACTTAACTGCAACTGCAAATATTCCAGCGTGTTGCGACGGTAATAAAATTATAGCTTTTAAATCAAACCACTAATAATATAATACATGTAACGACTATAGATGGCAGTGGCCTTTAAAATTATTGTCTTCTACAATGTGTGTGTGGGCTTCTCTACGGAGAAAATACCAATTATAAAACCTAACGACAATATCGTGAAGTAATAAATTATGATTATTAAACTAATAAATTTGGGATTTTATCTCTTTAGCTCAATGTCCATGTCTTGACAGAAAAAAAAAACACGAGGCTGCATCATACACGACACACACTTTGTATGTTTTGTGACACCTATACAATTTATGGTCAACAATTTATCCGGCGGATGTGATACATTATGGAAACTATAGACAATTGATCAGTGTTAGAGATTGCACGTGTTAGCTTTACGGAAATTATAGCAAATCGGACATCTAGCTAGAGATTGTACGTGTGTTTGCTTCATGAAATATGAAATCTCTACTATCTAAAAAAAGCCTAACGATTCCTCACGGTCCTCCATTGTGTTTTGCCATCTCTTTCGTCAACCAACCTAAGCCCACCCGTCAGACTAATTTTCTACTCCACCAATCAGCCATAATAAGCATGTACACACAGTTAGGAAACTATGCAAACATAATTAGGAAACCACACACGCACTATTAATTAATTGCCAACAGATTTCTTCACATTAGTAATATAATAGAGATAAACAATTATTTCATACCAAAATTCGCTACTATTTAAATACCATAAATATATAAATTGTGCTCCCGTTGCAATGCACGGGCATTGTCCTAGTATATAGAAAATTAGACATTGAGGTAAACATTTATCCATGTTGTAAATGAACTATTCCAATTAATATATTTTTAATTAAAGAAAGAACTAAAAAACGAATTAAAATCAGAAAAGCAGCCATGCCGGCGTCATGACCCACACGCAGCAAATCCCACAACAGCCCACACAGAATTCTTTTAATTACACAGCCAACTGGAGCTGATGTTTTAATCAGAGACAGCCCCCCTCCCTCCTCTTTCTTCATTTTCTGCAGCCCACAAGTCACGTTTAATTTGGCTATAGATGGCTACCTTTTATTTACGCCCACAAGTCACGTTTAGTTAGAGCCCACCTTTTTTTATTGCATCCATCCTTTCCTTTCCTTCTTTATTGTATACAACGACATCCCACAAATTCACGACTTATAAGGATCACCTTTTGCTTCTCTTTATTGCACGCTTCGTACAAATCACGGAAGTATATAAACAGGTAAAATTTACTTCAAAGAAGCAAGGTGGTACTATTTAATCTCTAAACGAACCATCTCTACAGCACACGAAGCCCATCACATCGGCTCGCACGCAACAAGTTTACGGCCCATAAACGTAGCCCAGTAGGTCCTGATGGCGAACCGTTTTTCTTTTTTTTTCCACTGTAAAGACATGAGCGTGGGCCTATTCTTTTTGCACATAACTGATGATTGGTGTGGTGGCTCGGTCGTGCTGTTCACGTTTGATTTATTTCCATGTTTGCGCGAATGGAGTTGGCAAAACGTTTTTTTTGCTAGAAATCCACAACGATTATACTAATATTTTGTGCCATGACGCATACAAAATAGCACAATTATTTGATTAATCCAACTCTCCCTAAATTCCAAAATGCATCTAAATCCCACATGGAAACCATGAAGATTTCATCAAGAAACAAAAATTAAAAACAACACTTTCAAATTAAAGCACATTAGCACTCTTGATTTCTGATCCACACACAGAACAAAAATTATGCAACGTACATTTATTTAGCAAATCTACGGAAGAAGAAAAAATGTAATGGAGCGCATTAGATAGATGGGTCTATGAGCAACACCTTAATCACACAACCATGCGTGCTATTGAAGAGCAGCAAGCTAGCGGTGCATGGTGCAGTACTGAACTTCAAATGATGTTTCTTGAAAGACTAATTCAGACAAATAAATTCAGTAAACCCAATGACAAACTGCAGGCAAGCGCCGGGACTGCGCCAACGTACTGCTTATCAACGCTGCACATGTGTGGCGTACTGCAAGCTGGGCTTGCACGCACGCATGCCATCAACCATGGAGAGGAACAACATGCCTCACCTGCAAGAAATTCCTGATGTACCTCACGCTTGCACCACACCGGACTGCACGGGCATCCTCACCCTTAAGATGCCGGAAAGGATCTGGCCAGGATCCGCGGAGTCCGGCCTCCGACGGCCTGCGGCATCGATCTAGCCGGAGCAGAGAGCGAGCGGGCGGTGCTTGCCTTGGGCCGTTGGGCAATGCTGGCCTGGGTATGCGATGTCAGGCTGCTCGGGGCGAAGCCAATTGGATAGACGCTGACAGCCGCGTGAAGTACATGGAGACAGAGCACCGAGATCCACGCCGTCCCCGACAGCAGTCGTGTTGTGAACCTGCGGGAACTGGACAGCGGTGGTCTTGGTGTGCCCGAGCGCAGGGATATCAGATGTGGAGAAGACGGACGCACGTCCCATCCTGGCGCCGGATCCGTCACCGGGGAGAGGTGCTGGCCGGTGGTTGCTTTGGATCTCGCTGGATCTTGGCGCCGCGATGGAGTTCGCCGGGGCGGGCTGCTCTGGTGGAAGGAGGCAGCGTGTGTTGCGGCGGCGTGGGTGAAGGCTGTGGGCGGCGGAGGAAGGTGGCTCGGGGTGAGGTTCTGCGGAGTGATGGGGTTGGCGGCGTGGCGGTGGGCGGTGGCGTGCCGGTCATGGCGGCGGAGATGGGGGAGGCGTGCGGGGCGTGCAGTGATTCCGGTGGAGCGGCGTGTGGCTTTTTCCCGTGTAAAAAATAAATTGTTTTTATTAACAGAAGCCATTGGACTGCGGGTTGATATAGTTAAAAGAGAGGGGTTTTTAGCAAAAATACAAAAACGGACTAAGAAATCTACCTCCCTTTATTATTAGGTATAGATTATCATAGGAATAGAAAATTTGTAGGAAATGAGATGACATGTATCTCCAATCCTATGAGTAAGGATAGGGAAAAAGATGTCATTTGGTTCACACCAAAAGAATTTTTCCATTGAGTCTAGACTCATCTTTATTTTCCTTTGAAATGTGAAGGATATGAACCAATCCATAGGAATCAATTCCTATGAACCAAAATGCTCTAAAGGAAAAAATTCCTATAAGTCCTACAAAATTGCTATGATAGTCCTCCAAACCAAAGGAAGCCTTAAGTTTCTGTTGAATAGAGGCTGGTTCACATGCCAAGCAACAATGGCCGCGAATACGGCGTATGCAATTGCGGACAACAACTTTTCTCGATAGGTCACGCATAGAGACAGCGTAACCGGCCATTACGAATAGCAACTCCTCTCATGGAGGGTTGCGCGCTGGTTAACTACGATTTGCAAACTTTATGCTACGACAAAAGGCTCAAGCGGGTCACATACGTGGGTAATCCCTTCATGCTTTTATCTTATGGTGGAAGAGGGATGCCCACAAAACTGCGCTCATGCATGAACGGCTGCTGGTTTGTTGGGATGCCCTTTTTCTTAGATTAACACATCTTCACTGTCAGCAACCCTCAAGATGGAACCCTAATCGGCTGAGCTTTCTTGATCGGATCAAACTCGTCAGAAAGAACTGGAAAGGAACGTCGTTCCTTTCATGGTGATGTTCTGCAGTAAGGCCTATCGGATTATGGATAAATAGTATGGGCTTTATTAGAGATAAGTAAGTATGTATCGACGACTATTTGTTGTGACACTTTTATCTTGCCTCAAGGATTTTCGTGCCGAGGCATTACTCGGCTGACGAAATATTGGTTCCAATAGGGGAGTTGTTTTTCCTCCTTTTTCTATGTGTTTCTGTGTTGGTTTTCTTGGGTTTTTTCCATGTTTTGAAGTAAAAAAATTGTGTTCCAGTCATTTATTTTCTGCCTTTTCATTTTTATTTACCAGTTTTAATTATTTTTGTGTGTTCACTATCAATGCTTTTCTTTTAAGTTTTGGGTTTATTTATAACCAGTTTTATTTTATTATTTTATTTACTTTCACTTTATCATTTTTTAACACATGTTTACTTTTTTGACACACATTATACATTTTTCGTATACGTCAGAAACAATTTTTATATATATTTTTATATTTATGATTACAATTGAAATTTTCACATATATGTTTTGATGTCTACTTTTTTCATACACATTACATGTTTTATATAAATCTGAAATATTTTTTCATACATACTTAGAATTAATCAAATGTATGATTAACATTTTTAAAATACATATTGAATATACTTTTGACTGATCAGAAACATCTTTTAACTACATGATATTTTTTTTGCCTTGTACAACAAGGCTTACACCACAAACATATTATTTAAACATGTGAAAATTTTAAAGAAAACTTAATGTACATTTTTGGAATTGCACAAAAGATTTTTTTTAACTATCCAATGTATTTACATTGTATAAACATTTTTGAAATGTCACAAATATATCTTTGAAACATGTGAACATTTTTTGAAACGTAACCAACGTTATTTTTTAATTATACACAATAATTTTAGTTAATAAAAGTATCATTTTTACATTGTATAAACATTAATTAAAAGTGTCACCAATGCTTTTTTGAAATGGGTGAATAATTTGTAGATGTCACAATTTTTAGTGCTATCAACATTTCTTATTGAAATTAAGATAACAATTTTTTTACACCGTGTTAACATTTTTAAAAGTCATGATTTAAATTTTTTTAAGTTAATTTAGGTTTGAAACATATGTATTTGTTTTTAATATAACCACAAGAAAGAAAACGGGAAAATGTGGATACACTATATTGTGCCGTGAGAATGTTGGTTGTGATGTAGGGTAAACCTAGACTCAAGTCATTTGAGGTAACATTGTAGGCAAGCGTTCCACACACCTTGCAGCAAGCGAGGTATAGGGGCTTCCCTTAACTAGTGTTCATTATTCTTTCTAAAAAAAACTTATGATTATTACCATCTCTCTTTTGGCTGATGACTACCGCGAAGTTGACGGTGCAAAGAGCCTTGTCGACGCAGCATAGCTGCGTGGTTAACGACGCAAGTTGTTGGCCGAGCTCCACGATGAGCGTCCACGTGCGGTAGATTTTTCCTTCGCTACTACTGCGGAAGATGAATTAGTCGTGCTCCCTGGATCCGCCAGCCCCGCCGTCGGCACTTCCTACGTTCGACTCTCCGTTTGCGTCACGTATGGTTTTTGTTCCAACATCAGACGCCATGGAATTTTTCGTCGGAGTTGAGTAGTGAACGCGGCGAAGATAAAAAAATTACGACGTCGAGGAGGGTAATGGATAAGAGACGGAAATACCGAGCGAGACGTAGATATAGCAGCCAAAAAGAAGTTTTGCGAGCCGTCCGTAAAAAATTTATGGGCGAAGAAAAATATGGTGATTAGAATCAGAAACTTCACCTGTCCACTAAAAAACCCACATATATATAATCCGACGATTTGATGGCGCATCTGATAGAGTTGGTCTAACCATGCCCCCGGATGATGAGCAATCTTCAAATCATCCAAAGAAATCGGAAACATCTACTGTACATGACTACACCACTGGCTCCTTGATAAAACTAACTGAGACAATAGTTGAGACAATAACAGAATATAAGCATGTAAAGTAAAACATCAGGATCGTCAAGTAATCCTCCTGGCATTGCCGTCCTCCGGCACGTCGGGCAGGTGAGCTTCCTCTTCAGCCACTTGTCGATGCAGCCGGCGTGGAAGACGTGGCCGCAGCGCAGCAGCCGTCGGCACGTCTTGTCCGCGTCCTCCGTCGTCTGCTGCATGCACAAGGCCACTCGCAGCCTCTGCCACACGCCGCCGCCGGCGGCCGTCATCTGCTCCAGGCATATGCAGCATCGGTCGCCTCCGCTACCCGCCGCGCCGTCGCTTTCTCCCTCGCTGATGAGGCCCTTCTCCACATCGTCGTTACAGTTAGGGTCGAGGTCGACGAGGCCCTGCTCCTCGTCGTTACAGTTAGAATCTTCACCGGCGGCCTCGGCCTCGGCGTACCAGCCGATGTCTTCGGACAAGAGCGAGGACGAGGACGAAGACGAGGACGAGGGCGAGGATGAGCTTTCGATGTTGTTTATTCCTCTTGAGATGGTTGAGATGATGATGTAGATGAGGCGGCAGCTGAAGGCGAAGCACCCGAGCGCGCTCGCATAGAATCCCAAGACGGTGATGAACTCGACGACAGGCGGCATTGGATCAGTTACGACCGCAGGGGAAGGTTGATTTTAAAATTTGCTTGAAAGAAGATCGATCTGTGCCTGTTTTTTTCTTATTAGAATTTCCGGCGACAAGGTGCTTCGTTTATGATTCAAGTGTTTAGAATCCTAATCGGTTTACCTTTCTTGATCGGATCCGAAATCGTTTGAAGGAACTTAGCCCGACGTCGAACAGAAGGACTGTTCAGTTTTTTTTTTGGCTGCCGCTAGGCGCCGGTCAACCGGCCCTGTCTCGGCCGGACACCGTACAATTGTTCGATCACGGTGATCCAATGGTCTAGATTATTACTCATCCTTTTGTAAAAAATATAGTGGTATACTGATGTAGCATTATGTGATATCGATCGCAACTTTTATGATACACAGATGTAGCTTTCTGAAAAGAAACCAAGATAGTCTCAGATATTCCTTAGACAGTAGATGACACTGCCGGTTGAATAGATGGATGTAGCAAAATACATCATCGAACGAAGCAAAAAAAAAACGGTTACAACAAATCGTTGTCGCCGTCGTCGCGAGGCCACACTCTTCATCATGATGGATGTAGCAAAAAAACCTAGTGGGTTCTAGCAGAAAAAACATCGGTTGCAACAAACCAGTGTCGCCGTCGTCGCGAGATCGCATCTCCATCGTGATGGGTCTAGATAAAAATACTCACCGATAGTAGCAAAAACATGAAATGGTAGAAACAAAATGTTTCACCGGTAACAAAATTACATACCCAGATATTCCCCGTACATTGTGCATTGTAGCAAAAAACACCAATTTATTCGTTATAGCAAAATGCGACACTAGATGTAACAAAATAAAGTGTCGGTTCCAACATCCCTATGCACATCATCATCGTGTGTTGCAACTCGTTGTCGATGAAACGGAGGAGAAGGAGGATATGGTGGCTTGCGTCGGGGGGAAAGGGAGGAACGGATGCTGTGGGATCGTGTCGGAAGGAGGAGAAGAAGGAGGCGGTCGATGCACCCCTCGCCGGATGCTGGAACACACTATGGTGTCGATGAGCATGGCCATAGTGGCGGGCAGCGGCCTCGAGAGTGCGACCATGGCGACGGGTGCGCGGCCATAGCAACGGGCGTGCGGAAAGGGAGCGATCATGGCGGCGGGCGCGCGCCGAGGGCACGGCCATGGTGCCTCGCTCGTATGGGCGGACTCCACAGACCTGTACGCGCTGGATCCTGCAGCGGAGGAAGGTTATAGGATGTTCCATCCGACGCACCGTGCGCGACCAACTTAATTTCAGCCGGTCAGTCGGTGTGAAACATTTACCCTTTTTTAAGGGTAAGACATTTTTTAGGTTTCCGGTTGAATTAATCGACTTAAAGGCTTAAAGCTACATTTATAAAACAAGGAAATTTAATTTTAATTATCTTTTGTCCATAAGTCCACATTGAAATTTTACAAATAAATAAATAAATAAAGTACTGATTATCATTATTGTGCATCAAATAATAGTACTATGTACTACTCTTATTACGAAGACAGCATCGTATACCAGTATTGTATATACAGTGTATGATACTGTTCACCACAGAAGATCTAACCGTGCTCGATCGAATAGTAAACTTTGCGGGCGTGCGCCGGACGGGCTCCCGGCACGACGGGCAGGTGCGGCTCCTCGGGAGCCACTCGTCGATGCAGCCGGCGTGGAAGACATGGCCGCACCGCCGCAGCTGCCGGCAGATCCCGCCGGCGTCCCGCGTCCGCTCCAGGCATACGCAGCATATCTCGTCGTCGATGTCGTCGGGGTCTATGATCCTGTGGCGGACACTGCTTCTTCTTCTTCCTTTTGTTGGTCCGGCAGGGTCTAAGCCTGTGAGGATGATGACGTAGATGATGCGGCAGTAGCAGACGATGGATACGATCAAGCACAGGTTGATGAGAAGCATCGATCGGTTTACGATCACGGCCACACCACCACAAGGACAAGGAGATCGATGTGTGTTTTGTCTTCTTTCTTATTTCGGTTCTTCTTCTCATGAGATTTGTTGGTTTTAGGGGTTCTCGCAAAATTCGCTATTAGTACTCAAAGCTTGATTTTCTATGAGAATCCTATACGTAGTACAGTAGTACTAATTAAGAGTTCTCACAAAATTATTAGGGTTCTCACAGAATTAGCTATCCTTGTAATCAAATTTACAATTGTCTTGATCGATCGGGCCAATTTTGTGCACATATAAAACGGCAAATTGGGAGCCAAAGGCCCAAAGAGGGCCCACTATTTATTTTTGTGGGTTTCAAAGCCTATCTGATTATTTTTGCGGGAACAAAGCCCATCTGCATCGACTCCCCGCTCCGTCATCATAGTCGTTGTTCGAGGACAAGGATTTTTCTGGGATGACGTCATCACGGGAACACCCCACGTCCCCACCACTTGGTACAGGACATGCAATGAACATTGATGATTCGAGCCATTAACAATGGTGAATCAGCGGCGGTAATGATTTGGGGGCGACTACGACGTTGATTTGGGAAGAAATGGAGGCGATAGGGAAGGGGTTTTAGGTTTTGAGTGGGGTGTCAGCATGAATTCTATCAAAAGGGGGAGGTCAATTTGGCAACCTATCATCGTTGACCATTTTTCAGTGAAATGAGAGGAAAACAGATTTATGGAGAATGGGTGGCAGGGGCTCAAATTTGAGCAAGCAAAAGCATTTTTTTTACATTTAACATCTTAAATATTACTACCTCTATAACATAATATAAGACGTTTTGTGACACACTCATAGTATCAAAAGTCATATATTATGATACAGAGGGAGTACTAGAGAATTTATAGGTATAAATAAAGCTTCGGTTAAATAGAGTTTAATTTTCTAAAATATGCCACTAAAAGGATTTAATAAAGAAAGTTGAGAATTCAATTAAAGATGTATTACTCTTTCCATTCGGAATTTATTAAAGTTAGAATAGATGCATCTATCACTAAAATATATTTAGATACATTCGTTTCAATGATATGTAATTCCGAACAGAGAAAGTACTTAATTCCGAATACTTGTGAGGTTCAGGACATATGCAGTGTACACTATATGCGTTGAGAACCACCACACACGACTACCAAATTTATCCTTTTTCTTAATTGGCCCCCGCCCGTATTATATACGAGCCTAGCCCAGAATGCCCACCTGAAGCAACCACTCATGTGACCTTCCGACACCAGCGACCAGGCATCAGCAATCGATGACCTGACAGCAACAGCAGCCTAATCGCTTTCTATCGTGACACGCACACCTGCACCATAAGAACGACTTATCCAGTGGCTCCGACCCAGGGACTCGACGTTGCCGCTCCATTTCTAGTAAGTTGCAACCTGCACTCTCAGTCACAGCGATGAAAATCATCAACACGACAACTCTCAAGATCAAGTTAAGTCTCGACGCATGACGTGCAAAGGGAAATAGTGTAGTTAGCAACAGACATGCTACACACTAGGTATGCACTAGGTGGACATGCCTAAGTCTAAGTGCAACTGTTGTGACACAAATTCGGCAATGGAGCAACCACTCAGTAAAGAGATGGATGCCAAGTCTCATGAAAGGTTATTTACAAACCAGAAAGCTTGGGCAGCGTCGTTGTCGCCGAGCATCACTCAGTGATGATCGCGAGGGTAGCCTAACCGGGAGCCCACCGTTTTTTCTATCTGAACTTTGCACGTGTACAGGCCGTTATGGAGTAATATTATACAGTCGTGTCAGATGAGTGAGTTTCAGAAGATTTTAGCAGAAGGTTTTCATTGGGATTTTATTTGCTTCTAGACGTTTTGACATGTTTATGTATTTCATCTCGAATGCAATTTATTATTGCACGTAAGCGATGGATTTGTATTTGGTTTATCCCGTAGATCGAAGGATAGAGAATTTTTATGATGATAATGGAGCGTATGTATTTCTAGGCCGGGCTAGGCATCGGTCAATCAACGCTAGCTCCCACGCTGATCGCATCCCGCTCGTCTTATGTGTTGCCTCTCGGCCATAAGATCAACACACACCCATCCTCACACATCGTATTAAATGCCTCGAAAAATATCACACCGAACACATACAAGAAGACCCCTACGTAGCAACGCCCCTACTCATCGAAGTGTTGTCGTCGTTGAGGCCTCAACATGTGGTGGTTTTCATTGCAACACTTAGTCGTTGTTGTCGTAGCCCGTCAGAGTACCACAGTGTCGTTGGCCGCAACTCCCAGTGTCACTGATCGCGCCATCATTAGCTCCTCGCACGGGTTGAAGCTTTTTCGGTCTTTGATTGCGGTCCCATGGCTGTATGGTGACCTTAACCCCAGCTACCGTCGTACCTTTTTTTCTAGCAGTTGAAGTTTTTTCGGTAGCCAACTATAGCCTCCGCTGTTGCACAGTGGGCGGTCCAAACTTTCCTCGTCTCAGTTTGTGGCTATCAGCGTCCCTGTTTGTAGGTTTCTTGGTCGCCGATTGCAGCTATGGCTGTTATTGGTTCCATCAAATTGGTCACGATAGCGTAACCCACTCTCCGGCCCTGTTGCAACAATAGTCGTGGATGTTTCCAACCTTTTGTCGTCGCTCCAGCATTGACACCTATCCCAACAACCTCCATTGTCGGTCCAGGCAACCTCAGTTGCAGGTTGTAGCATATGTAGTTGCCAGTCCTCTTGGTCAGATACTCCCAGTTGGGAACCCTGCCGGTTACAACATCCTGGACCTCTGATCCTAGTAGAGTGCCCCCTTCCATCCTTCTTGCAGCAACACTGCCTTCCCTCACAATGTGGGTGTAGACGGTGGTTGGTCTCCATCTTTCAATCCCCCAACAACACACTAGCAGCAGACCTTTGATGGCTTGCAACATGGATGGTGTGGAGGACACATATGTGATAAGGAAACACCTAAAGAGTAAGCCCATGTAGTGAATGGCCCAGTGATACGTCCAAAAAGCATCATTATTTTATATCGTAATTCCATCCTATTCATTGATATATTCTACTTTAAAGTATTATTCTTATGTTGTTTTGGCTTGTTTTACACAGTTTACAACTTTCCGGTGCCGAAGCAGCAGAACCAGTATTCAGCGGTGAAAAGTGGACACCAAGTTGCTGAATTAGATCAAGTCCAAATACGATGAAAATTTACGGGGATTGTTTTTACGAAGATTGACTGGGGATCACCGAGGATGGAGGTGAGGGGACCCACCAGGCAGCCAGAAGGGTGCCTGGCGCAGCCCCCCTCCTGGTCGCGCCAGGCACCCTCCTGGATGCCTGGTGGGCCCCCTCGGTGCCCCCTCTCGCCTATAAGACCCCCCTAGGGTGAAAACCCTAAATAGAGAAGAGTTTCCGTGTTTCGCCGCTGCCACGGGGCGGAAACCTACAGAGGAGAAAAGCCATCTCCGGCGGGAGATTCCGCCGGGGAGATCATCTCCCGGAAGGGGAGATCGTCGCCGTCATCATCATCATCGTCACGGGCATCATCGAGATCATCATTAACATCATCCCCAACATCAGCACCATCTCCATCTCCATCCCATCTCATCTCACAATTGCAACTTGTGTTGTAATCCGTACTATCTATCCTCTCTACTCTGTTGGTGTTGATTACTACTTTGTGGTGAATGCTATTGAGTTTTGTTGGAGAAATATCATTGTGTCCAGATTGTTTGCCACCCATCTATCACCTCTGATCATGATCTCTTTTATGTCTTGTGAGTAGTTACTTTAGTTCTTGAGAACATGGGAGAAGTCTAGTTATTAGTAGTCATATGATGTTGAAGTATTATGTGTTGTTTGATACTTAATTTGTGTTGTTATTTCTCTAGTGGTGTTATGTGAGTCGAACACTTAACACTTCACCTTTCATGGGCCTAAAGGAATACATTGTGCACAAAGGATTCTTATGGTGGGTTGCCGGAGTGATAGAAACCTGATCCCCAGTTCGCACACTTTTGCACAAGGGAGTTATGGATCCTTGATCGTAATGTTGTGGTTAGGCTTATGCCTTAATTACTACCTTGTATTTGCGGATGCTTGCAAGGTGTGTAATCATAAGAGTACACTTATCTTAGTCTAGAAGGTGTACTAGCATTGATCCACCCACCGACACTTATCAACACAATACATATTACTTGGCAGAGTATGGTGAAAGTAACTTGACTATCTCCCCCGTGTGTTCTCGAGAACGCTTTAGCTTTTATAAGTTTAGTTCCTAGGCTTATCCTTGTGAAAGGATTGGGCCACTTGCTACTCCTCAGTTACCCTGTTTACTTTGCTTGTCTTTTACTTTTCTGTTGCTTAAACCAAAACCCCTAAATATTTACCTTTCAGTGTGTGCAGCCTTTCCTTATCCAGTGTCACTTGTCAATACCGTCTGCTCCTCGCTGGGATCGACAACCTTATTTATCGAAAATCTACAATAGATCCCCTAGACTTGTGGGTTATCAAGAATCGTTTATTGGCGCGGTTAACAGGGGAGGCATCCCAACTAAACCTATTAACTTCACCGCCATCAACGAGCTTTTCTGGCGCCGTTGCCGGGGAGTGTAGCGCTACTGGTAAGTGAAGCTGGTAAGGAAATATTTATTTTCTGTTATTACTTTCAGTCCTTATGGACTCTGCTACTGTTGGTTCGTTGCTGGTGAGGAGCCGCCCCACGACTGTGGTGGTCACTCCTACCCCTACTGAAATTGTGCCCTATAAAATACCACCTGGTATTATTGATCATGTCTTGTCTAATCATTATACAGGAGAAGGACATCCGGGAGAACACCTTCTATATTTATCACAATTATGTTCTTTATTTAAGCTTGCAGGTGTAACGATGGAGTTCTTCATGAAGAAACTATTCTCCATATCACTCAAAGATAAAGCTTCAGATTGGTATAAGTTACTCGATAACTCTGATCTGCTTGAATGTCCAGAGCTTATGTCTCTCTTTTATGCAAAGTTTCTTGGGGGAGACTGAAGTCCCTGATGCTCAAATGCCCAAACCATGAGCTCCCCAAGGAAATTATACTTACAAATTTTTATGCCAGGCTTTCTCGTCAGGACAGGGAGATGTTGGATGCCTCCTCTAGCGGGGTATTCCAGACCAGAAGTATGGAAGAAAAATGGGATCTTATAGAAAGGATCCAGAAGAACACTGAAGACTGGGAAATTGATAAAGGAGTTTGCTTCTCATATTGATTCTTCTAAGAAGAAGGAGAGTCAACATCATAAACCTTTCAAGGAGTCACCTATTGAGATTAATGTTACTGATCCTGTTTTACCTGCAGTTATGTATGAACAACCTCCTTATCCCTCAAGGATAAAGGAGCACTCTTTTGTTACAGGTATTCTAAACAAAAAAGGAAGGACCACTAACGAACCTGAGGACATGATCAAGGTCAAGCCTCAAGTTGCAATGGTCAAGGATCTGGTAACCTGTGATATTGAAGAATCCACTATTAGTTTTTGTGCTGTTTCCACTAACATTGTCACAGCCAAGAACAAAGGCCCAATTTCAGGTACACTAGTTGTATCTGTCAAAATAGGAGATCATAATTACTATGGGCTATGTGATTTGGGATCTAGCGTCAGCGCTATCCCTTCACACTTTATCAAGAGATCATGCACGAGATTTAGCCGTCTGAGATCGAGGACATTGATGTCACGATTCATCTTGCAAATAGACAAACAATCTCTCCAGTTGGGATTGTGAGAGATGTTGAAGTACTCTGCGGGAAGGTAAAATATCCTACTGAATTTCTTGTACTTGGTTCAGTGCAAGATAGTTTTTGCCCTATTATCTTTGGTAGGCCCTTCCTCAGCACTTGTGGAGCTATAATAGATTGCAAGAAAGGTAAAGTTTCTGTTGAATTTAACGGTGAGCCGTATGAATTTAATTTTTCTAAGTTTTCTAAGCAGCCTCGTGGTACTGACTTGTCAAGTAATGACAAAATTATTGAAGAAATTTCTTCTATTGCTATTCCTCCTAATGATACTTTGCAACAATTTATGGAAGACCACGAAAATGACATACATATGCAGGAGCGGGATGAACTAGAAGACATATTTTTAAGACAAACTCCTATCCTGAAGCACAACCTCCCGGTTGAACCTTTAGGAATCCTCTCACAACCAAAAGAAGACCCGGTGTTTGATCTAAAACCACTACCCGATACGCTAAAGTATGCTTATTTAGATGAAAAGAAAGTATATCCTGTTATTATCAATTCTAACCTTTCAGGGTATGAAGAAGAGCGATTATTGGAGACACTCCGCAGACACCGAGGTGCTATAGGCTATACTCTTGATGATCTCAAGGGTATTAGTCCATCCATTTGCCAACATACTATCAATCTCGAGCCCGATGCTAAACCAGTTGTTGATCATCAATGACGGTTGAACCCAAGGATGAAGGACGTGGTTAGGACGGAGGTTCTCAAACTTCTAGCCGCAGGTATCATCTATCCTATAGCTGATAGTAAGTGGTTAAGTCCTGTTCATTGTGTTCCTAAGAAAGGAGGTATAACTGTTGTTCCTAATGATAAAAATGAACTGATACCTCAGAGGACTATTATTGGATATAGAATGTGTATTGATTTCAGGAAGTTGAACAAGGCCACCAGGAAGGACCACTATCCTCTGCCCTTTATTGATCAGATGCTCGAGCGGTGATACGATGAGGATAGTTCTCACTCCTCGTTGGTTACCCCAAGTGGAAGGTGAGATGTAGCGTAGCAGCAAATTTCCCTCGGTGAAGATACCAAGGTTATCGAACCAGTAGGACTCCAAGAAATACAAGAAGGTGTCACGGCGCTTGACGTGGACCTGCACACAGATACAGATAACTTTGCTCCCAACGAGTACAGAGGAGTTTTCAATTCCTCCGCCCTTGCTGTTTACAAAGGATTAACGCAAAAGATAATGATAGTGATAGCAATTGAAAAGTAAACTAAGGATGTAAACAATGATATGAGCATGGACCGGGGTCCCGTGATTTTCACTAGTGATGTCTCTCTCCCATTAGAAGATAAAAGTGCTAGCGAGGTAAACAAATCACAGATGGGCAATTGACAGGATTATGAAGGCACCGCAATGCTAACTATGCTGCAAATAAAGGAAGGGCTCAAAAGCAATGGGTAGTACGCCAAGGTAAGTAGACCGAAATCCATCTGCATCTACTACGAATCATCCACCTTGAGATATCTATCCAGAACATCTCGCTGGTATTAAGTTGCGAATCCCACCCAAAGTGTAAATCCAAAGCAACAGACAACTGCATTAAAAGAACTTTGCGTAAAGTAAACAATCCTTGCATCCGTGGATACAAGCACCGTTGTTTTATCCCTGGTGGCAACATCACATCCCCTAGTCTCATGTTTCTGTCACTCAAGCTAGACATCAAGGGGCTGAACCCACAATCAAGCATAACGCTCCCTCTTGGAGTTGCAACAAATCACTTGGCCAAAGTAAAATATGGAAACGAAGAACATGCAAGAATTTACTCAAGAACAAAATATAAAAGAGAAGAACCAAATATATTACTCATCACAATCTGAACATAGTCTCATAATCCATCAGATCCCAACAAACTCAGCATAGCAACGGCAGAAAATTACAAAGGTGCCTCGATCATGTGAGGCAGCTCACGAGGTCTCGAAAGTGGAGGCACAAAGAGGGGAGAGATAGATCACATAGCTACTGGTCACGGACCCATGGTCCAAGGGAAACTACTCACGGTACATACGGGAGGCGTCCATGGCTATGGATGGTCTCCCGGAGGGGGTAGCTTCTCCCGGCAGGGTGCCGGAGCAGCTTCTCCTGGCAGCCCCGATCTTGAAACGGCGACGGCGGCGGTACAGAGGCGAGATCGCGAAACAGGAGTCCCGTCTAGAGGTTTCCACCCCGAGGGGTAAATATAGGCGAAGGGGGGCACCGAGAGGGGCCACAGGGCAGCCAGGAGGCTCCCTGGCGCGGCCTAGGGTGGGGCCGCGCCAGGGACCCTTCCCTCCTTTGGTGTTTCCGGAAGCTTCCGTGTCGCTGATTTTTTCGGATTTTTTGGAGCACTTTTAATGGCCGGAAAACCTGAAATACAAAAACAGCAGAAAACAACAACTGGCAGCTGGGTGCACTGGGTGAATAGATTAGTCCAAATATTCTCAAAAGTGTATGAAAGTTCAAGCAAATCATGGCAAAGTCACTCAAAACATGCATGGAGCAAGCATAAATTATAGATTTATTTGGGACGTATCAACATCCCCAAGCTTAATTCCTGCTCGTCCTCGAGTAGGTAAATGATAACAAGCATAATTTCTGTGGTGACATGCCACACAACCATATAAGAACTTTGTAAGTAAAGCAATCAAAGCATGCAATTCAATTCAAGTCTTAACAAGCAAGAGTCTATATTAGCATTGACACAAGCAACAAAAGAACAAAAGGTGCAAGAGCTCTCGCTGTCCGTGACTCGAATGTCTCCAGATGGTGTTTGCGTGAAAGCAGGGGACTGGGAAATACGAGATAAAAAAAAGTAATTATTGAGAACAACTATCTACTAAAGTTTCACACTTAGTCTCCTTCGGATTCTTATCTTGACTCGTCCCCAGACCACTAGCCAGGTACAAGTCAAACTGATCCACTCCCTTTCGATATTTTGAGCACTCATGCAATGGATGAGCGTGAGCAAGAAAGTTGACACCTAAAAGGCGAAACAGAAAGAAGGTGGAGGAGGAAGACAAAAAGGTGTGAAAGGCTCACATCAATGAGGACAATCATAGGCGAGAGAAGGTGTGAAAGGCAACGGATGCACATGTGAGCTAAAAGCTCTCTAAGGGAACTAGTGGGGGTGCATCTAACTTGCTTGCTCAAGAAGACCTAGAGCTCATTTGAGGAGGCTCATCATTGGAATATACAAACCAAGTTCTATAGTGTGAAGGTCCCCACATAGCTATATGCATGATGATGATCTCTATGGAGTACAAGGGATAGAGGATGAAGTACTAGTGTGGATATCTCAAAAGGAATAGTAGTGTGCCCCCTTCTCTCTTTTTATTTTTATTTTTCTCCTTTTTCTATTTTTTTGTATTTTTTTGGCGGCCTCAATGACTCTTTCTATTTAACTCTCATTTTTCCTCTTTGGGATCTTTTGATTTTGTCCTCCTTGGGATCTTTTCCTCACTTAGGGGCAACACTCTATATTTTACAAGAATATAGGAGATCTTTCACACTTTACAAAAGGTACTCACATAAAGAAGATATAACTATCATGATGCAAAGGTATGACATAAGGATCAAGTCATGGGAAGATGGATGTTGCATGGCAATGTATCTCGGAAAGGCTATGGAAATGCCTTGTAGGTAGGTATGGTGGCTGTTTTGAGGAAAGATATAAGGATGCTTATGATGACAGAGCGTATCGTGCCAAGGGTTTGGATGCACCGGCGAAGTATGCGCCAACTCTCGAGGTGAGAAAGGGCAATGCACGGTACCGAAGAGGCTAGAAAAAGTATAGGTGGGTGGAAGTGTCAACTTTCGAATACTCACATTAGTCCGAAGAACTCATGCACTTATTATCGGTAACTCTCAATCTAATCAGGAGGTTCACAAAGAGACAAGTACCCCGAGGAGGAGTGTATGGGGGTTTGGTTATCCTTGCGCATCCTCGACTCATGGTACGTGAGTGTACTCTAATATTCGAACCCTCCAGAGGTTAGTGATCCATCTAGTAGCTAGAGTTCTCAACAGGGGTTTTTGGTTTTCGAAAAACACACGGATTGCCCAAAATACGACATCTATCACTAATAGGCTCGATCTCTTGACACCAAAAGTTCAAACATTACTCTAGTCAATACCTCAAAACTATTGCAAGTTACTACTACAAAGAGAAAAGCAACTTCAACTACCTACTTCTAGTCAAGACACAAAACTCAGTGCAACAGGCAAACTCTCTAACAAGATAAAATATGCAACCTATAGAAAGTTCAAGCTAAAACAAAAGAAAAGCTCTAGAAAAACTAAAGCACTACAACTAAACAGAGCAGCAGCTAAGAAAATAAAAAGAACAACTCACAGCTAAAAGAATAAGCAAGCAAATCCTATGAGGAGTTCTAGTTCAAGCGGAGCGTGTAACTCTCCCACACAAAAGAAAGTAAGCTGTGATATAACTTGTTACTACAGCAAACAAAGCAAAAACAAACCTAATAAAAGTAAAGAGCGAGACGCTCCAAGCATAGCACATAACGCATGGAGCGATAAAAATATAGTGCAGCGAGAGACGAACTGATAATTGTTGATGGAGAAGGGTATGCACGGGGGCATCCCCAAGCTTAGACGCTTGAGTCTCCTTGAATATTTATTGGGGTGCACATGGGCATCCCCAAGCTTGAGCGTTTGACACTCCAGGATCTTCTTTCATCATTTTCCATTGCGCACTTGAAAACTCCCTTCACACATAACTCATTGTAGACTGATTAGAGAGGTTAGTACCCTAATAAAATAATTTTTCTCTTAATGTAAATAAAGATAATCTTGAAGAGCTACTGTTTCCCAAGATTACCAACAAGTTTTTGCAAAGACAAAGCAAGCTTAAGGTTTGAAAAAGTGAAGAGAGACAAAACGTGGCAGAATCTGTGAAAAACAGAACAACAGGTAGAAACGAATTTTTTAGGGGTACTTCTGCAACTCAAATAAAAAAACTCAGAACATATGCAAGTTTCGTAATTGTATAGAGCACGCTGTGTAAAAAATTCAGCTCAAAGATATGAACTGGGATTTTTCCATGATTTTTCTAGTCACGAGGACATAATCTGTTTTCTGGACAGCATGTCACAACTTTCACTTCCCTTGTCGTATGAGGCTATAAAAGGCACAAAGCTTGAAAAGTAAAGATACAATGATGTTTCTACAGTAGTAACAATCATCAAGACCGCTAAAAACAGAAGAAAAACAAAAAGGAAAACCTAAATTCGTTGCGGGCTGCCTCCCGAAAGCGCTTCTTTAAAGCCATTAGCTAGGCAAAAAGATTATAGAAGATGCTCTCACAAGAATAAGAATTTTGAAGCAAAAGAGAGCATCAAGAAGCAAATATGAAACACATTTAAGCCTAACCCACTTACTATGCATAGGCATATTGTAAGAAAATAAATCAAAGAAGCACAAAGTGACATGCATAGGAAGGTAGAACAAGAATAACTTCAAAACTTTCAACATGAAGAGAGGTGTTTTTGTAACATGGAAGTTTCTACAACCAAACTTTCCTCTCTCAAAGTAATTTTCAGTAGCATCATGAACAACATCAAGAATATAACTATCACATAAATCATGCTGTTCATGACCTACAAGCACACATGTATTTTTTTCAACACGGTTTTTAGGATGATAAGATAGATGCAACCCATCACATTGAGCCTTGATAAGAGAAAAATTCTCCGGAATAGTCGGAGATTTCAAAAGGATAATAGGGCAATCAAGTGTGGGTGGAACAACAATAATTTCATTCTTAACATAAGGAACTATAGAAAGTTCATCTTCGTAGGCATCATCCATAGTGGCATCATGGCCATCAACAAAGCAAGTATCAAAATCATCAGAAAGGGAAGTATCAAGTGAGTCCTCGGAATCATAAGATTCCTCTTCATAGCAATCATTAGCCTCTTCTAGGGCAGCAAGCATTCTATTTTTAAAATCCTCAATATAAGCATTGGAAGTATAATTCTCAAAGCAATAAGCAAGAACAGCAAAGTTTTCAGACTTGGGAATAGTATCGTAATACTTTTCAATCAAAGAAGCAATCTCATAAGAACCTTTAAAAGCAACAAACTCTTCAATCTTTTCAACATCAAATTAATCATAAACACCTTTGGCATAAGAAGATAGGATATCATTTTCATTAAACTCACATTAGAAAGGAAGGTGTTTACGCTCTATATTAGAGCAACAAGTAAAATCATAAATGTGGCATAAACACTCAGCATAGCAATAAGAAACTTGTATTTGATCCCATAAGTGTTTCCCTTTCTGAGATAGGCGGTGCCGCGTATAATGAGCATGATGATACGTCTCAAACGTATATACTTTTCCAAACACTTTTGCTATTGTTTTGCCCTCATTCTTGCATGAGTTGGACGAAACTAACCTGGACTAACGCTGTTTTCAGCAGAGCTGCCTGTATGGTTTTATTGTGTGCAGGAAAATGGATTTTTAGGTATCGCAGAAAATTCTGGGAAAATTCACAGAAAATCCACGCACCCGAAGGAGCCAGATGCCAGAAGTGGGATCAGAGGGGAGCCCTGGGGGCCCCAGACGCCCCCCTGGCGCGGCCAGGGGTGGGGCCGCGCCCTCTGGCCGCCTAGGGGGCCTCCCCCCCTCCTCTGGTGCCCTACTGATGCTCCTATTTATTCTCGTGACAGGAAAACCCCAGAACAGAATTCGTTTTTCCAGTTTCCGTCGCGGAGCCGCCGCCACCCTCTGTTCTTCTTCGGGAGGGCTAATCTGGAGGCTGATTTGGCCTCCGGAGAGGGGAGATCGTCGCCATCGTCATCACCATCACCAATCCATCCCTCCACCATGACTTCTCTTCACATGTGTGAGTAATTCCCTGCTGTAGGCAAAGGGGATGGTAGGGATTGGATGAGTTTGATCATGTAATAGTTCGTCAGATTGTTGGGGGCATGTTGCCTATCATCTAGATTGGTGTTTATCTTCTTTTCTTCAACTTGTTGCTCTTAATGCTTGTCACTTTGGGCCCGAGTGCCATGTTTTCAGATCTGAACCCTATGTTTTTTCATGAATATATTTGTGTTCTTGATCCTATCTATGAGTTGTATGCACCTATTATGGTCTGGAACCGGCGATCCCAAAGTTGACAGCTTGGGACACCAAAGGGGATGGTCCATAATTTGAGGATTCCATGTATCCATTGAGTTTATTGCTTTGTTCCGGTGCTCTTTGACAGGAGCACCTTAATCTCCATAAGTTCCCTTTGGCCCCGTTCGTAGCGGGATGGTAGGACAAAAGATGGTGTGCAAGTTCTTATTGCAAGCACGCACAACTACCTACGGGATACATGCCTAATGTTTGATATTTGCCTAGATGATCATTGCTTTCCTGTGTGCCTTGCCCCGTGTTAGAAACTATTACATGTTCACTCTCATCCATGCAGCGCCCAACCATCTATCTCCCTAGCCTATAGTGTTTTCAATCCTGCTGGTCATTAGTTGTTACTTTTGTTGTTTACTTTTGCTGTCGTCACCATCACTATCATATTACCTTTACCACTTATCTTTTGTTGCAAGCAAGTATATTTCAGGTGCGGTTGAATTGACAAATCAACTGTCAAATCTTGTAAATACTCTTTGGCTCCCCTTGTGGCGAATCAATAAATTGGGTTAACTTACCCGCGAAGACTATCTCGATCCCTTACGTTTGTGGGGCATCAAGCATCGTTCTCTGGCGCCGTTGCCGGGGAGCATAGCAATATTTACAAGTCTACTTGAAGTATCCTGTCTGCTGCACATCATCCGCTATGGGTAAGAAAGGAGACCCCAAGGTTCCGATTTTACCATCCCGTACAAGAAAAGGTACTGTTCTGAACACTAGTGCTACACTTGATTCACCTTCTGTTATGAGTAAGTTTACTTCACCACCACCACATGATGCTTCTACTGAGTCTATCACTATGTCCGACACTTTTGATGATGCTTCCACTACTCTTGATGATACTACTTTTCTTGGTTATTATATTGAAACTCAGACTGCTAAGGCTGCAGCAGAATCCAAGACCGAGACCCCTGCTACCTATATTCCTACCTGCAAAACCTTTGGTTACCCGTGCTTAGATGAACTCAAGGAGAGAATCCTTGATGATGATTATGTTACTCTTGATGATGATTTTTGCAGGGAACTCAGAGAGTGTGTCGACTCTAACCCTGGTGCTGTTAAGGAGTTGCTCAAAAAGCACTCCATGAAGAACAAAGATATTCCTGATCCTAAATTTTCCACATCCCCTATATGCATCATTGATCCTGATTATGATTTATCTGTTGATCTCTCACTTATATCTACAGTCGAGGCTGGCCCCTTTTTTGGCTGAGAAAATGATGATGCTATAGCACACTTGACCAAACTCGCTGAGCTAGGTAACCTATTCACTACTGATGAGAAGATACGAAACTTCTATGTGGCCAAGATTTTTCCTTTTTCTTTGAAGGAAGACGCTAAATCATGGTACGATGCACTACCCTATGGTTCCATTAAGAGTCCTCAGGACTTAGTCCAATTCTTCGTTGATAAATATTTCCCAGCTCATATGAAACATGCTGCTTTGTAAAGAATCTATAACTTTAAACAATTGCAGGATGAGCACCTCCCTAAAGCTTGGGGGAGGTTTTGTGATTTACTTAAGGTTATGCTGGGACATGGAGTCCCCAAGAATGAACTGCTTGATATATTTTACGCTGGTTTAACCGATGAATCCAGATCCTACCTGGATAGTTGTGCTAGTTGTGTTTTCAAGGAAAGAACACCGGACGATGCAGAATAATTAATGTGCAAAATTGCCAAGAACTATGAAGATTGGTCCGTTCCTGAACCACTTCTACCACCGAAAAAGAGGGGCATGCTTGTTCTGAGCCCCGAAGATATGCAAGAAGAAAAGAAGTCTATAAAGGATAAAGGTATTAAAGCCGAAGACGTGAACAATTTACCGCCTATTGAGAAGTTGTGTGAGCCTACTACTCACCCTCCCTTGGTAGAGGTACACTCTCTATTAGACTTTACTGAAAGTGACATCCCTAAAGGTAAGCCTCCCGACCAATGCTTAGATGAGCTTGATAATTTTATTATTAAGCAAGATCATTTTAATAGGAGGATGCAAAGTCAGTTGCATGATAACTCTCTTGCTATCAAAAGTTTGTGTGGTGTTCTAGAAAGAACAGTTAATGATGTTAAATGTCTTGTTAAGCATTTTCATATGGTTCAAACTCAGCTTGAACAAATTTCTAATGTGCAAAAAGATTTTCTTGCTAATAATGCCAAACAGGACATACAAGCTTATGACATCAAAACTAGGGGTGGAACACACACCCAGGACCCACTCTATCCTGAGGGGCATCCAAAGAGGATCGAGCAAAATTCTCAAGTACAAGAAGAAGACGAGACTGTTAGCTCTCCGAAGAAAAAGAAGAAGAAGAAACACAAGGAGGCTGACAATCCCGATGATCCTATTATAAGTGAAAAGCCGGCTGTTGATACTAACAGCATATCTACCTCCAATGCTGAAACAGAAGACGGTGCCGAGCCTGAAGAAAAGGACACGGAGAAGGATGATTCTCCCGAGGTAAGAGAAGAAGAAACACCTGATAAACGCAAGAAGTACTCTAGAGAAGACTTCATAGCAAGAAGACATGGGAAGGAAAGGGAACCATGGATACAGAAACCCATGCCCTTTCCAGGTAAGTCCCTCAAATCTAAAGAAGAAGAGCATTATAATAAGTTTTGTGAATGGATGAAACCTCTTTTTCTTCAAATTCCTTTGACTGATGCTATTAAGTTACCTCCCTATTCGAAATATATGAAAGATATTGTTACTAATAAAAGAAAAGTACCTAATGAAGCAATATCTACTATGCTTGCTAACTACTCTTTCAGTGGCAAGATTCCTAAGAAGCTTGGTGATCCAGGTATACCCACCATTCCTTGCTCCATAAAGAATAATTACGTCAGAACTTCTTTATGTGATCTTGGTGCAGGAGTGAGTGTTATGCCTTTTTTTCTTTACAAGAGGCTTTGTTTAGAGAAACTAATCCCTACAGATATCTCTCTTCAGATGGCTGACTAGTCAAAGTTGTCCCCGTTGGTATTTGTGAGGATGTTCCCGTTGAAGTTGCTAATTGTTTGATCCTTACAGATTTTGTTGTGCTTGACATGCCCGAGGATGGGATCATGTCCATTATTCTTGGTAGACCTTTTCTTAACACCGCAGGTGCTATTATTGATTGCAATAAAGGAAAGGTCACTTTCAACGTTGATGATAAAGAACACACGGTGTATTTTCCAAAGAAGATCGACAAGAGGCATGGCCTTAACTCTATAGAGAATGTTGAGACCGTGAAGATTGGAGAATGGGACTGTCCACTACATGTGCACCACAAATACAAAACCATCATGGTGGGGACAATGTCCATTAAAGTAAAGGTGCAATGATCACTTCATAAGAGGTGAGACTTCTTGTTCTATATATCACCGGTTTGTTGGTAAGACTTGATCAACCTTACTAGCGAGCTTGTTTTATATAGGTAAAAAGTTAAGCTTGTTATGTTTTCATTTGCTTTAGCTTTTATTCTCTTTGCTGTACCAAGTTTTTGTGTTTTTGAAGCTTCACAATACTAATCACCGCTTTAAGTCTTCAGAAAGTTTTGCAGCTTTTTGAACTTCGAGAATTTTTCAACAGTGAAGTTTTCAGAAAAATTCCAGAAAAATAAAAATAAAAATTTCCATGCCGGGAGTGACCCAGAGGCACCTGGGGCTGACCAGGGGGGCCACCAGTGGCCCAGGCAGTCAGCTAGCGCGGCCTGCCCCCTGGCCGCGCCCACAGGGCGCCTGGGGCCCACAGGACAGCCAGCCAGGTAAATCTTCTTCCTCCTCCTTCCTCTCTCTCCAAAAACACGAGTTCTGCACTTTGTTCTTGTGTTCTTGCTGCTCTCCGTCCAGAATTTTGATCTCTCTCTACGACCCATCATTTGAGCTGAGATTTTGGGCAAATACTCCCTGGTATGTAACTCCTCCACTCCTCCAACTAGATTTTTGGTTGGTGGCTTCATTTTTGAGTATTTAGTAGTTCTTGGTGCTGTTTAGATGAGCTTGCATGCATGTGTAGAAGTTTATTTTCCAAGTTTTGATGCAAGTTTTTGCCTTAGGTAAGTGGGTTGAGTAGTTTGCCTTAACTCACTTTGTTTAAATCCTTGTTTTTGTAATTTGTCAAAAAATTCAGAAATGAGTTTGCTAGGAAGAGTAAAGGGGTGGTTTGGGAAGAAAAGGCCCGAGCGCTCCGATCGAGTTACAAGAGCTGCAGCTTCACCCTCGACTGCTAGGGTGAGCTACAACGAAGATCATGTGCCCTTAGAGTTGTTGGAGGACACAAATCCAGCACGTGCCATGACTTTCCCGTGCGACGAATTCCTTGAAGCTGCAGGAATTAAGGAGGAGTTCTATAATCTTTGTGCTAATGCAGGTCTGACGCGGCTCGCAACGTGCCGTGTTGCTCAGTATCAAAAACTCACCTCCTGTTTCATTAACAGTTTTAGATATAACCCTGATAATGGTTCTGTTGAGTTTAAAATTTACAATGATCTTTTGACCATGCCTTTGGACAAGTTTTGTGAAATAATAGGTGTGCCAAACGTTGGACTGACGGCGAAGATGAGCTCTCAGCCCTCCGAGCTGAGAACTGTCTTCAACTCTCTCTGTAGCATGGATACAAGGGATATTCATCGGTCAAAGATCTCCATCATCTTATTCCCACACCTCAGGTATTTTGCGTACTATATTGCTAGAGGGTTGTTAGCTTGTGACAACACGAGCAACATATCTGCGTCGAATATTGCTATCCTGGCAACCGCCCTCTCAGGGAGGTTTGATTATAATGTGGGTGCCTTAATTGCTCGACGCCTTGCTATGAACGGTAACAAGGGAGATTTATTTGGTGGCGTTTACGCCACACTTATCCTAGAGTCTCTTAATGGCACCCCACACCCCGATGATAAGCCTTTTACTTATTTAAGTTTTGATCTTGCTGCTATGAAAAGGCATAAGTTTGTTACCATGACTTCTGAGTTTGGTAACCTTGATTATATCTTGCGTTTCGGAGCCACTACGGAACGCAAGATCCGTCTACCTGCACCTATTTTGTTCGATTTTTCTCGCAGGAACGGATGGTCCTTTGATGCTACCCAGTTCGATGAGTTCGTGGTCCAGCATCAGTTTCATGACCCCATGGAGGGGGTTGTGCCCGACGAGGAGGAGCATGGTGAGTTCCCACCTTTCCAGGGGGAGACCTTCACCCAGTTTGGTGAAGTGTCTTCCTCTGCTTGGAGCGCGGATCCTTCTTCGTGGGAGGATCCGAGGACTTCGGTGTACGCACCGGAAGCCTCATACGACCCTTGGACTCACCAGTACCACCCTGGAGCAGGAGGCTCCTGGGGACATTAGCTACTACCAACTTAGGCCAAAAGCCTAAGCTTGGGGGAGTACGTACCCTTCTCACTTTTCCATTGTATTATCCGTTTTATGTTTGTTCGCTTTGATTTTTTCGAAGTTTTTGCTTGTCTTCTTTCTTCCTTTCTTTGCAAAAACAACAAAAAGATTTTCTCTTTTCTTTTGCTCTCGTTTAAACCTTTTAAAAATCCAAAAATATTTCCTTTCTCTCTTTAGTATGCTTTTTTTTCAGAGTTCAGCTCGAGTCCGTGATGGCATTTTATTATATTTCCCACGTTCGATCGTGCAAGTGACAAGGCAGTAATGACGAAGATCGACGGAAGGGAAGCAACAAAGAAAACCGGTATGAACTCTTCTTGTTTCTACTTTTGTACATATGCCTGTACTTATGATCTAGAGACCAGCTTGTAGCGACATAGTGCTATGTTTACAATGCTTTCCCAGTGTTCATGCTTTCCTTGTGGCTAATCTCAAATAGCTAGAGTACATAATGTGTTGTTGAAATGATTTACATGCATTGCATTGTTCATGGTTTGGCATACTGAAGTGGTATTTCCCTTCGGAGAATTTTTGGATTGACTTGGCACATGTTCACACATGTTTATGACTAAAATGTCTATTATGCCTTGATGATATTTTTGTTTCAGAAGAGTTATATCACTTTCATGCCCGATTCAATGTTGCTTTGTCGCTCTGCATGATTATGACAGTTATTGCTCTCTAGTTGGTCGCTTCCAAGTCCTTTGCTAGCCTTCGCTCGCACTAAGCGGAATTCTGCTTGTGCTTCCAAACTCCTTTTCAAAACCAGTTGTTCCATTTGAGTCCACCATACCTACCTATATGTGGTATTTACCGGCCACTCCTAACTTAGAATTTCTTGTGCCATCTCGAAATTCATTCAAAAGCTTCCCTTTTGTAACCGTACAAGCTCATGGTGCGGTGAGGGGAAATCAATATCTTGCATGCCAAAAATATTTTGACGGAAGTTTTAACTAGTCAAGAAAAAAAAATGAGAGTTACACCTCCCCCATACTTGATGATGGAGTGAAATGGACCAAATGTTGCTTATGATAGATGGAACGATACCCTCCTTCCATCCTTGAGGCAAAATAAAAGGTTCCGTAGACCATCAAGGGATTTATGGATAAGGGAATATGTGTAAGCAAAAGGCATTAATATGGTTGGCATGGGAGATATTGAGAGACCTTTACCGTTCACCGTTGACTGGAAAGTTACACCTCTCAAAAGAATTTTATCTCTGTTTTCAAAACCAAGAGCTCTGGCACATGTTTAGTCTTTGCTTCCTTTCACGGGTTTTCAACCTTGCCATCAAAAGCCACGGTTCGAGAGTCTCCCCTTCCTTCTTCAAAGCACCAACTATGAGAGCATAATTGTCATTCTTAGTGTAACATGCATTGTCCCAAAGTATTACATTGTCTTCTGCATGCTTGTGTTATTGCTAGTCTGAAATACTGAGTTCTAGTCACCTTTAAAACTCCAGAGGATTTTCTGCATTTATGTTTTGTTTCACTCATGGAGGCTAGCGAAATGCCACTCAAGTATGTTCAAGCTATGTGCATTGTGATCCTGTCTTGATTTTCAGTAGCATATTATTTACTTTTAGTTGTTTGTGATTGATCACATGAAAGAAGAATTGTTTCGTGCATTGTCCTTATAGCATTGTTTCAATACTTGCTAAACTCTTTTCGTAGTGCATGCTTATATACATATAATGAAGCAAAAGAGTTTGTCAAAGTTTTCGTGCGTGCATGTTTATAAAAGAGCCAGATGCCAGAAGTGGGACCAGAGGGGAGCCATGGGGGCCCCAGGCGCCCCCCTGGCGCGACCAGGGGTGGGGCCGCGCCCTCTGGCCGCCTAGGGGGCCTCCCCCCTCCTCTGGTGCCCTACCGATGCTCCTATTTATTCTCGTGACAGGAAAACCCCAGACCAGAAGTCGTTTTCCAGTTTCCATCGCGGAGCCACCACCACCCTCTGTTCTTCTTCGGGAGGGCTAATCTGGAGGCTGATTTGGCCTCCGGAGAGGGGAGATCGTCGCCATCGTCATCACCATCACCAATCCATCCCTCCTCCATGACTTCTCTTCACATGTGTGAGTAATTCCCTGCTGTAGGCAAAGGGTATGGTAGGGATTGGATGAGTTTGATCATGTAATAGTTCGTCAGATTGTTGGGGGCATGTTGCCTATCATCTAGATTGGTGTTTATCTTCTTTGCTTCAACTTGTTGCTCTTAATGCTTGTCACTTTGGGCCCGAGTGCCATGTTTTCATATCTGCACCCTATGTGTTTTAATGAATATATTTGTGTTCTTGATCCTATCTATGAGTTGTATGCACCTATTATGGTCCGGAACCGGCGATCCCAAAGTTGACAGCTTGGGACACCAAAGGGGATGGTCCATAATTTGAGGATTCCATGTATCCATTGAGTTTATTGCTTTGTTCCGGTGCTCTTTGACAGGAGCACCTTAATCTCCATAAGTTCCCGTTGGCCCCGTTCGTAGCGGGATGGTAGGACAAAAGATGTTGTGCAAGTTCTTATTGCAAGCACGCACAACTACCTACGGCTTACATGCCTAATGTTTGATATTTTCCTAGATGATCATTGCTTTCCTGTGTGCCTTGCCCCGTGTTAGAACCTATTACATGTTCACTCTCATCCATGCAGCGCCCAACCATCTATCTCCCTAGCCTACAGTGTTTTCAATCCTGCTGGTCATTAGTTGTTACTTTTGCTGTCGTCACCATCACTATCATATTACCTTTACCACTTATCTTTTGTTGCAAGCAAGTATATTTCAGGTGCGGTTGAATTGACAACTCAACTGTCAAAGCTTGTAAATACTCTTTGGCCCCCCTTGTGGCGAATCAACAAATTGGGTTAACTTACCCGCGAAGACTATCTCGATCCCTTACGTTTGTGGGGCATCACATGCTCATCCAATGATTTTCCCTCAACCAAGTCGGTTGGGTTTTTAGCGCGAGGACAAATTGATCGAAGATGATCCAAGTGAAACATGTCCATCCTACCATATTTGGGTGGTTCCACACCCATGGTGAAGATAGCATCAGTAGGTATTTTTGGTATTTTTGATAAGGGACACAAAAGTAAAAATTGAAAGGTAAACTAACAAGACTAAAAAACAAAGATAAAAGATAGTGTGCAACTCCCCTATCTTGTAGACTGGAGTCCCCGGCAACGGCGCTAGAAATTGGCTTGATACGGTGAGGATAGTTCTCACTCCTCGTTGGTTACCCCAAGTGGAAGGTGAGATGTAGCGTAGCAGCAAATTTCCCTCGGTGAAGATACCAAGGTTATCAAACCAGTAGGACTCCAGGAAATACAAGAAGGTGTCACGGCGCTTGACGTGGACCTGCACACAAATACAGATAACTTTGCTCCCAACGAGTACAGAGGAGTTGTCAATTCCTCCGGCCTTGCTGTTTACAAAGGATTAACGCAAAAGATAATGATAGTGATAGCAACTGAAAAGTAAACTAAGGATGTAAACAATGATATGAGTATGGACCGGGCTCCTGTGATTTTCACTAGTGATGTCTCTCTCCCAAAAGACGATAAAAGTGCTAGCGAGGTAAACAAATCACAGTTGGGCAATTGACAGGATTATGAAGGCACCGCAATGCTAACTATGCTGCAAAGAAAGGAATGGCTCAAAAGCAATGGGCAGTACGCCAAGGTAAGTAGACCGAAATCCATCTGCATCTACTACGAATCATCCACCTTGAGATATCTATCCTGAACATCTCGCTGGTATTAAGTTGCGAATCCCACCCAAAGTGTAAATCCAAAGCAACAGACAACTGCATTTAAAAGAACTTTGCGTAAAGTAAACAATCCTTGCATCCGCGGATACAATCACCTTTGTTTTATCCCTGGTGGCAACAACACATCCCCTAGTCTCATGTTTCTGTCACTCAAGCTAGACATCAAGGGGCTGAACCCACAATCAAGCATAACGCTCCCTCTTGGAGTTGCAACAAATCACTTGGCCAAAGTAAAATACGGCAACAGAGAACATGCAAGAATTTACTCAAGAACAAAATATAAAAGAGAAGAACCAAATATATTACTCATCACAATCTGAACATAGTCTCATAATCCATCAGATCCCAACAAACTCAGCATAGCAACGGCAGAAAATTACAAAGGTGCCTCGATCATGTGAGGCAGCTCACGAGGTCTCGAAAGTTGAGGCACAAAGAGGGGAGAGATAGATCACATAGCTACTGGTCACGGACCCATGGTCCAAGGGAAACTACTCACGGTACATACGGGAGGCGTCCATGGCTATGGATGGTCTCCCGGAGGGGGTAGCTTCTCCCGGCAGGGTGCCGGAGCAGCTTCTCCAGGCAGCCCCGATCTTGAAACGGCTGTTGGAATTAGGCCCTAGAGGCAATAATAAATTGTATTATTACAATTCCAGGTTCATTATTAATGTTTATATGTCTGTGCTATAACTGCAATGGCTTATGCGGAGGTTTGCCAAGTAGCATGTTAACTGCCTCCGGAGGAAAACCCATATGCAGGTGTGGAGTATAAACACCAAGTGTTCTTAGTCTGCCTCTAGGACTAACCCGCGTGTTATGGATGACATGTTTTCCTGTTCATAGGGCATTGGAAATGCCGGTAACACATGGGAGCACATTGTTGCCAGAACAAGGGTGCTGAACCGACCCAATTGTATGATTTACTTTGAGATCACATCGTTTCCATGTTATAAGTAAAATCATCTAAAGTTAATATGCATGTGTCCTTCATGACCATAAGAATGTTTCGTAACTTCATACCGGAGGGTGGGTTTTGACACTGTCCCAACACCACCCGTAACAGGCGTGGCAATAACGACTTTGATCACTCACACCCGAAAGTGTGTCAAGGGACTTAACGATTCGAGTTGGGAATTTGCTCCTCTAACGATGGAGAGATACTTCTGTGGGCCCTCTCGGTATTACGGCATCCCACATCGTCTGGACAGACACTGTGAATTGATCACAAGGAATACCGGAATACTAAACAAGAAAACTGGAACAAAACAGGAAGGAGGATGACATGGTATAATGGTTAATGGTTAATCATGCGGATACCTAATAGATCCCACCTCAGGTTTTGTATAGTATCGTGAAGCAAATAGGCTTGGCATGTTAAGCTTGTGGTTCACTCGAATTTATATTCGTGTAGGTACGGGAACCGTTATGGGTGTCCATGGCTCCGCTATCGGTTATTGTTCCGCGGGAAAGTCAGTTTCCGGTTCATGTTCGTATCCTACCGAACCTATGGGGTCACACACTTAAAGGTAGATGATCTGTAGAGTATTAGAGTGATAGGAGCATGTATTTATCACACCGCGAAAGTCTCGGAGTGATCGGGTTATAATCGATGAGAAAACTGGAACTGTTTCAGGGACCTGGTAAAGTACCGGGAAGAGTTTTAAGAAAACCGGGTAAAACTGGAGGGCCGAAAAAGTTCCAAATTGGTCTAGATATATTTAATATTCATTTATTATGTATTTCGAAAAGGTTTCGGAATTAATTTAATGAATTTAATATCAATGGGCTCCCTCTCACTTGGAAAGCCCAAGTGGGGAGGGAGCACTTGGGCCAAAGGAGCCCAAGAGGGGAGGGCGCCTTGGGGGAGCTTCCAGGAAGCTTCCCCCTCCCCCTTGGCGCATCCCTAAGGGAGGGGAAACCCTAGGGCGCCACCCCTAGGGCTTCCCCCTCCTCCAAGATGGCTCCCCTCCCCCTCCCCTATAAATAGAGGAGGTGGGGGCATCCCTTCAACACACAATTCAGATTGCTCTCCGCCGAAGGGCTGCCCCCTCTCTCTCTCCCTCTCATTAGATCCAATCTCCACCCTCCCGAAGGGCTGATACTCCCTCCTCTCTACTCCGGTGGCGCCGAGCTCTGGACGGCGGAGCCCTGCCGGATCATCTACACTGTACGTGTGGATCAACCGTAGAGAGATCGTACGTTCGATCTTCGTTCAAGGGACTCCACGGTGATTAAATCTGTTCGTGGGAGTGTTCATCTTCACGCTTCTCCGACTCTCCATCAACATCTTCCGCTGCGAGAGAAGTGCATCCGTTGAACGGTTGCAAGAAGGTAACAAGATCGATATCCTCATCTGCATCTTCCTAGATCCGTTCTTGGGTTTGGTTTTCGTAGTGCCGGATTTTTTTTTGTTTTCTACTCCGAATCCCTACAGCGGTATCATGAGCTAGTCTAGTGCTAGATGCAGGTTCGATCTAGAGTTCATAAGTGATGAACGGGCATTGCACAAAATTTTCATTGTGCGCGGTTTTTTTAATAATAGATCTAAAATGAATCTTCTAGTTGCTTCCCCTCTAATTGCACAAGTTGATCCCTCCTGCATTGCTTGATTTTGTTACAAACATCTTGGCCCTCGGGGTCCTTCTATGCTTCTCCTGAGTATGCTGGTCGCGCGAAGATGATTTGGTCTTACTTTTGGTGTGGAGAAATTGTGTAATAAAAGGGGCGTGTTAGATTGTTGATCTAGCACGGGGATCACGCGTATTGACGATTGTTCAGTATTGGTCATGAGATTAAATTGTAGTCTCATGGTTGATACGCCCCGAGTGTTAATCTAGCAACTTAAAGATTCTGCTTTATGTGGTTACGTAGCTAGCAAAACGTTTTGTCTTGCAAACCCTAGCAGCCACGTAAAGATGCAAAGAATGAGTAGAAGAACGTCTAACTTGTTTTTGCAGGAACATGTGATGTGGTATAGTCTTCGTCATGATAAAAGTTGTATGAGATGATTATACTTTGTACATGTTAAATTTGCATGACTTGCACGTCATGGTACAACATAATGGCTGGAGCCATATGATTGTCATTTATTCGGCATGCGTGCCAAACTTCATGTAATTTTCTTTTAGTAGAATAGATGCTAGCAATAGTTGTAGTATCTACATGAAGATGATGATCATACGTCATGGTGCTTGACGACATGTCGTGCGTGGAGGCGATGCTGTCCGCCAAAAGAAGATGAAGAAAGAAAAGCATGGTGCTTGGAGCTTCTTGAAGAAAAGGGCTATACCATATCACATACATTAAACTGCATGTGATGTTAATCCTTTTCATTGCCTGTTTTGATTGCGCACTAGTCGTAATTTTAATAGGATGATCTCTCTTAAAATATCAAGAAGTTTGTGCTCTCCCAACCGTGCAACCGCCTGTAATAAACACCACCCGAGGTGCGTCGTGTAACACGAGTACCAACGGACAGGTAACAAAAAGGCGGGTGGATTGAGTTGTCTCCACAACAATAGCGCTTGGTTGTCTTGACGTTCTAGCTTATCCGATCTGAGCTCGGAGCACAAGTGTCGAAAGACTAATACAAGAGTCATAAGTCGGTTATGATTGGTTTAGTTAAACCTACCAGGTTGATCTCCTCCATGGCTGAGTGTTACACCGGTGACAGGTGTATTGATCTGGATCTTGATTACCCTAAGATCAATTTTGAGAGATATTGCTTTTAGTGAGAGCATTGGATTAAACCTGTTAAGATTAATGCAATTAATTTTGAACCATGTCTAAATCAATCTGTTTATATCGTTGTAGAGAGATGGCCCGCAACAACAATGCTTTTAGCTTAGGACCGATGCTTGAAAAAGAGAAGCTTGCTGCAAATGGGGGCAACTATGCGGACTGGTTCCGTAATCTTGGGTTTGTCCTCAAAGTTGCTAAGAAGGACTATGTTCTCAAAGAAGCTCTCCCAGCCGCTCCCGCTGAGGATGCATCGCATGACGATAAGAACGTCTATGCGACTAAAGTAGATGACCACACCGCAATACAATGCTTGATGCTTACATGCATGGATACAGAGCTTCAGAAGCGGTTTGAGAACTTCTCCGTTGTGGACATGGTGACACAACTGAATGCTCTGTATCGGAAGCAGGCTAGAACTGAACGTTGCGAGGTAACGAAGCAGCTGTGGGAATGCAAGATGGCAGAAGGTAGGTCCCTAAGCGAGCACGTGATCAAACTTGTTGGTTACGCACAGAGGCTGAATGCTCTGGGATTTGCGACCCCTATGACACTCGGAACTGACATTCTCCTTGCGTCACTCCCTCCGTCTTACAACGGCTTTATCATGAATTACAACATGAATGGGCTTGACAAGACCACAGACGAATTGTTCGCTATGCTTAAGACTGCGGAAGTATCTATGCAGAAGGATCCAAGCCACGTGTTGGCTGTGATGAACACTACCAGTTTCAAGAAGAAGGGCAAAGGCAGAAATTCCAAGAGCGGTGGTAAGACCAAAGCTCAGGTAAAGACCAAGACTGGCCCAACTAAAGATTCTGAGTGTCACTACTGCAAGAACAAGGGGCACTGGAAGAGGAATTGCAAGAAGTATCTGGGAGATCTGAAAAGTGGTCTGATCACCAAAGGTATAAATAAGTTATACTAAGTTAATAGACAATTTCATTATTTCATCTTCATAGGTATAATTGATACCATATCGATTGCTAATGGTTCGCAAATCGGTACAGGGAATTCTCAGAATCCAAAGGAGAAGAACGAATGAAGTGCAAGTCCGCGTCGGAAGTGGTGCCCAAGTCACCCAAGGCCGTCGGCGTTCGTCTATCAAGATTTATCTTAGAGTTTGAATATTTAATTCAGAGGTCGTGTAAAAAATTGATATCGTATTATGTCGTCTGCACGGTGGATGTGTTATCCACGTTTTGAATAATGGTTGTTCGAAAATTATTAATCTCTGAATGTCACCCTTCGTGGTGAATTATTTAAGTTGAAATCTTGATGTTATATCTATTTTCTTTCAAGAATGGAAGATATCCCGCACGATCCTATTCCAGTCAACGACAGTTTCCCAGATGAACAACTTGCTGTTGTAAAAGTACAATCTCAATCCGACCCTTGGTTTGCAGATTATGCTAATTTTATCGTTGCAAAGTTTTTGCCTCCAGGTTTTACATTTCAACAGAGGAAGAAATTCTTCACGGATTTGACGCACTACTTTTGCGACGACTCACATCTTTTCAAAGAAGGTGTTGACGGGATCGTAAGAAGGTGTATACCGGAGCACGAGCAGCAGGACGTTCTTCGACAATGTCATGATAGTCCCTATGGAGGACATCATGCCGGTGAAAGGACCGCACATAAAGTTTTACAATCAGGTTTTTATTGGCCTACTCTATTTAAGGACGCCCGAAGGTACGTTCTATCTTGTGATAAGTGTCAGAGAGTTGGTAACATTAGCAGGAGAAATGAGATGCCTATGAATTACTCACCAGTGATCGAACCTTTCGATTGCTGGGGTTTTGATTTTATGGGTCCTTTTCCTCCTTCACACAAGTACACACACATCTTAGTTGCTGTTGATTATGTACCGAAGTGGGTTGAAGCAATTCCCACCGAGAGTGCTGATCACAAGACATCTTTGAAAATGCTCAACGATGTAATTTTTCCTAGGTTTGGAGTACCAAGGTACCTCATGACAGATGGAGGGTCACACTTCACGCATGGAGCTTTTAGGAAAGCTCTAGCCAAGTACGATGTCAATCATAGGATTGCATCACCGTACCACCCTCAAACTAGTGGGCAAGTTGAGCTCACCAATAGGGAGATCAAGTTGATCTTACAGAAGATAGTAAACAGTTCTAGAAAGGATTGGTCAAAGAAGTTAGGAGATGCTTTGTGGGCGTATAGAACTGCTTACAAAAACCCCATGGGCATGTCTCCGTATAAAATGGTCTATGGCAAGGCTTGCCATTTACCACTAGAGTTAGAGCACAAGGCTTTCTGGGCTGGTCAGAGAGCTAAATGCTGACCCAATTTTAGCTGGTGAAAAGTGTCTCATGAACTTGACTGTCGTCGTTTAGTAACAACAGATGCCACAGGGATGGCTAAAGAGAGGGGAAGACTCGAGGGAGAACTATGTCGATGGTGCCGGAAACGGGTTGGGCACAAGCACGGTGAAGGACACCACGATGTACCCAGGTTCGGGGCTCTCATGAGAGATAACCTACTCCTGCTTGTCTGCTTGCTATAAATGATCTCACAAACTACAATCAATGCTCATGGAGCTGCTCAGAGGAAGAAGAGACCTGCCGTGGGCATGGCTCTCCTCTGCTTCTCTACGGGAACTACTGTGGGAAGTAAATGCGAATGGGGCGTCCCTCTCACAGGAGGGGTACCTCGGGCTCTTATAGTGTGAGCTCGGGGTACTACGGTCATTTTAGTCGGGGACTGGCCCCAGCTGTCATCCTCTCGTCGGCTGGGGTCCACCGACTGCAAATCTCTGGTTGATCCGGACTTGTCAAGAGGCTGCCCATGCTGTAGCTTCTATGTAATGATGATGAACAGTGGAGCTACGCCCTCTGGTCTTGTCGTCCTTTCTCCGGTTTCAGAGGAAAAAGGTGACAACACTCCTCTGACAGATCGGCGAAGTGACTTAGCTTACTGCCATCCGGATCTCTTGGGATCCTGCATTTATGACCTTGTACCAAAGGCGTCCGACCTGGACAAGGTCAACTCTTGAGCCGATTGAGGAGTAGGCCGATTGCGCCTGGGCCGACTGTTCGCATTCGGCATGGTCAATTGCTTAGGAGCAATCAGCCATGCGACTGCCTAGCTCGGCCCAGCAACAGCCCCACCGGCCTCCTCCTTGTCTTGAAATATTGCTTTCGTCTGGGTGACCCTACCCGGGTATCATTCCCCCGACACTAGCCCCTAAAGCTGTAAGGGTCCCACGGTTACTTGACTGTGGGGCCCTTGCAGTTTTACTTTTCTTCTCTTCACGCTTTGACTGCTCTGGCCTCATCGGACTTCTCAATCCGATCTGTACGCTCAGACCGGAGATTCTGCCCGGCCGACCAGATCAATAATAGTTCGATACACCTTCTCCAACCTCGACTACAATCTCGCCGATTGCTCTCGTGCTTCTCTGAAAAATATCCATTGCCACACTTTGGCCGAGCTAAGACCTAGCTCAATCGATTGCTTCTCCAACGGTTACTTTTGACCAACTTCTGATCAACCCACGTCGTACGTCGCTTCCGATTGCAACCGCACCATCTCGCCGCCAACCACGCGCCGGCGAGCGCGTGGTTTTTTTGGCACACTTCGAACGCGGCTTCGGGTTGCTGGTGAGAAATTTTTTCCGAGAATTCTTGGACTTCCACCGATTGCAACCGCACCATCTTGCCGCCAACTTCATCATGACGATGTCGGGATTCGTCACCCTCTGCGAAGGCTATCTCGGCATTCTGCCGAGCATTGGGCTGTGGAAGCGCCTCTTCCACCTCTGAGGTCACATGGCTCGGACCGGGAGACTGCTGCCGAATCCAAACGTAGAAGACAACGCGCTGATTCACGATACCGCCATGACCAACTGCGGCGGCTGCATCCTTTACTCTAGCAAACAGGGTTATGAGTCCCCCGCCATCATTCAATCGGTCAAGGACTGGCAGACCACCTTTTTCTACATCCGATCTCCTGACAAGGGCCCCGACCTCATGAACTTGCCCGAATACCAGTGGTCGACCAAGCTTGGGGTCGGCGACTGCGACATTGACTCTCAGGTAGCTCGGATTGCTCGGCTTGAGAAAGATGGCCTTAAGGCGTACGATCTCGTGGCCACCTGGCTTCAAGTCCGAGTGCTCCAGTTTCAGCGCCGAGTGCACCGCATCTGCGACATGGCCACTTGGAGGGATCCCGCTCGGATTTGCACCAAGAAGCTGAGCAACAGATCGTTGCGCCTCCGAGTGAAAGAACTCACCACCACTCCCTTGCCAAAACCATTTCGATTCGTCCTGAAGTGCCTTCACCGCAGAGTTAATCCTTGAGAGGTATGCTCCGATTGCTTTCTCACTTCGCCTGATTGCTCGATTTCTCATTTGCTCTTCTGATGCTTTGCTCATTCTTCAGTATTTTATCGCGACGGCTGCGATGCAAGACGGCCAAGTCGCTGGCGAATTCGCCGTTGATCGCGAGGAGGAGGACCCAACCGACCTTCAATACGACGACTCCCCCTCCTCCGATTCCAATGCCGAGGACAACCCCGCCGACGCCGGTGCAGCTGACCAAGGGGGTACGCATGATTCCTCCTTAGAACGATTTCTGTATGAATGGAGTGATGATGACAGTGCCTCAAAGGTTGGAGGTTCCGGTGCAGATTCGCATCCCGACCCCAAGAGGGCGCCGCTCAAACGCTGCCGAGCCGACGGCTTGTCAATCGGTGTTGCGCCGAGCAACAGCGCGAAGACAGCGGTGGTCGCTCCGAGAGGGAAAGCCCCTCAGACTGGGCGCACTCGGGTTCAGCAGACCTGGAAAGCTCTCGGTGCCAAGCCCAAGGTCGGCCCCGTTCTCCAGGAAGCTCCTCTGGACATCCCACCTCTGCGCTTCCGGATGCCCCGAGGGGCACCAATGACTGTGGGGTAATTATTTCTCCATCCTGCTCTTCCTTGACACTTTCTTTTCCTTTGTTGCTTATTTCCATTTTCTGCTCAGGGCTGCTATTGACCTGGACGATATTGACCGAGACATCCCTGCCTTCACCGGCCCGGCTCCTTCTACCACTTCCGTTCATGCTGACAACACTAGAAAACGGCCGCCGATTGCTCCTCTCTCGGCCAAGGACGCATAGCGCAAGGCTAAGAAACTTCGTGCCGACCTCGCCAAGCCGCCGAGAAAACCCCCGAGCAAGCCTCTGCCCAAAGCTTCCGTGGCTCCCAAGGACATCGTTGACCTGGAGTCCGCCGACGCCGAGGGATTGCAACCGGACCCTCCGATTGCTCCTTCCCCGTCGCGGTCCTCCGTTCAGATCCCGACTGCCATCATCACGACCACCCCGCCGATTGTGACGGTGTCTCCTCCTTCAACAACTGCTCCGACACCGAGTGCTACATCCCCGCCAGCCACCTCGGTGCCACCCTCGACTACTGCTGCCTCCAAGGCTATAATCCTTGAGCCAACGTCGACGATGACCTCTTCTTCCGCTCCCGAATCGCAAATGCATTCGATGGAGCACTTCCGCATGGCCTACTCCCTCACCAGTCCTGCCGACCCCGAGCCCGATGCCTCGTGTCGCTTTCCCCTGGCCTCCCATGCCACTATGGCTTCGGCTTATGACCGAGTGAAGGCACTCTCCGCCGGCGTGCTTCAGGAGCTCGAACTCGTTGACCGCCATTACGCTGTAAGTCCTCTTTTCCAAGTGGAGGCGCGCAAGCGCACCCACTGGGTGTAGTCCCCGAGATTCGGGCCGATTGCATGCAATCAGCTCGGATCTTCTTTCGAATTTTGATCTCGTCAACTTTCTTATTGACTCTCTTTCAATGCACAGGCTGTCGCTGAGGAAAAACGCAAAGTTTTTGAGTCCTGGCTCGAGTCTTATGCCGCCAGCTTGAAACTCCTTGCCTCTGCTTAGCTTCAAGTGAACCAGCAGACCGCCAAGGTCGCCAAGCTGACAGGTAATTCTGCTGATTCTCAACCGATCGATTTCATTTTCCGATTTTAACTTTTTCCTCTGATCCACGCCACAACTGTTGCTGCATCTTTGCCTACTATCACCGCTCTTCAGGGTCGTGTGGCCGAGCTGGTGGAGCAGCTCGACCGTCAAGTCCCCGAGCTTGCCGCCGCCCAGCAGGAACTTGAGCGCCTTCGAGCTGCCGAAGCTGATTTATCTCGTACTGCTGAGCGACAGCGAAGTGAGATGGCTGCGCTCAGAGCCAGTCACAAAGAGGAACTAGAGGCGGTGATCTCGACCCATGCCACGACTGCCGAGGTCTTGCGCTCGGAGCGTGATGCCGCGGTGACAGCTCGGACTGCCATGCAAGCTGAACGAGATGACGCGGTGGCCAAGCTGGAGGCTATGACGCTGCGCCACAATGACGAGCTAACGAAAGCCCGACGCGAGGCCCGGGTTAATATCGAGGGGCTTCATGAGATGGATTATCTTCTTTCTGGTGAGCCATCTCTCGTGCCTCGGTTCTCCTGTCGGCTTCTTCTCTTTTGATCTTTTCATATTTATCTTCCCGATGCAGAGCATTGGCCTGCCTCCGAGCCTGCCGCTCAGCACGCAGTTTCTGAAGAGAACGAGTCCGAGCCGAAGAAGGTTGGCCTGTGAGGACTGAGGCTGAAGGGTGGAGTCCCCGGGAATTCATCATTGCTACTGAAGCTCGCATCCCTGTCATCCTTGGCAGCGTCTTCTCCTTCAAACTGGGCGTTCAGAAACTCGCCGAGCTGCTTTGGGGCCCCGCCGAACTGAAGCAAGCACTCGAACGCTTGCGCCATGGCGAAGAGTCCTCAGGAGGCACACATGACTCCGACGACGAGGATTCGGAGCAAGGGGATACCCCGACTGCTACTCATGACCAGGTGCTGATGCTGCTGAAGGCCGCTCCCCGCCGAGTTGAGGCTTTGCTTGACTCAGCTGCCCGGACTGGCGCCGAGATGGCGCTTCAAACCGTGCTGGTGGACTCAGCTGCTGGCGGACGTGCCCGAGGAGGTCAAGGCAGTCAGCCTGCGCGCTCTTCAAGCTCTCACCTTTATCACGATGACTTATCCGACAGTAGCTCATCTCATACTTCACCCAAGGCCACCTCAGGACGAACAAGTGCCCAGCCAGCTGATGTCGAGCCCTCTAAGGCGCGGGAAGTTTTGACGGAGCCTAAGCAATCGGAGGTGGCTACTGTGTCAGAGGGTCCGACTGTGCTGGAGCAAACAGTTCCGACCATTACACAAACGCCATCCACTGCTCCGACTGCTTCGGTCGTGCTGCCGACCTCTACCATTCCCGAAGTCTAGCGAGCGAACTTTATGTCTTTTACCGCGACTTTTCGCAAGACTTTGCTAAATTTCAAGGACACCACTGGGGATGTTCCGATGTAATGAACTCATTCGGCCTTGAGCCTCTTATCTTTGCTTATTGCACAACTTTCTTATGTGATCAACTTCCTGCTTTTCGCTTTATCGTTGTTGCTCTTTGCCATTTTCCCTTGGGGGCATGATTCCATGTTTGCCAACAGCCGACGTGCGGTCTGATATCGGCTCACAGGATCATACACCGCTGGGATTTTGTCATTGAAGTTGAACTGTTTCGGCGTTAGCGCGGAAGGATTCTGCATAGACTTAGTCAGCCGATTGCTCCTTGCCGATTGCTCGATGCATCGATCGGGGACGCAATCGGCGGATGGCGCCGTCGCCCATGATCCTCTTTCAGAGTGTTTTTACTGAGAGTGCAATATATCGACCAGAGGCGGGTGAATGGGAGATTTTCAATTTTACTACCAGATTTTGGTTTTCTTCAGGACTGAAGCAATCATGAAGCTGAAGAAGTAACCAAAATCATGAAGAAATAAAACTTCACAGAATGTAATCATTAGGGCAGCTCATCATAATGCAACAGAAATAAATCAATTCAGATAAGCAGAAGTGCTTCAGATGCATAGTATGAAGACAAAGAGCAGACGGAGAGCTGAAGCATAAGAAGTCAACATAGCAAATAATGAAGCTTAAGAGGTTGAAGAGATAGCACCAGATATTGAAGACATTGGTTTGGTAGACCAGTTCAAGTTGCTGTGACAACTCTACGTCTGGTTGGAGAGGCTGAGATTCAAGTCAGAAGACATAGTCTTCACCTTGTTCTCCTTGAACTAGAGTCCTCAGACTCCGTCCAATAACTCAGGTGAGTCTTCAAGGTAGACTCCCGAAACCTTCACAGACTCAGTCACTCCGGGAAGTCACAATTTCATCTTGACTTCCACAGACTGAAGACTTCTACACCGGCTGGAAGATCACAGTCTTCAAGAGTAAAAAGCTTCGGATCACTCGAACCGACTTCCTCAGAAATGCTCAACTACTCAGGCTGGTGGTTTTCCTCACATAGGTTCTTCAGTTTCCTCAGAGGTGGGTTGCTCTCAAATGACAAGTGTCAGTTTTTCTCTCGGAGCAGCCGACCCACAAATGGGGCTGGGGGTGGCTATTTATAGCCGCGGAGCAACCCGAGGTGAACGGACATAAATGCCCATGCATGCAATTACTCTCATGCCCTCGGAAATGACCGTTGCTAGACATGTTCTAGCCTCTCACCACGCAACACGTGGCACGGTCAAAGTATTCTCTCTCCAGACTCCTCAACCGAAGTTAGTTACCTCAGTGTCCTGAAGAACAACGTCTCAGACACATGAGGACCGAACTTCTACTGCAGGAGATAACTCTCTCTTCAGGAGAACTGCACTCGCAGTCTCCAGACTCCTCAACCGAAGACAGATTCCTCAGTGTCCTGAAGAACAGGGTCTCAGACACCCGAGGAACTGAACTTCTACTGCAGGAGATTTCCTCAGAGTTTTTCTTCAGGATTCCTAACTGAGCACTTCCTCAGACCTTCGGAACTCGTTTTCTTCAATCCCTCCAACAGTGCGGTGTTTTCCTATGACTCAAGAAGTATAAAAAGTCTTAGTGAAGACTACTCTTCAACTTCGTCTTCAGCGCGAACGTCCTCAGGATCGTCTTCAGCTTCAGCTTCAACCGAACGCTTCAGGATTCTACTTCCTCAGGATTTCGCGCAACTTCATTCTTCAGGAAACGCACCGATTTCTCCAATGTTCCTCAACATTTTGAGGGGTCGACATTGGTGGTTAAACACCTCATCAGGGACTGTTCTCCTGTGTATACTCACAAACACATCAGTCCCTTAACCGTTTTGTCATAAAACTCCAAAACCTCAAGGGGAGGGCACTTGATGCACTTACAATCTCCCCCTTTTTGGTGATTTGATGACAATCAGGTTAAGCTTCAACGGGGATAAAATTATGAGTTTGAAGAATAAAAACTTTGAAGAACATTTCTGTTATTAAGCTGGATGTAATGAAGCTCCCCCTGATGATATGCATATAAGTTGAAGAATGTTTAATATCTAAAGCATTTTGAGGTATATGAGGAGCTCTCCCTATATCCAGGAATTTTTTAAGAAGTGCATGTTATGAAGTGTTTGAGGAATTTAAACAACGCATAGAGAGAGATGTTTGCAGAGATAATCACAAGCATATATGATAAACTTGAGGAAATATCATGAGATAACTGAGGAATAGTATCAGGCAAACACCAAAATTACAGTTTACAACTCGTTACAAAAAAAATCTGAAGAACGAGAGTTGTAACTGAAGAACCCCATAACTAAAACCCGCTTGAAGACTAACAGATTTCTCCCCCTTTGTCATAAAATGAACAAAAAGGGAAAAACTGAAGCTAACGCCCCTTTGAAATTGCTTCAAGGCTGAGGTGAGCCACGCCTGAGGCAATCCGTTGCAGTGTGAGGGCAGGCAGCGGTGTCTTTAGCTTCTTCAGCAGTCATCTCCTGGTTTGAAGAATAAGAATCCATGGCCGGAGGAGGAGTTGTGCAGCGTCTGAATTGCCTTGGGGTCTGATTGCAGGAATCGGAGGTTGTTGAAGCTCCAACTTTGCAAGGTCTTCAGTGGTGATTACTTCTCTCATCAGGGCATCAAGATGTTGATATGTATGATGAGCATACTGATGCACTTTCTTCACAGAAGAATGCGTCTGAGCCATGTAGTTGAGGATTTCAGTAAACTGACGCTTCACCCAATCATGATTACGATCAACTTTCTGATGAAGACTAATCAGAAGCTCTCGGTCAGTCATCACTCGAGCCTGAGTTGTATCCTCAGTTGAGGCATGAGTTCTGGTTTCATCAGTTGTGCGAGACTGAGGATGACGAATGTTTCCACCGAGGGAATTGGTCGGGAGAACTTCTTCATAGAAGATGCCTTTGCCTTTGTCATTTGAAGCAATAGTATGCTGAAGCACTTCGACAGGCGGCAGATAAGTCCTGTGATTCGGGTGATCAGGTTGGAAATCAATTCCAGTCACGGCTCGGATGAGCTTCATGATCCAAGGCGCATATGGCTTCAGGATATGAGGATTCTGTGCTGCATCAACCATAGTTCTGAAGAAGAAGTCAGGGACGTTGATTGGCCCAGACATGCAAAGGTTGTGGAGTATGTTCTTCATGATGCCAATGACTTCTTCAGCAGTGGATTCATAGCCTTTAATGGGGCAGAAGGTCTTCGCCAGAATCCGATACAAAGTACTTGGCAGATACAGAAGCTCAGAGACTGGAAACTTTGTGCGATCTGGGGCTTCAGGGGCCTGAGGTTTCATTAGCATGTTCATCAGGTCATATCAAAGAATTTGAGCCCCATAGGAGCAAGCAGCTGGAGAAGTGCACTGAGGCAACTCAAGAATATCAATTGCTTCAGGAACAGTGATGGTGTAGTGATGATGCTCAGTCATCCACTCGAGGACCCAGGTGTTGATATCCAGAGGATTTCCTGAAACATACAACGTGGCATAAAACTGAAGCACATAGTTGAAGCAGGGAAGGGCTTCCATATCCATCAGAGGAATGTGCTTGTGAGGAAACAGTTTGTTTTGCTTGTAGAGCACTGAAGCATAATAGTTCTTCTGAGTGGCAGTCCAGAACCTCAGCAGCTTTCGAGGCGGAGCAGAGTGATATGGATTTTGAATCCCCTCTTGAAAGAAACTCATGGCGTTGAAGAAATCAGTAGCATCAAAGCTTGGAGTATCATCAGCTTCAAGGTCACAGAAGAATGGTCGCTTCTGCTTCTGACACAAGGACCGAGCTTGAACTGGGCCTTGAGGTGGGGAAGGCGCTTGAGGCACTTCAATCTGAAGAGTGTCTTGAGGCTGAGGCGGAGTCGCTGCAGATGCGTCAGGCACAGATGTGTTGATGTCCTTGGGGAGACGAGGTGATGTGGCATGTTTGTCTTCAGAGCCATCCTTTGAGGCTTCAGCATTTGTACTGTTTTCTGCTTCAGGAGGGGCATTTGTGCTTTGTTCGGCTTCAGCTTCAGTTTCAGCAGCAGGTGGGTCTGGCTGAGGAGCAGCAGCTGCATCAGTATCAGTGGTAGTGTTTGCTGCAGCATCAGTAGTAGCAGCAGAATTTGTTGGAGCACTTGAGGCTTCGGGGTCATCAGCATCAGACGCTGAGGACGATGCACCAACAGAGTCTTCAGACTGCAGAGAAGTGTCAGGAAGCACCTCGGTTACGGTGTCGGAGTGAGGCTCATGTGAGAAGACGGTATGAGTGGGTGAGTGTGTCAGCCCAAAGTCATCATCATGGACACGAGGAGTTCCATCATCCATAATGTCGACGTCCATGTCTTCAACTTCAGTGATAGTTGGTGGCGGTGGGGACGGTGGAGTTGGAACAATGGGTGTTGCAGCAGGGCGTGGAGTGAAGACGATTAAGCTGCGCTGAGGATTATGAGGTGGAGTTGAGGCAGCAGTAATATGAACGGTGGTATCAGCGGCGTGTTTGGTCGGAGGAGCTGAGGAAAGTGGTGTAGCATCAACGGGTTCTTCAACAGTAGGCTTCTTCGCAGCAGGTGGAGTAGAGGGTTGGGCTTCAGGCAGGCGCTTGAGGCTTTTAGCAGTGGCATCAGTGGGTACTGAGGAAGCAGGCTGTCGAAGCTTCATCAACTTTGCCATCTGTTGAGAGATCCGTTCTTTGGATTTGCCAATATAAGTACGGTTGGCAGCGAACTCAATGTTGAGGCGTTGAACTTCACATTGATGCTCTATAAACTCCTGAGGAGTAACATCAGTGATAGGTTTCTTTTTGAAGTCACTGAGGACTTTCTTCAGTTTGGCCTTCAACTGTTTCTGAAGATCTCGTTGATGAATCTCGTTTATGAGGAATTGTTGAACATAGAATTTGATGTATTTCGGGATGTCCAAATCATCAAGCGGAGTGTCAGTCTGAACAGACCAAATATCAATGTACTCCAAGATCTTCTTGGGATCAAGGAGAAGCGGGATTTCTGAACCCGTTGCTTCAGCTTTGCGTCTGGCCGCAGCACGCACGTATTCAATCTTATCAGCTTCAGTGGCGACGAAGCCGGCCAAATCCTCAAATTCATCTTCATCATCAGAAGATTGAGGAGTATGATGAATGGCACCACGCATAGCAGTTTTCTTTGGTGAGGGGCGAGGGACGCGTTGAAGAACAGTTTTGGTCTTCAGCTGAGGCTGAGGCATTGTGATTGAGGCCTCAGGAGCACCAGATTCATCAGTGCGTATCCTTGAGGAGGGGGCAGCACCATCTGTGCGTTGACATGAGGAGCCAACAACTTGAGGTTTCATGCCAGGAGCCTTTTTGCGGTGCTGAGGCGGAGGTTGTTGTCTGGGTTGAGACTGATCTTGAGGCGGAATCTGTATTGAAGCAGTCATGTCACGGACCAGATTCTTGACACGACTGCGAGAGCGCTTGAGGTACTGCTCATATGCCGCAGGAAAGTCTTCAGGAGTGCGCATTGTTGTGGGATCAGGAATGACTCCAGGAGCTGGTGGAGGTCGAGCCTTGATACCCAAGGTCTTCAGTGGCAGATTTACTGCAAAAATTTCCTCATGCTGAGGATTAAGCCATTGATAGGCCACCCAACGCTTGGCACATTCTCTTGTGATCTTCTGGACCCTTTTCTTACGATCATCAGCAGTTTCATGTTCTGGAGTCTTCAGTTTCTCATAGAGCTCAGGAGGTAGGTCTCTAGCAGTATCAGTGTGCTTGCGCCGAGGAGCCATTTTCTTCAGCTGAGGAGACTGAGGAATTGTACGTTCGAGCTGAGTTGCAAATGAAGTGAGACTATGAGAACCATACGATTCCTCAGCAGACATGTACCTGTGACAGAATTAAGTTGCGAGGGAAGTGGGGTACGGTTATATGCATTCATTAGGAATAGGCTGAGGAAAACAAAGGAATGAGGCATAGGTATAGGTCTCAGAAAGCTAGCAGTACAGTTGAGGATTTAACTGTCTTGAGGACACAACAGTACTGAGGAATAATACGCTGAGGAATAATCCACTGAGGAATAAGCATACCAGACTTGAGGCGAATGCTGAGGAACAACAAGTCTTCGTCTCCGGCGACGGCGAACTCAGGCGACGTGAGTGCACGAGCTTGAGGAGCTCAAGGGCGGCGGCGCGAGAGTGAGAGAAGCGGTGGGGGAAATGAACAGGGGGGGTAGATGGCTATTTATAGAGGGGTGAAAGGCTGAGGGTTTTGCGAAATTTGTGGACGAGATTGCCCCGGATTGTTGGGATCCTCAGTGGCTATCTTAATGGTGGATAATCACGACGTGCGGTAAAATCGCAACAAATTGAATACAGTTGTAACAGAAAATCCGTGATTTGAGGAACTTGAGGACATGGGCTGAGGATGAAGACAAATGGTCTCAGTCTGAGGAATACATGATTTCCGGATGAACGCATATGAGATAGACAGATTAGATAAGTGAGCACAGAGGGACGGGTCCGATCACGTTCACCTAGATGAAGAAGCAAAAGTTGAAGAACAATAACTATAGGTGAACGCTGTTGAGGACAAACACGATAATCATCAGTAATGAAGACTTCAAATCCTGAGGAAGTTGAGAGACAACAAATTCTGAGGAAGTTGAGAAACAACCAATCCTGAGGTGTTTGGGCGGTGGCGCTACCCACCTTATAGGGAATGAGACACTCGGTACCATACAATTGTCGTATGGATCTTGAGTCAATTCCACGTTAATTTCTTCACACTTAGCAAGGTAGTTCCTCATGATTTGAGGAGTACGACGCATCGTGTGTTGTGCATCAGGATTCTTCGATATTGTTTAAGCGTTAGGATGTGTGTCCATTCACAGGACATTTGAGGAATCTAAGATATTTAGCTCACACCTCAGAGTGCTAAATCGCTTCGCATCCAAAGGCTTAGTGAATATATCAGCAAGTTGGTCTTCAGTCTTCACGTGGTTGATGATGATATCTTCCTTCAATACATGATCCCGAAGAAAGTGATACCGAATCTCAATATGCTTCGTCCTCGAGTGCTGTACTGGATTCTGAGAGATCTTGATGGCGCTCTCATTGTCACATAGCAGTGGTACTTTCTTCAGATTGATGTCGTAGTCCTTCAGAGTTTGCTTCATCCAAAGAAGCTGTGAGCAGCTAGCCCCAGCAGCAATGTATTCAGCTTTAGCGGTGGAGAGAGAGACGCAGTTCTGCTTCTTCGATGACCAGCACACAAGAGAACGTCCGAGGAAGTGACATGTTCCTGAGGTAGACTTCCGATCCACTCGATCTCTAGCATAATCAGAGTCTGAGTACCCGACGAGATCCAGCTGTGTGCCTTTTGGATACCATAAGCCTAGCGACGGGGTGTGAGCCAAATATCGAAGAATTCGTTTCACCGCTTGGTGATGCGATTCCTTTGGTGCCGCTTGGAATCGGGCACACATGCAAACGCTCAACATTATGTTCGGCCTAGATGCACATAGATATAGCAGAGAACCTATCATGGAGCGGTATACCTTTTGATCGTAGTCCTTGCCATTTTCATCAGGGCCAAGTTGTCCATTTGTGGGCATCGGTGTCTTGATGCCCTTGCAGTCTTGCATCCCGAATTTACTCAGGCACTCCTTGAGGTACTTCTCCTGAGAGATGAAGATGCCGTTGCGTTGTTGACGAATTTGGAGCCCTAAGAAGAACTTCAGTTCGCCCATCATCGACATCTGATACTGTTCACTCATCAAGAATGCAAATTCTTCACTGTATTTCTTGTTAGTGCATCCAAATATTATGTCATCAACATAGATTTGACATATGAATAATGCATCATCATATCGTTTTGTGAAAAGAGTTGGATCGAAGGAACCAGATTTGAAACCCTTGCTGATGAGGAAGTCCCTTAGTGTGTCATACCAAGCCCGAGGGGCTTGCTTCAGTCCATAGAGGGCTTTCTTCAATCTGTACACCATATCAGGTTTCTTTGCGTCTTCAAAACCTGGAGGTTGAGCAACATATACTTCTTCCTCAATATTACCATTTAGGAAAGCACTTTTCACATCCATTTGATATAGTTTGATATTATGATGGTTAGCGAATGCAAGCATAATACGAATGGACTCAAGTCTAGCAACAGGAGCGAAGGTTTCACCGAAGTTGATCCCCTCGACTTGAGTATATCCTTGAGCTACGAGACGAGCTTTGTTTCTGATGACTTGTCCATCTTCATCGAGTTTGTTGCGGTAGATCCACTTCGTGCCAATGACATTATGAACTCGAGGATCAGGACGTTTGACTAATTCCCAAACATCATTCAGTTTGAACTGAAGAAGTTCGTCTTGCATTGCCTGAATCCATTCCGCTTCTTGGAATGCTTCGGTGACTTTGGTGGGCTCTGAAATTGATACAAACGAGAAATGCCCACAAAAGTTAGCTATACGATTAGCTCTTGCACGAGTAAGAGGACCTGGTAGGTTGACGTCAACGAGGATTCTGTCCACTTGAACTTCATTTGCCACACGAGGAAGTCGAGGAGGATGATCTTGAGGTGCATCTTCGTCACTGTCGTCAGATTCATTTGCATCTGCTTCAGGTGCTTCAGGAGCTTCAGGGGTATCATGAGCCTCAGGATCAGGATCGTCATCAGGATTATTTGCATCAGGATTTGGATGTTCTTCAGGAGCAGGAGGTATGTGGATTTCTTCAGGATGATCCACAGGAATGATATCACCAGCACCCATCTTCTTGATCTGTTCTTCAGGTGGTGCTTCATCTAAATCATGTGGCAGGTGATCTCTTTGGGAGCCATCAGATTCATCAAATCGCACGTCTACAGTCTCAACAATTTTATAATGACTAATATTGAAGACTCTGTAGGTGTGCGAGTTGATACCATAACCAAGCATGAAACCCTCACATGCTTTGGGTGCAAATTTGGACTGGTGATGAGGATCACGAATCCAGCAAGGTGCACCGAATACCTTGAAGTAACTTACATTGGGTTTCTTACCGACCATTAACTCGTATGATGTTTTATTGAAGAACTTGTGAAGATACACTCGATTGACGATGTGGCATGCAGTGTTGATTGCTTCAGCCCACCACTTGGGTGGAGTATTGTACTCAGCCAGCATCGTGCGAGCCATCTCGATGAGGGTTCGGTTCTTCCTCTCAACAATTCCATTTTGCTGAGGAGTGTAAGGCGCAGAGAATTCATGAGTGATTCCTGAGTCATCGAGGAATTCTTCCACACCGAAGTTCTTGAACTCAGTGCCGTTATCGCTTCGAATGTGCTTGATCTTCAGGTTGTAGTTGTTCATGACTCGGAGGGCGAAGCGCTTGAGGATTGCTTAGGTTTCTGACTTATAGAGAAGAAAATGCACCCAAGTGTATCGTGAGAAATCATCAACAATAACAAGACCATACATATTACCTCCAAAGCTTGAATACTTTGGAGGACCGAATAGATCCATGTGAAGCAATTCCAGAGGTCTTGTAGTAGTCATGATGGTCTTGGCAGGATGCTTGGCCCTTGTCATCTTTCCAGCTTCGCATGCACCACATAGCCGGTCCTTCGTGAATCTGATTTCCTCAATTCCGAGGACATGTTTCTTCAGTACCAGCTTATGGAGATTCCTCATTCCAGCGTGACCGAGTCTTCGATGCCATAGCCAGCATTCTGAAGCTCGTGCCATGAGGCATGAAGCAACCTGAGGACCTTTAGAGAAATCTACAATATATAGATCACCTTTCCTAACTCCACTGAAGACAATGGAGTTATCGCTAACCATATAGACAATACAACCATATTTTCCGAAGACAACAACAAGATCAAGATCACAGAGCATAGATACAGACATCAAGTTGTATCCAAGTGATTCAACAAGCATGACTTTATCAATGTGTTGGTCTCGAGAGATAGCCAATCTGCCGAGACCCAATACCTTACTTTTACCTTTATCAGCGAAGGTGATGGTTTTCTTTGAAGAAGGACTCAGTGATGATTCCATAATAAGGCTTCTGTCACCAGTCATGTGATTTGTACATCCACTGTCCATCACCCATTCAGTCTTTCCCTGCAAAGGAATTAGTATCTCATACAGCAAGTTATGAGCCAGTCTCAGTTTGAGGATTTTATGGTTCCTCAGAATTAATTCCTCAGAATTAATTCCTCAGGATGTTCCTCAGGATTGATTCTATGAAACCAAAAAATATAAATATCCTTCAACTGACTCCAATGATGTTGTCCTGGGCATATGATCTGCAGAATTTGTAATTGCCTCAGGACATGTCCCTGCAAGGATGATTAGTTCTTAACCACCCACATCTTAATGGGTGGTCTTAAGGCACATGAGGACTGATGAGGGTGATGAGACCTAATGGGGTGTGAGATGGTGGCATCAGGATAAGCAAATGAATAAGCATTCTTATGAGGAGCTTCCTTGTGGACAAAATGGTTAGCAGATATATGATTATAATCATTTCCTTTTGATGTATCGTCCTCAGATGATATCCTTAGCTCATTTGCATCTGCATTCACAGGAAGGTTAGTGATGAGGTCCTTCTGAACCCAGATCTTCTTGACTGCAGGACCGTTCCTGCAGTTAGTTCCGATGTATCTGGCAAATACCTCACCATTAACATTCTTAAACAGTTTATAGTTTGAGTCAAAAGCCTCAATCATCACATCAGAAGAAACAGCATCATAACCAGATAAAGTATAGGGATCAGGAGGAGGCATCTTTGCCCGAACCCAAGTGGTCTCAGGATATTGTTCAGGTTTCCAGTAAGACCCATCAGGGTTGAGTTTCCGAGTGAATGCGACACCTTCTTTCCTCGGGTTCCTGTTGAGGATCTGTTTCTTGAGGATGTCACAAAGGGTCTGATGTCCTTTCAGACACTTGAACATGTCGGTTTCCAGTAGATTCTTCAGCCTAGCATTTTCTTCAGCAATGTCTATGGTATCCTCAGATGAGGGGTTAGATACCAAAGAAGCAATAGAAATAACAGTCTGAAGACATTGAGGAACTAGGCACAGAGATGATACGATCATGTTCAATGCATTTTAAACAGGGAGGATTGAATCCTTCTTGTGGCATGATGATCTGTTGGGAGAGGAGTGAATCATTTTCTTTCCTCAGATCGTCATGAGACATCCTTACGCGTTCAAGTTCTTGTTTCCTCATGAGGAACTCATGAGCCAACTTTTCATGATCGGTAAGGAGTGCCTCATGACGGTTGAACAAGTCATCAAACTTTGACTGAAGAATTTTTGATTCATCAGTCAACTTTTGAGTCTTCGTCATTTCCTCAACCAACATATCATCACTCTTGTTTAGTGAGATCTGAATCTTTTCAAGTGCACGTTGTTGCTTAGATGCAAGTTTAGCATAGTTTTCATCAGGTTCTTCATCAGAGGGATCATCTGATGATGAGTAAGAAGATACCTTGGAGGACTTGGCCATGAAGCAGACGGCAGGGGTTGTGTCTTCAGCTTCATCATCAACATGTGATAGACCAGATTCCTCAGTGCTGAAGATTGACCTTGAGACAAGCGTCGTGGCAAGAGCCAGACCGGCCACACCCTCAGATTCTTCAGATTCTTCTTCCTCAGCATCAGGGTTGGAACCAGATTCTTCCGAGTCCAATTCTTTTCCGAGATATGCGCGAGCCTTACGGGAACTGTTATTTCTGTATCCAGCAGACTTTGAGGATCTTGAGGATTTCTTCTTAGTCTTTTCATCAGAACTGTCATCTTTCCCTTTCTTCTTCTTCTTCAGTCTAGCTTCCTTTTCCCATAAAGGACACTCAGCGATGTAATGCCCAGGTTTCTTGCACTTGTGGCAGACTCTCTTTCTTGCTTCGGCAGAGTCATCATCTTTGCTTTTTCTTGAGGACGATCTTGAGGAATTTCCGAAGCGATTCTTCTTCGTGAATCTTTGGAACTTTCTGGTGAGGAGAGCGAGTTCACGGCTGAGAGTTTCAAGATCATCAGTATCAGCCTCCGACTCTTCATCAGAGGACGCTCTTCGTGCTCTAGCTTTTAGCGCGCGGACCTTAGGCGTGGAGCTGTATAAATCTCATTTTTCAGAGAGCTTCAGTTCATGAGCATTGAGGCGCTCGAGAATGTCCGCTGGATCCAGAGTCTTGAAGTCAGGCCTTTCTTGAATCATCAGCGATAGGAATTCAAATGAGTCATCCAGAGACCTCAGTAAATTCTTCACAACTTCATGATATGTGATATTAGCGGCACCCAGTGCTTGAAGTTCATTTGATATGTCAGTGAGTCTATCAAAGGTTTGTTGCACGTGCTCATTGTCCAGCCTCTTGAATCTGTTGAAGAGACTGCGGAGTGTATCAACCCGTGAGTCTCGTTGAGCAGAGACTCCTTCATTGACTTTAGACAGTCTTGTCCATATCTTCTTTGCAGTATCCAGACCACTGATACGGTTGAACTGAGCCTTGTTGAGATGACCACCAATGATGCTTCGAGCTTTTGCATCAAGCTGCCAGTTCTTCTTGAAAATTTCAGGAGCAGTCATCAGATTTGCTTCAGGAATGCCTTGATCAACAATATCCCACAGATCCTTGTCAATGGCTTCAAGATGCATCCTCATCTTGTTCTTCCAGTATGGATAGTCTGGACCGTCGAAGATGGGGCAGTTTGAGGCAACGCTCATTGTACCTGAGGTCGACATAACTAAAACTTCAGGTGGTTAAACCGAATCACACAGAACAAGGGAGTACCTCGCTCTGATACCAATTGAGAGTGCAATATATCGACCAGAGGGGGGGTGAATGGGAGATTTTCAATTTTACTACCAGATTTTAGTTTTCTTCAGGACTGAAGCAATCATGAAGCTGAAGAAGTAACCAAAATCATGAAGAAATAAAACTTCACAAAATGTAATCATTAGGGAAGCTCATCATAATGCAACAGAAATAAATCAATTCAGATAAGCAGAAGTGCTTCAGATGCATAGTATGAAGACAAAGAGTAGAGGGAGAGCTGAAGCATAAGAAGTCAACATAGCAAATACTGAAGCTTAAGAGGTTGAAGAGATAGCACCAGATATTGAAGACATTGGTTTGGTAGACCAGTTCAAGTTGCTGTGACAACTCTACGTCTGGTTGGAGAGGCTGAGATTCAACTCAGAAGACATAGTCTTCACCTTGTTCTCCTTGAACTAGAGTCCTCAGACTCCGTCCAATAACTCAGGTGAGTCTTCAAGGTAGACTCCCGAAACCTTCACAGACTCAGTTACTCCGGGAAGTCACAATTTCATCTTGACTTCCTCAGACTGAAGACTTCTACACCGGCTGGAAGATCACAGTCTTCAAGAGTAAAAAGCTTCGAATCACTCGACCCGACTTCCTCAGAAATGCTCAACTACTCAGGCTGGTGGTTTTCCTCACATAGGTTCTTCAGTTTCCTCAGAGGTGGGTTGCTCTCAAATGACAAGTGTCAGTTTTTCTCTCGGAGCAGCCGACCCACAAATGGGGATGGGGGTGGCTATTTATAGCTGCGGAGCAACCCGAGGTGAAAGGACATAAATGCCCATGCATGCAATTACTCTCATGCCCTCGGAAATGACCGTTCCTAGACATGTTCTAGCCTCTCACCATGCAACACGTGGCACGGTCAAAGTATTCTCTCTCCAGACTCCTCAACCGAAGTTAGTTACCTCAGTGTCCTAAAGAACAACGTCTCAGACACATGAGGACTGAACTTCTACTGCATGAGATAACTCTCTCTTCAGGAGAACTGCACTCGCAGTCTCCAGACTCCTCAACCGAAGACAGATTCCTCAGTGTCCTGAAGAACAGGGTCTCAGACACCCGAGGAACTGAACTTCTACTGCAGGAGATTTCCTCAGGGTTTTTCTTCAGGATTCCTAACTGAGCACTTCCTCAGACCTTCGAAACTCGTTTTCTTCAACCCCTCCAACAGTGCGGTGTTTTCCTATGACTCAAGAAGTATAAAAAGTCTTAGCGAAGACTACTCTTCAACTTCGTCTTCAGCGCGAACGTCCTCAGGATCGTCTTCAGCTTCAGCTTCAACCGAACGCTTCAGGATCCTACTTCCTCAGGATTTCGCGCAACTTCATTCTTCAGGAAACGCACCGATTTCTCCAATGTTCCTCAACATTTTGAGGGGTCGACATTGGTGGTTAAACACCTCATCAGGGACTGTTCTCCTGTGTATACTCACAAACACATCAGTCCCTTCACTGTTTTGTCATCAAACTCCAAAACCTCAAGGGGAGGGCACTTGATGCACTTACATTTACGTTTGAGATGCGGTACTGCAGGTCCGACCAGCTGTTGCTTCATCGATGCCAAAGTCAATTTATGATCTGTGCTCATGTCGCATGCTAGCTTGGCCTCGAACCTGCAGTTCTCACGTTTTTATTTATTTTACACTTGCGACCGCGCGGTCGGCCAGTCCCCGAGTGAGGCTTTTCGCACATCTCGGGAATGACAAGGCTTTGCCCACTGAGGCTTGCCCAAAAACTAAAAGCTCATATAAATACAATCAAATGCCATCTCTTAGACGCATGACAGCTTTACTGATTGAATGCTTGATAGCATGAATACATTCGCATGACTCAACTGTAAAACGGGCATAATAGCTCGGCGTTCCAGGGACGCCGCGTCTCAACTCCTGAAGTATCCTTGTGCCGAGTGCCTTGCGTGCAATCGATGAGGTAATATGCATTGTTCTTGAGTGATCGGCTGACGATGAAAGGACCCTCCCAAGGTGACGATAACTTGTGCTGACCATCTGATTTCTTGATTCGGAGAAACACAGATCGCCTTCGCGGAAAGCGAGGGGGCGGATCTTCTTGCTGTGGTAGTGCCTCAGCCTCTGCTGATAAATTGCCGACCTGGACAGATCATGCAGGCAAGCTTCTTCCTTCAGATCAACACCGTCTTCTCGTGCTTCCTTGGCCTCTGCTTCAGTGTATAGGGCACACCGAGGTGAATCAAATTCTATGTCGGCTGGGATGACTCCTTCTGAACCATACACCAGGAAGTATGGGGTGAATCCGGTTGATCTGTTGGGTGTGGTTCTCAGACTCCACAAAACTGCTGGGAGCTCATCAATCCACGCTCCGGGTGCTCTTTCGAGTGGCTCAATCAATCTGGGCTTGATGCCTGCAAGGATGAGACCATTGGCTCTTTCTGCTTGGTCGTTTGACTGGGGGTGCGCTACTGATGCCACATCGAGCCGGATGTCGTACTCGGATGCATACCGAGCCAATGCCCCCTTTGCAAAGTTCGTGCCGTTGTCGGTGATGATACTGTTTGGCATTCCATATCTACTTGCGACATCGGCAATGAAGCGAACTGTTGTCGGACCATCCAGCTTCTTGATCGAGCGTGCCTCAATCCACTTGGTGAACTTGTCGACTGCAACTAGTAGGTGGGTTAAACCACCCCTTGCTCGCTTGAACGGCCCAACCATGTCCAGCCCCCAAACTGCAAACGGCCATGTTATCGGGATTGTTTTGAGCGCCGACGCCGGGAGATGACTCTTGGCCTTGAACCGCTGACAACCATTGCAGTGATTAACCAGCTGCTCTGCCGCGGCTCGTGCTGTCTTCCAATAGAAACCATGGCGAAATGCCTTGGCTACTATTGCAGCTGTTGATGCATGATGACCGCATTCACCTTGATGAATATCCCGGAGCAGCTCGAGCCCCCTGTCCTCTTCTATGCATCGCTGGAGAACTCCAGTTACACTTCTGTGCATCAGCTCATTATTGATGATGGTGTATGCACCAGATCGGCGTTCTATCTGCCTGGCTTCAACTTCATCTGGGGGAAGAGTTCCGTTGACCAGGAAATCTCTGATCGGCTGCGCCCAGGTTGGAGCGGTGACGACTACCATGACCATTGCATGTTGTGGTGCGACTGCTTCTTCTGGCTCGGCCTCTTGTACTTCTGTCATCTCGGAGTCAATCTCCGAGCTGACAATTCCAGCCTCTGGCTTGTCGTCGGCAGCCCCTGGTATTTCTTGCTCTGCTGAGACTGGAGCCTCAGGATCTACCGACTCTCCCCTCGAAACCGGTATCTCTAGATCGCATTCGGCAGCTCCTGGTGTCGATAGCTCGGATGAGTTCCCGAAACCTGGTGTTGCTGCTGCTTTTGCCTTCGACTTCTTCTTCTCGCCGAGATCGTCAGCCCCTGGATCGCAACCTTCAGCCCCTGGATTTGCCGAATTTGCCGAGGCCGCGGCTTCCTGGGTGTTTGACTGCTTCTTCAGAATCGGAATCTTCATTGGCTAAACCAACTTTTCTTGCCTTAATGCCTCCAGGTCGGTTTCTGATATGAAAATGGACTCGGACTCTGGAGAAGGCGTGATAGAGGGCTTCTTGATGTGCTCCAACGATACCCCTGGTGGAATGCTTTGCCTGGTGGAGCCGAGCTTGGACACTGCGTCTGCTGCTTCATTGTTTGCCCTGGGCACATGATGAAACTCGCAGCCTTCAAAGTATCCACTTAGCTGCTGCACCAGGAACCGGTAGCTCGCCATATTTGCATCTTTGGCATCTCAATTTCCTGCTGCACCACCAGGTCGGAGTCTCCAAAACACTCTATGTTCCGAATGCCGATCTTCTTGGCTAGCTTGATTCCATGCACAAGGGCCTCGTATTCGGCAACATTGTTTGATGCTGCGAAATGGATTTGCAATACATAGTGCAGTCGGTCTCCTTTTGGTGATGTGAGAACAATGCCGGCCCCTAGACCATTCTTCATCTTGGACCCATCAAAATGCATTCTCCAGAAATCCGATCCTGGGACGGGTGGCATGTACTGAGTTTCAGCCCAGTCCACCAGGAAATCGGCCAACGCTTGAGACTTGATTGATGTTCTCGGCTCATAATGGATGCCGTGGTTGGCGATCTCAATTGCCCATTTGGCCACTCTGCCGGTTGCATCTCTACTGCCAATGATGTCGGCTAGTGGGGCCAAGCTGACCACCACAATCGGATGAGCTTGAAAATATGGCTTCAATCTCTTGGCCGCCATGTAGACTCCGTAGCACATCTTCTGGTAGTGGGGATAATTTTGCTTGGATGTTGAGAGCACCTCGCTGATGTAATAGACTGGCTGCTGAATCGGTTGCGCTTTGTCCTTCTCAGGACGCTATACCACAACCACTGCACTGATCACCCGATTGGTTGCCGCGATATACAACATCATCGGCTCCTTCTCAATCGGTGCGGCCAGAATTGGTGCGGTGGAGAGCATACGCTTCAGCTCCTTGAATGCTTCATCTGCTTGTGGGGTCCAGGTGAACTTCTCCGTCTTCTTCATGAGTTGATATAATGGGATTGCCTTCTCTCCCAGCCGACTGAGAAATCGGCTGAGTGATGCTAAGCAACCGGTGAACTTATGTACTTGTTTCAAATTCTTGGGTCGATCCATTTGCTCGATTGTGGCTATCTTCTCGGGGTTGCATTCGATTACCTCTCAGAAACGAGAAATCCCAACAGTTTGCCGGCTGGAACACTAAACACACACTTCTCTGGATTCAGCTTGATCTTGTAGACGCGCAAATTTGCGAATGTCTCCTTGAGGTCGTCCAGGAGTGTGACTCCCTTGACCGTCTTCACCACCAAATCATCTACATACACATGCAAGTTTCTGCTGAGCTGAGAATGCGTGCAGCGCTGGATGGTGCGCTGATAAGTAGCACCTCCATTCTTCAGACCAAAAGGCATGGTGATATAGCTATAAGCCCCAAAGGGGGTTATAAAGGCAGTTTTTATTTGATCTTCCACAGCAAGTTTGATCTGGTGATAGCCAGCGGTGGCATCCAGAAATGACAACAACTCGCAGCCGGCCGTAGAGTCAATGACTTGATCTATACGGGGCAGAGCAAACGGATCTTTGGGGCATGCCTTGTTCACGCAAGTGTAATCGATACGCATGCGCCAAGTCTTGTTCTTCTTCATCGCGAGGACTAGGTTCGCCAGCCACTCGGGGTAGAACACCTCCATGATGAAGCCTGCAGCTTTGAGCTTGGCGACCTCCTCGCCGATTGCTCTTCTCTTATCTTCAGAAAAACGTCGAAGGGGTTTCTTGACCGGTTTAGAACCTGGCCGAATGTGGAGCTTGCGCTCGGCGAGTTCCCTCGGCACTCTAGGCATGTCTTGTGGAGACCATGCAAAGATGTCCCGGTTCTCACGGAGGAATTCGACGAGCTCGCCTTCCTATTTGTTGCTAAGTCCTGCTCCGACCACAACAAACTTGGCTGGGTCGGAGGGATCTAGAGCAACATTCTTGCTGTCCTTGGATGCCTGGAAAGTGGTCTCCTCATCTGCTCGCTTGGCTGGGCCGACTGGGAGAGGAGCCTTGCTTTGAGCCTGGGCCATTGCCACCACCTTGTCGAGCTGACGCTTCTCTTCGACCACCGCCAAGGAATCGGCTAGGTTAGCAACGGCGGATGAGCACTCGAGAGACTTCCTGAAGTCCCCGGCGACAGTGATGATGCCATTCGGACCTGGCAGCTTCATCTTCAGATAGGGCTCATATGAGTTAAGCATGAACTTGGCGATTGCAGGCAATCCCAAGAGGGCGTGGTATGGGCTGCTAAGATCGGCGACCTCAAACCAGATCGGCTCTCCCCTGAAGTTCTCCTCTGTCTCAAAGATCACATCCAGCCGAATGCGACCCATGGGAGTGCATGACAGGCCAGGGACAATCCCATGGAAGGTCGTCCGACTGCTCTCCAGGTCCCTCTCCGTGAGTCCCAACTTGACCAATGTGTCCCTGTACAGAATGTTGATTGTGCTCCCTGGATCAATGAGCACTCGGGAAAACAGACATGAAAACTTTGGTGCCGCAAATAGGGCATCCACCACGAGCGGATAGGTTCCTGGATTCGGCATGATGCTTGGGTGATCCTCCCTGCCCCAGGTAATCTTGCAATCAGACCAATGCATGTACTGGGGAATTGTGGGCATGGTGGCATTGACTTCCTGAGCTCGGGCTCTCCGACTGCCCTTGTCACTTGACTCGCTGGTAAAGATCATATATACGGCATCTTGCCGCGGGAACTGGTTCTGCGCCTGAGGTGGTGCTCTATTCTGAGGTGGTGGTGGGGGTGGAGGTGGTAATGCTTCTCCCTTTGCTATGCGCTTGACGAAATCGCATTGCCGAGTGGTATGCGCCACTGGCTTGCCTGGACTGTTGTGCATCTTGCATGGCTGATCTAGCATATCCTCAAATGTGTACTTGGGATTCATTGGCCACTACGGCTTCGCATTCGGCTTCATCTTCCGACTGCCTCCTGCAGCCCCTTGTTCCTCTTGATCCTGGACAGCGGCCACCTACCGACTGCCGTATTGAGCGTCTGGCTGCTCATCTTTCCTCTTTCCGCTGTTTTGCTGGTTGTTGTTGTTGTTGTTCCGATTGATATCTCTGCGCTCTCGCCGACTGAGCCCTTGGCTTCCTGCCTCTGCCGCTTGCGCATCCCCTTGTGTCTGAACCACACCGCTGACGCCGAGCTGAATAGGCTCGCGCATTGCGGAATAAGAGACAGCAAACGCATTGGCCACCTTCATGAGCTCAGCCAGTGACGAAAAATCTTTGCGCAGCAGCTTGTGCTTCAGCATTGACCCCGCCAGACACCCATCAGTGAAATACTGAATGACCTGGATCTCGTGGACTCCTTCACATGAATTCTTTAGCTTGATCGACCGAGCTAGGTATTCTCGGAGTGGCTCGTCCTTGCCTTGCACGCACAGGGCAAGCTGCCGAGGAAGATGCAGCCGATCATACGTGCCGGTGAAGTTGCGAATGAAAGCTTCCGAGAAATCTTCCCAGCAGTTGATGCTGTTGCTGGGCAAACTGTTCAGCCATGTCCGAGCTGACCCCTGTAACATCAGAGGAGCGTAGCGTACAGCTACACGCCGACTGCCGCCGGCAATGCCGACTGCGGTCATGTAATCTGTCAACCAGTCCTCTGGCTTAACGGAGCCGTTGTACTTGGGGGTGTCTCTGGGCAAGGTGAATCCCTTGGGAAACTGCTCAGTCCGAATGCGGTGCCCGAAACACGCTGGTCGGCTGCTCCCTCTTCTTCTTGCTGTGCATCTCTTTCCAACAGCTCAATGCGATGAATGGCATCGTTCTGGCCGATCTGACGAGCACCGAGCCGATTGCTGATCGCTGGTCTTGCTTCCGGCTGACGAGGTGGATCATTGCGCTTGCTGCTCACAGCTGGCTCTTCTGCTCTATGGTTCATGACTGGGGGACCCCGGTTGCTTTTGACCCTACTCTCACGTCGGGACTGGCCTTGCTGCTTGTTCTGCCGCTACGCATTCGGCCGCTGACTGACCTCTGGAGGTGGCCCCGCGGTCCTTCTTGATGCCTCGGGGCCTGCCCCCGGATTGTCCAATGCCGCCTGCTGCTGTTGCTTGGCCGACGCCAGCAGCTCGCACATTCGGCGAGTTTGCTGACGCCGCTCTTCGCCTTCCAGATCTTCCAGCTCATTTGCAATCTGCTCGGCAGCTCGCAAATTCTTCTCGGGCGTGCTGTATGCTGGCCGCTGGACGAATGCCGACGCTGCCGGTTGCTCAGCTCCTAACAGCTCTCTGCCGACAGCAAACTGCGTGACCTCTGCTCCTGAGATCTTCTAGGACTGTAGGCGCAATCGGCCGCCGCTGGCTGGCGTGCGCTGCATTGTACTCTCTAGTGATGGCTCCCAACCTTCGCTCTTCTGCCAGCACATGCTCGGCCCTGCGAGAGAGAGCGAGTCGTGCAGTCTCTAGATCAGTGTGAACTTGATCGGGATCACCATTCCTATTCACGGGTGTGTATAACACATCCCGCAACGCACTGGTGTCGACTCTTTCCGCGGCGTCTGCTGTAACAGCCCAGATTTCACAAAAAAATGAAAAAAAAAATGTTTTCGGTGTGAATTGATTGATTGCCTGATTTGTTTGCGGTGTTTGCATCCCCGATTTATCGATCGGCGATTATTTTTCTCCCTCTTATCTCGTACCGGACGGAGACCGACCCTTGCCACTCTGACACTCGACCTTTGCGACCCCGGGTTTCACCCGATCACCGTCGCGGAAACCGGCACAAGACCAGCCGAAGCCAACGGAACGAAAAACCCCATTTAATAATTAAACGGGATATTTTTATAGCGCGCCGGAAAATGTTGTCGAAATGTCACCGCAGTGAGGTATGATCGACGGGCTCGACACGCTGAGCGCGTGGTTCGAGATTTCGTCGGAATCGAAGTCCGTACGGAGTATCGGCGGTCACGAACGCGATCACCGGAAGCGCGAGGGGGTACCGGGGCATTTGCGTAAGCTTGTCAGCCAACCTGCCTATATAATGACCCCCACCTCCCAAACGAGCCAATTAGGGTTCCCCTATGGCAATTATGCAGCCACCCCCTAGAAAACACTCAAAATATGTCCCCAAAGTCCCCCCAATCCCGAAACCCTACCTCCCTGGCCCTCCGAAGCCGTCAGATCTAAGATCCGACGCTCCTGGAGCCGCCACGTCGCCTCCCGGCCAGCTCCACCGCAACCGGGCCCCTCCGGGCCGAGCAGCCGCCGCCGCGGCCCGCCCGAAGCCCATCTGCACGAGCCGCCGCCGCACCGCCTCGGCTCCTCCCGTCGGCCGCCGGAATCGCCGCGCCGCCGCGCACTCCGGTGAGCGCCTCCACCGCCGGCCACCTCTCTCCTCCTCTTCGCCGTGCGCCTCACCTCCCTCTCCTCCCTGTGCCGCATCCAGGGCTGCCTTCGACAGCCGAGGAGATGCGCCGCCCGAGCCGCCATGGACGACAAGACGGAGCTCGAAACCTCACGCATTCGGCGACCACCTCAGCCAAGTCCGACGACCCCACCATCCCGGATCCACGCCTCCGTCGTCTCCTCTGCACCACCGCCTCGCCGGACCACCTCGCCACCACGCAGACGCTCGCCGGCGTCCACCGTTGCAGCCAGCCGGCCGCCAGTGCCGATCTGGATCGGGATCGGTCCTGAGCGGGACGAACCGCCGCGGCTGGGCCGGCCCAGGCGCCTCCAGCGGCCTGCCAGCCTCCGCGAGATGGGCTTGGCCCATGGTGAGCCCCCTTCTGTTTTTTTCTTTTTCTTTCTTTTTTTTCCTGTTGCGAGTTGGGCCAAGCCAAGTAGCAGTAGCTTTCGGCCCGTTTAGTTATTTTTTTTCTGCTAGGTTTTTTATTATTTTGGCAGATTGTATTAGCTTTTTTCGGTGCCCGTATCTTTTCACCGGTAGCTCCGATGGAGACGCTTTCTACATGAAAGTTGCTCTGTTTTGCGCGTAGATTAATAAAATGTTGCTTGTTGCCATGTTTGACCTTGTTTACATGATGTTTACCTGCTAATTACAACTGCTTGCCACTGTAAACTGTAATTGCCATAACTTTTTAACCGTTGCTCCGATAAAAATGTTCTTTATATGTAACTTGACTAGAATTGCATGTAGATTGTGTTTATGCTGCTCTTGCTTGCTAAATAAAATAATAAAATATTGTTTAGGAAAAAACAGTACCAAATGCAATATTTATCGTGGGGTCCGCAATAGTTTGCCATGTATAGGTTTTACCCCCCCACTTAAGGTGACTAGATTAGATAGTTTATTTATGTTTCACCTCTTGCCATGTTTGTGTGCTATGCCATGCTTGAGTGATATGCCATGTTAACAACATTTGCTCACCTTGTGTAGCTAAACAACTTGAACTATCGTAAACGTGCGGTATCGTCGTGTGTGACGAATACTCTAGTTAACCTGTTAGTAACCGCTCTCGACGGTAGGTGCGATCTCTCGTGTTGCCTTCTTGTTGATGCTTGCTCGTGTTTGCTTCGTAGTAATAGATGCTTGCTCGTTGATTTCTTTCCAGTGTTTACCGTCTTGTGTGCTTCCGCGGGTACCTCTCGGAGACGATGCGAGCTTGCGATCAACTACACCGTCGGAACCCGACTTATGAACAGGCAAGGACTATACATTACTTATGATCCATTCTATTTCAACCAGCGGTTTGCATGCTAGTATAGGTTAGGTTCGATGTTTGATCCTACCACATGTTTACAACCTCTTTCAAACCGATACAACCATGTCCCCTCCCAGCAAACCTTGTACTGCTATGTTACTATTGCTCGTTGCTCAGCCCCTGCTTAGTATGCATGCTTAAGATGCTACGATATTACCCTGTTACTCCTTGGTTCGGGCTATCACATTATTATATTATTGTTGTGGACGATATGATTATTATAATGTTGACTATATTCGACGAAGGATGGAAGGTCTAGGCTATCCCGCCCCGACGCTTTGTTCCATTCGAGTCACTTAGGATCCGAGTTCCGGGTATTGGTTTTAAGACTGAGCGTGCCTAACCGCGTGTGGGATTTTATGGGGTCCCCTTTTCTTACCTATCTAGCTTCAAACATTTCTAGTGGTGGCCCGAGCTGATTTACCATTTGAAACCCCGTGTGTGTGCTTGGTGGATCCCCTCGCAATTTTTAAACAACCCGGACCGGCGGAGACATGGTTTCCCTGTTGGTCCACCTTTGACCGGCGAGGGCCCAAGGCCTCACGTGAGGCGTCTCGGTAACCCAAACCCTGTTGAGACGGAAGAGTCCGATCCGAGAGCGTGGCCAGCTTTTGGATTGGGTGTCGACTCCCCGGGGGCCACCCGGATTTGTTCGTTGTTAGTTAGAGGGACCTGTCGTTTCGGATCTCTTGGAACTAAATCATAAAATGGTTGCCTGTGATGGGTAGCAACTGAGAGAGATGGACGTGCGTGCGGAGCCTCGTAATGGGCAGTTGGTACACCCCTACAGGGTTAAATCTTTTCGAGAAGCCGTGTCCACGATTATGGATGACTTGCGACCTACTCCTTGTTCATAGACAACAACAACTGAGATAATTTTAATATAACTTGATCAACGTGTGTGTGCCTTGACTGCTTCTTCTTCTTCGGGATGCGAAGAGGAGGACAAGGATAGGATAGGTGTTATGTTTGCGTAGTAGGTGGATAGCAGACTTGTTGGAGGCGATTCCTCATCGAATGCTTGGCTTCTTATCTTACTCTCTAGATCGTTAGCCACTTCATAAATGCTAGTGCGGCAGCAACCTCACCACTTATCTCATCCTTACCGTAAACTACTAGTTGTCCTAGAATGACGAGTGATGAAGTCCTTGCTGGGTCAGTTGACCACTACAGTTGGATGCTGAGTACTTCTGTTCTCATGATACTACCCCCAAACTCTTTTCAGGGTTCTTGATTGACAACAGGTATGGTGATCGACGTTTCACGTGGAGACTCGACAACGACTAGTTAGGCGGATCCCGGCGGAGGGCCTGGACCCGTGTGGTTATGGGGATCGATGTTTTCTCTTTGCCAGTAGGCATTTGATTGTAGTCTGTACTCAGACATGTACCTTCCGCTGTTGTATTGTATTTAAGGCAGTTGTATGCCGATTTTATGAGATTTTGTATCCTTGTATCTGTAATGTTGTGATATCATGTTGGAAATCCGGGGCTTATGGCTTCGTCATATGTCGCGGTGGGACCGATATGTGCTTCGTCCCCGGATTTGGATGGAAACATCTAGATCTGGAACAGTACCGCATATCGGGCCTTACATCTGCCGCCTCCTTGGCTTTCCTAGCCGCACTCGCTGCGCCTTGGTTGCTTGACGCAGTCGTTCCCGCCATCATGACGGCTGCATGCTCACGTGGCTCCTCTCCGCCGGGAGCTGCTGTGCAGCCCCTGGTCGGGAGCGGATCCGTGACGCTCGAGAAGACGCGCACTTCCTTGGGATATGCCTCGGGGAAACAGCTGATGAAGAGACGGTGACTACCGATCTGCAGCGATACACCGAGCGGCAGGGGTGCGCCGAACCCGAACCGCGCAGCGTAATCCACCACAAAATCAATTTCCCCATGCCTAAAGATCAGGCCAGAGGCGTGGCTCATGCTCGACGACGAGGAAGATCCCGTCCGGATCAGAACTCCAGTCGACGCCTCGGTCTTCCCCACGGTGGGCGCCAACTGTCGTCGTTTAGTAACAACAGATGCCATAGGGATGGCTAAAGAGAGGGGAAGACTCGAGGGAGAACTTTGTCGATGGTGCCGGAAACGGGTTGGGCACAAGAACGGTGAAGGACACCACGATGTACCTAGGTTCGGGGCTTTCCTGAGACAAAACACCCCTACTCCTGCTTGTTTGCTTGCTATAAATGATCGCACAAACTACAATCAATGCTCATGGAGCTGCTCAGAGGAAGAAGAGACCTGCCGTGGGCATGGCTCTCCTCTGCTTCTCTACGGGAACTACTGTGGGAAGTAAATGCGAATGGGGCGTCCCTCTCACAGGAGGGGTACCCCGGGCTCTTATAGTGTGATCTCGGGGTACTACGGTCGTTTCAGTCGGGGACTGGCCCCAGCTGTCATCCTCTCGTCGGCTGGGGTCCACCGACTGCAAATCTCTGGTTGATCCGGACTTGTCAAGCGGCTTCCCATGCTGTAGCTTCTAGGTAATGATGATGAACAGTGGCGCTAGGCCCTCTGGTCTTGTCTCCGGATTCAGAGGAAAAGGGTGACAACACTCCTCTAACAGATCGGCGAAGTGACTTAGCTTACTGCCATCCGGATCTCTCGGGATCCTGCATTTATGACCTTGTACCAAAGGCGTCCGACCTGGACAATGTCAACTCTTGAGCCGATTGAGGAGTAGGCCGATTGCGCCTGGGCCGACTGCTCGCATTCAGCATGGTCGATTGCTTAGGACCAATTGGCCATGCGACTGCCTAGCTCGGCCCAGCAGCAGCCCCATCGGCCTCCTCCTTGTCTTGAAATATTGCTTTCGTCTGGGTGACCCTACCCAGGTATCATTCCCCCGACATTGACTTCTCTAGATGAGTGGAGGAGTGAAGCTTACGAGAGCGCTAAAATGTTCAAGGAAAAGGTAAAGAAGTGGCACGATAAAAGTATTCTGAAACGTGAATTTAATGTTGGTGGTAAAGTTTTGTTGTTTAGATCTCGTTTCAGGTTTTCTCCAGGTAAACTACTTTCCAGATGGGAAGGGCCTTTTCTTATCGAAGAAGTATATCGGTCTGGCGCAATCAAGATCAACAATTTCGAAGGCACCAAACCTCAAGTTGTGAATGGACAAAGACTCAAACATTATATGGCAGGTGATCCAATCAATGTGGATGTAAACATGATATATGTAAGAACTCATGAAGAGCATGTTGCAGCCCAGTTTCAGACTCCGGAAGGAGCAGAATAAGAAAAGGTATGTATTACGGTAAGAAAACATCGCGAACGTCATTAAAAGTTTACTTTTCAAAGTTTTTGCAAAATTAGGAAAATTCCAAGCCCGAGTGGAGCCGGAGAGGAAGTCCAGGGGGCCCAGGAGGCCTACTGGCGCGCCCCCCTCCTGGCCGCGCCAGGCACCCTCCTGGGTGCCCTGGACTCCGACTCCGACTCCACCTAGGCTTGAAACCTTCCTTCTGTTGCGGAAATTTTTGCTATATATTTGACTGGATCGTCCTGGCACCGTATCTCTCGATTTCGCGTGTTTTCTTTTCTCGGTCTATTTCTACCAGGGTGAAAAGTTGTTGCTAGAGATGTATTCTTGTGGCTCGAGCGGAGAGGACTTCTTGGGATGGCCTCTACGTCAGGTTTAGAAGGATCTTAACCAAGGGAAGCACGTTGATTGGGCTACCGAAGAAGAAATTGTCGCAAGACAAGCGGAGATGGAGCGCTCCGTGAGAGAGGAAGTCAAGACTATCACTGCCCAACAACAAGGGGGTACAAGCAATCCCATCATGGTGGGATCTGTCCAACCTCAATATGATCTTTCTCTTAACCTTTCAGCGCCCTCCACTTCACTTGAAGATCAACGCATGCTTTCCACCATCTCCGAGGCCTACCGCATCACCAACCAACTCATTGAAGATTTCTGTGTACTAAAAATACAAGTGGAAGTCTTGGAGTTAGAGAACCAAACCCTTCGCCGTGTCATCAGGGATCTGAAGAAACAACCACAACAGAATGAGGAGTAAAACTCCTCGGGTAATGGCACCCCCTTAGCTTGTTCCAAGCTTGGGGGAGTGCCCGGTATCTTTATCTTTTTCTTTTTCTTTAGGAGTCAAGTAGAGTCGTATCATGTCTAGGGAAGTTACTTTATGACATAGGTGTTTCTTTGAGGTCTATCACTCCTTTTGTGGAGAACTTTGTATCCGTGAGTGTGAGGTCGTCTATGAAGGAATATTAATGAGAAGTCTATTGGTTTCTTCGCTGCACTCGGTATTATCTTCACGCAATCGACATTATGAGCTGATTCTTATGGGGAGTATTGACCTTATATCAGGTATGGCTTCGAAAACTTTATTTAAATCTTGGCAAGTATAGCTTTGGTCATAACAACAAGCATGTTTTTCTTAAAGTAGCGACATAGCCAAAACCTTTGTGTTATTATGCTTGAAGTTTTATGTTGACAAGGAAGACAACTTGATGTTTCATGCTAGTTTTAATGTTTCTGCTTTGTATAGCTTGCATCTAAGTTGTCATCAATTGTCTGGTCTCTCAAAGCCTTGCTAGCCAAAACTCTGTACTAAGCGGAATTCTGCTTGTACTTCCATACACTGAAACCAACATCTTCCACTTGAGTCCACCATACCTTCCTATTCGTGGTATTCCACTACCACTCCTAAAGTATATAATTTATGTGCTATCTCTAGATGTTCAAAATATTTTGTTTTGTGCCACTGATTCAGCTCATGAGGAAGTGGTGGGTAACCCATGATCTTCTTAATTTGGACAAGTTTTATCTTGGGATTGCATGCCTAATCTGAAAACCCCTAATACGAGAAGGGACTGGCATGAGTGTCCAGCTCGCAAAAGATAAATACTAACACACAAGTTCCTTTGCCCATTTATGAGTGATAAACAAAGGAATTTTAAGGGGATGTGATCGTCCCCACATGGGAGCCGTTCCTCGAAACTTGTCCAAATCATGAAGTGAGTGGGTTATCTATCAGCAGTCGTTGACGGATCATGCACCTCCCAAAAGTATGTTTTTATTCTGTTTGATCTAGAGATGGCACATGAGTTTTCCCTGCTTACCCTTTTGCACGGGGTTTATCCTTTATTTTGTGCTGAGTCAGTCCTTCCTACTTCCTTCCTTCTTGAGAGAGAATAGACACTTGATGTTAATAAAGATTCTTGCAAACAAAGCTGCATTGAAAGTTAGCATGTTACATCTTTGTTGACATTATCTTTTGATAAGTGAGTCGTTTGCAAAAGCTTGCTTAGTAAACATCTTCCTTTGTGTTAACATGTGCACTTCTTGACTGATAACATGTTCTTTCCAAAGCTTCAACTGGTTCCATTATAAGTGAAAGAGCAAAAGTAAAAGTCATTAGTTGTTCCTTGACCAAGGCTATGTTTGCCATGATTTGATGAGTTTTCCAGGTCCTACTTTGTTATAATTGTTACTACTTTCCCATAAGGACCTTATGAGTTGAGGTTGCTGTTGAGGATGCTTCAGTTTGGTGAAAAATCTTGACGCTTCTTGTCCGTATTCTTTTATCGACGCTTCACTCTCTAAACTTGTGGACAAGTTTACCGAGCTCAGTAATCGCTTGGGGACAAGCGATGTCTAAGCTTGGGGGAGTTGATACGTCCAAAAGGCATCACTATTTTATATCGTAATTTCATCCTATTCATTGATATATTCCACTTTAAAGTATTGTTCTTATGTTGTTTTGACTTGTTTTACACAGTTTACAACTTTTCGGTGCCGAAGCAGCAGAACCAGAATTCAGTGGCGAAAAGTGGACACCAAGTTTCTGAATCAGATCAAGCCCAAATACGATGAAAATTTACGGGGATTGTTTTTACGAAGATTGACTGGGGATCACCGAGGATGGAGGTGAGGGGACCCACCAGGCAGCCAGAAGAGTGTCTGGCGCGGCCCCCCTTTTGGCCGCGCCAGGCACCCTCCTGGATGCCTGGTGGCCCCCCTCGGTGCCCCCTCTCGCCTATAAGACCCCCCTGGGGTGAAAACCCTAAATAGAGAAGAGTTTCCGTGTTTCGCCGCCGCCACGGGGCGAAAACCTACAGAGGAGAAAAGCCATCTCCGGCGGGCAGATTCTGCCGGGGAGATCATCTCCCGGAAGGGGAGATCGTCGCCGTCATCATCATCATCATCATCATCATCGTCACGGGCATCATCGAGATCATCATCAACATCATCCCCAACATCAGCACCATATCCATCTCACAATTGCAACTTGTGTTGTAATCCGTACTATCTATCCTCTACTCTGTTGGTGTTGATTACTACTTTGTGGTGAATGCTATTGAGTTTGTTGGAGAAATATCATTGTGTCCAGATTGTTTTCCACCCATATATCACCTCTGATCATGATCTCTTTTATGTCTTGTGAGTAGTTACTTTATTTCTTGAGAACATGGGAGAAGTCTAGTTATTAGTAGTCATATGATGTTGAAGTATTATGTGTTGTTTGATACTTAAGTTGTGTTGTTATTTCTCTAGTGGTGTTATGTGAGTCGAACACTTAACACTTCACCTTTCATGGGCCTAGAGGAATACATTGTGCACAAAGGATGCTTATGGTGGGTTGCCGGAGTGACAGAAACTTGAACCCCAGTTCGCACACTTTTGCACAAGGGAGTTTTTGATCGTAATGCTGTGGTTAGGCTTATGCCTTAATTACTACCTTGTATTTGCGGATGCTTGCAAGGTGTGTAATCATAAGAGTACACTTATCTTAGTCTAGAAGGTGTACTAGCATTGATCCACCCATCGACACTTATCAACACAATACATATTACTTGGCAGAGTATGGTGAAAGTAACTTGACTATCTCTCCCGTGTGTTCTCGAGAACGCTTTAGCTTTTATAAATTTAGTTCCTAGGCTTATCCTTGTGAAAGGATTGGGCCACTTGCTAGTCCTCAGCTACCTTGTTTACTTTGCTTGTCTTTTACTTTTCTGTTGCTTAAACCAAAAACCCCTAAATATTTACCTTTCAGTGTGTGCAGCCTTTCCTTATCCAGTGTCACTTGTCAATACCTTCTGCTCCTCGCTGGGATCGACATCCTTATTTATCAAAAAGCTACAATTGATCACCTAGACTTGTGGGTTATCAAGAATCGTTTATTGGCGCGGTTAACAAGGGAGGCATCCCAACTAAAACTATTAACTTCACCGCCATCACCCAGCTAGAGGTCGAGACCCATTGACGTCACAACCCATGGAATGATCAAAAGAGGGGGACTCCAGATACAGGTGGAGTCATAGTAGTCAGACCATCTTCCTAAGTCGTCAATAGACGAACACTCAGATACCAACACGAGTTTGATAACCAAAACCGATTAAAGAATAAGTCAACCACGATTCCATGGTGTGATCAATGCACTACGTGGACATGCCTAAGTGCAATTGTTGTGATACAAATTTGGAAATGGAGTAACCACTCGATAAAGAGATACATGCTAAGTCTCATGAAAGTTATTACAAGCTTAAAGCTTGGAGCTTTGACGCAACATCGTTGTCGCCAAGCACCACTCAATGATTGCGTAGCCCAACCGACATCTTGTCGTTTTCTATACCTAGGCTTTGCACGTGTTCATGTGGTTATGGAATAGTAATAGAAGTGTTTTGTGCGCTTAGTTGTGTTGGCCCCTCCCCGACACCTCCCTATGAGGCAATGATTGGGGGGCACGACATCAAAGTGAGGTGGACCTGAACTTGGGTAACTATATCTAGGCAATGCTTGAGAGCCTAAACCCGAGGGATATGCCGAAATCATCTTCCACAACTTTGTTAATCCATAGATCCAAAATTGGTCTTTCCTGTTGAAGAAAGACAACTGCCCTGATAGAATAACAATATTGACGTGATGTCTCGAGTTGAGGACTCGACGAAAGTCCTAAGAGGAGCACAAGGATTTTAAATGACCACCACTCCAAATCGAACAAACATTATGGCCAAGTTACAAAATTACCAAAGAAGAGAAACATGCCTCGAAAATATATATTAGAACTATTTACATTGTCAGTTGGTAAAAAGGAAGATCCACCACTAAAATTAACAAACATTACCGGCAAGTAAAAAAATTATCAGAGAAGAAAAAAGTCCCAAAAGTATATATTATAAGATTTTTATTTCCTATTGATCCAAAATAAACTCCACTGACCGAAATGAAATTATTGGGAAGCGAAGAATATACCCAAGAAGGATAACAAGTGTCGAGAATATATATTAGAAATTTTTCCACTTTAAACAGGTCAAAAAAAATCCGCCATTCTAAACAAACATTATCACAAAATAAAAAATCAGAGAAAATGCCTTGAAATTATCTATTAGATTTTTTCATTTTTATTGATAAAAAGAAAATGCACCAACTGAACAAACATTATTGGCAAGTACAAAACTTACCCAAGAAGAATAATTCGCCTTGAAAATATATATTTAAAATATTTTTAATTTAAATTGGTCAAATGGAAAATCCACCACTCTAAGTTGATCAAACATCATCGCCAAGTAATAAAGTTACTAGAAAAGAAAAACATACCTTAAAATATATATTAAAAATAACTTATTTTATTTATCCATCAAAAATAAAAATGCACCACTCTTAGTTAAAAATATATTTTCAACAAATAAAAAACTACCCAAGAAGCACATTTCTTTAAAATGTGTATTATAAACGTTTTCATATTTATTTGGTCAAAATAAAAATCCACCACCCTAAATAGAATAAAAATTATCTTTAAATTAAAAATTATCACAGAAGAACAACATACAATAAAACAATTTATAACTTTTTCCCATTTTGAGTTGGTAATAGGAAAATCCACCACTACACTGAACAAATATTATCCAAGTAAAAGTTTATGGGGGGGGACAATATAAATACCATAATAGAATGAAAATTCCTATGCATAATTAGGATGGATTTTTATTATGCATAGTGGCATATTGAGGTGGGCCTTTTCTCTTTATATTGAGTGATGAGGTGACATGCTTGCATGTTTAGAGAAATATGCTAGTGAGGGCTAGCTATTTAGATATAGAATATAATTCAATAAAATGTTTGGTAAATGAAACATGAATATTTGAAACAATAAGTTTTGAACTAATATATGAATCTAATATAAAATCATAATAGAACGAAAATTCTCATGCATGCATGTTGCATGTTAGGGTGGGTTTTTATTATGCATACTGACATATTAAGGTGAACCTTTTCTCATGTATGTTGAGTGATGAGGTGACATACTTGAATGTTGAGTGAAATATCCTAGTGGGAACTAGCTATTTAGATATATAAAATTACCTCCTTCATTCACTTATATAATATGTTCTAGTAAACTAATTTGATTTGCTAAAACGTCTTATATAAGTGAACGAAGAGAGAAGATAATAGCCAAATGTGCTAATTGTGCAACACCAACATCTATGGTGTTTCTTAACTATGTAAACATTGCAAATCATGGCGTTTGCGTCTACCAGCCAAACACCATTGCCGTTGACGTTTCATTGTGTCATCTGGTCAGTCAACCGATCGACTAATTTAAAGCGTACATCATGGATAGACGTTGGTGACCTTGGCGTTTACCTTCGCACTAAAAGACCACAATGAAGGGCATTTCTAAAGAGGATAGGATTGGGTTAAAAAACTAAGAAGGTTCATTTTCTGAACTTTCTTGAAAAAAATCAGTTTTGGATATTTGCCTAAGGAGCTTTTGGTGCTGGCTGGGGTGTCGCCCCGACACACATGGATCATCCGTGAAGGAATACCCACTTGAGATACTTTCAGAAGAAAAAAACAGTTGAGCGATTCCATCAAAGAATCGTTTATCATCTGGTAATACTCCATGCAGTAGATACTTCAACATGGTAACTATTTAATCGATTCCATCCATGGTAACCCCTGAATGAACACATAAACGCTACTGCGGTACACGCAAAACTAGAAGACAAAAAAGGAAGCTTCCGGCCACACTCATCAGCACAAAGAAGGGTACCTTTTATTAAAAGTAAAAAACGTCTCTAAAAAGGGCGCTTCAGAATTAATGATGTCTTTTTTTTCTCGCAAAAAAAAGAATTAGTGATGTCTTGAAAGTAAGCTTACCGTTTCTCCTGTGGGTATTTGTCTGGCATGCAGAAAAACCAAAAATACTTAAACGCTCACAGACAAAGTGCTTTCTACTTCTACAGAGCAAAGCAGCAATGACACAAAAGAACAAACCGATTGAAGAAGATGAATCAAGCGGCACGCAATGTGTTTTTACGTTCATCCATCGCCGTTTCTCGACCCATCTTTCTCCACAACGACGCCACTCAACAATTTCTTGATACTTCCGTGTACTACAGATTTTTTTCCTGACAAGACTACATATTTTTTTACAAAGAGAGACAAATGTGGCAGGTCCTTGTACACAAACTTCAGTGATAAACCTTTATAAGTTTTTTGCTTTTCGTTTTTAAACTGATTATTATCTGATTCAAGAGATTTTTTTTGCGGATGGGTTAGTCAGGCTTTTAAAAGTCCTATTGCCTTTTCTTTCTTGAACACTTCATATCTTCTTGAATAGATATCGTATTATTGATTTGTCTTCACTAATACTTATACTATAAACATACTGTAACATAAACCAGTAATCAAAGGTGTGCTTCCAAATGTTTAGTTTAAAACATCAGCTTTTTAGATCTTGGGTAGGGTTTGCACTAAAATTATGAAGACCCTAGTGCGACGATGGCCAAACAACTGCAATAGAGTAAAACAAAGGTGCGGTTTTTTTTTAATATGGTGCTCTAAAGGGAATTTTCGACATAAAACTTAGTAGTGTGTGTGTGGTGCGCACACATGATGTATGTGTGTGTGTGTGTGTAACGCGTGAGCGTGTGTGATGACATAGTCATCTGCCCTAACGTAGGGGGTGAGTCAAGCCTCCTTAGTCGTTAAAGTTAGGTTTTATTGGTATAACACCACAAGGAAAGAAGGGGGAGATTTAGGAAGATGTCAGAGGTGAAACTAAAATGATGCATCAAAATGCAATGGTACATTTTCAACAACCGTTGATCGATATCTAATCAACTGTTGTCAAATGTAACAACCAATGAAGAAAATTGACATACTCAACAACCTTAGTGTTAGGCATCAATACTAACAAGCGTCAAATGATTTTCTCCTCAACTATGTTGATTGGTTAAGACATTCCTCATCTCAACAACTAGGAATCCTTAGTCTCCCGACTATAAAAAATTATATACTTTGGTCTCTCACCCGAGTTTGAATGGTCTTTGGTTGTAACAAGTTTCAATGTTGACACAACACAATGGCGATGTTTGATCGTTGATACCATGATGCATAAGCATCCCATTGATGATAATGTCTACTCAAGCTAGTCTACAAAGTCATTCGTCAACGCCGAAGTCACACCATGTGCCCCCTCCTACTCCACGAGGCCATCCAGGCAAGCCCTCGGTGGACATCAACATGAGTACAAATGCATGGAAAACTAGCTGACTACACATGGTCCCGGTGTCGCATCTGCGACAACACGTCGATGGTCCCGTCACATATGTAACAGTAGCCTCTCGCCTTCTCAGTTTGCTTGTCTTCTCATCATGTCCAATCCACCCCCTGCTCCTACCTTTATGTCGCAACCCTCAAATAAAAACAAATTATCATTGGGAGCAATCATGAGATCGTCAATAGGAGCAATCTATTTTTCACGGTTCTCATTTCTTGCAATGTGTCACCCTTATCTCCCTCAAAAGCAAATTCTTAGAACTTCCTCGCCTTGATCTAACACTTGGCACATGCCCCAAGTGTCGTTGTTTGTCACCGCTATGGTGAACAATGGCGCCTAGACGAATGACCATGTCTTTCATGTTCGTCCCACACTTCTCAATCTTGTAGGTCTTCTATCTACCCCACAATCACCATCATTATGAGATTTATTTCAAGTAATAGAAATCCATTAGACCCACTTTAGCCTTACTAGAGTTAAGAGCAGCAACCCATCTCCACTCCTACAAGGGATACAGGAGGAGTTTTGATGGAGTGGCATACCATTGGTGTTCCTTTGTTTCGTGGGAAGTGCTTAGTCTGATGTCAAGGGCGTTGTGCATATGGAGTTGGAGGCATATTGGGTGGTGTTTGTTTAACTGTATGCTCTCCATTGATAGGGTCACAAAAGGTGGCCCGCGTGCTATGATCAATGATCGACTAGAAGAGCTCCCTAGCAAACCTTTCACACATGTCAACAACTACTTCAACATGGTAGCCATGTCCAAGTGCCTATAGATTCTTCGTGTAGATGATAGCCAAAGAGAGATGACCTAATGCGGTGGATTTTTATTTCATTTACATGATGTGGTGATCAAATCGTTCATACATATCATGCTTTAAGAAGAAAACGTGTCCACAAAAACACAAAACCATTTTAACAGTCGAATGGACAAAAAGTATAAGGTTTTGACAGTTTGTCGACGGGAAGAAAGGTATATGGTTTTGACAGTTGCTCGAAGGGGCAAAAAGTATATACCTTTGACGGTTAGGGGATAAAGATTTATGTTTTTGGAATTGAGCGGCGATTTCTAGACACGTGATACACTTAGAGACAAAAAGACTTTTCTCCATCTTGTTAAAATACCGGATTGGACTGCGACTCACAGTTGAGATGGGCATGGACGTACTTCTATTGAGGGGAGCGATTTGAAGCAACTACCCAACATTATTGTGTTTTTGTGAGGACCTCGATGACATGGAACTAGATTTCTCCAGGGTTTCTCTTTCACGCACAATTGGGCTGGGGTGGGGTGTGTGTGTGGGGGGGGTCTCTCGATACAATTTCTCCCTAGGGATCCTCTAGAAACTATCTCATGGGATAGAATCCCTTGCTCGAATTCATTTTTTCCCTTCCTGTCATGTATTCGAGAAGGTGGTCAAATTAAGGTGCGTATCATTTTCTTTCGAACACACATTTTGATGATCTGAAAGATGGTTGCACACATGTTGAATGCTTGATTTAAGAAAGAAGCTTTATCTTGTACTTGGGCTAAAAGTTGGCACAAAGAAAGTCACCATTTTACCACGAGGAAAATTTTAATTTGAATTCATCTGGGAATGGATCTCCCCGATAACTAGTCAATAGTTTAGAGTAGCTGGCATATGAGGGAACTGAACCTTGAAAAAAGTCTTGTGTATGATGAAGGGCAAAAGAGTAAGAAGATATGAAGGCCCGGTCAAAGAGGGAAATGGAAGGTTAGATGGAGGAAGGGATGGTGCACAAACTGAGCTCCCTCCTACTGCATGAGACCATCGAGGAAATCCCCATTGTTTCCGTACATCAACAAGAGTACAAGCACATGGAAGTTAGGTTGACTAAATGTGGTCCTCATGTCGTATCTGTAACAGCACATCAATGGTCCCACCGCTTACGTACATGCAGCCTCTCACCTCATCATTTTGTTTGTTTCGTTATGTCCGGGCCATCGTCTACGCCTAGCTCTATGTCACACCCCTTGAATGAAAATAAGCCAACTTCGATGAGCAATCATGAAATCGTCAATATATGGGAGCGATTCATTTTTCATTAGTTCCCATTTCTTGCTATATTTTACCCATGTCTCCCTCAGAATTGTCTCGTCTCGCTCTAACCCTCGGCACTTGGTCCATGCCCTAAGCATCATCGTTTATCATCGCTTTGGTGAATAGTTGCACCTAGCTAGGCTAATGGAATTGTCTTTCATGTTCGCCTCACCCTTCTCAAGCTTGGATGAATTCTATCGACCCACGGTCACCATTGTTATCAGCTTCAACTCAAGTAAGCAATCCACTAGACCCCCTTAATCCTTCAACAATGTTAGGAGTGGCAATCCATCTCCACTCCTAGAGTGGAGGCCAGGTGACTTTTGATGTCGTGATGTGCCATGTTCATTTGTTCCAGGGGTGGTGCTTAGTCTGGTGTCAAGGGCATTGCGGTTATGGAGCACAAGGCTTGTTCGATAGCGTCTGTATAATTGTATGTTATCTGTTGATAGGGTCATGAAAAGTAGCACACTGGTGAGAATCAATGTCCAACTATAGGAGCTCTCTAGCAACCCCCCCCCCCCACACACACACGTCAAGGACAAGTTCATCTTGGTAGCCAGGTCCATCTTCGATGTTTTCTTCAAGTCGAAGATCTAATTTAGGTGGATGGCAATTAAATCAGTCCTACAAGTTAAGTTACAAAAATGTGTCCACAACAACAGAAAAGCATTGTAACGGTCGAAGGAACGAAAGTATATAGTTTTGATTAGATGCTCAAAAGGACAAAACTTACATGCTTTTGACAGTTGGTCGTAGGGTCAAAAAGTACAGAGCTTTGACAGTTGGGGGAGGGGGCTAAGGATTTGTGGTTTTTGGAATTGGGCGATGATTGTAGACATGTGATACATGTAGAGGAACAAATACATACTTTTTCGATCTTCTATAATACGGGTTTGGGATACTACGGCTCATAGTTGGCATGGGCATAATTCTACTGAGGGGAGTGAGTTCGAGCACAACTACCTAGCGTTGTGTTGTGTTGTTGAGGGCTTCGATAACATGTAACTAGATTTCTTGAGAGTTTCTCTTTCACACGAACTATGTGTGTGTGCGCGGGAGGAGGGGGGGTGGGTCTGATGAATCTTGATTCGGCAAAAGTCTTGTGACCGACGAGGGCGAAGGAGGGAGACGATACCAAGGTCTGAAGAGAGGGGGGAGGGGAGGGGAGGGAGGGCATGGTGCACTCCCGCATAGTACATTGCGTGCAGCAGAACGGAAGCTTCCCTGTATAGGTGGTAATTATGAATGACTTATTGTGCATGGATCCAGTGGGGAGCCAGGTGTCCAGTGAACCAAGGATGCTGGCTGATGCCCACACTTGAGAGAAGAGAAGAGAAGAGACAAAATGGGCGCCTCATGTCACACGCTCCACCGCCCGCCGGCCTTCGTCACGCTGCCGCTATTTAGCCTTCCTCCGGCCGGCCCCTCCAGAGTCACCGTGGTCGTGCTCAACTATTACTTTTCTTTTCCCCCCTCCCTGGTCCACACCAGTCTCCCCTGCTCCTCGTACTGTCGTACAGAGCAAGCGCCGCCGGCCGGCATGGTCCGCCGCAAGTTCCGGCTGTCCGACATGATGCCCAACGCCTGGTTTTACAAGCTCCGCGACATGGGGGGCAACGGACGCGCCGGCGGGGTCGGGATGCATCGTCGGGCGTCGTCGGCTCGGTGGAACAGGGAGGCCGTCCATGTCCAGCAGCAGCCGCCGTCCCGGTGGACCAGGGAGGTCCACGTCCAGCAGCCGGATCCCGTCGTCGAGGAGCCGCCGGTCACGCCGACGAAGGGGTCGTCCAATTCGGCGGCCCCTCGCAGGGCGTCGTACTACTACTCCACCAGGGACAGGGAGGTCCCGGCGCCGCCGGCTCCGAAGCCGCCCAGGGCCAAGGACGCGCCCTCGCCGACCAAAAGCTCGAGGAGGCGGCACAGGGTCGGCCACGGCCCTGAAGAAAGAGGACCTGTGTCCGCGCCGGTACCCGCCCGCGGGAAGGAGCCCGTGGTCGCCGCGCCCGGCGGCTCTTCTCGCCATCGTCGTGACATGCGCATCAAGAGTGACGGCGGGGAGCCCCGGAGGCCAACGGTGACAGGCCGGCCGGACGACGTCAAGGTGATCGCGTCGCCGAACGAAATCATCATCGACCTGCGGGACGAGGACACGCCCGGCAGAAGGCTCCAGCCAATCGCGACCAGGCCGTCAACAAGGAGACAACCCGTGCCGAACGAGCAGGACGGCAGCCAAGCCGACCTCGCCGCCGACGTGGCCGCCAGAGCGAGCTCCGCCCCGGAGAAGAGCAACGTCAGCAAGCCGAGACGGTCTTCCGCGTCGTCGTCGTCGGGCCGCCGCCGCCTCAAGACGCGCTCCAACAGCCCGCGTCTCGCCGCGGCCGCCACCGCCAAGAAAGTGAAGCCGCCGGCGCCACCGCTGCCGGCGCCGGTGATCGTGGGAAGCTATCCGGTGGTGAAGATGTCGGAGGACCCGCGGCAGGACTTCCGGGAGTCCATGGAGGAGATGATCAACGCGGAGGGCATCGACGACGCGGAAGGCCTGGAGGACCTCCTCGCCTGCTACCTCTCCCTCAACGACGCCGAGCACCATGACCTCATCATCGACGTCTTCGAGCAGATTTGGACGGGCCTCGCCGACGTCAAGCCGTGAAAGAGGAGAGGGCCGCCATGGACCATGGTGGAAGCTCCGTGCTGCAGCAATGGTGGATCCTATTTTCCTATCCCTGCCGCATTAATTAACTAGATTAATTGGCACTTTGATTTAGTTAATGATAGCCATTAATAATAAGAGATCTTCATTGAAGGGAATGAATTTGCAACCTTGGTGCATCTGCATGGATGCATTGTTGATCTCCATAGAGTGAACAGAATTAAAGAGAAACCTTTGTTCTTTCCGTGCTCGATCGGTGTGATTCTTCTTTTGCTGGATGCTTGCTTGGTCGCGTGATGATGCTCAATCTCTTTGAGCACTGCACTTGTGAATATAAATTTTATTACTCTAGAATCTAGATACATTTATTTGGGGGATAAATAATTCTGATCGAAGGAAGCTATTATTTGGAGTAGTAACCAACACTGATAGTGTTTTTATTTTGGAAGCTCGTCGGAGTATTAGTATACTGGCATTAATGTGTTAAGAAAATACTGATATTAATACTTGTACTAGTACACATTGATTTAGTAAGTTGAAGTGGTCCGATCGACCCGGGATGTTGTAGCCAATCAAATCCAGGTGATCGTAGCGTAGTACTAGTACTACAGTACTACTAGTTTAGAGAAATTCTATCAAACTCGTCATATTGGCATTCCCATAACGCAATCATATGGATATATACCACAGTGGCTGTCACAACAATCGTGTAAAGTTTGATTCACACTATGAAACTGTCCATCATAATTATTTTCCATGTGAGACTTGTTTTTAGGTGGTTCCAATACATTTTCTTTTTCAACAATGAAAGTTTTTAGGATTTCAACTTAGTTTTTTCACTAAGATTTCAGCATGGATTTCAAGAAGGATTGTAACTAGGAATTCAGGATTTGAACAACCATAAAACTATGTTTTCTCTTTCCAATTCAACTATTTTCTCTTCCTTCTCTTGGAAATGACCTCACAGGTGGGGATGGCTTCGGCTGTGGTGACTTCCATAGTCACATGGTCGATGAACACTTGTGTATCTTGAATGCGGTATAGGATCACAATTTTTAAGGCTGACGTAAGCACGTCTTCCATTTGTGAGCAGACGGTAGTCGAGATGTACTCGAAGTACTCAAGGGAGTAGGGAACCGGACAAAGGTGACGACTGATTCAGCCTTATGTGTGCGTCTTCCTCGACCCACTCAGAGTAGTACCCCTCCTTCTCACATATTTTTTTGTCGGCGCGGTCCTCTTCGGTTTCGTCAGAAAAAGGTACACGAGGAAGGTGTGGATGCGCAGATCAACGGGGATATTGGCGGGAAAGAGTAAAGAGAGGGGTGGGTGAGTGTGGCGGCAATGATGATGGGGGTTTTATATGCTCATGAAGGGGTGAGTGCTTCAGCGGGAAACATGGACTGATTTGTCGTGTACAGGTGAGAAACATGTGTTGATTTGCAGCGGCAACTACTATTTGGCGTTTTTCTCGATGAAATACCGCATTAAAATAGGCGGGTGCGGCAACTGTACGGAAGGTTGAGACATTGAATGGGTTGCGCACGTAAGGAGGAAGCTGGACTGAAACTTTCCTTCGGCACGAACGGTCGTGGATTTCTCTCTCTCTCTCTCTCTCTCTCTCTCTCTCTAATCCAACACACACAACCTTTAAATATAGAGGTACGCGAGCTAAATACGAAACACTTTTGATAAATTATGTGAACCTGAGTCATAAGACGCTAGAGTGTGCCCTTTTAAATCAAAAATTTCAAATTCACAGTTATCATATGAAACATGAAACGATTTGACATGATTTTTGTTTTTGCGGGCGAGACGATTCGATATGTTGACTCTACTAGAAATTTCCTTAATCTCACATAACTTTTTGTCGGCGCGGTCCTCTTCGGTCTCAATGGAGGTAATTGGTAAAAAAATATATTCTACAAATACATACACATGTTTTTCAAATACGTATAAAGTCTCACCAAGAAATGTTGTTATTTCCAGTCTACTACACAAGAAAATAAAAAACTAGCCCAAATACAAGAAAGAGAAGGCCCGGTTTAATCAGCGTATTTGTAAAAAAAATTGTACTAGATCAGATACAAACAAATAAGCACACGACCATGCAGGACTTCTGACAATCCTATATAACCATGCGTTCTCTACGGCGTCGGGATATGAAGGCGCAGAGGCATGGCGAGTGCGGTCTTTATTATTTCCCCCCCTGGAGTTGAATGCTAGGTTCAGACCAGAATCTTTGTTGGTCCTTAGCAACAACTGTTGCTACGACTGGCTAGTGGCTAGAAGATACAGAAGATAGCACGGCTACTGCAATGGTGGTCGATCGATTCCAAAACTTTACATTCAGAGATGCAGCTTCTCAACTGAATTCACCAAGTAAGCAGGAGATGCTCTTGTGAAGCGGGGTGAGGTTACGCGATGGCGCGGGGAGGATCGCATCGCAGGGAAAGCTTCTTGTTTTGCGCCGCGGGAAACATGGGATGATGCCCCTGAAACGGCATCCCCTTGTCCGCACGCCGAGCCGGGCAGGGCGTGTGACCCATCCGAGGCCGGTTTCGGAAGCTCCGGCGGTTGCCCGTCCGCTGGCAAACGATGCCGGCCGCTGCAGAAGAAGAGAACAGAACAGAAGAGAACAGTGGGGACGCATGCATGATTGCCCACGGAGCCGGAGCGATTTTGTCTTGTGGGAGGGAGGGTATCGCCTGGAGATAACGATGCTGTTTTGCTTCAACTGGTAAAGAGGAAAATAAATAGTAAGAGATTCAGAAATCCATCTGAATTTGGTCACCACGTTTGTATTTCTGCGGTATACTATCTCAGTTGTTCACGTACGTCTTTTTTTAAGCAGTAACCAATTGTTTCATTCTATTTATGTATGAAAAAAAAATACAATGATAGGTTACAATGAAGACGTATAGTGTTGTAGCTGAACTGGTTAGATGCTTGAGCTGCTCACGGATATTTGCCAAATCATCGGACATCATTCGATATGGCAGGACCGCACCCAATGAGCTGCTCAAGCTTTGTCCCGGCCATGGCTTTGGCTGCGTGTGCTCCACCCAATGACCCAAGTCAACAACACGCATGTACGTGCACAGAGCGGTGAGCAGGAGAGGCTAGTGTAGTGTACTGTACTACAAAAAAAAATCTTTACGACCGGAGGGAGAGTGGACACAGGGCAGGTTATTACTGTGGCCGAAGCTTCTGTAGATAGAGATGTCACGCAGGTGACGGGAATCGGGAGGCAATCGGCGGTGACGGCTACGTGGCCGTATGTCTCCCCGATTGCAGCTTTGGGCCTGAACACGGTCAGAGATGCGGAAAGGTTCATCTGACCGTTCCGGTAATCATGTACTACTGCTGCAGGCCGTCAAAATCTGGATGTCACCTCCATCGTCGGCTTCCACTTGTCTGCTCCATGGATAGGATGTTTCCCTTGCGACTTTGCAGGCAGGCCGCGCGCGGCGTCTTCCTGACCGGTGAACAGTGTTGTGTCAATCGTTCCAGCCAAGTTGGCCGGTCGTTGCATGCATTGTGCACGTACCTTGCCATGCCACGCATGACAAAAAGGAACAGCACGAACCTTACCTTGCTTTCATGGCCTCTTCGCAGGTGCTTCTCGGGCCGTAAACCAAACTTAGAGAATCTCCAACCGCACCCTCAACAGTCCCACCAAGACGTGTTGCGGTTATTTTTTTCATCCGGCGCATAAAACAATCTTTCCCTCTCGTCAAAGTGGCTCATGAGCCACCATTATCAGGTGAGAAACGTCTTTTCCCTGCCCAGATTCGATCCACACACGCGGCAGAACACCACTTTCCCTCTCGTCGCCATGCCGATGCCGACACCACCCCTCTACCCACAACCGGCGCTAGAAAGGCCATTCCCCGCCCGGAAAGAGAGGATTACGCCACGACAGCCTCCATTGGTCGGGAGTGCATCGAACCAACACCGTTCTTAGGATAGCTTTCCGCCTGGGGATCTATGACCTGACAGGTCTGGAACACTCGATAGATCGGTTCCAGTTAATTTCTCTATGGCAAATACCTCATTAGACACCTCAAACTCGATTCTCCACTCGAATCTGGAACATGCTGAGTAAGTTTGACTCAAGCCGCAGAAGTCTTACAGAGTCAAACTCTAGCGTCAGAAAAGGCACCTAATGCGTCCGTCGGGATTTTTCATCATGCGGTAGGCATGTCATTTTTTAGGAGAGCCACAACTGATTCGGCCGACGGGTCTTATCTTCACGTCGTAGACGCGGCAACCAGGGGTGATACGCAACCTGGGCTGATGAGGGAGGTTAGTGTCTCCAAAGGGATGACGAGTGCCTTATAGCAGTCGCGAGTTCCTTATTTGGTCGATTATGACGTTGATCGTACTTTATTTGCTCGCAAGTCACGAACTCGCGAGACCTTCGAGTGTCGTTCGTAAAACTTTTACGGACTGAAAAAATTATGACGAGTCTGCTCTGAGCCTCTGACCCGAAACTTCATCCATCCGCTAAAAAATTGTATATACATGAATCGACGGTGAGATGACGCATCTGCTAGAGTTGTTTTAAAAGTAAAGGTCTTAAGAACTGATGGTAAAATGAAGAGAGAACACGATCAACAAAGAACAAACACGAGTACCAGTAAAAGCACCGCTCCTTTGCTGGTTTCGTTGGCAAAAACACTTTGCTCTTTAAAACACACCGGTTCCTTGCTTGGTTGCTTGACACGAGAGAAGAAAACAAAAGACTGGATGGAACAAAGCTAGTGCAAATGATTAGCAGAAGCAGCAGCACACGAGGGGTGGGGATGCATACCAACCGTATCCGGCCGTGTGATATTGGCATCAGATCCTTGTTGCCTACCCGTCCCTCCCAGTGTGTCTGGTCCACCACTACCAGTGTAGTAGTGTGTAGCCCACTGGTCCTCGGTCCCTACCGATTCCATCGTTCAGTTCTTTTTTCTTTAGGCAAACACGCTTTATTAATTCTCAACGGCAATGTTTAATTCAACTAGGATCAGATCATATGAAGTTAGTTGCATAGAAGTATCACCTTTCAAGCAGGTTTACGAATTGATATCATTTTACAATTTTTTAATAAATCAGTACCATGATATAATATAGGTAGGTCGCCATACAAAAACTAAACTCTATATTTTTACGTATTAAAATGTACTCCTTACGTTTTAAATTAGATGACTTCCATTGTTTACATGTGAGATACACATATGAACAAATGAAAGTCATCTAATTTAAAACAGAGAGACTATCTGACAGTCCAGGCCTACCTGTCAAGGGTTAACATGCCATGTTATTTTTGCAGAAAACCCACCTAACTTTATATTTAATCACAAATACTTTGTTCTTAAGTTTTCCACCTTGAAGAAATGCCAACTCGTCTCATTGAACGCACGGGAGAACCAGTCGTCATCTTCCAAAAAATAAGTTTTCGCCCCGCTTTATAGATAAAGCAACGACCACATGTTCAATCCATAAGTTCAAGTTACAAAATAACGCAATACCAGCAGGGGCCACAACACAACATGCCCGACACATAAAAAGGGTACACACCACAACATAGTAAATAAGAGTAAACACCGAAGCGAAATCGCCGTTAGAGGGCACTCAACATAATGAAGCCATGGGTGTTAGGGCGTCCATCATGCGAAGGAGGCTCTCTATCCCTGCGCCTGGATAGAGGGTGCCAATGCTCTCTATCCATGTGCCAGTCGTCGTCCACATTCCCGAACTCGTTGATCCGCTGCTCTCACACGAACCGCCCTGCCTTAAGGACAAGCTTGTCATTGACGGCAGGGCCCGAGTGCTTGTCCTCTGCCTGGAGGGCGTAACGGCTGAAGTTGCTGCCGAGCACATAGACACCGCGGAGCTGGGCTTGTGGCTCTCAGCTGGGGTGACAAGGGCGCAGTGGGGCATGTCGTAGGGGACATGCTGCCCATGTTCTTTGTCCGATGGGATTTGATGGGCGTTGACTCCGAGCATGCGGCTGGCGGGCAGCACGCTGTGTCCATCCGACCCTCGGATAGGGGAGCCAGTTGAAGGGCCAGCCGACTGACGGAGTTGAGCCCTCTCGTTTGTGTTGAAATGGTGATTCACCCCCTTAGCCCTACCACTGACCTTCCCCAAGTCACTTCTTGAGTTCTTTCTCGGAGACCAATAGAACTATGTCTTCGTCTTTGAGTAATAAGTCAACACACATGAGATTTCTCTAGAAAATTCTCATAGAGACTTTTCTCATAATGAGCATTTTCAGCTTCAAATTAAATCTCGACTAAATAACCCCTTTTGACAATACGGTTTGTCCTATAACTCAAAGAAAGAAAATGAACTAAGAAAAATACTAAGTCCACATTCAACTTCTTCATTCTTCTCGGTGAGTTCAAACCCTTCGGAACGCTGTCTTCATCAAGTGTACTTTGGGAGGGTCGTCACACCTTTATATGTTTCGGTAATAAGCATATTTCTTGAGACATTGTGATTCTTCTCGTAGTTCTACCAAACTTCATGTTTTCTCGTGGTACCTAACTCTTTGAATACACTAGTAAATATTGTTAGTTTCTCTACTGTTTTGCTTAACAATCTCTAAAACTACTAAGGGGTAAAATATTGCTTCTGTTAGAGAATCGACACGCAAATAACAATGAAGTAGAACGAAAAGCAACACAGGGGACACGCAGATTTAACGTGGAAAACCCTTCCGCGAAGAAGGGAAAAAACCACGGGCGCCAGCCAGCGAACTATTCCTTATTGTGGAGGTGTTACAAACGCCGAGGGATTTATAACTTGAGGAACTATCCCGTGCGGCGGCTTACAAGGTATATTTATAGGCGGTAGGAGAGACCTAGGCCAACACTGATCCGTACCGCGGGGGGGCCTCCGCTCCGCTCCGTCAGAAGTTTCCTCTTAACTTCATAAATGAATTTGGATCAACTTCAAACAGCTTCTACACTTTTTTCCTGGCAAAAAAAGAGGCGGCCAGATCAATATATGTCATCGTTATTCTGCAACCTACCATCTCGCTCATACATGTTGATATAGGCGATGGGAAATCTTTGAGAAACCCGGTGTGTGGCTCCTACGCTTGCACCTCTAGGGTAGATTCATGGTGATATGTTGCTTTGACCGTCATCACTCCTTCATCCTCATTTCCTTCTTCTTTGTTGAGGAGCTTCGTCCCGATGCCTGCGAGCGGCAACATGAGTTTATCTTCTTCTTTTTTCGATCGGTTTCCATGGAGGATTTCGATGGGAGAAGCATGATTTGACGAGGGCTTCTTCTAGAGTCCTCTTTGAGATGAACTGTCTCTGTTGATATATGAAGCAACTTTGGGGACTTTCTAGTCCCCTTCCATGTCAGAAATAAAGAAATAAATACCGGTGTTTACTGAACCCGCCGCCGAGGTGTTCCGCCGCCGCCGCGAACCTCTGATCCGTGCGGTCCAGCCAGCAATCTGTCGCCGCCCGGCAGTGATACGGACCGACGTGACCACGGTGATCTGCCGCTTTCTTTCTTTGTCTTGGCCGACACAGTGCAGGACTACAGGCCGCGACTGCTGATAACTGTGTTGCTGTAGTTGGCAGGTGGAAATGGAATGGACAATGGAGGACTGCAATCATGGATTTATCCCGGCTCTGTTCCATGATCGTAGGGTGGAAGCAGAGCTGCGCACAACAGGACCGTGGTGACGCGTCCGATTCCTTCACGGCAGAATCGATCGATAGGTGACTATGAGTAACAGTTTCTGATTTGGATTAGGAGAGAAGAAGGGGCAGGACGGCGTGTCCGGTTCAGTGATTCCGGGCTGATAAACTGATGGTGTACATCGTCAGAATACAAGATTTCATAACGTTTTCACTGCTCCAATTACAGATATGACCACAGGGTTCCCTTGAACTCATTTCTCCTTTTCCATTTCCGTAGTCTGCTGTTATTCGACGTTCAAACTATATTTCAAAAGACGCAATCCTCTGCTGAGTGTCAACATGTTGAGTGTAACAGCAATTTTTAAATAGATACCTCTCTCTCTCTCTCTCCAGTTTGCTTGTAACGACATAAACTCAATGTTCAGTAGAACTAACCGTGGCGGCGGAAGAGTAAAATCTGCCATTACTCACCTCCAGATCTTGTTGGCATCAGCGTCAGACAGACACTTTTTTGTAGTCAACATGACAGGCTTTTTAAGCGACGGGTTTAGGTCCTCCTGATCCCTACGTAGAGTGCCATGGTTATGTCTCGCTTAATGCGAGTGGTGTGACAGCTTCGTTTTCAGCGTGAGTTTGGTTCTTTTAGTACGTAGTAAATTTTCACTGTCTTTTTTATCTTTTTATCAGTTTTTATTTTGATCACGGTACACCGAAATAGGAAAATATGTTTTTTTAGAACACGGTACACCGCAGATGCTGACATACACGAGCACACACTCACCCTTATGAACGAATGCATGCACACCCTACCTTTATGAGCATCTTCGCAACACTGAGTCGGCACATCATTTTTGGATTGACAAAGTCACCACAGACGTCTCGTAGTCGACGGAAACGTCTCATTTCACTAAAAATATCGCCAGAAGTCTTGAACTATATCCAGGTAAATACAAGCATCAATATCAAACCTGAGACTTAAACATTGATGAACTGAGAACACCATAATTTTTTAATTAACTCAACCATATGTTGATGCGCACATACAAAAGTATGGTGGAGAGTCAACGCTCCACACCCGCGCTAGATCAACCCCATATATGGACTTTCTAAGGACGAAATTACTACACACACGATGCTCTTTGTCCGACTTTGGTACGACATGCTGAAGTTTGCTGCAGGTGTGGATGGTTGGATATGTAGCATAGTACGAAAATTATATGAAAAACATTGTGTGCATAGCAGCTCTCTTCTAAGGCAAGCGCTAAGTTCATGACAATTCCTATTTGGTTCTTATAGCCCTAAGTAAATGATTAACCATACCACACACCCTCGTCCGCTTGGTCCTAAATGTGTCGCCAGTCCATTTTCTCTCCCCACTGGTTTTGAAAAACTTCTTCTCTGTCTTCCTGGAATAATTTTTCTAGGATTTATTTTGCTTTTAACCATGTTTTATGGTTTTGTTAGTTTTTTCCTTTCCTTTTTATTTATTTATTATTATTATTACAAAACTTCATGTAACATTTTCTCAATGTTGTGTTGCAAACAATTTTTAAATTCACGAGCTTATGTTATTTTTTCACGGACATTTTAAAATTCGTGAACTTTTCCAAAAACTAAAAATTCATATCCACATATATTTTTATAAATCATGAATATTTTCAAAATTCATTCACTTTCTTCAAATATATAAATATTTTTTCAAATTCACAAACTTCTTTCAAATCCACAAATATTTTTTCAATTTGGTTAATATTTTTCAAAATCGTAAAAACGTTTCAACTTCATGAATATTTTTTCAAATTCATGTTGTTTTTCTGAATCCATGATCTTTTTCTCAAAATTTGCACACTCTTTCAAAACTCATGATTTATTTCAAAAGTCACTGAAATGCCTATTAACGGCCAACGAGTCAACTAATCAAACAAGGGGGTGAGAAGGGTCGGCCCACGCTGGAGCGTGAGTGCTGGTTGCTGGCGCAGCATAAGGTGTTGTATAAGACCATATACAATGCAAGGTGCTTAGAAGAGGTGCTTAGAGAAAAAACCGGATTATTCTCTAAGCACTGGTGCTTAGATGTAAAGGGTAGACGCTTAATTAGGCACCTCTCCTATAGAAATAAGCACTAGTGCTACAAAAAAGATCGGTTTATTCTGCTAAGCACTCCCCTAAGCACCTTGCATTGTACAAGGCTTTGGTTCGGCACTAGCGGCGTACACTCTCCTCCTGAGGGTGTTGTTGTGGAAGCTAGGTTAGGTCGTGTCATCGTGCTGCTTCTGGTCGTCCTGTGCTTAGTTGTTCGACTTCGTAGTTGTGGTTATGTTGGTCTGTTATTTCAAGATCTGCTATGCCAGAAGGCTACCTCAACACATCGTATCGTCCCGCCGTGTATCTTGGATGGTGTTTATTTATATATAAAGCGGGATGAAAGCTTATTTTCAAAGTTGCAGAAAGGCATTACCGCCAATCTTGGTGATCAGCAGTGTGAAGTCGCCGATCTCATCGACACCGTGAATCCGCCCTATTTAACTCATTAGATTGAAAACTGATATTAAAATTTTGTGTAGCATCTCGCGTATCCGTGTGGGAAAGGATTTTTTTGTCAGGAGCGAAAAAGTCTTTTGGTGGGAAACAAAGTAACCGCTAAAATAATTTTGGTGGGGAAGGAAAGCATTTTTAACGCCAAAGACAATTCGTGTAAAATGAAAGAAAATTTATAAGTATTGCAATGATATATAAATTGTCATAGCATCAATAGCTAATGCAACAACTGTCTATTCATTGTGATAAGGCTAGCTTTGCTGCAATGAATAATCTATTTATTGCAACAATAAAAAAAATGTTGCATTATTATGTGCTAATCGCCACAAAAACAAAAATGTGGTCATATAGTGAACTTTTTGCACCGGAAATCATTTCGTGGCATTATTTTCGTTGCAGTATATTGATTTCCTTGTAAAAGCAACAATATACCGGAGACAGTGGGTTTATTATTTTACTTTCATTTATGGGTGTTTCATTTCACAGTTTTGGAGGCTCCATTATGCCGCCAAAACGTCTTACATTAGTGAACAGAGAAAGTACATTTTTGGCTGCCTTTTGAGGTATCAAATAATGCTGCTCCTTCACGCAAAATAAAATATAATAATGTTGCTCCTCTGAATTGTTTCGTTTGCAGGTTTGGTAATATCTGTTTGCACCTAGCTCCTAAACACATGGATCCACCATTTTATTATTCTGTCGTCTCCTGTAATTTCACATATGATGCAATATGTCCTTGGTTTGAATGCTTCAGTCAAACTCATTTCAAGTGAGAATAATATATGTCTTTTGTATTTTCTTCCCCGGCTAGGCGACCTCGTCTACATCTAAAGGTGCTAATTTTCTGAATATCAAGGTGTTAACTTCTGAATTTATATGGCCACTCCTAATTTCTGAATATCATAGACCCATGCAAACAATACCCGTGCATGTCTCTACTTGCCTGCTGTAGAAACTATAGTTGGATCACAGCTTTAAGCTTATAAGGCTATAGGACAATATTACAATGTTTACCACTGAGATTTTCATAAAAGCATCTCCTAGGAAGTGACAAATTCAGTTAAGGGTAAACCTGTCATTGTTTGGAAATAGAAACATGACTGAATCTGCTAATACTCACTCGTTGAATTTATGTTATGGCTAAATTATCTTCTTGGAGTAGATCAGATTAATTTTGCCATTTGTTGCCTGCATGTTTACAAGGTGCTGACCAGAAGTATTTTATTTCTGCAGACTTTCTGCATATAATACTGTTTTGGCTGATCTGTAGAATCAGCATTGCATTCTCTCGTGCATTTCCACTATTGTTTTAACATAGACTTTCTGTTGTTTTGAGTGACAAGTTCAGAATAAACTGAGACTGGAGTACCTTTGAAAATTAACCAGGAAACTGCCAAACCTCAAGGCCTTGTTTATCTGCAGTTGCTTGGACTACAGTTTATCTGCAGGATGACCTTCCACCGCCCTGTATCGCTGTCGCCAGCAGGTACTTGTTCAGCCACTCAAGGCCCCCCTCTCTGTTCGATTTGATTCGGCAGCCGTAAATTGATTGGATGAATTTTACTTGTATGCTGTATGCTCTAAGGGCTCCAATCTTTGCTATTTCTGATCAGTGCACATGCTTTCATGTTTAAAGAAACGGAGAACTACCATATGATGTGTTAATATGCTGTTCAAATCTTATCAACAATGGTTGAGTAGCATGACTTTTTTGAAGCATATGGCAGGAGCTCTGCCTCTTCATTATTAGCAAGAAGAGAATACAATGTTGAGTTCAAACACCGCCATCCAATGGGCAGCAGTTGAACAACTCAGAATTCAGAAAAGGGAAAAACACCACTGTCCAAAAATGCAGTGGGACTCGTTTCCAACTCATGATGGTCTCCTCCTATCTATCATAGCCAACTCGAAAGTCTCCAGTTCTTCCTTGATAAGCCCGAGAGTGCGGTAGGCAGCATTGTCTTGAGCTCGAAAATCCGCCTGTTCCTCTCCTTCCACAGGTTCCAGGCCGTGTAGGCCGCGAGGGTGATGGATTTCTCCCTCTGCTCCCTGGAGCCCGCCGTCGATTGCAGCCGATCCCACCATTCTGTGATACTGTCGGCCGTCATGGCGATGCCATAGGCCGAAGCATCGATGTTGCGGAGCAGGAGCCAAGTTTCCTTGGCATAGGGGCATTCCATGGTGATGTGGAAGGCAGTCTCTGGCATCTGATCACACAGGGGGCAAACTCCATTGTTTGGCCAGCCTCGACTGTTGAGTCGCTCCGCCGTCCAATTTCGATTTTGAATCAACAGCCAGAGGTAGAATTTAACCTTCCCTTCCATCTTGCTCTGCCAAATCTTCGCCAGCCCCGGCTTTGCAATTCTAGTCGCGAACTGCATCTCATAAACTGACCGGGCCGAATATTTGCGATCGGCCGCAATGCTCCAACTGAGCACATCGGGTGAGGCCGAGAGAATGATCAAGTGGGTCTTCTCCCAAAGATTAATGAACTGAGAAATCTGCTCTTCAGTTTCCATTCGGGTGAAGCGGGAAGTGGATGCATGAGTAGCATGACTTGAGATCCTAATAAAAGTTGTCTCCGAAATTTAAACTTGAAGCTATTTCTGGAAGATGAATGTACATGTGCTCCATAGTTATGTGCTCCTCCTGCTATCTCTAATATTTTTGTGATTCATTCTTGTCAGCATATAATCATAAAACAAGTTAGTGAGCTGCAATTAGTCATGTTCTTTAAAAGTGGCCTGAAGATATGTATTCTGATTAAATTTGAAAGCACATGTTCAGGTTCCGGTTCAATGGATGCATTTTATCCGCAAATGTAGCAGCAATAGTAAAGAGTAATCACTGCATCTTCTCAAGCAATGACCCATGGATAATTTGTGTGTAGCAGTAATAGTAAAGAGTAATAGTGGATTGTTTTGCATTTTCTCAAGCAATGTAGCAGCAATAGTAAAGAGTAATAGTGGATTGTTTTGTGAATAATTAGCACCTTTATAATGGAACTGTATCAACTGTATAGTTTTTCAAAAATTTAATTTGGCAAGTGGTATCAGGTTCTGAACCTGAACCTAAACGTATATTCAGTTCTTCACCATGATTTTTATTGCAGGGTCATTCAGAGTCACTGCCACAATTAATCTTCAGTTCTTTGCCATGATATCTACTGGAGCACCCAAAGACTGAACCACTATCAGAATTCTAGGTACCGCAATTCATTGCCTGACCACCATGATTTCTACTGCTCTACTTACTTGTCTGTACTTTATCACCTACTGCCTGAACATCTACTGCTACTTGTGTGTACTTTATCACCTAGTGCCTGAATATCGGGGGAGGCCGGGGACCTATTTTTCAAAGATTTAAAAGCTTAAGGGGCTTTTTGCAAAAAATACAATGTACTGTACGGCAAGAAAGTTATTGGACTGAGAGAATATGTCGAAAGATTTCAGTCAACTATTTTGATTTTGGAGATAGTTGTACCATTAGGGTGACATTGAGTTAAACCGGTGCCTTTTGTGGAATTGAATGCTTAAGTCATACATTGTCCTTTTTGTTGTTGTTGTTGTGCAAGAATCCTGATTCTCCTGAATAAGAAACCACTCCCTGCAATTAATCAAGATGGTTATCTGGTTTTGTTTTGCCAACCACACTGGGCGATCGCTGGATCAGTGTTCAGCTATTGAGCATTGCCTTATCTAAAACTGCAAAAGTTATGGCTCGATTAAAATATCATAATAAAAGTAAAATTTAAGTGTATGAGAGAGAATCTTCCCTGCTAGCCTTTCTTCTTTCCTTTTTTTGATGTGATAAAAAGTTGCTGCACTGAACCCAAATCGATGTGTATTTTATTGGACACTTTTTTGTACCACATGCAATGCAATAATGCAAAAACTACCGTCCACCAAAGTAACCATAGGTACCGCCACCAAGAAAGATCGTGGTGATTCAAATATAAGATATGGATCGCTGGGTTCCATGATATCGCCCACAAAGCCATCCCGCAAGGTAGCTAGCTCCGATTGAATGGAGGGAATTGCACAAACCACCATTTATTGGGGCTAGTGTTGCATAAAACACCTACTATACAGGTTTGTTGCGAAAAACACCACATATTGGTGTAATACATTGCAGATAGGTCTAATCTAGTGTTTAGAAAAATTGACATAATTTCAGACAAATAGGTTTCACTTGTAAGGGCAATTCCAACCGGCCGATGCAAACAAACGTGAGTTTTGTCCTTTTGGGTTGGCCGAGCAGGTGCGCGTGTCTGGTATTTGATTTGGGTCGGTCGGTGCGCCTCCGTGGCTGACACATTTCTCTACAGTGTCTTAAAAAAACTAAATAGGCACACAAAATATTCAAATTTAGAACATGAAAATTAATAAAACATAATTAAACTTTAAAACAGCTGGCCAAAGTCCACTTCAAACATAATTAAACATAAAACATAATAAAAACAAAAAACCTCCCGGCCGCCCAGCCGTCCTCGCCCACAGCCCTAAGAGCAACTCTAGCAGGCGCCTTATCCGCCCAGACCCTTATAATAACCACCAGTTTAAAGGTATGCAGCCAAAAAACGGCCCAAACAGAAACCGTAAACGCCGCCACACTTACAAGCGGGACCCATTTGTCTGGAATTTTGTCAATGTATCCAAACACTAGATTAGACTTAGCTGCAATGTATTACACCAATATGTGGTGTTTTCTGCAACAAACCTGTATAGTAGGTGTTTTGTGCAACACTAGCCCCAATAAGTGGTGGTTTGTGCAATTTCCTCGATTGAATGAGAAGGACACCGGCCACACCCTCCCGTCGTCCTTGTTGCCTTAAACGCCGGTGCCCTTCTCATTCAACTCGAAGATCTCCGGTGGATGAGCCATGCATGTTCGGGCGGTATAATAATCTTCGAGTCTCCTACCCTATCCTATGTTGTGTATCCTCTTCTCCGACGAGCCATTGTGTGAGGAAACAAGTAGTTAGAGGCAGAGCATCCACTGGAGATCGACCGGAATGAGCAACAGCGGCGTGGAAGGAGAAAAGGGGGCTCTGCCGGTGGAACTGGACGCAGCGGCGCCGGCGCCGGCGCATCAGAGGGTTGCCTGGGTGGTGCAAGGATGGGGATGGTGCCTTTCTTCGCGGATCATCAAAGTGTCGCGGTGGTGTTCAGTTGCCACCAGTGTCATCACCCCCTCCGGCCACCAATCTTCGTGGTAATCCGGAGTACCAAACCTGTTTTCAGATTCTTGCATGAACATCTGCTCCATCCATCTGCTTGTTCTGAAGACACTTCGACCATCTGCATGCAGTGTGATGCCTTGCACCTGAAATGCTCGTCCTGTCGCGATGTCCACGGTGAGGCCTGTGGCCAGCTCGTCGCCCGCTCCGCTATCACCGAGGCCATCCTCGCCGTCTTCAGAGTGCCCTGCGACTACGAAGAGCACGGCTGCGACGTCGGCCTCGTCGCCGAGCACCGGCGCGCGTGCCAGTACGCGCCCTGCACCTGCCCGGTACAGTTCCCCGCGTGCGGCTTCTCCGGCTCCCGCCTGCAACTTCTCGACCACATCTCCACCTACCACTGCCACGAGCGCCCTATCATCCATGTGATCTTCATTTTTTAATCATCATTATTTGATATGACCTTATCAAAATGTGTTTGTAATCATCATTTTTTATAGAAGTCCATGTGATGATCTCTCTGATGAAGAACCTGATGAAAACTATGCTAAACTGGCTAAACTTGCATCTAAACAATAACGTGCACTTGAAAGATCCAGATCTCACTAAACAAGAATGATGATATGTTGGTTGAGGAAATGACGAAGACTCAAAAGTTGACCGATGAATCAAAAATTCTTCAGTCAAAGTTTGATGACTTGTTCAATCGTCATGAGGCACTCCTTACCGATCATGAGAAGCTGGCTCATGAGTTCCTCATGAGGAAGCAAGAACTTGAACGCGTGAGGATGTCTCATGACGATCTGAGGAAAGAAAATGATTCACTCCTCTCCCAACAGATCATCATGCCACAAAAAGGATTTAATCCTCCCTGTTTAAAATGCATTGAACATGACCGTATAATCTCTGTGCCTAGTTCCTCGATGTCTTCAGACTCTGTTATTTCTGTTGCCTCTGTGATACCTAACCCCTCATCTGAGGATACCATAGACATTTTTGAAGAAAATGCTAGGTTGAAGAGTCTACTGGAAACCGACATGTTCAAGAGTCTGAAAGGACATCAGATTCTCTGTGACGTCCTCAAGAAACAGATCCTCAACAGGAACCCGAGGAAAGAAGGTGTCGCATTCACTCGTAAACTCAACCCTGATGGGTCTTACTAGAAACCTGAACAATATCCTGAGACCACTTGGGTTCGGTCAAAGATGCCTCCTCCTGATCCCTATACTTTATTTGGTTATGATGTTGTTTCTTCAGATGTGGTGATTGAGTCTTTTGACTCAAACTATAAATTGTTTAAGGATGTTAATGGTGAGGTATTCGCCAGATTCATCGGAACTAACTGCAGGAACGGCCCTCCAGTCAAGCAGATTTGGGTTCAGAAGGACCTCATCACTAACCTTGCTGTGAATGCAGATGCAAACGAGCTGAGGGTATCATCTGAGGACGATACCTCAAATGGAAATGGTTATAATCATGTATCTGCTAACCATTTTGTTCACAGGGAAGCCCCTCATAAGAATGCTTATTCATTTGTTTATCCTGATACCACCATCTCACGTCCCATTAGGTCTCATCGCCTGATGTCTACGCACGCTTCTATTCTTGTAGACTATGTTGGGCCTCCAATTTCCCTCAAGTGCATGACCTAAGGTTTATCGAACTCAGGGAAGTGGAGGTTGAAGATGGTCTCTCTCAATCAACTCTGGAATTAAGATACAAGAAGTCTCTTGTGTCTCCAATACACCTAATACAACTAGGAGTTGTATAGGCGCACTAGTTCGGCGAAAAGATGGTAAAATATGGGTGATAGGTGTGGCAAAACAAAGTAATATAAATCTGTAATAAAAAGTGCAGCAAGCAAACATGTAACAAAAGTGAGTACAAACGGTGTAACAATGATGGAAACAAGGCCTAGGCTTCATAATTTCACTAGTGGCAACTCCCAACAACATTACCATAGTCCAATCACATGATATTTCCCATAAAACATGCAACTCGGAGGTCATTCCTTTGTGGTCAAGAGAGGATGGGAATTATGTAGGGCTACAAAAGCACACCTCAAAGTTCGTAGTTCTCAATCTATGGATTTCCCAATGTCATCGCGGCCATCCAAAGAGAGTACCACAATCACCACAACATATCTAAAGGATAGTCAAAGACAAGCACCAAGAGACTCTCAATCTTCAATCCACACACAAGAGAAAACCACTCATGAAAATATTCTTCTAACCCATGTCCAATAGACCGCTGTCACCTTGGTCTCGGGGATTATACTAGATAAGATCAAGTGAGTACATCAAATCCAATACATAGAAGAAATGGAAACATCATGGGATCACCGTAGATTAACATAGCCAATGATCACAACAAAGATCACATCATGGGAGAGAGAGAAACCACATAGATCAAGATATAAGCCTTAGCCCCGAGGGTAACTACTCACACATGGACATGGTGAGAGGGAGAGTTGTTGATGGAGAGGTGCGGCCCGGAGGAGATGAAGGAGACGGCGACGGCGGCCACGGCCACGGCCCCGGCCCTTGGGGGCAGCGGCCCTTGGCCCCTTCTTCTTCCTTGAAGATGGTGCTGCTGTGGAGATTGAGATCCCCCTCAAGACGGCTGCCAAGGTGAAAGAAATTTCGTGGCGCCCTTTGACCTAGGTTTTCTCTCTTTATATAGACTCTCGGATTCCCGTCATCCAGATTACGTCTTCTGTATTTCGGGGTTTCTGGAAGCATCCGAACTCCGATTGGGCCGAATTTTATGTCTAAATCCACCGGAACAAAATTCCCTACAACTTTGTAGTTTTAAGTTTTTCCGTTTGAGGCCGTCTTCTAGCGATTCCGAGGCGATCTTTAAAACCTGTCTGGTGGGAACAAATTTCGGGAGAGTTAGAGTCCAACTCCTACAAGGCTCTTTTTTGTGATTTTTCCTTTATCCAAGTAATTCCTACACATAAAGTACAAAAACAAGAACTTGTACACTCTTCCAACCATTAATAGGTTATTTCCAAAATATGTTATAAAAAGATATGAAAGTGTATCAAAAGCATAGCAATATCACACAAAACATGCATGGAGGAAGCAGAAATTATATATACGTTTGGGACGTATCAACATCCCCAAGCTTAATTCCTGCTCGTCCTCGAGTAGGTAAATGATAACAAGCATAATTTCTGTGATGACATGCTAGAAAACATATAAGAACTTTGAAAGTAAAGCAATCAAAGCATGCAATTCAATTCAAGTCTGAACAAGCAAGAGTCTATATTAGCATTGAAACAAGCAACATAAGAACATTAGGTGCAAGAGCTCTCGCTGTCCGTGACTCGAATGTCTTCAAATGGTGTTTGCGTGCAAGAAAGGGGATCGGGATATACGAGAAAAAAGTATTTTTGTGTTGAGAACTCAATCTACTAAAGATTCACCTTGCTCTTCTTTGGAATCTTATCTTGACTCATCCCCAGACCACTAGCCAGGTACAAGTCAAAATGATCCACTCCTTTTCGATATTTTGAGCACTCATGCAATGGATGAACGTAGGCAAGAAAGTTGGCACCTAAAAGGCGAAACAGAAATAAGGTGGAGGAGGAAGACAAAAAGGTGTGAAAGGCTCACATCAATTAGGACAATCATAGGCGAGAGAAGGCCATATGATAGATATGATGTGAGGAGTAGAGTTTGCCATGCAACGAATGCACATATGAGCTAAGGTAAGCTCACTAATGGAACTAGTGGGGGTGCATCCAACTTGCTTGCTCAAGAAGACCTAGAGCTCGTTTGAGAAGGCTCATCATTTGAATATACAAGCCAAGTTCTATAGTGTGAAGGTCCCCACATAGATATATGCATGATGATGATCTCTATGGATTACAAAGGATAGAGGATGAAGTACTAGTGTGGATCTCTCAAAAGGAATAGTAGTGTGCCCCCTTCTCTCTTTTTATTTTTCTTTTTCTCTTTTTTCTATTTTTTTTTGTATTTTTTTTGGTGGCCTCAATGGCTCTTTCTATTTAACTCTTATTTGTCCTCTTTGGGATCTTTTGATTTTGTTCTCTTTGGGATCTTTTCCTCACTTTAGGGGCAACACTCTATATTTTACAAGAAGGTATAGAAGATCTTTCACACTTTACAAGGTACTCAAAACATAAAGAAGATGTAGCTATTATGATGTATGCAATGTATGTCGCTGCCAGTGTAGCAGGAACATGTATGCATGAAGATCAAGTCATTAAGAGGTGGATGTTGCATGGCAATGTATCTCGGAAAGGCTATGGAAATGCCTTGATAGGTAGGTATGGTGGCTGTTTTGAGGAAGATATAAGGAGGTTTATGATGACAGAGCGTATCATGCCAAGGGTTTGGATGTACCGGCGAAGGTGGACGCCAACTCTCGGAGTGAGAAGAAGGCAATGCACGGCACAGGAGAGGCTAGCAAATATGAGGAGGTGGAAGTGTCAACTTTCAATAATTACATTAGTCCGAAGAACTCATGCACTTATTATCGGTAACTCTCAATCTAATAAAGAGGTTCACAAAGAGACAAGTACCCCGAGGAGGAATGTATGGGGGTTTTGTTATCCTTGCGCATCCTCGACTCATGGTACGTGAGTGTACTCTAATATACGACCCCTCAGAAGAGTAGTGATCCATCTAGTAGCTAGAGTTCTCAACTAGTTTTGTAGGTTTTGAAAATAGACACAGATTGCCCAAAATACGACACCTATCACTAATAGGCTAGAGCTCTTGACACCAAAAGTTCAAACATTACTCACATCAATACCTCAAACCCATTGCAAGTTACTACTAAAATTAAATAACAATCTTAATTACCTACTTTCAAGACAAGACATAACTCAGTGCAACAACCAACTCTCTTAACAAGATAAACATGAAAACTAAAGAGAGTTCCAGCAACAAAGTAAACAAAAGCCAAGGCTCTTGCTTAAGACAAACTAAAACTAAAACTAAACATGGCAGTAGCTACGAAAAGGTAAAGAACACACAACAGAGAAAGATAGGCATGAAGAATCCTATGATGTGTTCTAGATTTTAAAAGTGGTGCGTGTTTCTCTCCCACACAAAGTAAGATGGGATCTAACTTGTTATGAACAACAAGAAAAACTAAATAAAACTAAAAATAAAAGCTAAGAGCGAGACGCTCCAAGCATAGCACATAACGCATGCAGTGATAAAAATATAGTGAGACGAAGGACGAACTGATGATTGTTGATGGAGAAGGGGATGCACGGGGGCATCCCCAAGCTTAGATGCTTGAGTCTCCTTGAATATTTATTGGCGATGCATGGGTGCATCCCCAAGCTTGAGCGCTTGACACTCCTGGATCTTCTTTCATCATCTTCCGTCGCACACTTGAAAACTCCCTTCATACATAACTCATCATAAGCTGATTAGAGAGGTTAGTATCCTTAATATATAATTTTTCCCTACTGGATATAAGGATATTCTTTAAGAGCTACTGTTTCTCAAGATTTCCAAAAGGTTTTTGCAAAGAAAAATCAAGCTTAAGGTTTGCAAAAGTTAGGAGAGAAAAAACGTGGCAGAATCTGTGAAAAACAGAACAGCAGGTAGTAAATAATTTTTAGGGGTACTTCTGCAACTCAAATAAAAAAACTCAGAACATACGAAAGTTCCGTGATTGTATAGAGCACGTTATTTAAAAAATTCAGCTCAAAAAGATGAACTGGGAAATTTCTATGATTTTTCCCGTCACGAGGACAGAATCTGTTTTCTGGACAGCATGTCGCAACTTTCACTTCCCTTGTCATATGAGGCTATAATTGGCACAAAGCTTGAAAAGTAAAGATACAATGATGTTGCTACAGTAGTAACAATCATCAAGACCACTAAAAACAGAAGAAAAAAAAAGGAAAGCCTAAATTCGTTGCGGGCTGCCTCCCGAAAGCGCTTCTTTAAAGCCATTAGCTAGGCTTAAGATTTTAATGATGCTCTCCCAAGAATAAGAGTTGAAGAACAAAAAAAAGAGCATCAAGAAGAAAATACCGAACACATTTAATTCTAACATGCTTCCTATGCAAAGGTATCTTGTAGAGAAATAACTCATTGAAGCATAAAGATATTAGCATAGGAAGGCAAAACAAGTGCAACTTCAAAACTTTCAACATAAAGAGAGGGAACTTGATATTCTTGAAATATCTATGAGCATATGTTCCCCTCTCATACTAATTTTCAGTGGGATCATGAATAAACTCAACAATATAAGTATCACATAAAAAATTCTTATCATGATCCATAGGCATAGAAAATTTGTTACTCCCCACATAAGCAAAATCCTTCTCATTAGTAATAGTGGGAGCAAACTCAAGAAAATAGCTATCACAAGAATCATTCTTATCATGATACACTTGCAAACATTTATTCTTTTTAGCATAAGTGTCATCACAATAATCATCATAGATAGGAGGCAAAGTATCATCAAAAGAAATTTCCTCATCAAAACCTGGGGGGCTAAAAAGATCATCTTCACAAAATGTAGCATCCCCAAGCTTATGGCTTTGCATATCATTAGTATCAAAAGTATTCAAAGAAGACATTTTAATAACATTACTACTATCATGAGTGTTGTTCAAATAATAAAGCTCCATAGGTTTTTGATTTTCTCTTCAAGCACTTCATGTCCCAACTCAAGGTAGAGCTCATAAAGCTCTCTCATAATATTTTTGTTGTTTTCCATAAGCCTAACTAGTGAAAATAAAAACAAGAAACAAAAAGAATTAATTGCAAGATCTAAAGATATACCTTCAAGCACTCACCTTCCCGGCAACGGCGCCAGAAATAGCTTGATGTCTACGCACGCTTCTATTCTTGTAGACTATGTTGGGCCTCCAAGCGCAGAGGTTTGTAGGACAGCAGCAATTTCCCTCAAGTGGATGACCTAAGGTTTATCGAACTCAGGGAAGTAAAGGTTGAAGATGTTCTCTCTCAAGCAACCCTGCAATTAAGATACAAGAAGTATCTTGTGTCCCCAACACACCTAATACAACTAGGAGTTGTATAGGCGCACTAGTTCGGCGAAGAGATGGTAAAATATGAGTGATAGGTGTGGCAAAACAAAGTAATATAAATCTGTAATAAAAAGTGCAGCAAGCAAACATGTAACAAAAGTGAGTGCAAACGGTGTAACAATGATGGAAACAAGGCCTAGGCTTCATACTTTCACTAGTGGCAACTCCCAACAACATTAACATAGTCTAATCACATGATATTTTCCATAAAACATGCAATGGATACGCACTCGGAGGTCATTCCTTTGTGGTCAAGAGAGGATGAGAATTATGTAGGGCTACAAAAGCACACCTCAAAGTTCGTAGTTCTCAATCTATGGATTTCCCAATGTCATCGCGGCCATCCAAAGAGAGTACCACAATCACCACAACATATCTAAAGGATAGTCAAAGACAAGCACCAAGAGACTCTCAATGTTCAATCCATTCACAAAAGAGGAAATCACTCATGAAAATATTCTTCTAACCCATGTCCAATAGACCGCTGTCACCTTGGTCTCGGGGATTATACTAGATAAGATCAAGTGAGTACATCAAATCCAATACATAGAAGAAGGGGAAACATCATGGGATCACCGTAGATTAACATAGCCAATGATCACAACAAAGATCACATCATGGGAGAAAGAGAAACCACATAGATCAAGATATAAGCTTTAGCCCCGAGGGGAACTACTCACACATGGACATGGTGAGAGGGAGAGTTGTTGATGGAGAGGTGCGGCCCGGAGGAGATGAAGGAGACGGCGACGGCGGCGGCCACGGCCACGACCCCGGCCCTTGGGGCAGCGGCCCTTGGCCCCTTCTTCTTCCTTGCAGATGGTGCTACTGTGGAGATTGATATCCCCCTCAAGACGGCTGCCAAGGTGGAAGAAATTTCGTGGTGCCCTTTGACCTAGGTTTTCTCTCTTTATATAGACTCTCGGATTCCCGTCATCCAGATTACGTCTTCTGTATTTCGGGGTTTCTGGAAGCATCCGAACTCCGACTGGGCCGAATTTTATGTCTAGATCCACCGGAAAATAATTCCCTACAACTTTCTAGTTTTAAGTTTTTCCGTTTGAGGCCGTCTTCTAGCGATTCCGAGGCGATCTTTAAAACCTGTCTGGTGGGGACAGATTTCGGGAGAGTTAGAGTCCAACTCCTACAAGGCTCCTTTTTGTGATTTTTCCTTTATCCAAGTAATTCCTACACATAAAATACAAAAACAAGAACTTGTGCACTCTTGCAACCATTAATAGGTTAGTTCCAAAATATGTTATAAAAATATATGAAAGTGTATCAAAAGCATAGCAATGTCACACAAAACATGCATGGAGCAAGCAGAAATTATAGATACATTTGGGACGTATCATCGCCCTCATCAGTCCTCATGTACCTCAAACCACACATTAAGATGTGGGTGGTAAAGAAGAACTAATCATATGTGCAGGGACATGTTCTATGGCAATCATAAATTTTGCAGATCATATGCCCAGGACAACATCAATTGAGTCAGTTGAAGGATATTTATATTGTTTGGTTTCATTGAATCAATCCTGAGGAACATCCTGAGGAATTAATTCTGAGGAACCATAAATTCCTCACTGAGACTGGCTCATAACTTGTTGTATGAGATACTAATTCCTTTGCAGGGAAAGACTGGATGGGTGATGGACAGTGGATGCACAAATCACATGACTGGTGACAGAAGCCTTCTTATGGAATCATCTCTGAGTCCTTCTTCAAAGAAAACCATCACCTTCGCCGATAAAGGTAAAAGTAAGGTATTGGGTCTCGGCAGAGTGGCCATCTCACGAGACCAACACATTGACAAAGTCATGCTTGTTGAATCTCTTGGATACAACTTGATGTATGTCTCTATGCTATGTGATCTTGATCTCGTTGTTGTCTTCGAAAAATATGGTTGTATTGTCTATATGGTTAGCGATAACTCCATTGTCTTCAGTGGAGTTAGGAAAGGTGATCTATATATTGTAGATTTCTCTGAAGGTCCTCAGGTTGCTACATGCCTCATGGCTCGAGCTTCAGAACGCTGGCTATGGCATCGAAGACTCGGCCACGCCGGAATGAGGAATCTCCAGAAACTGGTGCTGAAGAAACATGTCCTCGGGATTGAGGAAATCAGATTCTCAAAGGACCGGCTGTGTGGTGCGTGCGAGGCTGGAAAGATGACCAAGGCCAAACTGAAGAAAGTCCTCAGTGACTTCAAAAAGAAACCTATCACTGTTGTTACTCCTCAAGATTTTATCGAGCATCAATGTGAAGTTCAACGCCTCAATACTGAGTGTGCCGCCAACCGTGCTTATATCGGCAAATCCAAGGAACGGATGTCTCAGGAGATGGAAAAATTTCTGAAACTTCAACAGCCTGCTTCCTCAGTACCCCCTGCTGCCTCTGCCAAAGGCCTCAAGCGCCTGCCCGAAGCCCAACCCTCAACTCCACCTGCCGCGAAGAAGCCCACTATTGAGGACCCCATTGATGCTACACCACTCTCCTCAGCTCCTCCGGCATCAAAGGCCGCTGATGTCTCTGTCCTCATCACTGCTGCCTCAACTCCACCTCCAAATCCTCAGCGCAGCTTAATCATTTTCACTCCACCCACTGTTGCAACACCCATTGTCACAACTCCTCAGTGCCCACCGCCACCACTTATCACTGAGATTGAAGACATGGATGTTGACATTATGGATCATGGTACTCCTCGCGTCCATGATGAGGACTATGGGCTGACAAACTCCCCCACACATACAATATTTTCCCCAGAGCCTCGCTCCCCCACCGTGACCGAGGTGCTTCCTGATACTTCTCGGCAGTCTGAAGAATCAGTTGGTGCATCGTCCTCAGCGTCTGATGCTGATGAACCTGAAGCCACAAGTGCACCCACCACTTCTGCTGCTGATACTGATGCTGCGGCGACAACAACTGCTGATCCTAAGACGGATCCTCCCGCTGCTGAAGCTGAAGCTGAAGCCGAGCACAGCACCAATGCTGATACTGAGGTTGCACCTGTTCGCACTGAGGATCGCCAAGTCACCTCGCCCTCAGCAACTGCCACTTCCCCCAAGGTTGTACCTGAGTCACATGCTGAAGACCAAGCTTCTCCAACTCAGCCACACTATGCCTCAGCATCACTAGCACGTCAGGAGAATGCCCCAGCCATCTCTCTATGTCCGAAGCAGAAGAAGCCATTCTATATAAATCTTGAAGCTGATGCTCATCCCAACTTCAACATGGATGCCTTCTTCAACGCCATGAGCTTCTTTCAGGCTGGGATTCAGAATCCATACCATTCACCTCCACCCAGCAAGCTCCTGAGGTTCTGGATGGCTACTCAGAAAAATTACTATGCCTCAGTTCTCTTCATGGCTCAAAAGGTTTTTCCTCATAAACATATTCCTCATTTGGATATGGAGGCCATCCCTTGCTTCAACAATGTGCTTCAGGACTTACATCATGCCACGCTGCTTCAGTTTTGCTCTGAGTGCATCCACTGGAATGAAGAACTTGTGCTTCAATTTTATGCAACACTTTATGTCTCAGGGGATCCTAAAGACATCAACACTTGGGTGCTTGAATGGATGACTCAGCATCAGCACTACACTGCCTCAGTACCTGAGATCGTGGCGATTCTTCAGCTCCCTCCTTCTGAAGCTTCAGTCCCCAGCACCTACGGTGCTCCACTTCTTCAGGATGACCTGATGAATATGCTGATGAAGCCGCAAGCCCCTGAAGCTCCACCCCGAACCAAGTTCCTCGTTTCTGAGCTTCAGTATTTGCCAAGCACATTGTACCGCATACTGGCTAAGTCCTTCTGCCCCATCAAAGGCTATGAATCAACTGCTGAGGAAGTCGTCGGCATCATGAAGAACATTCGGTATAGCCTCTGCATGTCGGCTCCAATGAATGTCTCAGACTTCTTCTTCGGGACGCTTGTGGATGCAGCTCAAAATCCTCATATTCTGAAGCCATATGCTCCATGGATCATGAAGCTCATCTGCACCAAGACTGGCATCAACTTCAAGCCTGATCAGGCTAATCATCGTCTGTATGTTCCTCTAGTTGAAGTTCTTCAACACACTCTTGATGCGAATGCCAAGGGCAAAGCACCATTCTATAAAGCAGTACTTCCTCAGGACTCGCTTGGAGGGAACATTCGTCAGCCTCAGTCTCGCACCACTCACGAGGAGCGCACTCATGCCTCGACTGAGGAAACCACTCAAGATTGCCTGATGACTGATCGCGAGCTGCTCATCAGTCTGCATCAGAAAGAGGATAGGAATCATAACTGGACAAAGCGTCAGATTGGTGACATCCTCAGCTATATGGCGCAGATGCATACCACTCAGAAGAAGGTTCATCAGTATGCGCATCATACGTATCAGCGATTTGATGCTCTGATGTCTGAGGTAATCACTCCTGAAGACCTCGCCAAGCTGAACCTCAGACAACCTCCACTTCCTGAGATTCGGCCTCCTCGTCAGTTCACCAAAAGCAAGACACCACCTCTGGCGATGGACTCCTTTTCTTCCGCGCAAGAATTTTCGCCTGAAGAAGTTGAAGACATTGCGGCTTGTCCTCACACTGCCACGGCGTGCCTCCATCCTGATGATCAACCATGAGGCACTTCTTTGGGACGTTAGCAGTAGTCTCTTGATACGTCCAAAACGTATCTATAATTTCTGCTTGCTCCATGCATGTTTTGTGTGATATTGCTATGATCTAGATACACTTTCATACACTTTTGATCATATTTGGACTAACCTATTAACTCAGTGCACCCCAGTGCCAGTTCCTGTTTTCTGCTGTTTTTCTATTTCAGTTTTCCCCCATATAAAAAGTGCCAGAAAAATTCCGGGAAAAATACAGGAAAAATCAGCGTACAGGAAGCTTCGAGAAGAGCCCGGGAGGGGCCAAAGGGGAGCCAGGGGGGCCCAGGCGGCCACCCGGCGCGGCCCCACCCCTGGTCGCGCCAGGGGGGCGCCTGGGGGCCCTGGTCCACCTCTGGCTGCCCCCTTCGCCTATTTATTCTCCGTCACGGGAAAACTCCAGAAGAGGAACCCTATTCCGCAAACTCGCCTCTGTTCCGCCGCCGCCGCGCTTCCGAAGATCGGGAGCACCAGAAGACCTCTTCCCGGCACCCTGCCGGAGGGAGGATTGACCTCCGGGAGTCTCCTCTCCACCATGGATGCTCCCCGGATGTCTCGTGAGTAGTTTTCCTTGGACCATGGGTCCGTGATCAGTAGCTATGTGATGTTCTCCTCCCCTGTTTGATCTTCATTGTTTACACCTCGTGAGCTGCCCTACATGATCGAGGTACCTTTGTAACATTTCTGCTGTTGCTATGCTGAGTTTGGAGGGATCTGATGGATTATGAGATTATGTTCAGATTGTGATAGAGTAATATACTTGATTTTTATCTCTTATATTTTAGTTCCTAAGTAATTCTTGCATGTTCTCCATTGCCGTTTATTGCTTTGGCCAAGTAGTAGGTAGTGACTCCAAGAGGGAACGTTGTGCTAGATTGTGGGTTCATGCCCCCCGATGACACGCTTGAGTGACAGAAACATGAGTCTAGGGGATGTGTTGTTGCCACAAGGGGGAAAACAACGGTGCTTGTAACCGCGGTTACAAGGATTGTTTACTTTACGCAAAGTTCTTTTTAATGCAGTTGTCTGTTGCTTTGGGTTTACACTTTGGGTGGGGCTCACAACTTAATACCAGCGAGATGTTCTGGATAGATATCTCAAGGTGGATGATTAGTAGTAGATGCAGATGGATTTCGGTCTACTTATCTTGGAGTACTGCCCGTGCTTTTGAGCCTCTTCCTTTCTTTTGTAGCATAGTTGGCATCGCGGTGCGTTCTTAATCCTGTCAATTGACCTTCTGTAATTTGTTTACCTCGCATAGCAGTTTTATCGTCTTTTGGGAGAGAGACATCACTAGTGAACATCAAGTATCCCGGTCCATATCCTCATTACTGTTTCCAAGCTTTATTTACTTTACTGCTTTTACTTGCTATCATTATCCCTTGCGTTTTATCCTTTGTAAACAACAAGACCGGAGAGATTGACAACCTCTCTGAACTTCGTTGGGAACAAAGTTATCTGTGTCTGTGTGCAGGTCCGCGTCAGTTGCGCCGCTGACACCTACTTATCATCTCTGGAGTCCTACTGGAGACAAACATTGGTATCTTCACCGAGGGAAAACTGCTACTGCACTACATCTCAAACCTTCCACTTGGGGTAACCAACGAAGGGCGAGAAGCCATCATCTCTCCTTTTTGTTTATTTAATGACAAACGGGGAGAAATTTAGTTGTCTTCAAGCGGGTCATTATGGGTTCCTCAGTTACAACTCTCGTTCTTCTGATCATTTTTGTAATGAGTTGTACACTGATACTTTGTGTGGTTTCTGATACTCTTAAGTTACCTCATGCTATTCTTCAAGTTTATCTATTACTCATGTTATTCCTCGGCAACCACATTACTCAGTGCTATTCCTCAAATTACTTTATATAATGCACTGTTTCAAACAAACCGGGATATAGGGGGAGCTCCTCATCTTTTTCAAAAATTATATCAAGTCTTCAAAACATGCATATCCTCAGGGGGAGCATCTCTATATCCGGAAACAATGAATTTTTTTCTTCATGTCTTTCCTCAAAAATACTTATTTTATCCCTTTGAAGCTTTAACCTGATTGTCATCAAATCACCAAAAAGGGGGAGATGGTAAGTGCATCTAGTGCCCCCTTTGAGGTTTTGGAGTATTTGTTGACAAAACGGTTGAGGGACTGATGTGTTTGTGAGTATACACAGGAAGACAGTCCCTAAGGATGAGGTTAACCACCGTTGTCGACCCCCCAAATTGTTGAGGAACATTGGAGAAATCGGTGTGTTTCCTGAAGAATGAAGTTGCGCGAAATCGTGAGGAATCAGGATCCTGAAGCGTTCGGTTGAAGCTGAAGCTGAGGACGATCCTGAGGACGTTCGCGCTGAAGACGAAGTTGAAGCGTAGTCTTCGCTAAGACTTTTCACACTTCTTGAGTCGTAGGAAAACACCGCACTGTTGGAGGGGTTGAGGAAAATGAGTTCTGTATTTCGGAGGAAGTGCTCAATTAGAAATCCTGAAGAAAAACCCTGAGGAAATCTCCTGCAGTAGAAGTTCAGTCCTCGGGTGTCTGAGACGTTGTTCTTCAGGACACTGAGGTAACTAACTTCGGTTGAGGAGTCGGAAGATCGCCAGTGCAATTCTTCTGAAGAATGTGAAGAGAGAGAATAGTTTGACCGTGCCACGTGTTGTGTGGTGAGAGGCTAGAACCTGTCTAGCAACGGTCATATCCGAGGACACGAGAGTAATTGCGTGCATGGGCATTTATGTCCTTTCACCTCGGGTTGCTCCGCGGCTATAAATAGCCACCCCCAGCCCCATTAGTGGGTCGGCTGCTCCGAGAGAAAAACTGACACTTGTCATTTGAGAGCAACCCACCTCTGAGGACATTGAAGAACCTAAGTGAGGAAAACCACCAGCCTGAGTAGTTGAGAATTTCTGAGTAGGTCGGTTCGAGTGATCCGAAGCTTTTTACTCTTGAAGACTGTGATCTTCCAGCCGGTGTAGAAGTCTTCAGTCTGAGGAAGTCAAAATGCAATTGTGACTTCCCGGAGTGACTGGGTCTGTGAAGGTTTCGGGAGTCTACCTTGAAGACTCACCTGAGTTATTGGACGGAGTCTGAGGACTCTAGTTCAAGGAGTATAAGGTGAAGACTATGTCTTCTGAGTTCAATCTCAGCCTCTCCAACCAGACGTAGAGTTGTCACAGCAACTCGAACTGGTTCATCAAGTCTTCGTCTTCAGTGTCCCGGTGCTATTTCTTCAACCTCAGTTATTATGTTTATGCACTAATGACTTATCCTGATGCTTTAGTTTCTGAGTTAATTTGCACTGTTTCCTCAGTTCGTGCCTCAATCTTAGCTTAGCTGTGCAATAGGTTGTTTTTACATTCACGTCATTGCTATTGCACTTCGTGTGTTCTCCCTCAGGTTTCAACTTCCTCAATTTCGTATTGCCTCAGTCCTGAGGAACTAGAAATTCCTCGAGAAACTTTAAAATCTCCCATTCACCCCCCCCCTCTGGTCGACATATTGCACTTTCATATTGCGACCTTAAGAAAGATTTATACAAGCATGAATTCAGAGATTTTTTTTTTAGCAATTCATCAAAGATACTGAAATGTAGTACCAGTGAATCTATATCATCAAGTATCTAGCCCCGACCTGGCACATACCTCAGGCGTGACGGAGAGACAATTTTCCCAGGAAGAATATCATAAAGACCATGGCTGATGTCAAGTTCATAATATAATTCAGATTTACATAAAGCACTACTGTACATCACAATTAATATAGTGAAAGTATGCATGCAAAGGATGACCCTCATACAATTAATATAGTGTTAATAAGCTGTAGATTTGTTTTTTTTTTGCACAACCCTCATTTCAACTTATTTTGCCCTGAAAATTTACACATTTGTGCATTATACCTCCATGTATATCTGTATTTTTTCAGAATTTTTTGAAATGTAGAAATATGAATTTTGATGAATTTTCAAGTTTAAAATTGGAGGGCTCCATGGAGCTTGGGATCCAAAGTGCATTTCCGGACCTGAGAAGCACTACATTTTCTATTAACCAGTAGAATGCGAAAATAAAACGAAAAAGATATGTGCCGAAGCGTGTGGCAACAAAGCAGTTCGCCCGAACGAGTTTTTAACCACAAGATCTCCAAAACGAATCTTGAAGCTCGCGCAACAATGACATCAGCAAAAAATCGTTCGTTCCAATTGTGACTCCCACCGAGCGTTTCCCGTTTGTTCCAAACCTTGTCTCCCACCGAACGTTTCCCTATCCTACTGCATTATCCACTTAGCTCGAACAATTCCTCTCCACTCGCTCTCACTCATTCCCGTGGAGACGAGCTCGAATCGGAGACCGGCAGGCAGAGGCGGCGGTGGGCTACCGCGATGAACAGAGACGGATATGGGCGGCCACCGCGGGCTGGGCGGAGCCACCAACGGGCGGTCGTGGGCTCGGGGATGCTGTTGCCGGCGGAGGAGGTTGTGGCCGCTGCGCGGCTCGTCGTCGTCCTACTCGTCGCCGCTCCACACGTCCCGTCAGTGGGGGTGGGGGGGTGGGGTGGGAGGGTGCGGGGCTGCTCCCGGCGGAGGAGGTTGCTGCCTGTGGGGGCAGGGGTGGGGCTGCTCCCGACGAAGGGAAAGCCGATGCCGCCGGCGGGGGCATGGGCGGGGGTTGTCGTGCAACCGTGGCTGGGACAAGGGAGCTCGTCTGCGAGAGGAGGTCGCGACAGACTCCTCTGCAACCGTGGACGCCGCTACCGGCGCCTCATGTGGCCATTCTCTCTCTCTCCCCCCCCCCCCCCCCCCCCCCCCCGCGGTTAATCCCTTGCTCCCTTGTATTTTTTAGGGAATAATTAACATGATTTTTTTTCATTTTTGTTCTAATGCACATGATGGCAACTTCAGTTTAGGATGTAAATTGGAAATCACATAGGTTGAGCGCATTTTTTCTGCAACATCACATTGAGTCAAATGTTCAAATTAATACAACATGCAATTTTTTAGCTATAATTTGTTTTTGGACACAGGACAAATGTACGATTGATTCCCATGGCAATTAGATTTTAACATAGTAAATTTAATTTAACTCGCATGGCAATTTTAGTTTCATTGACATGGCAATTTGTTTTGCCATGGTGTAGATCAAAAACAGAATAACATTTTTACAAATTACCATGCTTTGTAAACAACAATTTTTAAGTATTTTTGAAATTTACCATGGCAAACGTTGTAAGATTTTGCCATTTATAACACAAATTATGATTAAAAATTGCCATGACAATTTTTAATTGTGTGACATGACAATTATTATTTACGTAACATGGCAATTAGATTTTACCATAGCAATTTTAATTTGACACACATGACAATTTTCTTTTCTTTTTTTTGGCAATTTTATTTTCATTGCCATGTCAATGTTTTAAGTTTTTCAACTTTGTCATGGCAAATGTTGTAGTAATATATTTTGAAATGGCAAAATTTGTATTGACAACATGGCAATAGTTTGTAAGATCTTTCTCATGGCAAGGTTTTATGTCTAGTGGCATGCCAAAAGTTTTTATATTTAGCAACATGGCAATATAACACAAATTATGATTAAAAACTGCCACGGTAAAAAAAAATACCGCGACATGGCAATTATTTTTTTAAGCAACATGGCAATTCTTGTTTTATTCACATGGCAATTATTGTTTATGCATTCACCGTGGCAATTTTTGAATCATTTTCATGTTTTGTGTTATTATTTACATACATGGCAATTTTATTTGACGCAAAAGATGGCAATTTTAGATTTTTTTTAAATAAACTAAGATGGAAAAATTCAACGTGCATTTTCACCATAGCATTGTTTGATTAACTTTTGTAGTACTTTTCACTTTTCTGCATTTTTTTTCTATCATAAAGCATGGAATTTTTTTTTAAAGTAGCATGGATTTTTTTCAATATGTACCTGCCAATTTTGAAACCTTTTTTTTATTTTGCACATACACGGCAACATATCTTAGAATATGCATTTTCCATGGCAATTTCTTGATCATTTTGTGTTATTTTTACACAAGGTATTTTTTATTTTGCGCAATATGGAAATTTGTGGTAAATATTGAACATCATTTTGTCATAGAAAAACTTTAATCATTTGTTTTATGTCTTTTTCACATTAATGCAAATTTGTTTAATTGTTTTTTAATTTGAATTTGATTTTTATTTTATTTTATCATGGTAATTTGTGCACTAAATTTTTTCGTCATGGCAATTTAGTCTTAGCCAAATATGGTTTTTAATCAGATTACTAATTAGCTTATGTTGGGCCTTGATTTTTTGCTTTTTAATACGTGTGAAAGAAAACCCCACGAGAGAGTTGTTTGGGCCAGGGTATTCTCCTACCGAACGAGTTCGTTCGGTCGGTCGAGCCTCCTCTACCGAACGTAAAATCGAAGCCCTCCCTGCAGAAACGTCAAGCACTTATCGTCGTCCAAATAAAATACTATATGTAGTATTTCATATTGTTTGAAGAGGCCAGAGTTTGGCTCCAGTTTATGCTAATAAAATGAAATGGATGTCCATGGGTATTGTACAATAATTAGTAAGGTAGGTAAATTGTGGATTTATGACCTATGATTCTGCTAGGTAATATACATGGAATAAAAGTGATATTAAATTCTCAAATTCTAAATTTGGTGTGAGCATAAATCAACATACAAAACCTTAATATTGCAGTATGTTGACAACTCATTGCCTTGCATGAGTAGGGTATTATCCTCCGAGATCCCGAACCTGAGTAAATCATCTCTCTCCTCCTGTTAGCTTATGAAATCACCAACGCATCTTCCTCCCCCTCGTGCGAAACCCTAGGTATCCTAACCATGGGGTTTGACGTGGTACCGCCACGTCAATTGGCGCCGTCCGTGGGGATTTTGCGCGTTGGAATCACGGTCTCAGCGGCTTCGTAAACGATGATTCGCCGGCTCTGGTGGGATCGATCTACTTCGGTTCCCTGGGCTTCGTCCCACACTTGCCGGCCCTGCGCTCGGACTTTGCGGATCTTCACGCGGACGCAGATCTGACCTTCAAAGATCTGTGCTTCCACGTCAAACAGTGCGGCACACTTCGCCTTACGAACCTGGCTCGCCCACTAGTAGCGGAGTCAGAATCTTCATCGACAACAACGACAACTCCTGCACCGTACAACATCGACTCCCCGGATAAAATGAAACCCCCACTCGTCGATTGCAACACCCACCACTTCACAGCCATCACCGACCCCATCGAACATGAAAAAGATGGTTGTTCCGAACCCGACAGCTGCAACAACAGTGGGTAACCGACACTTTGGAACGCTCCCGTTCAGGTTTACATGGCCAATACTAACCAGCTTGTGGGAAGCAACGTGAACTCACGAGGCACCATCAACGTTACGAAGAAAATGATTCTAAGGCATGGGCGACAATACGCGATGGCGTCCCCATGCAAATCGACCCAACACGCGGAGTGTTGATGGTCTATCACCACCTCCTATGGCAATAAGCTAAGAGGTACTATCGGTGGCAGGGGGAGCTTGACGAGCGCAGGAAGGTAGCTGATAAATCAAGTGCACGATGCGCCGCGCAGTCCGTCTTCTCCTCAGGTCACACACCCGGGACTCGCCAGCATCAACGATACCAATCTTGGGTGAATCGCATGCCCGAAGAAGAAAAGCAAGCAACAACTCGCGGCCTAGATCCCTCCTTCTGGCGATGACGATGGACGAAGACGCACACGCCATCCCGAGGACGCTAGCTACATACATCCTCACAACCACCACGTACCTCACGAGTACCCAACTACCCGAATGTGACCCCCGCGCGGAACTACATTGCCAGCAGATCCGCGTGTTGGGCATGGTGGGAAAGGCACTCATCCCGTATGTTGCTCCCAAAACGGCAACAACCGTAGCCCGGAAGGACAACGCCTCGCCTCCACGAGCCAACACCTTGCCACGATGCAACCGCAACCCACGAGTGCGCGACACCCGCGATCATGGCGATCGCAGACATCCCGAGAAAGGCGGAGACGCGCGCAACATCATCGTGTAGCGCACAGTTGATAGATCTCGGGCGTCACGCAAAACCCAGTAGAAAAAAGATTTTCTATGGCGTGTCAAACAGTGACTTTATGGCATGGACAACAGACTCTAGTAATATGGCGCAGTGATAAAATATAGAGTTGGCATTGAGTGACCGAGTTATCAATATTGTGTTTATATATGGCATGCTATGCTTTAGAACGCCAGCAATTTACTCTTCGTGAATTAAAAAAACCAAGGAAAAGCCATTCCAAGCGAAATCACAGCATATATTATTGACCACATCATATAATATTGAACACAACAAGAGTCACAATACTAAAACCAATTACAAGTACTAGAACCAAGAGGTATATATAACTCAATCAATCTCGCCTTAACACAATATAATTCTCATAATTAAGTATTAAATCTCTCCAAGCTTGTCCCTTGGGCAGAGGTCCATACCAACATGTAGATGAGGGTGAGGATTGTGCTCGAGTGCGTGACGATGGAGAGAGTGTTGTCCGCCACAACCTCATACTTGGTGCACATCCACGGGGGACGACGATGTGGTGGCCACCATGCATTGCAAACCGACGCTCGATTTGGATTGGGTTGGAGGTTTATGACTGTGTGCGCATTTTACGACACGACGTCAGAATCTAAAATCGAACCCTCCAAACCCGCGTCAAACGACTGGACGCCCTACCCGGTCGCTACCTAACCGGGTTTTTTTTCGCCATCCAATCGGAGGTGGCAAGTTAGGCTTATACGTTCGGGTTGACACGCACCCCGACCCATACCCAGCTCATATGTGTGGGAAGGATATGGGAAGGTTGGGGCGTGCCTGGACGCGTTGCCACGTAGGAAAAACAGAAGGGTTCCACCTAAAAAATGTTAGTGTGAAGGGAAACGACGCTTTGATAGGTGTAGATGCATTCAAGACACCCCTGCACTCGAGAATGCAAAATACGTACTCGATAAAAGAATCACCTCCACGACCGAGGCGAAAGTGTCAGCTAGAAGACGCGTCGTCATCGACGACGACAACATCCACCACCAGCGCTCCTTCTTTTACCGTCACAACAAACGCAACCGACACGGCTCTTCTCCACTGTAGAGTTGCAAATCCCCATCCTCCTCGTCATCTTCCCTCTCATCAGTCGTAATCTCTCTCTCGCTCTTTCCCTGCCATCGGCTTGTCGGGGAAATCCCCACAAGCAGTCAGACCCACCTACGCACCTAGCGATCTATGCTCATCCGGCTAGAGAGAGAGGCGTGATTATAGCTACTGTGTGCACACACTGACACACAGGCCTAGGCCTGGCTAGCTAATTAGCTGTCGATTATTAAATCGATCTCTGCTTACTCGTAGTACTACACTTCGTCAAGTTTACGGACCCAATCGCAGCTCTCTATCCTCTCGGCCTCTGCCGCTCGTAGAATTCTGAATTTTTTATTTTTGACGTACACAATGGTATGCCGCTTTGCACTTGGTAATTGTCTATGTCTCTGGCTCCCTCAACTACGAGTAGGCATTTTAATTTTGTCTAATTTCTGTTCTCCTAATTTTATGATTAGGGTTTTAAAATTTGAAGGTAGTATAATTGGGAATAACTAGCAAACATGTCCGTGCGTTGCAACGGGAGAAAATAAAAAAAATTATTTTAAATCTTAAACTCGTAGTGGTTCGTGATTTAATTCCTGAAGTCGAAATCCCCATCGTTTATACACTGAACTGATAAATACGAATCTAAATTGAAATGATACGTGTTTAACGCACCAGAAAATGGAGGATCTCGTCGCGATGTTTGAGTGAATATTAGAAAAGATTGAGCCAGCCCATTAACGTAGAAAAATAATATTCGTGCTCGAAAATTTTAATTTTTGTAAAAATGCTCGCACTTAAAAATACTTGCTCTCCTCGAAACAATTTCATTTATTTTTTATTCTTCTTTTGCATTAAATTTATAAGATGTTTGCACTTAAAAAGTAACATTTTTAAAAAATATTAATACAAGAAAAGGAGTATAAAAATCCGTGAACAAATTTATGAAACATTTCATACTTTAAAATGCGTTAAAATATCGGTGCTTTAAATATGTTTAATTATTCACACATAAACTTTTTTGTGTGAATTCATACAAAATAATATATTTTTAAGTGCAAACAATTTATAAAATGCTTGAACAATTTTAAAAATCTCAAACACTTTTTAAATTTATGGGATGGGTTAGTGGAGCTCGAGCACGCAAGCGACATCGTTAACTTTCCTGGAACACAAAAAAAATACGGAAGAAAAACAGAGCCACAGTATATGGTCCAGCTTCGTTGCCCAGGCGATTCGCCGCAAATGGGCATAGGCCCAGGAAGCCTATATGCGAGGCAGCACGACCTTTTTTTATTTTTCTTGCTAGAAACTATGGACTGCGGGTTGATTTAGTAAAACAAAAGGAAGTTTTTTGCAAAATGTCATGACGGAAGGGGAATCCACCTCCCTTTATTATTAGGGAAAGAATTGTTGTGATTTTCCAATCGTGATTATTTCTTGATCGCGCGCAATAGCAATAAGACACATTGTCAAATAAGTTTAACTCTCTAATTGTGTAGCTTAATGAATATATTTTATTTATTTATTCTAAACTTACATATTCAAACACAGATGATTACTGCCATACTTTTTGGATTATTGAGTGTGCTACTATATGTATGATGTGCATTCCGCAATAAAAGAATGTGCATGTGGACACCGGGACATTTTTGTTCTGGGTCCGCCCCTGGCCATCGCCACCCGCTTGTCGGGGAGATTTTCTGTTGCTTTTTCCTTTGGCCTCGTCTCCTCTTCGCTCTCTCGCTGTGATCACACAACATCTCCTGTCGTGGAATTCAACCTCCCATCCTCCCACCTTCCTTCTCCCATGTATCATCATTTTTTTAATATGTTGATTTACTGACTTTAGAGTTATTCTCATGTGCCAACTTCTATTACTGTTAGGTTCAAAAAAGACTTCTATTACTGTTGTTGATGATGTTTGTTTTAACTAAAAATTACACAATATGCTAATATGATTAAACTTTGGACTATTTAAATTTGATGCCATGCTAACCACATAATATTGTGTTGATCGATTCACCTTCTAGTTTATCAACCTTGCAATAAAAATATGTGGCACTTGTTAATGTTTTGGATTCAATTTTTGATTAGAAGGTATCCTCGGTAGCGTGATGAGGGATTATCGATGGTGTGTATATATAATGACACTATATCGAAGGTCTTTGTAGAATTGACAAAGTGACATAACGACTTATGGGAGGATTCATGAAGAGTAGTGCCTGGATCATAGGCACTCAGAGTGTTGCCGTTTTCGAAGGTCTGCACGTATCCCTTTGTCATTAATTTAACCCACACCTTTTCGATGGAAGAGAAGCTATGGCTAGTTGGATAGCTAGAACGAACGAACATCGATGGATCCATAAATATGCCCTTGCAACTTTCAATTTCATCTTCATCTTCCCTCTCATCGGTCGTCATCTCTCTCTCGCTCTTTCCCTACCATCGCCACCCGTTTGCCTGGGAGATTTCAAGTTACTTTTCCCTTTGGCATCCTCTCCTCTTCGCTCTCTAGCTGTGATCGCAGAACATCTCCTGTTGTGGAATTCAACTTCCCATCCTCCCACCTTCCTTCTCTCATATATCATCATTTTTTTTATATTTTTTTTAGTGACTTTAGAGTTATTCTCATGTGCCAACTTCTATTACTGTTGATGATGTTTGCTTTAATTGAAAATTACACAATATGCTAATCTGATTAAACTTTGGACTATTTAAATTTGATGCCATGCTAACCACATAATAGTGTGCTTGATCGATTTCCCTTCTAGTTTATCAACCTTGCAATAAAAATTTGTGGCACTTGTTGATGTTTTGGATTCAATTTTTGATTAGAAGGTATCCTCGGTAGCGTGATGAGGGATTACCGATGGCGTGTATATATAACAACACTACATCGAAGGTCTTTGTAGATTTGACAAAGTGACACAACGATGTTTTTCAAATAGGTTCAATCGCTTCATCGAAGTGGAACCTATGACTTATGGGAGGATTCATGTAGAGTAGTGCCTGGATCACAGGCACTCAGAGTGCTGCCGTTTTCGAAGTCGCACGACTCTCGACTAGTGTAAGATAGGAAGCTGACAACACAATCATGGCGCCGAAATCCCTCAACCATTGTCGTCATATCAGATCACCAAAGGGCAAAGGTAGAAGCAAATCAATGCTCACCATCGATTGTACTAGCAAAGCATCATGGTGGTTCCAGCGAAGGAATATGACTAGTAGCCAAGTACCACAGCAATGAATCCTAAATGGTGGAACCAACAGGGACGTACGTGATAACGTGATACGATAGCACAGGACTCTCCCGTCCTCCTCGATCGATCACGTTAGTTAGCTAGATTTTTCTCACAGCTAGACTCGATAGATCAGAAAGACAGAAAACTGCCTCCCGGGTCGCTTAGGGCGACTCCGGAGGCGCCGCCGCCGGGACCTTAGAAGGCCCTTCCCCACCTCCCTGATCACCACGCCGCCGCCGGAGGAGGCCGTCCCACGGCGGACGGCGGCGGCGGGGCATGTTCGATGTTTCCTTTTTTTCTACTAATTTGCCTACCAAGGTTTCTTCCCATGATCCGATCTGGACGTCGCTACCCTGCATCCCCGGCTTCCCGAACTGGTTGCGGCCGTCCTGGATCGGCAAAATCGCGATCTGGCCACGGGTAGCCTCCTGATTGGGTAGGCCGCCGGCCATCGGATCTGCAGTCAGGGCAATATGCGTTCTGCAAGATCTTTCATGTCCAAGCCTCGTGCATGCCAAGCATCCAACGCATGTGTCTTGCTGGGCTGGATGCATGTTACTCCATCACCATGGTCATGTACATGCAGGCAGTGCCCGGGCTGAGCACAAGAGCGTGGAGATGGAGAAGATCAGCGGCGGCTGGCTAGCCCACGGGCACACCACGCCCCATACACTGGGCATTGGTTGTGCCGTTGGTGAGCCTTTCCGGTGGTTCAGTGCTTCCGCTGGGATGGTTCCAGGCTGATCTCGGCGACGCGTCGACGCCTTGCGGCCTTCAATCTGCTGCTCCAAGGCGTCATGGATCTGATCTGGACCAGCAGATGGCAGCCGAGCGCGCCAACGTGCCGGTGGCCGAGCGCCCCAGCGCTCTAGTGCTTGCACGACGTTGGCCTGCTTTCGGCGGCACGGCGTGAAGGAGATGGTGGGACGCCACCGGTCGCCTTCGCATCTCCTACACTGCCGGTTGGGAGTGGTCTCGCGGCGCCGGGGTCTGGTGGTGGTCCTAAGGTTACTCTGACGCCAAGACGAAGAACTACCGCGCGCCTGTCCTCTTTGATTTGGCTAGAGTGTCGGGTTCCGGAAGGCTCCGCCGGCGATCTCCCACTGGCGTTCATGCCTAGAGATTTCTGGATCGGGTGGTATTCGGTCGTGCCGGAAAAATCGACGCGAAGCTCTACTTTGTTGCCATCATGGGCAAATCCATGGTGAAGTGAGAGGGAGAATGTCATGGAAGCTGTGATCGGAGGACTGGCAATGGTGTTCGGAGCCTTTCTGTTGATGAGGAACTGGCTCGGAGTTTCAGGAATCATGGCTGCAGTATGTAAGCGGGGGCGACAACACAAGTGAAGTTCAAAGTCCTACATTTCAGGATGAAAATCCAAGGTCTGGCCTTAATTGGTTGTGCCTGGCAATGGTCTTGCTGAAGACATTGTTTTGAGAACGGGGACTATCTTCAGGGTGAAAACCCAAGGTCTGGCCTTAATTGGTTGTGCCTGGCACTGATCTTCTTGAAGGCGTTGCTTTTGAAGAATTGGACATCAGGTGTTGGTTTGATGGTGGTTGTGCTGCGGCTGCGAGGATTGTAACTCTTTAGCGGGACTATTCTTTTTCTTTCTTCTCTTTTTGTTTTTGATTGGCTGAGTGCATCTGTAGTGCCTTTTGGGCATTGTGTAGTTGCAGAGGCCGGGTGTAATTGGTATCTCTTCGATATTAATATATTCTCCTTTAAAAAAAAGCTCCAGAGCCATCTATCCATCGCACCATGCTCAGGACGAGCCAGGCGCCAGCCCTGGATGCGGTCTGCCCGCTCAATTGTGGAGCATATTTGGAGAGCTTCCATGGGTCCATTTTCTGAAAGAGATCAAGAGAGATGCATGGTCCTACAGCAACCATGGACAAATCTTCAGCCCGGCCGTGGACGACGGTGGATAATCTCATGATCCAATCAAACCCTTTCTTTGCAGAAGCTTATCATCCACACGAAACGGAGCACGGCAGCCAGACAGACATGGATGCCCCACCCCATGTGACCATAAGATGCAGAGCCCACATTTCTTCCATGGAAGAGAAGCCATGGCTATGTGGCTAGCTAGAACGAACCAACATGGATGGATCCATAAATATGGCCTTGCAACTTTCAATTTCATCACAAAGGCCACCACACACCCCCAGTACAAATCAGTACTACCGTAGTACACACCATCGAAGGTACTACTACAACTAATAGTGATAATAACTAATGCGATTATTAACTTTCTTCTTCTTCTTCTTCTTCTTCTTCTTCTTCTTCAAGAACCGCCACCGGTTCTTGATGGACGGTTGTTCGAGCCTTGAATGAGCTTGAGACTTTGATGATGATGATGATGATGATGATGGTGGGGAGAAGGAAACGTCTAAGCGGGTGCTAATTAGCAGCCTCAGCATAGCCCGGTTGAGCCTCTTTCTTCACATAACGAAGAGGCCGGCCGGCGGCTTTTCTTCCTCCTCCAATTTTCAGTTCTGATGAGAGAAAGGCTTTTCTTTCTCATGCATGCACGCTAATGCCAAATAATTCTCGAATGAATATAGTACTAGGTAGTACTCCCTCTCTGGCTTCTTCTCCAACGCTTAATTATGCTTGTGGAGAAGAAGACGAGGAGGAGGAGGAGCTAGAACTGGGCGCCCTCGAAGGTCTGGCCGAAGTGCCAGCCGGCGGGGGCGGCGGCGTTGCTGGTGACGGTGCGGCCGTCGCTGGAGGTGACCCGGAAGGAGAGGCACTGGCCGTCCAGGAAGGTGTTGCTCTGCCAGTTGGTGCCCCAGTTGCGCGACATGGCCTGCCACCCCGTGCGCGTGCCCTTGATGGACACGGACCTCGTGTCGCCGGCGCCGGCCACGTTCGTCACCAGCACCAGGTTGAAGTAGGAGTGCCCGTTGATGGTGAACCGGATGCCTCCCTTCTTCACGCACGGCACCCTAATCATCATCATCATCGTAATAATAACCACATAAGCATATTTAGACGTGACACGGCGGTGAGTCGGCGACATTAAAAGGCATGGCACATGCGTGTAGTGTACTCTCGGCGTACGTGCACTACTGTATCAAATCTGCAGCGTGGGCCTAGGTGAACTTATGGACCGAACCGACGGCGGTCCCGGCGTATCTTCTTCAAGCCGGCCGACGCCGGACAATCAATCCGTCGGTCCGGTCGGTGGAGTAAAGCGTAAAGAAGTTTCTTCTTCTGAGTTCTTCTCACCTTCTGTATGCGACGGGGACGATGCCGGCGCGGTACTGGGCGATGTGGAGGAAGGCGGGCTCGGCCATGTCGAAGTGGGGGCGCGGCGGGTTGCACCAGCCGCCGTCGTCGCTGGGGAGGCCGTAGTTGGGCGGGCAGAAGTTGGTGGCGGTGACCATGATGGAGCCCGGGAGGCAGGAGGTGCCGGCGTTGTCGCAGCGCAGCTCGTAGCAGGACCCGCACGCCGCGCCGTCGTTGAACAGCGCCGTGCTCAGCGCCGCCGTGTTGGTGCCGTACCCGGTGCTGTACAGGTTGCCGTACCCGCACGCCCCGCCTGCAAAGCAAAACCCAATTAACCTCGGGCGCGTGAGCGTTTGACAGGCGTCAAGTAAGGACATTGCATTCAGCAGCCGCAGCCTGGGACTGGCTTACCCATGGTGCCGGAGGCGTCGCCGCCGCCGTAGAAGGTGGCGTGGGCGGTCTGCCACCCGCCGTACCCGCCGGCCGCGGCATGCCGGGCGAGGAGGCAGGAGGAGGAGAAGAGGAAGAAGAGAGCACCGACGACCGCCATTGCTCAGACAGAACTTCCTTCCACCAGCAAGCTACAAGTTAGCTAGCCTCCGAGGGATGGTGTGTTATCTAAAGAGAGATAGATAGGCAGGAAATGGCTGGTTGGCAGTGAGGAGAGTGTTGCTCCGAGCGGGAGGTATTTATAGCGAAAGCAAAGCAGAGTGCCGGTGGCGGTTGGACTGCAAGCTCGGGGCGCCATTGATTTGGTGAGAGAAGAAAGATGAGAAATCGAAGGGCGGGGTGCGGTGGGAGTGACGTGCGGGGTGACCACGGCCACGGAGGCGCGGCGCGGCAGTTAATACATACAAATCAGGCGCACATGCGAGTGTCCTCGGCATTGGGCGCGTACGTAACGGGCACCAACCGCTCGCCCGGCCGGGCCGAGAGCGTGGGCTGGCCCCGGCTAGCTCCCCACATGGCTCTCGCCGCCTGCTTCGCCAGGACGACGACGAGGACCGTGGAACACTGGAACTCATGGGTCGCTCGGGATGCCCGAGGGAGGGGAATCCGGTCATGATCTGTATCATGGTGCATCAGTCTGCTGGATACGTGATGATAATCCACTCATGCATGATCCGCGTGTAACGGTGCAAGCGCCTGTCGGCTTTGGTAGGATGGTCCAGAAACTTGTTGCATGTTTGGATCGTTCGTTCGTTGAACCTATCGTTGCAGTGAGAAGCTGCCTACAAGTAACGACTAGGCCATTAATTTCGTTCACCCGCATTATGAAAAAGACTAGGTAATATTGGTTACAGTGTTAGGGCATCTTCAACCGTTGTTTTTATGTTCTTCAAATGGTGGAGGCGTCACTTGATCGTCTCGATCGTGGTGATCGAACGATCATGAGCCCAGGCCTCCATGAGATTCTCGTCGGCGAGGATCCAGGAGAGCGTGTCGTTGAACTTGGCGAAGGCTAAGCGGCGCACCTTGTTGCGCCGCTCCTTCCGCACCTCTTCCCTGGCTGCCCTCTCCTACGCGAAGGTGAAGCCCCAAGATGAAGAGCCACCACCGTCGCGGTCGAGGTAGTATAGGAGACGGTCGCGCGCCTTTGCGATCAGCGGCGGCAAATCCTCCTTGATGATCTTGTCGCGCCAGTTCAAGTGCATCGATGGCAATGTCCCACAGTTGAACACCGCTATGCACTCTTCCACGGTGATGTCGGCTCGGTTTTGATGTGATGTTTGATATAGACACCGCAGTTGTGGTAGAATTGAGGCAGCGGAGAGAGTTTTGGCCAAAAAAAAAGAGTTTTCGGGTGCGCCGGGGACGTCGGGCGAAAACGTGTCGACGTTTGAGACTCCCGCAACCCCCCTCCCCTGGTTCGGGCTAATTTGCGGGGAAACTGATATGTGAATTGAGTGGTAAAAATGAATCGAATAATTTAATCCAAATGAATGCGCAAGGTTTTGATGATCAGCGTTGGTTGGAGATGCTCTTAACACCTTTTCACAATAGACTGAAGCCTGATGAAAGGTTTATTACTGAACCAAGCGTGCTGCTAATCTCGGCTTTACTTATCATGTAGTCTCGCTGGAGAGTACAAACAAGGGACCATGAGATGAGATACAAAAAGGAAAGAGTGGATTTGTCGGGGCAGAACGCACATGAGCACATGAAGCTGCCCCCGTACGTGGGTGGTCCGTCATGGAGGCATGCAGATAAGTGAACCAACGTACACAACACCCACACGATCCAAGTGGAATTCATGCTCAAGCTCAACTAATTAACAAGTTAGCACACTGCCGGCTCAAATGATTAGCGCACGGTTTAAGGTTGATCCATCCCCGATTAAGGTTTGAACAGTGGAGACCTTCCCTGAGCGTCAGTCAGTCACATGGTGGAGTGACTCACATGCTCAGCCGGTCACGTGAATGGGACACATAACATGGCTCGGGACACTGTACCTGAGAACGAGGCCCCAACAGTGTATACATAAATCCAACAACAGCTTTCAGACAAATCTGCTATCCACCATATGCATCAAATGCATGCATGTCCCAGCCTTTCCTTTTTTTCACGCTGTTGAATTTGAGTACATCGATCACAGCTTTATCATTCTGACCCTTCGATCGTCGCCTTGCAAGCAAAAGGCTATCCGCCGAGGCTATGAAGGAACATGGAAGCGCCGCGCCGGCGTGCTTAGGTTAGGCTACCTGCTCCGGCGGCCATCAGTTTGAGAAAGCAACAGTTCCCCAGGCCAGCACTTGCCGCCGCGGGCCATGTTAGTTGCACATGGCCACCCGGCCCTTGAGGCCAATCTCATGTCACTACCTAGCCACCCTCTTGGACCCGTCGCGCTCCGGGCAGTTGCTCCGTCCATCCATGCTCGGCTCCGGCTGGTGCTACATCTTATCCTGAATTCCTCACGCACATGGATGCATACCTCTCGATCAAAGGTATCGCAATGTAGCAGCAGCAGCAGCAAGCGTTCAGAAAAATATGCATGTGGACGAGGGGAAAATGCACTTCACTGCAGCAGCAGGCCATGTGTGGGAATAGATTAGATAGACCCGGTGTGGCGCAGCGCCGCTGTTGTACCGTGAAGATTATGACACGACGGTGACCATGCCTGTGCCTGTGTGGGAGAAACGCAGGAGCCATGTGGGGTGGCGGCCGGACACAGCGAAAAGGATCGCAGGATATTGCTCAGGTCCCTCCAAATTGGGGGATTGGGATCTCTGTCTTTTTCATATCTAATAGTGTATGGTTTTGTGTTTAAATTTGAAATTTCGCATGGCAGTATATATAGCTTCATCCTCTTAACATACTGTATTTTTAGAATTTGTTTAAAAAAATTAGAACATAGTTTCCACAGACATTGAAACTTGGTTTCCACATGACATGATATTCTCTCCTCTATGAAATCACCGAGGAATGAGACCGAAACGTCTCCCTCACCCATCCGTCTCGAGAGGGAGTCCGGAATCCTGTGTGCTCTCATCTCCCTCGTGCCTACCTAATTATCTATCGGACATAATCACGCATTGATTCGGCATACAGTTGCGGGCGTGTAGGAGCACTGCTGCTTAAGGCTTAATTAAGCTTTCTTCCGCGAAAGCTCTCCAGAGCTGCACGCGCGGCTCATGATTGCCAATATTATTCTTTGCCTATTCTACGTGATAAATCAGTCTCTTGTTTATCCTCGAATACTAGTTTTTCTATTGTAGATCAACACATATGTGTGAGGTATATAAGAAGCAAGCTCTTCTCAAAAAAAACAAATTAAGAAGCAAGCTTCAACATATGGTTAAATAAGAGCAACTCACCGTAAATCGGCTTTTCACAATTTTACAGTACAATTTTTATTCCACCAGAACAAATACCGCAAAATTATATTGCAAAAAAAAGCTGACGATGCTTAGGCGGTCCGCCTACTCCGGCGGCCGTTGTCAAGCTGCTCCTACGACATTTCAACGATATTCCGGCCGTTCGCCTACTCCAGTGATGCTTCGGCGGTCCGCCTACTTCGACGACCGTTGTCAAGCTCCTTCAAGAGTGAGTTGCCTTCTAGCGCCGTCTTTCGGTGGCTTCCATTCGCCAATCATTTCTCAATGGCTAATAGTGAGGAGGAGGTGGGGGTGGGAGGTCACCGGATTCCACGTTTGCGGATTGTGTGGTTGTACGTCTTAGGGCAACACTACTAGGGAGAAGGATCAGTCTTCTTTCTTCAGTATAAGATGGAAAGGGGGCCTCTTTCGCCAAGAGCGACTAGCCGTTCAACGCCTTTCTTTGGTGGCTTCCCTTCGCCGATAAATTTCTCAGTCATCGAAAGTGAGGAGGCTTGTCAGATTTCACACTTGCAATCGCGTACTTGTAGGTTTTAGGGCCGTAGTATTGTCATAAAATTTTGCCCACATGAGGGGTTTTACCCACGTCGAGGACACCAGATTCGTCGTGCCATCCTTCTCATGATTTTCCTCCTCCGCATAATTTGAAGGCAACCCGGCGACAAAGTGAGCAACACGTCGAACCTGAAACTCTCTGCTAGGAGCTTCAACGACGTTGTGGAGTCAGCTCCTTCTCCTCCCTCTACGACGGTGCATTGTGCTCGTCCTAGTCAGCATTGTCCGGCGGCAAGCTAACACAAAGCGAGCGGCTCATCGATCATAAATCTCCGCTAGGAGTTTCGTTCGGCACGTCAATCAACATCTTATAGATGATGACCTGTTTGCGGATCATGACTACCACCTTGGATGTGAACGGCGACATCAGACCGGCTTTGGAGTGGTGTCGCGGATGGGTGGGAGATGATGGAAATAAGAGTGGTTACAATTGAGGCTCGTCGTCGTGCTTAAATAGCTACAAGCAAGTGAACAGACGGGCAACAGGCTTCAATGCGATCGGTATAGCTTCTCGATCTGAGATTGAAGCGATGGCATTCCTTTGGTTGATCACGTTCAGTTATCACGTCTCTTTGACTGACATGAATGCCAAGAGTCGCTTCGGGGTGACTGCGCGATAGCCGCTTCACATGAGGGAAGGTTTTGTTTTTCTTTGCGTAAAGGCTTTATCGGTGACCAGGGTGTTGGACACATTTTGTGATGATGATTTGAACGCCCATAAAAAAATGAATACATGGATCAATCCACGGATAAATACAACATCGTATTAGATGATAAAACATGTTCAAACAACATGATTCAAATGTTGACGAATGATTTGCTGGTCCGCCTTGAATATACCTTTATACAAAAATCAAAACTACCAATGACAACAATTTCCCTCATGCATCTATCTTAGGAGAGCGCCTTCCAACCATACATCCAAAATTTAAATACGTACTATACGAATTCCACGAAATGTTTGCATCTACGCGGATTCGATTGGCCGGACGGATCAATCGATCGTGCACCTCGCTGTCCCCGTATCTCCATGAGTTATGACAAGCTGGATTGCACCACGACGTAATGTACAGGGAGGAATGTGATACCACCATGCTGCCATTGCTGCGTATTATGCCGTTATGCGTATGCTTTGCACTGGTCCAGCTCCAGCTCCAGCGCGGCCGCACGTTCCTTCCGTCCCCGGGTAGCGTATCGTATCCTATCGCCGGTCTATGTGAGGAACAGCTGAACTGTGGCTGATGTGGACGCTGCACTTGAACGGGGAGATCAGATGCCGCCGCATGGATCGTCCAAAAGGCGCCCGCGTAGACGCCATGGCTTTTCCCGCGTTATCCAACTCGGATCTTTCCGCATCGCCATGAAAGGCACGTTCATGTGAGGCCTCCTGTTCCGGGATGTGCTCTTGCGTTGTTCTCTAGCTAGCTTTTCATAGCTTTCAGCCTTTCAGCATCGCTGCGTTATAGCCGGTAACATGGGTTCGTTAAGATTTCCAACTGACTTCGTGGTATCTGGTAGGAGTATTTTACTTAAAAGTGAATATACTTTCAGTGAGAGAAGACGTTTTCATCGATAATAAGGTGCCTGTGGTGTCTTCGTTAAATTTTAAGACTCGTCGAATCAAGATCAGTTTTCCAAGATGCTCATAGTCGATAAAATGTGTGCGCGTGAGCGTCTGCGTCGATACTTTCCTCCTCACAAAAAAAATATCTAACTGACTCCAAGCCCTCCAAATATGGGTATACTAGTGTAGTACGGGTCCCTTATATATTTAAAGATCATGTAGGGATTTCCTAAACCACTAGCATTTTGTTGTAGGATTTAACCTATAATAACTAAAATAGTATCCTTTTTTCTGCGATTCAATTAACATAGTATCTGTGGGATGCTATGGTTGAAAATATTTAATAACTGATCAATGAGCAAAGGGTTGTTAATTCTACTTTGCAGATTTTGACTATGATACAAGTACAAGTTTCAGAGATATTTTGTTCCAAAAATATTCAACTAAGTAGACAATGGATATAATACTTGTATGTATCTTAATCTTTGGTAAATAAATACAGCGGTAAAAAACTTTAACTTATACATTTGTTGATAAAAGTACAATAAAATCATTTAAAATGAAACGATTAATTACTAGCTAACGATACAATATTTATACTTTGTTGTAACACATGGACAATTATCGAATCTCTTTAAAAAAATGCAACGTCATGGTTACAGATACTGGCCTAGTTTTTCTTTTCTTTTGACAGTAGATAGTGGCCTAGTTAGCATCCAACCCAATTACCAACGGAACTCACTTTCGGGTAGTGCTTTGTTTTGCTTCGCGCGAGAAGAGAGAACCCCTCGAACGCTTTCTTGATTGGCAGCCCAGCTCGAAGCAGTGTTTTTTTTATCACTTGTATTTAATTCTTATGAAATGAAGGAAAATATGTTCATGTAAATTTTGAAAATCTTGATAGCTTAAAGATTTCTTCCAGGCATTACATTTGTTTCACAAGTTTCAAAAAGATATTCTTGCATTTAAGAAAAATACACGATGCGCAAAATAAATGTTTGCATAGTTTTTCTAAAATATTTTGTCTCATCAGAAATTGTTTCAATATGTTTTTGAAAAATAGATAACAAGTATTTGATTTTTTTTGAAATAATGTAGTTAAAAATGTTAGTCATATATTTGAAAAATATATAACATGTATAAAACATTGTAGATGATGTTTTCTCCGTATAAAAATATTGTAAACTGTTTAATACACGTTTTAAAAATGCACTAAGGAAGGTGGTATGCACGAAGCAAGGCGATTCATGAAATATATTTCAAAATCCTCTATCTACCAAGATTTTTTATCTCCGAGTACATTGAGGGTGTGTTTGGTATGGTGCATGAGGGGTGCATGAGGGCAAAAGTTCCCTACTCAACCCACTTTTGGGTGTTTGGTAGCCTGCACGGGGCCTCCTCAGCATGCATGAGCTCAGCCCAAATACCCCCGTAGCATGCACGAAGAGAGAACACCCCAACAGCTGTTCGCTGGTCAGCATGCATGAAGAGAGAACATCCGCGTTTCAAAAAATATTAAGAAATTCAAAATTTGTTTACATTTTCAAAGAATGTTCAAAATTCGTTATAATTTCAAAAATATTTAGAATTCAAAAAATGTTCAGCTTTTAAAAATTTGTTTAAATTCTCAAACAATGTTTAGAGTTTGTTTAAATTTTCAAAAAATGTTCGAAATTCCAAAGTTTATTAAATTTTACAAAAATTATTTAGAATTTAAAAAAATGTGCAGATTTTCAAAAATTGAGAACAACTATGCATGTACCCAATATGTATAGACTTAGCATGTCTCAAATGGGAACAACTATGCTAGGGTGGGAACAGCTACCAAACACACCCTAAGGAGCTGAGAGAGACTATTGTCTGGGTATCCTAGATATATTTAAAGATCATGTACAGGTTTCTTCAACCACTAACCTTTTGTTGTAGGATTTAACTCATAATAACTAACATACTCCCTCCACTCCTCTTTATAGTGCGCCTTTGTGTGTGGCGTTTATACCAAGACAAAAGGTGGCTGTTTTATTTGGACAAGGATTGCCCTCTCCCTGCTAGACCTATCATGCATGAGGGTTCCTACTCTGCATTCCCGTGAGCCAACAGGGGGCTATTTTTGCCCAAATCAGTTTTGCAGCCCTTATACGCACTACATTTTGGAATCTAAGCTACAAAACTATGCGCATTAGAATATGAAATGAGGGAGTATCTTTTTTTGCGATTCAACTAACATAGTATCAGTGGAATATATAAAAACTGATTAATGATCAAAGGGTCGTTAATTCTACCTTGCAGATTTTGACTATGATACAAGTGCAAGTTTCATAGATATTTTGTTCCGAAAATATTCAACTAAGTAGACAATGGATATAATACTTGTATATTGATCTTCAGTAAATAAACACAACGGTAAAAATCTTATACCGATAAAAGTACAATAAAATCATTTTCAGTGAAATTATTACTAGCTAATGATGCACTATTTATACTTTGTTATAACACACGTACAATTATCGAATCTCTTTAAAAAAATGCAAAGTTAGGGGACCTAGCAGCTTCCTGGTTACAGATAGTGGCCTACTTAGCGTCCAACCAAATTTTACCGACGGAACTCACTTCCGGGTAGTGCTTTGTTTTGCATCGTGCGAGAACAACCCCCTCGAGCGCTTTCTTGATTGACGGCCCAGCTCGAAGCAGTGTTTTTTTTTGTTTTATCACTTATATTTATTTTTTATGAAATGAAAGAAAAGATCTTCATGTAAATTTTGAAAATGTTGATAGCTTAAATTTTCTTCCAGACATTAAAAAAATGTACACAATTTTAAAAATATATTCGTGCATTTTGTATAAATTTACACAATATGAACATAAATGTTTGCTTAGTTTTTCTAAAATATTTTGTATCATCAGAAAAAATCAATATGTTTTTGAAAAATATTTAACAAGTATTTGAAAATTTGTTCAGAAAAATGTAGTTAAAAAATGTTAATCGTGTATTTGAAAAATATATAATATGTATAAAACATTGTAGAAGAGGTTTTCTGCATATAAAAATATTTTAAACAGTTTTATACACGTTTTAAAAATGCACGAAGGAAGGTGGTATGCACGAAGCAAGGCGACTCATAAAATATATTTCAAAATCCCCTATCTACCAAGCTTTTTTTTAATCTCCAGGTACGTACATTGTGAGGTGGTGAGAGAGACTACATGCAAGTCCACGACTAGAAGCAATGATCGAACAATGGATCCAACCACTTGGTGGTCAGCCCCTCCTATGGGTTCAAAGATTCATGTGGATGTCGGGGTGGGGAAAAAGCCTAAAATAAACCCTGAACTTGTAGACGAAAGCTAAACTGAACCCCAAACTTACAATCCCGGAAATCAGTACCCCAAACTTTTATATCCCGGTCTAATTTAAACCTTGAGTGGGATCGCTGGGATATGAGGATTAACCGGACCGGCCCATTTGCACAGTAGCTCGCACGCTGGTTTTTTATTTTTATTTTTATCATTTATTCACATTTGCATTATATTAAAAAAATGTTCGCACACAAAAAACATAAAAATTCAATTTTATTGCGTATTTCAATAATTGATAACACTTAAAAGTGTGAAAAACTAAGAACTCACAATAAAAAATAATATATATGTACGAAAAAATAAATACGTTTAAGTGCGCGGCCATTTAGTGAGAAAATTTATTTCATGTGTGCGCGTAAAATATAAATACATGTCCTCGGTACCCAACATACATTAAATAAAATTCGCTACTCGTATATACAATTTATGTATATTTTATAGGCAATGTACAACAAAATTCGTTACTTGTATATACAATAATTTTTTTAATATGCAATATACAATAAAACTAGTTGTTAATAAGTATTTTATAATTAATATAAATTAAAATTATTTGTTAATAGGTATTTTGTAATTAATATAAAATAAAATTATTTGTTAATACAATATTTTATAAACATTATAGCATCTGGGTATCACCCAATAACATAAAAGATGTCTTGGTGTGTCGGTTGATCCTCTGCCGCGTACATAGAGGTTGTCAGTTCGATCCCTTCTATTTTTATTAGAGAAAATGATATCAGACTCTTGGTTTATATTAATAAATTTCAAAAATAATATAACTTAAATATATATATATATATATATATATCGGTTAACATATTTATTAAATACATCAAAAAATATTTCATGTGTGCGCGGAAAATTTGTATTGGGTACTGAGAAAAAAACAAACATTTTTAATTGGTAAGATTTTTAAAATTTTAAAAAATCGAATGAGAATATGTTTACAAATTTTCAAAAATAATATAACTTAAAAATATATAAATAAATCAGTTACCATATTTATTAAATACATCAAAAAATATTTCATGTGTGCGCGGAAAATGTGTATTGGGTACTGAGAAAAAAAATCGAGCAGAACAAACATTTTTAATTGGTACCATTTTTTAAATTTTGAAAAATCGAATGAGAATATGTTTACAAATTTTCAAAAATTGGAGCGCAAATACTTTTGAAATTTTAATACACTACATGCATTTTTCATGTGAAAAAAGTAATAAAATAAAAATAAACGAAAAAAGAAAAAATGAACGCAAGTTTCTGAGGTAATGGGCCGGCCCAAATCGTTTTGTTGAATAGTAAGCGCGATCCCGGCGGATACTCCAATTCCCGGTCTGCCAAACAGGTATAAGGTTTAATTTAGACCGGGATTCATGAGTTTAGTGTGCAAACGACCGGGATTCAAAGTTCAGGGTTTGATTTAGCTTTCGTCTACAAGTTTAAGGTTTATTTCAGACTTTTTCCTCGGGGTGGCATGATCGAGAATTGAAAGACCAGCAACTCCCGAGACGAACAAGGTAGGTTCTTGCGTTCTTCGGTCATTGTTGTTTAGGTTGCTTCCAATGCTTCACCTTGGATGGGTGCTAAGCATGCCAACAAGGCAAAAAATCCTATGTGGCACCCTAATTAAGAGGAGAGAGAGAAGTTTGATGACCTCAGGAGGACACGGTGCTAGTCACGGGAAACCTAGGCAAAACATTAAAAATGGAGAAAACTAGCCTATGCATGCAAGACTTTAGTTGCTAAACCATTAAATGAGGGAAGCTTAGCAACAACAAGCTAAGCACCAATGCATTGGGGACTATGGTTGCTTAGCACATTTAATGTTTTTAGCACCTCACTTAGCACCTTTGCATTGGAGGAAGCCTTAGAGCATGGTTAATAGTATAGCCAGCTGTCGGCTATAAGGCGTTGCCATGTCATCTATAATCGACCTTATAGCTAGCAAGTACAATAGTTACATATAAAAATATACTACTTTATTGATATATGACCCACTTGACACTCTCACAATATGCTTAGGAACACGTGTTACAGCCGGTTGTTAACTAGTAGCCCGTTTTTCTTCTCTCTCTTTCAACTCATCCAAAATATTATATTATATTCCTTAGCCCGCCTACGTCACCCTATTGTACTTGCTCGCGACTCGCGAGGCACTCTCACTAGCTGATGATTTACTACTAAGCAAGATAGTAGTTGCTTCGGATTCTAAGCAAGTTGTTCAAGATATTTTAAAAGACACTTTAATATGCACTAGTTTTGAAGGTACTAGCTTTTCTTTTGTTGGCAGAGCATGCAATGTTGAAGTTTATATTTTAGCAAAAATTTGTCATTGTTTGAATGGGGTCGTCATGTTTAGCTAGGTCCACCCCACGATCCGTTTTGTAATATCTTCCTTGTGATGAGCGTTGATTAATAAAAGGAGGGATTTGTACTGCAAAACATCTGTCTCCGGTGCCGAGTTTGACTAGTCACTTCACTCCAGTGCTTCCTTGCCGGCCAATTCACGACAAAGTTAAACTCTTCCAAGAGAAATTTGGACTAGGAGAAGACCACCCATGGCCATGTACATCTCTCTTTTTCCAGCAAAAAGGGCTGTTTGGCAGCGACAAACGCACCATCATCCAGGTCGCCTGAGCAACCCTGGCCTTGATTGACGGCAAGTCTCCTCGGGTCTACGGCTCGCAGTCCACACACCGGCTGCATTCAGATCGAGCTCTCACGCCATTGTTCACTTCCTTCTCCCTCTTCTTGCACGGCACACTCAGAAACCTCCGACCACACATGACGCATGACATTGCATGCGTCTCGAAATTTCCATGCAGCAAACTCCCTACATATACATGCGATCACCTGTCGATCCGTGACCACACAGACACAGTTCACCGATCACTTGAAGATCTACGTACTTGTCAATCTTGGTTAGACGGTTGGGATCGATGTCTCCTGCCGGGAACAGGGTCGCGCCGGCGGTGCTCCTCGTGGCGGCGCTGCTGCTGGTGGCGCGGGGCGCGAGCGCGGCGCTGTCTTGCTCCACGGTGTACAGCACGCTGATGCCGTGCCTCGGGTACGTGCAGTCGGGCGGCGCCGTGCCGCGGGCGTGCTGCTCCGGGATCAAGACGCTCGTGGCCACGGCGCGCTCCACGCCCGACCAACGCGCCGCCTGCACCTGCCTCAAGAACGTCGCCGCCGACGCGGCCGCCGGGCCGTACCTCAGCCGCGCCGCGGGGCTGCCCGGCAGGTGCGGCGTCTCGCTGCACTTCAAGATCGGGCCCAACGTCGACTGCAACGCGTACGTGGCACCAACATTTCTTGACTGGCTCTACCTTCCCGGACTCTCGTTTTACATAAGTTTTCTAGACGTACGCTCTTTTTTTAGGTTGTAAGTACGTTCTTTGTTTTAACGTGGCAGATTTGTGCAGGATATAAAATTGAGAACGTGCTCTCCTCCATCCAGCGCCAGGAACACGGCCATGATGCGAGAAGGCCCGTCCGATGCGATGTTGTTTCGGGGTCGATAGTATGAATCCTTCTACTACTGCACGTACTGTACTTACCTGAAGATGTATGTGTTGCGACCGATGAGTTGATGGCGAATAAACGCGCGATGTGTTTCCCCGATTATGTAATGACAATCAGTGTTTTTCTTCTTCGATAAAAAGCGCTTTTATTGGTTTAAAATGAATTATCAAGAGAATACTTATATTATGAGCATATATCGGATCTTTGTATGAGATTGCAACACTGGTGGAAAAACAGGCTTCCGTCCAGCCCCATAAGTCGCGAAGCTGTAGGAACCGCGACTAATGGGACCCCTAGTCGCGGTTCTGGAGGTGAACCGCGACCAAAGGCCTGGGCCCAGGGCGCTCGGTGGCCAGCTGGTGCACGTGAGGGGCTTTAGTCGCGGTTGGCCAGGACAACCGCGACTAAAGGCCTTCGGGCACCTTTAGTCACGGTTTGCCAGGCCAACCGCAACTAAAGCCCCTCCCCTATATATACCCATCCAGCAGCCAACACTTAGCCATTTGGAGCCATTCTCTTCACAAGTGGGTGTAGGTTTGCTTTTGGTTCCTCTTATGCACATAAGGTGTTTGATGAAATGCCCCAAGAGCATGAAACAAACATGACATGAAGTGTTGGAGCCACACTCCTCGATCGCGGTTAGCAACTTGAACCTTTGATGTGTCATTGATAAAATATGCATGTGTGTAGTTCATTGTTTAATTTATATTGTTTGTAGCTAGTTAGTTTAACAAATGCATGATGGTTAATTATATATTTTATATTATAATAATGCAGATGAATCGGCAATGGATGTACGGTAACCGACTCTCCGGCGAGTTCACTACGGGTTTGAAAGATTTCCTCGTAGTGGCTAATGCGAACAAGCGGGGGGGTTTTGTTATCTGTCCATGTGTTAACTGTAAGAATCAGAAGGGTTACTCTTCCTCAAGAGATGTTCACATGCATCTGCTTCGGCACGGTTTCATGCCAAGCTATAATTGTTGGACCAAGCATGGAGAAAGAGGGGTTATAATGGAAGAAGATGAAGAAGGGGATGATTTCATCGATGAAAGCTATCTTGCTCATTTCGGTGATACTTTCATGGAGGATGCTGAAGGTGAAGGGGAAGGTGAAGAAGAGGCACGTGATGATCCCGTTGATGATCTTGGTCGGACCATTGCTGATGCACGGAGACGCTGCGAAACTGAAAAGGAGAGGGAGAATTTGGATCGCATGTTAGAGGATCACAGAAAGGCGTTGTACCCCGGATGCGATGATGGTCTGAAAAAGCTGGGCTGCACACTGGATTTGCTGAAATGGAAGGCAGAGGCAGGTGTAGCTGACTCGGCATTTGAAAACTTGCTGAAAATGTTGAAGAATATGTTTCCAAAGGATAACGAGTTGCCCGCCAGTACGTACGAAACAAAGAAGGTTGTCTGCCCTCTAGGTTTAGAGGTTCTGAAGATACATGCATGCATCAACGACTGCATCCTCTACCGCGGTGAATACGAGAATTTGAATGAATGCCCGGTATGCACTGCATTGCGTTATAAGATCAGAGGCGATGACCCTGGTGACGATGTTGAGGGCCAGAAACCCAGGAAGAGGGTTCCCGCCAAGGTGATGTGGTATGCTCCTATAATACCACGGTTGAAACGTCTGTTCAGGAACAAAGAGCATGCCAAGTTGTTGCGATGGCACAAAGAGGACCGTAAGTCGGACGGGGAGTTGAGATACACCGCAGATGGAACGCAATGGAGAAAGATCGACAGATGGTTCAAAGATTTTGCAGCTGACGCAAGGAACATAAGATTTGCTCTAAGTACGGATGGCATGAATCCTTTTGGCGAGCAGAGCTCCAGCCATAGCACCTGGCCCGTGACTCTATGCATCTACAACCTTCCTCCTTGGTTGTGCATGAAGCGGAAGTTCATTATGATGCCAGTGCTCATCCAAGGTCCGAAGCAACCCGGCAACGACATCGATGTGTACCTAAGGCCATTAGTTGATGAACTTTTACAGCTGTGGGGTGGTGTCCGTGTGTGGGATGAGCACAAACAAGAGGAATTTGACCTACGAGCGTTGCTTTTCGTAACCATCAACGATTGGCCTGCTCTTAGTAACCTTTCGGGACTGTCAAATAAGGGATACAATGCATGCACGCACTGCTTACATGAGACTGAAAGTGTACATTTGCCAAATTGTAAGAAGAACGTGTACCTTGGGCATCGTCGATTTCTTCCGAAAATTCATCCAGTAAGAAAGAAAGGCAAGCATTACAACGGCAAGGCAGATCACCGGCCGAAGCCTGCGGAACGCACTGGTGCTGAGGTATTTGATATGGTCAAGGATTTGAAAGTCATCTTTGGAAAGGGTCCTGGCGGACAATCAGTTCCGAAGGGAGCTGACGGGCACGCAGCCATGTGGAAGAAGAAATCTATATTCTGGGAGCTAGCATATTGGAAAGTCCTAGATGTCCGCTCTGCAATCGACGTGATGCACGTTACGAAGAATATTTGCGTGAACCTCCTGAGCTTCTTGGGCGTGTATGGGAAGACAAATGATACAAAGGAAGCACGGCAGGACCAGCAACGTTTGAAAGACCCTGATGACCGGCATCCGGAATGGTTTCAAGGTCGTGCCAGCTACGCTCTGACCAAAGAAGAGAAGGTCATCTTTTTTGAATGCCTGAGCAGTATGAAGGTCCCGTCTGGATTCTCGTCCAATATAAAGGGAATAATAAACATGGCGGAGAAAAAGTTCCAAAACCTGAAGTCTCACGACTGCCACGTGATTATGACGCAATTGCTTCCGATTGCTTTGAGGGGGCTCCTGCCGGAAAATGTTCGAGTAGCCATTGTGAAGCTATGTGCATTCCTCAATGCAATCTCTCATAAGTTAATCAATCCAGAAGTTCTACCACGGTTACAGAACGATGTGGTCCAATGTCTTGTCAGTTTCGAGTTGGTGTTCCCGCCATCCTTCTTCAATATTATGACGCACCTCCTGGTTCACCTAGTCGAAGAGATTTCCATTCTCGGTCCTGTATTTCTACACAATATGTTCCCCTTCGAGAGGTTCATGGGAGTATTAAAGAAATATGTTCGTAACCGTGCTAGGCCAGAAGGAAGCATCGCCAAGGGCTATGGAAATGAGGAGGTAATTGAGTTTTGTGTTGACTTTGTTCCTGACCTTAAGCCGATTGGTCTTCCTCGATCGCGGCACGAGGGGAGACTAAGTGGAAAAGGCACGATCGGAAGGAAATCAACGATATGTATGAACGGCCATTCTCTAACTGAAGCACACCACACAGTTCTGACCAATTCCAGCTTGGTGGCTCCGTACTTTGAGAAACACAAGAATATTTTACGCTCGGACAACCCGGGGAAGCCTGAATCCTGGATTAGGAAGGCCCACATGGAGACTTTCGGCAGTTGGTTGAGAAAACATTTAATGAATGACGATCATGTTGTAGATCAGCTGTACATGTTGGCCAAGACACCATCTTCGACTATAACGACTTTCCAAGGGTACGAGATAAATGAGAATACATTTTACACGATCGCCCAAGATAAAAAGAGCACCAACCAAAACAGTGGTGTCCGCTTTGATGCAGCAACCGAGAATCGGCAAAAGGCCACATATTATGGTTACATAGAGGAGATATGGGAACTTGACTATGGACCCTCCTTTAAGGTCCCTTTGTTCCGGTGCAAATGGTTCAAGCTAACAGGAGGTGGGGTAAAGGTGGACCAGCAATACGGAATGACAATGGTGGATTTCAACAATCTTGGTTACCTTGACGAACCATTCGTCCTAGCGAAAGATGTCGCTCAGGTTTTCTATGTCAAGGACATGAGTAGCAAACCGAGGAAACGGAAAGATAAGAAAACGATCAGTACATCATGCGATGATCCAAAGCGCCACATTGTTCTTTCAGGGAAAAGAAACATCGTGGGAGTGGAGGACAAGACAGACATGTCAGAAGATTATAATATGTTTGCTGAAATTCCGCCCTTCAAAGTGAACACCGACCCAAGCATTAAGTTAAATGATGAGGATGCTCCATGGATACGGCACAACCGTAAGCAAGCAGGGACACAAGGAAAGAAATGATGCTGGTAGGTTAGAGTGGGTGCGGTGGAAGCCATGAGAGAGTGATGAGAGATTGTAGAGATGTGATAATGCTGGCCAAGCCGGGCTACATATATGTAGTGACAAATGGCGGGAAAAATGGGAGCGGGAAGACAGGAGGCGGGAAGAAAGTGGCGGGAAGAAAGAGGCGGGAAGACAGGGAAGAAATGGCGGGAAGACGAGGCGGGAAGAGGGGGTCGGCGGAAAGACAGAGGCGGGAAGAGGGGGCCAACGAGAAGACAGAGGCGGCCGGGAAGAAATTTTGAATTGAATTAGTTTTATTTTTATGAATTTTTTGATATATTATTTGTATTTTTAAAATTTTGAATTGAATTAGTTTTATTTTTCTGATTTTTTTGATATATTATTTGTATTTTTAAAATTTTGAATTGAATTAGTTTTATTTTTCTGATTTTTTTGATATATTATTTGTATTTTTAAAATTTTGAATTGAATTAGTTTTATTTTTCTGATTTTTTTGATATATTATTTGTATTTTTAAAATTTTGAATTGAATTAGTTTTATTTTTCTTATTTTTTTGATATATTATTTGTATTTTTAAAATTTTGAATTGAATTAGTTTTATTTTTCTGATTTTTTCTGTATTTTTAACAAAAAGTAATTCAAAAACACCTTTAGTCGCGGTTGTCCTCGCCAACCGCGACTAAAGGTCTGTGCGCGCGCGGGAACGAAAAGCCTTTAGTCGCGGCTCTCCTCCCCAACCGCGACTAAAGGTCTGTGCGCGCGCGGGAACGAAAAGCCTTTAGTCGCGGCTCTCCTCCCCAACCGCGACTAAAGGCTCCCTTTAGTCGCGGCTCTTCTCCCCAACCGCGACTAAAGGGGGGGGGGGGCTATAAATAGTTTCCCGAACCGGTCGCTCCACACTTCGTCTTCTTCGCGCGCCGCTCTCCGCCCCGATCGATCTCGCTCGCCGCGCCTCGCCGTCGCCGTCACCGCGCCTCGCCGTCGCCGCACCGTCCGAGTCGAGGTATATGGCCTGGGGCACGCACTTGGGGAGCAGGTCGGCGAGGTAGTTCCTGGCGTAGTTGAGCGGCGCCTCGAGCGCGGCGCGCACCGAGGCGGCGGAGATGATCAGGCCCGTGACGGCGTCGACGTCGGCGCGGAACGGCCGGTAGATCTCGAACCGCAGCGAGGGGAAGGAGGCCGCGAGCGCGCTCCGGAGCTCGCCGACCCCGGGCGCGGCGCCGGCCGCCGTCGGCGGCGAGGAAGTGGAAGAAGAGCGGCGGCACCGATGCGGCCAACATCATGAAGAAGGCCGCCACGGCCCACATCGCCGGCGAGGCCCGTCAGCCCATCGCCTCCAACAGAACAATGATAAACACAAAATAAAAACCAAAAAAGAAACAAAATAAACCAAAAAATGCAAAAATAATAATATGAAACAAATGGAGAAAGAGGTAAAAAACAAAAAAACATTGAAAACCAAGAAAGAGGGGGCGAGGGTATCCGCCACGGCCCACATCGCCACCGCCACCGGTCTCTCGGTCACGCGGTCACTGCGTCCCCCCTCTCGCCTCCCTCGTCGCCCTCTCTGTTTATATGTAGAAGAGATGTGATAATGCATATACACAATTAATTTGTTTTTACTACATGTTTTCAGGACTGACATATGGCGGACGATAGAGCTGACCCGATTATGGACAACTATGATCCGGACGGTGAAGCCCATATGTTCGGCATCATAAACGCCGATATTCTATATGTGCCGACCGGACAAGAAGAAGATGATATCTCTTCTTATCTGAACCTTGACGGTGAAGATGAAGGGCGCCGTCAGCAAGATGATGCCGAAGAAACGTCGATAAACGACGATCTTCAAATGGAAGTAGCAACCACCTCTGGCGCCGAGGTATATATATACATTGCGCCTCTGGTGATACAAACTAACTGATTTGAATAAATATGTGTGTACTAACGCGCGCGACTCTCTTTCTTATTTTAGCCCTCGGCCGGATCGTCGAAACAATCGAGTACGTCGTCAAAGCGTGGCGCAACCAAGACGTTGAAACCAGGAGAAACATACACAATCGAGGTTGTCGAGGAAGCAACCGGCAAGCCGCTGGAGCCCCGCAAGAACGCCACTAAGTTTATCAGCCAATGCGGAGCCATTGTTAGAGACAACGTCTCGATCATCGTCCAGGAGTGGAATGCGCCAAAGAAGGCACGTGTTGGTTTCAGTTTTGTCGATAAGAGAACAAAAAAAGATTGCTTCAACAAGCTTATGGAACATTTCGTTCTACCTCCGGAATACAACAAATTCGATAAGGAGGGTAATAAGATTGAGGCAAACAAGGAGAGGAGGAGGCTAGTCAAACGGTTCGCTCTTCATAAGATGGCCGACGCATTCCGGAAATTCAAGCAAAATCTAGCCCATGACTTTGTCAATCAGAACAAGACTCCGGATTTCAAAGGACAATATGAGAAACTGAAACATGATTGGCCAGAATTTGTGAAGCAAAAGAAATCGGAGCAGTTCATTGAAATATCGAAAAAAAATAAGAAAAATGCGGCTAAGAAGGAGTACTATCATATTATGGGGCCAGGAGGGTATCGCCTTTGGGAGCCTAGGCGTGAGAAGATGGAGAACGAGCTGAGGGCGCGAGGAATCCGTCCAGGTACGGAGGGATGGGACCCAAGGGCCAAAAGCTGGTGGTACGGGCATGGGGGAACGCTGAACCCGGAGACAGGGGAGTGTGTTTACCGGGGCAAACTAATTAAACCCACCCAAGCCCTTATTAACGCAATGAGGGATGCTCAAGAGGGGAAGATCAAGTTCAACAGAGAGAACGACGCGCTGACAAAAGCCCTCGGGAATCCTGAACACGGAGGACGTGTACGAGGCATGGGGCACGTTCCGTGGAAAATAGGGTTCCCCCAGAACGATGACCCGTACGGTTACAGAAGCCGTAAGAGAAAGATGGATCGGGAAGCAGATGTTGTGGTGCGGTTGGCATCGGAAATGGATGTATTGAAGAAAACCGTGAATGTACTAGTAGCCAAAAGAGATGCAGCTCGGGCGCAGCATGAAGATCATCCAGTGGATCTCGGAAGCCAGGAGCGGAGAAGCAGCGTGGCTTCCACGGAGGCCCCACCGGCTGGTGCAGATGCACCGACGATCGAAATTACTGCACCGGAGCCTCTGGCGGTCGAAATTACTGCACCGGAGCCTCCTCGCTACCCCGTGGACGATATAAAGGAGATGAAAGAATGTCATCTGTATTATCCTATCGGGAACATGTCCATGAAGGTAGCCATCGGCAGTGCTTTACCATGTTTACCTGGAGCACTCCACCACAACAACCCCATTCAAGATGGCTATGCTCGTGTCACGGTGGAGGACATAGTCAAAGGGTTTGAGGACCTGGACATTGACATTGCTACACCTGAAGGGGAGAAAAGACTTGGAGATGTCAAGCGCCAGTTCATTCTATGGCAAAAGAAGTTTATCAAGTTTCCAGGCGAGGCGCCAAGGACAACAAGTCCACCCCCCTACGGTGGTGGTGGCGGTTCACCTACACCTCCGTCACGTCAGCCGACGCCGCCCCCCAGTCCTCAACGTCCGGCGGGTGATCAGCCGCCGCCCCCCAGTCCTCGTCCGGCGGGTGATCAGACGCCGCCCCCCAATCCACCTCCGGCAAAGAAGCAGAAGCAGTCCTGGATTATTAACCCGGACCCTTATGTACCTAAGACCACAAAGGTACCGGAGCCATCACTGAAGCCTCTCCCCACAAGGCCTTGGGAACGTAGTGCCGAGGAAGTCGACGCGGCCGCGGCTGCTGATTTGGAGAAATGGAAGGCGGACTGCAAGAAGAAAAGAGAGCCCGAGCCCAAGCCAGTATTTTCTGATGAGCAAAAGAAGTGGGCTAACTCATTTTTGAGCACACCGTCCCAAGCCGCGAAGAATCTGCCTGACGACTATGCACGTGAACTTCGCAGGCAGGCACTCATGTTCAAGGAGAAGAAAGAGCGGGAGAAGGCCGAAAGTAAAAAAAGCGGGAAACAAGTTGCCCAGCTCGGGGAACAAAGTAAACAATCGATTGCCCCGCTTATAGTGGAAGCCGCCGGTCCGGATGCCCCCGAAATCATACAAGCTGCGGCAGCACAGGGATTGACTGTAACGAGTGCCAGAGAACAAGCGGCCAACTTAGGTATTACTCTTCGTGAACTGTTAGGCCTTGATGAGGCGCCAGTGAAGGAGGTAGTAATTACATATGTCAAGAATGGGCCTCTCGTCGAGCCTGCGCAGGAAAAGGATCTACCTCCACAAATGAAAGGTCTGCTGAAATGGTACAAGGGTTACATAAAAAATAAAAACGCCAAAGAATATATTTATGCGGAAGTTAGACATGAGCATCACTTCAAACATTACTATGTACAAATTGAACTGAGTGAATTGTTCCAGCTTTTCAATCTGCGCGAGCTCGACAAATCTATCATCAGTTGCTACGTTCTGTAAGTGATTTATTTCTACCCCATCTCGTTCATATTTCCTGCACTATATATATGTCCTAACTATATTGTTGTGTCCGCTATTATACATGCAGAATGAAGATTAAGGAATGCAGAGTAAGGAACATCCATGATGTTGGGTTCATTGACCCACACATCGTTAATGGACATGTGTTGGAGCATCACCCCGCCGACATGGAAGCAGACCTGTGGCAGTTTCTTACAAAGCAGGAACTCAAAAGTGATATTCTATTTCCTTACCATTTTGGGTGAGTGTTTCTGTCTTGAGCACATTCTCTTTTGTTTACTCCATGCATGGTATGTGGCCGGCTAATCGATGAGTTATGCATGACGTACTGTGCATGTATCGTGTCCGCAGGTTCCACTGGATTCTGCTAGTAATTCAAGTTAACACCTCAGAATGTCTCGTCCACGACTCTCTGAATATGGATCCAAAGCTTTGGGGCGGCATGAGAAGAATGCTGCAGAAGTAATTATTTTCATTCATTTGCGCTCTATATCGATCGGCCTATTTCGTTCATTTCCTAATATCAAGTAACTAATAACTCTCTTGTTCATTTAATTTTCTTTGCCTCGTAGGGTTTGGAGACGGTTCGTAGATACAAAGGTCGGTGAATTCAAAAAAGAGCTAGAATTCAAAAGGTCAAAGGCTAAGAATGCTGGGGATATTCAGCCAGCGGGGACCAATCTATGTGGATACTATGTCTGTGAGATGATCCGGAGATACACCTCTGAGCGGGTTCCGAGTGATACCAATGCTCAGAGGAATAACCTCCGGATGATGCTTAGTCCAGAAGCTCGCTTCCGACCACTTCAAGAGGAACTAGCTGGATGGTTCAGCAGGGAAGTCCTCCATCCTAAAGGAGAACACCATTACGAGGACGTAGAACTTTATATGCATTAAATTATGTATGGAAACTTGTTCAAAATTGTATATGGTCATCCGATGATATTGAATATATATTGTATATTCCTCTTGAATTCTTTTTGGTTCTAATTTCAAATTTGTTTGAAATTGTACATTCATATGCATGTATGTAGTACCGTAGAATATGTGAAACTCCTTCAAAATTAAAATAAAGCACAAAAGAAATAAAACAATACAAATTAAACAGAAAACAGGTTTAGGGGGGGGGCTAAAACCCTAAACCTGTGGCGGCCTTTAGTCGCGGTTGGCCAGAAGAACCGCGACTAAAGGTCCTCCGCCCCGACGGCCGCCTGGCGCCCACGTGGACGGGCCGTTAGTCGCGGTTCTTAAGCAACCGCGACTAAAGGTGGGGGGCTTTAGTCGCGCTTATTTGGTCGCGGTTGCGCAACCGCGACTAATGGCAGTTGCGAACCGCGACCAAAGGCCTTTTTTCCACCAGTGCAAGGCCAACATACACTGTGTGGTTTGTAATAGAGACTCACATAGGATACTGGATTGTACTATATTGAGGAAACCAAAACCAGTAGCATGTGGGATATGGGGCCAAGGGCTTGGGATGCTTGCCCATTCAAAACACCAAAGAGATTTACTCACCTAAGTAGGCAAACCCTATGGCTTTGATTACTGTGATCTCAGGGGTGCTGAATGAAACTACACTGTTTGTTCGATTTCATTCAATGTTCAGTTGGAATTGAAAATGGAGAGCAAAGAAACAAGGTCCCAACTCATTTCTGACGAAGTTCCCTAAGAAAGCAAAACTGGAGGAGTTGAAAAACTTCAGACACTTCAAGGTTAGCCTACTCTGTATTTGTTTCTTTTTTAGTTAGCCTAATCTGTATCTAGGTTAACTTTTTTATGTAAACTAAGCCATTGACATGTGGGGTATTTTGCTTAATATAACAATAATGAGGTGTGTGTGTGAGAGAGAGAGAGAGAGAGAGAAAGGGCAAATTTGTCAAGAAAATGTCCCGAACTTGGTCAAACCCCTTTGACTGGACGGAAACGGCGCGAAGGGGAATTTCTGAAACGACACGAAACGAAAGGGGGCAAAGTTGAGCACATGTTTTTTGAGGGGTAAAGATGAGAATGGGGCAAGATTAGGGGGGAAAAGGTTGAGTCAACGGTCTGTACACACGCACACAAGACCACAAAGTTTAGCCCCTTGGAATCTCATTTGAGAGCCTCAAATAGCATAAGTTCATACTTTATGAGTTCCAAACAAAAACACCATCCTATTATAATGTGAGGTGAAGAGGATAGAACGCTCATTCACAGAAATTTTAGTTATTAGTCTTTCTTTGGTTGGTTCTATGCATGTGTAGTCTAAATTTAGCATACTGGCCCATAGTTGATAGATAAATAGTACATCCGTCACTTGTATCTAATATACTATTTACTTATGGTTGCGATCTGTGTGTGCTATCCTAAAGAATGCCCAAATGGACAATCTTCTCAAGTGACTAGAGGATTGCAACCTATGGAATTGATGGAAGTAGCATGCCCCATGCATGGTTGTCTCGAGCATATTGTTTTTCTCCATGATGGTAATCATGTATAAACAATAGTGTCTCGAGAAATATCATAGGTTGCAATTGTCAGAGGTTATGGGATGATTCATCCATATAGATTGGTCATTTTTTGGATAACATTGACATATGGCACCTTTAAGTATTTTGTGATGATTGCGTCATTGTCCATCACCCTAGCTTGCATGTTACACATGCCTTCTTACACATTTGTTATAGGCGCAAAGCATATCGCTAAATTAATGTCCAATTAGCTCACATAACAAATACATACATCAAGAAGAAAAGGTTGAAGGAGCACAAAAGCCACTTTTAAAGCTTCATGTCATTTTATATAATCCAAATCATTTTTTAAAATTTGCACATTTTAAAACTGTTCCAATAGCTGACTAAAAAGCGTCTTTAAAAAGATTTTCTCATCTTTCTGTAACAATGGCATGATAGAAAATGGGTTGTCCTCTACGACCTTCAGGTTTTATTGTTACGTGCGGAGCAGGTGTACTCTTGCACAGTAAATATGACATAAGTAGAGGGAAACGAGTGTCTCTATACCTTGCTTGCTACGAGAGGTACCATCGTGTGGCCTCAAGAAGTACTCCAACTGGGCCAATCTAGTAGCAGTTTTTAAAACATAATTTATATTATCAAAAGTAGAAAAAATGCTCGTGCGTTGCAATAGAAAAAAAATTGCATGCCTTTAGGTCAATAAATATGGCTTAAAACCCTCGGAGATCTACGTCCTTCATTTCATATCTTAAAAACATCATTTATTTCAACACCACGCCCCCTCTAGTGATACTGGTTATCCTCCATTTCTTCATTATCGGCAGTGATTCACTATTGTCTCTCTTTTCCGCGAAAGCAAAAAATCTCATGTAAGCTTGTTGCGCGCGCGCGCACACACACACATCATGTTTACCTGTGCTTCCTCTCCACACCCTAACGCACACTTCTATCTCCTTCACTTGTGCTCTGTGCACATGCTCGCACTTGAGGCACAACCGCCACTGAAGGACACTGATAGTGGTGTTCTTCCACTACCGCTTTCTCTCCACATCCTAAAACACACTTATATCTGCTTCACTTGTGTTTTATGCACGTGCTCGCACTTGAGGCACAACCGCCACCGAAGGACAATGATAGTGGTGTTCAAGCTATTCAAGTCGTCTTTGCCAACCATGACGATGTCCTCGGCCGAGGTGGCGTGAAGGCCCTCATGTTTGCATCTCTTTATGGTCTAGATGCACAACAATATGTGCCCCATTAAAGCCGCATGTCTTCACGATGATAAAATGGTCGCTTGGACATGGTTAAGTTCCCTAGTGCTTTTCATGAACGATATATATTATGAGCATTTCTCATTCTCTTTTTGATAATGTTATTCGTTCTGAATAAATCTAGTAGTAATTAATGTGAAATCCTCTAAATCAACGATATATATATTCTGGGTAGTCCTCGTTCTTTTTTCGATAATGTTATTCTTTCTAGATAAATCTGGGCATTAATTAAATTCTACCGTGGAATCCTCTACATCAACAACATATATTACGGGCCATTTTCGTTCTTTTTTTTATAATGTTTTTTTTCTGGATAAATCTAGGCATTAATTGAAATGTATTGTGGAATACCTACACAAAATATCTAATGGAGTACCTACACAAAATATCTTTAATCATATTGGTACGTAAATACTTATCTAGGAAATATATTTTGTGTAGGTACATCCAGATTTAATAATTCCAAATTTAATATCCATTAGTTTTTTTAAATATATTTACAATGTATTAAAATATATACAACATTTACAAAAATGTAGACATGTTTAAAAAATTGATAATAAATAAATGAAAGGAAAAAATGGAAACCAAAGAAACGAAGAAATTTGAATAAAACCAAAGAAAAAGAAAAAGAAAATATAAGAAAATTACAGACAAAAACTCAGACAATAGTTACAGTATTGGGCCACCCAATAACGTCATGCCAGAAACGAGAGACTGGGTTAGGGCCAGTTCTTTTGCAGCTTATTTCCAGCGGTAGAAATAAGCTGCCCCTCCCCCGGCTTATTCGAGAAGCCCAACATAAATTTTTATTTTAGAAGCTTACTAGTCAATCTTTAACTACTAGGCTTCTAAAATAAAAATCTAAGTTAGGCTTCTAGAATAAGCTGGGGGAGGGGCAACTTATTTCCACCGCTGAAAATAAGCTGCAAAAGAACTGGCCTAAGTCTCGATACATAAAAGAAACAGTTGTAGCGCTCACTTTCGGCTACTACATACAACAAGTCGAGAATAAAATAGGGCATAGCTATGATCGATCAGGTGGCCCAATCGACCTCGATGAGAGCCCATTTAAAATCGTTGAAAATAAATAAAATCAAAGAAGCATGTGGAAATTGTTTCTTGGTTCCATTTGTCTCTAGTGTCTTGAAGGTTGTCTACTTACCATCATTTTCCATCTCGTTGACAGAATTAGGAAATAACCCCTTTGTGATATGGCGAGCTATTTTGAAGGGTCGAGACATATCTATAATACCTAAATAGTTCATCCCCACTAACTTATTTATTTTGACATGCAAGCTATCCACATCTTCAAGTAGGTCCACCATGTAAAAACTCTTCCATTACCTCTTCATGCACATACTCCCATTAACTTTGCATGTACATGCATACTATCACAAATAAAAAATAAAAAATTATGCACTCAACCTCACAATTTATAAGAATTTTTTTTATAGAAAATCAAATTACGAGTTACGTCGCATTTTATTTTTCTATTTGAATTTTTTATACACATTCATAATTGATATCATTGTCTTAGGTTTAGCCAAGGGTGAACAAATCTTCATTGTCTCTACTCTCAACGTTGTTTTCGTCTCATATCATTTGACTGATATATTGTCAAGTAACTAAATTAACCAAATAAAAATCAAACTCATTTTTGAATTTTTCATCAAATTTTCTCTCACATGTCTTAAAACATCAAATTCTTTCTTAACAGTTTTCGCAGCAACGCAAGGGGTATCATCTAGTTAATATAATGACTGATACAAAGAATTGTCAATGGTGAAAAAACTGGAATTTGGCATCAAAATTGAATCTCTCGGAAAGAGATGATGAGAGTATGGTTGTGTTCTCGCAAATCCTCCCCAGTTAGTCTCTGAAATCTTAGATTCAACAAATGCAATATGGAACAGTGAGATGGTAGAACATGTTTTTTTACCTATAGATTTTCCAGTTGCGCTTAGTATCCCCTTATGTACAAGAAAAAATGATAATTGTTGGGCATGAAATTTTGAGAAAAGTGGATTTTTTGGGTAAGGTTTGCACATCGAATGTTGATCTCCACATAAATTTGAAGGCAAGCATGGTTGAATAGGATTGAACAGGGATCAAACTAAGAAAAATAAGCAAAATCATGGAAGATTATTTCGAGAGTCTGGTGCTAACAAAATTGTGGTCTTTTCATTAGTGTTTGGCTTGTGTGTCTGCCAGCTGAAAATATCACATGCCATAGAAAAATGTCACCAAATTATTTGTGTCCACTTTTGGAGACACTCTCTCTTGAAATGCGCCATGTCAAGGTGCATATGGGTACTTTGGATAACAATGTTCTTGAGCATCTTATTTCAACTACTAAACCTAACCTGAAACATGTGATCTTATTTATGATTGATAATCTACCGTAGCAAGTTTATGTGAAACTGACAGTCACCTTTTGGGTGATCTGGTATGCACGAAGGCAGACGATTAACTAAAATTTCTTTCAGAGTCCTCTCTCTACCAAGATTTTTAGCTCTAGGTACATTGAGGAGCTGGGAAAGATTGCAGCAAGTCCATGACTAAAAGTAATGTTTGAAAAGCGGATCCAACCACTCGTTGGTTAGCATGTTCTATTAGTTTCACAAAGATTCATGTCGATACGGGGGTTGCAAGATCAAGGATTGGAGGATCAACTTTTGTTGTGTGCCGGGACGATCAAGGCAGGTTCTTGGGTTCTTCGGCCATTGTTGTTCATGGAGTGATAGACCCAACAACTCTTGAAGCAATTACATGTCGTGAGGCCCTCTCCCTCTCCCTGGCTAATGATTTACTATCAAGATAATAGTTGCTTCGGATTCTAAGAAGATTGTTCAAGACATCTCAAAAGAAGGAGAAGCTTATGGTTCCATCATAACAAAGATTATTACTAGGCAATCTATTTTTGAAGCCAGTAGCTTTTGTTGTTGTTGGCAGAGCATGCAATGTTGGAGCTCATTATTTAGCTACATTTTATCATTCTGGATCGGGATCTTCATGTTTAGCTAGGTCAACCTCATGGCCTGTTTTGAAACCCTTTTGCCGTGAACGGTGATTAATAGAAGGAGGGGTTTACACTAAAGAAAATACAGCTCACGTTCATCTCTCTTTCCCTGAAAATGGATTGTTTGGCACTTGGCAGCGACCAATGCACCACCCAGGTCTCTTGACGGGTATCTTTTGCACTAAATGATCTTTGAATCAACTAAAGTACATCACTGACTCTCCGAAAAACTTATTCTCACGTTTGATCCTTTTCTGCCAACTAGATGCATTGACCTTTCAATATATCCTAAAACGTCTAATGGTTTAGCTGCTCTACGTGTAAGGGTGTAGGCTAATGGTTAGTCGTTTTGCGAAGGAGCTTTTTTAATAGGTTAGCGATGTACTTAAATTTAAACAAAGGTCATTTAATGCAAAAGATACCTTGACTTGATCAACCCTGGCCTTGATTGACGGCAAGAAGTCTCCTCCTCAGGTCTACGGCTCGCAGTGCACTCTCCGCACATCCGTTTCATACTAGCTCAAAGTGACGCAAGCTCTCCTCTCCACCGCTTTCCTCCCTCCTCCCGTTGTCTGCCCAGGTCTGTCTTCCCGTCTGCGGCCTCCCCCCTCCTATTCCCTCCGTCGGCGCCGCCCGATGGAGTGGGATAGGAGGGAGGATATGCTCGCCAGTAGCTAGGTGTAGTTGTAGGTTTCCCTTCCCCTTGGAGTTTCTCCCGTTGCTGGCAAGCGGCGGCGGGATCTGGGGCTTCTTTCCCCATCCCTGGCGTCTTTGGTGGACGGCGGTGTTGGTAGGGAGGATCCCAATCTCCTCTAATAAGCTTGCTTTGTTTGTGAGGAGGGTGGCTTTCTCGGAAATACTCTTGGCATCGTACTGTTCCGGTCATCATGGAGATGGAGGAGTGATGGTGTTGGAGGTGCTTCACGAGCTAGCCTCTCCTGGTCTTGCTGCTGCTCTCTACTCGAGCTCACTCTCGGCGGAGCTTCAACGGCCTAGGGTCGTCTCTCCGTCGACCAATCTGGCCGAAGGGCGGTCGCTCTGTGCTTCGACGCGCCCGGTAGCAAGCCGGCGTCTGCACTTCATCAACCTCCCGGCCGGCGTGCCAAAGGGGAGGCCCTACAGCCCCGAGATCCCGGCGTTCTTCGAGGCTTTGGCTCCAAGTGGTCTTGTCCACAGAGTCCATGGTGCTGGCCGTGACCGGCGGTGGAAATTTCGCATCTGGTGTAGTCAGGGACCCGATCGCGTTTTTGCGAAAAGTTTTAGGGTTCTGTTTGCAATTTCCAAGCCCTTCTTTAAAGTTTACTCTTTATTTAGGGGTTTTTTGTAAGATGTATCACCATGAAGAATTAATGCAGCAGGGGGTCTTCGAGACCCTCCTCTTTTATGTTAAAAAAAACATCCGTTTCAACAACTGCGTTCAGATCGACCTTTTATTTTTGAGCCCCTGCTTTGCATTAAGATTGGGTGAAAGGGAGTGTAACATTGTCTCTTACATCAATATGAGAGTTGCAGGACCTCAAATACTAACTCGGCAAAAAAGAGAAAAAGAAGAAAAGGACACGGTCATCTATAATTTGTTGCTCTATACAACATATTCACTTTCTCTCTTGTAATTTCCGCCACTCTTGCAGACCGTTGTGCTCCGATCCTCAAAAGTTCGGGCATTTCTCTCCTTCCGGATTTGTCATACCGTGTACATTGCCATCGTGACCTGCTTCTTGATCTCCTTCGGGGCTAATTCTTCTTGGAATCTTTCCCACCATTCGGTATTGGTCGCGGCCCCGTCAGCAATGAGAACCATGTTGAGGTAGGTAGGTTCGATGGAACTGATGCCAAACCTCCTTGACAAATGGACATTGGTGAACGGCAGTTTATAGCACTTGGTCGCACAGCATGCAATGGGGGGAGTGGTCCAACCCTCGGTTACACCAATATGAGAGCTTCTCCCCCTTGTTTGTTGCACGTGCATCTCTCTTTCCAGGAAAACGGACTGTTTGGCACTTGGCGTCGACCAACGCACCACCCAGGTCGCTTGACTTGAGCAAGTCTCCGGCTGGCGGGTCTACGGCTCGCAGTCTCACATCCGTTTCCTAGCTTCTGCCCCTTGTTGCACGGCAGTCTCACAAACCTCCGACTCGGAAGCTTCCATGCAGCAAACTGCCTACATATACATGCGCTCACCTGCCTCTGAAACCACACAGCACAGCCACACAGTTCACCCATCTATCCACACTACTTACAAATCTTTGCTAGACGGTTGGGATCCATGGCTCCTGCTGCTGGGAACAGGGTCGCCGCGGTGCTGCTGGTCGCCGCGCTGCTGGTGACGCTGGCGAGCGCGGCGCCGTCGTGCTCCCCGGTGTACAGCACGCTGAAGCCGTGCCTCGGGTACGTGCTGTCGGGCGGCTCCGTGCCGCCGGCGTGCTGCTCGGGGATCAAGACGCTCGCGTCGCGCTCCACGGCCGACCGCCGCGCCGCCTGCTCCTGCATCAAGCAACTCAGTGCCGGCGGGTCGGCCCGCAGCCGCGCCACGGGGCTGCCCGGCAGGTGCGGCGTCAACGTCAACTGCAACGCCTAGGTGACACCAAAGTTTCTGAGTTGATGGCAAATAAACGCGCGATGTGTTTCTCCGATTATGTAATGAACTAATGGCAAATAAACGCGCGATATGTTTCTCCCTCTGCTTCTACATTCTCTTATGCACAGTGTCATTCATGGTACAGATTCGCTCCTTCCTCTCTTCCCTATGAACGAACGACCAGTTCGATCCGTCCTTGTGGTGTCTTCTTGAACCATGCATGACAACTGTTAGTGATCATCTACTACACCTATAAAAGAGCCAATAGCGAAGATCCGAAAAATCTTAGATTAGCATAATCTAATGCTCCATAATAATTCCATGTTTAGCACTAACCATGATTTACTCCTCCACTTCCACCCTCGCAGAAAAGAAAGGGACGGCTTCCCCACCACAGGCCAAGTGAGCTGCCCTCTGAATAAATATATGTTTGGTATACACAGCCTGACAGCCATATAAAGCAAGGAAATTTATGAAGTCAAATCAGATACAAAACAACACTTGTCGCTGAGCTTAATACACTTATAGCTCTGTGAAAGAAAGGGCCACAACTAATTCTTGCTTGCTGTCTTGAACCACTGTTAAAACTTCTACAACATCACAAAATGCTACAGATATACTCCGTATATGTGAAAGAAAATGAGGCAATTCTGAACCATTGTTCCTGCTTGCTGGTTGTAGCTTGCTTGAAGACTTGGCTTGGCACAAAACAAAAATAGATTAATTTGTTAGGAAGATGAATAAGAACTAATCCATTTGCTCGGGTTAAAACCTATGTGCTGCACCGAATCATCAGCACTAGATTCAGTTTACAGCTATCCAGATATGCCCATTTTACACTCAACAATAAAGGAAAACAACATGCTATATAATGCACCAGATCAACAACACATAAATTCAGACTAGGTACTCTCCAGCTGTGCCCATTCAGTCTAATTGTTAGGAAGATGAATAAGAACTAATTCACCGAATCATCAGCACCGAATGATCAGCACTAGATTCAGTTTACAGCTATCCAGATATGCCCATTTTACACTCACACAACAATTGATAAGAAGTAGCTAGAGGAATTCTCACTCACACAGTCCAAAATACTATCTAGATCTCTTCTAGAAATTAGACTATGTCCACATAGCATGCCTTGCTTTTCAGCCAATATGCTCCAGGGTAGACTCAAATACACACACTAAGCACTTTTTGAGCATTATATAGGATAACCGTGTATAACTAAACAAGAGTTTAAGCTTACCAAATGCTGCAGTCAATGACCATAAATATCAACACGAGTTCCATAAATAAATTGTTCAGTTTGCTTTCAGTTAAAAGCAGATGTGAGCAAAACGGGAGTAAGCAAACTTGGAACATTTACTAACCATCAGTTGAGTTTGCTTTTGGTGGATGAAATGTTGCAGTAGGATTCCTTGAGTTAGAAGCTGATGATTGATTATACATTGCAGCATGTCCCAGCTCTGGACACATGTGCCATGATGGTCAGTAGAAACTTTATTGAACTTTGCATGAGAAAGTGAAAAGGGAAATATTCAACATTTCAATGTCAAATGTACCTTGGTGAGGATCTTGGGTCACTGGGTCAAGGGAGCAAAGTGTTGTAGCTGCAGCGACTTCTTCAGTTGATGCATGACCTTTGTTCTTGGGGGAGATGGAAGAGTACAGCTAGGTTGATGCATGACCTTTGTTCTTGGGGGAGATGGAAGAGTGCAGCAAGGTTGGACTGGCCCTCGCCAAAGTAGACGGTGACAAGGGAGACAGTGAAGTACCAGCATCTCCATTGTCCATGATTTCTCAACTAACAAGGCCATTGAACAAACCATAATCAGTTCCTCAAATAATAAAGTAATGGATGGAAGCTTTCACCCCGTCCTATCTTGCCTTTTGACTAGCTAGCTACAGACCATCTTGCCTCACCCCACTTTACCATCTCATATTTAGCTTCAGCCAAACTACCAATCTACCATTATCTCAACTAGTACAAAATGCCTATCACAACTACCAGCGAGTAGCAGCAAGAGCAACTACAGGCCGGTACGGCCCTAGCACCGTGTGGATGGTGGAGCGCGTGTGGTGGATGGTAGATGGATGACAAGGAAAGGAAGAAGGAAAAGGGGAACATTGATACGTCCAAATTGCATCACTATTTTATATCGTAATTCATCCTTATTCATTGATATATTTCACTTTACGATGGTGTTCTTATGTTGTTTTGGCTTATTGTACACAGTTTGCAACTTTCCGGTGCCGAAGCAGCAGACGCAGGATTCAGCGGTAAAAAGTGGACGTTGAGTTGCTGAAGAAGAATACCTCCAAATTACCTGAAAATCGACGGGGAGTATTTTCCAGAAGATTAACAAAGACTCGCCGAAGAGGGGCCAGAGGGGGGCCACAGGGGCCCCAGGCGGCCACCTAGCGCGGCCCCACCCCTGGCCGCGCCGGGAGGGCGCCTGGAGCCCTGGGGCCACTCCCGGCTCCCCCCTCTGGCCTATATACTCCTCGTTACGCGAAGACCCTAAAAAGAGAAGCTTTCATGGAGTTCCGCCGCCGCTCCGTGGAGGAAACCTATAGAGAAGAAAAGGGCTCTCCGACGGGCAGATTCCGCCGAGGAGATCACCTCCCGGAAGGGGAGATCATCGCCATCGTCACGGGCATCATCGAGATCATCATAAACATCATCCCCAACATCAGCACCATCTGCACCACCATCCAATCTCACCTCACAAGTTTATCTTGTGTTGTAATCCGTACTATCTATCCTCTCTACTCTATCGGTGTTGATTAATACTTTATGGTGAATACTATTGAGTTTTGTTGGAGAAATACCATTATGTCCAGATTGTTTATCATATATTTATCACCTCTGATCATGATCTCTTTTATGTCTTGTGAGTAGTTACTTTAGTTCTTGAGGACATGGGAGAAGTCTAGTTGCTAGTAGTCATATGATGTTGAAGTAATTTGTGTTGTTTGATATTTAAGTTGTGTTGTTATTTTCCTAGTGGTGTTGTGTGAGTCGAACACTCAACACTTCGCCTTCTTAAGGACCTAGGGGGATGCATTGTGTATTAAGAATGCTTACGGTGGGTTGCCGGAGTGACAGAAACCTGAACCCCAGTTTGCACACTTTTGCACAAGGGAATACTGGATCATTGATCTCACTGTTGTGGTTAGGCTTTGTCTTAATTTCTATCTTGTATTTGCGGATGCTTGCAAAATGTTTAATCATAAGAGTGCACTTATCTTGGTCTAGAAGGCGTGCTAGCATAGATCCACCCACTCAACACTTATCAGCACAACACTTGTTATCGATACGGAGTATGGCGAAAGCACGTGACTACCTCTCCATGTGTCCTCAAGAACGCTTTAGTCTTTATAAGTTCAGTTGTCAGGCTTATCCTTTGCACAAAAGGATTGGGCCACTTCCTGCTCCTCGGTGTTATTTGTTTTGCTTGCTTTTATCTTATCATTGCTTATATCGAAAACCCCTAAAAAGTTATCTTTCAGTGCTTGCAGTCATTCCTTGTCCAAAATCACCTATCAATACCTTTCGCTCCTCGTTGGGTTCGACACTCTTACTTATCGAAAACGCTACAATAGATCCCTTTACGTTGAGGGTCATCAAGCTACGTTTTCTGGCGCCGTTGCTGGGGAGCATAGCGCTATTGGTAAGTGGAGCTGGTAAGGAAAATTTTATATCGTTGTTTTTATTTTGCTGTTGTTGTTCTTTGTCCGTATGGACAACCTAGCTATTGGATCGTTTCTTATGGGGAAACGCCCCACATCTGTGATGGTTGTACCTCCCCCTACTGAAATTGTGCCTTATAAAATACGAGCTGGTATTATCGATTGTGTTTTGGCTAATCGTTATGCAGGAGATAGACATCCCAGTGAACACTTGCTATATTTATCACAACTATGTTCATTATTTAAGCTTGCAGGTGTATCAAAGGAGTTTGTCATGAAGAAATTGTTCTTTGTATCGCTTATAGATAAAGCTTCAGATTGGTATAAGCTTCTCGATAACTCTCATTTGCTTGATTGGCATGAGCTTATGTCTCTCTTTTATACCAAGTTTTATCCTCTTCATGAAATTCATCGAGACAGGAATTATATCTATAACTTTTGGTCTCGTGACGGAGAAAGCATCGCTCAAGCTTGGGGGAGATTGAAATCCCTAATGCTCAAATGTCCTATTCATGAGCTCCCCAAGGAAACTATACTTACAAATTTTTATGCTAGACTTTCTCTTCAGGATAAGGAGATGTTGGATGCCTCCTCTAGTGGGGTATTCCAGACAAAAAGCGTTGAAGAAAGATGGGATCCCCTTGAAAGGATCCAGAAGAATACCGAAGATTGGGAAATAGATAAAGGTATTGAACCCACTATAGATTATGAGCATGATTATATAGAGAGCTATGTGAAAACTGATTCCTTTAATGCCTTTTTCTCTAAGATTGGTCTTGATTCCCATCTGATGATTCATTTTTGTAAGGATTTTGCCTCTCATATTGACTCCTCTAAGAAGAAGAAGAGTCAGCATCATAAACCCTTTAAAGAATCATCTATTGATATTCATGTTGCTGACCCTATTGTGCCTGCAGTTATATATGAAAATCCCCCTTTTCCCGTAAGAATAAGGGAGCACCCTTTCGTGACAGGCATAATGAATAAGAGTGAGAGAAGAATTGATGAGCCTGAGGACCAGATCAAGGTCGATCCTCGAGTTGTGTTGGTTAAGGATCTTATTACTAATGATGCTTTAGATTCCAATATAATTTTTTGTGTTGTTTCCACTAACCTTGTCACAGCCAAGAATAAAGGCCCAATTTCAGGTACTCTAGTAGTATCTATTAAAATAGGAGATCATAATTATTATGGGCTATGAGATTTGGGATCGAGTGCTAGTGCTATCCCGTATTCACTTTATCAAGAGATCATGGGTGAAATTTCACCTTTTGAACTTGAAGAAGTTGATGTTACTATTCATCTTGCAAACAGAGCAACTATCTCTCCTATCGGAATTGTGAGAGACGTTGAAGTCTTATGCGGAAAGGTAAAGTATCCTACCGACTTTCTGGTACTTGGTTCAGTAAGGGACAATTTTTGTCCTATTATTTTCGGTAGACCTTTTCTCAGAACCTGTGGAGCTATAATAGATTGCAAGAAAGGTAAAGTTTCTGTTGAATTCAATGGTGAGCCATATGAATATAATTTTTCTAAGTTCTCTAAGCAGCCTCGTGGTACTGATTTACCTAGTAATGATAAGATTATTGAAGATATTGCTTCCATTGCTATTCCCCCTAATGATCCTTTGCAGCAATATATGGAGGACCATGAGAATGATTTGCATATGCAGGAGAGGAATGAGCTGGACAGAATATTCTTAAGACAACCTGCTATCCTAAAGCACAACCTTCCAGTTGAGCCTTTGGGAATTTTGTCTCAACCAAAAGAAGATCCAGTGTTTGATCTTAAACCTCTTCCCGATACGCTCAAATATGCTTATTTAGATGAAAAGAAAGCATATCATGTTATTGTCAATTCTAACCTTTTAGGGTATGAAGAGGAGCATCTATTGGAAGTACTTCGCAAACATCGAGGTGCAATTGGTTATACCCTTGATGACCTTAAGGGGATTAGTCCGTCTATTTCTCAGCATACCATCAACCTTGAACCTGATGCTAAACCAGTTGTTGATCATCAACGACGGTTGAATCCGAAAATGATGGATGTTGTAAGGACTGAGATTCTCAAGCTTCTAGCTGCAGGTATTATCTACCCTATAGCTGATAGTAAGTGGGTAAGCCCGGTTCATTGTGTTCCAAAGAAAGGAGAAACAATTGTGGTTCCTAATGATAAGAATGAACTAATACCTCAGAGAATTATTATTGGATATCGAATGTGTATTGATTACAGGAAGCTGAACAAGGCAACCAGGAAGGACCACTACCCATTGCCGTTCATCGACCAAATGCTTGAAAGGTTATCCAAAAATACTCACTTTTGTTATCTTGATGGTTATTCTGGCTTCTCTCAAATTCATGTTAACACTACTGATCAAGAGAAGACCACTTTTACTTGTCCTATGGTACTTATGCTTACAGACGTATGCCTTTGGTTTATGTAATGCCCCTGCTACTTTTCAAAGGTGTATGTCTACTATCTTTCATGGTTTTTGTGAAGAAATTGTGGAGGTATTCATGGACGATTTCTCCGTCTATGGAACCTCTTTTGACCATTGTCTCCACAACCTTAATAAAGTTTTGCAGAGATGTGAGGAGAAAAATCTGGTGCTTAACTGGGAGAAGTGCCACTTTATGGTCAACGAGGGAATTGTTCTAGGCCACAAGATTTCCGAGAGGGGAATTGAGGTGGACAAAGCCAAGATCGAAGCAATTGAAAGGATGCCCTATCCAAGGGACATCAAAGGTATTCGTAGTTTTCTCGGTCATGCTGGTTTCTATAGAAGATTTATTAAAGACTTTTCTAAGACTTCGAGACCCCTCACTAATCTTCTCCAGAAGGACGTCCCTTTTGTTTTTTATGAAGATTGTAAGGAAGCCTTCGAAGTTCTTAAGAAAGCTTTAATAACTGCTCCTATAGTACAACCACCTGATTGGAATTTACCTTTTGAAATTATGTGTGATGCTAGTGATTTTGCAGTTGGAGTTGTTTTAGGGCAAAGGATTGATAAGAAGTTGAATGTTATATCTTATGCTAGCAAAACCCTTGATAGTGCTCAAAAGAATTATGCTACTACTGAGAAGGAATTCTTGGCAGTAGTGTTTGCTTGTGATAAGTTTAGGCAGTATATTGTTGATTCTAAGATTATTTTTCATACTGACCATGCTGCCATTAAGTATCTTATGGAGAAGAAGGATGCCAAACCAAGGATGCTCATCCGATGGGTACTCCTTCAAGAATTTGATTTACGGATTGTCGATAGGAAATGAGCAGACAATCCGGTGGCGGATAATCTTTCAAGGATGGAAGATATACCGCATGATCCCATTCCAGTCAATGACAGTTTTCCAAACGAACAACTAGTTGTTGTAAAAGTACAATCTCTCTTCGATCCTTGGTTTGCAGATTATGCTAACTTTATCGTTGCAAAGTTTTTGCCTCCAGGTTTAACATTTCAGCAAAGGAAGAAGTTCTTTCATGATTTGAGGCATTACTTTTGGGATGACCCACATCTTTTCAAAGAAGGTCCAGATGGGATCGTGAGAAGATGCATACCGGAACACGAGCAGAAGGACGTTCTCAAACAATGTCACAACAGTCCATATGGAGGACATCATGCTGGTGAAAGGACCGCACATAAGGTTCTTCAATCAGGTTTTTATTGGCCTACTCTCTTTAAAGATGCTAGAAATTATGTTTTATCTTGTGATAAGTGTCAGAGAGTTGGTAATATTAGTAGAAGGAATGAGATGCCTATGAATTACTCTCTAGTGATTGAGCCTTTTGATTGTTGGTGTTTTGATTTTATGGGCCCTTTTCCTTCCTCACACAAGTACACTCAAATTTTAGTTGTTGTTGATTATGTAACCAAGTGGGTAGAAGCAATCCCCACTGAAAGTGCTGATCACAAGACATCTTTGAAAATGCTCAAGGATGTAATTTTTCCTAGGTTTGGAGTACCCAGGTACCTCATGACTGATGGGGGTTCACACTTTACACATGGAGCTTTTAGAAAAGCTTTAGCCAAGTACGATGTCAATCATAGAATTGCTTCACCGTACCACCCCCAAACTAGTGGGCAAGTTGAGCTCACTAATAGAGAGATCAAGTTGATCTTACAGAAGACAGTCAATAGAAATAGAAAGGATTGGCCAAATAAGTTAGGAGATGCTTTGTGGGCGTATAGAACTGCTTACAAAAACCCCATGGGAATGTCTCCTTATAAGATGGTCTATGGCAAGGCTTGCCATTTGCCATTAGAATTAGAACACAAAGCTTTCTGGTCTATTAGAGAGCTTAATGCTGACCCAAAGTTAGCTGGTGAAAAGCGTCTCATGAACTTGACTTCTCTAGATGAGTGGAGAAGTGAAGCTTACGAGAGCGCTAAAATGTTCAAGGAAAAGGTAAAGAAGTGGCATGATAGAAGGATTCTAAAACGTGAATTTAATGTTGGTGATAAAGTTTTGTTGTTTAGATCCCGTTTCAAGTTTTCTCCAGGTAAACTACTTTCCAGGTGGGAAGGGCCATTTCATATTGAGGAAGTCTACCGCTCAGGTGCAATCAAGATTAACAATTTTGAAGGCACCAAACCTCAAGTGGTGAATGGGCAAAGACTTAAGCATTACATAGCAGGAGACCCTGTCAATGTTGATGTGGATTTGGTATACACAAAATCTCATGAAGAACATGTTGCAGCCCTGTTTCAGACACCAGCAGAAGCAGAATAAAGAAAGGTATGTATTACGGTAAGGAAACATCGCGAAACCGCCACGAAAGTTCCAGATTACGAGTTTTTGCAAAATATAGAAAAATTGAGGTCTAAGTGGAGCCGGAGACCAGCTCCAGGGGGCCCAGGCGCCCCCCTGGCGCGGCCCCACCCCTGGCCGCACCGGGAGGCCGCCTGGGCACCCCAGAGCCCGTCTCTGACTCCGCTTTGACCTGTTAAATTCCTTTCTATGCAGAAATTTTTGCTATATATTGCCCGGATCGTTCTGGCAACGTATCTCGCGATTTCGTGTGTTTTCTTTTCGAGTTGTTTCTGCCAAGAAAACTTTCAGAAAGACCTATGTGCCATGGCTTCCCCAAGTTCCCCCAGGGACAAGTTCGTCATCAACGTCATTAACCCTTACCTCGCTGAGGTGAAGAGGCACCCACAGATCCTTAGTGTGGAGGACGGTTGTCGTCGATATGTGACGGCAGATGCCATGGGGATGGCTAAAAGTGAGGGGAAGACGCGAGGAAGAAGATGTCGATGGTGCCGGAATCGGGTTGGTCACAAACACGGTGTTGGACACCATGATGTACCCAGGTTCGGGGCTCTTCGGAGAGATAACACCCCTACTCCTGCTTGTCTCTTCTATATCAATGGAACTGAGGTACAATAACTGCTTCTCTGTCTGCTCAGGGGAAGGTGAGAGCCGCTGTGGGCAAGGCTCTTACCTGCTTCCCGGAGGAGGAACTACTAGCAGTGAATGAACTGAGCAAGATGTGAGTAAACGGTGAGAATGTGTGATCGTCCCTCACGCAGGAGGGGTACCCTGGGCTCTTATAGTGTGAGCCCGGGGTAAATCGGTAACTTCACTGCCGATTGGGCCCAGCTGTCATCCTCTAATCGGATGGGGCCCACCGACTGCTCTTCTCCGGGTGATCCGGAGCCGACGAGCGGCGGCCCATGATGTAGACTCGTAGGGCATGATGGTGAACAATGAAGCTAGGAGGTGCGGTCTTGTCGTCCTGTCCGCGGAATCGGCGGAGAGGTCGACAACGCATCTCTGCCAGATCTTTGATGTGACTTGGCTTCTCTGCCACCCCGATCTCTTGGGATTGCGCATTTATGACCTCGTACTTGTACTTCCGACTGGGCTCAGGTCAACTTCTCCAGGGGTAGCTAGTTGTACCGATTGCGCCTGGGCCGACTGGTGGCCCTCGGCAGGGTCGATTGCCCTAGGCAATCGGCCACGCCGATGCCCATCTCGGCCCAACTGCGGGCCAATTGGATGATTGTCTTGGTGATGAAAAGGGTGGACCGGTTGCGCCTGGGCCGACTGCTGGCATTCGGTACGGTTGATTGCTTTAGGGCAATCGGCCGTACGCTTGCCCAGCTCGGCCCAGCTGCAGCCCAATCGGTCCATCCTTGTCTTGAAAGGTTGCTTTCGCTTGGGTGAGCCTACCCGGGTACCAATCCCCCGACAGTAGCCCCTAAAGCTGTAAAGGTCCCACGGTCACTCGGTCGCGGGGCCTTTGCAGTTTTTCATCTTTCTCCAACATCTTCCGAATTCTTTTGGCCTCATCAAGTGCGTCGTTCCGAGTTCGTCGACCGACTCGGAGATCACACTCGGCTAACCAAGATTTCGTCCGATTTGATTTGAATTGTCTCCGATTTATTTCTTCACTTTTTGAGAATCATACCCCTCGCCGATTCGGATCTAATCCTCACCGATTGCCTTCCAACGGTTACCTCTGATTCATCCGAGGTGCAGTCAATGGACCGGGGCCCACGACCCACGCGCGACTTGACGTAACTGCAGGCCTCGACCCCCACGTCGCACGCCTCGCTTCCCACGCTGGGATCTCTTGCGCCGGTTTGCCGGTTCGTCTTCATGTGGGCTTGGCCACACCGGGCCACACGGCTGCAGCCGGATCCCACTCCCCTCCCCGCCGCCCATATAAGCCACAGGGTAGGGCCTTGGACTCCTCCTTATCTCATACGCCTTCTTCCCCCTCCGCCTCTTACTCTTCGCGCACGCCATTGCCGCTCCGCCTCGAGCTTTCCAGCGCGCTCGCAGCTCCGCCTCCGCGCACGGAATCAGCTCAGGTCGCACCCTCGCGTGCTCTTCCGCCACCGCGGTAACCTTTCCCCGTCACTTTGCGCTCTGCCCGTGCGCTTCTCGTCTTCCTTATCTTCTCGCCCGCAAGCTCCATGGCGCCCCGGCGAGACACCTCTCAGGCCAGCCGTGGGTGCTGGAAGGGCACCACCGTCGCCGCCGGTGCCATCCAAGCCTTGGTTCGCGCCCGCAAGATGTCGGATGAGGTCCAATGGCGTGCTCCCGGCGTCGAGCTCGTGCCCAATGCGCGTGATGGCGAGAGGGTCGTCTTCCTCTCTCACTTCGAGCGTGGATTCGGACTCCCCTCCAACACCTTCCTTTTAGACTTCCTCAACTTCCACCACTTGCAGCCGCATCATCTCGCGGCAAACTTCATCATGATCCTCTTCGGCTTCGTCACGCTGTGTGAAGGGTATCTCGGCTGCCGCCCAAGCATCGCTCTCTGGAAGCGGTTCTTCAACCTCCGAGCTCACAATGCTCGGACGGGAGCTGTGGTGCCGTCTGCCACAGAAGGTGGTGATCCGACATATCCGACTGACATGACCGACTGCGGCAGTTGCCTCGTCGCAGCCGGCAAGCATAAGTACAAAGGTCCCGAGATCGTCCAATCATGCAAGAACTCTCAAACCACCTTTTTCTATGTCAAGTCGCCGGACCAAGGCCCAGATCTCCTGAACCTGCCCGAGTTCTCCCTCGCACGGCCGACTGAGAAATTTCAGTGGTCGCTGAAGTATGGTGTCGGCGATTGCGATGTCGACGCCCAAGTCGCCAGGATTTCCCAGCTGGAGAACGAGGGGCTCCTGCCGACTGATCTTGCTGCTGCCTGGCTCCAAGCCCGAGTGCTCCCTCTACAGCGCCGAGTGCACCGTATCTGCGATATGTCGGGCCCCCGAGATCCCACTCGGCTCTGCACGTGGCGAGTGAAACTTGAAGACCTCTGCACCAGGTTGAAGACTATCACATCCAGTCCTTCGCCCGACCCTTTCCACTTCAGCCTTGAGTACCTCAACCGCCGACAGAAACCACCTGTGGTATGATCTGACTGTTTTTTCTTCCGATTGCTTTTTCCTCATCTTAACTTCTCTGATGACCTTCTTCTTCTTGATCAGCACTTCATCCGATCCGATCTGATGGAAGACGGCCAGGTAGCCGGCGCGTACGCCCCCGACCGTGAGGAAGATGACCCCGCGGACTTTGAGTACAATGGCGAGCCCCCCCCTCCGAATCCGAAGATGACGGTGCTGATGACGGTGAATCCTCTGGGGAGTCCTCCGAATCCGAAGATCCCGCTAACGCCGCCGACGCCGAGGCTGCCGACCCCAAGACCGCCGACATCCTCCCTGCAGCTCAAGGGGGTACGCCTGACCCTTCCCTTGAGAAATTTCTAGCCGAATGGAGCGATGACGATAGTGTCTCAAAGGTTGGTGATTCTGATGCAGCTCCTCATGCCAAGCCTCCGAAGGTGCCGACTAAGCGCGCCTCGGCGACCAGCTCCTCCTCTGGTGCCGCTTCCAGTAAGGCCGCTAAGACGGCGCCGACTGCTCTCAAGGGAAAACAGCCTCAGGTGACGGCCACTCGAGTGCCGATTGGCCAAGCGCCTCTGAATGTTGCCCCGCTGAGATGTCGGATGCCCACAGGCGCGCCGAGAACAGTCGGGTATGCCTTTATCTTCATGCCTTGAACCTCTCTGTCTTCTCTTATACTGATTCACCTCTTCTTTCCTCTTTCAGGGAACCGATTGGTCTTGACGACGTCGACGCCGACACTCCTGCCCACGTCAACTCAGTCATTTCCCCCGCCGCATCTGCTGCTGCGATCCACAAACGGCAGCCGGTTCCACATCGTACCTCTAAGGGCGTCGAGCGCGCCGCCAAGAAAGCCCGTCTTGAGACTGCCAAGACCACTACTGCCTCCTCCACTACCTCCAAGACCTCCAAGAGCACGGCCGACCAGGGAGTCACTGGTGGCGTAGGAGCGCAACCGGACGATCCGATTGCCCCATCTCCGCCACGACGCTCCGACCCAGTCTCCGCCCCCTTTACAACTATCTCCTCGCCCATCCTGACGACCACCTCGCCGATCGTGACGACCATCTCGCCGATCGTGACGACCATGTCACCGATTGTGACGACCACCTCGCCGATTGTGGCAACAGGTCTTTCAACCTCGACTTGTCCGATTTCGTCGCAGCCACAAACGGATGCCTCTGGCCTTCCGGTGACGTCGGCGCCACCGGTCTCGACCATCACTTCCTCTGCCGCTGCGATTCAAGCTCCGCCGCCGCAGCCGAACTCTTCTGCATCAATAATTTTGATGCGCTCGGTGGACCAGTTCCGGGCCGAATACTCTCGCACCAGACATGTCGGCGCCGAGCCTGATGCTTCACGCCGCTCCTCGGTTTCCTCTGAGGGTCCCCTGACGGTGGCCTACAACCGGGTGAACGACTTCGCCACCGCCATGGCTCAGGATCTCAAACTACTCGATCGCCATCACGCGGTAAAATTTTCAACTTTCCTTTGTGGCTTCTCGAATCGGGAGACCTTTCTTCCGGTGGGTGCGCGCAAGCGCACCCACTGGGTAGTCCCCGAGATTCGGGCCGATTGTTTGCACTCGGTTCGGATCTTTATGTCTTAGATATCCTTTGCTCATTTCTTCTGCCTTCCTCCTATCGGGAGACTTTGCTTCCGGTGGGTGCGCGCAAGCGCACCCACTGGGTGTAGTCCCCGAGATTCGGGCCGATTGTTTGCAATCGGTTCGGATCTTTATGTCTTAGATATCCTTTGCTCATTTCTTCTGACTTCCTCCTATCGGGAGACTTTGCTTCCGGTGGGTGCGCGCAAGCGCACCCACTGGGTGTAGTCCCCGAGATTCGGGCCGATTGTTAGCAATCGGTTCAGATCTTCTTTTGGCTGTTGTGTATCTAAAGTTCATCTTGTTCTTCTTCTCAGGTTGTTCTTGAAGAACGACGTGAGGTCTTCGAGAAGCTCCTTGAAGCCTACGCCGCCAGCCTTCGAACCCTCGCTCAGGCCCAGCTCGAGGTCAACAACCAGTCGGCCGAGATCAATAGGCTGAAAGGCAACCTCTTCATTACTTCTATCTTCCCTCCGGTTGATAATTTCTCTTGTATTAACATCTTTATGTCTTCCTCTAGTCTCTGTTCCCATGGTGGATGACCTTCAGGGCCGCATTGCCGAATTGACCACAGAACTCAACCAGCAAGGGCCCGCACTCGTCGTAGCTAAGAAAGAGACAGCCCGACTGCAGGGAGTGGAGACCAATTTGACTCGGACCATCCAAAACCTTCGCTCCGAGCTGGCTGCTCTGAAGAAGACGCATTCGGACGACCTGGCTGCCGTGACTGCTGCTGGCGATGGGCTTCGCGCTGAACGAGATGCAGCCGTAGTTGCCCGAGAAGCGATGCAGGCCGAGAGGGATGACGCCGTTGCTACCCGAGACTCCATCCGAAAAGACCGTGACGAGCACATTGCCAAATATGAAGAGTTGGAAAAACACAATTATGAAGAGACGACCCGACTGCGCCGTCGGGCCAAGGGTTTCTGCGACACCATGACCGATATGGACGTCCTTCTTAGCGGTGAGTGTTTCTTGCCTCCGAGTGCATTTTCCGACTACTTCTTTCTTCTGTGTTCTTACTCATACTTTCCTTTTGTGATGCAGAGGCCTGGCCCGAATCTGAGGCAGCTGCTTATGCAATGGTGGCCAAGTCCCGAGAGGAGACCATCGCGGCCGGAGGGACCGTCCAACTTGATGATAATGTCTGGACTCGGCACGAATATATGATTGGCACGGAGACTCGCATTCTTGTCATTAAGGGGATTGCACTGTCCTTCAAACTTGGCATTCTGAAGATAGCCGAATTGCTGTGGTCGTCGGCTGAGCTTAAGGTCGGACTCCAGAGGATGAAGCACGTCGCCGGCTCCTCCGCCGAGACTCGCGAGCCTGAGACTCTGGACGAAGAAGACTCTGACAAAGGAGAGGCTCCGAATGCTACCACCGAGCAGACTCGGATTCTTCTGAAGGCCATCCCACGTCAGATTGATGTCTTGCTCAATTCTGCCGGTCGGACTGGTGCGGAGACTGCTCTTCAAACCGTGCTGAGCTAGTACCCACAAGTGAAGCTTCCACAGCTCTACAGCATCAAAGAGAATGCCGCCGATTTGCTTGAGAAGACTTATACCGAGGTGAATCGGCTAGCCAGCACCATGGTGAACTGGTTTTCTCCCTATGACTACACTCCATATCTCGACGAGGGAGGGAACCCATTGGCAGCAACTACCATCTCTGGTTTGGCCGATGAGCTTTCTGACAGCGGCTCTTCTCATACATCTCCAAGGTCCAATCAAGATGGGGCCACGTCGACTAACGCGCAGTCGGATCTAGATGTCGCTGCTGCGCAGGCCGACCCGACTGCTCCGACTGCAAGCTCTGCGCCATCAACTTCCCCGACTTCTTGAGCCGTGCCGCCGATGACGTCATCTACTTCTGCTTGCCGACATCTGATCGACCTTGTCTTATTTCTACTTTCAGACCAGTTGCTTGTAAACTTGTGAAACATGATTTTAATTTTGCCGACACCCACTGGGTGTGGTTCGATGTAATGAATTTATTCGGCCTTAGGCCTGTTATCTCTATGCAATCCGATTTCTCGTTGCAAGTTTTATTTGTGCGATCTACTTTGCGTTTTTGTCGGTTTCCTTTATCGGTCTGCGCTTGGGGGCGTCATGCCTCGTCCATTCTGCAGCCGACATACGGTCTGCAGTCGGATCGAAGGTTGATTTCCGGCCAAGGTTCGATAAGTTTTTCTGTTTACACGACAAGACTTAGCGCAAAGGATTCTGCAATGTTAGGAGCCGATTGCTCGCTACCGGCTGCTCGGTGCACCGGTCTGTGGCATAATCGGTGGCTGACTTAGTCGGCTATGCCCTTTTTAGAGCACTCCGATTTGTTTCTCGAGGATTTGTACTGCCGACTGCCTCAACCGCTACCCTTCTCAATGCCACAACCACTCTCGTGACTTGTGCTTGAGTTAGGTGCTAAGTTGAGTGCCAGCCCGCAGTCCCCGTGCCTCGTTGGCTTATTTTTCTGACCTCGTGGTCGGTCAGTCCCCGAGTGCGTTATTCACGTCTCGGGTATGACTAAGCGTTGCCGACTTGGGCTAGCTTTTCGAATGGAAATATGCAAGGGTAATCGAATGCTCTTTTTCAGAGGCATGATAGCTTTACTGATCGCTTGCCGAATGGCGTACATACATTTCTGCCGCTCAACTATAGAATGGGCATAAGAGCTCGGCGTTCCACGGCCGCTCCGTTTCTACTCCTGACATGTCCTTGTGCCGAGTGCCCTTGGTGCAGTCGATCAAATAGTATGAGTTGTTCTTGAGCGCGCGGCTGATGACGAAAGGTCCCTCCCAGGGTGAGGATAGCTTGTGCTGCCCATCTGACTTCTGAATTCGGCGGAGCACCATGTCCTCCTCTCGGAAAAAGAGAGGACGAATCTTCTTGCTGTGGTAGTGCCGCAACTTCTGCTGGTAGACTGCCGATCTGGACAAGGCCAGCAGGCAGGCTTCTTCCTTGAGATCGACGCCGTCTTCTCGTGCTAACTTGGCTTCTTCCTCGGTGTACAAGGCATGCCGAGGTGAATCAAACTCGATGTCGGACAGGATGATTGCTTCTGACCCATATACCAGGAAGATAGGAGTGAATCCAGTCGACCTATTTGGCGTGGTCCTTAAGCTGAACAATACTGCTGGGAGTTCTTCAATCCAAGATCTGGGTGCCCTCTCAAGTGGCTCCACCAATCGGGATCTGATACCTGACAGGATAAGGCCATTTGCTCTTTCTACTTGACCATTCGACTGAGGATGTGCAACAGATGCAAGATCAAGCCGAATACCCTGCTGAGATGCATATCGAGCCAGAGCGCCCTTTGCAAAATTGGTGCCGTTGTCGGTGATGATGCTATTGGGCACACCATATCTGCACACGATGTCGGCCACGAAACGGACCGCAGTCGGACCATCCAGCCTCTTGATCGGGCGGGCTTCAATCCACTTGGTAAACTTGTCCACTGCGACCAGGAGATGTGTCATGCCACTTCGGGCTCTCTTGAATGGACCAATCATGTCCAAACCCCACACCGCAAATGGCCATGCTATTGGGATTGTCTTCAATGCTGATGTTGGCTGATGACTTTTTGCCTTGAACCGCTGGCAGCCCTTGCAATATTTCACCAAGTTCTCAGCCGCTGCAAGCGCAGTCGGCCAGTAGAAACCATGTCGTAAAGCTTTGCTGGCAATGGCTTTTGCTGATGCGTGATGACCGCATTCACCTTGGTGGATGTCTCTGAGCAACTCCAATCCTCTGTCTTCTTCTACACATCTCTGAAAGACACCAGTTGCACTCTTGCACACTAGCTCATTGTTGATTATTATGTATGCCGAAGATCGGCGACTGATTTGTCTTGACTCGACTTCATCTTCTGGAAGGACTCCGTCTGCTAGGAAATCTCTAATCGGCTGTGCCCATGATGGCGCACTGACGACTACCATCACTACTGCTTGCTGGGGTGCGACTTCTTCTTGGATCTCGGCTTGTTGGCCACTGGCCTCTTGGATTTCGGCCTCTTGAACCTCTGCCATCTCGACTTCTGTCTCGGAACTACCGATTACGGCGCTTGGCACGCATTCGGCAGCCCCTGGTGACGGCTGCTCGTCTGGAGCTGGAACTTCTTCAATGCAATCGGCAGTGCCTGATGTCGTTGGCTCTTCTGAGGCTGTGCCATCTGGTGCTGCCTCTGCTTGCTTACCTTTGGCCTTGCTCTTCTTGCTGCACTCGGCAGCCCCTGGTCTGCAATCGGCAGCCCCTGGTGCCGTCGGCTCTGCTGAGACTGAAGCACCTTGGGCGCTTGATTGCTTCTTCAGAGTTGGGATTTTTGCCGGTTGAGCTTATTTTGCCTTCTTCAATGCTTCAAGGTCAGTCTCTGAGATGAAGATGGACTCGGATTCTGGAGACGGCACGATGGATGGCTTCCTGATGTGTTCAAGCGATACGCCTGGCGGAATAGCTTGCCTTGTCGAGCCAAGCTTGGACAATGCATCTGCCGCTTCGTTGCTTGCTCTCGGCACATGGTGGAACTCACATCCTTCGAAGTACCCACTGATCTGCTGCACTAGGAAACGGTAGCTTGCCATATTTGCATCCTTTGCATCCCAGGTGCCTGTGCATTGCTGCACCACCAAATCGGAATCACCAAAACACTCAATATTCCGAATGCCGATTTCCTTGGCCAGCTTGATACCATGCACAAGGGCTTCGTACTCGGCAACGTTGTTTGATGCTGCAAAGTGAATCTGAAGTACATAGTGTAGTTGATCTCCTCTTGGTGAAGTGAGCACTACGCCAGCCCCTAGGCCGCTCTTCATCTTGGACCCATCAAAATGCATTCGCCAGAAGTCCGATCCTGGGAAGGATGGCATATATTGAGTTTCAGCCCAGTCCACAGGAAATCGGCCAACGCTTGCGACTTGATTGCTGTTCTTGGCTCATACTGGATGCCATGGTTGGCGATCTCGATTGCCCACTTCGCCACTCTTCCGTTTGCATCTCTGCTTCCTATGATGTCAGCAAGTGGCGCCGAGCTGACGACCGTGATCAGATGGGCTTGAAAATATGGTTTCAATCTCTTGGCTGCCATATATACTCCATAGCACATCTTCTGGTAGTGAGGGTAGTTCTACTTGGACGCCGAGAGCACTTCACTGATATAATACACAGGTCGCTGAATCTGTTGTGCCTTGTCCTTCTCGGGCCGCTCCACCACCATGACTGCACTGATCACCCGATTGGTTGCCGCAATATATAACATCATTGGCTCCTTCTCAATCGGGGCAGCCAGAATCGGCGCAGTGGAGAGCATGCGCTTGAGATCTCGGAATGATTCGCTTGCCTGAGGTGTCCATGTGAATTTCTCCGTCTTCTTCATCAGCTGATATAATGGGATTGCTTTTTCACCCAGCCGACTGAGAAATCGGCTGAGCGAAGCGAGGCAACCGGTGAATTTCTGTACTTACTTCAGGTTCTTGGGTTGCTCCATTCGCTCGATTGCGGCTATCTTCTCGGGATTGCATTCGATTCCTCTCTCGGAAACAAGAAATCCCAAGAGCTTGCCGGCTTGGACCCCAAAAACACATTTCTCAGGATTGAGCTTGATCTGGTAAGTTCTCAGATTTGCAAATGTCTCTCGGAGGTCATCTAGGAGTGTGGCTCCCTTGGCCGACTTCACTACCAGATCATCCACATAGACGTGGAGATTTCTGCCGAGTTGGAGTGTGTACACCTCTGAATTGTGCGCTGATAAGTGGCACCTCCGTTCTTCAAACCAAAAGGCATGGTCATATAACAATAAGCCCCGAAAGGGGTTATAAATGCAGTTTTTATTTGATCTTCCACAGCAAGTTTGATCTGGTGATAGCCAGTTGTGGCATCCAGAAAAGACAAAAGCTCGCAGCCGGCCGTAGAATCAATTACTTGATCAATACGGGGCAGAGCAAACGGATCTTTCGGGCACGCCTTGTTCAGGCAAGTGTAATCGATACACATGCGCCAGGTCTTGTTCTTCTTCATGACAAGGACTGGATTCGCCAGCCACTCGGGGTAAAACACTTCCATGATGAAACCTGCAGCTTGCAGCTTCACAATCTCTTCGTCGATTGCCCTTCTCTTATCTTCAGAAAAACGTCTTAGGGGTTGCTTGACCGGCTTCGAGCCTGGCCGAATGTGCAGCTTGTGCTCGGCGAGTTCTCTCGGCACACCAGGCATGTCTTGTGGAGACCATGCGAAGATTTCCCGATTCTCACGGAGAAACTCGACGAGCTCGCTTTCCTATTTGTCGCTAAGTCCAGCTCCGACTACAACGAACTTGGTTGAGTCGGAGTGATCTAGAGCGACCTTCTTGTTGTCCTTGGCCGACTGAAAAGCCGATTCCTCATCTGCTCTCTTGGTTGGGCCGACTGGGAGTGGATTCTTGTTCTGTGCTTGCGCCATTGCTATCACTTTGCCGAGCTGACGCTTCTCTGTTTCAACCACCTGAGAGTCAGCCAAACTGCCGCCAGCCGACGTGCACTCGAGGGACTTCCTGAAGTCCCCGGTGACGGTGATGACGCTGTTTGGCCCTGGGATCTTCATCTTGAGGTAAGTCTGCTGTGCGTTGAACATGAACTTGGCAAATGCGGGCAGTCCCAACAGAGCATGATAAGGACTGCTGAGGTCGGCGACCTCGAACCAAATTGGCTCCCTCCTGAAATTCTTCTCTGTGCCGAATATGATATCCAGCCGAATGCGACCCATGGGGGTGCAAGACAACCCAGGGACAATCCCATGGAATGTCGTCCGACTGCGCTCCAGATCCTTCTCGGTGATCCCCAGCTTGATCAGGGTGTCTCTGTACAGAATGTTGATTGTGCTTACTCCATCGACGAGCACTCAGGAGAATTTGCATGAAAACCTTGATCCTGGGAACAGAGCATCAACCACAAGCGGATAATTGCCTGGATTTGGCAAGATGGTCGGGTGATCTGCTCTGTCCCAGGATATAGGACACTCGGACGAGTGCATGTATTGAGGAATCAGTGGCATGGTGTAAGGCCCCTGATGCGGTACTAACTCTAACTAGTCGCTTTCGCGTCCGGTCGGAGTTAGAAGCGCATCAAACACCACCGGCGCACGACACTCGCACTCGTGTCGCTGCCGGATTCTCGACAACAGGTATAAAAAACACAACTCTACAGGAAAGGAAATACATACAGAGATAATAGAGCAGGGCATACAACGCCACTGTCCAAAATATATAACATTCACATGAATACATGTCATCAGTACATCAAGCGGAAGCAAGACATGGACCGGGTACGGTCAAGAACCAAATTGCCCTAGAGAGGGCTACACATAAGTCCACCCACGGATCGTCTGAGCCCAACTAAGGATCCTACTGGTCGATGTAGTCGTACTCGTCGTCATCCTCCGGGGTCACCTCCACGAAGTATCGTCCAGTGCTGGGGTCGAGGTAGTAGTCCACTGCAGCGGCCGATCAGGCAAAGCGGTAAAAGCGGAAAAGTAAACGGGGGTGAGAACATATCATTACGGAATAACTAACGCTACAGGTAAGGTAAAGATATAGACAGTTTGCAGCCGTACTAGCATATATGGTGGCTACACGTTCTGTCAGGACAAAGATGAGATCCAAGAAGTTACGTTGACAATGTGTCGTAAGTCAGCTATCCTCCTGCTTACGCAAACATAACACAACCTCGTTTCTCTCTTGGTCCCCCTGGACGAAGAAAAATTAACCAAGGCACGCACACGGTTTGTCAAGTTTTATATCATACTTAACATTGATGTTATTCTATGAACAGGACGTAGGCTCAAAGTAGTCCTTAACCGCGGACACGGCTTTTCGAAAAGATTTACCCTGCAGGGGTGTACCAACTGTCCATTATAGACGTCGCATGTACGTCCGGTTTCCACTTGGCTAGGTAAGCGCCTGAAACTCCGGAACGTCAGAGTCCCTCTAACTAACAACGCACATATCCGGGTGGCCCCCGGTGAGTCGACACCCAACTCAAAAGCTGGCCACGCTCTCGAATCGGACTCTACCGTATGACTCCAGGTTTGGATTACCGGTTAGTTCTCTTATGAGACCGGGTCCTCAGCCGGTCTATTTGGGCCAGCCAAGAATCTATGTCCTCCTGGCCCGGGTTTGGTTTGGAAACAACTGGGGATCCAACCAGCACACACACATTGCAAATGTAAATCAGCTCGGGCCACCACTAGAATGTACGAGGCTAGGTAGGTAAGACAAGGGGGCCCCATAAAACCCCACACACGATTAGGCACGCTCGATCAAAGAAACCAATACCCGGAACTCGGGTCCTAGGTGACTCAAATGGAACAAAACACCAGACGGGAAATAGCCCAGCCTTCCACCTTTCGTCGAATATAAATTAACATCATTTAACAATAATAAATATCAACCAACTTCTTTTATAGCATGATATCCCAACCATAATCAAATAAGGTAAGCAGCAAGTTTTCTATCCATGCTAAGCAATGGCTGAGCAGCGGTAACTTAGCAGAACAAAGGTTTGCTGGGATGTGGGGATCATGGCTGTATGGGTTTAAACATGGCATATAATGTAGATAGGATCAAACAATAACGTTCTAGATCTACAGCTAGGCATGAGCAGAAAGTTATAAAGTAATGACACAGATCTCCCCCTTGCCTGGTAAGTTAGTCGTAGCAGCACTCCCGGTACCCTCGGGCTCGGTGTCGGACAGCTCCACGTAAGTCTCCTCGGCGGTCTCAGGTGCTAACGTAAGGTACCGGAAGGAAAAGGCACACAAGTAAGCAACTGAAGTAACTCAAACAAGGATGGCATGAACAAGTTTTATTTACATGATACGACCCTGTCTAGGCAAGTTTAAACGAAGGTGATGACGACAAGTCATCACGTCCATATGCAATTTATTTACGTTGTAATGGCTTTGGTCTGAGCCTTAATTTAGGTGTAAAAAGCATGATAGCATGACATGAACAACAAGCATTGGAAGAATTTAAATAGCATGAAAGTAAAACAATGATTCCGGAGACGGAGTAGTGTCGGTGAAATTGACACTTAGGAAGGTGCAACAACTGTTGAAGGTCAGCCACATAGCATATGACAATATGTTAAGGCTGACCTGAAGAAAGGATAGGTTGGAACTGCCTTGACAAGATCAGATGAACAACATCTCAGATGCACTGAAGCTGAGATGTTGCAGACAGACAGAGCTGAAGCTTCTGGACCAGGTGATCACACTTTGTCTAAAAGAAAATGCTCAACTCAACAGTAAAACATCACTGCTGAAATCCTTGCAGAAAAACACCCCAAAAACACATATGACATGTCTCCATTTGAATTTGCAAAGGCAGTTGCAAATTCAACTGAAGTTCAGGGGGCTGAGTGCAAAATTGCACCTCATGAATTTTTTAAAAGGTTCAGTTGACGAAAGCATTACCACCATGCAACTCCTTGTGCAAAACTACCCAAAAATCATATATGATATGGGCAATTTACAATTTGAACCAATTTCCAAAATTAGATAAAGTAACAGGGGGTTTATTTGCAAAATGACCAAACTTCAATCAGAAGGGGTCAAATGCAAAAACTAACATCACCACTGTGTTCAGTAGCTCCAAAAACCCCAAAAACATATATAATATGTCGCTGTTTGAAAACTTGGGCAAAATCAGATTTGAATTTTGAAATTCAAATTCAAATTGATTTAAAACAGAATAGAAAAGACTAAAATTAAAAAGAAAAAAAAAGGGTCCAGCCCACTTGGGCTGAATCCAGTTCGCAGCCCACCGCTGCTGGCTTCCTGCGCACGCTAGGACCTAATGGGCCTGGCCCAGTGCTCGCGCGGCCACTCCAAAAACGAAGAAAAAAGGGGGGGGTTTAATCGCCGAAGGGGATTCGAACCCGCGAGCTCGCGCGGCTGGAACAGGTGCTCGACCAGCTCGGCTACGGATCGGTTTGTGACAGGCTAGCACGCGCACTGAATATCAACCCACTTCGGCTGCTATGTCTGAATCGAGCACAACCGAACTGAACTCAGTTCAGAGACTGACGACGAGCAGCAAGATGTGATCCTGCACGCGTTTAATCTCGATCTAGGTCTCCAACACGGGGGAAAACGCACGGCATCAACTCGCGCCCTGTGCCTGTTCTGCATCTCGCGAAAGAAGCAGGCCCGTGTGCTCTGAAGAAGAAAAGGGCGACGCTTTGCCACTGTCAGACGAGGTTCAGGCGACAGCTTCACGCGCGGCGAATTCAGAGGTCGATGCCATCTCCTACAGAGCTCCACGGCTCCACCGCTCGCTGCTGGACGGAGCTGGGTGTGCCGGGAGTCCATTTTACGGCCAAGGCGAGCTCGTCGCGCTACGGACAGACGCTACGCTTCGAAGGAAAAATCATGGCAGAACGGACCTAGCAGAAACAGGGGAGGAAGAAATCGAGCTCACAGCGGGCAAACGGAGTTGAGCGGGCTCGGCGGCGATCGTGCTGGCCCTTGATGCCGACGTCGTGGACGCAGGCGACCTGTGCTGCACGGGGTTCAAACCATGGACCTCCTGTCCATGGCGGAACTGGCCGGAACAGAGGAGGGGATCGGGAGAGGCGGCGGCGGCGCAACTCGAGGGGGGAGCTAAACCCTAGGCCACCAGGAGGGGGGGCTCTTATAGGGAGAGGGGGAGGCGACGTGGACGCAGCAGGTCCAGGCGTCTCCCCACGGCGCCATGTGCGTGCTGGAAAGGTGAAGGAGGGAGGGGGATGACAAGCGGGCCCGAGCTGGCAGCGAGAGGGAGAAGAAAAGAAAAAGAAAGAAAACGGGCGCGCCCTGGTGGGCTGAGTCCAGCGGCCCAGTTGGGCTGGAGGGAGAAGAAAAGGAAAAATAGCCCATCCTAGAAGAAAAGGAAGAGCAGCAGGAAGAAAAAAAAGAGAAAGGAAAAGATTTGGGGTCATAAAAATATTCCAAATAATTTTATAAATCCCCAACAAGGATGTTTGATCATCCAAAAATGGTTTGACCATTTTTGCATGCAGTGAAAAATGTTCACAAGTAAAACAGTACCTTTTCTATTTAAAATTAAATAGAAAAGGACTTTGAAGAGTTTTTGAGAGAAAAATAAAAGGTTCAAAATTCCATGAGTTTGAAATTCTTAATCCTTGCATTTTTATGGATTTTTCAAAAGTGGTTTGACCAATTTTGGCAACAACAAAAATGTGGCCCTGTTTTTGAATTCAAATTACTTTGAACTAGGGCTACTGCTTTTGTTGGTGGCAAAAATGCCTTGAGAGTTTTAAAACCCTTGCCATATGGGAAGAAATGACTAGGTCAAGTTTGGTGTCAAGTGAAATTAGCATGTGGCAAGGAAAAATCTAACAGCACCCTTCTTGAACCACTTTGCATTCAACAGAAACCAATCCAAACTGACTCCAACCTCAATGGCAATTTAAATCATCACATGAAAAGATGTCAACTTCCACCATGTCAAGTTACAAGTTCAACAGAGAAAGTAAAAATACATGGTGATAGCAACTTATTACATGTGGGCTGTTACAGCTCTCCCCCACCAACACAGGATCTCGTCCCGAGATCTAAGCAAGAAAAAGCTCGGGATACTCGGAACGGAGATGATCTTCACGTTCCCACGTTGCTTCCTTCTCCGAGTGATGTGCCCACTGCACCTTGAGGAACTTGACGGTCTTGTTGCGAGTCTTGCGCTCTGACGAGTCAAGAACACGGACTGGACGCTCTGAGTAAGAAAGATCCGCACTGAGCTGGATCTCGCCCAAGTCCACTGCCTGCTCTGGCTGCTTGAAACACTTCTTCAACTGAGACAGGTGAAACACATCATGCACCATAGCCAAACTGTCTGGAAGCTCGAGGCGGAACGCAAGAGGTCCCCTAGTCTCGAGAATGCGAAACGGACCAACGAATCTGGGAGCCAACTTGCCTTTGATCCCAAAGCGGTGAGTGCCTCGAAGTGGAGACACTTTGAGGTATGCGAAGTCACCAACTTTGAAGTCAACACCACGGTGCTTCTTGTCATAATAGGCCTTCTGCCTAGACTGTGCTGCCTTTAGGTTCTCTCGGACAATCTTCACTGTGTCCTCAGCCTCTTGGATCACATCTGGACCGAACAGCTGCCTCTCGCCTGTCTCGGACCAGTTCAAAGGTGTCCTGCACTTGCGACCATACAACACTTCAAACGGTGCTGCCTGCAGACTTGCTTGATAGCTGTTGTTGTACAAGAACTCAGCATATGGCAAGCATTCCTCCCACTTCATGCCAAAAGAGATGACACATGCCCTCAACATGTCCTCAAGAATTTGATTCACACGCTCAACCTGCCCACTGGTCTGAGGGTGATACGCGGTACTGAAGAGGATCTTCGTACCCAATGCCTCTTGAAAGGCCTTCCAGAAGTTTGATGTGAAGATGCTTCCACGATCTGAACTTATCTGCTTGGGAATCCCGTGCCACGAAACAATTCTTGCGGTGTACAGCTCTGCCAACTGGCTAGCTGAGACAGTCTCCTTGACAGGCAGAAAGTGAGCAACCTTGGACAAGTTATCAATGACAACAAAGATAGCGTTGTTGCCCTTCTGAGACCTCGGAAAACCCGTGACAAAGTCCATCTCTATGTGATCCCATTTCCACTCTGGAATTTCAATTGGCTGAAGTAGCCCTGCAGGCTTCTGATGCTGTGCCTTCACTCTCCTGCACACATCACATTGGGAGACAAAACGGGCAACATCCCGCTTCATACGAGTCCACCAAAAGCTCTGCTTGAGGTCCTGATACATCTTGGTGCTACCAGGGTGGATAGACAGCTTTGAGTCATGGGCTTCTTTCAAAATGACCTCTCTGAGACCTCCCTCCTTGGGAACAACAACTCTCTCCTCGAACATCACGGTGCCATCATTATGCACTGAATAGCAACCGTACTTCAGAACTGCGGCGGCAACACCCTGCTTGACTTTCTGAATCATCAAGCTACCAGACTGAGCCTCACGAATCTTCTCACGGATAGTGGGCTCTACCACAAGGTTGGCTAGGTAGCCTGCTGGAACTAGCTCAAGATTGAGCTTTCGAAAGGCCTCACACAAATCAGGGTGTATCTTCTGCACTTGGACACTGTTGCAATCACCCTTGCGGCTCAACGCATCGGCTATGACATTCGCCTTGCCAGGCGTATACTGAATATCCACAGAGTACTCAGTAATAGTCTCGAGCCACCTTCTTTGCCTCAAGTTCAGGTTAGGCTGCGTGAACAAGTACTTTAAGCTTTTGTGATCAGTGAACACATCAACCTTCCTTCCAAGGAGGAGGTGTCGCCAAGTAACCAACGCATGAATCACTGCAGCCAGCTCAAGGTCATGGGTCGGATAGTTCCTCTCAGCCTGCTTCAACTGTCTGGAGGTGTACGCCACAATATTCTTTCTCTGCATCAATACTCCGCCAAGGCCATTCAACGAGGCATCACAGAACACCTGGAACGGCTGTGACTCATCTGGCGGCGTAAGGATCGAAGCTGTGGTCAGCCTTATCTTTAACTCATCAAAAGCTGCCTGGCAAGCCTGTGACCAAACGTACTTCTTGCCCTTGCACAACAGCTCGGTCATCGGCTTTGCTATCTTGGAGAAATTCTCGACAAACTTCCTGCAATAGCTGGCAAGTCCGAGAAAGCTCCTCAACTGCTTTACATTCCTCGGCGGAGTCCAATCTTGAATCGTCCGGACTCTGTCTGGGTCAACAGCAATGCCCTCTGAGGAAATGACATGGCCAAGAAAGTTGACCTTGCTCATCCAGAATTCACACTTGGAGAACTTGGCATAAAACTGGTGATCTCTCAACTTCTGCAACACCAATCTGAGATGCTCCTCATGCTCAGCCTCTGACTTGGAAAAGACAAGGATGTCGTCGAGGTAGAGGAGTACGAACACATCTAGCCACTCTTGGAAGAGATAGTTCATGGCCCTCATGAACGTTGGAGGTGCGTTTGAAAAGCCAAACGTCATGACCGTAAACTCGTACAGGCCATATCGAGTGCGGAAGGCTGTCTTAGGAATGTCCTCCTCACGGACACGAATCTGGTGGTACCCCATCTTTAGATCAAGCTTTGAAAACACCTTTGCTCCATGCAACTGCTCGAATAAGTCATTGATGTTGGGCAAAGGGTATTTGTTTTTGATCGTCTTCTTGTTGATACCACGGTAGTCTTGAACCAACCGACTAGTACCATCTTTCTTCTTCACAAAAAGACACGGGGCACCCCAAGGGGAAGTGCTCGGACGAATGAGCCCATCCTTCTCAAGCTTCACCAACTGCTCTTTCAAGTCAATCAGCTCTTCCGGACACATCTTGTAAGGCTGCCGAGATATCGGCTGTGTACCAGGTTCTAGCTCGATCACGAACTCGATAGCACGCACGGGTGGGATACCTGGCAACTCCTCTGGAAAGACATCTGCGAACTCTCGAACAACTCTGACCTCCTCGATCAATGGAGCAACTCCAGCGTTTAGAGCGTACAACTGTGTTGATCCTGCTGTCGAGCCACAAGTGTACCAAATCTCTGCGCCTGAATCGTGCATCAGCAACACGGTCTTGGACGGACAATCAATCTTGGCCTTGTACTTGACAAGCCAATCCATGCCCAAGATGACATCAATGTCTGAACGGGGCAAGACAATCAGGGAGGCCGAAAAGATAGCACCCTGAATACTGATCTCAACATCTGGAACAAAAACTGAGGAACTGCATCTGGAACCAGGAGTGTGGACTGCAAGTGGCGGAAAAAGCAACTCAGACTGGAGGTCACTGGCTGAAGCAAAAGACTGAGATATGAAGGAGTGGGATGCTCCGGAATCAAACAACACTGACGCTGGAACTGAACATACAAGCAACCTACCAAGCACAATCTCGGACGACTGCTGGGCCTCTGCGACGGTCACGTTGTTCACCCTGACTGCTCGTGGCTGGGCCCGCACCATCGCGTTGCTCGGTGTAGAGCGAGGTGGGGGCGGAGGCAGCCTGGCGTAACGAGGGTCGGTGCACTGCGGAGACTTGTGGCCCGGCTTGCCACACTTGAAGCACGTGATCTCTGGCCTGGGCTGGCCCTGTGGAGCAGGCGGCCTCGCGTGTGGTGGAGTAGAGCGAGGTCCGTGCTGCACTGGGACGGGAGGGCGGGCAAAAGTGCGGACAACTGCCCCCCTCTGCTGGAACTGCTGACGCTGCGGCTGAGGCTGTGGCTCTGCAACCCAGGACTTGGCCTTCTTGTGGATCATCACTACTGAACTGTGCTCTCTCTGCTTCCTCTTCTCTGCGGAACGCTCTGCCTCAGCTGACTCCTGTCTGATAGCCTGGTCGACGAACTCTGAGAACAGGCTCGGTGTGGACAAGGTGAGCGCATACTTGATGTCCGGGGCAAGACCACCGCGGAACCTGGCAATGCGCTTGGCCTCTGACGAGACCTCCTCTGGAGCGTACCTGGCAAGCCTGACGAAGGCCAGGTTATACTCCTGCACAGACCTGTCCCCCTGCCTCAGAGCTAAGAACTCCTCGCGCTTCCTCTCGATCAGACCACTGGGAATATGAGCAGCTCTGAAATCCTTGACGAAGTCATCCCACGTGATCTCTGTCTCGCCCTTGCTCTCCTTGTACGTCGAGAACCAACTGCCTGCAGCACCCTGGAGCTGGAAAGAGGCGAAGGTGACGTAGTCGACGGGTCTGACGGAGTTTGCCTTGAAGTGCTTCTTGATCTCTGCAATCCAGTCATCCGCCTCCAGCGGGTCTCGAGCCTCGGAGAACCTGGGAGGGCTGATCGCAAGAAACTGCTGCAGTGTGGTGTGCTGTGGACGATCATTCCTCTGAGCACCCTGGTTCTGCAGCATCTGAAGGATCGCAGCTGTGCCCTGAGCCACTGCTGCTACAGCCTCCCCAAGGATAGGGTTCTCTGGCGGAGGCATGTTCGCTCTTGGCATCCTGTATACAGGAACACTTATGAGAACATGAACGAATCATTGAAGTAACCAGAGTTAAAGCAAAATTGACAACAAAACTTCCTCATGAGGTATGAGAAAGCCGAAGGCTGAAATTCCACCAAGGTTAACCCGGAAAGTCGATAACTAGGTGCTACTGGAATTCCCAAACCAAGAACATCCGAATCCAATATAATAATGTGCTAGCGAGCACACAACAATATATATACGAGCGGTTGGAAGCCTGTACAATGAGACATCTGTCCTGAGCGGCCCGCCATCACGGTCGTCCATAGGGGAAAGACACCACATCCATATTACCATAGGATGCTCGCCAATCCTGTATGGACGTTTCACCTGGGGTACGCCGTAAGCGAGGTAGAGCAGTCAACCCCAAGTGGCGGCTCAGTGGTCTCAAAGACGCCAACACATCTCGTCGCTAGCAAAACATTATAGAGGAATCGGAGTCTCGTGTAAACGAGAACCTAGATTGTTTTGAAAGGGGTAAGTTGTAGAGACAAAACATCGTTTCACTTCCTCACGGAAAAAAAGGGTGGGAGGGTGGGATAAGGAGAAAACAGAAAGAGGTCCTACTCTCCGAAATTTTTCCTATATAACTACCAAAATAGTTTCTAGACTCAACTTCGGCCAGTAAGGGTCCTACAGTCAGTCCTGCTCTGATACCAAGTTGTAAGGTCCCTGATGCGGTACTAACTCTAACTAGTCGCTTTCGCGTCCGGTCGGAGTTAGAAGCGCATCAAACACCACCGGCGCACGACACTCGCACTCGTGTCGCTGCCGGATTCTCGACAACAGGTATAAAAAACACAACTCTACAGGAAAGGAAATACATACAGAGATAATAGAGCAGGGCATACAACGCCACTGTCCAAAATATATAACATTCACATGAATACATGTCATCAGTACATCAAGCGGAAGCAAGACATGGACCGGGTACGGTCAAGAACCAAATTGCCCTAGAGAGGGCTACACATAAGTCCACCCACGGATCGTCTGAGCCCAACTAAGGATCCTACTGGTCGATGTAGTCGTACTCGTCGTCATCCTCCGGGGTCACCTCCACGAAGTATCGTCCAGTGCTGGGGTCGAGGTAGTAGTCCACTGCAGCGGCCGATCAGGCAAAGCGGTAAAAGCGGAAAAGTAAACGGGGGTGAGAACATATCATTACGGAATAACTAACGCTACAGGTAAGGTAAAGATATAGACAGTTTGCAGCCGTACTAGCATATATGGTGGCTACACGTTCTGTCAGGACAAAGATGAGATCCAAGAAGTTACGTTGACAACGTGTCGTAAGTCAGCTATCCTCCTGCTTACGCAAACATAACACAACCTCGTTTCTCTCTTGGTCCCCCTGGACGAAGAAAAATTAACCAAGGCACGCACACGGTTTGTCAAGTTTTATATCATACTTAACATTGATGTTATTCTATGAACAGGACGTAGGCTCAAAGTAGTCCTTAACCGCGGACACGGCTTTTCGAAAAGATTTACCCTGCAGGGGTGTACCAACTGTCCATTATAGACGTCGCATGTACGTCCGGTTTCCACTTGGCTAGGTAAGCGCCTGAAACTCCGGAACGTCAGAGTCCCTCTAACTAACAACGCACATATCCGGGTGGCCCCCGGTGAGTCGACACCCAACTCAAAAGCTGGCCACGCTCTCGAATCGGACTCTACCGTATGACTCCAGGTTTGGATTACCGGTTAGTTCTCTTATGAGACCGGGTCCTCAGCCGGTCTATTTGGGCCAGCCAAGAATCTATGTCCTCCTGGCCCGGGTTTGGTTTGGAAACAACTGGGGATCCAACCAGCACACACACATTGCAAATGTAAATCAGCTCGGGCCACCACTAGAATGTACGAGGCTAGGTAGGTAAGACAAGGGGGCCCCATAAAACCCCACACACGATTAGGCACGCTCGATCAAAGAAACCAATACCCGGAACTCGGGTCCTAGGTGACTCAAATGGAACAAAACACCAGACGGGAAATAGCCCAGCCTTCCACCTTTCGTCGAATATAAATTAACATCATTTAACAATAATAAATATCAACCAACTTCTTTTATAGCATGATATCCCAACCATAATCAAATAAGGTAAGCAGCAAGTTTTCTATCCATGCTAAGCAATGGCTGAGCAGCGGTAACTTAGCAGAACAAAGGTTTGCTGGGATGTGGGGATCATGGCTGTATGGGTTTAAACATGGCATATAATGTAGATAGGATCAAACAATAACGTTCTAGATCTACAGCTAGGCATGAGCAGAAAGTTATAAAGTAATGACACAGATCTCCCCCTTGCCTGGTAAGTTAGTCGTAGCAGCACTCCCGGTACCCTCGGGCTCGGTGTCGGACAGCTCCACGTAAGTCTCCTCGGCGGTCTCAGGTGCTAACGTAAGGTACCGGAAGGAAAAGGCACACAAGTAAGCAACTGAAGTAACTCAAACAAGGATGGCATGAACAAGTTTTATTTACATGATACGACCCTGTCTAGGCAAGTTTAAACGAAGGTGATGACGACAAGTCATCACGTCCATATGCAATTTATTTACGTTGTAATGGCTTTGGTCTGAGCCTTAATTTAGGTGTAAAAAGCATGATAGCATGACATGAACAACAAGCATTGGAAGAATTTAAATAGCATGAAAGTAAAACAATGATTCCGGAGACGGAGTAGTGTCGGTGAAATTGACACTTAGGAAGGTGCAACAACTGTTGAAGGTCAGCCACATAGCATATGACAATATGTTAAGGCTGACCTGAAGAAAGGATAGGTTGGAACTGCCTTGACAAGATCAGATGAACAACATCTCAGATGCACTGAAGCTGAGATGTTGCAGACAGACAGAGCTGAAGCTTCTGGACCAGGTGATCACACTTTGTCTAAAAGAAAATGCTCAACTCAACAGTAAAACATCACTGCTGAAATCCTTGCAGAAAAACACCCCAAAAACACATATGACATGTCTCCATTTGAATTTGCAAAGGCAGTTGCAAATTCAACTGAAGTTCAGGGGGCTGAGTGCAAAATTGCACCTCATGAATTTTTTAAAAGGTTCAGTTGACGAAAGCATTACCACCATGCAACTCCTTGTGCAAAACTACCCAAAAATCATATATGATATGGGCAATTTACAATTTGAACCAATTTCCAAAATTAGATAAAGTAACAGGGGGTTTATTTGCAAAATGACCAAACTTCAATCAGAAGGGGTCAAATGCAAAAACTAACATCACCACTGTGTTCAGTAGCTCCAAAAACCCCAAAAACATATATAATATGTCGCTGTTTGAAAACTTGGGCAAAATCAGATTTGAATTTTGAAATTCAAATTCAAATTGATTTAAAACAGAATAGAAAAGACTAAAATTAAAAAGAAAAAAAAAGGGTCCAGCCCACTTGGGCTGAATCCAGTTCGCAGCCCACCGCTGCTGGCTTCCTGCGCACGCTAGGACCTAATGGGCCTGGCCCAGTGCTCGCGCGGCCACTCCAAAAACGAAGAAAAAAGGGGGGGGTTTAATCGCCGAAGGGGATTCGAACCCGCGAGCTCGCGCGGCTGGAACAGGTGCTCGACCAGCTCGGCTACGGATCGGTTTGTGACAGGCTAGCACGCGCACTGAATATCAACCCACTTCGGCTGCTATGTCTGAATCGAGCACAACCGAACTGAACTCAGTTCAGAGACTGACGACGAGCAGCAAGATGTGATCCTGCACGCGTTTAATCTCGATCTAGGTCTCCAACACGGGGGAAAACGCACGGCATCAACTCGCGCCCTGTGCCTGTTCTGCATCTCGCGAAAGAAGCAGGCCCGTGTGCTCTGAAGAAGAAAAGGGCGACGCTTTGCCACTGTCAGACGAGGTTCAGGCGACAGCTTCACGCGCGGCGAATTCAGAGGTCGATGCCATCTCCTACAGAGCTCCACGGCTCCACCGCTCGCTGCTGGACGGAGCTGGGTGTGCCGGGAGTCCATTTTACGGCCAAGGCGAGCTCGTCGCGCTACGGACAGACGCTACGCTTCGAAGGAAAAATCATGGCGGAACGGACCTAGCAGAAACAGGGGAGGAAGAAATCGAGCTCACAGCGGGCAAACGGAGTTGAGCGGGCTCGGCGGCGATCGTGCTGGCCCTTGATGCCGACGTCGTGGACGCAGGCGACCTGTGCTGCACGGGGTTCAAACCATGGACCTCCTGTCCATGGCGGAACTGGCCGGAACAGAGGAGGGGATCGGGAGAGGCGGCGGCGGCGCAACTCGAGGGGGGAGCTAAACCCTAGGCCACCAGGAGGGGGGGCTCTTATAGGGAGAGGGGGAGGCGACGTGGACGCAGCAGGTCCAGGCGTCTCCCCACGGCGCCATGTGCGTGCTGGAAAGGTGAAGGAGGGAGGGGGATGACAAGCGGGCCCGAGCTGGCAGCGAGAGGGAGAAGAAAAGAAAAAGAAAGAAAACGGGCGCGCCCTGGTGGGCTGAGTCCAGCGGCCCAGTTGGGCTGGAGGGAGAAGAAAAGGAAAAATAGCCCATCCCAGAAGAAAAGGAAGAGCAGCAGGAAGAAAAAAAAGAGAAAGGAAAAGATTTGGGGTCATAAAAATATTCCAAATAATTTTATAAATCCCCAACAAGGATGTTTGATCATCCAAAAATGGTTTGACCATTTTTGCATGCAGTGAAAAATGTTCACAAGTAAAACAGTACCTTTTCTATTTAAAATTAAATAGAAAAGGACTTTGAAGAGTTTTTGAGAGAAAAATAAAAGGTTCAAAATTCCATGAGTTTGAAATTCTTAATCCTTGCATTTTTATGGATTTTTCAAAAGTGGTTTGACCAATTTTGGCAACAACAAAAATGTGGCCCTGTTTTTGAATTCAAATTACTTTGAACTAGGGCTACTGCTTTTGTTGGTGGCAAAAATGCCTTGAGAGTTTTAAAACCCTTGCCATATGGGAAGAAATGACTAGGTCAAGTTTGGTGTCAAGTGAAGTTAGCATGTGGCAAGGAAAAATCTAACAACACCCTTCTTGAACCACTTTGCATTCAACAGAAACCAATCCAAACTGACTCGAACCTCAATGGCAATTTAAATCATCACATGAAAAGATGTCAACTTCCACCATGTCAAGTTACAAGTTCAACAGAGAAAGTAAAAATACATGGTGATAGCAACTTATTACATGTGGGCTGTTACACATGGTGGCATTGACTTATTGAGCTCGGGATCTCCGACTGCCCTTGTCGGTGGACTCGCTGGTGAAAATCATGTAAGCGGCGTCTTGCCGCGGGAACTGGTTCTGCTGCTGAGGTGGTCCTATGTTCTGGGGTGGTGGTGGGGGTGGAGGTGGTCAAGCTTCTCCCTTTGCAATCCTTCTCACAAAATCACATTGCCGAGTTGTGTGCGCAGACGGCCTGCCAGGAGTGCTGTGCAACTTGCACGGTGCGTCCAACATATCATCAAACGTATACTTGGGCTTCATCTGTCCCTGTGGCCTCACATTGGGCTTCATCTTCCGACTGCCTCCTGCAGCCCCTAGATCTTCTTCATTCTGGACAGCGGCCACCTGCCGACTGCCATATTGCGTATCTAGCTGCTCATCCTTGCGCTTGCCATTGTTCTGCTGATTGTTGTTGTTGCGGTTGTTCTCTCTTCTTTCCTTCCGACTCAGGCCTTGGTTCCCTGTGTCCGACTGCGGAGCCCCTGGTGACTGAATGACACCTCCAACTCCGAGATGGATAGGGCGCATCGCAGAATCGGACACAGCAAACGAGTTGGACACTTTCATGAGCTCGGCGAGCGATGTGAAATCCTTGCGGAGCAACTTGTGCTTCAACATTGAATCGGCCAGGCATCCATCCGTGAAGTACTGAATGGCCTGGATCTCATGGACTCCTTCACATGAGTTCTTCAGCTTGATCCACCGAGATAAGTAATCTCGGAGGGGTTCATCCTTGCCTTGCACACAAAGAGACAACTGTCGCGGGAGGTTGGGCCGCTCATACGTGCTCGTGAAGTTGTGAATGAATGCACTTGTGAAATCTTCCCAAAAATTCACACTGTCCTTGGGCAAACTGTTCAACCAAGTCCGAGCTGAACCCTGCAGCATCAAAGGTGCATAGCGGACTGCCACACGCCGACTGCCCCCTGCAATGCGAACTGCGGTCAAGTAATCGGACAACCAATCCTCTGGCTTCACAGAACCATTGTACTTGGGCGTGTCTCTCGGCAGCGTGAAGCCTTTGGGAAACTTCTCGGTCCGAATGCGGTGACCGAAACACGACGGGCCAGCCTCTCCTTCTTCATCTTCTTGAGATTCTTTCTCCAGGAGCTCAATGCGATGCCTGGCGTCATTCTGACCGATTTGGCGAGGGCCAAGTAGGGCGCTGATTGCTGGTCTTGGTGCCGACTGCTGAGGCATGTCATTGCGCCTGCTATTAACAGTTGGCTCTTCAACTCTTCTGCTTGCCGCTGGGGGTGGCCGATTACTCCTGACCCTGCTCTCATGCCGAGATGGGGCCGGTTGGTGCCTGTTCTGGCGCGATGCATTCGGTCGCTGGCTAGCTTCCGGAATCGGCCTCACAGTTCCTCTTGACGCCCCAGGTCCTGCATTCGGATTCTCCATTGCCACAAGCTGCTGCTCCTTTGCGGCTGCCAGCAGTTCGCGCATTTGGCGCGTCTGCTCCCGCCGTTCATCTCCTTCTAATTCTTCCAGCTCGATTGCTATCTGCTCAGCGGCTCTCAGGTTCTTGTCCGGTGTGCTGTACGTCGGCCTCTGGACGAATGCCGACTGCGCCGGCTGCTCCGGCTGCGCCGTCCTCCTCGGCCGCTCCGGTTGCTCGGCTCCCGACAGCTGCTGATGGACTGCCCGACCTCGGCTTCTCAGGTCTTCTAAGACTGCGGGCTCAATCGGCCGACGCGGTCCGGCATGCGCCGCGTTGTACTCCCTTGTGATGGCTCCCAGCCTACGCTCTTCTGCCAGCACTTGCTCGGCCCTGCGAGCGAGGAAACAATGGAACTGAGCTACAATAACTGCTTCTGTGTCTGCTCAGGGAAAGGTGAGAGCCGCTGTGGCAAGGCTCTTACCTGCTTCCCTGCTTGGTGGCTTCTCGCCCCCTTCGTTGGTTACCCCAAGTGGAGGATTGAGATGTAGTGCAGCAGCAGTTTTCCCTCGGTGAAGATACCAAGGTTTGTCTCCAGCAGGACTCTAGAGATGATAAGTAGGTGTCAGCGGCGCAACTGACGCGGACCTGCACACAGACACAGATAACTTTGTTCCCAACGAAGTTCAGAGAGGTTGTCAATCTCTCCGGTCTTGTTGTTTACAAAGGATAAAACGCAAGGGATAATAATAGCAACTTGAAAGTAAATGCAGAAAAGTAAATATAGCGTGGAAACAACGATAAGGATATGTACCGGGATACGTGATGTTCGCTAGTGATGTCTCTCTCCCAAAAGACGATAAAATTGCTATGCGAGGTAAACAAATTACAGAAAGGCAATTGACAGGATTATGAACGCACCGCAATGCTAACTATGCTACAAAAGAAAGGAAGAGGTTCAAAAGCACAGGCAGTACTCCAAGGTAAGTAGACCGAAATCCATCTGCATCTACTACTAATCATCCACCTTGAGATATCTATCCATAACATCTCGCTGGTATTAAGTTGCGAGCCCCACCCAAAGTGTAAACCCAAAGCAACAGACAACTGCATTAAAAGAACTCTACGTAAAGTAAACAATCCTTGTAACCGCGGTTACAAGCACCGTTGTTTCCCCCCCCCCCCCTTGTGGCAACAACACATCCCCTAAACTCATGTTTCTGTCACTCAAGCGTGTCATCGGGGGGGCATGAACCCACAATCTAGCACAACGCTCCCTCTTGGAGTCACTACCTACTACTTGGCCAAAGCAATAAACAGCAACGGAGAACATGCAAAAATTACTTAGGAACAAAAATATAAGAGATAAAAACCAAATATATTACTCTATCACGATCTGAACATAATCTCATAATCAATCAGATCCTATCAAACTCAACATAGCAATAGCAGAAATATTACAAAGGTGCCTCGATCATGTTGGGCAGCTCACGAGGTCTAATCAATGAAGATCAAAGAGGGGAGGAGAACATCACATAGCTACTGATCACGGACCCATGGTCCAAGGAAAACTACTCACGGGACATCCGGGGAGCATCCATGGTGGAGAGGAGACTCCCGGAGGTCAATCCTCCCTCCGGCAGGGTGCCGGGAAGAGGTCTTCTGGTGCTCCCGATCTTCGGAAGCGCGGCGACGACGGAACGGAGGCGAGTTCGCGGAATAGGGTTCTGCTTCTGGGGTTTTCCCGTGACGGTGGATAAATAGGCGAAAGGGGGCCGCCAGAGGTGGGCCAGGGGCCCCATGCGCCCCCCTGGCGCGGCCAGGGGTGGAGCCGTGCCGGGTGGCCGCCTGGGCCCCCCTGGCTCCCCTCTGGCCCCTCCCGGGCTCTTCTCGGAGCTTCCGTCACGCTGTTTTTTTATCTGAATTTTCCCGAATTTTTCTGGCACTTTTTATATGGGGGAAAACTGAAATATAAAAACAGCAGAAAACAGGAACTGGCACTGGGGTGCACTGAGTTAATAGGTTAGTCCAAATATGATCAAAAGTGTATGAAAGTGTATCTAGATCATAGCAATATCACACAAAACATGCATGGAGCAAGCAGAAATTATAGATACGTTTTGGACGTATCAACATCCCCAAGCTTAATTCCTGATCGTCCTCGAGTAAGTAAATGATAACAACATAATTTCTGTGGTGACATGCTAGCAACCATATAAGAACTTTTAAAAGTAAAGCAATCAAGGTTAGAGATTCAATTCAAGTCATAACAGGCAAGAGTCTATATTAGCATTGAAACAAGTAACAAAAGAACAATAGGTGCAAGAGCTCTCGCTGTCCGTGACTCGAATGTCTCCAAATGGTGTTTGCGTGCAAGAAGGGGGATAGGGAATACGAGAAAAAAGTATTTTTGTGTTGAGAACTCAATCTACTAAAGTTTCACACTTGGTATTCTTTGGAATCTTATCTTGACTCGTCCCCAGACCACTAGCCAGTTACAAGTCAATTTGATCCACTCCTTTTCGATATTTCGAGCACTCATGCAATGGATGAGCGTAAGCACGAGAGTTGACACTTAGGATGGCAAAGAGAGAAATATGGTGGAGGAGGAAGACAAAAAGGATGAGAAAGGCTCACATCAATGAGGACAATCATAGGCAAGAGATGCCGAATGATAGATATGATGTGAGGAGTAGTGATTGCCATGCAACGGATGCACATACGAGCTAAGAAGCTCTCCAATGGAACTAGTGGGGGTGCATCTAACTTGCTCGCTCATGAAGACCTAGAGCTCGTTTGAGGAGGCTCATCCTTGGAATATGCAAGCCAAGTTCTATAGTGTGAAGGTCCCCACATAGCTATATGCATAATGATCATCTCTATGGAGTACAAGGATATAAAGGGAGTACTAGTGTGGATCTCTCAAAAGGATAGTAGTGTTGCCCCTTTCTCTCTTTTTATTTTTTTTCTTTTTTCTATTTTTTGTATTTTTTTGGTGGCCTCAATGGCTCTTTCTATTTAACTCTCATTTCTCCTCTTTGGGATCTTTTATTGTGTCCACTTTGGGATCTTTTACTCACTTAAGGGCAACACTCTATTTTACAAGAAGGTAAAGGAGATCTTTCACACTTTACAAGGTACTCAAAATCATAAAGAAGATGTAACTATCATGATGTATGCAAGGTATGTCGCTGCCAGTGTAGCAGGAACATGAATGACATGAAGATCAAGTCATGAAGAAGTGGAAGTTGCATGGCAATGTAACTCGGAAAGGCTATGGAAATGCCTTGATAGGTAGGTATGGTGGCTGTTTTCAGGATAGATAAAGGAAGGCTTATGATGACAGAGTGTATCATGCCAAGGGTTTAGAAGTACCGGCGAAGGTGGACACCAACTCTCGGAGTGAGAAGAAGGCAATGCACGGCACGGGAAAGTCTAGCAAAATATGGGAAGGTGGAAGTGTCAACTCTCAATACTTACATTAGTCCAAAGAACTCGTGCACTTATTATCGGTAACTCTCAATCTAATAAGGAGGTTCACAAAGAGACAAGTACCCCGAGGAGGAGTGTATGGGGGTTTGGTTATCCTTGCGCATCCTCGACTCATGGTACGTGAGTGTACTCTAATATTCGACTCCTCAGAAGAGTAGTGATCCATCTAGTAGCTAGAGTTCTCAACTAGTTTTGTCGGTTTTGAAAATAAACACGGATTGCCCAAAATACGACACCTATCACTAATAGTCAAGAGCTCTTGACACCAAAAGTTCAAACATTACTCACATCAATACCTCAAAACTATTGCAAGCTACTACTAAAATTAAATAGCAACCTCAATTACCTACTTTCAAGACAAGACACAACTCAGTGCAACAACCAACTCTCTTAACAAGATAAACATGAAAACTAAAAAGAGTTCCAGCAACAAACTAAAACAAAAGCCAAGGCTCTTGCTAAAGACAAACTAAAACTAAGACTAAACATGGCAGTAGCTATGAAATGATAAAGAACACACAACAGCAAGAAGATAGGCATGAAAAATCCTATGATGTGTTCTAGATTTTGAAAGTGGAGCGTGTTTCTCTCCCACACAAAGTAAGACAGGACCTAACTTGTTATGAACAGCAAGAAAATCTAAAGAAACTAAAAATAAAACCTAAGAGCGAGACGCTCCAAGTATAGCACATAACGCATGAAGTGATAAAAATATAGTGAGACGAAGGATGAACTGATGATTGTTGATGGAGAAGGGGATGCACGGGGGCATACCCAAGCTTAGACGCTTGAGTCTCCTTGAATATTTATTGGGGATGCATGGGGGCATCCCCAAGCTTGAGCGCTTGACACTCCTGGATCTTCTTTCATCATCTTCCATCGCACACTTGAAAACTCCCTTCATACATAACTCATCATAAGCTGATTAGAGAGGTTAGTACCCTTAATAAATAATTTTTATCCACTGGATATAAAGATATTCTTGAAGAGCTACTGTTTATCAAGAGTGCCAAAAAGTTTTTGCAAAGAAAAAGCAAGCTCAAGGTTTGCAAAAGTAAGGAGAGACAAAACGTGGCAGAATCTTTGAAAAAACAGAATAGCGGATAGTAAAGAATTTTTTAGGGGTACTTCTGCAACTGAAATCAAAAAACTCAGAACATACGGAATTTTCGTAATTGTATAGAGCATACTGTGTAAAAATTTCAGCTCAAAAAGATGAACTTGGATTTTTTCTGGAATTTTTCTGGTCACAAGGACAGAATCTGTTTTCTGGACAGCATGTCACAACTTTTACTTCCCTTGCCGTAAGAGGCTATAACTTGGCACAAAGCTGAAAAATAAAGATACAATGATGTTGCTACAGCAGTAACAATCATCAAGACACACAAAAAGCAAAAACAAAAACCTAAATTCGTTGCGGGCTGCCTCCCGAAAGCGCTTCTTTAAAGCCATTAGCTAGGCATAATGCAAAAGAAGAATCAAGTTTTATCAAGAGAAAGAGAATAACTAGCCCGAGTAACGGACTCAAAAGGTAACTTGATTTTCTTTCTAGGGAAGTGTTCCGTCCCCTTTTTAAATGGGAATTGGAATTTTATATTCCCCTCTTTCATGTCAATAACCGCACCAACAGTGCGAAGAAAAGGAAGTCCCAAAATAATTGGACATAAAGGTTCACACTCTATATCCATAACAATAAAATCAACGGGAACATAATTGTCATTGAAAATGATAAGAACATCGTCGATCTTCCCTAAAGGTTTCTTTATGGAAGAATCAACAAGACGAACACCAAAAGAACAAGGCTCAAAAGGTTTCAATTCAAACATATCAAATATTCTTTTGGGCATAACGGAGGTACTAGCTCCAACATCACATAAAGCATAGCAAGAGAAGTTATTTAATTTAATTTTGATCATAGGGTCCCAACCATCCTCCAGTTTCCTAGGTACGGAGGCTTCTACTCTAAGCTTCTCCTCCCTAGCTTTGATGAGAGCATTTGTGATATGCTCCGTGAAGGAAAGATTAAGTGTGCTAGTGTGGGGGTCTCTAGACATTTTGTGTAGTAAACTGATAACTTCTGAGAGGGTACAACTATCAAAATCAATATCACTACTATCAAAGGTGGTAGTAGTGTCATCTAGGCTCACTTGTTTGAAACCCTCTCTGTTCATAGGAGTTTCTTTATCTATGGTTGAGGTATTAGCATCACCATTAATAGGTCCAACGGGACTAGGAGTTTGAGTGTCCTCAACAATTTGGATAGTGGCAACCGTGTGGTGTGTAGGAAGGCTCTTAATTCTATCCTCTTCCATAGGGATAACTTCCGGTTTGGCTGCCATTTGATTTATCAAGGTATATTGGGTGTGGGACATATTCGAAACATGGGTTTCGGTGGCGGTAAGTCTAGCCTGGAGACTAGAAATCTCACTGTTCAGGCTATCAAGTTGTTCACTAATGTTTTGGAGAATGGCAGTATGCTCACCTATTTGCTTAGAGAAGGCTTTGTTTTTTTCAAACTGGGTGTGCATATAGTTCTTGGTAGTTTTCTCTATTTCTACTAATTTATCAAAGCCAGGTAGGTCTCTTTTCGTATAAGCAGGATTATAGGAGTTATTGCTAGGGTAGGTGTTGTTGTTCCCATAGTTGGATGGAAACGGTCTAGGATTGCTAGCAAAATTTCCCCTATAAGCATTGTTGTTGAAGTTGTTTCTAGCAATAGAGTTCACATCTACTTGTTCTTGAGCAACCAAAGAATTTAAAGGAACATCATGAGGATCAATAGAGGGTTGCTTGGTAAGTAGAGACATAATTCAATCAACTTTTTCATTGAGGGAGGTAATTTCCTCGACAGAATTTACCTTCCTACCTGTTGGAGCGCGTTCGGTGTGCCATTGGGAATAATTGGTCATCATTTCATCGAGAAGCTTCGTGGCAGCACCAAGTGTAGTTGACATAAAGGTTCCTCCCGCGGCCGAATCTAACAGGTTCCGCGAGGTAAAGTTCAAGCCTGCATAAAAAGTCTGGATAACCATCCAGGTAGTCAAACCATGTGTAGGGCATTTCTTAACAAGAGATTTCATTCGTTCCCAAGCTTGGGCAACGTGTTCATTATCCAATTGCTTAAAATTCATAATATTACTCCTCAATTGGATAATCTTAGCAGGAGGGTAGTACTTCCCTATAAAAGCATCTTTGCACTTATCCCAAGAATCTATGCTATTTCTAGGCAAAGATTGAAACCAGATTTTAGCATCTCCCCTTAAAGAGAAGGGAAAGAGCTTGAGCTTAACAACATCACCTTCTACTTCCTTATACTTTTGCATATCACATAATTCAACAAAATTATTCAAGTGTAAAGCAGCATCATCTCCAGCACCAGAGAATTGATCTCTCATAACAAGGTTTAGCAAAGCAAGTTTAATTTCATAAGAGGTAGCTGAAGTGGCAGGTGTGGCAATGGGAGTGCAGATAAAGTCTTATTTCTTGTGACTAGTGAAGTCACACAACTTGGTGTTTTCAGTGGAACCCATAGTAGCAGCAAGTGTGGCAGATTTTTTTGTAGTTGTTGATAAAAGACACAAAGATAAAAACTAAAAGATAAACTAACAAGACTAAAAAAACAAAGGTAAAGGGTAGTGTGCAACTCCCCTATCTTAGCACTTGGATTCCCCGGCAACGGCGCCAGAAAACTTCTTGCTTGGTGGCTTCTCGCCCCCTTCGTTGGTTACCCCAAGTGGAGGGTTGAGATGTAGTGCAGCAGCAGTTTTCCCTCGGTGAAGATGCCAAGGTTTGTCTCCAACAGGACTCCAGAGATGATAAGTAGGTGTCAGCGGCACAACTGACGCGGGCCTGCACACAGACACAAATAACTTTGTTCCAACGAAGTTCAGAGAGGTTGTCAATCTCTCCGGTCTTGTTGTTTACAAAGGATAAAACGCAAGGGATAATAATAGCAACTTGAAAGTAAATGCAGAAAAGTAAATATAGCGTGGAAACAATGATAAGGATATGGAACGGGATACGTGATGTTCGCTAGTGATGTCTCTCTCCCAAAAGACGATAAAATTGCTATGCGAGGTAAACAAATTACAGAAAGGCAATTGACAGGATTATGAACGCACCGCAATGCTAACTATGCTACAAAAGAAAGGAAGAGGTTCAAAAGCACAGGCAATACGCCAAGGTAAGTAGACCGAAATCCATATGCATCTACTACTAATCATCCACCTTGAGATATCTATCCAGAACATCTCGCTGGTATTAAGTTGCGAGCCCCACCCAAAGTGTAAACCCAAAGAAACAGACAACTGCATTAAAAGAACTCTGCGTAAAGTAAACAATCCTTGTAACCGCGGTTACAAGCACCGTTGCTTTCCCCCTTGTGGCAACAGCACATCCCCTAGACTCATGTTTCTGTCACTCAAGCGTGTCATCGGGGGGGGGGCATGAACCCACAATCTAGCACAACGCTCCCTCTTGGAGTCACTACCTACTACTTGGCCAAAGCAATAAACAGCAACGGAGAACATGCAAGAATTACTTAGGAACAAAAATATAAGATATAAAAACCAAATATATTACTCTATCACAATCTGAACATAATCTCATAATCCATCAGATCCTATCAAACTCAACATAGCAATAGCAGAAATATTACAAATGTGCCTCGATCATGTTGGGCAGCTCACGAGGTCTAATCAATGAAGATCAAAGAGGGGAGGAGGACATCACATAGCTACTGATCACGGACCCATGGTCCAAGGAAAACTACTCACGGGACATCCGGGGAGCATCCATGGTGGAGAGGAGACTCCCGGAGGTCAATCCTCCCTCCGGCAGGGTGCCGGGAAGAGGTCTTCTGGTGCTCCCGATCTTCGGAAGCGCGGCGGCGGCGGAACAGAGGCGAGTTCGCGGAATAGGGTTCTGCTTCTGGGGTTTTCCCGTGACGGGGGATAAATAGGCGAAAAGGGGCAGTCAGAGGTGGGCCAGGGGCCCCAGGCACCCCCCTGGCGCGGCCAAGGGTGGGGCCGCGCCGATGGCCGCCTGGGCCCCCTGGCTACCCTCTGGCCCCTCCTGGGCTCTTCTCGAAGCTTCCGTCACACTGATTTTTTATCTGAATTTTCCCGAATTTTTTGGCACTTTTTATATGGGGGAAAACTGAAATAGAAAAACAACAGAAAACAGGAACTGGCACTGGGGTGCACTGAGTTAATAGGTTAGTCCAAATATGATCAAAAGTGTATGAAAGTGTATCTAGATCATAGCAATATCACACAAAACATGCATGGAGCAAGAAGAAATTATAGATACGTTTTGGACGTATCATTCCCTGAGGAGGAACTACTAGCAGTGAATGAACTAACCAAGATGTGAGTAAATGGTGAGAATGTGTGATCGTCCCTCACGCAGGAGGGGTACCCTGGGCTCTTATAGTGTGAGCCCGGTGTAAATCGGTAACTTCACTGCCGATTGGGCCCAGCTGTCATCCTCTAATCGGCTGGGGGCCACCGACTGCTCTTCTCCGGATGATCCGGGCCCGACGAGCGGCGGCCCATGTTGTAGACTCGTAGGGCATGATGGTGAACAGTGGAGCTAGGAGGTGCGGTCTTGTCATCCTGTCCGCGGAATCGGCGGAGAGGTCGACAACGCATCTCTGCCAGATCTTCGATGTGACTTGGCTTCTCTGCCACCCCGATCTCTCGGGATTGCGCATTTATGACCTCGTACTTGTACTTCCGACTAGGCTCAGGTCAACTTCTCCAGGGGTAGCTAGTTGTACCGATTGCGCCTGGGCCGACTGGTGGCCCTCGGCAGGGTCGATTGCCCTAGGCAATCGGCCGCGCCGATGCCCATCTCGGCCCAGCTGCGGGCCAATCGGATGATTGTCTTGGTGATGAAAAGGGTGGACCGGTTGCGCCTGGGTCGACTGCTGGCATTCGGTACGGTTGATTGCTTTGGGGCAATCGGTCGTACGCTTGCCCAGCTCGGCCCAGCTGCAGCCCAATCGGTCCATCCTTGTCTTGAAAGGTTGCTTTCGCTTGGGTGAGCCTACCCGGGTACCAATCCCCCGACAACGGTGACCTCCACAAGGAGGATTTGAAGGGACCAGTCAAGGAGGGGAGCACCGAGGAGCGGCTGAAGGAGATGGAACATGAGGTCTTCAAGTTCAAGAAGATGGTGGAGCGTGGTGTTGAAGCTAACTTTGACATCATGAACGAGATCGTGGCTTCCCACAAGAAGGAGATGAAGGAGTGGTCGTCAAGTTTGGCCGCACTAGAAGAAAAAGTTTATGGGCTCCAAGCACATATCTATGATCTGCAGAACCAGAACTGTGAGTATGAACTAAAGTTTATGCGCATGGGTTTGGGTGCTGAGTGCAGGATCTTGGAGACGGGAATGTCCTTCGAGACTGGAGAACAGCTGCCATGGAAGCGCTTTCGCCAAGTAGTACGTGACCGACAAGAACAAGGATGAGGAGTAAATCTCCTTGGGTAATGGCATCCCCTTAGCTTGTTCCAAGCTTGGGGGAGTGCCCGGTATTTTTATCCTTTTCTATGTATTTTAGAGTCAAGTAGAGTCGTATCATGTCTAGGGAAGTTATCTTATAAAATAGGTGTTTGCTTTGAGATCTATCACTCCTTTCTGAAGAGTTATGTATCCGTGAGTGTGGAGTCGTCTATGATGGAATATTAATGAGAAGTCTATCGACCCCTTCGCTGCACTCGGTATTCTCTTCACGCAATCGACCTTATGATGGTTCTTATGGGAGTATTGACCTTATATCAGATATGGATTTGAAAACTTTATTTAATCTTGGCAAACATAGCTTTGGTCATAGCAACAAGCATGTTATTTTTTCTCAAAGTAGCGACATAGCCAAACCCTTTATGTTATTATGCTTGTAGTGTTATGTTGACAAGGAAGACAACTTGATGTGTTATGCTTGTTTAAATGTTTATGCTTTATATTGCTTTGCATCCAAGTCATCATCAATTGTCTGTTCTCTCAAAGCCTTTGCTAGCCAAACCTCTGTACTAAGCGGAATCCTGCTTGTACATCCATACCCTGAAACCAGTATCTTCCATATGAGTCCACCATACCTTCCTATTCGTGGTATTCCGCTACTACTCCTAAAGCATAGAATTTTTGTGTTATCCTTAGATGTTCAAAATCTTCTGTTTTGTGCCCCTGTTTTAGCTCATGAGGACGTAGTAGTTAATTCATGACCTTCTTAAGTTGGACAAGTTTTACCCCGGGATTGCATGTCTAATTTGCAAACCCCTAATACGAGGAGGAACTGGCATGAGTGCGCCCAGCTCACAAAAGATAATACAGCATACAAACCCTCCTTCATGCTTTGTTCATGAGAAATCAGAAAACTTTGGCAGTGATAAACAAAGGAGATTGCGGGGATGTGATCGTCCCCGTTTGGGAACCGTTCCTCGAAACTTGTCCAATTTGAGAAGAAATTGAGTTATCTATTAGCATTCGTGGACAAATCATGCACCTCTCAAAACTTGTTTTCATTCTGTTTGATCTAAGGATAGCACTTGAGTTTTCCCTGCTTTCCTTTAACAAGGTTGTTTCCTTTACTTTTATGTTGAGTCAGTTTTCCCTACTTCCTCCTTTCCCAAAGAGAACAGACACTTGATGCTGATGAAGATTCATCCATATAATGTTGCATTAAAGTTTTGCCATGCCATATCATTGTTGACATTATCTTTTGATAAGTAAGTTTTTTGCAAAAGCATTTGTCAAGCAAACATCTTCCTTTGTGTTAGCATTTGCACTTCATGACTAATAGCTTGTTCTTTCAAAAAAGTTCCAAATCATCTCTTAAAATATAAGGAGAAAGAGCAAAGGTAAAAGCTTTTAGTTGTCCCTTGACCAAAGGACTTGTTTGCCATGATTTGATGAGTTTCCTTAGCCCTACTTTTGATTATATTTGTTGATAATCTTTCATAAGGGATTTATGAGTTGGAGATTGCTGTTTAGGATGTTTGAGTTTGGTGAAAAGATCATGATGCTTCTTGTTCGTATTTTATTTATCGACGCTTCACTCTCTAAACTTGTGGGCGGGTTTATCGAGCTCAGTTTTCGCTTGGGGACAAGCGAGGTCTAAGCTTGGGGGAGTTGATACGTCCAAATTGCATCACTATTTTATATCGTAATTCATCCTTATTCATTGATATATTTCACTTTACGATGGTGTTCTTATGTTGTTTTGGCTTATTATACACAATTTGCAACTTTCCGTGCCGAAGGAGCAGACGCAGGATTCAGCGGTAAAAAGTGGACGTTGAGTTGCTGAAGAACAATACCTCCAAATTACCTGAAAATCGACGGGGGGTATTTTCCATAAGAATAACAAAGACTCGCCGAAGAGGGGCCAGAGGGGGGCACAGGGTCCCCGGGTGGCCACCTGGCGCGGTCCCACCCCTGGCCGCGCCGGGAGGGCGCCTGGAGCCCTGGGGCCACTCCCGGCTCCCCCCTCTGGCCTATATACTCCTCGTTACGCGAAAACCCTAAAAAGAGAAGCTTTCACGGAGTTCCGTCGCCGCTCCGTGGCGGAAACCTACAGAGAAGAAAAGGGCTCTCCGGCAGGCAGATTCCGCCGAGGAGATCACCTCCCTGAAGGGGATATCATCGCCGTCGTCATCACCATCGTCACGGGCATCATCGAGATCATCATCAACATCATCCCCAACATCAGCAGCATCTCCACCACCATCCAATCTCACCTCACAAGTTTATCATGTGTTGTAATCCGTACTATCTATCCTCTCTACTATACCGGTGTTGATTAGTACTTTGTTGTGAATACTATTGAGTTTTGTTGGAGAAATACCATTATGTCCAGATTGTTTATCATATATTTATCACCTCTGATCATGATCTCTTTTATGTCTTGTGAGTAGTTACTTTAGTTCTTGAGGACATGGGAGAAGTCTAGTTGCTAGTAGTTGATGGATTCTCGCCCCTCGTTGGTTACCCCAAGTGGAAGGTTGAGATGTAGCGCAGCAGCAAGTTTTCCTCAGTGAAGATACCAAGGTTTGTCTCCCGTATGACTCTGGATATGATAAGTAGGTGTCAGCGGCGCAACTGACGTGGACCTGCACACAGACACAGATAACTTTGTTCCCAACGAAGTTCAGAGAGGTTGTCAAGCTCTCCGGTCTTGTTGTTCACAAAGGGTAAAACACAAGGGATAATGATAGCAATTGAAAGTAAAAGCACAAAAGTAAAGATAGCATGGAAACAGTAATAAGGATATGGACCGGGATACGTGATGTTCGCTAGTGATGTCTCTCTCCCAAAAGACGATAAAACTGCTATGCGAGGTAAACAAATTACAGAAGGGCAATTGACAGGATTATGAACACACCGCAATGCTAACTATGCTACAAAAGAAAGGAAGAGGCTCAAAAGCACGGGCAGTACGCCAAAATAAGTAGACCGAAATCCAACTGCATCTACTACTAATCATCCACCTTGAGATATCTATCCAGAACATCTCGCTGGTATTAAGTTGCGAGCCCCACCCAAAGTGTAAACCCAAAGAAACAGACAACTGCATTAAAAAGCACTTTGCGTAAAGTAAACAATCCTTGCAACCGCGGTTACAAGCACCGTTGTTTTCCCCCTTGTGGCAACATCACATCCCCTAGACTCATGTTTCTGTCATCAAGCGTGTCATCGGGGGGGCATGAACCCACAATCGAGCATAACGTTCCCTCTTGGAGTCACTACCTACTACTTGGCCAAAGCAATAAATAGCAACGGAGAACATGCAAGAATTACTTTGGAACAAAAATATAAGAGATAAAAAACCAAATATATTACTCTATCACAATCTAAACATAATCTCATGATCCATCAGATCCCATCAAACTCATCATAGCAATAGCCGAAAGATTACAAAAGTGCCTCGATCATGTAGGGCAGCTCACGAGGTCTAAACCATGAAGAACAAAGAGGGGAGGAGAACATCACATAGCTACTGATCACGCACCCATGGTCCAAGGAAAACTACTCACGAGACATCCGGGGAGCATCCATGGTGGAGAGGAGACTCCCGGAGGTCGACCCTCCCTCCGGCAGGGTGCCGGGAAGAGGTATTCTGGTGCTCCCGATCTTGGAAGCGCGGCTGCGGCGGAACAGAGGAGAGATCGCGAAAAAGGGTTCTGTCTTCGGAGTTTCCCCGTGACGGAGAATAAATAGGCGAAGGGGGGCAGCCAGAGGTGGACCAGGGGCCCCAGGCGCCCCCCTGGCGCGGCCAGGGGTGGGGCCGCGCCGGGTGGCCGCCTGGGCCCCCCTGGCTCTCCTCTGGCCCCACTCGGGCTCTTCGCGAAGCTTCGTGTACGCTGATTTTTCCTGTATTTTTCCCGGAATTTTTCTGGCACTTTTTATATGGGGGAAAACTGAAATTGAAAAACAGCAGAAAACAGGAACTGGCACTGGGGTGCACTGAGTTAATAGGTTAAGAGTTACAAAAAGGTTTTGCAAAGAAAAAGCAAGCTTAAGGTTTGCAAAAGTTAGGAGAGACAAAACGTGGCAGAATCTGTGAAAAACAGAACAGCAGGTAGTAAAGAATTGTTTAGGGGCACTTCTGCAACTCAAATCAAAAAACTCAGAACATACAGAAGTTTCGTAATTTTATAGAGCATGCTGTGTAAAAATTTCAGCTCAAAAAGATGAACTGGGATTTTTCTGGAATTTTTCTGGTCACGAGGACAGAATCTGTTTTCTGGACAGCATGTCACAACTTTTACTTCCCTTGCCGTAAGAGGCTATAACTTGGCACAAAGCTGAAAAATAAAGATACAATGATGTTGCTACAGTAGTAACAATCATCAAGACACAACAAAAGCAAAAAGAAACCTAATTCGTTATGGGCTGCCTCCCAAAAGCGCTTCTTTAGAGCCATTAGCTAGGCTTAAAGATTATGAAAGATGCTCACAAGAGAATAAGAATTGAAGCAAAAGAGAGCATCAAGAAGAAAATGTGAAACACATTTAAGCCTAACCCACTTCCTATGCATAGGCATCTTGTAATAAAATAAATCAAAGAAGCACAAAGTGACATGCATAGGAAGGTAGAACAAGAACAACTTCAAAATTTTCAACATGAAGAGAGGTGTTTTTGTAACATGGAAGTTTCTACAACCAAACTTTCCTCTCTCAAAGTAATTTTCAGTAGCATGATGAACAACATCAAGAATATAACTATCACATAAATCATGTTGTTCATGAGCTACAAGCACACGTGATTGTTTTCAACACGGTTTTTAGGATTATAAGATAGATGCAACCCATCACATTGAGCCTTGATAAGAGAAAAATTCTCCGGAATAGTTGGAGATTTCAAAAGGATAATAGGGCAATCAAGTGTGGGTGCAACAGCAATAATTTCATGATTAACATAAGGAACTATAGCAAGTTCATCTTTGTAGGCATCATCCATAGTGGCATCATGGCCATCAACAAAGCAAGTATCAAAATCATCAGAAAGGGAAGTATCAAGTGAGTCCTCGGAATCATAAGATTCCTCTTCATAGCAATCATTAGCCTCTTCTTGGGCAGCAAGCATTCTATTTGTAAAATCCTCAATATAAGCATTGGAAGTATAATTCTCAAAGCAATAAGCAAGAACAACAAAGTTTTTAGACTCGAAAATAGTATCGTGATATTTTTCAATCAAAGAAGCAACTCATAGGCACCTTTAAAAGCAACAAACTCTTCAATCTTTTCAACGTCAAAGTAATCATAAACACCTTTAGCATAAGAAGATAAGATCTCATTTTCATTAAACTCACATTGGAAAGGGAGGTGTTTATGATCTATATTAGAACAGCAAGTAAAATCATAAATGTGGCACAAAAGTTTAGCATGGCAATAAGAAACATGTATTTGATCCCATAAGTGTTTCCATTTCTGAGATAGGCGGTGCCGCGTATAATGAGCATGCTCATCCAATGATTTTCCCTCAACCAAGTCGGTTGGGTTTTTAGCGCGAGCACAAATTGATCGAAGACGATCCAAGTGAAACATGTCCATCCTACCATATTTGGGTGGTTCATCACCCATGATGAGGATAGCATAAATAGGCAAAGCAAGACAAAGGCAAAAGGTAGCAACTATTTTTGTGGTTTTTCATAAAGGACACCGAGATAAAAACTGAAGGGTAAACTAACAAGACTAAAAAACAAAGGTAAAGGGTAGTGTGCAACTCCCCTATCTTAGCACTCGGAGTCCCCAGCATAGGCGCCAGAAATTCGCTTGATGGCTTCTCGCCCCTCGTTGGTTACCCCAAGTGGAAGGTTGAGATGTAGCGCAGCAACAAGTTTCCCTCAGTGAAGATACCAAGGTTTGTCTCCCGTAGGACTCCGGATATGATAAGTAGGTGTCAGCGGCGCAACTGACGTGGACCTGCACACAGACACGGATAACTTTGTTCCCAATGAAGTTCAGAGAGGTTGTCAAGCTCTCCGGTCTTGTTGTTCACAAAGGGTAAAACACAAGGGATAATGATAGCAATTGAAAGTAAAAGAAGAAAAGTAAAGATAGTGTGGAAACAGTAATAAGGATATGGACCGGGATACGTGATGTTCGCTAGTGATGTCTCTCTCCCAAAAGACGATAAAACTGCTATGCGAGGTAAACAAATTACAGAAGGGCAATTGACAGGATTATGAACGCACCGCAATGCTAACTATGCTACAAAAGAAAGGAAGAGGCTCAAAAGCACGGGCAGTACGCCAAAATAAGTAGACCGAAATCCAACTGCATCTACTACTAAGCATCCACCTTGAGATATCTATCCAGAACATCTCGCTGGTATTAAGTTGCGAGCCCCACCCAAAGTGTGAACCCAAAGCAACAGACAACTGCATTAAAAAGCACTTTACGTAAAGTAAACAATCCTTGCAACCGCGGTTACAAGCACCGTTGTTTTACCCCTTGTGGCAACAACACATCCCCTAGACTCATGTTTCTGTCACTCAAGCGTGTCATCGGGGGTGGGGGGCATGAACCCACAATCGAGCATAACGTTCCCTCTTGGAGTCACTACCTACTACTTGGCCAAAGCAATAAACAGCAACGGAGAACATGCAAGAATTACTTAGGAACAAAAATATAAGATATAAAAACCAAATATATTACTCTATCACAATCTGAACATAATCTCATAATCCATCAGATCCCATCAAACTCAGCATGGCAATAGCAGAAAGATTACAAAAGTGCCTCGATCATGTAGGGCAGCTCACGAGGTCTAAACCATGAAGAACAAAGAGGGGAGGAGAACATCACATAGCTACTGATAACGGACCCATGGTCCAAGGAAAACTACTCACGAGACATCCGGGGAGCATCCATGGTGGACAGGAGACTCCCGGAGGTCGGCCCTCCCTCCGGCAGGGTGCCGGGAAGAGGTCTTCTGGTGCTCCCGATCTTGGAAGTGCGGCGGCGGCGGAACAGAGGGGAGATCGCGAAAAAGGGTTCTGTCTTCGGAGTTTCCCCGTGACGGAGAATAAATAGGCGAAGGGGGGCAGCCAAAGGTGGACCAGGGGCCCCAGGCGCCCCCCTGGCGCGGCCAGGGGTGGGGCCGCGCCGGGTGGCCGCCTGGGCCCCCTGGCTCCCCTCTGGCCCCACTCGGGCTCTTCGCGAAGCTTCCTGTACGCTGATTTTTCCTGTATTTTTCCCGGAATTTTTCTGGCACTTTTTATATGGGGGAAAACTGAAATAGAAAAACAGCAAAAAACAGGAACTGGCACTGGGGTGCACTGAGTTAATAGGTTAGTCCAAGTATGATCAAAAGTGTATGAAAGTGTATCTAGATCATAGCAATATCACACAAAACATGCATGGACCAAGCAGAAATTATAGATACGTTTTGGACGTATCAGTAGTCATATGATGTTGAAGTAATTTGTGTTGTTTGATATTTAAGTCGTGTTGTTATTTTCCTAGTGGTGTTGTGTGAGTCGAACACTCAACACTTCGCCTTCTTAAGGACCTAGGGGAATGCATTGTGTATTAAGAATGCTTACGGTGGGTTGACGGAGTGACAGAAACCTGAACCCCAGTTTGCACACTTTTCCACAAGGGAATACTGGATCCTTGATCTTACTGCTGTGGTTAGGCTTTGCCTTAATTTTTATCTTGTATTTGCGGCTGCTTGCAAGATGTTTAATCATAAGATTGCACTTATCTTGGTCTATAAGGTGTGCTAGCATAGATCCACCCACTCAACACTTATCAGGACAACACTTGTTATCGATACGGAGTATGGCGAAAACACGTGACTACCTCTCCATGTGTCCTCAAGAACGCTTTAGTCTTTATAAGTTCAGTTGCCAGGCTTATCCTTTGCACAAAAGGATTGGGCCACTTGCTGCTCCTCGGTGTTATTTGCTTTGCTTGCTTTTATCTTGTCATTGCTTATATCGAAAACCCCTAAAAAGTTATCTTTCAGTGCTTGCAGTTATTCCTTGTCCAAAATCACCTATCAATACCTTTCGCTCCTCGTTGGGTTCGACACTCTTACTTATCGAAAACACTACAATAGATCCCTTTACGTTGAGGGTCATCAAACATGCACGGCGGCCCTGAGCCTGCGCTTCCTCGGATGCCTCCTGCTACTACGTGGAGGACAGTGGAGATGGAGGCGCTTGCGCATCCTCCCTCTTGTGCGGGAGTCGAGTGGAGAGGCGCGCGTGCGCGTCACCATTTGTCGGACTCGGGTGGGGGAGACGCGCAGAGCTGGGAGAAGAAGAGGAAAAGTGGGGAGGGCAGGGGATCGAACGGGAGATTACCATGTGACGGCGCAAAGGCCCTTGCCGGCGACGGCGGAGGAGCGGACGGGCGTGGGCGCGGGTGCGGCGGAGAAGGCGGTCGGAGTGGAGACGCTGGCGAGACGAGCTTCAGATGGGCATCGAAGGCGGCGGCGGCGACGCCGCCGTGTGAGGGGGTAGGAGGAAGAGAAACCCTTTTGCGGGTATGTGCGGGATCCCGCTGGACACAGCGGGCGTGACACTTGAGCCCGCTACAGCTGACGCGGACAGCCCAACGGCACATAGCGGGCCTTTTTTGCGGGGCGGCTTCGCGGCCAAGCGGGCTATCCCGCGCCACCTGCAACCTTAGTCGGAGCTGCTGCCTCCCCCTCTACGTCATCTGAATCCTACCAAGGTAATGGACGGTGGTTATTGTATCTTATTTATCCACCTCCTTCTATCTCACTTTTAAATTGATGCTATTTATTTCTTTGTATCTCTGCCTCTTTGGCATTATCATTTTTGTAGTTACAGGCTTACATCATGAATATGATTTAGATGCACATGTTCAGGTTTCATCGGGCCAGTATTCAATTTGTTCAACATGAGACAACGTGAGATAAATTTTTTGTTTCATTCTTATTTTGCTCCGCATTCCATTTAGCTAGCATAGGATTACACCACTGATCATTCTTATCAGTATTTCCTGCACAATATGGTGGTTGCACGTACATGCCTACAATGGTGCTGTCGAAGCAAGGAATTCAAGTGCGCTCCCATCCTCTTTCTCTATTCAGTTACTTAGGGAGAACTTAGGGAAGTTGTGGAATAACAGGAGAATTATAAACAGTTGTTCCTTGTTCGGCTGTGAATAGGGAGTCTTCCATTCAGTTACTTAGGGATCCCAATTCAACACAGAAAGCTTGCCAATAGAGAATGGAAGTGTATCAAAGACAGATTCGAGAAAAAACTTAATTGTTGGAAGGGTAAGCTGATGTCATATGGTGGTCGGTTAATTTTGATTAACTCTATACTGACAAGCATGCTAATGTTCCTGTTGTCTTTCTTTGAAGTGCCGGTAGGAGTACGGAAAAGATTGGACTTTTATCATTCTCGCTTCTTTTGGCAAGGTGATGAGAATAAATCGAAATACAGACTAGCTAGGTGGGACATCATATGTCGGCCGAAGGACCAAGGTGGCCTAGGTATCGAAAATCTGGAGGTTAAAAAAAGATGTTTGCTTAGTAAATGGCTCTATAGACTTTTAGTGGAAGATGAGAGTATGTGGATTCAGAATTTGCGAAATAAGTATTTGCACACTAAAACTCTGGCACAAGTGACACCAAAATCAACCGATTCTCCCTTCTGGAAGGGACTAATGAAAGTTAAAGTAGCTTTTTTCAATAGAACCAAATTCGTTGTGGGAGGTGGTGAATCCACCAGATTTTGGGAAGACACATGGTTAGGGGCAATGCGTCTTGCTATGCAATATCCAAATCTCTATAATATTGTGCAAAGAAAACAAAATTTCGTCAGCTCGGTTATGGGTTCGGTTCCGCTAAATATTCAGTTCAGACGGTCTCTTGTGGGAGAACGTTGGACTAGTTGGCTTCATCTAGTGCGTAGATTGATGGGGGTCAATCTTACAGATCAGCCTGATAAAGTTATCTGGAAACTCACCTCTTCTGGGGTTTTTCTGTTAAATATATGTATATGGATTTAGGGAAGTGCTCAAGTGATCCCAAGCTCATATTTGTTCACGAATGTTTGATATGCTTGAAAAATTTCATCACGAAATGACATTCGTGTAATACGCAGCAAAAAAAACAAAATCAGAACTCCAAAATGCTGTAAAAAAATAACATTTTTGGAGTATCAATTTTGTTTTTTTTGCTGTGTATTCCACGGATGTTATTTTGTGATGAAATTTTACAAGCATATTAAAAATTTGTCAAATGTTCGCCACAAAAAAATTCAGATTTTTTTGAATTTGTTTTGTATTTTTTTCGATTTTACTGTTCACCCGAGCTCATATGAGTTCGGGATCAATTGCTCCGCGTCCTACCGGAACGATAGCCAAGTCTCTAAATATTTGGAAAGTAAAAGTACCCTTAAAAATCAAAGTGTTCATATGGTTTGTCCACAAAGGGGTTATTTTGACCAAAGATAACTTGGCAAAACGTCGATGGGCTGGTAGCAGTCTGCCTACACCCAGAAGGTGTTGGAAAGATTTGGTTTTGACAAAGCATATCCTTCTAAGACTTCGATGATTGGGAGATCTTTACAACAGGACAAGGACCCGTTCAGGCCTAAGGAAGAGGGGGAGCAAATTCTGGGTCCAGAATTCCCTTACTTGAGTGCAGTTGGCACACTCATGTACCTCGCAAATTGTACACGGCCGGACATTGCGTTTTTCATCAATTTGCTTGCTAGGTATAGTTCTGAGACTACCAAAAGGCATTGGAAAGGCATTAAGGACGTCTTCCCATACCTGCAATGGACCAAAGATCTTGGCTTATTTTACAGAAGAAATCAAGATCTCTCGGTTGTAAGCTATGCTGATGTTGGGTACCTATCGGATCCACATACTTCCAAGTCTTAGACTGGATATGTTTTCATTTGTGGTGGAACTGCAGTTTCCTGGAAATCTTCTAAACAAAGTCTTGTATCGACTTCGACGAACCACTCGGAAATCATAGCATTATATGAAGCATCACGAAAATATGTGTGGCTTCGTCGGATGGTCAGCCACATCCAGGTGACATGTGGACTGAACACCATCCAAACCCCCACTATTAGCTATGAAGATAATGCCGCTTGTGTTGCACAAGTTCAGACGGGTTATGTGAAGAGCAATATCACGAAGCATATCAATCCCATGTTCTTCTATACACATGAATTGCAAAATATGAACGAAGTAAGGATCTTGCATACTAAGTCGTGTGAAAATCTTGCCGATTTATTCACTAAGTCATTACCGACATCGTCTTTTGAGAGATGTGTGCGTGAAATCAGTATGATGAGACTTAGAGAGATGCTAGGTTCAGGGGGAGAAACTTCACAGACTCATCGTTAAATCTCAATCTTGATGATTGAGTACTCAACTTAGCGGTTGAGTGGATTGTACTCTTTTTCCCTTGAGTGAGTTTTTCTGATGTTTCTCACACAAGGTTTTTGACGAGGCAATTCGTGCAACTCAACAACGTATGCTATGTGCTCTTTCTCCATATTTTTTTCACTGGTTTTTTTGGAGTTTTTGAGGCATGGATATATGGTGAAGTACCCAATGGGGAGTGTTGGGAAACTCATGGGCCGAAGGAGCCGGCAACGGCCCGACTTGGCCAACGCTGGCCCCTTTGACCGAATGTTTCCCCACTTAACGTTAACTGGGCACTTGCCCCCTACCCCTAGTAGGTATATAAAGAGGAGAACACTCATTGTATGTACAGTTGAACAATTAATAATAAAGAGAGCTCTACTCCTACATCTTGTGTCCATCTATTATTTGTGTCATGCATGCGCCTTTGACTACTTCGCCTACGATGTACATCCTCGGGACCGGCCAGCCGGCAGAGTTTGTACAACAGAACCATCACGACGGCAGGTTTCCCTTTAAATCATGGACCGACTGAGAGAAAATAGCCAATTAGAAATACAATCAAAATGAAAAAGGCCAAAAAAATCGGATAGTCATTCTGGAGGAACACAACCCTTCTTATCTTCCCATCATGATGACCCTCGGTGCGTTAAGTGCTCATGGACGAAGATAGGGTCGACGATGAACTGGATATGTTACCCTAGCGATAATGTGAACATGTCCCCATAGGCAATGTTTGCATCTTTCTTCTACTATTTAGTACTGTGTACCCCCGTATCAAAATAAGTGTCTTACCTTTGTACTAACTTTAGTAGGAAGTTGTACTAAAGTTATTATTTTGGGATAGAGGGAATATAATATTTGTATTTAGAAGAAGTTTTGTATTTTTAGTATCTAAGTGTAGAAAATATTAGCCTTCCTCTAAAGAGGTATGTTGCCTTGCGTTTGACAATTGGATTAATATACTAAATTTGTAGTGACGGGTTGGACCAGGTTTGGGCGATAGATGAATTTACGTATGAAATTGTGTTTGTTATGCATATGATTCGTGTTTGTGAATTGTGATTCAATGATTTATCAAAGAAAAATATTGCGATGCTTTAAAAGATTCAACCAAGTTTGGAGTTTGCTCCGTAGCGAACACAGATGTGGTGTTGTGTTAAAATAAATAGCATGGATCTGTGACATGCTTATTTGGTTGGATACACATGCAATTTTTCCCGTAGTAACACACGGGCATTGCCGATAGAATTTATTTTGTTTTCACTCCTTCAATTTGATAGCTTATTATGTTGTGCTCTACTGCTTGCTAATTCTCTTATATTAAATTTGTCTTTGTTACAGCGTGCCACGGTGCCAATGTGGAGGTTGGAAAACAAAGAGCTTGCCGAACTATGTAAAAGGACAGAGCTAAATACTGTATGTTTTTCCTGGAACTTCCTAGTTCCCACTCACATTTGCACAGTGTCTAATTCTGAGGTATGTTTATCATAGAACTTCCCATTTATCCAGAGCGCTTATGGTGGACAGGGGGAGGCATCGCGATGGTGGTCGAGTGAAGTGGTGTGGCGGTCGGCAGGGAAGAAAATTGGCGGGAGGTAGAAAGCAGGGAAGCAGATCCAGAGTTTGGGTTCCTTGGAAGTAGGTTTCAATGTTTTCTCCATTGAGGTTTTTCTGATTGAGTTGGGATCTGGATCTGTGGGTACAAAATCGAAAATGAAACAAAATTGAAAATGGAAAGGCGGTGAGGAGAGCATGATGTGGATGCCTTTTCAAATCTTTTAATGGTAGGGGTAACAAGGAGCATGATGTGGATCTATGATGTGAAAAAAAATCATGGTAGGGGTAACAAGGTTTTGGAGCCTGATGGTATGTTTTATTGAATATGTCGTGTCCTGAATTTTATCTTTTGCTTAGTCTGCATTTCTTTTGCCTTGTAGCACTATCTTTAGGTCATATTGATGATTTTATTATGCAAATGTCATATCCATGTGGATTATGAACTTATAACAATGGTGGATTACATGTTGTTTAGACACCTGGCTAGGTGGATTACATTGTTGACTTCTACTGTCAGGCAACTGCAGCAAGAAAAATGTGACAGGCGCCAAGCTAGGGCTAGAGTGCACGGGCAGAGCAGTAGCAGAGTGTGGGCGTTCGGGTTTACCCGAAATTTCGGGTCGGGTTATTCGGGTTTTTAAAAATTCGGGTTTCCAGATCTAAAACCCGAAATTGTGCTGAAACTTTTGAAACCCGACATTTCGGGTGCCCGAAAATTCGGGTTCGGGTTTACCCTTTTTGCCCGAAATAAGCAGCTTGTGCTGCTGGTTCCCAATAGCTGACGGGGAATGCGGGAGGCAAGCACAACACTAGACCCCTGCGCACTACCAAATGTCGTCCCGGACTCGCGGTCCTGTGTGTTGTGTGTCGCGAACGGCGGCCGGCGTGACTGTGGAGAATGGCGAACGACATGGCGTTGCTCTATGCCCCTCCCAGGCGAGGTGGCGAGGATATGGGATGCGGAAGGTGGGGATCACATCGCCGGCGGTGGCGGTGACCAGGCCGCAGGAGAATCCATCTTTTAGTTGCAGCCGCCAACCGATGTGTGATGTGCCCGTGTGGCGGCGGCTAGGTCAGGGACGTGGGGTTGTGCGTACTGCGTGGATGGTTGCTGGGACACAAACGTTGTGGGTGTGGGCTAAGTTCTGCGGGAAGGAGGAAGGGGCGAACGGGATGGCCTGTGGCCAACTAGCGATTTAAGTTTTGCGGGGCTTGAGGATTTTGGGCTGGATTAAGTTTTTTAGTGGGCTTTATTTTTATTTCGGGTTTTTCGGATACCGGAAGTACAAACCCGAATTTCTCTACTAAATTTCGGGTTTTTGGAATTGCTACCCGAAGTTGTGCTCGGGTTTTTCGGGTTCGGGTTCGGGCTATACGGGTTCGGGTTTGGGTTTTTCGGGTTCGGGCTTCGGGTATCGGGTTTTATGCCCAGTGTTAGCAGGAGAGTGATTTGTGCTTCGTGTCTGGAGCCTGGTACGATATGAGTTATCATGCTTAGTTCTAATATTGCAAAATCTTGGTTTGGATATCTACTACATCGAGTAGTAATGAATATGCACACTTGTATTTCGTTAATTTGCCTTTCTTGCTAATAATCAAATAGTTCGGCGAGATTTGACTAAACATTACATCTTTTGCTTCTTTTCCATTGTCTCTGTTTCACGCCAATTTATGCATGAACCATCATGAAAGGACCACGATGTCGCCTAGAGGGGGGGGTGAATAGGCGTTTTAAACCTTTTATGGATTTGTTAATATCCAGATGCAGAAATAAACTAAGCGGATACTTAACAAGCACAAATCCTTAATATACTAGGCTCAACTAAGTGCAACAACAACTGTATTCTAAACGATATGAACACGATAATGATACTAGTAGGCACAAGTAAGTTACACAAACTTACACAAGATATATATCACAAGATGTGGATATGTGAGATACAATATACCAATTCACACTAAGAACAATACGGAGCAATAGTACCACGTATGAATAGCGGAGTATAATGTGTTGGCCTAAAATGTTCACTACGATATGATGACCAACACAATATAATGAGGACAACAAGATATAGTGAATGCAAGATCAAGTGACCAAAGTAAACCACAAGTAGTGAGATAGGGTTAGAGATAACCGTAAACTCAGAGACGAGGATGTATCCCGATGTTCACTTCCTTGGAGGGAAGCTACTCACCGTTTGGAGAGAGTGAGTGTTACCACGAAGGCACACCAACGCCACGAAGGCTCACCCTATTCCCTTTGAGATATCACCACGAAGGCGATTCCCAACCACTAGTGGTAGACCTTGAGGCGGCCTCCAAACCTTCACAAACTTTCCGGGGGGGAAATCACAAGTTGATTCCTCACCGGAGCACTCCTACCGCCTAGGAGTCTCCAACCTCCGAGAATAACAAGATCAAGGGGGAAATGCTCAAAACTTGCTAAAACCGCGAATTCCTTTGGTCAAAAGAGGGAGAGGGAGTGGATCTATCAATGGGTGAAATATCTCTCAAGAACTCTCACAAATCTCTTCGGGATATAGGATTTGGTGTAGGAGAAAGGAGAGGAAGCCTTTTAGGGTTCTTGTGTGTTTGAAATGAAGTGCTCAACCCTCACAAGAGGAAGTGAGGGGGTATTTATAGTCCAAGTACCGAAGTGGCCGTTGGAGTTGTTCTGCTGTGTAAATGTCGGACGTCCGTTAGAAGTTGGATGTCTGAAATCCAATTGTCGGACGTTCGAAATATGTCAGACGTCCGAAATGTTCTTGTGGAACACATGCAAGGCAAGCCAGGTCAGTAGACAGTGGAAGTTTCGAAAATCCGTTGAGTTTTGGACGTCCGAACGCCGTCGGACTTCTGTCAAAAGAGCGAGCCCTACTGACTATCTGGACACAATAATTTTGGTGGGAATCGGACGTACGACAAGTTTCAGACGTCTGATGGATCGGACGTCCGAAATTCATCAGACGTCCGTCCAAAGAACGAACAGCAGGAACCCAATACTGAAACGTGCATAACTTTTACATACGAACTCCGATTTTGATGATCTTGGGCTTTTTTAAAATCTATTGAAAAGCTCAAGATCCTAAAATAGAGAACCACTCAAGATAAACCAGAATGGAAGGTGCAAAGTATGTACAGGATATGCCATAGTATTTGAGAAATGAGTTGGCTTTGGATTACCCCTTTTTTATATAAAGGATAGGAGTGGAATTGAGTTAGGAATTGTTGACTTGAGCAAGTCCATTACTAAACCCCTTTGATCCCCTCTTAATAGTGAGGGATCCCTATAACTCAAGAATAATAAAAGAACTATACTATAGCTTTCGTAAATCCATTCTTGAGCATGTATCCTTTTCTATGGTCAATGATCCACGACACAATACCTTTGACTTGAGCGTTCCACTTGAGCTTGATGATGGGGTCATGCTTGGCTCAATATGTACATGCAATATTGGTCACATAACTCGGTGAAGACTTTAATTAGTATCCTCGTAAGTCATGAGGAAAGCTTTGCATTATATGCCATCTTCACATGTGCCACCACGTGATCATCCGCAAGCTTCAAGCATGTAATCCTCTGAGATGCATATATTGAACTTGACCTTGTATAACTTGATGACCATTACACTTGATGTCATCATCTCATGGGCGCTTGTGATCTTTCTCTTGATGCATTCCCATGAGAATCACCTATCCCTCAAAGATATAGAAATACATCGTATGGGTTAGAACTCAAAGCACAATTGACAATTTCTTACCATGCCACAAGATCCCATGTGGTACATAAGTAGTGCTAGAGTGTTGACCATCAAGAATTCAATCTTTCATCTTTCTCTTGGTCAACATTCATCTTTACTCCATGATCAAGTGGTGTCCAGTCCAAAAGACACATGATAGATATATTGCGCGAATTATCGAGTCCTTATGATGACTCAAATGGACAAGTGTTCAACATGAATATTCTCAGACTTGTTGAGGAAAACGACTTTGCTTTTGAATCATCTTAATCCGAGGTTGTATACAATACGTGAGACCCAAAACCCGATCTTCAATAGATCGTATTAATTGCAAAATCGTCCATTCTTCTTATCATTGTCCATGGGACAAACATCCACAGATCCATGATGCCATTGTTGCTTTATTGGAATCATCATTCATTACCAAGCCATAATGGATACATTTGTGTTGATGAACAATGTTCTTCATGCATTGCCTATGTAACTTTCCTTCAAATATATATATCTCAATGCAAACATTAGTCCATAAGGATTGTCATTAATTATCAAAATCACACATGGGGACTACATGTACTTTCATATCACAACTATGTCACAACTATATTTTATGATTTGAGCTTAACGTACAAACTACATGTTCCATGATTCTGCAACTTCCAGAGATTCGTTTTATTTGTTAGCAAATAATTCTTGTGAATTGAAAAGGATTGATTCTTTAACATTCTACACATGTAGGTAACTTTCATTATGTTTTCATCCGAATATGTTCCAATAGATAACACAAACAATCATCTAATATTCTGAAGTCTTATCCTCCCTCGATTGACTTTCTGCCTATCTTTCTATCTTTACAAGTTGTTCATTAAAATTGATTCTAGAAAATATTCAATTACTTCCTGGAATGGATAATAAACTGATTTGCGAAGCACAAGAACACCATAATTTTTCTAGAATCGCCATGATTTACACTAGCTGCAACTGATAAAGTAAGGCACGGTTGTTTTCTTCGATCAAATCCAGCTCCCTTATGTAAAATGGTAGGGGAAAATAATATGATATCATTTCTATTTTTCGAGAAGAGCACATGGTGGACAAGTGTGCTCTTCTGGTTTTGCTTAGTTGTAAAATAATCAATCATGGCCAGCTTAAAATTATTCTTTAATTTATTCTTTCATATCTGTTAAATTTTCTTGAGACATCAACGATCTTTGTACTATTTTGTGAAGTTGCTAATGCTGCCACACATATTACTTAATGGTATAACAGTGCTATTTACTGAAATCCAAGTCTCCTATTGTACGTGACTGATTTTTATGTAACCGAAGTGCTATTTTTCTCTGTTTCCACGTTGACATGACCATATTGTTTGATGTTTGTTATTTGGTGTCAACTAAAATATTGTTTTTACTTAAGAAATGACCATATTGATTTAAGAGTATGTAATATCATGAATGCATTCTTTCATGCATAAATTGTGATGTTTACACAGTACTGAGTGTCATACAAACGCTATGTATTATTTTTCTTTTACTGGAGCACGATGAGTGATTATTACAGTTGGGCGTTGGAATATCTGTCTGTGATGATGTTTGATATTTAAAACAAAGGTGATTGTTTGATGTTTTGACATCCTTAGTGTTCATGGGTAAATATTTGTGTATCCGTTGCAACGCACAACTAGTACTGTATATGATTAAGAAAGATAATCAAATCCTAAAACAAAATCTCTGCGCTCTGATTGGTTGGTCGGAACATCCCACGGATCGTGCCCCCAAACCAATCCTCACCGCCCGCTCCCCCCAGATCCAACGGTGGTTCCACCATGTCACGCGGATCGCTCCCCCCTCCCGCGAACCTCCCGTCCCCAATAAAAACCGCGCCCACGCCGCTGTCCCATCACACGAACTCCGAGCATTCCTCCGATCCAGCACCACCGCCGCACCTCAGAGTTCTCGTCGTCGCCGGAGAAGCAGCAAGCAAGATGGCCGGAAGGAAGGGAGGCGAGAGGAAGAAGTCGGTGACTCGCTCCGTCAAGGCCGGGCTCCAGTTCCCCGTCGGCCGCATCGGGCGCTTCCTCAAGAAGGGCCGCTACGCCCAGCGCGTCGGCTCCGGCGCCCCCGTATACCTCGCCGCCGTCCTCGAGTACCTCGCCGCCGAGGTAACTACTTATCTCCTCCCTCTTCCACCGTCTGTTCTTCCAGTTTCTCGTTCTGTTCGACGGTTAACTGACGGATTTCGTTCTGAATCTCAGGTCCTGGAGCTTGCCGGCAACGCGGCCAAGGACAACAAGAAGAGCCGCATCGTCCCGCGCCACCTGATGCTCGCCGTCCGCAACGACCAGGAGCTCGGCAGGCTGCTCTCCGGCGTCACCATCGCCCACGGCGGTGTGATCCCCAACATCAACCCCGTGCTGCTCCCCAAGAAGTCCGCCAACGTCACCGAGAAGGAGGCCAAGTCGCCCAAGAAGAAGACCCCCGCCACCAAGTCCCCCAAGAAGAAGGCCGCCGCCACCAAGGAGTAGATGCCTCCATAGCCTTGGCCTGCACTGCTTAGTTCCATTTCTCATGGATAAGATGAGCAGCAGTCTTTTGGATGATGGATCATGTACGTAATGCCTGATAGTCTGTAGTTGCCTTTGTTAGATTCGTCGAGCAGGGCTGACATTGTACCTCTGATTTCTGTGAGCTTAAGATGCAACCATTTCGATGTCAATTCTGGTTTCCTATCCGTGTCTGCAATTGGTCTTGTGAATGCTTGGTGCCTGTCTCTGCTTCTGAACATTTGAACGGAATTCGCTATTCTATCGTCGGGAAATTTCCGTTTCTCTGTGCTAACTTAGTCAGGGCGCTCAATTTCAGCCACACATCTTCAGTTCTGAACGAGCATCACTTCAAAAATGTTCCTTCCATGCTGCAGGAAACTGAATACCTGAAGAATTCTCACCTCTCCCGTGCTTATAATCTGTCAGTCTGCATCATTCCAAATACATACGTTCTGAAACTTGAAAATGATGATGGCGCTAATTAAACTCAGAATTTTTTAGAGGTGAATTTTGTATAAGATGAGAGGCTGAAAATGAGGTGTCAGTTTGCTTAGATGCAATAAACTGGACATGAGGCTAAAGGTAATAAGGAAGGTGCTTTGAAATTCTCGCAGACAAAAATGACAAATTTGAACCATGCATGCCAACTGTCAGTGATCATAATAGAAAATAAACAAAGTCCTATAAGCTTACAAGTGATGATCACAGGCGACCAAAATGACACAAGCGGCTGGTTCGCTACTGCATTTTAGTTGAGCCAAAAAAAAAACTCCGTTTTATCGTGACTAATAAAAAATATATGAAAATTGCCATAAATTTAATTTTTCATGGAAAAGGTTTACAGGGAAAATATGTGTAGTACACAAAAAGGTTATAATTTTTTTAAAATACGATGATACTGTATGAAACAATATTTAAACATTACAAAAAAGCTATTTCACCAAGAAAGAGGAATGACAAATTTGCCATCAAGAAAGATACACTGGTAGATTTTTCATGGCATTTCGTGAGTAAGAGAATTTTTTTGTTGAATTTTTGCATGGTCTAATAAGGAAGATACAATGAAAAATTTGTCATGACATTTTGAACTAAGTTTGCCAGGGTTCGGTAAGAAAGATACAATGGAAACTTTGCCATTAGCTTTTGTGATAAGGAAAATTCTTTATTGTTAAATTTGCCATGGTTCCAAAATAAAATTACCATGCTACATGAAATAAATTTGCAATGGTTTAAAACCTAAAATTGCCATGGTAAAAAAATAAAATTTTGATAGTCTAAAGCTAAATTTGCCATGCTACAATTTTTTTTGACATGTTCAAAACCTAAAATTTCCATGGCCCCAAAAAATAATTTTCTATGGTTGCAGGTAAAATTGCCATGGTATATAAAATAAACGTGCCATGGGATATTTGAAAAAATGCCATGATACCTACAAGAGATCTATCATAATGAAAAATGATAAAATTGCGAAGGTCGAGTTGAAAACAAATTGGCATGTTGTATAAAAAATATATGTTCCACAGACACATGAAATTTTGGAAAAATAATTGATACAAAAATATTTTCCATAATTTTTAGTGTCTAAAAATGTTGCAAAAATAAATAAAATCAATCGACATGACTATTTGTATGCAATGTAACAAACTACCATGGTATACAATTTTTTATAGAAAATTGCCATGTTTTTTTTTCTTTCGGCATATTTTGCCACTAATAAAATGGAAGAGACTGGAATTTGAACCCAAATCTGTAGGGTGAAGCTAGAGAGGACAGCCACCGCGGTTGGTTCGTACGTTTAGTTTACAAGGTGTGCTCGTGCGCCCTTTATCCTCTAGCGAGCGAGTTTAGATGTTAACCTAGCTTTGCCCTCAGCTTCGTGATCCATGCGAAGGATCAAACTTTAAGGATTGATCGTGTCAGATGATGAGAATTCTTATATACGCCTCTTAGTTTTTTGGTTCAAAAAAAGGTAGTGTCAGTTCCCTTGTAGCTGATAGATGTTTAGCCTCTTTGTAATGAATGTTGTCGCTTTTATGCAGTGCGATGTACGTTGCTCTCGTCTAGGTCATACTTGGTCGTGGTTCGTCAACTCTTGGTTCGACTACGATTGAGTCATTTAGTTCCTCTTGTTTTGGGTCACCCTCTCTAACATTGTATGGGTCGTATGTTTTGGCGTTGTATCATCTCCTTTTAATGAATTCTCATACAACTCCCTTGCATGGTCTAATTTTGTAAAAAGAGCACGGTGTTTTCAGACCATTAAGAAAAACATATTTTGCATATTAAATTACAAGGATCCATGTGAGAATGATGGGTGACAAAGGCCTCAAGAAGGTAAGAATAAAAAACTAAAGTCATGATGGCTTGAAGACCAATATTACTCTTGAGGTAAAACCTTCCTAAGAACACCGCCTGGTTGGCGGTACTGGTTCATCACATCGGTTGGTATCCTTTTAGATGATTCACATGATGTTGCTTGCGATATTTGAAGAAACAGCGATGGACACACTAAGGAAAACATATTGCAGAGTCAAAATATTAACAAAACTTACAATTTAATATATATATATAAGAAACTATTTATACAAACCCCACTGAAGCACAACTCACACGAAAAATATTGGTAGAAATATACGGCGTGCCTCCATTCATTCAAGGCATCGAATCATGATACTAGCCGTTAAAAATGATATAATAGAAGGATCATATTTGTTATGTGTATCATCATGAAAAAGATAAGTCAAACAACTCTCATAAATCGTTAACATAAAGTAAATATGCTAAAGTAAATTATTTGCTTACCTTCTTTCCTACCCTTCACAACACATGTGTGGTGGACGGCACTATTACCTGAAATGAGAGCCTTTGTGTTGTTGCGTTGATAAGTTTTTTTTAGGGGTTTTATACTAATTTATTACTCGAAATTTAAAACAGGTAAGATACATGGCGCCCCATCGACAGACTACAAGCAAACTTAGAAATGTTATGAGCATCAACATTCGATGCTCGACCTTCAAAAAAGTAATTGCAAACTAGAAAATTCTGACTGTACTTCCCACCCTGGGCTAGTGGGCTGCAGCCCAAGCTGCCATGGCCATACATGAATGCTTTCTTGTGAAGAAAAAATTGTATTTATGTGCCAAGGATTACAGAGCGCAGCTAGATTACAACAAGATACATTTGACCATACATTACACTACCTAATAACAATAAACGAAATGCTGCATCTACGTAATCGACATACACAACTTACATAATCTCCTTTCCTCAATCAAAACGGCCCTCTATGAACACTACGTTGGGGCCCCAAGCCCAACCTAATCTCCAATAATCTGTTCAAAAAAAAATCTCTAATAAAGGACTGTCAACTCAATCTTTGCGTAAGTTATGTACTCTCTTCGTTTTAAATTAATTAACTTTTATTTGTTCACATATGTATTTAGACATATATACAAACAAAAGTCATGTAATTTAGAACGAAGAAGGTAAAATCTTGCCCACAGATGTAGCATTGCTAAATGGGTGCGGCTAGGTCTCAGTCGACTGAGATTTAACCAAGTCTCAACCATGTCACATAACATGCAAGAGAAAAAAAAACAAAAAAAACAGTTTTACACCAATTTTAATGTAAATTTTTATGGATATAGCATCGACTAAGACTTAACGAAGTCTCAGTCTACGGAGACTTAGCAAGGCCGTTGCTAAATGGTATCTCCCCCATGTGATGCACTCGCAATGCACAGCCTGCTACGTAGGTGATCCCTTCATTGGTGGCACCAAATTCTAAAATGCATTAGCATATGCTGGGCAATGAGACTGATAGAAGAGTGATATTTTTCGGATGCGTCTTTATTGGGAAGATAAGTGAAACAACTGTCCTATGTATTGTTAAGAAACTGTAGCATTTGCTCAAAAGAAGATATTTGCCCACGAAAGATATTAGCAGGTGCAGCTTTAGATGGTCGGCATGAACAACTCTTGTTCCAAAGCGCTTATTTTTTTTACTTCACTTAGTATAAGATTAGTCTTCGATTAAAGTTCATAAAATTTGACCAAACTTATATTTATAAGTATAAACATCTACAATCAAAAGATATGTAATATAAAACTAATTCTATCATGCATCTAATGATGTGTATTTTTTATTGCACACAAATATTTTTCATATGTAAATTTTATCAAACTATAACGAGTTTGAATTAGAAAAACCTATATGTAGAGTGAAAAAACGATAAGAATACCTTAAACCGTTGAAGTGCAAATAGTTTGGCACACGAAGATATTAACTCCGATGTGTTTCGTTTTGAAGACAACAGCGTGTTTAGAGCAAGATATTTGCAAAAGGAAGATATTTGTTGCCACACCTTTATGAGCTGGAAGATATTAACTGGTGTATGCATATCCCACTACCTGCTTTGGTACTTTTCTCCCCTCTGAACTTTGACGTTAAACCACTTGGCACAGTTTTATATGACATATAAGAGCATCTTCAGCAGTTCGGACCCCTAGGACGTGTTTTAGCGCTATTTTAGCACCGTTTGGGGGTTTGCCGATGCAAATTTCGGCTTGGGGCCGATTTTCTTCCCAACTCTTTCGCTGTACGTAAATAAGAGAGCACTTTTGATCCCTTGCTGACAACACGGTAGGAACTTGTCACTAGGGATTTTCTCGACTTCGGAACATCGAATTTGTTTTTGTTATTAGCAAGATTAGAACCTAGTTACATGTGAGTAGTACTCGACTAGTAGTAGTGTTTGGTTGAAGGTGTATTTCTTTACATGCACACAACAAAAGTATTATTGAAAAAACTGTTAAGCATCAATAAGAAAAAAAAAATCTAATGTCATTCACTTGTGTGTTTTATGTTTCTAATAACCATATAAGGATCATAAGTTGACGAGTAGGATTAGATGAACATGACAAACATGGCGCTACAAGAAAAATTTGCATAGGCTGATCTAGGGTTTCCCCCGGAGGTAGCCGATAGCGGTGCGTAGCCACTCCACGGTGATACCTTCAAGAAGCGGATGACACATAGAACGCCGCCATTGCCAGCCTTGGCACCTACTCGAGGGTCGGGTTTTCACCTGGATCTGCTCCAAACCTCCATCCAGCTTCGTGAGCACGGGACCACCAGTGATCTCCGCAGCCATGCAGCAAGCAGGCTGCATCGGCCAGACCAGATCTGAACGAAAACCATACCCCACGTGCAGTCAGCCCCTTCACCAAGACCTTCACACCGCCGTCGCCGATCTGAAGCCGTCCGAAGGAGACCAACCATCGTCGTTCTGGATCCAATGCCCTCTCCCACGGATCTGGATGAGCCGCGCAACCTCGCCGTTGGGACGTCGGTTGTTGCGTCTTCGTGATCTAGATAGGGGTTGCACCCTCACGTGCCAAGGCGCCCCCCGTCGATCGGTGACCCGCGAGAGGGAAGAGCACCTCCGCCGCCGCCATCGGACGCACGGGCTTTACCCGACGCCAACCACCAACAGCGACAGAGGGAAGGGGTTGGAGGAAGGAGGGACCGGCGACTAGGGTTGAGGGGCCTCGGTCACCTACACGGGGGCGACGGGGCGGTGAGAGGTGGGGACTGATTTCGTGGGCGCCAACCTAGATTGGGGCTAAATTCCCTTCATTCTGGTCTAGAAATACTTTAAGCTTCATGTGAAACTAAAAATGCATGCAATAGACACTTTAGGGGTCGTTTGGTTCGTAACCACATTTTATCATACTTTGCCATAACTTATGTTAGTCAAGTTTGACCATGTTAAGTTTGTGTTTGGTTCTGACCACATTTGAGGCAAGATTCTTTTATGTCTCATATGTCATACACATGAAAAATAAGGTAAAATTCCCTCAAACCAAACATGTGACAAAATTAGCTACAAATCAAACAACGCCTTAATTTTAAAGCACACGGGTCTGATTGAGCCTCAAAGCGTTTGTTCGTTGATGCATGCATGGCCAGTTCGCCATCCAAATATCCTGCTGCCCATTCTCGCATGAAAAGGCCACGGTAAAGTAAAGATCCTAGCCCCGCTTTGCACCAGACCCAGAGCGACAAAAAGTTGTGTGCGTCCGAACTAGCCCCCCACTCCCGCGCGTGTCCCTATCCCTGCAACAACTCAGCTGCCGGGTGCAACTTCACTGGGAAGCGCCTTTTCACAAAGTACATTCGTGCAACACCCGCCCCCCCACCCCCCAAAACGAACAATGGTGGACACAGCGACCGCGCGCTGTTATATATACTGCACGTTCAGAGCAGAGAGTGACAGACGAACACGGCACGGACAGCAGCTTAGCACTGCCATCACTCCAGTTCGAAACTTCGAATAGCTTGAAACAGCGGCCGGCCGGGTGAACTCCGATCGATCGAGCTGGGTGTGCATCTCTCTGATTAACTTCATCAACAACCATGGGTCGTCCTGATTCAGAGGCGCCGACGTCGAGCATCGCCGCGGGGCAGGCTGCCGTCCACGGACGCGGGGGAGGCGCGGCGGCGCCGGCGGGTGCAGACTCGCCCTTCGACGCCAACGTGGTGATCATCCTTGCCGCGCTCTTCTTCGCGCTGCTGTTGGCCATCGGGCTCAGCTTCCTAGCGCGGTGGGCGCTCCGGTACGTGGGGCGGGGAGCTGCAGTCGCCGCCGGCGAGGCCGGGGCGACGGCTCGGGTGGCCTGCAGCGGCAGCGGCATCAAGAGGCGCGTCCTGAGGAGCCTCCCCGTGGAGGTGTACGGCTCCGGGGAGGACATCGACGACGTGTGCGCCATATGCCTCGGCGAGTTCGTGGACGGCGAGAAGGTGCGCGTGCTGCCGCAGTGCGCCCACGGGTTCCACGTCCGCTTGCGTTCCCGCGAAGGCTGACGGCGGCGGCATTGGCCGTAACCAGTGTCCCGCCGAGGCCAACACACTCGGCGTGGTCATCGTGTGACGGTGTGAGTGAGTTCATGGGGCAACGAAGCATGCCATTGCCGTTACGGCACAAGAAGGGGCCTTCATGCAGCTCGTTGCCGCATCAAGTATATAATCCAACTGCTTAGTGTAAATATTTGACGGTGAAAAACATCGTAGTACTAACATTTTCTTTTTCGAAAAGGAAGATAACACCTCACCTCTACAGGGGAAAATATATTCTTTGGCACACAAAAAATGATCAACCATGTGACAGGATCTTCAACGCAGGCCTTTAAACCTTCCGCAGAAGTTTAGATTGGACTGTTCGAACGTTTGTCATCCAATGTATTTCATCCAGATTGCATGAAATACGTCCAACTTATGTAAATTACACCAAATTTGAATGAAAACCGTCCGAGTATGTGCGATTCTGAATGAAAAATGTTGAACTATTGGTTGACGGATGTGACTATGGTTGGATGGATGGCCCTCACCTTAGTGTCTGCAGATAGGTTCGAACCAATCCGCGAACGAATGTGCTATCATGAGTAAACAAAAGTCACATCTCTCTCTCTCCTTCCCTCTTGTCCCGCCTCTGTCCTAACCATGGCGGAGCACCAAGCGGAAAAACGAGCTCACCCTCATAACCCACACGAACATAGCCATGGACACGTCTCCACCTTTGTACTCATGGTGCAAATCGGACAGAAGGTACGATGCTCGAGGGTGCGCATGGTGGAGGTTGCCACTGGACATAGTGCATGTGCCGAGTGTGACAATGGTGGCCGTCTATGAGTATGGAGTATATTTGTCGATCTTTGCGTTTATCCCCATGCTCAACAATGAGCCTGATGAGTCTAAATTTATACCGTATATTTTACTCTCGTAGTGTTTGCATTATAGTTGCAGGACTTGTAAGAATTTTATCATCTTCACACACTTTTTTTGTATGATTTCATCATGATTGTAATTATCGAGGATATTTGAAGTAGAAGGGATGAATCTAAAAATGTGGAGTGGAAATCATTTATTTACGTGATATAAAACTATCATAAAAAACACGCCATTTGGACAAAAAACTGGTTCCTGCAGAGCATCCAGGAGATAAAGATGTCGCCTAGTATGAGCACAAACGCTCATATTACCAGCATTGGTGCCAACCACCGTCGCCTTTCCTAGGTCGACTATGCCTTTGAATGGGTCGGCAGAGCAACAGAGATATCAGAAACTCTGCCAGAACCAAGAATCCTAGCCGTTGAAAGGGATCAGAAGGGGAAATCGATAGAAGGTCTTCGTTGCGCCATCATCTCATGCACAAAGATTACGACATCACCATATTCATACTTGTAGTACCTAGATCGTTTGTCCATGTTCATCATGATTTATCCATTGATGCTTGTTGTATCCATGCCTGAGTAAACCCCCTATTTTACGTGGATATGAAGGAACCATAGTATGTTAGACTTTTATCGCCTATAGGATTTGGCATCCCCTCTTAAAGTTTATTTTGATAATCTTCTCGAGGTTGAGGGAAGTCGACCACTCAACAATTTCTTTCTTGGAAGAATTTTTATTACTATCGATGTGATGGTAGGTTTACACACGTATTGTGGTGATAGAAGTTATCTTCCTCCTTCACTGACCAACGTTTGAAGGCAAAATACAACTAAGACCCGTGACGGGGAGCCTTAGATAGTAGGACGGGTTTCATCGGACTCGCACATCAAGATGGAGAAGGATGTTGTTGGTGACACGCCAAGGCATGCCAACGATCTTAGTGTATACCATGGATTGCGACATTCACACACATGGGGACCATTCTACAAGTAGCAGGGGCACCGAAGGGGAATTCTATATATAGTCAGCCACATGATGACCAAGAGTGAGGCATCTTCGTCATCTACCATGTAGCCCAACAAGGATGGGATGAGCAGCCGCTGCCGGGTTTGGCGACATTTGGTGGTCCGGACAACACTGGGGCAACAACTTTTGCCATTCCATGTTTGCCTCCTCGCACACCCCAAGCCAGACTGGGCGACAGCCGAGGCCAAGACCTTGGTAGCAAGAAGTTTCATAGGGGTCATCTCCTCTTCATAATAGAATCTTTCGGTGGAGGGCAAGGCCTCTGAATCAGACAACCTCGACCAGAGATTCACTAGTGTGCATGAACGGAGCCAAAAATTATGATAGAGGGGGGGGGATTAGACTGATTTCGTACTATAAACTTTGTGACGGGGACAAATAGTTTTAAAATTGCATGAATATAGTGTACCAATCAATGATCGACAAATCTGCACCTTGGGTGTGGCTTAGCACCCCCCCCCCCATCGGCTCCGTCCCTACTAGTGTGTGCCCAAGGGAATCTGCCTGTAGAGGGGAAGTAGTGCCCTCCGATATCGACATGAGGAGGCGGATGTGATGATCGTAGGGCCAAATCGTGAGAGAACAACATATGTGGTGTGAGGATCCATCCTGAGATGTATCCGTCAGGAAGAACCACTACGACACCAGGAGATGTCGAAGCTGAAGTGGAGCCTGACACAAAAGTTGGGGAAGCCAGGAGACAGAGTGACGACGTGGATGATGTAGGAGAGGTCGCGACAGGGAAGCTTGATCCAGTACATCTTGCAATGACATAGACCCAAGTGAGCTTGCGAGGCAACCGAGTACCCCATGCTCACATGCGCTAGGAAATTTTGATGTTGTTGGTCGCTCGAGGAACTATAGGGGACCTCACTGACCCCGGGAGGCCGAATGAGCGATGACGACCTTGCGATATCTCGTCACGAGGGACACGGATGGGAGGTATGGAGACATGACGTGACGTTGATTCTATATATGGAATGGACGGAGGCAAGGGAGGCCATGGAGAGGAGATTAGGTCGGCGGTGTCTCGCGCACTCCTGATGCAATCCTGCTCGCATGAGCTTTTGAGATGGAGCAACATTGTCTTTATGCTAGTGTAGCTTTGTTTGAGTGATTGCTATCGTTTCAAATGCTTTATATGGTGTTGGTTGTGATGTTGGTCAATAAGTGATAATAGAGAGTTGGAGACTAAAGAAAACATCGAGGTAGTTTCAAAATATTAAGAAAGACACAACAAAAACACGTATATATAAAACTATATCATACAAATTCATTGATGCATAACCGGCCAGAGTCGAACATTTTATCCACCTCCATTCTTCTAAGGCGCAAATGCATGCCGCTAACCGTCCGGTAGTAGAACGATATTTAAGAATGATATGTTAGAAGGACAGTTTTGTTGCTACCGTACTAGCTAGGCTTGCCGCCTGGTAGAACAATGATATTTGTTAGGTGTATCCGTGAAATAACTATTGTGAATTATCATCTGGTATAGTTTGTAAGCTATCACAAAAACAATACAAAAAACAACTATTGTGAATCGATTAAAACAAATAAGTATGATAAAATAAGATATTTACTTACTCATTTCTTTCAGTCATTTCAAACCTGTGTGGAGGCCAATACCACTTGGACTGTGAGCCTTTGTACTACTGATACTCCCACTAAGTACAATCTGCTACGCACATAAAGATAGCCATGCCCACCATCTCCATTCAACGGTGGCATAAAATGCTAAAATTCATTGGCATATGTTGGCCAATGGGACTGATAGCTTAGAGAGGTGATATTTACCTGGTGCATGTTTTATTGAAAAGGTAAGTCAAACATATCTCCTAAGTATCATTAAGAAATTAGTATTTGCTTACAAGAAAATACTTTTGCAAGGAAAGTATTAGCTGGTGCCACTTTAGCGAGAGGTTAGCGTGAACAACTCTTCTTCCAAAGCACTTAAAATCAAGTATGCTAAACTGTGTTGAAGGGCAGATATTTGACACAGGAAGATATCAACTCCTTTCTGGCCCCAAATGGAGATATTTGCTGGTGCAGTGCACCTTTATGACATGGAAGATATTAGCAAGTGTGTGCACACCCGAACAACTATGTGCTAAACTTCTATTTAATACTTATTATGTTGAAAATGTTTATTTTTAATAGTACGCGTTCTACCCTTTCTTCTCATAAGCTTTGAGGCTTGACAACTAGGTGCAACTTTTACCTGATGGATAACCTAAACAATTCACTTTGGTCGTTATATTTATATTACTTAGTATCTTCCTAATCGCTCGGTTAAAGTAATGCCTGGAGTGACACTGCCAATTAGAGCATCTCCAGCCGCGCCCCCAAGAGGCCCCCAAGACGACGAAAGTAGCGCCGGACGGACGTATTTCGCCCAGTCGCGCCCCAAGACCCCAGTTAGCGCCGGATAGGGCCGATTTTGAGTCCGGCGAACCCAACCCGAACCCAGCGCGCTGGGGGTCGCTTGGGGGCGCCGGACGAAACAAAATCCTCTTCCTGGCCCACTAGCAGGCCAAGCCGACCCAAAAAGGGACTTCTCTCCCCCACCTATCCACACCGCCATTGCCGTCGCCGGCCGCCGCGCCGCCGCTAGATAGCCGTTTCTACCGCCCAAAACACGCCGCAGCTTCTCCCACACCTGCCCTCTTCCAAGGCCGCCCCTAGTTCACCGGCGTTTGGCCGGCGCGGAACGCCAAGCCGAGAACGCCGGCGCAGAATCGCGCCCACCTCGCGCCCCACCTGTTCGACGAATTGCGTCCCCGAGATGGACTCCGACGACGAGGCACTCTTCGCCGCGTTGATGGAGGAAGAGGCGGACGCCGGCGCCCAGGACGACGAGCACCTCATGATGCTCGCCACCTTGGCCGACCTGTTCGGTGCCAACAAGGAGCCGCACCGAGGAGGTTCCAAGATTGGTCGCCGGAAGGGAAAGGAGAGGGGCCGTTGGAGGGTTGCTGTTTGCTCTACTCCGACTACTTTGCCGATGTTCCCCTGCACGGCGAGAAGACATTCCGGCGCCGGTACCGCATGGGCCGAAAGCTCTTTCTTCGCATTGTCACTTCACTTCGAGAGTACGACATCTACTTCGTTTGCAAGAAAGATTGCACCGACACAGTTGGGTTCTCCTCACTTCAGAAGTGCACAACGGCCATGAGGATGCTTGCATACGGAACTCCTGGTGATGAACATGACGACTATGCACGCATGGCCGAGTCCACCGCCCTTGATTGTTTCTACAGATTTTGCAGAGCAATAGTTGGCTGGTTTGGAAAACAGTACTTGCGAGCACCCGATGCAGAAGACACTGCTCGAATCCTAGCAGAGAATAAAGCAAGAGGATTTCCTGGGATGCTTGGAAGCATCGACTGCATGCATTGGGAATGGAAGAACTGTCCATTTGCTTGGCAGGGGATGTACAAGGGTGCAAAATGTCACTGCAGTGTGGTACTTGAGGCGGTTGCTACACATGATCTCTGGATTTGGCGATCTTTCTTTGGCATGCCAGGAACACACAATGACATCAACGTCCTGAATTTGCGCCGAACTGCGCCTATATTTTCATGTTTGTGCTGAATCTGTGTCAAAAAAAATAATTTGCGCCGTTTTTGGGTCGAATTTGGGCCGAATCTGAGCCGGCCCCGCCAGTCTTGGGGGTGGCCTTGGCGCGGCTGGGGGAAAACTCGCCTCAAGCCGTTTTCGGCTAAACGTCTTGCGGGGGGGGGGGGGGGGGGGGGACGGCTGGAGATGCTCTCAGAGTCGGATACCTGCGTGCCCACTTGCTGCTTCCAAAACATCGGATACACGATAGTACCTAGAAAGTGCACATAAAATAAAGAGAGCATTACGGCTACTAACTGTCTGTCATTGTGTTGCTTTAGTGCGTGCATCGCACTAGCCACTTGCCATCTTACACAATGAGCCTAAGGTACAATGTGTACGATAATAAACTCCCACATGGATGCCGACCATACCAAGAAAACCATAAAAGACAATTCAGATCGATCGACATCTGATGCCATGTAGGATCTGGTGGCAGATCCTTCTCTAGTCGTGATACAAAGTGCATGCTTTTGCTCTATTTTTCTCCAGGATACGGTGGGGGCGCATACCACGCACACCCACATTCTTCCGTAGTTGTATCGTATGTAGATAAGTGCACACTTTATTGTTGACAACACGGTAGGGACGCACTTTCATGCCATCAATTTTTTGTTACCACCATGAGTAGAACCTGGTTGCAGGTGAGTAGTATTGAACTAGAAGTTGTGGCAGGTGAGTGGCCCGCCAGTTCTTTTAAGCACATTCTATAGAATTGGGGTTTGGAAAAGCAATGGTGCAAAACACTTGATTGAGCTTCGAAAATCTTGGTGAGCTTCTTCAGAATCCTAGTGTAATCCCAAAATCCCCAAAACCTTTGATTTTTCAGAATCTCAGGATTCTGAGCCATCCCACGGAAAAATGTTTCATTTTAAATGAGTGTCCATGTTCGAAATCGTAATTCGATCCCATCAAGCCCCGATATGGTCCCGCCTATGCGCCTCCTCCAGCCGCCAGCCACTCGATGCCGGCCAGCAGCCGCCGACCGCCCCCGTCCTGCCCTGCTCCGGTCTCGCCCCCGACATCGCTGCCGACCACCGCGGTCCTTGTTCCCCGCCTCTCCCTCTCCCAAGGACGCCCCCTCCCTGCCCGCTCCGGCCAGATGAGCAGAGGCCGTCGTCCCTACTCCATCCGACGCGCCAGAGGGCCTCCCTCATCACTCCCTGCTCCGGTCTCGCCCCAACATCGCCGCCGGCCACCGCGGTCCTCAGTCCCCGCCTCTCCCTCTTCCAAAGACGCCCCCAGCTCCCTGCCCGCTCCGGCAGATACGCCCTAGGCCGTCCTCCCTGCTCCAGCCCGACGCGCCAGAGGGCCTCCCTCGTCCCTCCCTGCTCCGGTCTCGCCAGACCTCGCCGCCGTTCGCCGGTGGCCGAGGTCGTCCTATCCCTTCCCGCTCGTTGGTGACCTCCCATCCTTCCCCATCTCTTCTCTCTCAAGTGTTTTGTCTAAGGGCAAAACAGATATTTGAACGCTTAACTTAACCCACAATCTTATTGCACAATCTTAAAAAAGAATTCAATGGTAAATTCTGTGAGAAGTAGATTTTGGGAAAATAAATAAATCAAAATCTTGATTCTGTAAAATCCTACACGAAAAGAACTAGCCGGTAGGTGCGGCCGCACTCTCACGCGCTTGTCCCTATCCCCTGCAGCAGCTCAGCTGCCAGGGTGCAACAATGGTGTGCATCCTCCTATATATACTCCACGACCAGAGCAGGGAGGGACAGACAAGACAGACACGAATAGCAGCTAGCACAGGCATCCATCGAGTTCGAACAGCTTGAACCAGCGGCTGGGTGGAAATCTCTCTCAGAATATCTTCATCAACCATGGGTCGTCCTGATTCGGAGGCGCCGACGTCGAGCATCGCCGGGGGGCTGTCTGCTCTCCTCGACCATTCCCGCGGAGGAGGCGCGGCGGCGCCGGCGAGGCCAGACTCGCCCTTCGACACCAACGTAGTGACTATCCTTGCCGTGCTCTTCTTTGCGCTGCTGTTCGCCATCGGGCTCAACTCGCTCGCGAGGTGCGTGCTCCGGCGGTACGTGGGGCGCGGAGCCGCGGTCGCCGCCGGCGAGGCCGGGGCGACGGCGCGGGTGGCCTGCAGCGGCAGCGGCATCAAGAGGCGCGTCCTGAGGAGCCTCCCCGTGGAGGTGTACGGGTCCGGGGAGGACATCGACGACGTGTGCGCCATATGCCTCGGCGAGTTCGTGGACGGCGAGAAGGTGCGCGTGCTGCCGCAGTGCGGCCACGGGTTCCACGTCCGGTGCGTCGACGCATGGCTGGTGTTTCACAGCTCGTGTCCGACGTGCAGGCGGCCGGTGATCGACAGCACTCCCGCGAAGCCTGACGACGGCGGCATTGGCCATCTCCAGTGTCCCGCCGAGGCCGACTCGATCGTTGTGGTCATCGTCTGAGTTCATCACGCAACGAAGCTTGCCACTGCCGGTACGGCAAGGGGCCTACATGCAGCTCGTTGGCGCATAGAGCCTATAATCCAACTGCTCGGTGTAAATATTTGACGGAGAAACATCGAACTAACATTTTTCTTTTCAAAAAAGGAAGAGATAACAACTCGACTCTATGATATGGGGTATCTTTAAGCGAACTTTTAAACCTTCCACATCCGTTCGGATTCGACTATCCAGACCTGTTTTATCATCCGATGCGGCTTTGTATTCGTCTGTAGATTGATATGCTTGTACATTTTTTCGCAAATCTGACTCAAACCAAAGGGTTTTGAGGGAGTCTCGATCGCAAACACATCCCGTCCCGACACCCTCGACTCACACAAAATTGATGCTGAGACCGCACTTTTGTAGCCATCCTTACAGATTCCACTCAAAAATATCATATCCCCCTTTTTCCTCATTCTCTCCACCGTCCTCCTTCACCCCAATCCCCTTTGTTTTCGCCTCCGACGCCGCATGGAGACTCAGGAAGATCTGCCAGAGATGCCAGAGTTGTCGGATGCGACCAAGGCGGCCGCCCGCAAGGTAAATTCGGCTTGATAGCTAGCCCTGTGTATCAAATGAAGGTTGTGCAACAAACTGCATTGGCAGTTGGTGGACGACGGCGACAATCTACACCGCGGGGTGGGGGCGAGGGCGAGTACGAGTAGAGCTTGGGAGGGCGGCCTCCAAGCACTGGTCGGATGCGTACAAGCCATCCTACTACTTCGACAACAACCAGTTGTCACCGTCCAGCGTGCCCTATATGGTCGACGTCGCGACAGGGCCGAGCCAGTTCATAGAGTTGCGATCGCCGCAACTTGTCTGATATCATTCGCTGGGCTATTTGCATGGTGCCTGCTCACTATTCACCGAAATGTCTCCGACCGCCGAGTCGCATATCGATCAAGAATGTAAGATGATCAACGAGGAATGCGGGACCGGCGACGAAGGCTTCGAGGATGGAGTAGTGGATGGCTCGCATGCGGATGCTGATGCTATGGAGTGAGGTACGCATATACGGTCGACGGGCATGTACACGCAACAGAGCGGCACATACACACAGCCGGTTGGCACGTACACCCAAGAGTAGGACACGATCGGCGAGCAACCGGACCTAGAGGGGGGCGATTGGCCGGCGGATGTTGAGAAGAAGGGGAGAGGAGAAAATTTGAACATGCAGAAGGATGAACTCTTGTGTGAACTCTTGTGTGATTAGTGGTTGACCACTAGTATCGATCCAGTCCATGGGGCGGAGCAAAGGCACATGTCGATCATTCTGGCGGTAGAAGAGGAGGAGGAGACCAGACTGGAGGCGGCGGTCTCTGCGTACCACTGATCTCAGTCGGGCCATGGATAGCCGGTGAAAGAGGGTAGTTTTTTTTACCCAGATTGGTCGGACTGACACTTTTGTGACCAGTTTGTTGTGATCTGGCACGTAAAAACAATGAACATTCACCCGCATTTGGTTGTGTTCGACCGTTGGAAATATATGCTTAATTTCTTGTTTACTATCTATTTTAAATTAGGATCATTTTATTGAGATCGAAGCTAAGCAGACATTTAGGGGATAATGATTGGATGACCGGCTTCTACATTCGTGTCGGCATAAATATATTTATTGACAAATATATTTATGTGCAAAGGTACAAAAAAATGACAGTAGAATACATTTGATTATGCATGGTACTGTCTAATAACTTCATTCTGAAGGGAGATGCTAATACGAAATATTTCCAGAATGTTGCCAATGGCAGACATAGTAAAAAAATATTCATGCTCTAAACCAGGATTAAGGTATGATTGAAGGTCAGGAACAACTTAAGGCTTATATTACAAGCTACTATAAAGGATTGTTCGGCGCTCCAGCTGAAGATATCTTGTCCATGGATGAGACTCGGACGGAAGACATACCCCAGGTCTCTAATAAGGAGAATGCCTTTTTAAATTCCCCCTTCACCGAAGAGGAGATAAAAGGCGGTTTTCCAAATGGAGCATAATAAGGCTCCTGGGCCAGATGTCTTTCCTGCTGAGTTTTATCAACACTTTTGGGATGCCATTAAGACAGACCTTATTGAGTTGTTCCAATGTTGGCATATTGGACAACTTGAATTGTTCCGTCTTAACTTTGGGGAAATTGTGTTGCTACCTAAGGTTTTGGAGGAAGAAAGGATACAACAGTATCGACCAATATGCCTCCTTAACGTTAGCTTCAAAATTTTCACGAAGGTCGCAACCATTAGATTAAATTCGGTGGCTGATCATGTGGTTAAACCTACACAAACGACTTTTATGCAAGGTAGGAATATCCTCGACGGAGTAGTGGTTTTACATGAGACCGTTCATGAGATGCACACTAAAAAGCTTAACGGAGTCATTTTCAAAATTGACTTTGAAAAAGCTTATGATAAAGTGAAGTGGTCATTCCTCCAACAAACTCTGAGAATGAAAGGTTTTTCAGAGGAGTGGTGTGCTTTGATCCATAGTTGTGTTTCGGGAGGAAGTGTTGCCGTTAACGTCAATGATGATATCGGACGCTTCTTCCAAACCAAAAAGGGATTAAGGCAAGGTGATCCTTTATCGTCCATATTGTTTAATATTGTGGCTGATATGTTAGCGATCATGATTGAACGCGCCAAGTTAGACGGCCAAATTGAGGGAGTAGTCCCACACCTAGTGGATGGGGGATTATCTATTCTTCAATATGCGGATGACACAATTCTTTTTATGGAACATGATCTAGATAAAGCAGTGAATCTGAAATTAATATTATCAGCATTCGAGCAGTTATCTGGATTGAAGATTAATTTCCATAAAAGTGAATTGTTTTGTTTCGGCGAGGCCCAGGATGCAGGAGCTCAATATGCCGAGATATTCGGATGCGAGCAAGTTCAATTCCCTATTAAGTATTTGGGGATACCCATACATTATAGGAGACTGACTAATGCGGAATGGAAGCACGTCGAAGAACGATTGCAAAAAAGACTAGCTAGCTGGAAAGGGAAGTTGTTGTCCCTGGGTGGAAGATTGGTACTCATAAATTCAGTTTTAACCAATATGGTACTGTATATGATATCATTCTTTCAGTTACCTAAAGGGGTCTTACATAGATTGGATTATTTCCGATCGAGATTCTTTTGGCAAGGGGATAACGAGAAGAAGAAGTATCGACTGACCAGGTGGAATGTCGTTTGCCGTCCGAAGGACCAAGGGGGGTTGGGTATTCATGACCTTCAGGTCAAGAACTCTGCTCTTCTCGGTAAGTGGCTATTTAATCTACTGACTTCGGATGGTGTATGGCAAACGCTCCTTAAGCGAAAATACATCGGCAGAAAAGTGTCAGATCCCTCTGTTAGGTATGTACTAGGGTTAGCTAGTACCTTTGCATCATGCAAAAGTTTCAAAAAGAAACCTTGAAAATCATTTTCAAAATCCAAATGGGAGAAGGAACACCCCCCAGATGAATTAATCCAAAAGGCCAGATAAAAATATTTTCCAAAAATTCATGTTAGAGTTTTGAAAAGTCTTATAAATGAGTGTGATCACATATCAAGTGATGTGGGACCCACCCCATGCTCATAGATTTTTCAAATATTCAAACAGTACCTTGGAAATAAAGAAATCCCCCTATTTGATTTAAAATTCAAATCATTTGAATTTTAAAAATGTTGAAAGTTTATGAGTGGCTAGTCTATATTATTATGAGGCCACATAAAAGTTTTCAACATTTAATAAAATGTTTAACTATTTATTTTAGCTAAACAGAACAAATAACAGAAAGGAAAGATTAAACAGAAAAAGAAAAGAGGGCTTACCTTCAAAGTGGCCCAACTCTTTCCCCAGCCGGCCCAGCCCACCTTCCCCCCTGTCGTCTTCTCCAGGCAGGCGCACAGCTGCGTGGCGACCATGCCGTGGCCGCCGACGAGCCCCAGGCCACCTCCTGCTTCCCCTCGCCTTCTCCTCGCGTCTGGAGGCTTCGCACCGCCGTGCTGATCCATTCCCCCCTCTGCTCATCGTCTTCCTCCCCCTCCTACGCCCGATTTCATCGAAGTCCGAGAGCTCGCCGGAGCGCACCGCCGTGGCAGACGTGGCCACCGTGCCCTAGGGATCAAGCTGCTGTGTCCCTCGTACTCGCCGTCGTCGATTTCTTCTTCCCGAAGCAAGCGGAGCCGTGATTTGGACTCAAGCCACCGCAATCGTCCTCGAGCCCTCGCCGGATCCGCGACTCGTCGTCGTCGAATACTCCGACTACGCGCCCTCCCCGACTCCATCGACTGCACCGTCGTGCTCCCCGCATCGCAGTGAGCATTTCCCCTCAAGCCACGCCTTCCTTCTCCTCCTCTAGCTCGAGCTGCCATGGACGCCGGAGTACCGAGCCGCCGTGCTCGTCGTCGTCGAGCATCCGTTAACCCATCGACCCCGCCACCTTGTCCGTTACGTTCCCTGTGCTCCTCTGCGTCGTTTGCAGCCACGGTTGTTCCAAATGACGCTTCACAGCAAGTTCCACCTCAGGCCAGTAGCTCCGCCGCCGCAAGGACTCGTCGCCGACGTCGATGCCGTGCCCCCCAAGCCTGGTTCTTGGTCCAGTTCGAAGCGCGGTGCTCAGGTTTTCAGTTTAGTGGTCTTGGCGCATCCAGAGGACCACGGGAGACCTCTCCCCGTGCGACTCCGCCGTGCTGGATGGTCGCCGGCGTTGAGCCGCCGGCGAGGTGACGTGGCCAGCCGTTTAGCACTGTTTAACCACCCACTGTGAGGCTTACAGGTGGGTCCAGGACCCCCTAATCACCCTGTTAAGTTAATCCCCACGGGATTAAACCCTGTGTCACTGACCAGTGGGGCCCCTTGTCAGTTTGACTCGGGTCAAACCCCCTGACGCCAGCATGACGCAGTAAAGGATTTCCAGAAAAGAAAAATAGTTTAATAATTCCAGAAATTCCAGAAAATACCCCAAACTTTGGAAATTCATAGAAAATTCATATTAACTCCAAATTGGACAAATAATATATGAAAAATGATCAGGAGAAAATTATCTTTCCAAATATGCAACTTTCAACTCTGTTTGAGTTGAATTTAAAATGGGACCAGTAGCATATGTCATTTGGTTTATTTGAATTTATTTCAAATTCAAATCAATTGAGTTTGCCACTTGGACCATGAATTTATGTTACAAATCAACCACACTTCAGAGGCATATCATACACATTGAAGTTAATTCAAATTGACCAAACTATATCATGTATAACTTGGTTAAGGTTGAATTCAAATGTGGATTTGAATTTGCATTTTAAAAATGCAATATATTCCACTTAAATGGAATTGCCTCACACATCAAACTTGTACTTCAAGATTAAACATTCTATCATGTGCTTGAGCATTGCATTCATATTGATTGTTACTTGTACTTGCTTGTCGAGTAGAGGTTGAACCGGAGCAAGAGGTCACCCCCTTCGCTGAAGATCCAGAGCCCGAACCTCGTCAGCAAGGCAAGCAAAACCCCATTGATCATGTCGATAAAATCCCACTTCCCTCTCATGTCTCGCTTATGCATTGTATAGGATGATCACCATGCTTCGTTTCTACCGCATAGATGAACCCATTCCTTTGCATGACCTATCTTTTGTCACAGTAGTAAGCAAACCACAATCCTAGCAACTGTAGGAGTTGTTTGATATCATGTGGCCCCTGCAAATGTTACCGCTTATTGCATGCTTAGTATGATACCCTGTTGTTACTGTGATGTGAGTCGGGATGGGAATAATCATGTTGATGATGGTAGAAAAGTGTTGGTGAATCGACCCTAATACAAGGTGAACGATGAGAGGCTGTGTAGGAGTACACGGTGGGTTGTCTCGTTGAACACCGCCCTAAGTCCGAGTTCTTGTGTGGTGATCCAAGATGAAGAGTACAACCACACATTGGGCTCACTGACCCCTCTCGACTTATTAACTCATCCCTTTCGATGTCCAGATGTCGCAGTAGTTCGGAGTTCTGGTAGGCTTGTGTCCTGGATGCTAAGTGAGAGAACGGCTCATCCGAGACCGGCTTATGCACCACGCACACATCGCTTGGGTCCACTTCGGTAAACCGGCCGGGTTCACGATTGTGGTAGCCAACCCAAGTAGGCGGCTTTCTTGGACTAGATAGGCTGTGAGGTAACAGTTGTGGTGAGCATCCTCGCTGGCACCCCTTGAATGGTGTCGAGATCAAAGGCGGTAAATGATGATCATGTGTGTGTAGCGGTACACCCTTGCAAGGTTAACAAAACTATTCGAATAGCCGCGTCCGCGGTTATGGACTGCTTGGAAAGCTTAGCTTGATTATTAGATAACTTGAACCGGATACTTCTAAAACACACCAAGATAAGTGTGAGTGCTATGGCGTGCCTCCTCGTGGGGAAGTCGAAGAAGGCACCATAGTGGTGTATTGGTTGGTGAAAGTAGTGGACTCGTGTACGCTTCTTACCTCAAAGTCTGGTACTCGTAGTTCAGGATTAGCCAAGTCAAAGATGGCATTTCTGCAAGTGAACCCCACCTCCCTTTACCTTGATACATGTGCATGAGTAGTATAGCTCCTATGTAAGTCTTGCTGAGTACGCCTTTGTACTCACGTTTGCTTAATATATGTTTTAGATGACGCCACTGACCCCGAAGGTGGCTTCTTCATCGAGCTGGACGACTGAAGTTAAGCTAGTCTAGTCCCAGTCAGCAGACTGGTTCCCTCGTGGAGGGCTTTGTGTTTGAATAAGGCTTCTTAAGCCATTTGTTAAACTTGTCTGTACTCAGACATAATTTGCTTCCGCTTCGTGATGTAATGTTGGATCACATGTATGTGATCTCTGTGTGTACTCTATAAGAGTTATAAATAAAATGTACACTTTGTAGAGAATTGCAATGGTACCTGCTGTTCATACAAGGCATGTGTGCTGCGTGTATGTTTATAACATGCATGTCTTTGTATGGGTTTTCGAGACCTTAGTTGTGTTCTGGCTGGCGGTCTTTTATACACCAAGTGGCCTTAGATGTGCGCAGCTTGGGGCATCGCGATGCGATTGCTTGAGACTCTGTCTCGTGCACACTTTGTGGTATGATCGAGCCCGCCCTAGACCCCGACTAAGTGATCGGGCTGGAGTAAGTCTATGTAAGAGTTTTGAGATAGTCGATAATATGGTTGAGGCGACTTGTCTTTGAATATGGGAGTTCACCACCCATATCAGTAGACTTGTGTGCGTACGATGAGGACCCATTACAGTTGATCATCCGACCTGGATGGGATGCCCCTCACGTACGATGCTTTCCGAGAATGTTCAGTGCTTGGCCTTGTCTGCTTAGACAAGTGGGTGCGGTTCTCGGCTCTCCATATGACTATGTCTTAACTGTACTTGCATACGCTAACCCCGGGTCCCGACAAAAAGCGTTATCTCAGGTTGTATGGAAGCCTGGAGATTCACGTTTTTGGGCTGGTCTCATGGCGATAAAGAAAGACTTTTATCGCTTTGGGGTTTTCAAGATTAAGGATGGGTCGGAGATAAGATTTTGGGAGGATATATGGCTAGGAAATGCCACACTCCGAGAACAATATCCGGCCCTATATAACATTGTGCGACATAAGGGAGATACGCTGGCCACGGTCATGCAAGAGTCACCCCCTAATGTTGCATTCAGGAGAGACTTAATCGGTCCTAGACTAGCGTCTTGGAATGCCTTGCTAGAACAGTTAGCGGGAGTGCAACTGTCACAAGGCCACGATGAGTTTCGATGGAATCTCAATAGGAATGGAAAATTCTCTGTGGATTCTATGTATAGGGCGCTTGTCCAACCTGAAATACCAGTCGATAATAATTATAAAATATGGCATATGAAGATACCTCTAAAGATTAAAGTCTTTGCATGGTATCTTCGAAAAGGTGTCATTCTAACGAAAGATAATCTTGTCAAGCGCAACTGGCAAGGGAGTAAGAAATGTGTTTCATGTGCTCATGATGAGACAATAAAACATCTTTTCTTCACTTGTAAGGTTGCACGTTCTATTTGGTCAGCTATCCAAATGGCTTCAAACTTATATCAACCCACATCCGTTGCTAATATTTTTGGCAATTGGCTTAACGGGATAGATAATAAGCTTAAAACCATTCTTAGGGTAGGAGCGCTCGCCGTAATATGGTCGCTCTGGCTATGTAGAAATGACAAGATCTTTTCGGGTAAAGATTTCACTTGTTTGCAGGTTCTTTATCGATGCACGGGTATTCTCCGTTCGTGGTCCATCTTACAACAGGTGGAATATCAAGGCCTTTTCCTGGAGGCGTGTGCACGACTGGAAGCGGTGGCGAGGGATATTTTTATCCAACATGGGTGGCCGCGTGATCTACGCTTAGAGCTACCTTGAGTGGCGATAGTTCTTCATTTGTAACTTGTCGTGCGCTCTTTCTATTTTCTTTTTTCTTTTGGTGACTTGCGGCTGTGTGCATCTTAGCTATGCAGAGGCCGGGTGTACTTGCTTAATTCTTTTGAGTAATAAAGCCCTTTATCCAAAAATAAATATAATACTGCACGCCATTGGCACCAAATGCTAAAATTCATTAGCATATGTTGGCCAATGGGATTGATAGCTTAGAGTTAGAGAGGTGATATTCATCATCCCGTGCATCTTTTTTTCTGAAAGGCAAGTCAAACATCTCTCCTAAGTATCATTAAGAAACTAGTATTTTCTTTTCGAGCAGTGCTTCGGTACACACCCCCCTTAAAACTTTTAAAAGGGCATTTTCGTCTATCCACATAAATCAAGAGGTCAACCTTGAGGAAAATTAGTTCTCCTCCCCGCCTCCCGACGACACGCCAATGACCCGTCTCTACGGCCAACTCGGCGGAGATCAAGAACGGCGGCGGCGACCTGTAAATTTTCCCTTTCCCCCCTCAAACGGCCACCTGCAGCAGCAGCAGCCGCCTCGTCGGGATGCAGCCTCGCTAACCATTCTCCATCTGCTTGATGAGGCCTTTAGGTCGATTTAAGTCTTCCAGTAAAGAATCAATCTGCTAGCTATATTCATCATTAAAAAAACTAGCTCTATTCATGAACACAACACGTTGATTGAATGCATTGCTTCTGTCAGTAGCGCTATGGCAACGTTGTAGCAGACGCTGAGATTGGAGATGGCGCTGCCACACACCTCCGCGTTGCCTCGAGCCGGTCCAGAAAAGTGAGGATCAGAATGTTGGCCATGGACACCGTCACGATCTGCCAGGCAGAAAATGTCTACGCCATGGCCAAAAGATCTTACCGACAACTTAATCAAGGCGTTCTTTCGGGGAGAATTGGCAACAGATAAATTATCTCTTAATGCCCATCATACCCTTAATTATGAAGGGGTATTGGCTAATCATAACCGTTCATGTATTTAAGGGCTCAAAAGAAAATATTTGTGCATGGAAAAGTATTAGCGGGAGGTTAGCGTGAACAAATCTTCTTCCGAAGCACTTAAAATGAAGTATGCTAAACTGTTTAAGGGCAGATATTTTGACACAGGAAGATATCAACTCGTTTCTGGCTCGTTTTTAGAAGAACGACTTGTCTAAAGCTAAATATTTGCAAAACGGAGATATTTGCTGGTGCACCTTTATGACATGGAAGATATTAGCAAGTGTGTGCACACTGCACACCCGAACAAAACTATGTGTTAAACTTCTATTTAATACTTATGTTGAAAATGTTTATGTTTAATAGTACGCGTTGCTACACTTTCTTCTCATCGGATACCTAGAAAGTGCACATAAAATAACCAGAGCATTACCGCTACTAACTATCCGGCCGTCATTGTGTTGCTTTAGTGTGTTCCCGCACTAGCCACTTGCCATCTTACACAATGAGCCTAAGGTACAAATGTGTACGATAATAAACTCCCACATGGATGCCGACCACGACCATACCAAGAAAACCATAAAAGACAATTCGGATCGATCGACATCCGATGCCATGTAGGATCTCGTGGCAGATCCTTCTCTAGTCGCGAAACAAAGTGCACGCTTTTGCTCTATTTTTCTCCGGGATACGGTGGGGGCGCATACCACGCACACTATCGTATACGTAGATAAGGGCACACTTTGTTGTTGACAACACGGTAGGGACGCGCTTCCATGGCCATCAAATTTGTTTTTGTTATCACCATGACTAGAACCTGGTTGCAAGTGAGTAGTACTGAACTAGGAGTTGTTGCAGGTGATTTCCTATGTAGGTGCGGCGCTTGTCCCTATCCCCTGCAGCAGCTCAGCTGCCAGGGTGCAACTTGTGGGGCGCCCTTTTTACAAAGTACGCTCGCAGACCACCATCCCCCACAACAATGGTGCGCGTCCTCTTATATAAACCCCACGACCAGAGCAGGGAGGGACAAAGACAGACAAGACAGACACGAATAGCAGCTAGCACAGGCATCCATCGACTTCTTACAGCTTGAAACAGCGGCTGGGTGGAAATCTCTCTCCGGATATCTTCATCAACCATGGGTCGTCCTGATTCGGAGGCGCCGACGTCAAGCATCGCCGGGGGGCTGGCCGCTCTCCTTGACCATTCCCGCGGAGGAGGCGCGGCGGCGCCGGCGAGGCAAGACTCGTCCTTCGACACCAACGTGGTGATCATCCTTGCCGCGCTCTTCTTCGCGCTGCTCTTCGCCATCGGCCTCAACTTCCTAGTGCGGTCAGCGCTCCGGTACGTGGGGCGGGGAGCTGCAGTCGCCGCCGGCGAGGCCGGGGCGACGGCTCGGGTGGCCTGCAGCGGCAGCGGCATCAAGAGGCGCGTCCTGAGGAGCCTCCCCGTGGAGGTGTACGGCTCCGGGGAGGACATCGACGACGTGTGCGCCATATGCCTCGGCGAGTTCGTGGACGGCGAGAAGGTGCGCGTGCTGCCGCAGTGCGCCCACGGGTTTCACGTCCGCTGCGTCGACGCCTGGCTGGTGTCTCACAGCTCGTGTCCGACGTGCAGGCGGCCGGTGATCGAGGCCGCGCCCGTGAAGGCTGACGACGGCGCCATTGGCCGTAACCAGAGTCCCGCGGAGACTGACATGATCGTTGTGGTCATCGTGTGAGTTCATGGCGCAACGAAGCATGCCATTGCCGGTACGGCACAAGGGAGCACCGTTCTGGATGCGCTAAGCTCTTGTGGAATCACCCGGCTGAGTGTAAGGTTTCACGCGCTGATGATCCAACTGCTCATTTGCCCAGTGTAATTATTATTTTTGAAGTCTGTCTCATAGGAAGATGAGAGTTGTCCGATTAATTGAAAAAAAAACCCGGGTTAAAACCATCACAACAGTCCACGCAAGGCAATACAGGCCGATCGAGTCATCCACACGAAAATACAAACGTTGCAGTGAAGATATACAAAGTTGAGGACATCACCAAGTGTCATCGTGATCAACTCCTCTACGAGCCAGCGACTTCGACTTCAGCATCGAGTTCCACCAATGAAGTCCCTATTATCACAAACGTCGAAACCCATGTCGGTTCGAGCCAAACAATCAGCCATCGTTGCAAACGTCGAGACAACTCCGACTAAGAAGAGCATCAAACAAAAGAGAAATATGTAGAGTTGGCGCCAACCAACACCTCCTCGAAGAACACCAATCACATGTGATCGTTACCACCTAGCTAGGCAGCTCCATGGCAGCTCCGACTCCATGACGACATGGCGAGATCAAGAAGAAACCTATCGAGCATGCCGTAAAGATCCAACCAAGGGAGCCCTGCCGTGACCCTACAACGCTGACCATCATTATCTTTGTCAAACTGGACACTACACCATGACACTGCCTGCCAGGCATCCGCCGATCGCAATGTCGTGAGTGTGTAGCACATGGAGAGCGCGAACTGGGCCCAAAGTCTTCAAGGTGACGCCCCAAGGAGAAAAGTGATGATGCCGATGTTGTCGCCCAACCCGGCCGGGCCTTAGACTTTCACCCGAAGAACTGTATCTAAGGTTGTACAGGGGATGGACTCCACGATGGTGCCTCCAAGAAGGTGAAATGGCGTCCACGAACATCGAAATCGTTGGCCTCCCAAAGTCCGGCAAGCTTTTGCCCATAGTACACCGCCCAACACGACAACTTCACAAGTCACACCCCGCACCTCCGATAGGCGATAGCCCGCACACTCCAAAGAATCCATCGCATCATGATGATGCATAATCCATCAAACACTTCATTGTCGGGCAGATCCGGTGCACCACGACGAACCCCTCGAACCTCACCAGAGCCGGACGGGAGAGCTGCAACTTCATGCATATTTTTTTATGTGAAATGGCATGTCGTGCATCGTCCACGTTTTGATTTTCAGAAGCGTGTCTAACAGATTTGCCAAACCACACGTTTCCTTTTCTAGGACATTGAATGGCGGTTCGAACCAATTCACGAATGAACATGTGTCCATTCTAAGAGTCAATGTTAAAGATGCCTTAACGACTCGCTTATGAATCGTTTAAAAACAAGTACGCTAAAGTAAGATATGCACTTGGAGTGAGGCATTTTGGCTCCCGGACTCCATGGAGCCCGGTTTTTAGGAACAATCAAAATTCAAACTTTTTGATGTCAAAAAAATCTAGAAAAAGTTATGCAAGTATGTAATGTAAATGTGTGTAAAATTTCATGATGAAATACCTTGAATTGCGGCCTGTGTAAAAAAGACAAATTCATAGCCTCGAAGGATGAATAGTATCATGTGTTAACAACCCCCAAATTTGTTATTTTTGCACAACCCTCATTTCAATGTATTTCATCCTAAAAATTTACACACTTGTGAGTTATACCTTCATGTATATCTGTATTTTTTTTTAATTTTTTTTGAAACGTAGAAATATGAATTTTGATGAATTTTCGAGTTCAAATTTAAAGAGAGCCAGTGAGACCGAGCTCCAAAAGGCATTTCCGATGCACTTGCTCTTTTCTTCAGGTTTCTCAACGCATATCTAGAGGCACTACCACTTGGACTGAGTGCCTTTGTACTGCTATACTGATTAGTATCCCACTGTCACCTCCCACCCTGGGATGGTGGGCTGCAGCCAAAACTGCCATGGCCATTCATGGATTTGTTTTTTTTTCGAAACGATGACGAAAGCTTTGCCACATTTATTAATTAAGAAAGAATAAGCGGTGCTCAGTTAATTAGGGAAAACCAAGAGAAAACCCTCACAACTGATGAGCGGCACTCGATACGACACATACCACACCAACGAGTGTGACGCCGAGAACACACGCAGGCGTCATCGGCATCACACCTCCCCTAAAAGGCAACATCGCCAACCCTGAAACCTGCGACCAAACAGCGCAGCTCCGACTCTGGTGGAGAGCTCCGAAGGACAGAACCAGGCACGGTAGGCGCCACGAAAAATCACCGAAAGGTCAATCGGCTGTCAGTCATCGTATACCACAGGGCCCCGCCACCGCAGCTTCGACTTCACAACAACAAATGAACCGAGGCAATCCCGTGGACACGTCGGAGAAGGACCGACTAACTCAACCATCGCCGCATCGCCGCCTCGCCGCCATCACTCCCACCATCATCGTTGCCACAGAAGTGTGAACGCCACTCCTGCCGAGCTCCGAAACGAAGCAAGCCGGCGACCAACATCGATGACAACCACGTCGCCCAAGCGACACGAGGTCTATGCCCTCGAAGCTGCAAGTCACTCGAGGCCGCCGCCTCAACATCCACTGCCCTGATGCACACTGCGCACTCAACCAACACCGTCTTCCGGGGCCGCCGCGCCGACATGCCACAACTCACTCTCGAGCAGCAACGCCGCACGTTATAGCTACCCGCAACCCACGCTGCTCAGGACAACCACACGCAGACCACGAACGCCGCACCACATCCGGGGCCGCCGCCCAACCGCCCCCGCTGGGGCGCATCGACCGGGCCGACAACCTTGCCGCCCGCGCAGCTCAAGGTCCTCACCCAAGCCATGCCGACAGGCAGCCCTACCTCCTGGAGCCGCCGCCGCACCGCTGCCCGAGGCCGCCGCCTCGGCATACAAATAAAATTCCCGGAGCCGCCGCCCCGGCATACACCGCCCTTGAAAACAGAAGGGATCCAACACAACATTCAAAGGCTGACCATCCTAAGCGACGCCTCCAAGAAGGTTACGACGTAAACACCGCCGCCGCCCACTTCAGTAAAACTGAAGCTTAGGTTCTCACCCGGAGAGCCCAAGTCCAAGACAGAAGAGGAAGAGCTTTACGACCACACCTCCAAGAAGGTCACGACACCAGCAGGCGCCGATATCGTCAAAAGCTTTCGCCCAAGCTCATCGACTTCGGTCTTATAGAGCTTGCAGATCTGGACACACATGATGAATACCCAGACCATTGGAGCCAAGCCCGCTGTTAAGAGCACCCCCATCGTCAACCGCCATTCCCCTCCCGCGACGACCCGTTGCAGCACCTCATACAATAGAGAGTGACCCGCTTGCCGGGGTTAGATCCGAGGGCTATGCTTCGAATCCACCGTCCCCGGCCACTGCAACAACCCATGCCACCGCAGCCCTCGTCCGGGGCCGCTGCCCCGGCATCCTTGCCGTGCCATCTGCAGCCATCGACCTTGCCCACCACCGCCGCGGACCAGCACGCCGCAGCTCACCGGCGCATGGACCAGGGTGCCAGAACCACGCGCGCACCCTGCCCCAAACCGCGCTCCAGCACCGAGAAGATCCGGCGACCCCGAAGGGCCACGCCCGTCGGCGCCAGCACGTCGTGGCCGCGAGCGCCGTGCCCGTCTGCACGACGCCGACCACGCTCACCTCGCGCCCGCCAGCGCTCCCCTAGCCGCACCTCGCCGTGCACACTCCCGCGCCCTCCGTGCCGCATCTGGTCGCACACACCCTCGCCAAGCAGGCCCGCGCCTTACCGCCACGCTGCGCCGCCGCCGGAGCCGCGCCCGTGCTCTCCAATCCCGCCAGATCTGCCCTAGCGCCGCGCCGAGAGAAGCCCCGCCGCCACCCTCCCTGGAGCATGGCCGGGCTTCGCCGGCGATCTCCTTAGGCGGCGGCGAGGAGTGGGGGCGGACGCGGTGGGGAGGGGCGGCGCCGGAGAGGCTCCCCCCGTGACGCCCGAGAGAGGCGACGCGGGGGTCGGGAGCGGTTGGCCTTGCTCAACTATGAGCACACAAGATATTCATGGATTTGTCATGCCTTTGTTTATTGTGATGAATATATCAAAGTGCAATAAAATAACAGTAGCATACAGCTTGCTATATATGATAGTACTGTCTAATGAGATTAATATCTCACCACATCTGCTACACAGCAATGTAAAATCTGCTACGTACATAGTGGTAGAACCATGTCCACCATGTCCATTCAGCGTTGGCACCAAATGCTAAAATTCATTAGCATATATTTGGCCAATGGGAGTGATGGGTTGAATAATGATATTTACCGGAAAGGTAAGTCAAACATCTCTCCAAAGCATCGTTAAGAAACTAGTATTTTCTCCAAGGGGGACGTTTTCGCAAGGAAAGTATTAGCTGGTGCCGCTTTAGTAGAGACTTAGCGTGAACAACTCTTCTTTCGAAGTGCTTAGATCGACAGGAAGGAAGGGCAGATATTTGACACAAGAAGATATTAACTATGCCGTGACTCGTTTTTGTAAGAACGGCATGCACAGAGATATTTGCAAAATGGAGATATTCTGTTGATGCACCTTTATGACATGGAAGATACATCGACTGTGTGCATACCCAACAACTATGTCCTAAACTTCTATTCAACACTTAGGTTAAAAAATGTCGTTGTTTAATAGTACACCGAGAGCAACGTAACTATTTGCTTTGCAACGCTTTTTCCTCGTCGCTCCGAGGCTTAGACAACTTGGCGCAACTTTATGAGACGGATAACCTAAACAATTCACTTTGGTCACGATAGTTTACATCTTAATTACCGTGTCTTCCTAATCTCTCGGCTAAAGTGGCGCATGGAGTGACACTGCCAATCAGTTTCTGATACCTGCATGTCCACTTGGTTCCAAAACCTTGGATGAGATTCAAGATACCTAGAAAGTGCACGTAAAATAAACGAAAGCATCACCGCTACTAGCTAACTGTCCATCACTGTCTTGCTTTGGAGCGTGCAAGCACTAGCTAGGCACTTGCCATCTTAAGCACTCTGAGCCTAAGGTACAATGTAGTGTACGATAATAAACTTCCCACATGGATCATGGATGCCGACATACCAAGAAACTCACAAAAAGGACAATTCAAATCAACATCCGATGCCATGTAGGATGTCGTGGCAGATTCTTCCATAGCCACGAAAATAAAGCGCAAATTTTTGCTATATTTTTCTCCGGGACATGGTGGGGGCGCATACCACGCACACCCACATTCTCCTGTTGTGCTGTAGATAAGAGAATGTTTTTTTACTCAGGTTTTTTTTACCTTTTGTTGATGATACGATAGGGATGCGTACCACGTATATGCACACTTGTGCCACTAGGACTCGCAGCTTTCAATTTCTACAACGATAGTTGATTCTTCCTAAATTTAAAATATTTGTTTTCATGACATCCGATTTGTTTTTGTTATCTCCATGACTGGAACCTTGTATAGGTGAGTGATAGTGAACTAGCAGGAGTAGTATTTTGTTGCAAGAGATTTCCTATATCAGAAGTTAATAATTCTGGAGCACTTGTTGTTTTTCATGTATTGTAGGATCATCAAAATAAGAAAAAACCAAATATACTTAAAACACCCATAAAACATATTTCAATCAAAATTCAAACCATGCTAGTATCTCTTTCTCCTATTGATGTCATTGTAGAGGAACAATCTTTTTTTTTCCTTCTAGAAAATGAGATAAAACGCCCCGGTCTTTGTATCTTCGAATGTACACAACTACAACTTTATTGGAAACTGGAAATTTATGTTAAGCATCGATATAAAAGTAAAACAACCAAAACCACATTCGAAGCTCGCTTCGTACATGCACACAATCATACAGTATAAGCTATGTGGTATAACAAAAATTTGGGAGCCCGTAGCATGGTCCGGAGAAGATTCGGACATACGGATGAGATATCAACATAACTCATTGGATTTGTCCTAAGCACATACTCTGTATTTATCAAGTAAGACAATATCTTCTTCAATGTGAGGGAAAAAGTGCAGTTATGCACATGATCTATTTTTATAGGCACTAGAAATGCATCAAACGATACGCACACTTGCGCTATTCTCTAACATACAGTGCTAGTGGGGTCACACTCCATTGTCACCGCGCCACTGACACTGATGGATGTGATCTTCGCAACTAATACTTCCTTCGTACCAAAATATAGGTATTTGGAGTATACTAGTTTTGGTATACTCCAACACCCTTTACTTTGGTACAGAGGGAATAGGATCTTCGAGAGTTACCCAATTCTTTATCGTTGATTTATTTTAGTTGTTACCAAGGTTGGGCACGGCTATTTTAGAAGTGGTGCAATGTGGATTGCTAATTTACGTCACATGAAGGGTCACCTATAGTAACTGAGTGTGAACGAAACACAAGAGGGGGCAATTTCATATAAACACACACAATATGCATGAAAAAAAACCCCGCTAAGTTGTACTCCCTCCATTCACAAATCACAAATAGATGGCATGATTTTAGTTTAATTTAATCTAAAACCATGTCATCTATTTGTAAACGGAGGGAGTAAAACACATGCAAGGATACATACCTGAGCATTGTGGATAGGTACTTTCTGATACTTCAAAAGAGAAACCACACCTAATAATGACCAAAAGACAACTAAACAAGCCCAACAAATCGAGATATGCTCTTCTACTATTTCTACTTTTAAAATCAGAAATTAGATCTTCACAACTTTTGATGCAATTTGTTGTTCTACTTGTAACAACAAAATGCCTACGTGATAATCATCCTTCATTTGGCTACGCAGCCTTGACTTGATAATCTTCAAGCTCGAGAAAGCACACTCAACACTTGTAGTAAAGACCTGGAGAGTAACAAATAATCGAAGCAACCTACCATCCATAACAAAATGGATCAGGTGAAGCTCCAATCCATATCTCTCTTACTGTGTAAAACCGGCCGGATAATATTTCTTTTCCATTGAACATATTTCCTTAGCATTGAAAGATGCAAATCCATTTGTTGGTATCAATATAACACTAATGAATAAGAGATTCATTACTTTCACATCGAACCTGAGATTTTGCTCAGTTAGTTGGTTGTCAATTTCCGCTTGAAATATCTCCACCTGTAGCGTAGACACCTTCCGGTAGTAAAATGACCAGGTTAACGACGAGCACACACACCATGCAGAATGTATAGTTTTTCCATGTCTAGAATAACTTTATTATTATCCACATAGATCTCAACAATATTCAGAATGAACAACTCCCATCCTTCATCTAACATCATCTCTTCTAGAAGTACTTTTGTTGAATGCATCAAGCGAACTATATTTACTATGTCATATATTTTTTCTGTAAAGCCTTCCCTACATCTTTGCTAGTTTCCATATTTCTTTCATCGTTCATAGGATAAATACAAACCGAAACAAGGTCATGGAGGTGAAAACAATATCACCATCAGCTTAGTTTCTCTAGTTGACGTCGATTTGAAGCCGAGTCAAATGTTTTTATAATAAAAAGAAGCTTTTGAAAAAAAATGAATGACAGGAACAACATCTCTTGATGCACCAACGAGGAAAAGTTGCAACTGACATGCATAGTAGTGAACATAATACACATAGGGAAAACGGTAATTCAAAGATGAGACCAGTCTCATCTAGTCCAGGGTAAAAGATCTTCAAAAAGACATTCAAAAAAGGTTAAAAGAACTCCAAAAAAAATTGTGGTGAAAGATGCTTATGTGGGAGATGTTTCTGTAATTTTTGGAAAAGTTTTGATTTTTGGAGAGCACATGGCGAAAAAGACAAATTCTGTCAGGAATAGTGCGTAAACAGTGTCTTCATGAGAAGCAACGAATTTTTCTTTTTTGCCGCGCACTCTCCAGAGGTTCGAACTTCTCAAAAAATTGCATGAACATCTCTTCCAAAAGCATCTTCCACCACAAAAAATTTGGTATTTTTTCAGCTTTTTTCATATTTCTTTAAATTTTTTAGTCTCCCCGGGTGCAGATGCACCTGGGTGCAGAAACGCCGCTCCCTAGGGAAAATCCTTAACTAATAGATCTTGCAATCCTTTCAACTGCTCCCTCATGTTATTGGCTCCGTCTTATCCTTGAGCTCGGAGATTTTGTATATCGAATCCAAGGTTGGATAATATTAAACACAACTCCATATCTTTAGTTTAAGCCTGTTTGTATTGACTACATGTATGAGATGAAATAATATTTCTTGTGAATAATCATCTTTATCAACAAATCTAAAAACTAATGTCATTTGATCTCTTTTGGAGACATCATCAGTTTTATCCACTAGAATAGAGTACTTTTGAGGAGTGGGGATTTTTGGGTCTCAAGCTCCAATGAGTTTGTTTAAAAAAAATCAAAAAACATATTTTAAGTTTTGGAAAATTGTGAAAAAATTACACATGAACATTGAGGTATATATGAAATTTCTAGAAAATTTCATAATAAAATACGGTTTGGTGTGATTTGCACAAAAGAAATAAATCATGTGCTTTAATAGTGAATAGTACGTGTGCTAGAAATATAAGATTTTTGCATTTTTGTATAGCTCGCATACAAACATATGTCAATGTGAAACTTTGTTATGTATATGTGGAAAAAAATCAGATTTTTTTAAACCTAAAAAATTGATTTTGGATTTTTCAAAATTAAGGGTGCCATGGAGCTCGTGGTCCAAAAACAAAATCCCACTTTCGAGTCCCTAATTTATGTTCCAATATGGTCCCTAATTTTGTAGCATAAATTGCTCAAAGATATAATCTAGAATTTCAATGATGTGTAATTGAAAAAAAATACTCACTTCGGAAAGTGGTTGCCATCGATCCAAGCCCAATTCCATCTCCACGACGCTCCACGAGTAGTCAGTCATTTGTGAATGTTAGACATTTCATATTAGTTTACATATCTAGTATCCGTCTAATCTAGTTTCAGTATCGAGTTACGTGTAGGTAATTAGTTCGAAGGCGCGCCTGGTTAATCCTCATGTACTGTTTCGGGACATATCATACATAAGTCTTTTGAAAAAATATTTTGGGTAAATCGATTTACTGGTTCGTTCATCAGATGAAAGCTCCAACGACCATATTTGTTTCTTCTTCCTCCATCTTTCGTTCTTCTCCAAATGTTCCTCCTTTGCATAAAATGGACTTGTTCAAATTGCAAATTCAATGAACATAGCATATAGCTACCTTGTACTCCTATTTCGACGTTTTGCCGCGTGCGTTCCGCGGGGCTATCCCGATGAATCGACAGGGCGGACGGACGGTTGCGACGCCCTCTTGGCCTCATTAAACTTGCACCGTTTGCTCGCAGCCACAGCACGGCGAGTTCGCTATCCATCCAGAGAGACACCCCAGGTCTCGCTCCACCCGTGCACGCAAGGAAACCCCAAGCGAAGAAGATACTTCTTCCCAGCAGCCCCGACGCTTTGCCTCCAACTCAGTCCAAAGCCACCAAAAGGCCAAGTAGTATGTGTAGGTGCGGCCGCACTCTCACGCGCGTGTCCCTATCCCTGCAACAGGGTGCAACTTGGCTCTGAGCGCCCTTTTTACAAAGTACGCTCGCGCAACAATGGCGCGCACCCTCTTATATATACTCCGCGACCAGAGCAGAGAGTGACAGACACACACGAACAGCAGCTAGCACAGGCATCAATCCACTTCCAACACCTTCAAGCAGCGGCCGGAGCTGGGTGGACATCGTCTCTCTGATCATCTTCATCAGCCATGGTCCGTCCCGATCCGGAGGCGCCGACGTCGAGCATCGCCGCGGGGCTGGCGGCTCTCCACGCCCACGGAGGAGGCGCGGCGGCGCCTCCAGCTCCATCGGCGCCGGACTCGCCCTTCGACACCAACGTGGTCATCATCCTCGCCGCGCTCTTCTTCGCGCTGCTCTTCGCCATCGGCCTCAACTCCCTGGCCCGGTGCGCGCTCCGCTACGTGGGCCGCGGGGCCTCGGCCGCCGCCGGCGAGGGCGGCGCGACGGCCCGCCGTGGAGGCGGCGGCGGCGGCATCAAGCGGCGCGTGCTCAGGAGCCTCCCCGTGGAGGTGTACGGGTCCGGGGAGGTCATCGACGACGTGTGCGCCATCTGCCTCGGCGAGTTCGTGGACGGCGAGAAGGTGCGCGTGCTCCCCCGGTGCGCGCACGGCTTCCACGTCCGCTGCGTCGACGCCTGGCTCGTCTCCCACGGCTCCTGCCCCACCTGCCGGCAGCCGGTCATCGACGCCGCGCTCGCCAAGGGCGCCTCCGCCGCCCGGAGCCAACGGCCCGCCGGCACGGAAATGGTCGCCGTGGTCATCGTGTGAGCTCAGTTCGCTCATCCCGCAACAGAGCATGCCATTGCCGGCACGGCACAGCACAACTCCACCTTGAAAATGACAACCGCCTGTTCCAGCAGCGACGCCTTGCACGAAAGCAAACACAACACGATAGTAGCACAGCTCTGCATGCGCGAGCTCTTGCGGCGCCATTTTCCGGCAACGATTTAATCGCCGGCCGCTGCTCGCCGGTGGAGCATCGTAACATGATCCAAGTGCTGAACTGCACATGTAAATATTCGATCGGCGGCGCAAAACCCTGTACTGACATACCGTGAGTCAAAAAAGTTTTGCTGAATCAGTTTGCTCCCGTCCCGTCTCCCGTGTCCCCCTTTCCGCCGCCGTCGGCGGCCAGGGCGACCCTTTTCGGCGTCGGCCGGTGGCCGGTGCCTGGTGGCGACACGTCGACATCGCGCAACGTGCGTGCGAACGGCATGCCTTAGCCCGCACGCGACGGCGATCGGTCCGGGGCGCGCAACCGCCGGGATATAACTCCGTCGGCCCAACCACCGCGATCGCCACGTCTAGCGGCACGGACGCCAGCGCCGTCGTCGTCACTCGGTGCGCACGCGATTCAGGCGTCGTCGCCCGGAGGCCGGACTAGTGGGACTGGCCCCCCTTGACGGCGATGGTTCGACGACGACGAATGACGTTCGGTTCAACCGCCTCGATGCTACGCACTCTCAGCTTTTAGCTGAATCAGTTCCCCAATCATTTTCGTCTCTTCTCCTTCTGCCTTTGCCGACTAGACAGACCATCCCAGCGCATGTACTTACGTGACTGGCGACTCAATCATGAATTGAACCATCACGTATACATCGTGTTGATTGGACGGCCTAGCTCGATCAGGTATCATATATAAGATCCTCACGCGAGCGTATGTGGCGCCATTTCAGGAGTTTGGACAGTCGGATGAAAATGACGGAGCTCTTCACGATGACTACCAGCTTATTTATTTACATATCAACAAATAAAGTGCCTCCAACGACAAGGACAAGAATCGCTCGCGAACAACATGAACATTCAGAAGCAAAACGTATGAGCAGTAACTAGCAGAGGAAGTCGATCAATTGCACCCGTGGCAAGGTGGCGGGCGGGCCTCGCGGCGCGTCCCGCCCCGTCCACCGGCGCCGCTCCAGCACGCTCCTGAGCCAGCAGAGCACCGGCTTCAACGACTCCACCCACCGGGCCACCGCCTCGTGGAGCCGCCACGGCCTCCTTTCCGCCGCAGCGTCCTCCCGCCGGCCATCCCCCTCGGCCCTCACAGCCGGTTCCACGAACCGGGCGGGGCTGGGCTCGGAGTAGCACCGGCGCAGGATGGCGCTGTGGAGCTGCGCCTGGAACGCCAGCCGCTCGTACTCGTCCAGCAGCGTGCTGCGCCGGCCGCCGCACCCGGCGCTCACGTCCAGGCTGTACCGCGCCAGGACGTCGCCGTCGCCGACGAACTCCATCGAGCTATCCATGGCTGTACTATACTATACCAGTGGTAGGTATTGTCGCGCCGCCCGTACGCGCGCAGCGCCATGGCAGTCGCTGTATTTAGGCACGCTCCGGTGCGGCGTGGTCCTCGCATGCAGCGCATTATTCTGGGCCAAAGCTTGGCGTCGCAGCGACGGCAAGGATCGTCGCCGGAGGGCTTCTTGCTCTGTACGGCTGGTGTATGAGCACGTCGTCACCGTGGATGATCCACACTCGCTGCTGGCTCGTTTCACTTCACTACTGTGTGCTTCGGGGACCTGCACGCAAGGAACAACACGTTGCCTTATCGACAAAGGGAATGCAACTTTGCACTGTGCTGTGCTTCGCCATAAGTGCGTTGTACGAGATTCTGTCGCTTTAGTTACCCAACGGAGAAAATTCCGTTTGCTTTCGCTTTTGCAAGCGCATCATGTAAAGTTGCGGTTGCAGACGGCCGCTGCAAGCAATCTGCTGCTCGGTCGCCAACATCGTTTTCTTAGAGAATGGACTGTCTAATCCCGAGCTCAATGCACCTGCATAAACAGAAAATACAGATAAAATAGTAAACACTTTTTTTGTGAATTAACATCCTGAAAAAAAATCACAATGAGGAAACATATTTTGACGCCTAAAAAATTAAAATTCAGAAATCAAAAGAACATATTTTAGGGCACTCATTATTCGCTTTTTTACACACACACCTCTACGGATTTTTTTCGTGGATTTTTTTTACAGGATGTTACAACATTTGTTGATGTTCATCCACATAAATCTTAGTTTATTTTTATTATTTTTACTATTTATGCAGGTTCATTTGAGCTCGGGTTAGAGCAACACTTTCGGTGTTCTTAGGGCAACTTTAACGTCGATCATCCAACTGCCCGCAAATGTCTAGGTCGAATAGTCCAACGTTTTTTTTTGCTATTCAACTGCCATCAACAAATCATTTAGATTGGTCTCGACTTACGGATTTTCACAAACTAGAATGAAAGTTAAGGTGTTTTGTCGGTGTCCCGATGTCTACCATGTATGCATCTGACAACACGGATACACTCAAATCGTGAAGGAGCTTGTGCATCTAGGCATTTACGCCACTATTTTCGCGTGAAAGCCCGATCCTTACCAGTGCATATCCCTTCATCATCGCCTTCCATCTCACCCTCCCTTCCCCACCATGTTTCACCATCTACCACCTCAATGGAGCCAACGCTAGAGGAAACAAAGATGTTATTCGTCAAGACGGAGTCAAAGGACTCAACAGATGTTACCGCCCGCAAGACCCGATTGATGTATGGAGCAGAATGCCCAGTGCATGAAGGTAGTGGCAAAGATGAAGACGAAAGAAACGACCTTGGGACCTCGTCCACCAAAGCGCCCCAACAAGAACAAGGTGGTGTCGCTCGGGCAATCGCGGTCGTCCTAGTTCTGATCGCCTTACTACTTCGCATCCTAGTACCTCAGTCTGGTCGACACGGAACAATCGCCACAACAATACACGTCCTCCACCTTCGTCCATCGTGTCCCCTTCAACGTCGACCTCAACACTGCCTAACACTTGTCCAAGTCACACTCGTTGATTCTTATTCGCTTGAGGATGCCAGTTGTGGATCTCTCGTCCAACGGTGCCCACTCACTATTTTTTGGAATGCCTTCTTCAACAAGGACGTCCGAATCCAACAAGGTGGTGATGAAGCGCCAACTACGAAGACGAACAAGTGGAGGACTCCCGGTCGAAGAATTATCCGCAACCGAATACCCGGTAAATGGGCACCCAAGAGGAACATACGAACCCAAAGAAGAAGAGGGCATACAATTTCTCCTCAGAGGATGATGTATGGTTGGCATGTAGCCAGGTTGCCTTCCAAGGCACAAAGCGGATGATGCAAGCATGCCTGAGAGACCAGATCGGCAGAAACGTCCAGGTCTATGTAGACGACATTGTCATCAAAACCTACAGCGCAAACACGCTACTCGACGACCTCCGTGAAACATTCACGACCCTCAACAAGTACAGAATCAAGCTCAACCCAAAAAAGTGTGAGTTCGGCGTCCCAGCCGAAAAATTACTCAGGTACATGGTCTCTGCCCGAGGAATCGAAGCAAACCCAGAAAAGGTCCAAGCAATCGCAAAGATGCAAAGGCCAACCAACATCAGAGGAGTGCAGCAGCTCACAGGAAAACTCGCAGCATTGAGCCGTTTCATGAGTAGGTTAGGAGAAAGGACCTTACCGTTCTACAAACTGCTGAGAAAAGGAGAAAAAATCGAGTGGACCGAAGAAGCCAGCAATGCATTCGCAGACCTAAAGAAAACCATCTCGACCCCAGCAATCTTGGCGGTGCCTAAAGAAAGGGAGAAGTTGTACCTCTGCATAGAAGCACGTAGAAGTGTCGTGAGCACGGTGCTCGTCGTCGAGCGCGCAGAAGAAGGCAAAATCCAGAGCATACAAAGACCAATCTACTACCTCAGCACGCTACTCACAAAGCCACAGCAGCGGTACCCGCACTACCAGAAGCTCCTGCTCGCCATCATCATGACCTCCAGGAAAGTATCGCACTACTTCGACGAGCACTCCATCACAATCGTGAGCAGTGCACCACTCGCGGACATCCTCAACAATCCCGGAGCGACCGGTCGAGTGGCTGAGTGGAACATGGAGCTCAGCCCGCGAGATCTACAGTTCAAGCACCCAACAACAATCAAATCCCAAGTACTCCCAGACTTCCTGGTCGAGTGGGCAGAAGTCCAAACACCAGGCCCCCAGACCTATCCAACTCATGGACGATGTATTTCGACGGATCCAAAAGACAGCAAGGAGCCGGAGCAGGTGTTGTACTAGTATCCCCCAAAGGAACAAAGCTCAAATACATCCTCCAGATCAACTTCAGCAATGCCTCCAACAACGAAGCAGAATACGAGGCACTACTTCACGGCATGCGCATGGCAAAAACTTGCGGCGCCACTCGTCTCTCGATCTATGGAGACTCCAACCTCGTCATCAACAGACAGCTCTATAAACGTAACATCTCTCAGGTCCTCCAGAGGTGCATAGACGAAGAAGACGGCAAAGCCCTACTGCTCGAGATTCACAAAGGCACCTGCGGACATCACGTGAGCAGTCGCGCACTCGTGGCCAAGGCCTTCCGAGCAGGTTTCTACTGGCCAGCCGCTATGAGAAACGCAGAGGATATCGTACGACGTTGCATCGTCTGCCAAAAGTTCACAAGTAGGCCGCACGCCCCAGCATCGGAGCTCAAAATCATACCGTTGTCATGGCCATTTGCCACATGGGGACTCGACATGGTAGGCCCACTCAAGAAATCCTCAAAAGGAGGACGAACACACCTGCTAGTCGCAGTCGACAAGTTCACCAAATGGATCGAAGCAGTACCAATCACCAGCTCAACAACCCTCACAACGGTCAACTTCATCAAGTCAATCATCTTCAGATTCGGAGTACCACACAACATCATCACAGACAATGGTACAAACTTCACAGCAGCAGAATTCCAAAACTTCTATCAAGAACTGGGCATCAAAATCAACTACGCATCAGTCGCACACCCGCAGTCCAACGGCCAAGTGGAGAAAGCAAACGACCTAGTATGCGGAGGAATAAAGAAACGACTCCTAGCACCACTAGAACAAGCCGCAGGCAACTGTGTAGAGGAACTTCCCGCAGTACTATGAATCCTGCGCACCACCCCAAACAACTCGACCCAGTATACACATTTCTTCTTGGTATACGGGGCAGAAGCAATACTGCCGCACGACTTAAAATTTGGAGCCCCCAGAATCTCAGGGTACGAAGAGGAAGAGGCAGAAGAAGCACTGCAGAACGACAAAGACATAGCAGACGAAGCTCGGGACACAGTCATCACAAGATCTGAAGGATACAAGGACAAACTGCGCACATATCAAAGCAGTCGCCTGCGTACCAGAACATTCACCAAAGGAAACCTCGTGTTACGGCTAATACAGGAGAAAGTGCACAAGCTTGCCCCGCAATGGGAAGGACCGTTCATAATCTCGAAAGTCATCGGAGGAGGCGCATACAGGTTGAAGAACCCGAAGACCAATGAGGACATGGGAAACCCATGGAACGTAGCGAACCTACGCCTGTTCTACCCATAGTCCTCTAGGCATTGTCAAAGACGTCGGCAGCAGCACCGATCAGCAACCCATGTAAACACTCGGGGAAATAAAATAATGCTGCCCAAACACCTTACCTCAAAGCGCTCGGGGGCTCGAGCATAAAACTCCCCCCAAGAGACGCTATCCTCTCTCATGCGACTATACTCAAAAGCACTCGGGGGCTCGAGCATAAACTCCCCCCGAGAGACGCTATCCTCGCTCATGCGACTATACTCAAAAGCACTCGGGGGCTCGAGCATAAACTCCCCCCGAGAGACGCTATCCTCGCTCATGCGACTATACTTAAAAGCACTCGGGGGCTCGAGCATAAACTCCCCCCCCCCCGAGACACGCTATCCTCGCTCATGCAACTTCTAACTTAAAAGCACTCGGGGCCTCGAGCATAAACTCCCCCCGAGAGACGCTATCCTTGCTCATGCGACTTCTAACTAAAAGCACTCGGGGGCTCGAGCATAAACTCTCCCCGAGGAACGATATCTTCGCTACAAACGCGACCTCATACCGGGAAACTGATTCCCGCCGATTCACCAAGAGTTTTTCTACAAAGAAAGTCACGTCAACTGACGCAAAAATTATTTAGTCTTCACCTGATCTCAAGCGATCACCTAAAGACTCGGGGGGCTACTCCCATCGGGAGCGCTGGCGCGCACCCGATCCAAACTTGGAATAAATCAAAAACTGCCACGAGAAGAAACTGCCCAATCATACAAAACTCGCAGCCTACGCTTGGTTCTACAAATCAACTGTAGCCTCGGGGGATACTCCCATCGGAAGCGCTGCCGCGCACCCGATAGACACAGGAGTCGAGGACAATTTCATTACAAAGGCGTCGAGGACAATTTCATTACACAGGAGTTGAGGACAATTTCATTACAAAGGAGACGAGGACAACTTCATTACAAAGGAGTCGAGAACAACTTCATTACAACAGAGTTGAGCTCAGTTTTTACAAAGGAGTCAAAAGAAAATTATCGCTACAGAAGGACACAAGCAAATACAACTCAGGTTACAATTGTCCTAAGGAATTATGACTTCTACATGTATGCTCATGCTGGGATAATTAGCACTTTCGTACCACAACTTGACGAGCATCACCACAGACAAAGTACCAACTCAGTTTGCGAAGAAGCAGGTCGCTGTCCTCCAGTTCTACAAGGTGCCTCGTGATACGTCCCAAACGTATCTATAATTTATGCTTGCTCCATGCATGTTTTGTGTGACTTTGCCATGTTTTGCTTGAACTTTCATACACTTTTGAGCATATTTGGACTAATCTATTAACCCAGTGCACCCAGCTGCCAGTTGCTGTTTTCTGCTGTTTTTGTATTTCAGGTTTTCCGGCCATTAAAAGTGCTCCAAAAAATCCGGAAAAATCATATAAAAAATCAGCGGCACGGGAGCTTCCGGAAACACCAAAGGAGGGAAGGGGGGCCACCACAGGGACTCCAGAAGGGTCCCTGGCGCGGCCCCACCCTAGGCCGCGCTAGGGAGCCTCCTGGCTGCCCTGTGGCCCCTCTCGGTGCCCTCTTCGCCTATATTTACCCCCCGTGAAGGAAACCCCTAAGAAGAATCTCTTTTCCGTGATCTCGCCTCTGTACCGCCGCCGCCGCTGTTTCTAGATCGGGGCTGCGTGGAGAAGCTGCTCTGGCACCCTGCCGGGAGAAGCTACCCCCTCCGGGAGACCATCCATGGCCATGGACGCCTCCCGTATGTACCGTGAGTAGTTCCCCTTGGACCATGGGTCCGTGACCAGTAGCTATGTGATCTATCTCTCCCCTCTTTGTGCCTCCACTTTGGAGACCTCGTGATCTGCCTCACATGATCGAGACACCTTTGTAATTTTCTGCCGTTGCTATGCTGAGTTTGTTGGGATCTGATGGATTATGAGACTATGTTCAGATTGTGATGAGTAATATATTTGGTTCTTCTCTTTTATATCTTGTTCTTAAGTAAATTCTTGCATGTTCTCTGTTGCCGTATTTTACTTTGGCCAAGTGATTTGTTGCAACTCCAAGAGGGAGCGTTATTCTTGATTGTGGGTTCAACCCCTTGATGTCTAGCTTGAGTGACAGAAACATGAGACTAGGGGATGTGCTATTGCCACCAAGGATAAAACAACGGTGCTTGTATCCGCGGATGCAAGGATTGTTTACTTTACGCAAAGTTCTTTTAATGCAGTTGTCTGTTGCTTTGGATTTACACTTTGGGTGGGATTCCAACTTAATACCAGCAAGCTGTTCTTGATAGATATCTCAAGGTGGATGATTCGTAGTAGATGCAGATGGATTTCGGTCTACTTACCTTGGCGTACTGCCCATTGCTTTTGAGCCCTTCCTTTCTTTGCAACATAGTTAGCATTGCGGTGCCTTCATAATCCTGTCAATTGACCAACTGTGATTTGTTTACCTCGCTAGCACTTTTATCGTCTTTTGGGAGAGAGACATCACTAGTGAAAAACACGGGACCTCGGTCCATCTTCATATCACTGTTTACATCCTTAGTTTACTTTTCAGTTGCTATCACTATCATTATCTTTTTGCGTTAATCCTTTGTAAACAGAAAGGCCGGAGGAATTGACAACTCCTATGTACTCGTTGGGAGCAAAGTTATCTGTATCTGTGTATAGGTCCAGGTGAAGCTAGCAACCTCGGCGCCATTGTTCACTTTACCACCTTCTTTTATTTCTGCGAGTCCTACGGGAGACAAACCCTATCCTCTACATAGTGTGAATTTGCTGCTACGCTACATCTCACCTTTCACTTGGGGTAACCAACGAGGAGTGAGAGATCCTCACCGTATCACCTCGCCTACTGACGCAGTCGCTTGACGACCGGCTTGACGTCCAGCTCATCCTTAGAACTAGAAGAGCAAACACTGTCAGCCGAGGAACCAGCCAAAGACGAAGAAGTCGGAGAAGCAGGCGAACCACTACTCGATCCATCAGAATCACCACTGCTTGTTTCCTCCCAGTAGGGATCCAGACGATTGCCACCGGCATCAAATGCACGAACAGTAAGAGTATCTTCGCCATCAAAACGACAGCAAAGACTATCTCCGTCGCGCAGATTCAACCGGCGAGAAAACGCCCTCCAGCCAGACCCAAGGAAAATCAAGGAGGAATTATTAATTTCCAACTACACCCAAGAAGAAGACCGAGCGCATCCGTGAAGACGGAGCCAGAAACCCCTCAAATTACGCTCAGAAGCAATGGAGGCAAACGAGAATGGAAGAAGAATCCGGACAAAATTCCGGCTAAGAATACGCAAAAGAAAATCATAGCGCCAAAAACCCTCTTCCATGGAGGAAGAAAAAGGCGCCGATGCAACACCACGGCCTCCACCGCGCGAAGAACGAGGCGTGCGACCACCACGGCCACGGCGGCCACGACCTCGCCCATTCCCACCACCACCGCGCTTGGGAGCCATGTGAATAAGAAGCAGAAGAGAACGATGAGAAGAGTGGATGCCAAAGATAGGCAACCACATGAAGAATTTATAGCGCAGTGCAAGGGAAAACCGGGGAAAACACGCAGAAGCCCAGGTGGCGCCATCATTACATCAAAGACCAAACGAGCCAGGCGTTACGAATTCCAAGACAAGATGCCTTCACACGGTCAGCACTATTTAAATGACACGTCAAATCTAGCCTATTTCCCATACAAGCCTTGGAAACCCAATAGACACCAGGCAGCATGACGTCCAAATCATCATTATGACGGTCCAGAAGACGCGACGGATCAAAAGAGCAAGTGATGTCTACACACGCTTCTATTCTTGTAGACTTGGGCCTCCAAGCGCAGAGGTTTGTAGGACAACAACAATTTCCCTCAAGTGGATGACCTAAGGTTTATCGAACTCAGGTAAGTAGAGGTTGAAGATGGTCTCTCTCAAGCAACCCTGCAATTAAGATACAAGAAGTCTCTTGTGTCCCCAACACACCTAATACAACCAGGAGTTGTATAGGTGCACTAGTTCGACGAAGAGATGGTAAAATATGGGCGATAGGTGTAGCAAAGCAAGGTAATATAAATCTGTAATAAAAAGTGCAGCAAGCAAACAAGTAGTAAACGTGAGCGCAAAACGGTATTGCAATGGTGGAAACAAGGCCTAGGCTTCATACTTTCACTAGTGGCAACTCCCAACAACATTAACGTAGTCTAATCACATGATATTCCCCATAAAACATGCAATGGAGACGTACTCGGAGGTCATTCCTTTGTGGTCAAGAGAGGACGAGAATTGTGTTGGGCTACAAAAGCACACCTCAGAGTTCGTAGTTCTCATCTATGGATTTCCCAATGTCACCGCGGCCATCCAAAGAGAGTACCACAATCACCACAACATATCTAAAGGATAGTCAAAGACAAGCACCAAGAGACTCTCAATCTTCAATCCACACACAATAGAGGAAATCACTCATGAAAATATTCTTCTAACCCATGTCCAATAGACCGCTGACGGTGATCAACCCGGGCAAATCCCATGGTCAGGGACCCTGGGTTAGTCATAGAGATGGCACAGGTTGGACGCTACTCGTCGGCTAGCAAGAGAAGCACTTCCTGCTCGATATTATTGCGTGAAGGGGCGATTACAGTGGAAGCCAAGGCGAGTTCTTGCAAGGCTAGGATGAGTAGATGCGTATTGTGTTGTCCTGGACGTCTCCCCTCCCGGCCTTTATATACTAGGCTAGGTCTCGGGGAGTCCGTACTAGGTTACAGAGATAGTTTCCTAGTTCTAGTCTTGCCTTGTATGCCAAGTGGTGCCTTCCATATTAGTTGTGGAATCCTACGTCGGTGCCTGGTTGGGCCAATCGTGGGCTTGTTCGTAGCTTCCCAATGGGCCTTCTATCTTCATACGCACCAGGTAGCCTTATATGCAGGAGTCGTGGGGTCACCCCCTCGTTAGTAGCCCCCGAGTGCCTGGGGGACTCGAAGAGTCGCGCAGGGACTCGAGTTCATCTGCGCTTTATTGTTTGTAAGCATGGCATCGCCACGGGTCGCTGGCAGTTTTGAGCCATGACAATATCTGTTTCGAGGGATTGCTAAGCTGAAAGGGCCCAAGGAGTCGACTGGTCGAGCCTTGGTGAATTGTGCTAGTGACAAATACCATAGTAGCCCAATCAAGCCCACGTCCCTCGACATGAACTTGGAATGGCCGGTGTCAAGCAAAGTCATGTTGCTGCAGGTCTTATAAGATCAATTGCTGCCAGTCTAAGCACATAGCCTGAGCGCGTCCGCTCGACTCTTTCTATCATGCGAGCGCATGGAAAAGGTCGGGAGTGAAATCGCTCTGCGACAAGTCCCGGCCCGGACGTTCTGCGCAGCGGGGTCTTACCTACACGCTAAGCTTGCGTGGCATCTGGGTACAGTGTGTCGTAGCCCAGGCATAATTGTTTTTGTAGAGGCACAGAGCCTGGTTAGCGATGCACCCACTTGAAATAAACAATCAAGTGAGATGTTTAGTCGTCACTCGCGGAGTTTGTAGTGGACTCAGCCGAGGAATATAAGATATCACCCACTCAGAGTGTCGTCGAGTGCGCGAGTAAGTCATGTTTGCTGAATTGCTAAGTCTTTTTTGCGAGTGGTCACTCGAGCACATTTTGCCTTTTGGGTGAGGGAGCACCCGAACTCGGATAAAGGTACTCCCGATGGGAGTAAGAATTTTTGAACAGGAGAAAATTTTGGACATATAGCTGGCTTTTGGGAATCTTTTGTTTTTTTTTTCTCAACTGTTTTTTTCTTGATCCGTCCCTCCTGGGATGCCGTGCTGATATGCATTGTCATGCTATTTGATGACCGATGATGATGCTTGATTTTTGATTCGTCGCGTCTTCTGGATCGTCATGATGATGGTTTGGATGTCGTGCTGCATGTTGCCTGTTGGGTTTCCGAGGCTTGTATGGGAAACCGACGAGATTTGACGCGTCCTGTAAATGATGTTGACCGTGTTAAGGAATCTTTGCCTTGGAATTCGTAGCGCCCGAACCTTTTGGTCTTTGATACAATGATGGCGCCGCCTGAGCTTCTGCGTGCCTTTCCTGGTTTGCCCTTGGATTGTGCTATAAGTACTTCCTGTGGTTGCCCGTCCTTGGCATCCATTCTTCGCATCTCTCTCTTCTTCTTCTTCATATGGCGCCCAAGCGTGGTGGTGGTGTGGCTGGGCGAGGTCGTGGTCGTGGTGGCCGCACACCCCGTTCGCCACGAGGCGGACGTCATGGTACCGCGTCGGTGCCTTCTTCTTCTTCCTCCATGGAAGAGGGTTTTTGGCGTTATGATTTTCTTTTGCATGTTCTTGGCCGGAATGCTACTCGGATTCCTCTTCCCTTCTCGTTTGCCTCCATTGCTTTTGAGCGTAACTTGAGGGGCCTCTGGTTCCATCTTCACGGATGTGCTCGTTCTTCTTCTTGGGTGGAGCTGGAGACTGATAGTTCATCCTTGATTTTCCTTGGGCTTGGCTGGAGGGCGTTTTCTTGTTAGTTGAATCTGCGCGGTGGAGATAACCTTTGTTGTCGTTTTGACGGCGAAGATACTGTTATTATCCGCGCATTTGATGCTGGTGGCAACCGTCTGGATCCATACTGTGGGGAAACGAGCAGCGACGATTCCGATGACTCGAGTGATGGTTCGCCTGCTTCCCCCGTGTCTTCGTCTTCGGCTGATCCCTCGGGCGATGGTGTTTTCTCTTCTAGTTCTAAGGAAGAACTGGACGTCAAACCGGTCGAGAAGCGGCTGCGACAGTAGGCGAGGCACCTTGTAGAACTGGAGGACGACGACCTTGTAGAACTGGAGGACGGCGAGCTTCTTCTTCACCGGCTGAGTTGCTACTTTGTCTGTGGTGATGCTCATCGGGTTGTGGCACGAAAGTGCTAATTATCTCAGCATGAGCACACATGTAGAAGTCGAGCGTAGCCCATCTTGTAGTTCCACCGGTTCCTCTGTAGCGACAACTGTCGTTTTGACTTCTTTGTAATGAAATGACTGTCCTCGGCTCCTTTGTAATGAGAATGTCTTCCACTCCTTCGTAAGGAAAACGTCTTCGACTCTTTTGTAATGAATAGTGTCTGCGACTCCTTGGAAATGCCTTCGACTCCTTTGTAATGAAAATGTCTTCGAATCCTTTGTAATGAAAAGTGTCTGCAACTCCTTTGTAATGAAAATTGTCTGCGACTCCTTTGTAATGAAAAGTGTCTGCGACTCCTTGGAAATGCCTTCGACTCCTTTGTAATGAGAATGTCTTCTCGGGTGCGCACCAGCGCTCCCGATGGGAGTAGCCCCAGAGGCTGCGTTTGATTTGCCAGAATCGAGCGCAGGCTTTATGAATTTTTTGTCTTACTGGTTTGCTGCTGTTTTGAATTTTTCCAACTTTGGATCGGGTGCGCGCCAGCGCTCCCGATGGGAGTAGCCCCGAGTCTTTAGGTGATCGCTTACGATCGGGTGAAGACTAAAGAACCGTGTGCTTTTAGATGCAACTTTCTTTGCTTGGAGCTTTTGTTTTTGGCGAGACTCTTGTGTTCTGGCCTCCCGATGGTTGTAGGTAAGGTCGCTTTTTAGCGAGGATAGCGTCTCTCGGGGGAGTTTTAGGCTCGAGCCCCCGAGTGCTTTTAAGTGAAGGTCGCGTTTGCGAAGATAGCGTCTCTCGGGGGGAGTTGTAGGCTCGAGCCCCCGAGTGCTTGTAAGTAAAAGTCGCGTTTGCGAAGATAGCGTCGCTCGGGGGGAATTCTAGGCTCGAGCCCTCGAGTGCTTGTAAGTAAAAGTTGCGTTTGCAAAGATAGCGTCTCTCGGGGGGAGTTCCAGGCTCGAGCCCCCCGAGTGCTTATAAGTAAAAGTCGCGTTTGCGAAGATAGTGTTGGGAAACGCAGTAGAAAACAAAAAATTTCGGCCTACGTAGCAATCACCCAAGATCATCTATGAAGATTGCATACAAGGTTTTAGGTCATGGCTCACCAACCGATGTAGCGGAAGTAGAGTTGGTGAAGACCGTTGGTGCAGATCCCCGCAGCTAGGAATTTCAATGACCTCCCAACCGCGAGGATATCGATCCCGCGTACCGTTCCACGATCCGTTGCGCGATCTGTCCCGCGAACCGTCCCGCGATCCATCCCGATCAAGTCCCACAAACAAGTCCCTCGAACATGATCTCCGAGGAAGAAGAAGGACCTCGAAGAATGATCAAAGGTATGATCCCTCTACCGGTATCCACACATCCCGAAGTAGCAATCCAGCAGCGCTCCGCCGTCCAGAGAAGAACGCCACCGAGATAAACTAGAGGGAGAAGAGCCTAGCGGCGTCTGGACTAGAACGATCTAGCCCGAAGAGAATTAGAGGCGCATGGGATTTAGCTGGGGCAGCCTTGGGGCTTTTCTAGTGTGTCTTTGGGGTTACCCCTGCCCTCGAATATATAGGTGGAAGCCTGGGGTCGAATCTTGGGCGAGGGTTCTCCCCAAAGTCGGTTTTGGCCACCAGGAGGAGTCCAACACGGATTCCCCGCCGAAACACCGCGGACCCCGGCGTCCTGGTCCAAAACGCCAGGGACCCTGGCGTCTGGGCCTTGGACTCAAGGAAAGTCCTTTTCCTTCCGAGTTACGACCTTGTGGACCTTCCTACTTGGTCTAACGTCGGTTTCCGCGGTTTGGAGAGTTCCTTAACCCTCCGAATACTTCCATAAGCTCCCGGGAACCTTCCGGAACCTCCCGAAACATTTCTAGAAGTCCCGGAACAATTTCCCGATGTTTCGTAAGCTTTCCACAACTATTACCGAATGTTGCAAAACCTTCCGAGACTATCACGGATGTATTGTTACCACTTCAAGACTCTTCTTGAATGTTCCGAAATCATCCGAGACCGTTCATGAATATTCTGAAACCATTCGGCACAACCTAGAACACTTCTAGTGCTACCCAGAAACACTTCCGGTTCCACCCGAATTTTTTTTTGTACCCTTTATCTTTTCATCTCCTAGTTCTCTAAAATATTACTACTCGTTAAGTGTGTGACCCAATAGGTTCGGTATAATGCGAACATGACTCAGAACATCTTGCGGACACAGGTCAACAACCTTTTGTCAATAGCCAATAATCAACAGCGGAGCCATGGACACCCATGTTGACTCCCGCACATACACGAATAAACTTCGAGTGAACCTTTATGTTAGCCATGTACCATTCCCTTAGCTTCGCGATATATGACAAAGTCAGAGGAGAGAAGTTTGGCACCCATGTGTAACAACTTCTTGAACACAAGCCACTCGTTATCCTCTTTGCTCGTTTGTCCCTTTTTCTCGTTATCGTATTCCGGTATCCCCGTGACTAAATCACAATGCGTCTGGCCAGACTATAATGGATACCGTCATACCGAGTGGGCCCGAAGTGAATATCTTCTTCATCGTGAAGGAGCAAATCCCAGTATTGAACTAGCGCAATTACTAGACACACTATCTGATGTACCCAGAACTTATTTTACTACTTCCCAGTAACGGGAGGATTCATCTAAGAACCAAAGTACATCTTCCTGTGTGAAGCAACTCGATACTCTCATGGTCTAAGGAATTACGTATATGATAACATTTCATGATATGACTTATAACGTTGTTACGATGTGATCTCTAAGTATATCATTCATTACTGGGGTCGGTTCAACATCATTGTTCTGCTAACAATATGTTCCCATTGCTACTGACATCCTTGTTACAAGAACAATGTCCATGATTAAGAAAACGTAATCATCAGTTAGCGCATGAGCTGGTCTTAGAGGCTAAACCAGGAACTCTTGGTGTTTACATTTCCACACATGAAAATGAGTTTTCTTCTGAATCTCATAGTCAGGGTCATTGCAATTATAACACAGAAATATAAACATTAATTACGAACGTGGAAATATATATAATAACATTTTATTATTGCCTCTAGGGCATATTTCCAACAGATAGCATCTCTCGGGGGGAGTTCCAGGCTCGAGCCCCCGAGTGCTTATAAGTAAAAGTCGCGTTTGCGAAGATAGAGTCTCTCGAGGGGAGTTCTAGGCTCGAGCCCCCGAGTGATTTTGAGTAAGATGCTTTGGGCACCATTATTTTATTCCTTCGAATTTTACATGCGTTGCCGATCGGTGCTGCTGCCGATGTCTCTGATAATGCCTGGGGGACTATGGGTAGAATAGGCGTAGGTTCGCTACGTTCCATGGATTTCCCACGTCCTCATTGGTCTTCGAATTCTGCAATATGTATGCTCCTCCTCCTATGACTTCCGAGATGATGAACGACCCTTCCCATTGTGGGGAAAGTTTGTGCACTTTTTCCTGTATTAGCCGTAGCACGAGGTCTCCTTTGTTGAATGTTCTGGTCCGCAGGCGACTGCTTTGATATGTGCACAGCTTGTCCTGGTATCCTTCAGATCTTGTGATGGTTGTGTCTCGTGCTTCGTCTGCTATGTCTTTGTCGTTCTGCGGTGCTTCTTCTGCCTCTTCCTCTTCATCCCTGAGATTCTGGGTGCTCCAAATTTTAAATCATGCGGCAGCACTGCTTCTGCCCCGTATACCAAGAAGAAAGGTGTGTACTAGGTCGAGCTGTTTGGGGTGGTGCGCAGGCTCCATAGAAATGCGGGGAGCTCTTCTATCCAGTTGCCTGCTGCTTGTTTGAGTGGTGCTAAGAGTCGCTTCTTTATTCCTCCGCATACTAAGCCGTTTGCTTTCTCCACTTGGCCATTGGACTGCGGGTGTGCGACTGATGCGTAGTTTATTTTTGTGCCCAGTTCCTGGCAGAAGTTTTGGAACTCTACTGATGTGAAGTTTGTACCATTGTCTGTGATGATGTTGTGTGGTACTCCGAATCTGAAGATGATTGATTTGATGAAGTTGTCTGCCGTGAGGGATGTTGAGCTGGTGATTGGTACTGCTTCGATCCATTTGGTGAACTTGTCTACTGCGACTAGTAGGTGTGTTCGTCCTCCTTTTGATGATTTCTTGAGTGAGCCTACCATATCGAGTCCCCATGTGGCAAATGGCCATGATAATGGTATGGTTTTGAGTTCTGATGCTGGGGCGTGCGGCCTGCTGGCGATTTTTTAGCAGGCGATGCAATGCCGTACGATGTCCTCTGCATTTCTCATAGCGGTCGGCCAGTAATAACCTGCTCGAAAGGCCTTGACCACGAGTGCGCGACTGATCGCGTGATGTCCACAGGTTCCTTCGTGAATCTCGAGCAGTAGGGCTTTGCCGTCTTCTTCGTCTATACACTTTTGGAGGACTTGAGAGATGTTGCGCTTGTAAAGCTTTTTGTTGATTACTGTGAATTCTTTAGATCGTCGACTGATGCGTCGGGCTTCTGCAACGTCTTGTGGTAAAGTGCCTTCGACTAGGAATCTAAGGAAGGGCCTTTCCCAGGCTGGGTCTTCGAGTGCTGCTGGTACTTCGACTTCAATTTCTTGATTGTTTGTATCATCAGCTGCGCTCGGTGCTGCCACCTGTGCTGGTTCGTTTGTGTCGTCTTCCTCTGCGACTACCTTGGGTTCTGCTGGCTTTTCTTTTATTGACCTCTGGTTGATGCTCTCAAGGAAAACGCCTGGTGGTATTGGTCCTCGAGTCGATCCAATGTTCGTGAGTTCGTCGGCTTCTGTATTATTTGCTCTGGGGATGTAGTTGAGTTCGCAGCCGTCGAATCCTCCCTCTAGTGTGTTATAGAGCTTCTGGTAGGCTGCCATTTTGTCTGCGACTGCGTTACAGTCTCTCATCGCCTGCTGGACGAAGAGGTTGGAGTCGCCATAGATCGAGAGGCGAGTGGCACCGCAAGTTTTTTCCATGCGTATGCCGTGAATTAGTGCCTCATATTCTGCTTCATTGTTAGAGGCGTTGCTGAAGTTAATCCGGAGGATGTATTTGAGCTTTGTTCCTTTGGGGGAGACTAGGACGACGCCTGCTCCGGCTCCTTGCTGTCTTTTAGATCCGTCGAAGTACATCGTCCATGAGTTGGATAGGTCTGGGGGACCCGGTGTTTGGACTTCCGCCCACTCGACCAGAAAATCTGGGAGTACTTGGGCTTTGATTGTTGTCGGGTGTTTGAACTGCAGTCTCGTGGGTTGAGCTCCATGTTCCACTCGGCGACTCGACCGGTCGCTCCGGGATTGTTGAGGATGTCTGCGAGTGGTGCGCTGCTCACGATTGTGATGTGGTGTTCGCCGAAGTAGTGCGATACTTTCCTGGAGGTCATGATAATGGCGAGTAGGAGCTTCTGATAGTGTGGGTATCACTGCTATGGCTTCGTGAGTAGCGTGATGAGGTAGTAAATTGGTCTTTGGATGCTCTGGATTTTGCCTTCTTCTGTGCGCTCGACGACGAGCACTGTGCTCACGACGTTGCTGCCTGTTGCTATGTATAGATACAGCTTTTCCCTCTCTTTAGGCACCGCCAAGATTAGTGGGGTTGAGAGGGTATTCTTTAAGTCTGCAAATGCATTGCTGGCTTCCTCGGTCCACTCGAATTTTTCTCCTTTTCTCAGCAGTTTGTAGAACGGTAAGGTCCTTTCGCCTAACCTGCTGATGAAGCGGCTCAATGCTGCGAGCTTTCCTATGAGCTGTTGTACTCCTCTGATGTTGGTTGGCCTTTGCATCTTGGCGATTGCTTGAACCTTTTCCGGGTTTACTTCGATTCCTCGGGCAGAGACCATGTACCCGAGTAATTTTTTGGCTGGGACGCCGAACACGCATTTTTTGGGGTTGGGCTTGATCCTGTATTTGTTGAGGGCCGCGAATGTCTCGCGGAGGTCGTCGAGTAGCGTGTTGGCGCTATATGTTTTGATGACGATGTCGTCTACGTAGACCTGGACATTCCTGCCAATCTGATCTCTCAAACATGCTTGCATCATCCGCTGGTACGTGGCTCCCGCGTTTTTAGGCCGAAGGGCATTGTTTGGTAGCAGAATACTCCGTAGTGTTGGATATGTGCCCTAGTGACAAATTAATAAAGATATTTGTCACATATCCGTTTTGTTCATAATACGTTTTAGACTGTGCTATAACTGTATTACTTGTAAATACTAATAAAGGTGTAGTATAAAACATGGTCCGTAGTTTTACTCGGGTAAACTATCTCATTGGGCAATTGATTGATCAAGCTTTCCTGATCATGGCGACACTTAAGTCCATTGACAATGAGGTCATATCGTTAAGGGGAATGATGTGATGGACATACACCCACCTAAAGTATTGCAATGTGAGCGAGTCACATAGTTCAGCGTTGCTATGACTTTGTAACATATGGCTTAGTCCTTAGGCCGTAATGATCATACGTAATTGTCATCTATGAGGAGACTTTGACTTGTATCCCACCGCCTGACTGAAATATGCTGGCTATAACGGTGCACTTTGGGTATTCCGAAATAGATGGTTGATGAGTATGTTAATAGACCAGAGCGGGATTTGTCAGTCCTTGTGACAGGACAGGTACTCTGGGCCCACTCGGTGATATTGCATCAACACCTTGCAAGGACGTGACTAGGTCACAAGAGATGCAATGATCATGGATGAGAGAAGTTGTTTGTTGTGAATGAGATGTGAACATGGTATGTAGGATACCGACGATCAAACCTCGGACAAACAAAGTACCGCATCACAAAGGAATTACGTCGTATCGTTAACGGTTTCCAAAAGCGATCGAAGTTCATTCGATGGAAGCGCAGGGGCTGTCAAGGATTGTAACCAGGTCCAACTGACTAGTCATTGGTCAATGAGAAGAGTCTCGACCATGTCTGCTGTTTCCCGGACCGTTAGGGTGTTACACTTAAGGGCTATCGATGCATAGGACAGTTACGGGATCAATCGGTGAAATAGGAGGAATCACCGGAATAGTTCCGGAGGAGGACGGAATGGTTTCCGGACATTTTGAATAGTTCAAAATAAAGTTTAATTGTTTTAATAAAATTTTATTATTTAATTATCTGAATTAAATATTTAAAACATATTAAAAAAATTAAAAAATGGGAAAAGGCTAAATGGGCCCATGCGGCCCATTAAGGGAGGAGGGGGTCTCCCCCCTTGGGCTTGGCGCCAAGGGTGGGGCCCACCACCCCCCTTGGCCGGCGCACTCCCCCCCTGGGAGTTTAGTCCGACATGGGGGAGGGGAGGAGGATGGCACCCCCCTTGGCCTATATAAGGAGGGGTAGACCCCCTTTTTCCAACACACCAATATCTCCTTCTTCCTCCTTCTCCTTCCCGGAAGTGGACTCCCCTTGTTTGGAGTCTGCACCTGGATTGGAGTTCTCCACCATAAGGCAGGCCGTCGTTCTGCTGGAGTCGGGATCCGTAGCCGTCTTTCTTCCGCTGCTCGTCTGGTTCGGGACCCGGGAGGAACATCGATTGTACCGTACGTGTATAATCTCTTTGAGGCACTACACCTGTGGTGCTACTTCTTCGCTGGAGGTTTACCGGGAGTCATCCTCGCCGGTGGTGGTCTTCTACACGACAGGGAGGTCGTAGTTCCGAGTCTACGCCAGCCACGTTCGCAAGAACGTTTCCCTCTTTCGGTCTTCAAAGGTATGAACACTGATTCCCTCCGTTACTTTATATCGCCATAGCATAGATCTTGGGTTCGGGTACCGTAGGTATGAAAAATTTGTGTTTTATGCCCCGTATCCCAACAGTGGTATCATGAGCTAGCTATGCGTAGATGTATTGTACGGGTAGAACAAATCTAGGATGTGGGCATCGAATCTTCATTCGTTACCCTCCCACGTGTACTCATTTAGCGTTGCGGTAATGTTTGATGAAGCGGCCTCCGACCGACCTTACGCGTTTACGCGAGACTGGTTCCACGCTTGACATATGGCTTGTACCATATAAAGTGGCTGGGGGGGTGCCCGTCTCTCTGCATTAGCGATGCGAAGATGTTTGCAACGGAGGGCCCCGATAGGGGTGTAATAGAGACGGTGTTGTGGCATGTTATTCGCAGGATAGAAACGGTTCTCTCTCTCGAAACCCCTAGCAGCCACGTAAAACTTGCACAAGCTAAAGTAGAAAGGCGTTTAACTTTGCTTTGCATGAAGGGGGATCATAGGTTGTATGATTTACAGTTTTATTTTCTGTTTTATGCTAGTATGCTAGATATATCGACGGTAGCATGAAACAGGACTATCTCTCACAATAACAACATTGTGTTCTCCCTTGGTGGGCACTGCCTGGAAGGTTCTCCCATATGGCTTGATGCTCCGTACACACCGGAGTTGTCCTACATATTCAACGGAGTTCGCATGAGGTTGGGTTCGGCAAGCCTGGCATATGCAGATATGGCCTTGCTGAACAGCTAACATCAAGGTTCGATTGGCAGGCTTGACGTATGTAGATGCGGGCCTCGAACACAGGAGACCGAAAGGTCGAGCACGAGTCACATGCCTGATGAGATTGGCTTAGAGGCCTACCTGGTTCGGATACTGATGGCCGTGACGATCGGGGGAGGTATGGGTGCTGGGATTGTGTAATCACTTAGTTAAATTGAGAGGTGTTTATCTAAGTGGGAGCTTTCTAGAATTTTGAGATTAAATTGAAACTCCACATTATGAACAAAAGTCTAAAATATGTATCCTTGTGAATCAACCTTGTAGATGGAAGCACCTCGCCCCTCGTTCAACTTAGGATCATTCCTAGAGAAAGGTAAGCTAAAAACAGATGGGACAAACTTCACCAACTGGTTCCGCACCCTGAGGATTCTCCTCGTTCCCCTCAAGATGGCATACGTACTAGAGGGCGCGTTAGGTGACGCACCAGCAGATGATGCCAGTCAGGACGAGAAGAATGTCTATCTCTCCAGGACTGATGATTACAACCTTGTCCAGAGTGGCATGCTCTACTCCATGGAGGCTGAGCTGCAGAAACTCTTTGAGAGGATGGGTGCATATGTGATTATCACCGACCTCAAGGCGGTCTTCGCACCTCAAGCCGGGGCTGACCGGTACGAGGCTTCTGAAGCCTTCTTCTCAGCAAAGATGGACGAGCACGACAGCGTGAGTGAGCATGTAGTCAAAATGTCTGGCTACGTTCAGCGCTTGAATGCTCTGGAATGCCAGATTCCAGATGAAGTTGCTGTTGATAGGGTGTTGCGGTCGCTTCCCCCTAGCTACAAAGGCTTTGTGCTGAACTACAACATGCAGGGGATGACCAAAACCCCTTCTGAGTTGTTCGCCATGCTGAAGAGCGCCGAGGTTGAGATCAAGAAGGAGCACGCCGTCTTCATGGTCAACAAGACCACTGACTTCAAGAAGTCAAGAAGGCGGGAGAAGGCCAAGAGAGGTGGCCCCAAGAGGGATGGCAAGTCAGTTGCCGCTCCTCCCAAGGAACCCAAGCCTAAACCCGGAGTGGAGTGCTTCTACTGCAAGGGTGAAGGTCACTGGAAACGCAACTGACCCAAGTACCTAAAGGACAAGAAGGATGGCAAGGTCGCCAAGAGAGACGAAGGTATATTTGATATACATATTGTTGATCTTCTCTTGAAAAGCGCCGGGAACACATCCTGGATACTTGATACAGGATCTGTCGCTCATATTTCTAATTCCATTCAGGGACTAAGGAATAGGAGACGCTTGCTCAAGGATGAAGTGACGATGCGCGTGGGGAATGGCTGTCAAATTGAAGTCTTGGCGGTTGGCACGAAGCATCTTAGTCTCCCTTCGGGATTGGTTTTAGTTCTGAATAATTGCTACTATGTACCCGCGTTGAGTGTGAACATCGTTAGTGGCTCTTGCTTGAAGCGAGACCGCTATTATTTTAAGTCTGATACATTTGGTTGTTCGATTTATAAGGATGAAATGTTTTATGTTCACGCACCAGAGTTGCATGGTTTATTCGTACTTGATCTCGATGGTGACGTGTGTCACATTAACAATATTGAGGCCAAAAGATTGAAGAATGATGAAGATCACATGAAGATGTGGCATTGCCGACTTGGTCATATTGGTATAAAGCGCATGGAGAAGCTCCATAAGGATGGACTTCTTGAGTCATTGGATTTTGGATCCCTTGATACATGTGAACCATGCCTCATGGGAAAAATGACAAGGACTCCATTCAATGGGATAATGGAGCGTGCGGATGACTTATTGGGGATCATACACACGGATGTATGTGGACCCATGAACGTCCCCACTCGCAATGGTGTTCGTTACTTCGTGACCTTTACTGATGACTTGAGTAGATATGGGTATATTTACTTGATGAAGCACAAGTCTGAAACCTTTGAAAAGTTCAAGGAATTTCAGAATGAGGTCAAAAATCAACTCGGAAAGAAAATAAAGTACCTTCGATCGGATCGAGGTGGCAAGTATTTGAGTCACGAGTTTGGCAATCATCTGAAGTCTTGTGGCATAGTACCACAGCTTACGCCGGCAGGCACACCTCAGAGAAATGGTGCGGCTGAGCGACGTAATCGAACCCTATTGGATAGCGTACGATCGATGATGTCTCATACTGATTTGCCTGTGTCATTCTGGGGGTATGCATTAGAAACTGCCGCTCATATTCTTAATAGGGCACCATCCAAATCCGTAAAGACAACACCATTTGAAGAATGGCATGGCACGAAACCTAAGTTGTCTCACCTGAAGATTTGGGGTTGTGAGGCTTATGTTAGGAAACTATAGCCTGACAAACTTGAATCCAAGGCGGATAAGTGCATCTTTGTGGGCTATCCCAAGGAAACTTGTGGATACACCTTCTACAACAAGTCTAACAGCAAAACGTTTGTTGCCAAGACGGGACACTTTCTTGAGAAGGAGTTTCTCGCGAAAGAGTTGAGTGGGAGGAAAATAGACCTCGATGAAGTGACTGAACAATCACTCCAATTGGAAGAAACGGCTACGAAAATGTTCTGGAACCATCTTCCACAGTGGGAGCTGAAGAGAATGGCCAGAACGACATTCATAACGATCATGACATTGATGATGATCATGATGAGAATTAAGAGGAACCTTTTATGCCCCGTAGGTCATCAAGAGTCCGTCAACCTATTGAGTTTTACGGACAGCTTGTGAATGCAATCTAGGCTGATGAGTCGGATGAACCTACAAGTTACAAAGAAGCAATGGAGGGACCCGACTCCGAGAAATGGCTTGAAGCCATGAAATCCGAAATAGACTCCATGTACACCAACAAAGTATGGACTTTGGTGGATATTCCCGAGGACCGCAAGGCCGTCGAGAATAAATGGTTTTTCAAGAAAAATACTGACGTAGATGGGAACCTATCTGTCTACAAAACTCGACTTGTCGCGAAGGGGTTTCGACAAATTCAAGGAGTTGACTACTGATACGTCCAAAATGCATCACTATTTTATATAGTAATTCTTTCTTATTCATTGATATATTTCATGATAGGATGCTATTCTTATGTTGTTTTGGCTTATTTTAAACAGTTTACAACTTTCCGGTGCCGAAGCAGCAGACGCAGGATTCAACGGTAAAAAGTGGACGCTGAGTTGCTGAAGAAGAACACCTCCAAATTACCTGAAAATCGACGGAGGCTGTTTTCCAGAAGGATAACGAAGGCACCCAAAAGAGCAACCAGAGGGAGGCCACAGGGTGCCCAGGCGGCCACCTGGCGCGGCCCACCTCTGGCCGCGCCGGGAGGGCGCCTGGGGCCCCTGGAGCTCTCCCGGCTCCCCGTCTGGCCTATATACCCCTCGTCGCCCAAAAACCCTAAAAGAGAGAGAGTTTCCGGAGTTCCGCCGCCGCTCCGTGGCGGAAACCTACAAAGAAGAAAAGCCATCTCTGGCGGGCAGATTCCGCCGGGGAGATCACCTCCCGGAAGGGGAGATCATCGCCATCGTCATCACCATCGTCACGGGCATCATCGAGATCATCATCAACATCATCCCCACCATCAGCACCATCTCCATCTTCATCCAATCTTGTCTCATAATTGCAACTCGCGTTGTAATCCGTACTATCTATCCTCTCTACTCTATCGGTGTTGATTACTACCTTGTGGTGAATGCTATTGAGTTTTGTTGGAGAAATATTATTGTGTTCAGATTGTTTATCATCTATTTATCCCCACTGATCATGATCTCTTTTATGTCTTGTGAGTAGTTACTTTAGTTCTTGAGGACATGGGAGAAGTCTAGTTGCTAGTAGTCATATGATGTTGAAGTAATATGTGTTGGTTGATATTTAAGTTGTGTTGTTATTTTCCTAGTGGTGTTGTGTGAGTCGAACACTCAACACTTCGCCTTATCAAGGACCTAGGGGAATGCATTGTGTATAAAGAATGCTTACGGTGGGTTGCCGGAGTGACAGAAACCTGAACCCCAGTTTGCACGCTTTTGCACAAGGGAACAATGGATCACCGATCGTATTGCTATGGTTAGGCTTTTGCCTTAATTACTATCTTGTATTTGCGGATGCTTGCAAGGAGTTTAATCATAAGAGTGCATTCATCTTAGTCTAGAGGGTGCACTAGCATAGATCCACCCACCAAACACTTATCAACCCAGCACATAGTACCGATACAGAATATGGCGAAAGCACATGACTACCTCTCCCGTGTGTCCTCAAGAACACTTTAGCTTTTATAAGTGCAGTTGCTAGGCCTCTCCTTTGCTCAGAAAGGATTGGGCCACTCTTTACTATGCAGTATCTTTTACTTTGCTCGTTTTTACTATCCTGACGCTTATACCAAGAAAACCCCTAAAAAGTTATCTTTCAGTGCTTGCAGTTATCTCCTTACCAAAGTCACTCGCTACTACCTTCTTCTCCTTGTTGGGTTCGACACTCTTACTTATCGAAAACACTGCAATAGATCCCTCTACATTGAGGGTCATCAAGCTACGTTTTCTAGCGCCGTTGCCGGGGAGTGTAGCGCTATTAGTAAGTGAAGCTGGTAAGGAAGTTTTTATATTTCTGTTTTTAGTTTTGCCGTTGCTGTTTTTATTCTTATGGAGACCCCTACTATTGGATCGTTGTTCTCGGGGAGCCGCCCCACCGCTAAGGTAGTTACTCCTACCCCTACTGAAATTGTACCTTATAAGATACCTTCTGGTATTATCGATTATGTCCTATCTAATCGCTATGCAGGAGATAGACATCCAGGTGAACACTTGCTATATTTATCACAACTATGTTCATTATTCAAGCTTGCAGGTGTATCACTGGAGTTCGTTATGAAGAAATTATTCTCCGTATCGCTTACAGACAAAGCTTCAGATTGGTATAAGCTCCTCGATAACCCACATTCTCTTAATTGGGAAGAGCTTAAGTCTCTCTTTTATACAAAGTTTTACCCTCTTCATGAAGTTTATCGAGACAGGAATTACATCTATAACTTTAGCTCTCGCGAAGGAGAGAGCATCGCTCAAGCTTGGGGGAGACTTAAGTCCCTAATGTTTAAATGTCCTATCCATAAGCTCCCCAAAGATATTATACTTACAAATTTTTATGCCATGCTTTCTCGTCAGGACAAGGAAAGGCTGGATGCCTCCTCTAGCGGGGTATTTCAGACAAAGAGCGTTGAAGAAAGGTGGAATCTCATCGAAAGGATCCAGAAGAATACTGAAGACTGGGAAATCGATAAAGGTATTGAACCTGCTATAAATTATGAGCATGATTATATTGAGAGTTATGTGAAGACTGATTATTTCAATACCTTTTGCTCTAAGATTGGTCTGGATTCCCATCTAATTATTGATTTTTGTAAGGACTTTGCCTCTCAGGTTGATTCTTCTAAGAGGAAGAAGGATCAGTACCATAAGCCTTTCAAAGAAGTGCCTATTGATATTCATGTTGCTGATCCTATTTTGCCTGCAGTTATATATGAACAACCCCCTTTTCCTTCGAGAATAAGGGAGCACTCTTTTGTGACAGGCATCATAAATAAAAGTGAGAGAAGAACAGGTGAACCTGAGGACCAGATCAGAGTCGATCCTCAAGTTGCTATGGTTAAAGATTTAGTTACTAATGATGTTTCAGATTCTATTATAAATTTTTGTGCTGTTTCAACTAACATTGTCACAGCCAAGAATAAAAGCCCAATTTCAGGTACACCAGTTGTATCTGTTAAAATAGGAGATCACAATTATTACGGGCTATGCGATCTGGGATCGAGCGCTAGCGCGATTCCTTATTCACTTTATCAAGAGATCATGACTGAGATTTCACCTTGTGAGCTCGACGAGATTGATGTTACTATTCATCTTGCAAACAAAGCTACTATCTCTCCTATTGGGATTGTGAGAGATGTTGAAGTCCTATGCGGAAAGGTAAAGTATCCTACCGACTTTCTTGTACTTGGTTCAGTACAAGATAGTTTTTGTCCTATTATTTTTGGTAGACCTTTTCTCAGAACTTGTGGAGCTATTATAGATTGCAAGAAAGGTAAAGTTTCTATTGAATTCGATGGTGAGCCATATGAATTTAATTTTTCCAAGATTTCCAAGAAGCCTCGTGGTACTGAATTACCTAGTGATGATAAAATTATTGAAAGTATTGCTTCTATTTCTATTCCCCCTAATGATCCTTTGCAGCAATACATGGAGGACCACGAGAATGATACTCGTATGCAGGAAAGAAATGAAATTGATGAAATCTTCTTGAGACAACCTGCTATCCTGAAGCACAACCTTCCGGTTGAACCTTTAGGAATTCTATCCAAACCAAAAGAAGACCCGGTGTTTGATCTCAAACCTCTTCCCGATACACTCAAGTATGCTTATTTAGATGAAAAGAAAATATATCCTGTTATTATCAACTCTAACCTTTCAGGATATGAAGAGGAGCGACTATTGGAAGTACTTCGTAAACACGATGGTGCAATTGGCTATACCCTTGATGACCTTAAGGGAATTAGTCCATCTATCTGTCAACATACTATCAACCTCGAGCCCGATGCCAAACCTGTTGTTGACCATCAACGGCGGTTGAACCCAAAGATGATGGATGTTGTGAGGACCGAAATCCTCAAGCTTCTAGCTGCAGGTATGATCTACCCTATAGCCGATAGTAAGTGGGTAAGTCCAGTTCATTGTGTTCCTAAGAAAGGAGGGACAAATGTAGTCCCTAATGATAAGAATGAACTAATACCTCAGAGAATTATTATTGGATATAGAATGTGTATTGATTACAGGAGTTGAACAAGGCAACCAGGAAGGACCACTACCCACTGCCCTTTATTGATCAGATGCTTGAGAGGCTGTCCAAAAACACCCACTTCTGCTATCTTGACGGGTACTCTGGCTTCTCTCAAATTCATGTTAACACTGCCGATCAAGAGAAGACCACTTTCACTTGTCCTTATGGTACTTATGCTTATAGACGTATGCCTTTTGGTTTATGCAATGCCCCTGCTACTTTTCAGAGATGTATGTCTGCAATATTTCATGGTTTCTGTGAGGAGATTGTGGAAGTCTTCATGGACGATTTCTCCGTCTATGGAACTTCCTTTGACCACTGTCTCCACAATCTTAATAAAGTTTTGCAGAGATGCGAGGATACAAACTTAGTTCTAAACTGGGAAAAGTGCCACTTCATGGTTAACGAAGGGATCGTTCTTGGCCACAAGATTTCCGAGAGGGGAATTGAAGTGGATGAGGCGAAGATTGAAGCTATCGAAAGGATGCCCTATCCAAGGGACATTAAAGGTATTCAAAGTTTTCTCGGTCATGCCGGTTTCTATAGAAGATTTATTAAAGACTTTTCTAAGACCTCAAGACCCCTCACTAACCTTCTCCAGAAGGATGTTCCTTTTGTATTTGATGAAGATTGTAAGGAGGCTTTTGAAGTTCTTAAGAAAGCTTTAATAACCGCTCCTATAGTACAACCGCCTGACTGGAATTTGCCCTTTGAAATTATGTGTGATGCTAGTGATTTTGCTGTTGGAGCTGTTTTAGGACAAAGGGTTGACAAAAAGTTGAATGTTATATATTATGCTAGTAAGACCCTTGATAGTGCTCAAAAGAACTATGCTACTACTGAGAAGGAATTCTTAGCAGTAGTGTTTGCTTGTGATAAGTTTAGGCAGTATATTGTTGATTCTAAAGTTATTATTCATACTGACCATGCTGCCATTAAGTATCTTATGACGAAGAAGGATGCCAAACCAAGACTCATCAAATGGGTACTCCTTCTTCAAGAATTTGATTTGCAGATTGTTGATACAAAAGGAGCAGACAACCCTGTAGCGGACAATCTTTCAAGGATGGAAGATATACCGCATGATCCCATCCCAGTCAACGACAGTTTTCCAGACGAACAACTTGCCGTTGTTAAAGTACAATCTCTTTCCGATCCCTGGTTTGCAGATTATGCTAATTTTATCGTTGCAAAGTATTTTCCTCCAGGTTTAACGTTTCAGCAAAGGAAGAAGTTCTTCCATGATTTGAGGCATTACTTTTGGGATGACCCACATCTTTTCAAAGAAGGTCCAGACGGGATCGTGAGAAGATGCGTACCGGAACACGAGAAGAAGGACATTCTCAAGCAATGTCATGACAGTCCCTACGGAGGACATAACGCTGGTGAGAGGACCGCACATAAGGTTCTCCAATCAGGTTTTTATTGGCCTACTCTCTTTAAAGATGCTAGAAGTTATGTTTTAGCTTGTGATAAATGTCAGAGAGTTGGTAATATTAGTAGGAGGAATGAGATGCCTATGAATTACTCACTAGTGATTGAGCCTTTTGATTGCTGGGGTTTTGATTTTATGGGTCCTTTTCCTTCTTCACACAAGTACACTCATATATTAGTTGCTGTTGCTTATGTAACCAAGTGGGTTGAAGCAATCCCCACTGAAAGTGCTGATCACAAAACATCTTTGAAAATGCTCAAAGATGTAATTTTCCCTAGGTTTGGTGTGCCTAGGTATCTCATGACTGATGGAGGATCACACTTCACGCATGGAGCTTTTAGAAAAGCTTTAGCCAAGTACGATGTCAATCATAGGATTGCGTCACCGAACCATCCTCAAACTAGTGGGCAAGTTGAGCTCACCAATAGAGAGATCAAGTTGATCTTGTAGAAGACAATTAACAGAAATAGGAAGGACTGGTAAAATAAGTTAGGAGATGCTTTGTGGGCGTATAGAACTTCTTACAAAAACCCCATGGGCATGTCCCCCTATAAAATGGTCTATGGCAAGGCTTGCCATTTGCCATTAGAGTTAGAGCACAAAGCTTTCTCGGCTGTTAGAGAGCTTAATGCTGACCCAAAGTTAGCTGGTGAAAAGCTTCTCATGAACTTGACTTCTCTAGATGAGTGGAGAAGTGAAGCTTACGAGAGCGCCAAAATGTTCAAGGAAAAGGTAAAGAAGTGGCATGACAGGAGGATTCTCAAACGTGAATTTAATGTTGGTGATAAAGTTTTATTGTTTAGATCCCGTTTCAGGTTTTCTCCAGGTAAACTACTTTCCAGGTGGGAAGGGCCATTTCATATTGAAGAAGTCTACCGGTCTGGTGCAATTAAGATTAACAATTTTGAAGGCACCAAACCTCAAGTTGTGAATGGGCAAAGACTCAAGCATTACATAGAGGGAGACCCCGTCAATGTTGATGTAAATATAATTCGCACAACAACTCATGAAGAACATGTTGAAGCCCTGTTTCAGACACTGACAGAAGCAGAATAAGAAAAGGTATGCATTACGGTAAGGAAACATCGCGAACCGCCAAAAAAGTTCCATATTATGAGTTTTTGGAAAATTAGGGAAATTCGAGGCCTAAGTGGAGCCGGAGACAAGCTCCAGGGGGCCCAGGCGCCCCCCTGGCGCGCCCTACCCCCTGGCCGCGCCGGGAGGCCGCCTGGGCACCCAGGACTCCGTCTCCGACCCCACTTTGGCTCGTTACCTTCCTTTTGTTGCAGAATTTTTTTCTATATATTCACCCGGATCATTCCGGCAGCGTATCTCGCGATTTCGAGTGTTTTCTTTTCGATCTGTTTCTGCCAGGAAATATTTTAGCTAGACCTAGGTGCCATGGCCAAGTTCCCCCAAGAACAAGTTCGTCGTCAACGTCATCAACCCTTACCTCGCTGAGGTGAACAAGCACCCCCAGGTCCTTCGTGTGGAGGACGGTGTTCTCCACAAGGAAAATCTTAAAGGGCCAGTCATGGAGGGGAGCACCGAGGAGCGGCTGAAGGAGATGGAACATGAAGTTTTCAAGTTCAAGAAGATGGTGGAGCAGGGTGTTGAAGCCAACTTCGACATCAGGAACGAGATCGAGGCTTCCCATAGGAAAGAGATGAAGGAGATGTGGTCAAGCTTGTCCGCACTAGAAGAGAAAGTTTATCAGCTCCAAGCACAAATCTATGATCTGCACAACCAGAACTGTGAGTATGAACTAAAGTTTTTGCGCATGGGTTTAGGTGCTGAGTGCAGGATCCTGGAGAAAGGAATGTCCTTCGAGACTGGAGAGGAGCTGCCATGGAAGCGCTTCGCCAAGGAGTACCTTATTGAGAAGAACAAGGATGAGGAGTAAATCTCCTCGGGTAATGGCATCCCCTCAGCTTGTTCCAAGCTTTGGGGAGTGCCCGGTATTTTTATCTTTATCTTAGTCTTTTAAAGTCAAGTAGAGTCATATCATGTCTAGGAAGTTTATTATATGAAATAGGTGTTTGCATCGAGGTCTGTCACCCCGTCTGTGGAGAGATTGTATCCGTGAGTGTTGAGTCGTCTCTAATGGAATATTAATGAGAAGTCTATTGGTTCCTTCGCTGCACTCGGTATTCTCTTCACGCAATCGGCATCATATGACGATTCTTATGGGGAGTATTGACTTTATATCAGGTATGGCTTTGAAAACTTTATTTAATTTTGGCAAACATAGCTCTGGTCGTGACAACATGCATGTTTTCTCAAGTAGCGACATAGCCAAAACCTTTTTGTTATTATGCTTGAAGTGTTATGTTGACAAGGAAGACAACTTGATGTGTTATGCTTACCTTAATGTTTATGCCTTATATGTTTTGCATCTAAATTAGCATCAATTGTCTGTTCTCTCAAAGCCTTTTCTAGCCAAACTCTTTGCCAAGTAGATTTCTTCTTGTGCATCCATACCCTGAAACCTTTACCTTCCATGTGAGTCCACCATACCTTCCTATTCGTGGTATTCCCCTACCACTCCTATAAGTATAGAATTTATGTGTTATCCTTAAATGTTCAAAATCTTCTGTTTTGTGCCTCTTGTTTAGCTCATGAGGAAGTAGTAGGTAATTCATGATCTTCTCAAGTTGGACAAGTTTTATCCCGGGATTGCATGTTTAATCTGCAAACCCATAATACAAGGAGGAACTGGCATGGGTGCGCCCAGCTCGAAAGATAATATAACAAACAAACCCTCCTTCACGCTGGTCTATGAGAAATCAGAAACTTTGGCAGTGATAAACAAAGGAGATTAAGGGGATGTGATCGTCCTCACTTGGGAGCCGTTCCTCGAAACTTGTCCATCTTGAGAAGTAATTGAGCTATCTATTAGCATTCGTTGACAAACTATGCACCGTCCCAAAATCTGTTTTTATTCTGTTTGATTTAAGGATAGCACATGAGTTTTCCCTGCTTGCCTTTAAACAAGGCTCTCTTTCACCTTCGTGTTGAGTCAGTTTTCCTACTTCCTTCTTTTCCCTAAGAGAACAGGCATTTGATTTTAATGAGGATTCATCCATATAGAGCTGCATTAAGTTTTGCCATGCCATATCCTGGTTGACATTATCTTTTGATAAGTAAGTTGTTTGCGAAAGCTTTTGCCTAGCAAGCATCTTCCTTTGTGTTAGCATTTGCACTTCATGACTATTAACATGTTCTTTCAAAAGCTTCAAATTGTTTCTAGTTGTCCTTTGACCAAGGTTATGTTTGCCATAATTTGATGAGTTTCCTTAGCCCTACTTCTGATTATAATTGTTATTACTTTCTCATGAGGGCCTTATGAGTTGAGGTTGCTGTTGAGGATGCTTGAGTATGATGAAGAAACCTTGATGCTTCTTGTCCGTATTTTATTTATCGACACTTCACTCTCTTAAACTTGTGGACAGGTTTACCGAGGTCAGTATTCGCTTGAGGACAAGAAAGGTCTAAGCTTGGGGGAGTTGATACGTCCAAAATGCATCACTATTTTATATAGTAATTATTTCTTATTCATTGATATATTTGATGATAGGATGCTATTCTTATGTTGTTTTGGCTTATTTTACACAGTTTACAACTTTCCGGTGCCGAAGCAGCAGACGCAGGATTCCGCGGTAAAAAGTGGACGCTGAGTTGCTGAAGAAGAACACCTCCAAATTACCTGAAAAATCGACGGAGGCTGTTTTCCAGAATGATAACGAAGGCACGCAAAAGAGCAACCAGAGGGGGGCCACAGGGTGCCCAGGCGGCCACCTGGCGCGGCCCCACCTCTGGCCGCACCGGGAGGGCGCCTGGGCCCCCTGGAGCTCTCCCGGCTCCCCCCTCTGGCCTATATACCCCTCGTCGCTCAAAAACCCTAAAAGAGAGAGAGTTTCCGGAGTTCCGCCGCCGCTCCGTGGCGGAAACCTACAAAGAAGAAAAGCCATCTCTGGCGGGAAGATTCCGCCGGGGAGATCACCTCCCGGAAGGGGAGATCGTCGCCATCTTCATCACCATCGTCACGGGCATCATCGAGATCATCATCAACATCATCCCTACCATCAGCACCATCTCCATCTTCATCCAATCTTGTCTCACAATTGCAACTCGCGTTGTAATCCGTACTATCTATCCTCTCTACTCTATCAGTGTTAATTACTACCTTGTGGTGAATGCTATTGAGTTTTGTTGGAGAAATATTATTGTGTTCAGATTTTTTATCATCTATTTATCCCCACTGATCATGATCTCTTTTATGTCTTGTGAGTAGTTACTTTAGTTCTTGAGGACATGGGAGAAGTCTAGTTGCTAGTAGTCATATGATGTTGAAGTAATATGTGTTGGTTGATATTTAAGTTGTGTTGTTATTTTCCTAGTGGTGTTGTGTGAGTCGAACACTCAACACTTCGCCTTATCAAGGACCTAGGGGAATGCATTGTGTATAAAGAATGCTTACGGTGGGTTGCCGGAGTGACAGAAACCTGAACCCCAGTTTGCACGCTTTTGCACAAGGGAACAATGGATCACCGATCGTATTGCTATGGTTAGGCTTTTGCCTTAATTACTATCTTGTATTTGCGGATGCTTGCAAGGAGTTTAATCATAAGAGTGCATTCATCTTAGTCTAGAGGGTGCACTAGCATAGATCCACCCACCAAACACTTATCAACCCAGCACATAGTACCGATACAGAATATGGCGAAAGCACATGACTACCTCTCCCGTGTGTCCTCAAGAACACTTTAGCTTTTATAAGTGCAGTTGCTAGGCCTCTCCTTTGCTCAGAAAGGATTGGGCCACTCTTTACTATCCAATATCTTTTACTTTGCTCGTTTTTACTATCCTATCACTTATACCAAGAAAACCCCTAAAAAGTTATCTTTCAGTGCTTGCAGTTATCTCCTTACCAAAGTCACTTGCTACTACCTTCTGCTCCTCGTTGTGTTCGACACTCTTACTTATCGATAACACTGCAATAGATCCCTCTACGTTGAGGGTCATCAACTACGAGGAGACGTTCTCTCCTGTAGCGATGATAAAGTCTATTCGGATCCTACTAGCAATAGCTGCATATCATGATTACGAGATATGGCAGATGGATGTGAAAACTGCATTCCTAAATGGCAACATTGAGGAAGAGTTGTATATGATGCAACCAGAGGGGTTTGTTGATCCAAGGAACGCTGGTAAGGTGTGCAAGCTTCAACGGTCCATCTATGGGTTGAAGCAAACATCTTGGAGCTGGAATCTTAGATTTGATGAGGTCAATAAAGCTTTTGGATTTGTCCAAAACGTCGAAGAGTTCTGCGTCTATAAGAAACTGAGTGGGAGCTCTGTAGCATTCCTTGTGTTATATGTAGATGACATATTACTAATAGGGAACGATAAGAAATTCTTAGAGGAAGTGAAGGAATATCTGAATGGACAATTTTCCATGAAGGACCTAGGTGAAGCTGCGTACATATCGGGGATTAAGATCTATAGAGATAGACCTAATCGACGGTTGGCCTTGAGTCAGAGCACTTATATTGACAAGATATTGAAAAGGTTCAGTATGGGTAACTCCAAGAGAGGCCTCTTGCCAGTTATAAAAGGCGTCAAATTAAGCGTGACTCAATGCCCAACCACAGCAAAAGAGAAGGAGGAGATGTCCTCAAAGCCCTATGCCTCAGCCATAGGTTCTCTCATGTATGTTATGTTATGTACCAGACCGGATTTAGCGCTGGCCATTAGTATGACTAATCGCTACCAGAGTAACCCGGGAATGGCTCACTGGACAGCAGTAAAGAACATCCTTAAGTACTTAAGAAGAACCAAGGATCTCTTTCTCGTTTATGGAGGAGTTGATGAGGAGCTCACCGTAAAGGGTTACATTGACGCAAGCCTCGGCTCAGATCTAGATGACTCGAAATCCCAGACGGGATATGTTTTCATGTTGAACGGTGGCGCAATTAGCTGGAGGAGCGGCAAACAGTCAGTCGTCGCCCAATCTACAATGGAGTCGGAGTATATTGCCGCTCGCGAAGCGTCAAACGAGGCGCTGTGGATGAATAAGTTCGTGATTGAGTTTGGCGTCTTTCCCATCTACACTTATCCCGTGGGAATCTTCTGCGACAACACGGGTGCCATTGCTAACGCGAAGGAGCCAAGAACTCACTCTACAGCCAAGCACATCCTCCGAAAGTTCCATGTGACGCGAGACTACGTCAGGGATGGACACACTAGGATTCACAAGATACATACGGATCTGAACGCAGCAGACCCGATGACTAAACCTCTTCCACAGGGCAAGTTTGAAGAACACCGAGAGACCATTGGTTTTAGATACATACCTGATGTAAACTAGTGTAATTTGTACTCTAGTGCAAGTGGGAGACTGTTGGATATGTGCCCTAGAGACAAATTAATAAAGATATTTGTCACATATCCGTTTTGTTCGTAATACGTTTTATACTATGCTATAACTGTATTACTTGGAAATACTAATACAGGTGTAGTATAAAACATGGTCCGTAGTTTAACTCGGGTAAACTATCTCATTGGGCAATTGATTGATCAAGCTTTCCTGATACAGGCGACACTTAAGTCCATTGACAATGAGGTCATATCGTTAAGGGGAATGATGTGATGGACATACACCCACCTAAAGTATTGCAATGTGATCGAGTCACATAGTTCAGCGTTGCTATGACTTTGTAACATATGGCTTAGTCCTTAGACCGTAATGATCATACGTAATTGTCATCTATGAGGAGACTTTGATTTGTATCCCACCGCCTGACTGAAATATGCTGGCTATAACGGTGCACTTTGGGTATTCCGAAATAGATGGTTGATGAGTATGTTAATAGATCAGAGCGGGATTTGTCAGTCCTTGTGACAGGACAGGTACTCTGGGCCCACTCGGTGATATTGCATCAACACCTTGCAAGGACGTGACTAGGTCACAAGAGATGCAATGATCATGGACGAGAGAAGTTGTTTGTTGTGAACGACATGTGAACACGGTATGTAGGATACCGACGATCAAACCTCGGAAAAACAAAGTACCGCAGCACAAAGGGATTACGTCGTATCGTTAACGGTTTCCAAAAGCGATCGAAGTTCATTCGATGGAAGCGCAGGGGCTGTCAAGGATTGTAACCAGGTCCAACTGACTAGTCATTGGTCAATGATAAGAGTCTCGACCATGTATGTTGTTTCCCGGACCGTTAGGGTGTTGCACTTAAGGGCAATCGATGCATAGGACAGTTACGGGATCAATCGGTGAAATAGGAGGAATCACCGAAATAGTTCCGGAGGAGGACGGAATGGTTTCCGGACATTTTGAATAGTTCAAAATGAAGTTTAATTGTTTTAATAATGTTTTATTATTTAATTATCTGAATTAAATATTTAAAACATATTAAAAAAATTAAAAAAATGGGAAAAGGCTAAATGGGCCCATGGGGACATTAAGGGAGGAGAGGGTCTCCCCCCTTGGGCTTGGCACCAAGGGTGGGGCCCACCACCCCCCTTGGCCGGCGCACTCCCCCCCTTGGGAGTTTAGTCCCACATGGGGGAGGGGAGGAGGATGGCACCCCCCTTGGCCTATATAAGGAGGGGTAGACCCCCTTTTTCCAACACACCAATATCTCCTTCTTCCTCCTTCTCCTTCCCGGAAGTGGACTCCCCTTGTTTGGAGTCTACACCTGGATTGGAGTTCTCCACCATAAGGCAGGCCATCGTTCTGCTGGAGTCGGGATCCGTAGCCGTCTTTCTTCCTCTGCTCGCCTGGTTCGGGACCCGGGAGGAACATCGATTGTACCGTACGTGTATAATCTCTTCGAGGCACTACACCTGTGGTGCTACTTCGTCGCTGGAGGTTTACCGGGAGTCATCCTCGCCAGTGGTGGTCTTCTACACGACAGGGAGGTCGTAGTTCCGAGTCTACGCCAGCCACATTCGCAAGAACGTTTCCCTCTTTCGGTCTTCAAAGGTATGAACACCGATTCCCTCCGTTACTTTATATTGCCATAGCATAGATCTTGGGTTCGGGTACCGTAGGTATGAAAAATTTGTGTTTTCTGCCCCGTATCCCAACACGTAGGGGGTGATGAATGAGGTGTGCTCTTCGTCTTCTTCCTTCATCCTGATCTGATTGTATCCTGAGTATGCGTTGAGGAAGGAGAGGAGGTCTCATCCTGCTGTGGAGTTGATTATCTGATCGATTCTTGGCAGGGGAAGTGGTCTTTTGGGCAGTTCTTGTTGATAGGCCCATAGTCGACGCACATCCTCAGTACCTTGGTGTCCTTTTTAGGGACTAGGACTGGGTTTGCTATCCATGTTGCTTTCTTCGTCTCTCGGATGAACTGTGCGTCGAGTAGTCGGTTGACTTCTTCTCCGATTGCTCTGCGCTTGGGCTCTGAGAATCATCGCATCGCCTGCTTTACTGGCTTGGTGTTTGGCTTGATGTGGAGCGCGTGCTCTGCAAATTCTCGTGGTACCCCGGGCATGTCGGTTGGGCACCAGGCGAAAATTTTCCACTCTTCGCGAAGGAAAGTTATGGGGGCGGTTGCTTGCTCTTCTGGAAGGTGGGCATATACGCGAACTGTCTTTACTGGGTCTGTTAGGTGTACTTGGTGTGTGATCGTGTCGCTGTCGATGCTGAAATCGCGGCCAAATTCTTTTGTCTCGCTTCGGCTTGCCAGCGGGAACATGCTTTTGTCTGTCACCATGGCAATTTCTTTGAGATGTTGATGGGCTCCAAATGTGTCGGTGATACGTCCAAAATGCATCACTATTTTATATTGTAATTTCACCCTATTCATTGATATATTCCAATTTAAAGTATTGTTCTTATGTTGTTTTGGCTTGTTTTACACAGTTTACAACTTTCCGGTGCTAAAGCAGCAGAACCAGAATTCAGCGGTGAAAAGTGGACACCAAGTTGCTGAATCAGATCAAGTCCAAATGCGATGAAAATTTACGGGGGGTATTTTTATAGGAATTGACTGGGGATCACCGAAGATGGAGGTGAGGGACCCACCAGGCAGCCAGAAGGGTGCCTGGTGCGGCCCCCCTGTTGGCCTCGCCAGGCACCCTCCTGGATTCCTGGTGGCCACCCTCGGTGCCCCCTCTCGCCTATAAGACCCCCATGGGGTGAAAACCCTAAAAGAAGAAGAGTTTCCGTGTTTCGCCGCCGCTACGGGGCAGAAACCTATAGAGGAGAAAAGCCATCTCCGGCGGGAAGATTCCGCTGGGGAGATCACCTCCCCGATGGGGAGATCGTCGCCATCATCATCATCATCATCGTCACGGGCATCATCGAGATCATCATCCCCAACATCAGCACCATCTCCATCTCCATCCCATCTCATCTCACAATTGCAACTTGTGTTGTAATCCGTACTATCTATCCTCTCTACTCTGTTGGTGTTGATTACTACTTTGTGGTGAATGCTATTGAGTTTTGTTGGAGAAATATCATTGTGTCCAGATTGTTTGCCACCCATCTATCACCTCTGATCATGATCTCTTTTATGTCTTGTGAGTAGTTACTTTAGTTCTTGAGAACATGGGATAAGTCTAGTTGTTAGTAGTCATATGATGTTGAAGTGTTATGTGTTGTTTGATACTTAAGTTGTGTTGTTATTTCTCTAGTGGTGTTATGTGAGTCGAACACTTAACACTTCACCTTTCATGGGACTAGAGGAATACATTGTGCACAAATGATGCTTATGGTGGGTTGCCGGAGTGACAGAAACCTGAACCCCAGTTCGCACACTTTTGCACAAGGGACTTATGGATCCTTGATCGTAATGCTGTGGTGAGGCTTATGCCTTAATTACTACCTTGTTTTTGCGGATGCTTGCAAGGTGTGTAATCATAAGAGTACACTTATCTTAGTCTAGAAGGTGTACTAGCATTGATCCACCCACCAACACTTATCAACACAATACATATTACTTGGCGGAGTATGGTGAAAGTAACTTGGCTATCTCTCCCTTGTGTTCTCGAGAATGTTTTAGCTTTAATAAGTTTAGTTCCTAGGCTTATCCTTGTGAAAGGATTGGGCCACTTGCTACTCCTCAATTACCCTGTTTACTTTGCTTGTCTTTTACTTTTCTGTTGCTCAAACCAAAAACCCCCTAAATATTTACCTTTGAGTGTGTGTGCAGCCTTTCCTTATCTAGTGTCACTTATCAGCACCTTCTGCTCCTCGTGGGTTCGACACTCTTATTTATCGAAAAGCTACAATTGATCCCCTAGACTTGTGGGTTATCAAGAATCTTTTATTGGCGCGGTTAACAGGGGAGGCAACCCAACTAAACCTATTAACTTCACCGCCATCAACGAGCTTTTCTGGCGCCGTTGCCGGGGAGTGTAGCGCTACTGGTAAGTGAAGCCGGTAAGGAAACCTTTATTTTATGTTGTTACCTTCAGTCCTTATGGACTCTTCTACTATTGGTTCGTTGCTGGTAAGGAGCCGCCCCACGACTGTGGTGGTCACTCCTACCCCTACTAAAATTGTGCCATATAAAATACCATCTGGTATTATTGATTATGTCTTGGCTAATATTTATACAGGAGAAGGACATCCGGGAGAATACCTGCTATATTTATCACAATTGTGTTCTTTATTTAAGCTTGCAGGTGTAACAATGGAGTTCGTCATGAAGAAACTATTCTCCGTATCACTCAAAGATAAAGCTTCAGATTGTTATAAGCTACTCGATAACTCTGATCTGCTTGAATGGCCAGAGCTTATGTCTCTCTTTTATGCAAAGTTTTATCCTCTTCGTGAAATTCACCAAGACAGGAAGTACATCTACAACTTTTGGTCTCGCGACGGAGAGAGTATCGCTCAAGATTGGGGGAGACTGAAGTCCCTGATGCTCAAATGCACAAACCATGAGCTCCCCAAGGAAATTATACTTACAAATTTTTATGCCAGGCTTTCTCATCAGGACAGGGAGATGTTGGATGCCTCCTCTAGCGGGGTATTCCAGACTAGAAGTATGGAAGAAAAATGGGATCTTATAGAAAGGATCCAGAAGAACGCTGAAGACTAGGAAATTGATAAAGGTATTGAACCCGCTATAAACTATGGGCATGACTACATTGAGAGTTATGTGAAGACTGATTACTTTAATACATTTTGCTCTAAAATTGGTCTTGATTCCCAGCTAATGGTTGACTTTTGCAAGGACTTTGCTTCTCATATTGATTCTTCTAAGAAGAAGGAGAGTCAACATCATAAACCTTTCAAGGAGTCACCTATTGAGATTAATGTTACTGATCCTGTTTTACCTGCAGTTGTGTATGAACAGCCTCCTTATCCCTCAAGGATAAAGGAGCACTCTTTTTTTACAGGTATTCTAAACAAAAACAGAAGGACCACTGACGAACCTAAGGACATGATCAAGGTCAAGCCTCAAGTTGCAATGGTCAAGGATCTGGTAACCAGTGATATTGAAGAATCCACTATTAGTTTTTGTGTTGTTTCCACTAACATTGTCACAGCCAAGAACAAAGGTATCTGTCAAAATAGGAGATCATAATTACTATGGGATATGTGATTTGGGATCTAGCGTCAGCGCTATTCCCTTCACACTTTATCAAGAGATCATGCACGAGATTCAGCCGTGTGAGATCGAGGACATTGATGTCACGATTCATCTTGCAAATAAACAAACAATCTCTCCAGTTGGGATTGTGAGAGATGTTGAAGTACTCTGCGGGAAGGTAAAATATCCTACTGACTTTCTTGTACTTGGTTCAGTGCAAGATAGTTTTTCCCTATTATCTTTGGTAGTCCCTTCCTCAGCACTTGTGGAGCTATAATAGATTGCAAGAAAGGTAAAGTTTCTGTTGAATTCAGCGGTGAGCCGTATGAATTTAATTTTTCTAAGTTTTCTAAGCAGCCTCGTGGTACTGACTTGTCAATTAATGACAAAATTATTGAAGAAATTGCTTCTATTGCTATTCCTCCTGATGATATTTTGCAGCAATTTATGGAAGACCACGAGAATGACATACATATGCAGGAGAGGGAAGAACTAGAAGACATATTTTTAAGACAAACTCCTATCCTGAAGCACAACCTCCCGGTTGAACCTTTAGGAATCCTCTCGCAACCAAAAGAAGACCCGGTGTTTGATCTAAAACCACTACCCGATATGCTCAAGTATGCTTATTTAGATGAAAAGAAAGTATATCCTGTTATTATCAATTCTAACCTTTCAGGGTATGAAGAAGAGCGATTATTGGAGACACTCCGCAGACACCGAGGTGCTATTGGCTATACTCTTGATGATCTCAAGGGTATTAGTCCATCCATTTGCCAACATACTATCAATATCGAGCCCGATGCTAAACCAGTTGTTGATCATCAACGACGGTTGAACCCAAAGATGAAGGACGTGGTTAGGACGGAGGTTCTCAAACTTCTAGCCGCAGGTATCATCTATCCTATAGCTGATAGTAAGTGGGTAAGTCCCGTTCATTGTGTTCCTAAGAAAGGAGGTATGACTGTTGTTCCTAATGATAAAAATGAACTAATACCTCAGAGGACTATTATTGGATATAGAATGTGTATTGATTTTAGGAAGTTGAACAAGGCCACCAGGAAGGACCACTATCCTCTGCCCTTTATTGATTAGATGCTCGAGCGGCTGTCTAAAAACACCCACTTCTGCTATCTTGATGGGTATTCTGGCTTCTCCCAGATTCACGTTAACACAGCGGATAAAGAGAAGACCACCTTTACGTGTCCTTACGGTACTTATGCTTCTAGGCGTATGCCTTTTGGTTTGTGTAATGCACCTGCTACTTTTCAGAGGTGTATGTCTGCAATATTTCATGGTTTCTGTGAGGAGATTGTAGAAGTTTTCATGGATGACTTTTCCGTCTATGGAAACTCCTTTGACCACTGTCTCAACAATCTTAATAAAGTTTTGCAGAGATGTGAAGAAACGAATTTGGTGCTCAATTGGGAGAAGTGCCATTTCAAGGTTAACGAAGGGATAGTTCTTGGACACAAGATTTCCGAAAGGGGAATTGAAGTGGACAAGGCAAAGATTGAAGCTATTGAAAGGATTCCCTATCCAAGGGACATCAAAGGTATTCGTAGTTTTCTAGGTCATGTTGGTTTCTATAGAAGATTTATCAAGGACTTTTCTAAGACCTCGAGACCCCTTACCAATCTTCTCCAGAAGGATTCTCCTTTTGTATTTGATGAAGATTGTAAGGAAGCTTTTGAAGTTCTTAAGAAAACCTTGATAACCGCTCCTATAATACAACCACCTGACTGGAATTTTCCTTTTGAAATTATGTGTGATGCTAGTGATTTTGCTGTTGGAGTTGTTTTAGGACAAAGGGTTGACAAGAAGCTGAATGTCATCTACTATGCCAGCAAGACACTTGATAGTGCTCAAAAGAATTATGCTACTACCGAGAAGGAATTTTTGGCAGTGGTGTTTGCTTGTGATAAGTTTAGGCAGTATATTGTTGATTCTAAAGTTATTATTCATACTGACCATGCTGCCATTAAGTATCTTGTGCAGAAAAAGGACGCCAAACCAAGACTCATTAGATGGGTACTCCTTCTTCAAGAATTTGATTTGCAGATTGTCGATAGAAAAGGAGAAGACAATCCGGTGGCGGATAATCTTTCAAGGATGGAAGATATCCCACACGATCCTATTCCAGTCAACGACAGTTTCCCAGATGAACAGCAACATATTGTAAAAGTACAATCTCATTCCGACCCTTGGTTTGCAGATTATGCTAATTGTATCGTTGCAAAGTTTTTGCCTCCAGGTTTTACATTTCAGCAGAGGAAGAAATTCTTCACGGATTTGAGGCACTACTTTTGGGATGATCCACATCTTTACAAAGAAGGTGCGGACGAGATCGTAAAAAGGTGTATATCGGAGCACGAGCAGCAGGACATTCTTCGACAATGTCACGATAGTCCCTATGGAGGACATCATGCCGGTGAAAGGACCACACATAAAGTTTTACAATCAGGTTTTTATTGGCCTACTCTTTTTAAGGACGCCCGAAGGTACGTTCTACCTTGTGATAAGTGCCAGAGAGTTGGTAACATTAGCAGGAGAAATGAGATGCCTATGAATTACCCACTAGTGATCAAACCTTTCGATTGCTGGGGTTTTAATTTTATGGGTCCTTTTCCTCCTTCACACAAGTACACACACATCTTAGTTGTCGTTGATTATGTAACCAAGTGGGTTGAAGCAATCCCCACTGAGAGTGCTGATCACAAGACATCTTTGAAAATGCTCAAGGATGTAATTTTTCCTAGGTTTGGAGTACCAAGGTACCTCATGACAGATGGAGGGTCACACTTCACGCATGGAGCTTTTAGGAAAGCTCTAGCCAAGTACGATGTCAATCATAGGATTGCATCACCGTACCACCCTGATGGCAAGAGAGTGTTAATACTCTTCAAGCCCTCGTTGATTACCCCAAGTGCAGGGTTGGATATAGTGCAGCGGCAAGTTTTCCCTTGGCAAAGATACCAAGGTTTGTCTCCCGTAGGACTCCGAAGGATACAAGAAGGTGGTAAAGTGAACAATGGCGGCGAGGTTGCTACTTCACCTGGACCTGCACACAGATACAAATAACTTTGCTCCCAACGAGTACAGAGGAGTTTTCAATTCCTCCGGCCTTGCCGTTTACAAAGGGTAAACGCAAGAGATAATGATAGTGGCAACTGAAATTAAAGACTGAAAGTAAATTGAGGGTGTAAACAATGATATGAAGATGGACCGGGGTCCCGTGATTTTCACTAGTGATGTCTCTCTCCCAAAAGATGATAAAAGTGCTAGCGAGGTAAACAAATCACAGTTGGGCAATTGATAGGATTATGAAGGCACCACAATTCTAACTATGCTGCAAAGAAAGGAAGGGCTCAAAAGCAATGGGCAGTACGCCAAGGTAAGTAGACCGAAATCCATCTGCATCTACTACGAATCATCCACCTTGAGATATCTATCCAGAACATCTCGCTGGTATTAAGTTGCGAATCCCACCCAAAGTGTAAACTCAAAGCAACAGACAACTGCATTAAAAGAACTTTGCGTAAAGTAAACAATCCTTGCACCCGCAAGTACAAGCACCGTTGTTTTATCCCTGGTGGCAACAACACATCCCCTAGTCTCATGTTTCTGTCACTCAAGCTAGACATCAGGGGGTTGAACCCACAATCGAGCATAACGCTCTCTCTTGGAGTTGCAAATAAAATACTTGGCCAAAGCAAATACCGCAATGGAGAACATGCAAGAATTTACTCAAGAACAAAATATAAAAGAGAAGAACCAAATATATTACTCATCACAATCTGAACATAGTCTCATAATCCATCAGATCCCAACAAACTCAGCATAGCAACAGCAGAAATTACATAGGTTTCTCGATCATGTGAAGCAGCTCACGAGGACTCGAAAGTGGAAGCACAAAAGAGGGAGAGATAGATCACATAGCTACTGGTCACGGACCCATGGTCCAAGGGAAACTACTCACGGTACATACGGGAGGCGTCCATGGCTATGGATGGTCTCCCGGAGGGGGTAGCTTCTCCCGGCAGGGTGCCAGAGCAGCTTCTCCAGGCAGCCCCGATCTAGAAACGGCGGCGGCGGAATAGAGGCGAGATCGCGAAAAAGGAGTCCGTCTTAGGGGTTTCCACCCCGAGGGGTAAATATAGGCGAAGGGGGCGTCGAGGGGACCCACAGGGCAGCCAGGAGGCCCCCTGGCGCGGCCTAGGGTGGGGCCGCGCCAGGGACCCTTCTGGAGTCCTGTGGTGGCCCCCTCCGCTTTTTTGGTGTTTCCGGAAGCTTCCGCGACGCTGATTTTTATCTGATTTTCCTGGATTTTTTGGAGCACTTTTAATGGCCGGAAAACCTGAAATACAAAAACAGCAACTGGCAGCTGGGTGCACTGGGTTAATAGATTAGTCCAAATATGCTCAAAAGTGTATGAAAGTTCAAGAAAATCATGGCTAAGTCACACAAAACATGCATGGAGCAAGCAGAAATTATAGATACGTTTGGGACGTATCAACATCCCCAAGCTTAATTCCTTTCCGTCCTCAAGTAGGTAAATGATAACAAGCATAATTTCTGTGGTGACATGCCACACAACCATAAAAGGACTTTTAAGTAAAGCAATCAAAGCATGCAATTCAAGTCAAGTCTTAACAAGCAAGAGTATATATTAGCATTGACACAAGTAACAAAAGAACAAAAGGTACAAGAGCTCTTGCTGTCCGTGACTCGAATATCTCCAAATGGTGTTTGCGTGCAAGAAAGGGATAGGGAAATACGAGAGAAAAAAGTATTTTTGTTGAGAACAACTATCTACTAAAGTTTCACACTTAGTCTCCTTTGGATTCTTATCTTGACTCGTCCCCAGACCACTAGCCAGGTACAAGTCAAACTGGTCCACTCCCTTTCGATATTTTGAGCACTCATGCAATGGATGAGTGTGAGCAAGAAAGTTGACACCTAAAAGGCGAAATAGAAAGAAGGTGGAGGAGGAAGACAAAAAGGTGTGAAGGGATCACATCAATGAGGACAATCATAGGCGAGAGAAGGCCATATGATAGATATGATGTGAGGAGTAGGGATTTCCATGCAACGGATGCACATGTGAGCTAAAAGCTCTCCAAGGGAACTAGTGGGGGTGCATCTAACTTTCTTGCTCAAGAAGACCTAGAGCTTGTTTGAGGAGGCTCATCATTGGAATATACAAGCCAAGTTCTATAGTGTGAAGGGTCCCCACATAGCTATATGCATGATGATGATCTCTATGGAGTACAAGGGATAGAAGATGAAGTACTAGTGTGGATCTCTCAAAAGGAATAGTAGTATGCCCCTTCTCTCTTTTTATTTTTCTTTTCTCTTTTTCTCTTTTATTTTTTATTTTTTTGGTGGCCTCAATGGCTCTTTCTATTTAACTCTCATTTGTCCTCTTTGGGATCTTTTGATTTTGTCCTCTTTGGGATCTTTTCCTCACTTTAGGGGCAATACTCTATATTTTACAAGAATATAGGAGATCTTTCACACTTTACAAAGGTACTCACATAAAGAAAATGTAACTATCATGATGAAAATGTATGCCTCTGCCAGGATAGCAGGATAAGCAATGATACTAGCGCGTCATGTAGCAATGATTAGGGCAAGGCCCAACTAGCATGCGGCTCATCGATCAAGCAAGTAGCATGTATGACATGAAGATCAAGTCATGAGAAGGTGGATGTTGCATGGCAATGTATCTCGGAAAGGCTATGGAAATGCCTTGTAGGTAGGTATGGTGGCTGTTTTGAGGAAAGGTATAAGGAGGTTTATGATGACAGAGCGTATCATGCCAAGGGTTTGGATGTATCGGCGAAGGTGGACGCCAACTATCGGAGTGAGAAGAAAGCAATGGATGGCACAGGAGAGGCTAGAAAAAGTATAGATGGGTGGAAGTGTCAACTTTCGAATACTCACATTAGTCCGAAGAACTCATGCACTTATAATCGGTAACTGACGAGGGGGTGACCCCACGACTCCCACGGATAGGCCTACCCGGTGTCCCTGAAGATAGAAGGCCCACAAAGACCCGCCTGGACCCGCCTTGGCCTGCTAATTGGCACCGACGTAGGAGTCTGCGACTCACAAGGAAAGTACGAAGACCTGTCGTACGGAGCAAGCTAGGGTTAGGAAAGCTTACCTGTAAACGTAGATGAACTCCCCGAGACCTAGCCCAGTATATAAGGGCTAGGAGGGGTGACGCCAAAGGCATCCAATATCATCGGTAACCCTAGCCTTGGGCGCTCCAGCCTCGGCATCCACTGTAATCACATCGCCCTCATCAATAATATTGAGCAGGAACGTGTCCTCCTGTTTGCTGACGAGCTATCGTCCAACCTGTGCCTCTCATGACTAACCCAGGGTCCTTGACCATGGGATTTTCCGGGGTTGATCCCCGTCAATTGGCGCCATCCGTGGGGACGACACAGGTTGGGATCACGATCTCGGCGGTCCCGTCTTCAGCAAGCCACAACTCAAGGGCAAGGACCAGATCTAGCCCACTCAAAAGATTCAAGATCACGGCGAACATCTCTGCCACCCCATCAAGATCGCTCAAGTTACAGCTGTGCCAGGACTGATACTACGGTAACGGCCAAGTGCAGCGTTAGTAGCGAAGGAATCGACGACCCAGAAGAACGGTGAGAGGCCTCTACGAAGGAACTCCACTCGACGAACCGCGACGCGCAGCGGAGGACTCGCGAATCTTTCGACAACCCACCGCCACCCGGGCACCCGCCGCACATCAAGACGATGACTACGAGATCGAAACCAGCGACCAGCAGAACCATCGCCAAGGAAGAAGGAATCGACGACCCAAAAGGAGCGCACGGGAGATCTACGGCGAGGCCCCACCGAACGAGCCACGTCACGCAGCCGTGCAACCGACGGCCACTCGACGACACGCCGTCGCACGAGCACCTGCCGCCAGCTAGGACAGCGACTCCGAGACACCGGTGGGCGAGTACTATGACCCAGATCGAAGGCCAGATGAATTCGCCAACCTCATCAAGAACCAAGATATGAGTCGAGGAATCGAAACCGACCCTCGCTTCCACAAACACCCGGAGGATCACGAGAAAATCTTCAGAATCTCAAGAAGGAAGAGGCACGCCGGATCTAGCAAACTCACGGTTAGAGAGCAGCTAGCAGGACCCTGCACGATCCACAGCTTCGAGGATGACTGGGGCCACGTCAGGTCAGGTCACACTTTAGGAGACTGCCACCTGTTCAACGAGCTAGCCGACGACCTCAAGAAGGAGAAGCAGAAAGAAGACAAGCGCAACCGGCGACCCGAACAATCGCCGCCCTCAAGCCCGGAAGGACGTCACAGCCCGCTGCAAGGACAGGTGCTCATGATCCAAGAGGGAAGGGTGCCGCAAGCACAACGCGACGCCTACACCCTGCAAGCTAGAGCAGCCGAGAGCATAAATATAGTCGAAGTCTACCAGCTACATGATGCGGAGACGAGCATCACGTTCTCACAGGACGACCATCCACCCGCAGTCCCAAGACCGGGGCACGCGCCCCTAGTGCTCGATGCACAAATCGGAGGGTACGACATGGATAGGGTCTTCATGGATGGAGGCAGCAGCATGAATATCATCTTCGCCAGCACCTTGCAAAAGATGTTGATCCCACGATCAGTATGGAAGAAATCGAGCACCATGTTACACGGGGTAGTCCCAGGAGAAGCAGCCACATCCCTCGGATTCGTCGAACTTGAAGTAGTCTTCGGCAACCGACGCAACTTCGCAAAGCACATCCTCGAGTTCGAAGTACTCGACTGGCAATCGCAGTACCACGCCATATTGGGACGTCCAGCATTCGGGCAGTTCATGGCGGTTCCACACTACGCCTACCTCAAGCTCAAGATGCCAGGATCAACGGGAGTCCTCACGATCAACGAAAGCTTCATCAAATCAGATCAATGTGACCGTGACTTTCACAAAATCTCCGACACATTCGGAGCCGAACAAGAACTCAGAGAAATAGCCATGGTGACAGACAAGAGTACCTTCCCATTGGTGAGCCTAAGAGAATCTAAGGAGTAAGGACGCGACTTCAGCATCGACAGCAACACAGTCACTCACCAAGTGCACCCGACGGACCCGGACAAAACAGTCCGCGTGTACGCCCACCTACCAGAGGAGCAGGCGACGGCTTTCGTCGCTTTCCTTTAAGATGAGTGGGAAATATTCGCCTGGTGCCCAGCCGACATGCCTGGAATACCACGCGAATTCGCGGAGCACGCCCTACGCATCAAGCAAAACACGAAGCCGCTGAAGCAAGCTCTAAGACGATTCTCGGAGCCCAAGCACAGAGCAATCGGAGAGGAAGTCAACCGGTTACTCGACACCCAGTTCATCCGAGAAACGAAGAAAGCCACCTGGATAGCCAACCCAGTGCTGGTGCCCAAGAAAGACACGAATGTGCTGCGCATGTGTGTCGACTACGGACCAGTCAACAAGCATTGCCCGAAGGACCACTTCCCCCTACCTAGAATCGATTAGATAATCGACTCGACAGCAGGGTGTGATCTACTTTCCTTTCTTGATGCCTACTCAGGATACAACCAGATCAGGATAAAGGAAGAAGACGAAGAGCACACATCGTTCATCACCCCCTATGGTGTATTCTGCTACAGGACCATGCACTTCGGGCTCAAGAACGCAGGCGCCACATACCAGCGAATGATGCAGGCCTTCCTGGAAGAGCAAATCGGAAGAAATGTGCAAGTCTATGTGGATGACATCGTCATCAAGACCTACAAAGAAGCCACACTACTCGACGACCTGCGCGAAACCTTCACAGCGCTCAACAAATACGGAATCAAACTCAACCCAAAGAAGTGTGCATTCGGCGTACCGGCGGGGAAGCTGCTCGGCTATATGGTCTCTGCCCGAGGAATCGAGGAAAACCCTGAGAAAGTCCAAGCCATCGCCCGAATGCAAGAACCAACCGACGTCAAAGTAGTACAACAGCTCACTGGAAGAGTCGCAACCCTAAGCCGCTTCATCAGCAGGCTGGGAGAACGCACGCTGCCTTTCTATCAGCTGCTCAGGAAAGGAGAGAAATTCGAGTGGACGGAGGAAGCCCGCCAAGCATTCGCGGACCTGAAAAAGACACTCTCGACCCCACCAATCCTGGCGGTACCCAAGGAATGAGAGAAGCTATACCTCTACATGGCAGCACGTAACAGTGTAGTAAGCACAACGCTCGTTGTCGAACGCACAGAAGAAGGCAAGGTCCAGAGCATCCAGAGACCAATCTAATACCTCAGCATGCTCCTGACCAAATCCCAGCAGCGGTACCCGCATTATCAAAAGCTACTACTGGCCGTCATCATGACCTCAAGAAAGGTGTCCCACTACTTCGACGAGCACCCTATCACAATCGTGAGCAGCGCACCACTCGCTGACATACTCAACAACCCTGTAGCGACTGGACGAGTCGCCGAGTGGAACATTGAGCTTAGCCCACGGGACCTGCAGTTCAAGCACCCAACAGCCATCAAAGCCCAAGTACTTCCAGATTTCCTGGTCGAGTGGACGGAGGTTCAGACACCAGGCCCCCCAGACCTATCAAATTCATGGTCAATGTTCTTCGATGGGTCCAAGAGACAACAAGGAGCCGGGGCATGAGTTGTGCTCATCTCCCCTAAAGGAAAAAAGCTAAAATATATCCTCCAGATCAACTTCAGTCACGCCTCCAACAACGAAGCAGAATACGAGGCACTCCTCCATGGCATGCGCATGGCCCAAACGTGCGGAGCCACTCGCCTCATAATCTACGGGGACTCCAATCTCGTCGTCCAGCAGACGATGATAAACTGTGACACAATAGCCGACAACATGGCGGCCTACCAGAAGCTCTACAACGCACTCGAAGGAAGTTTCGACGGTTGCGAGCTCAACTACATCACCAGGGCCAACAACACAGAAGCTGACGAATCGCGAACATTGGTTCGACCTGAGGACCAATACCACCCGACGTTTTCCTCGAAAGCATCAGCCGGAGATCCATAAAGGTACAGGCAGCAGCACCTGAAGCAGTCGTGGACGGCGAAGACGCAACAGACCTGGCGCAGCTGGCAGCAGCAAACCCATCAGAAGGCACAAGCACCAACACACCCGACAGCACAACTCTGACAGAGCTCGAAGGACCTGTCTGGGCAAAACCGTTCCTCCGATTCCTAATCGAAGGTACGCTACCGCAAGACGTGGCCAAAGCACGACGCATCAGCCGACGATCCAAGGCGTTAACGGTGATCAATAAACAGCTATACAAGCGCAACATCACCCAGATACTCCAAAGGTGCATCGACGAAGAGGACGGCAAAGCCCTACTGCTCAAAATCCACAAAGGCACCTGCAGGCACCATGCGAGCAGTCGAGTACTCGTGTCCAAAGCATTCCGAGCCGGGTTCTATTGGCCCACAGCCATGAAAAACTCAGAGGAAATCGTGCGACGTTGTGTCGCCTGCCAGAAATTCGCCAACAGGCCACACGCCCCCGCCTCAGAGCTCAAGACCATACCACTATCCTGGCCGTTCGCCACCTAGGGACTCGACATGGTGGGCCCACTCAAGAAATCATCAAAGGGCGGAAGGACACACCTGCTCGTCGCAGTCGACAAGTTCACTAAATGGATCGAAGCAGTGCCCATCACCAGCTCCACGGCCCTCGCGGTTGTCAACTTCATCAAATCGATCATCTTCAGGTTCGGAGTGCCACACAACATCATCACGGACAACGGCACGAACTTCAATGCCGCAAAATTCTAGAACTTTTGCGAAGAACTAGGCATCAAAATCAATTATGCATCAGTCGCGCACCCGCAGTCCAATGGCCAAGTGGAAAAAGCAAAAGGCCTTGTATGCGGGGGAACCAAAAAGCGGCTCCTCGCCACTCGAGCAAGCCGCCGGCAACTGGGTAGAAGAACTCCCCGCGGTACTATGGAGCCTACGAACTACACCAAACACCGCGACCCAGTACACACCCTTCTTCATGGTGTACGGGGCACAGGCAGTACTACCACATGACCTCAAGTTCGGAGCACCTCGGGTCACCGGGTACGAAGAAGAAGAAGAAGAAGAAGAAGAAGCATTACAAGATGACAAAGATACAGCTGACGAAGCAAGAGATACAGCCCTGGAAAAATCAGAGGGGTACCAGGACAAGCTACGCACCTACCAAAGCAGTCGCTTGCGCAGTAGAACCTTCAACAAAGGTGACCTAGTCCTACGGCTGATACAAGAGAAGGTCCATAAACTTGCCCCCCAATGGGAAGGACCATTTATAGTCTCAGAAGTCATCGGAGGCGGCGCCTATAGGCTGAAGAACCCGAAGACAGACGAGGATGTGGGTAACCCATGGAACGTAGCAAACTTGCGACTGTTCTATCCATAGTCCCCATCGGTCAGACATGACTGGCAACTCATGTAGCCGCTCGACCGCAATAAATAAATGTTGCTCAAATACTGCCATCTCAAAGCACTCGGGGCTCGAGCACACACTCCCCCCGAGAGACGCTATCATCGCCTACGCGATCTTAACCAAAGCACTCGGGGGCTTAAGCATAAAATCCCCCCGAGAGACGCTATCGCCACTCAAGCGATCTTAACCAAAGCACTCGGGGGCTTAAGCATAAAATCCCCCCGAGAGACGCTATCGCCACTCAAGAGATCTTAACCAAAGCACTCGGGGGCTTAAGGATAAAATCCCCCCGAGAGATGCTATCGCCACTCAAGCGATCTTAACCAAAGCACAAGGGGGCTTAAGCATAAAATCCCCCCGAGAGACGCTATCGCCACTCAAGCGATCTTAACCAAAGCACTCGAGGGCTTAAGCGTAAAATCCCCCCGAGAGACGCTATCGCCACTCAAGCGATCTTAACCAAAGCACTCGGGGGCTTAAGCATAAAATCCCCCCGAGAGACGCTATCACCACTTAAGCGATCTTAACCAAAGCACTCGGGGGCCTAAGCATAAAATCCCCCCGAGAGACGCTATCATCGCTTACGCGATCTTAACCAAAGCACTCGGGGGCTTAAGCACAAAATCCCCCCGAGAGACGCTATCGCCACCTACGCGAGCTCACCTTAAAAACTCGGGGGCTCAGGCATAAGCATTCCCCGAGACACGCTACGGTCCTATTCAAAAACACCAAGTTAGCAATCTTCAAGTCTTCACCCGGACGACAAACAACCAAGACTCGGGGACTACTCCAGAGTTGAACCGCGAGCAAATACGCAAAGTTTTAAGCCTACGTTTGACTCTACAACTCAAACGTAGCCTCGGGGGCTACTCCCATTGGGAGCGCTGCCGCCCACTTGATAGAACACACTAGAAAGTTAAAGTCAGTGCATCACGGGAGGAATCGAAGACATTTCACGCTATCAGATGGAGTCGAAGACATTCTACGCTATCAGAAGGAGTCGAAGACAGTGCATCACAGGAGTCGAAAACACAGTCTATTGCAAGATTTCAACCACAGCTTGAATTCAACCATAAAGGTATAAAAGGACTCAACTACATTTGGATAGAAGGCAGCTCCTGTTACAAGAGGGGATTACCCAAGGAATCAAGACTTTTACATGTGTGCCCATGAGGGGTAATCGACTCTAGTACAAGGGCATCACCACAGATAAAGGAAAAAAGGAAGCTAGCAGAGGATGTCAATGACATAACAAAAGGGTGAAGCTCGACTTATTTGTCGATGCTCCACCAGCTTCTTCTCCTGCTCCACCAGATTCTTCTCCAGCTGCAGCTGCACGCCTTCTTCTCCGGCTGCACAGCTTCTTCTCCGAGTTGCCGGCGAAGATGAGGCCGCCTCCAGTTCTACAAGGTCGCTTGGCGCGCCCGCTTGATCGACGGCTTGACGTCGATGTCCTCTTCGGAGCTGATGGAGACGGCATCACCACCTGAGGAGTCGCCAGAAGACGGAGTTGTGGAAGACGCAGGCGTAGGACTCCTCAACCTTGTGGAGCTGTCGCTGCTCGACTCCTGCCAGTGAGGATCCATGCTGTTCCCGCTCGGGTCGAACGCGCGGACAGTGACAGTGCTTTCGCCGTCAAAACGACAGCTGAGCATATCGCCATCTCGCAAATTCAACCGCCGAGCAAACAAACTCCAACCAGAGCCAAGAAAAATTAAGCGGGGGCTATCAACCTCCAAGTCAACATAAGAAGGAGACCGACAGCTCCCTTGAAGATGCAGAAGCAAGCCATCTAAGCCACGTTCAGAGACAATGGCGAAAAAAGCAGAGGGAAGAAGAACGCGATTGGCGCTCTGGCCACGAACGCGTAAAAGAAAATCATAGTGTCAGAATCCCTCCTCCAAGGGAGAGGAGGAAGGCATCGGCGCCATACCATGGCGACCACCACGGCATGAGCGTGGTGTACGGCCACCACGGCCACGACGAACACAGCCACGACTAACACTTCGCCTGGGAGCCATAAGAAGAGAAGAAGGAAGAGGCAAAGCAGCAAGCTGGATAGAGGCGAAATGCCGTGGAAGAGAAAGGCTTATTTATAGAATAAAAATCCCCCGGCACAGAGAAGCCAAGAAGACAGCAGCAATTAATTCAAAGACCAAACGTCGCGGACGTCTCATATTCCAAGACCAAGATGCTTTCCAACGGGATGCACTGTGCGTGAGACGCGTCAATTCACGCGTGTTTCCAAACGCGCGTATCGGAAACTCAACCAGCGCCTGCCGCACGGCACAGCGGATGAAGACGTGACGGTTCACTGGTGGAGCATCCCTGACAGCCATCAAACAGAGGCATCGTTCTCCTGACAAGCGGCGAAGAATACCAACAGACATCAAGAATGATTTCTTAAACACATTTTTCAAATATATTTAAACTCCCATCGGGAGCGTACCCACTCAAAACCGAGCCTCCGGTGAGCAGCCGCCTAAAAGTCAGCAATGTGCTCGAGTGACCACTCGCACTCACAAGAGTCTCGGGTGCTCCCTCAACCCGACACAAGACAAACATGCATTCGCCAAGATCATACGGCGCTAAGAGTCTTAGGTGCTCCCTCACCTCAAGAGCCGAAACGGCATTCGAGTGACCACTCATGAAGAACCCCTTGCCGGAGCACTCGAAACAAGCTCCGCGGGTGAATAAGTGAACAGCTCGCTTGATGTTTTGTTCCAAGCGGGTGCAATACTATTAGGCCCCGCGCCTCAAAAATACACATTCCTGGAACACGACACACTGTGCCCAGATGCCACGCAAGATTAGCGTGTAGGTAAGACTCCGCTGCGAAGTTCGGCCGGGCTGGGACTTGCCGAAGAGCGATTTCACTCCCAACCTTTTCCATGCGCTGCGCATGATAGAAAAAGTCGGGCGGACGCGCCTTAGGCTATGCACGTTACTGGCGGCAAATGAACACCGTAAGACCTGAAGCGGCAGGACTTTTGCTCGACACCAGTGTTCCAAGCTCACGTCGAGGAACGTGGGTTTGATTGGGCTACTGCGGTATTTGCCACTAGTGAAATTCACCAAGGCTCGACCAGTCGACTCCTTGGGCCCTTTCAGCTTAGCATCCCTCGAAACAGGTTTTGTCATGGCCACCAGACTGCCAGCGACCCGCGGTTGTACCCCGCATACAAACGACCGACAAATGTATGTACTCGATTCCCTGCGCGACTCTTCGAGTCCCCCAGGCACTCGGGGGCTACTGACGAGGGGGTGACCCCACGACTCCTACGGATAGGCCTACCCGGTGTCCCTGAAGATAGAAGGCCCATGAAGACCCGCCTGGACCCGCCTTGGCCTGCTAATTGGCACCGACGTAGGAGTCTGCGACTCACAAGGAAAGTACGAAGACCTGTCGTACGGAGCAAGCTAGGGTTAGGAAAGCTTACCTGTAAACGTCGATGAACTCCCCGAGACCTAGCCCAGTATATAAGGGCTAGGAGGGGTGACGCCAAAGGCATCCAATATCATCGGTAACCCTATCCTTGGGCGCCCCAGCCTCGGCATCCACTTTAATCACATCACCCTCATCAATAATATCGAGCAGGAACGTGTCCTCCTATTTGCCGACGAGCTATCGTCCAACCTGTGCCTCTCATGACTAACCCAGGCTCCCTGACCATGGGATTTGTCGGGGTTGATCCCCGTCAGTAACTCTCAATCTAATCAGGAGGTTCACAAAGAGACATGTACCCCGAGGAGGAGTGTATGGGGGTTTGGTTATCCTTGCGCATCCTCGACTCATGGTACGTGAGTGTACTCTAATATTCGAACCCTCCAGATGTTAGTGATCCATCTAGTAGCTAGAGTTCTCAACTTGTTTTGTAGGTTTTGAAAATAAACACGGATTGCCCAAAATACGACATCTATCACTAATAGGCAAGAGCTCTTGAGACCATAATTTCAAACATTACTCTAATCAATACCTCAAAACTATTGCAAGTTACTACTACAAAGAGAACAACAACTTTAACTACCTACTTTTAGTCAAGACACAGAACTCAGTGCAACAGGCAAACTCTCTAACAATATAAAACATGCAACCTATAGAAAGTTCAACCTAAGACAAAAGAAAAAGCTCTAGAAAAACTAAAGCACTACAACTAAACAAAACAGCAGCTAAGAAAAGAAAAAGAACAACTCACGGCTAAAAGAATAAGCATGCAAATCCTATGAGGAGTTCTAGTTCAAGCGGAGCGTGTATCTCTCCCACACAAAAAGAGTAAGTAAGCTGGGATCTAACTTGTTACTACAGAAAATAAAACAAAACAAACCTAGAAAAGTAAAGAGCAAGACGCTCCAAACATAGCACATAACGCATGAAGTGATAAAAATATAGTGGAACGAGAGACAAACTAATGATTGTTGATGAAGAAGGGGATGCACCTGGGGCATCCCCAAGCTTAGACGATTGAGTCTTCTTGAATATTTATTGGGGGTGCACATGGGCATCCCCAAGCTTGAGCGTTTGACACTCCTGAATCTTCTTTCATCATCCTCCATCGCGCACTTGAAAATTCCCTTCATACATAACTCATTGTAGGCTGATTAGAGAGGTTAGTACCTAATAAAATAATTTTTCCCTTACTGGAAATAAAGATAAACTTGAATAGCTACTGTTTCCCAAGATTTTCAAAAAGTTTTCGCAAAGAAAAAGCAAGCTTAAGGTTTGCAAAAGTAAAGAGAGACAAAACGTGGCAGAATCTGTGAAAAATAGAACATAAGGTAGAAACGAATTTTTTAGGGATACTTATGCAACTCAAATAAAAAAACTCAGAACATACGGAAGTTTCGTAATTGTATAGAGAACGCTGTGTAAAAAATTCAGCTCAAAAAGATGAACTGGGATTTATCTGGAATTTTTCTAGTCACGAGGACAGAATCTGTTTTCTGGACAGCATGTCACAACTTTTACTTCCCTTGCCGTATGAGGCTAAACTTGGCACAAAGCTTGAAAAGTAAATATACAATGATGTTGCTACAGTAGTAAAAATCATCAAGACCACTAAGAACAGAACAAAAGTAAAAATAAAAACCTAAATTCGTTGCGGGCTGCCTCCCGAAAGCGCTTCTTTAAAGCCATTAGCTAGGCATAAAGATTATAGAAGATGCTCTCACAAGAATAATAATTTTGAAGCAAAAGAGAGCATCAAGAAGCAAATATGAAACACATTTAAGCCTAACCCACTTCCTATGCATAGGAATCTTGTAAGAAAATAATTCAAAGAAGCACAAAGTGACATGCATAGAAAGGGGGAACAGGAAAAATTTCAAAACTTTCAACATGAAGAGAGGTGTTTTTGCAACATGGAAGTTTCTACAACCAAACTTTCCCCTCTCAAAGTAATTTTCAGTAGTATCATGAACAACATCAAGAATATAACTATCACACAAATCATGTTGTTCATGACCTACAAGCACACGTGTATAGTTTTCAACACGGTCTTTAGGATCATAAGATAAATGAAACCCATCACATTGAGCTTTGATAAGAGGAAAATTCTCCGGAGTTGGAGATTTTAAAAGGATAATAGGACACCCAAGTGTGGGTGCGATAGAAAAAATTTCATGCTTAACATGAGGAACTATAGAAAGTTCATCTCCTTAAGCATCATCCATAGTGGCATCACGGCCATAAGCATAGAAGGCATCAACTTCATCAAAAAGGGATATTTCAAAAGAATCCATAGGATCATAATACTCATATAAGGTAGGATTCAAAGAGTTACTCTCATTAGAAGGTAGACATGGATGGCTCCATTCTTCCTCCTTTTTTTCGTCACTCTCCTCCTCTTTTTCATCCAAGGAGCTTTCAGGTTCATAAATTTCTTCTTCCATAGAGTCCTGCAAATCATTAGTCTCTTCCTTTGGGGGAGAGATTCTCTCAAGATGATCAGCAATGTAATAATTTGCATCGTAATTTTCCAAACAATAGTTAAGTATAGCAAGACTCTCAGATTTGTAAGGGGCATCATCAATATTTTTAAGAAGAGAAGTAATTTCATAGGCACCCTTATAAGCAACAAATTCTTCTATTTCCTCTGCATCATAAAAATCATAGTTTATCTTAGCATAAGAAGCTAAGGTTTCATCATCATTGTACTCACATTAGAAAGAAAGGTGTTTATGCCTCATAAAGCAACAAGATTCATCCCTGCAGAAAGATATATTATATATTGAGCACAAGTTTCTAGAATACTCATACAACTGATGCATTTGTTTCCATAAGTGTATCCCCTTTTGAGACAAGCGGTGTTCCTTGTACCACTTTTGTTGATCCTGGGTGAATCCTCCATGCCAATAAGATCTAGTTTCAAAGAAGTCAGACATTGATTGGAAAGTAAGGAACTAGACATAATATTTTTTTTGGATTTTTGATAAAGGACACAAAAGTAAAAACTAAAAGGTAAACTAACAAGACTAAAAAGCAAAGATAAAAGATAGTGTGCAACTCACCTATCTTGTAGGCTGGAGTCCCCAGTAACGGTGCCAGACAACTTGCTGATGGCAAGAGAGTGTTAATACTCTTCAAGCCCTCGTTGATTACCCCAAGTGCAGGGTTGGATATAGTGCAACGACAAGTTTTCCCGTGGCAAAGATACCAAGGTTTGTCTCCCGTAGGACTCCGAAGGATACAAGAAGGTGGTAAAGTGAACAATGACACCGAGGTTGCTACTTCACCTGGACCTGCACATAGAGACAAATAACTTTGCTCCCAATGAGTACAGAGGAGTTTTCAATTCCTCCGGCCTTGCCGTTTACAAAGGGTAAACGCAAGAGATAATGATAGTGGCAACTGAAAGTAAAGACTGAAAGTAAATTGTTGGTGTAAAGCTTCTCCCGGCAGGGTGCCGGAGCAGCTTGTCCAGGCAGCCCCGATCTTGAAACGGCGGCGGCGGCGGAACAAGATGGTCGCGAACTCCCCTCTGTACCGCCGCCGCCGTTTCTAGATCGGGGCTTCCTGGAGAAGCTGCCCCGGCACCCTGCCGGGAGGAGGAACCCCCTCCGGGAGACCATCCATAGCCATGGACGCCTCCCGTATGTACCGTGAGTAGTCCCCCTTGGACCATGGGTCCGTGACCAATAGCTATGTGATGAATCTCTCCCCCCTTTTTGCTTCCACTTTCGAGTCCTCGTGAGCTGCCTCACATGATCGAGGCATCTATGTAATTTCTGTTGTTGCTATGCTGAGTTTGTTGGGATCTGATGGATTATGAGACTATGTTCAGATTGTGATGAGTAATATATTTGGTTCTTCTCTTTTATATTTTGTTCTTGAGTAAATTCTTGCATGTTATCCATTGCGGTATTTGCTTTGGCCAAGTATTTTATTTGCAACTCCAAGAGAGAGCGTTATGCTCGATTGTGGGTTCAGCCCCTTGATGTCTAGCTTGAGTGACAGAAACATGAGACTAGGGGATGTGTTGTTGCCACCAGGGATAAAACAACGGTGCTTGTACCTGCGGGTGCAAGGATTGTTTACTTTACGCAAAGTTCTTTTAATGCAGTTGTCTGTTGCTTTGAGTTTACACTTTGGGTGGGATTCGCAACTTAATACCAGCGAGATGTTCTGGATAGATATCTCAAGGTGGATGATTCGTAGTAGATGCAGATGGATTTCGGTCTACTTACCTTGGTGTACTGCCCATTGCTTTTGAGCTCTTCCTTTCTTTGCAGCATAGTTAGCATTGCGGTGCCTTCATAATCCTGTCAATTGCCCAACTGTGATTTGTTTACCTCGCTAGCACTTTTATCGTCTTTTGGGAGAAAGACATCACTAGTGAAAATCACGGGACCCCGGTCCATCTTCACATTATTGTTCACACCCTCAATTTACTTTTAGCTTTTACTTTCCTTTGCACCTTTTATCTCTTGCGTTGATCCTTTGTAAACGACAAGGCCGGAGGAATTGACAACTCCTCTGTACTCGTTGGGAGCAAAGTTATTTGTTGTTGTGTGCAGGTCCACGACAACACCCTAGTCAGGAAGCAATTCCTGGCGACGTTGCCACCTACTTGTATCTCGTGAGTCCTACTGGTTCGATAACCTTGGTATCTTCACCGAGGGAAACTTGCTGATGCACTGCATCTCAACCTTCCACTTGGGGTAACCAACGAGGGGCGAGAAGCCATCAAGAAAATTTCTGGCGCCGTTGACGGGGACTCAAGTCTACAAGATAAGGGAGTTGCACACTATCTTTACCTTTGCTTTTTAGTCTTGTTGGTTTACCTTTCAGTTTTTACTTTTGTGTCCCTAATCAAAAATACCAAAAATACCTGCTGCTACTATGGGTTGCAATGAAAACACTAAGTTGTGTGACTTCACTAGTCACAACAACAGTGACTTTATCTGCACTCCTATTGCTCCACCTGCCACCTCAGCACCTTCTTATGAGATTAAACCTGCTCTGCTTAACCTTGTCATGAAAGATCAAATCTCAGGAGCAGGAGAAGATGCTGCCTTGCACCTAAACAACTTTATCGAGCTCTGCGACATGTAGAAATACAAGGCAGTGGATGGAGACATCGTCAAGCTGAAGCTTTTTCCTTTCTCTTTGAGAGGAAATGCCAAGGAATGGCTACAATCCTTTCCCAAGAACAGTATCGATTCTTGGAGTAAATGCAAAGATGCTTTTATAGGGAAGTACTATCCCCCTGCTAAAATTATTCAATTGCGGAGTAACATTATGAATTTCAGGCAATTGGATAATGAACATGTTGCCCAGGCTTGGGAACGTATGAAGACGCTTGTCAAGAACTGCCCCACACATGGACTGACTACCTGGATGGTTATCCAGACTTTTTATGCAGGCTTGAACTTCACCTCGCGGAACCTGTTAGATTCGGCCGCGGGAGGAACTTTTATGTCAACCGTGCTTGGTGCTGCCACAAAGCTACTTGATGAGATGATGCTGAACTACTTGCAATGGCACACCGAGAGATCTCCAACCGGTAAGAAGGTAAACTCTGTCGAGGAGATCTCCTCTTTAAATGAAAGGTTGACCTTATCATGTCTCTACTTACCAAGCAACCCTCTATTGATCCTCAAGATGTTCCTTTAAATTCTTTGGTTGCTCAGGAGCAAGTAGATGTAAATTTTGTCTCTAGATACAACTTCAACAATAATGCTTATAGGAGCAACTTTGCTAGCAATCCTAGACCGTTTCCACCCACTTATGGGAACAACAACACTTACCCTAGCAACAAGAACCCCACCTCTGAACTAGAGAGTATGCTTAGAGACTTTATCACTACCCAAAAAGCCTTCAACAAGAATGTGGAAGAAAAACTAGCTAAATTAGATCATCTTTGTTTGAAGGTAGACAACTTAGCCCTTGATGTTGAGATGTTAAAAATTAGAACCTCTCCCCTTGAGGAAAGTAAGGTCACTCCTATTAATGCTATCCAGTTACAAATCAATGAAAATATTAGGATGATGGCTAAACTCAAAGAGAGATGGGCTAGAGAAAAGGAGGAAGAAGAGATAATTAAGAGCCTTCCTACCTACCACACAGTAGCCACTATCCAAGTAGTTGAGGATGTCCAAACTGTTAGCACCCATCACACCCCTAGTCCCACTGGACCTATCAATGGTGATGCTACCACCTCAACCATAGATGAAGAAACCTCTATGAACATAGAGGCTTTCAAACAAGTGAACCTAAATGATATCACTACCTCCTTGATAGATAGTAGTGACCTAGACTTTGACAACTGCACTTTACCAGAAGTTATTGGTTTCCTACACAAGATGTCTAGAGACCCCCACACTAGCACACTCAATCTTGCCTTCACAGAGCATATCACCAATGCTCTAATCAAAGTTAGGGGGGAGAAGCTTAGGCTAGAAGCCTCCATACCTAGGAAGCTAGAAGATGGTTGGGATCCTATGATAAAAATTAAATTGAATAACTTCTCTTGTTATGCTCTTTGTGATGTTGGAGCAAGTACCTCTCTTATGCCCAAAAGATTGTATGATATGCTTGAATTGAAACCTTTTGATCCTTTCTCTTTTGGTGTTCGTCTTGTTGATTCTTCCATAAAGAAACCTTTGGGTAAGATCGACGATGTTCTTATCATTGTCAATGACAATTATGTTCCCGTTGATTTTACTATTATGGACATTGAATGTGAACCTTCTTGTCCAATTATTTTGGGACGTCCTTTTCTTCGCACAGTTGGTGCTATCATTGACATGAAAGAGGGAGCTATCAAATTCCAATTCCCTCTCAAGAAAGGGATGGAACATTTCCCTAGGAAAAATATTAAGTTACCTTTTGAGTCCGTCACACGGGCTAGTTATTCTCTTGAAAAGACATGATCTTCTGCTTTAAGCCTAGCTAATGGCTCTAAAGAAGCGCTTTCGGGAGGCAGCTCGCAACGAATTTAGGTTGTTCTTTTTGCTTTTGTTCTGTTCTTAGTGGTCTTGATGATTGTTACTACTGTAGCAACATCATTGTATC